>CM062820.1:541772798-543169573 GCA_031772625.1 Pinus tabuliformis | reverse complement strand
CCAAATCCCACAGCTGCTTTTGAAAATCCGAATTTGATCCCAGAAACCGCAGGAAATTAGAGCTAACAAAAGAGGATTTTGCTGATTCTACTCCTGTAATAGTTCAGCCAAGCTGTGGCCCAACCCCCATCAAAGTTCTATTTCGTTCAACCCTAGTTTCCCCTTGTTCATCATCCATGTCTCAAAGCACTCCTTCCACACCTCCATTCACTACACATACTACCACTACTACTCCTATTATCCCAGTTGTTCCTATTGTCCCTCTTATCCCTGTGAATATGGCTAACAGATATGCACCTTTGCAATTACCTGCTAATCCTGGAGCTATGCCTTAGGATTACCAAACTAAAATCACATATTTTGATGGCACAAGTGCCTGCACAGCCCTTCAGCATACAAAGAAAATGCAGGATTACTTTGAAAGCTATGAGATTGACGATGATAGTGTGAGAATGAAGATTTTTGTCCAAAGTTTGACAGGCAATGTCAGGACTTGGTTTAGAGCACTCCCAGCTAATTCCATAGCAGACCCGGAAGCCTTACACCAGTCATTTATCAACAGATGGGAGAAAAAGAAAGACCCCTTGCACATACTAGCTAAATATGATACAATCAAAAGAGGTCCACAAGAAACAGTCTTGGACTATTGTGCAAGGTTCAATAGCGTTTATAATGCTATCCCACAAAACTTAAGGCCCCCACCTGACCTTGCCTTATATAAATTCCCTGATGGATTCGACCCAGATATGGCCTACCAGTTAAAAGAAAGAGCCCCTAACAGCCTTGCAGACATGCAAAACATGGCTGTCACTGTGGAGGCAAATTTAATTGCCAAAAGAAACAGAGCTAGAACTGAGAGAAGAACCACCTTCAAGGAAGAGCCCTCAGCCTTAGATCAAAAGCTAGATGCTATTATCAATGACATGCACAGGCTGGGAGACAAAGTAGAGAGTGTTGAGAGGAAATCATCATGGGACGGGCAGCAAGCTAACACTATCAGGAACCCGAATTTTAGGAAAAATCAAAATCCAAACGCTGGTAGGTCTAGCCCAGACCATGATATAAGACCTCCTTTTCAAGAAAACTATGCAGAGGCATCCACTTCTAATGAACCCATAGAAGACACTCACATGAACTTAATGGATTTGAAGGGTGAGCAACAAATTTTTCTAACCCAAGAAGACCAAGATGACCATGAGATAAATCAATTTTAGACTAACTCTGGTGAGTCTTTTGACTTTAAACAAGGTTATGATTCAACTATTTATGAAGTCCACAAACAGTATAAGCTGAGGAAAAGAACGATAGATGTGCCCGAAAAAGTTAAACCAAAGGAGGGCAAACAGCCCAACCAGATTAGAGGCAAGGCTATTATAACAGAAACAGTTGATATAACTGTCCCAAACCCGCACCAAGTGACTGTAGAGGACATAATAGACATACAACCTTCTGTTGATCAGCCTCTGCCACCTTCTTCCTGGAAAGAGAACTTGGACAGCGTTCCAAAAATCCCTCTTAAAACTGAAAAACCGCAAGCAATCAATTCCCATAACGTTGATATACAAGAGTAAATCGCTGATAATTCAAATGAAAAAGAAAAAACTGTCGTCATCAACACCAAGACTCCATTGGAAAAGCCATTTAATTTAGAGGCAGAGATTGGAAAACTTAAAATATCCATCCCCCTCTCAGAACTTGCCAAACATGATGTGTATAGGCAACAAATTCAAAGATCACTTCAAATGCCAGAGGTTAAGGATGGTGTAAATGTGTTAGATGATACGCCTGAGCTGCTGTTCGGTCCTGAAGTTAATGGAAAATCAACATATGGATCTGTTCCACCCTTTTATGTCAGTTTGCACATTCATGACAAAGTCTTTCACAATGCTATGTTTGACTCAGGTGCCTCACACAGTCTTATGCCCAAAGCTGTAATGGAGAAACTAAACCTTGATGGCACAAGACCCTACAAAGATCTATTCTCCTTTGACTCACGTCAGGTCAAGTGTTTAGGCTTAATCAAAGACTTATGTGTCTCCTTAGTCCAATTTCCCAACAAGACAATCCTAATGGACGTGGTGGTTGCTGACATCCCACCAAAGTATGGCATGCTCTTGTCAAGATCTTGGGGGGCAAGACTCCAAGGATCTCTCCAATTAGACCTCTCCTATGCCACTATTTCAGTCTTTGGGCAACCAAAGAGACTGTATAGAGAAACACTGATGAAGTATGTTGTAAGTAGTGAGGAAAAGCCCCAGAATTTCCCTATCTATTCAATCAATTCTGATATGGATTCTTTTATTTTGTTTAATGATGAAACAAGTCCTCCAACTGATGATAAGCCTATGGCTTTAGTACAACAAGCGCACATCAATGAAGAATCGGTTGCACATACCCATGAGACTGTTACAACATCCAATGCAACCAGCACACAAGAAAAACCTCCCGAAACACAAGACTTGGGTCTGCCCATCCTAAAATGACTGAAACTCTTAATACTAACCACAAGCAAGAAATCACATGGTATTTAGAGTTTGATGGCTCTGTTAACAAGCTAGGAGCAGGGGCAGGAATATGGATTCACAATACACATAACAACCATGCAGAGGGTCATGCTTATAGAATGAATTTCAAATGCACCAACAACATGGCTGAGTATGAGGCACTCCTCTTAGGCCTTAAGCTGCTCAAAGCTTTAGGAGTTGCCAAAGTTTCCATTCTAGGTGACTTAGACCTAGTAATCCAACAAATGAAAGGCAAATTTGTTACCAATGATAGAAGGCTAAGAGCTTATAGGACTGCTGCCACTGCAATACTTGATACATTCACTGAATCCAAGCTTGCCAAGGTTTCAAGAAATCATAACATTCATGCTCATAGCCTAGCCACTTTCGCTAGTACATGCAAGCTTCCCTTTGAGCCAAATCACCATTTCACTGTTGAAATAAATCATAGGCCTGCTGTCCCAAATAACATTAAAGACTGGCAAGTGTTCGAGGATGATGCTCAAATAAACAATTTTCTTACCTTACAGCATGAATTTGCAGGCCTAAACATTGATGAGGATACCATGGAGGACCCACAACAACAAGCATTAAACGAAAATCAGCAAGCTGTAATAGATGTAACAGCCAGACAGATCCTAAGCCCAATAGTCTTTGACAATGCAAACATTGAAGAGCTGAAACAAATGCATTTGGAGGAAATAGATAAAACAGAGGCCGAGATTATTGATCTAAAAGACAATTCTCTCCCGGTTGGCCTCACTCCGCTAGAAGACATGTTTGATGCAAATGATGTGCCCAAAAAGCCAAAAATGCAGCCTATAAACACTGCCATAGAAGAATACAACATTGGAACAGCAGAGAAGCCCAAAATGATCAAACTGTCTAAATCTTTGCCTCCTGATCAAAAACCAAAGTATGTGGATTTGTTCAAAGAATTCCAAGATGTCTTTGCTTGGTGTTATGAGGACTTGAAGTCCTATGATACCTCAGTAATCCAACACACCATTCCCTTAAAACCAAATCAAAAGCCTTTCAAACAAAAACTTAGAAGAATCAACCCCGTGCTCCTTCCCTTGGTTGAGAAGGAGGTAAAGAGGATGTATGAGGTGGGAATCATAGCACCAATCATATTTTCCGAATGGGTGTCAAACTTAGTTCCCACAAGAAAGAAAACAAATGAGATCAGACTTTGTGTAGATCTCAGAAATCTAAATCAAGTCTCCCTAAAGGACCACTATCCTTTGCCCAAAATGGATCACATTCTACAGAGAGTAGTGGGGTCATCACGAATTTCCCTGCTCGATGGCTTTTCAGGTTTCAACCAAATACTTGTTCACCCGGATGACCAAGACAAGACAACATTTACCACACCGTGGGGAACATTCAAGTATGTTAAAATGCCTTTCAGCCTAAAGAACGCTGGTGCCACCTTTCAAAGGGCAATGGACATTGCATTCGCCAAGGAAATCCATGATTTCCTAGTTGTCTACCTTGATGACTTAACCCCTTTCTCCAAATCTGATAAAGAGCACCTCAAACACCTAAGGCAAATATTCATCACATGTAGGAAATATGGCATTTCCTTGAATCCCAAGAAGTCTCTCTTTGGCCTTGAAGAAGGCAAATTACTTGGACATATCATCTCAAAGGATGGTATTAGAGTTGATCCGGAAAGGATCCAAGCCATATTGCAAATCCCATATCCTAGAAATATAAAAGAATTGCAAGCATTCCTTGGGAAAATCAATTTCCTAAGGAGGTTTATTCCAAACTTGGCTGAGCTAATAAGAATGCTAAACAACATGCTCAAGAAAGACGCCAAGGTAAAGTGGTCTCTAGAGGCCAAGCAAGCATTTGAGGATATTAAATCAACCTTAACTCAAGCCCCAATCCTCACAAGTCCAAAATTTGATAGGGACTTTATCATATTTTCATTTGCATCTGATAATACTATAGTTGTTGTCCTTTTGCAAAAGGATGATCAAGGAACTGAAAAGCCAATTGCATTTTTCAGCCGAGCCTTAAGAGATGCACCCCTGAAATACCCAATCATGGAGAATCAAGCCTATGCCCTTGTTAAAGTAATCAAGGAATTCCGAATTTATATTTTATATTCACATGTGATTGCTTATGTGCCAAATGCTATTGTAAAAGACATATTAACCCAAGAGGGGTTAGAAGGCAAAAGAGGCAAGTGGATTGCCAACATTCTTGAGTATGACATAGAAATAAAACCAACCAAGCTGATAAAGGGACAAGGTTTAGCTAAATTGATGTCCGAAACAAACTTTCAAGCCTTAGACATCAATCAACTGGACAATGAACAGGAGCTGGCAACTCCACAGATCAGTGACACCTTTTTGCAATCCCCATGGTATGCTGATATTTGCTTCGTATTGTTAAACCTGTGTGCTCCCCCAGGATTGTCCAGGACCAAGAAGAGATTTTTAAGAATGAAGGCTTTGAAATTTTGTGTCTTAGATGGTGCATTATTTTGGAAAAATCACGAAGGTATATTGCTTAACTGCTTGATTGTGAATGAAACTAACAATGTCATGAAAGAATTCCATGCAGGGGACTGTGGAGGACATCTATACTGGAAGTCCACTGCTGATAAAATTCTAAGGGCTGGTTTCTATTGGCCCACTTTGTTTGCAGATGTAAAGAAGTTTGCCACGTCATGCCACAATTGCCAAATCTTTGAGGGCAAGAGAAAGCTGCTCCCTTTGCCTCTTAAACCCATCTCAACCGAGAAGCCTTTTCAACAATGGGGTCTTGACTTCATTGGAGAAATCCATCCCTCTTCCTCAGGCCAGCATAAGTGGATCTTAATAGCCACCGACTATTTCACCAAGTGGATTGAAGCCATCCCATGTAGGCAAGCCAATGACACCACCATTATCCAATTCCTTGAGTGCAATATCCTTTCTAGATTTGGCTGCCCTGAGAAGATCATCACTGACAATGCCACTGCTTTCAAATCCAAAAAGATGATCAATTTTTGCCATAAATTCCATATCACTTTAGGCCATTCCACAGCCTATTACCCTCAAGGTAATGGCTTAGCCGAGTCATCTAATAAGATCCTGATCAGTATTATCAAGAAGATCTTAGAAGAAAACAAGAAGAACTGGCATAGAAAGCTCACAAATGCCCTATGGGCAGACAGATTATCAACCAAGAAATCCATTGGGATGAGCCCTTATGAGCTAGTATATGGCATGGAGGCCAGATTTCCTTCATCACTGGGCATTCCTATTATCAAGCTGCTGCAAGAGGTTCAAGCTGAACCAAATGATATTCAACGAAGGATCAATCAGACCATTCACCTTCAGCAGACCAGAGAACAGGTGTATGACAGAGCTCAAATGTTACAAGAGAGGCTGAAGAAGGCGTTTGACAAGAGGGCTAAAGCTGAGGATTTCTTTATTGGCGACAAGGTTCTAAAGTGGGACTCAAGACGAGAAGACAAGGGAAAGCATGCCAAGTTTGACTTTCTGTGGAAAGGCCCTTTTATCATCAGCGATGTGCAAGGCAATAATACTTATTTCCTCAAATCTGAAGATGCCTGTGCAGCTGAAGAGGGCCCTGTGAATGGCCGCATGCTGAAGCATTACCTTGATCCAGTGATCTAAGGGATATAGGGTTCTGATGTATATATTTGTATATTAATGCGTGTACATATAAGCATTTTCTTTTATGTTTTTATAAGCAATCCGATTGCTTGGAACCAAGCAGCGAAGTTATGGAGGCAGAGCAGCGCAAGTCCCCCATTTCAAAGCTCTCTCTTTGCATTGATTTTGGGAAAAGAGCGCAGTCTCGAAGAAAAGACCCAAAGGAACGTGACATTCGAAGCCTCTGTTCTTTTGAAGTGAAGTTCAAAGAGAAGCACATCAATTTTTGCCCTCGACTATGAACTTACTTCAAAGGGTGCAAAAGGCAGGTTTTGATATACTTTAAATGCTCGCAATGGTAAAAGGGGCAGTGCTGTTATTTATAACAGCGGGTTCAAATAAAAATGCTGCATTCATGCTTCCAGCTCTTCAGTCAGTAGTATCAAAACAGAGGAACGTTTGCTTTTAGTGTTACATCTACAGCCTGTTCAAAGACAAAATTAAGAGGAGTTGCTCCAGTTGGTTCCCTTTTTGTGTTTACTTCAAAAATGCAGTTTGGTGAGCTCCAGTATTGTAGCAATAATGCTACAACTCCTGGGGCTTCCTGTCTCTTAATTTTATCAACCCGGTAGTTCGTACAAACTTGGAAGCGACGATGTTATATGCACAAGTACTAGCTCTTGTCGCAGCTGTCACTTGGTCAGCTGGCACAAGTCCGCTAGGGCTCAAGCCAACCTCTATAGGCTCTCAGAAGAAGCTTGCTAAATGATGGACGAAAGCTAGCTCAGAGAAAACTAATCTACTTGGCGAAAATGAACTGAAAGCAAACCCAAGCATGGAAACCCTAGGAAAACCCTAATTTGACTAGTCTAACCTCTATGATGCAAAGAATGTGAATGAAACTTCTACCAATGATGCCATTACTTCTAATGCATGAATCTAAGCTACTTGCATCTTAAAAGACATGTTTTTGTATTTTTTCTTTAAGTGGATGGAGTGATTGTGATTTTGTGTTTATTAGGGTTTGGTTGTGCAGATGTGATGCGGAAGGAAGGGAAGCTTGGGAAAGGTTGGGGAGGCTAGGAGAGGTTCCCAAGGATCCTTAGCATCTGTCCATAGAGGTTCCTCATGCTCAGAGGCTCAGCAACCGAGTGAGTGGCCTCCTACAGGATGTCTGCAGGGGATCCTACAGGAAACGCAGGGGTTTCTACAGGAAGTCTACAAATTGCTACAGGATGACCTACCGTGGGTGTTTGAAGTGATGGTGGAGTGATGGAATGGTAGGGGGAGATGTGTAAGGTAGGGATAGAGCTGGTGATGGCTCAGGAGTGGAGAAGTAGGATGGAGAACGAGTGTATGAAGTGGGTTGATGGATGGAAGGTTATAACAGCGAAAAGTCTAAAGAATGAAGTTACGTGAGGAGTGGAGGAGTTTGGGAGATAACAGAGCGGAGCAGAGGTCAAGGATGTGGTTGTATGCATGATCAAGACGAAGAAGAAGGTAATAGAACGATGAAGAGCAGTGTAAATAAACCAAATGGATTATGACTGTCACCAAGATGAAAATTCGTTAACCTATGCTACCTGTGCTATGAACTCAATGAATAGCAATATAAAGCATGTAGAGGAATGTGCATGAAACTGTGATGAAGGTGTATGGTGCAAGAGTGAAGTGCATGGAAAGATCTATCATAAACGAGACTATGTTGCAGCATGTATAAAGTGAAGAACTGCGTGTTTTTGTGGTTGGTATAGGCTGCACTCCAATCTCCAAACAGAGATGGCAGTGAAGACTTCCTCAACCTTTTTCCTTGGAGCTCCAATGTATTATCAACCTGCTAGTCTAACTAAACAACCGAAAGCAATTCAACCATAAGCTAAACTCATTCAATCTCATAAAAACTAACTCAGCAAACCTGTAATTTCGAATTTCATGGTAAAGCAATGAACTAAAGTGCTGAAACAAAAAGAAATTAACACTACAACACAGAGGAGGTCTGTTGCTCTCTTAAAAACTCAGAATTGGATCAAAAGCTGCCTGTCTTTATTGAATAATCATGAATCTAATGACATGCCAAAACTGGCTTACAAGGAGCAAAAACCGAGCTACAACATGACTAACCAAATTGACTAACTAGCTAACCCCAAATTGACTAACTAGCTATACAAACTGACTACCCACTAGCTAATCCCAAAATTACTACCAACTAGCTAACCAAAATGAGGCCCCAAGCCTTCTTATTTATACAATTTGAGGACCCAACAGTCCTCCTAAAAGTTAGGGACTTGGCTACCCAAGACTTGGAGTTAACAGCAGTCCAACTTGACTTGCTTGGCTGCCCTTGAGCTGATTGATTTGGTGGCCCTTGAACTCCGAGCTGATGGTGGAGAATTCGAGGTAAGGGCCCATAAATGAGGGGGACACCTTCCTACAAATCCTCTAGCTTGTTCTCCCACGAATTTGGCTGCCAAGTGCTCATTAAGACCTTCAAATTTGTCTCCAAGTTGACCAAAAAGGCTACACAAAGCACCCATTAGACTTGTTGGCATAATGACTAACCAAATTCACTCTATTAACATAAAAATAATCAAGAACATGCAATAAACAAATGAGAATGGTGGACTAAGCCAAATTAGGAGGTTGAATGAGCCCAAATAATTGTACATTTTTGGGGCTCATCACAGTTCTCAAACAAAAGTGGATGCAATATCAAGCACGCAGAAGAAAGCAGGCGATGCTTTATTTTTCACAGTGTTTCAGTTAAGGAGGAGTGCTGCATTCAGAAGTTAAAGTTCTAGTCATTCAGCAGTTAGCACAGAAGAAATTTTCAATTAACAGCAACTACAGAGGATCAAGGCATTCTGACCTGCTGTTCTTGGCTTGTCACAAGGAAAAGCCATCCCCAAGTGGAGCCATTGTTAGCCTCCTGCTGCGGTAGGTTAATCATCTTTCATGATCGACATTTTTACATGCCAAATATGTCATACTTTGCTTGCTGCAATGCTCCATATTTGCTACAGATGACCAGAGAAGTATCCATGAAAGTGGGCTAATCTAAATGCCACTGCTTTGTTCCAGTCTTGATGAGTAATCCATTTTGATCAATTTTCAAGTATGGGAAGGCCAAACAGCTTAATCTTGGCTTCCCTGGGTTTCAATTTCATGTTGTAGAATATAGAGAATGAACATCTGTCCAAACAGCTTAATCTTGGCAGATTTGTAGTTAGGTAGAGAAACAAGGGTGCTCAACAGCTTAATCTGAGCCCCTATCTGAAATAAGTGTAGAAGTAGATAGGAGCACAAGCAACAAGAAAGAATGAAAAGCTGGGTATGCTAGTTCAAGTGCACCCAAACCAAAAGAAGAGAAAATGCTAGGTGAGTAGGTCGGGTAGGTAGCTTTGTGGTTGCAGAATCATGGCTTGTGATCCATTTCATATTGTCAAGTATTATATCTATCATATCACAAGTTGAAGGCAGTTGTTCAGTTGGAGGACTTCAAGAAATGCATGTCTAACTTCCCCTTCTTCCTCTTTCCCCAAATCACTCACTAACTTCCCCTAAAAGAGGTCAAGATCTGCTTGATACCTCTTAGATTCATCATGTTCCATATCATTTGCCTTGGTGAAGATCTGCTTCACTCAAGGAATGTCCATACTCCTTCTATAAGTCATTTTCCCTCTTAATAGCCTAAGATTCACATACTTAGCGCTTTCTTATCACTTGTCATGTTAACTACTAACACTACTATGTAGCTCCCTATCTATTTCCCCTTCCCCTACTAAAACTATGTATATAACTCCCCTATATACTTATCCCCTCCCCCTGGTTGAAAAATAACCATATGCATCCTCGGGAATTGCTAAGTTTATCTGAAACTTAGCAAGAACCCTCATTACCCCCCTCAAACCATCTTCTCATGCATTTTGGACTCCCTCCAATGCATAAAGCCCTTCATCACTCCATAAAACCTCCCAAATGCTTTTTGACTCCTTCACAAAGCATAAAATTCCATTCATATGTATATAAAACCATCTTTTTGCCTTGTTTTGCCTTTTCAAAGGCATAAACCCCTTTTTTGGGCCATTTAACATGCAAAAAACCATGAAAATCCCTCAAATGGCATAAAATTCTTCCTTTTTGGGCCATCAGACCCCTTCCGATGGCTCACAAACCATTTGAAATGCCAAAGGAGACCCCTCCGATTTCACCAAAGCTTCTCTTTTATCAAAAAGCCTTGCTCCGATGCAAAAAGCTCCCTTTTGGTCCCCCTCCGATGCGATATCGCTGTCGGGAGGGGGCAGTCACATGTTAAACATCATAAATATAGGCCTCCGATTGTTTATCGCCGATCGCATGTCGGCGATCGGCGATCGGGCCTCGTGCATTACATATCACATATGGCCCCGAGCCGGACCCGATTTCAAATAAAGAAAGGGCCAATAAAGCATTTCGGGTCCGGTGGCGTTTCGACGATTTTATGTGGCCATCCCCATGCTCCCCGCCGACACGAAATGCCGACTCAATCTCAGCCGTCCATCACCCTGCCCTGATCAATGGCCCATATTTAATCGGTGATCACCCCTTGTATATGGCTCCCAAGCGGAGCCAAAATATTATAAAGGCACAGCTTATGAGGTTTTCGGGTCCGTAAGGGCCCCTTGTGCAGCGAAATGAAGGCTCCCGACGAGCCGGAGCCGAAATGGTATGTAAATACAGTGTTAAGGGTTTCGGGTCCGCAGACCCGTTTCAATTGTAAATCCGCCGATATGAGGGTCCCGATGGGTCGGACCCGAAAAGAGATAAAGTGGGTCTGTATAGCATATTGGGTCTGCCATTTTTCGGTGATCACACAGATGCTACCCCCCGGTCCCTCTGACTGCCGATATGTGATTTAGCGCCAGCCGTCGGATCGGGCCCCCAGATCAATGGCCCTGATTTAATTGCAGCACTCCCCATGTATGGCTCCGACCGGCGGAGCCGAAATAACAATAAAGCATGGTATATTATCATTTCGGGTCCGCAAACCAAATTCTTGTAAATCCGCCGATATGACATCGCCGATGGGCTGGACGCGATTCCAAATAAAAGGAAGGGCATATAGAATATCGGGTCCGCGCAGTTTCGGCGATTGTTTATGTGCCACCCCCTGGTCCGCCCCGATGCGATATTGCGATGAGATCTGGGCCATTGGATCGGCCCGCGCCGGATCCAACGACCAGGATTTAATGATTGCTACAGTGTCCACTTAAGCGCCAAATTTTCACAATTTCGCAGTGTTTTGAGAGCATTTTCATATTATGATAAAATGGCCATTGTTTAAGGTTTGTGTGCAGCGCTCCCGCCCGCCACAACCAATAAGGGAAATCATACATCCTTAAGCCATTTAGGATCGCTCCAAGCCCGGTTTTTCTCCAAGGGGCCAGTCTCGGCCTCGGCACAGTTGGCAACACTTTTTCCTCCTATTTGCACCATTTTTCAAAAAGTTTAAGGCTAGTTTTGATCGGCCAGAGCGCCGATAGCATTCCAAAGGCCACGGGAACCTTTGCAGCAGTTAATTTTGCATTAAAAGGCAGAAAAGGGGCGATTTGACAGCGTAAAGTGTATCAGAGGAAAGAGAAGGCTCAAGTGCATGTCAAAGGGTATCGAGAAAGCGACAGACAGTATCAGTATTGCGGATTCAAAGTAGATGAAGGCAGAAAGGCCCCAGTAGTTATAGCAAAGCATCATTGAGCTGTAATGGCTCACCAACTCACAGATTTTGGCCATTTAAGGCAACAGGACCACTTGAAGGAAGATTAAAGGATTTCAACGCAGATTTATGACAAGTACAATGGTCCCAGTCGCATTTTGGAGCAGCACTGCTTCCTTAATTACGCAGTTATCACACAGAGGATAGCTCGTGGCTCAAGGCACTCTTTCAGTCCATTTTTGAAGCTGCAGGACCATGTGCAGCCCTAAAGAACCATTTTGATGAGGCCGCTCCCTCATGCGCAGCCTTTTTAAGTTATTTCATGCATTTATTTCCAGCATAGATAAGGATCAATGACATTGACTGCACAGATCTCTTTTGATCTGTTTTCAGAGATATTTTTGAGATATTTTCCCCCCTTGACAGTTGTTCAAGGGAAGTCTGTAGCTATTTTTCTTTATATACCACCCTCTGCACAATTTTAGGGGTTGGTTGGTTGTATGACTCCTCTAGAGACTCGCTCTGTATCTGATATAATTTCTCTAATCAAAGACTGCTAAAAGCTTGGAGGATGGACTGTTTGATGTGTTGTTAATGGTTGAAGAGTGGATGATGGAATTCATGTGCTGCTATATGGATCAATAAGTGTCTCTCACCTCTGTTATCTCAATTTCATAAATTCTTAAGTCACAGAACAAAAGATTGGCTTAGAATTTGCTTGACTGCACTCTATGCTCAGTTTCTGTGGCTTCTTAATGTTTTCTTCTTGATTTAGGTATAAATATGAATTCCTTTCAGGCTCATGTTGGACCTATTTCACATATGAATGACTGTTGTCTAAGAATTCTTCGCTGCTCCTAGATAGAGTTCATTCATCTCCCCTCTGCTAACCTGATTGAGAGACTCTTTGTTGCCTCTCATTCCTTAGCCTCCAATCCATCTCTTTTAGCTTGAATATTGTTTCATGAGCAGCTACCTTGCTCCTCATTCCTCTTGTGACCAAGAAAATGCACCAGCAGTCTCACTCCATAACTCCATGGCCAATGGTTTGAACTTGTCATACTATGCATTGCCTCTCTACTTGAAAGCATCCTCCTTCCCACCAAACATAAACAAAACCCCCTTGAACTCATTAGCTAGCCTAATATCATCTTCAACAAAACTAAATCATAAAGAGAGAGCCCTCTCTGACTGCAGGTAGGCTAGGACCTGCAGTCCAAAGATTGGTTTGTGGTTACCTCGGTCGTATCCCTTTAAGGAGCTTTAGGGACAACCTGAGTGATAACACAAGCTGCAAGGTAGCACTGTTGTTGATGGGTGCAACAGCTCTGTGGTTCCTAAAAGTGGAGCAAAAAATCTAGTGGTCTCTAGAGAGAAGACCATGTTGTGGCATCAAAGGCTTGGACATATTGGAGAGAAGGGCCTTTGAATACTTCATGGTAAAAGTATGGTAGAAGGTATGAGTAATAGCTCTCTGGATTTTTATTTCTGTGAAAATTGTGTATATGGGAAGCATAATCGGGTGAGTTTCCCCTCTGGTGGTAAGAGGGAGAAACAAATATTAGAACTTGTGCACAGTCATGTGTTTGGACCTATGAAGGTTCCATCACTAGGTAAGTCTGTGTACTATGTATCATTTATAGACGACTTCTCAAGGAATACATAGATATATTTCCTTAAGAAGAAATATAAAGTCTTTGACAGGTTTAAAGAATTTAAGGCTCTGGTGGAAAACCAGACAGAGAATAAGATAAAGGTGTAGAGTTTTGCAGTAAGGAATTTGAAGAATTCTGTAAGAAGTGTGGTATAGCATGGCAGAAGACTACTCCATACACACCTGAACAAAATGGAGTTGCGGAAGGAATGAACAAGACATTGATGGAAAGGGCAAGAAGCATACTCAGTGGTACCAGGTTAGGACAGGAATTCTGGGCAGAGGTGGTGGAGACAGCATGTTACTTGGTCAACAGATCACCTTCATCAGCGTTGGAGGATAAGACTCCACAAGAGGTATGGACTGGTAAGAAACCCTCTCTTTCACATCTGAGGGTATTTGGATGTGATGCATATGTACATGTTCCAAAGGAGAAATGAACCAAGTTGGATAGTAAATCTGAAAAATGCATATTTATTAGGTATAAGGATGGTTTAAAGGGTTATAAGCTTTGGAACCTAGTAACAAGGAAGGTTATGTACAACCAAGATGCAGTGTTCAGAGAGGTAAAAGATGTTATTAAACATGAAGTCCAAAAAAAGGAACCTGAGAAGATAGAGTTTGAGATAATGGAGGAAGAATCAGACTCTACAGCAGAGGATCAATTAGAAGATGAAGAGCCACAAACTCTAGGTGTGAGAAGATCAATGTGAGAAAGAAGGCAGTGCGAAAGGTATAGTCCATCTGCTTTCTATTCAAATTTTGCTTTATCTATTACTGATGATGATCCTAGAACTGTGAAGGAAGCAGTAGATTCAGAGGATGGAAAACTCTAGAAAGAGGCCATGGATGAAATGGCATCTTTGCACAAAAATGAGGCTTAGGATCTGGTGGAGTTGTTGGCTGGAAGGAAACCCATTGGCAGCAAATGGGTGTTCAAGAAGAAGACAAATGCAGAAGGAAAGGTGGAGAAATATAAAACTCGGTTGGTAGCAAACGGTTACTCTCAGGTGCCGAGAATTGATTTTGGTGATATTTTTTCTCTTGTTGCCTAGGTAGCTTCTATTAGATTACTTTTATTTGTTGTTGCTGCTTTTGATTTTGAGGTAGAACAGATGGATGTGAAGACAACATTTCTTCACGGGGATTTGGAAGAGGAGATCTACATGAAGCAACCTGAAGGCTTTGTAGTGAAGGGTAAGAAAGAACTAGTATGCAAGTTAAATAAGTCTTTGTATGGGTGAAAACAGTCACCAAGGATGTGGTATCAGAAATTTGATACATTTATATGGGGACTTGGCTTCACCAGAAGCAAAGCAGATCATCGTGTGTATTTTAAATTAATTGGTGACCAAGTTATTTATCTGGTCTTGTATGTGGATGATATGTTGCTGATTGGAAATGACAAAGAAATTATCCAGGATTTGAAGACCCAATTGTCCTCAAAATTCAACATGAAAGATCTTGGTGCTACAAACTATATTTTTGGAATGAAAATTAAAAGAGATCGAGCAAAGAGGAAGCTCTAGTTAAACTAGAGGAAGTATGTCGAGACAATATTGTATAGGTTTAATATGCAGGATAGTAAACCGATGAAGGTTCCTATTCCTGTAGGTGTAAAATTATTTGCTGGATAGCGTCCCAAGACACAATAATAGGAAGAGGATATGTCCCATGTTCCATATGCAAGTGCAGTTGGTAGCTTGTTGTATGCGATGGTCTATACTAGACCAGACATTGCACATGCAGTGGGAGTATTGAGCAGGTTTATGTAAAAACCAAGGAAGGAGCATTAGACAACAGTGAAGTGGGTTTTCAGGTATTTGTGTGGCACTAGTGATTATGGTTTGTGCTACCAAGGAAGACCAGGATTGGATAGAGTTTTGGATATCCATGGCTTTGTTGATATGGACTGGGCTAGAGATCTGGATCAGAGAAGATCTACAAGTGGGTATGTGTTTAACCTATTTGGAGGTGTAGTAAGTTGGATGAGTAAGAAATAATCTGTAGTGGCACTATCAACTACAGAGGCAGAATACATGGTAGCCACTCATGCAAGCAAGCAAGCAGTTTGGTTGTAGGGATTGTGTTCAAGTATGGGATTAGTACAGGGAGCTATAAGGATAGACTGTGACAGCCAAAGTGCAATTTTCTTGGCAAAGAACCCTGCTTACCATTCAAAGACAAAGCACATTGATGTTCAGTATCACTTTGTGAGGGATATGACAGAAGACAGAAAGGTGTTGTTGGTAAAGGTGGACACTTTGAAGAATACTGCAGATGCATTGACAAAATATGTGACCTCTGAGAAGTTCTCTTGATGTAGAGAAACAATGGGCATTGCAGGGCTGGATAAATGACTAAGCTCTCTTGTGGTCCCTTGTGGAAAGAAAACAACAAGTGGAAGAATGTTGGGTTGTATTATATTCTTTCCATGACAAGCCCACGTAGTTAACCGGGGGATTGGAAGGGGGGCGGAGGCCCCCCTTCGTTGCACGGACTGTGTAGCGGGGGGGTCACAAGGGGTTTGAGGGGTGCAAGTAACCCCACTCTATGGGGTCTGGAGCAACGCCCTGGAAAATTTTGGTTTTGGACCCTATATTAGGTTGGGCGGACCTACCTATGGTTTTGTGCATGATTTCCACACATGGTTTTAGACGCGATGGTTTTCGGTCCATGGTTTTGGATGCGATGGTTTTCGGTCCATGGTATTGGATGCTTCGGCATGTATAAATATGTATTGTAACACTGAAAGGAACATAATGAAAAATAAAGCTGGTAGTCTCGGTTTTGGGATCCAGGGGAAAATCTCTGTGTATATGTGTTTTATGTGTTATGCTCTCGCATTGTTTATTTTCTGTGTTTTATAATTTGTATGCAGGTAATTTCTGCACGGGGTTAAAACCTACAAAGAACCTGCAGAATAGTAGCCTTCTATCCATTGGGAATGGAGTCATTTTATTCAAGTATATGAAAAACACAAACATAAACATAAAAAACTTACATAATTATTAATATCTACAAAGGCTCACTAGTATGTATAGTGTGTGAAATTGGACCTCTTTAGTGTTGGAAGTAAATCTTGAGAAACTTCCCATTCATAGCCATCTCAAGAATTTCACCATCCAACTTTTCTAGCAAGAAAGTATTGTTCCTATTTGCCTCAGAAATATTGATAGTTCCAAACCATAAGGGATCAAATTTTCCATGTTTTCCTTTATCTTCTCATCTAAAATCCCAATTGAGCACTAAATCCCCTGGTTGTAAGTTTTTGTATTTTTCTTTACTTTCAAATAAATCCTTCATATTTTCTTGATATTGAATCATATTTTGAGTCACCTCCCCTCTAGTTTCTTGAAGTTCTACCAGTTGATTGATCCTCTTGGTTAGAGAATTTGGCTCTTCATCAACATCCTGTAGAATTTCGGCCACTAAAACTACTAGTTGTATAGGGAAAATTGTATCTTTCCCACTAACTAATTCAAAAGGAGATTTCTCAGTTGACCTCTTGGTAGTAACTCTATTTTCCCATAAAGAAAACTTCATTTGTGAGTCACATTTTTTCTGATTTTCTGATAGGGTCTTCTTAAGAATCCTTACCAAGGTTTTATTTGATGATTCAAGCAATCCATTTCCTTATGGATAGTAGCTAGTGGAGTGACCCACAATGATGCTATACTTTTGGTAGAAACCCAGAAACTTGGCAGAATTAAAAACTTTAACATTATCAGTGATAAGCTTCCTTGGGAAACTGAACTTGGCAAGCATATTCTCCTCCATGAATTTGATAACCAAAACATCAGTTGCATTTCTAGCTAGGACTGCTTCCACCCACTTAGTAAAGTAATCGGTGACTATGAGAATCCATTTATGCTGACCACTGGAGGATGGGTGGATTTCCCAATGAAGTCTAACCCCCATTGTCTGAAAGGTTCTCAAAAAATAGGGATTAAAGGAAAATGTGCTAATTTCTTCTTTTCAACAAACATTTGGGACTTCTCATAGGCCCAAACATATGCATGTTCCTCATCAAATAGCTTGGGCCAATAGAAACCTGCTTTGAGAATTTTATGGGTTGTGGAACTCATCCATCACTTTATGGATCCCTTCTTCAACCAGGCATAAAAGAAAAATCCCCACAGAGTCTTTCCAATACAGTTCGTCATTTTAAATGATGAACTTCTGGGATTATAGCCTCAAAGCTCAGTATTTAACTTTATCAAAATTGACTAGACAACTCAAAAAAAAATGTGGGTTATATGTTTATACCAGTGAGACATGAGGTACTTCATTTGAATCTTCTGTGTTGCAGTCTTGACCTTATTCTTCTCATCTTCTCTTCGGCTTTATCCTTCCTATGTCAGCAAATTTATACCCAAGGCTTGGAATTTTGATTCAGACAAGATTTTAATTAATCCCTATCCCTTGATCAACTTCGTGGGTTTGATTTCCAAGTCGTATTCCTGGAGTTTTGCAATCCATTTACCCCCTTTTCCATCAATTTCCCCTTGTACCAGGATGTCTTTCACAACAAATGTCGGAATATAAGTTGTTATGCTTGATTGAAAAACATATACTCTGAAGGTCTTCAGGGCCTTGATCAACACATAGGTCTACTTCTCCCTAATGTTATACCTTAGCTCAACATATCGTAGCACCTGGCTGAAAAATGATATTGGTTTCTCATGTCCTTTGTATTTTTTCTACAATAAGACAACAACCATTGTATGAGGAGAAGCAAAAGAGAAAATGAAAAATGGTTTTAGATAGTTAGGGATGACTAATACAAGAGATTCTGCAAAGGCCATTTTTATCTTGGAGAATGACTCCTGAGCTTCTTCAGTCCATTTTACCTCCCTATCCTTCTTCAACATCCATGTAATTTCTTTAATTATCTTAGCATAATTGGGTATGAACTTCCTCAAAAAGTTGATTTTGCACAAGAAAGTCTAGATTTATTTCTTATTTAACATTAAAGGGATGTTTTTGATGGCTTCCACCCTCTTGGGAGCTATCTTCACCCCCTATTTTGCCATGATGTGTCCTAGAAGCTTTCCCTCACTTAGAGAAAAGTGAAACTTTTAATGATTTTAAGATAGACCATATTTTTTGCATTTCTCAAAAGTGAGTCATAGATGTTCCATATGACCCTCATTTGTTTTAAAAAAAACAGTGATGTCATCTAGGTAGATTACCACAACTTATCCTTTTCTCCCACGAAAGTTATATCCATTGCTCTCTGAAAAGTGAATCCAACATTAATGAGGTCGGAAGGCATTTTGCATACATATACGTCCCCCAAGGTGTGATGAACGCAGTTTTCTTTTGATCCTCAAGATGTACAACTACTTGATTATATCCAGAAAAGCCATCCATCATAGAAATACGAGCAGATCCCACCACCTTTTTCAGAATGTAGTCCATTTTAGGTAGAGGGTAATTATCCTTTAGTGAGGCCTTGTTCAGATTCCTAAAGTCAATACACAACCTTATTTCCCTGTTCTTCTTCCTAACAGGAACTAGATTTGCCACCCAATTTGAATACCTCAGAGGTACGATAATTTTAGCTTGGAGAAACTTCCTCACCTCTTTCTCAATTGATGGAAGTAACAGAGGGTTAATCTACCTAAGCTTCTATTTGTATGGTTTCGCCTCATTCTTCAAAGGAATTTTATGTTGGATGATATTAGTATCAAATGTTTTTAGATCATCATAAGACCAAGAAAACACATCCATATACTACTTAAAAAGGTCTAGGTACCTTCGTTTGTATTCCTTAGGAACTCCTTTGGCTGACTTAATTGTCCGGGGATCCTGATCTGAACCAATATTGTAGTCCTCCACCTATTCTTCAAATTCCTGCTCAGTTTGATTGGAAGATATATCATATATTGAGCAGAACAAAATTTTCCAAGGGAACCAAACCTTTGGGGATAATATTACCTTTCAATTGTAAAATATTATGCCCTACAATGGTTTCTTCCCACTTGGCCTATTGTTCTTCTACCACTTTCTCTTCCTCCTAGTCAATCTCTGAGCCTGAGAATTCTCCAATGACCTCCATGAAGCATTTTATTTGTTCCTCATCTTCAAACACCTACCAATACTTAAAATTGTTTGGTATTGAAGGTATGTATCTAAATTCAATATCATATATGAGCAAGGGAATTTGAGGAGGCTTGAAGTTACTGGCAGCTACAACTAAGCAATATTCCATCTGATTTTCAGTTCTGGGAAAAAACTAGATGTTAAAAGCTAAGAAAAAGTTCTCAATCAAATACCATACCTCATCTTGGTAGGCCTTCGTTCTTGGATGTTTGTTTTGGCATTGAATTTGGATTTGTTTCACCACAAACTCTGAATCACCAAACACTGCTAAGCACCCAATGTTGAGATTTCTGACAACTTGTAGACTAGCAGCAAAACTTCATATTCAGCAACATTATTTGTGGCTTAAAAATCCAGCTTGAAAGAGATATGGATCAAGCTACCTTATGGGGATACCAACAACATACAGACCCCATTTCCTTCCCTAGAATAAGCACCATCAAAGTATATCTTCCATACTTTGTCACACTTCGGTGATTGTTTGTCTAGCCGGCCAGAACATTCCACATGTGTCTCATCCATGATTTTATCATATTCCTCTAGCAACAAACAAGAGAAATATTTCTATTTACCATACACAAGGGCATTACTCGAATAGTTGTTCCTTGTAACTGTCTTGACAAATCTCGTTTTTCTATATAATTGGCACTCTTCTCTACCAAAAACATGATTGGTAGCATATGTTAAATCCATTTTAATGGATCCTCCAAATTTTTATCCCCATGATCTAGACAAGAGTATACCACCTCACAAGGATATCAGCCACTACGATATCCATTACAACACTCTTCACAGGGATTTGAGCCAAAGTGACCACCAATTTTACTATCTTGGAGTCAAAAGAATACAAATCTTTATATGGTCTTGTTATTTGTAGCCCCAATTGCTTTATAACAAACAATGGCATCAAATTATGAGAAGCTCCTAAGTCAAGCATGCAATTATGTAAGAGAGGTTCATGAATGACCAAAGTGACATAGAAAGGGAGAGTAGAAGGGTCTTGTTCCTCAACATGGGGTCCAAATACAACCATGGGTCTTTCTCCTTGGAGGTTCAGGCTATCTTGTAGAGGTGCTATGGTGAATGGAAACATAAACTGAGACACCTAGGCTTTATAATTAGGATTTTTTAATATTTAAGTCAAAGGGACAGTGATTTTGACCTTCTCTAACTCCTTTTGAAGATTAAAAACAACAGAGTTGTTATCAGCTATGACAACATCAACATGCTCTTTCTCTTTCACAGAGTCTAGTTTAAGTCGTAAAGGTAGCTGCTCTATTTTAGAGACCTCGAGATTGTGGAGAAAGTAAACTAGAGGCTCTTTCTGTTTGGGTGAGGCTTAGTCTAGAAGCTTCTTTCCTTTCTCTGTTGGTTTCAAAGGATTTGAGGGATCGGACTCCTCATTTTAGTCCTGCATTCTAGATCTTTTCCTTGAAGATATAAGATGATATTTCCGGTGCAGTTGGATCTACATAAAGTCAGCGAACCATCTACAATAGTTGTCGATCTCACCATCATCCAATCGGGCCTCCCAATCACCCCCTTCTACTTCATTAGCCTCTATTTCATTTTATCCCTCTAAAAGAGAAAAAAACTAATTTTCTTAGACTTCTATTGTTTCTTCGGCACTCTCCTCTAGATCATATTACAAATATAATGGAGGTTGAATGTGATCTTGTTGCTTCCTTCTCTCCCTTTGCAAAAGATGAAAAGGAGGTCTCTTATACTGAGGATTGAAACTTAGGTTAGTAGCTGGTTGGTTTTGTCAAGGAGTGTTTTTGTTTTCTAACTCTATTTTCACAAGCTTGTTAGACAAGTTTCTTATTAGCTTGTTCATTTCCTCAAGTTTCTTCTCTTGAGTTTCATTTCCCTGGTTTGACGAACTAGCTTCCTCCCTTCCTCTTCTCCTATCTCCGTGATCAGTTTTGCCTCTCCATTTCCTAGTAGAGGTTACATTTGCCTCAAATTTTAAAGCACTTATTTGGATCTGGTCCAAGGAGAGATACTTCCTTTCTCTGACAGTGAAACCAAAATCTAGTTCAAAGGTCCCAACAAAAGCCATTTTAGTAGCAGCCTGTGGAGGTTTGATTTTAGCAGGAAGACTATTGTACAATTTTTTAAACCTTTTTTTGAATTCTGAAACATATTCATTATGTTTTTTCTTCATAGCATTGAATTCAGTGAGGATATACCCATGGTCCTTTTTCTCTCCCCATTTTTGCATGAAATAATTCTCCATCTCCTCCCAGGTAGTGATTGTAGCATTTGGTAGGGCCTTATACCATTTCCTAGCTTCCCTGTCAAGGGACTGGAAAAAAAAAGAAGCCTTAACACCACATCTAGGTGTTCCACATTGAGATTTTTTTAAAATGCACATAAAGTTTCTACATGCCTCTATGCTGAAATGTCATATTCCCTTGTGAATCGTGGCAAGAGATTAAGATAATCTTGTGGCATACCATTCAAGTGTTGTGGCAAGTCCAGTGGGGCATATTTTTTGAGGAGAAAGCCTGGGACAACCATATTGAGAAAGGTAGGCGGTAGA
Organism: Pinus tabuliformis; assembly: GCA_031772625.1. NCBI lineage: Eukaryota > Viridiplantae > Streptophyta > Pinopsida > Pinales > Pinaceae > Pinus > Pinus tabuliformis. The sequence goes on along the minus strand of CM062820.1, from coordinate 543,147,456 downwards.
ATATTTATTACAGGTCCCTGCTAAGGGGGTATCTGAGTTGTAGCTAACTGGATCTGGGATGGGAAGTTGTTCACACGTGGCGTAGGACTATTTATAAGGATGTATTTAACTTCTCTAGTTTTGGGGGAGGGATGAATAGAGAAATATGGTGAAGCTTCTTTGTTTTCTACTCTAGTAGGAAATGAGCCAAACAATACACAATGTTCTTCAAGATTTTCCAATACTTTGGAGGAAGACTTAGGGTAGTTTATCACAGCTTTTTGAGAGCTAGTTGATGATATTTCTGGAAAAGATCTTGTGGAATCTGGAGTAACAGGGGTCTGTTCTTTACAAATCCTCTGGGATATGATTTTCTCAAGGTTGAATACAGGAGGAGTCTTCTGTTGTCTAGTACTAGAGCGAGTATGATGTCTTAGGAAAATCCAGGGTGTTCAAAAGAAGATTCATATAATGGAGTCGCTAAGGTGAGAGATATTCAACCCACACTTCCCTTGCTCTCCTAACAAAGGGAATGTAAAAATTGTCGTTCCTGGGGGAAAATATTTTGATTCGTTCCTCGATAACGGCACCAAAATATGTTGTAGTTCCTAGAGAAAACCATCGAGTTGAGTAAAGGGTCAGTACCTAGGACATCTTATAGGAGTGATATGAGGATTTTTTGAGGTTTGTGTTGCACTCCATATTAAATATAATTTGGAAATAGATTGATTCAATCACCCTTCACTAAGGTAGTCTTAAACATGCACATATGTATATGCGGGAAGATATCACTCATCCCAAGGATAAATGTCCTGATATGGTGGTCGACACATAGTAGAATGCATCTTAATATCTCTCATTGTACTAAAAATGGAGAGAAAGAGAGTGTAAGGAGAGGAATTCAATGCAAAGGGTTGGATAACACAAAATCCTGAGCAGCGAATCCCGACAGAACTATGGAAGAATAAGGAGATGAAATACAAAAAGTGTGGAGCGCATTTAAGGTTTCTAGCTCTATATTTTCATGGGTACATCTTGTCACAAAATAACATTTCTAAATTTGTGATATCACAAGTACTCTTGGCTACAATATAGCACTAGTAAATCTATAAGTGCATAGGTATCGTTGCTACCATATAGCATAAGTAAATCCAAAATTTGAGGGTGAAACCAACAACTTTTTTACATAACTTCAGAGGAAGATAAACATACTTGAAATGGAAAACAAAGGGGAACATATGATACACATTACATTGTTTGCAATCACCAAATATGCTTCATTAATATTTGAAACCAGAGTCCATATCATATGTCCAACACATTTGACATTTGTATAAGCTGTAACACCTCATGAACAAGCCATTGAACCAAGAGTTGGAACCTCTCTTTGTACACAGAACTCGGAACACCTGCAAAAACATCTTTTAGACCTCTGGGAATAGGATTTGGGAACCTTTAAAATAATTTTCTTCCCCATATTTATAAGGAGAGGGGGAGCTTGAATCAATAGCTACAAAATATCTTCTAATGTCACAACTTTCGGATTGACTAGCTATCTCGGCGTACGCATATTCAAATTATTTCATAACATATTGATTCCTTCTTTAAATTGCAACATATTACAAAATAACAAACATGGTAAAACTGAATGATGGCCACAACAAAATATCTCGATGCCATTTCCCATGATTTCCTCTGATCAGGCCACAACTCTGCCATGATGTTCCTCTACAGTTACTGGCCAATATGCTTGTCGCTTTCCCCTTTAACTGCTTGAACTCCCCACTTTCTGGAGCTAGAAGAGATAAACTGTGGTGGCCTTAACAGTGCTCAATAACATAGTTTTTGACCCATCCTTTTGCATACACTCTAGGCTATACTATCGGAACCCAATTAATCTCGTAACACTTGTAAAAGATCATTACGAAAACATGGAGTTTCGGTTTCCCTTAGCTCCTCTTGCTAAACTCCTTTATCCTTTCTCAACCATGGGACCACTGCCTGTGACCTTCAGCTCCGCGCTTGGGTGCTAAATCATTTGGGCTCCTGTGGGGGGCCTATCTCCCTTTATAATTTGTACTTCGCCTTTGGTTCTATGGTTTTTCATGACCAAGCGCCACCAAATATCGAAGCCCCTCTTCATTGTAAATTTTCCAAATTTGAATTTACACAGGAGTTATGATATTCACATCCCCAATATGGCCCAAAGCACTTAGGTGCTAAATATTCCCCTGCGCCCTTGGTTCTCTGGAGTTCCCATGACTGGGAACCATATAATATTGAAACCCTCTTCATCGGAAGTCTTCAAATTGAGAATTAACCTTGGAGTTATGATAAATCCCACTTCCAATGAGCTCATAGCTCTCAGTGCTTGGCCCCAGCTTTGCACCCTTGGTTCTTTTGAGTTTTTGTGACCAGGTGCTAGCATATATCGAATCCCCTCTCATCATAATATTTTTCAAATTCAAATTAAAAGAGAGTTACAATGGCCTCTTCCTTCAAAATGTAGACCTCCAAAGTGACATCATGTTGATGTCCTCATCTCCACGTGGCACCTCCTGGGTAGTGACATATGTCACCCAGATTTGTCCCTTTAGGCCCTCCAAAACATTGAAATCACCTACCACATGTCCTTGTCCCGCCACATCATGCTAACATAATCTACCCTGTCAACTTCTCAGAACCAACTATCTACTGCCATGTGTCTAGTTTTAAGGAGAGAGAAAGGGTCTCTAGTGTCATTGGTTTTGTGTTGGTTTCCTTTGTACTTTCATGACCAAGTGATAGTATGTATCGAAAGCCCTCTTCATCAGAACTTTTTCTGAAAGAGGTTTGATCCTTTCAACCTCTGATGTTCCTTCTTATCACTTAGGTGCTTTGGCCAGCTCTGTGCCCTTGGTCCCTTTCGTTTTCCATGACCAAGTCCCAACAAATATCAAAGCCCCGCTCATCGGAAAATTTTTGAAATGAAATATAAAATAGAGTTCCAAATGCCTCTTCCTCTTAAATGTATACCTCCGATATGACTTCCTGCTAGCCTTCCTGATATCGATATCCTATGTGATTAGGTCCCTAATTTCGGCACTCCTCTTTAAATCTCGTTTTCCTTTTGTCTTTGAAACTTAGGCCTTTGGTTTTTGCCTCCTCCTTGTGCTTTCAGCCTCTAATATTTTTTATCCTCTTTGGACTTTTTGCACATCATCTCCCTTTCTGGCCAACATTTGACACAATTTGAAAAAGATGTAGTAGGTGACAATAGGTTATATTGTTGAAATCTTTGAAAAATCACGTGGAGATCCTCCAAGTGGTTATCACGATTCTTGGATCGTATTATAAGGTCATCCAAATAGGTGAGGATAAGATGAGCCAAATTGTGGAAGATGTAATTCATGGCTCGTTCGAAGGTGGCACCATAATTTTTAAGACAAAAAGGCATAACTTGGTATGCAAATGTACCCCAAGGGGTTGTGAATGTGGTTTTGTACTGATCTGTATGGCGAATCTAGATCTGGTTATACCCAGAGAACTCATCCATGAAGGATCGATGATTTGGTCAGTAAATGGTGTAAGGTAATTTTCTTTAGGACAAGCTTTGTCCAGATCTCAGAAATCAATACAAATGTGGATGGTGCCCTATTTTTTCATGATGGTATAAGGTTAGAAACCCAAGATGTGTAAGCGATAGGATAGATGAACCCAGCTGTTATCACAAAACCAGTACTAGGGGCTGCAACCAAGCCAAGTTTCATGTAACTGTTTCAGACCATACTTTAGATTAGGAATTAGCCTTCCTAATCAGAGAGGGCTCTCTCACAACTCTTGATAAAATCCTTCAAACACTAGATGGCTAACTCTTTATTCACTTATGAAAGCATAACTGGTTGGAAACACATCAAACTGGCTCTCATTGGGCTATGGAGTCTATAATATCAAGTAAACAAGGAAAACACAGTGACCTCATAGAAATCAAGGCTCTTAGCATTACATGTCAAACATATTTCACCAAAACATAGCTTGCTGTATACACAGGAAGTCAGAGCATATATTTATGAATTCTGAGTGATTGCATACAACAAAACCATAAAATAACATAAAGTACAACACATCATCACTACATTTGATCATGACAATCCTTCGAGAATCTTGAGAAGAGAATAACTCTGTTTTACTATTACTGTCAAAAAGGTCTTACAATGGCCCAAAACAACACTGTTTTTCTATAAAGTATCCAACAGCACCTCATGATCAAATACGCCGCCTTCTAAGAGACCACGAATTCTGTATTTCTGAATATCGACAATAATGCCAAACTGGATTTGATTCGGGCTCCAACTTCAATAACCGTCTTATGGTGCTCTCGACCTCCCTCATTCACCGGTACCATGATATGCTCCATTCCATCACCAGTGAAAAATAATCCACCAGGTCCAATCTGAAGTGCTCGCACTTCATTTCTTGAGAATACTCTACCTCGTTCATGAAACGATGGCAAGTCATAAAGGCGCACACTCTTATCATTGCATGAACAAAGCAAAATAGGTTTGGCTTGTTCATCATTCATTATGCACAGCGCAAGAACACCATGTTCTTCAATACGAGTGTAAATCTCTTCAAGAGCTATAGTTGATGTAGCAGCCCAAACCTTCACTGTGCCATCCAAAGAACACGACAAGAGAAATTGGTCCCAACAAAGAAGAGACATTACAACTGATGTGTGATTTCTCAAGGTTTGGATACATTGAAAAGTTTCCAGGTCCCAAACTTTTATTGTGTGGTCCATAGAGGCAGAGTAAAGTTTGTCTTTCTGTGAGACTAATGAGACAACAGGCAACATATGCCCTGTGAGGGAAGTTGCAGGGTCAAATGTATTGGTTGTAGGATTAAACTTCCATGCTAAAATGGTGCCATCATGTGTTCCAACCAAAATCATTTGATCAGCGATCGCCAGAGCATGCACTTGTCCATTAGGGCTGTCTAGTAATAGCTCTGTCAAGTTGACGGTATTCAAAGCCTTGACGGCATTACGAAGGCCGACAAAAAGCCACGGACCTTCACTTAGAAGGCATCCAACTCCACTGTCGTCGCCTAAGGGGATATTTGTTCCCTGTCCTGTATGGCAGTCCCAGGCTATAAGCTTATTATGTCGGCCAACAGAATAGAGTTTGGCAGAGCCTAAATGCGAAAGAAAAGCAATTCCTCGAATAGGCTTGTTATCGTGGCCAACCAGCTTAGTCATGAAAGTGACATCGGAACCTCCAATAAAATGGGATTGCAGATATCTGCAGTCGTCTTTTGCATACTTGCAATTGCCTGCAAGCCAATAACGGCATGCTTTATCCTTTTTGTTACAGGTGCACAAAGAAATCAATAGTCCACTTCAAATATCAGTTCGAGCCACATAAAGACAAGACTATCATATAAAGAAAAACAGATTCACATTGCATCCTTGGAGTGTCTGGCATAGCATCAACCTGTGTGTGAATTGTGTCCTCCTCAGCTAACACACTTTAAAAGTTTGAACTAGTGTCATCCAGAAATATGTCTAACCATTCCTTAAATGGCGCACTATCTCCAGTTGTATCAATTAAAATCTTAGATGAAATTTTGATAGTAAATGTAAATTTGCATCAATCCCCTCCACTGGCTTTGACTGATCTTCTGATTGCACTTCAATGTCACCAGAGTAACCAGGGGAGGGATTCTTCTTTGTAGGAGATAAATCACCCATGAGCCAGAATTCAGAGATAACTCCGTTAATGTACTTGATGCCAATCCCACAATAGCTGCATCATCATAGGGTGCCTCCTTGGACACACTGTCACTGCTCTCATCAACATTCCTGGAGGGAAACAAAACTCTATACAATAGGCATGCTAGGATTTGGACCTTCACTTAGAACTCGAACCAATTCCCAATTTCGTAGCACGCTACGAAACCACGCAAACAGGCAGCGCTGCGAAACTGCTAAAATAATTCAGGCGCTGCGAAAACACCCAATCTTTAAGCTAATCTAGAAAAATTGTGACAACATCATTTTCAGTGATAACAGTGGCTCCACTAGGGATAGTGTGCCCTTGTGGTGCGCTAAGAACACGCAGCTCCAGTGCCTTACCCATTTGTAACAAACAGAAATTTGCTTGACAAGCATGACTGTAGGAGAAAGAAACTAATGCTACTGAAAAATAAATGCTCAGCCAACCTTGAGCTTATTTGCAATTTACCTACCTACCTACCCTAACCATTTAAACTTTCCTCAGCTCAATCAATATGAAACTTCCAATGCAGCCAGTCATTTGCTTTATCTGACATTTGACTTCTTTGCCTGTCCCGAAGTTCAGCGCCAATGTGATAGTGAGATGACAGCTGCCACTGAAAATGTCTTTGACTGCATCGGATTTCAGAGCCAATGTGATAATGTAATGACCACTGCCACTGAAACTGTCTCTGATCTTCATAGGTAAGCTGAAACACTGGAGAATAAAACTCTTCCATGTAATCAGCTATAGGATCCCAAAACACATGATCAGCTTGTCCTTCCACGACACTTTCCAGCTGTGCAAACTGATCTTCAACCACAGTGTTCAGTTCCTCAAACGTAAAAGAGAGGGGAACCAGCATAGTCTCCTTGCGCTCAGCCATAAAATATTTCTGAGAATAATGATCATGATCATGAAAATTATATTCCTGAATTTGTCCTTCTAAACCTTCAATTTCTTTCTCAATGTCTTTGGAAAATTCATCAAAAAATTTCATCTTATCCTCTGACTTGCAGTCAAAAGATTCCAGATATGAGGACAAGGACAAAGAAAAAGATTCATTTGTTTCTTCTTTATTATGATCATCATTCCACTTTTAAAACCTTCAACTGAAGGAGATTTTACTTCCACCTCTGGCCTATCTATCCATTCCTCCAAGAACAAAAGCCAAAATTCTGGCAATGACTTAATGGACTTGGCAGGCAAGCATTCAACCCACTGTTTGCATTTCCCTTGGAAAGAATCATAAAATAACCTTATGCAAATATCTTCATGTTTAATTCTAAGAACCTCAGCAAAATGACAAAAATATGAGATATGATCCAAGGTTAAACTCAAATCTTCTCCGTTGTATTTTGGACCATTCTTTAGAAAATAAACATCCTTGGGAAAATGGTTTGGGAAACCATGAAGTCCTGAGAAATCTATACATGCATACCTTGAACAAATAATGGCAGCTTCTGGGTCTTTCATAGCTCCAGTGGAATCACCATGAATGTATAAACCTTGAATTCTTCAACAATGGAGTCGCCAAGGTAGTTTTGCAGCCTTGAAAATCATTTGAACTCCTGCTACCTTCAGAAATTCAATCTTAAGCTCCCGGCAGACGCACCAAAATGTTATCACAAAACCAGTACTAGGGGCTGCAACCAAGCCAAGTTTCATGTAACTGTTTCAGACCATACTTTCGATTAGGAATTAGCCTTCCTAATCAGAGAGGGCTCTCTCACAACTCTTGATAAAATCCTTCAAACACTAGATGGCTAACTCTTTATTCACTTATGAAAGCATAACTGGTTGGAAACACATCAAACTGGCTCTCATTGGGCTATGGAGTCTATAATATCAAGTAAACAAGGAAAACACAGTGACCTCATAGAAATCAAGGCTCTTAGCATTACATGTCAAACATATTTCACCAAAACATAGCTTGCTGTATACACAGGAAGTCAGAGCATATATTTATGAATTCTGAGTGATTGCATACAACAAAACCATAAAATAACATAAAGTACAACACATCATCACTACATTTGATCATGACAATCCTTCGAGAATCTTGAGAAGAGAATAACTCTGTTTTACTATTACTGTCAAAAAGGTCTTACAATGGCCCAAAACAACACTGTTTTTCTATAAAGTATCCAACAGCACCTCATGATCAAATGCGCCGCCTTCTAAGAGACCACGAATTCTGTATTTCTGAATATCGACAATAATGCCAAACTGGATTTGATTCGGGCTCCAACTTCAATAACCGTCTTATGGTGCTCTCGACCTCCCTCATTCACCGGTACCATGATATGCTCCATTCCATCACCAGTGAAAAATAATCCACCAGGTCCAATCTGAAGTGCTCGCACTTCATTTCTTGAGAATACTCTACCTCGTTCATGAAACGATGGCAAGTCATAAAGGCGCACACTCTTATCATTGCATGAACAAAGCAAAATAGGTTTGGCTTGTTCATCATTCATTATGCACAGCGCAAGAACACCATGTTCTTCAATACGAGTGTAAATCTCTTCAAGAGCTATAGTTGATGTAGCAGCCCAAACCTTCACTGTGCCATCCAAAGAACACGACAAGAGAAATTGGTCCCAACAAAGAAGAGACATTACAACTGATGTGTGATTTCTCAAGGTTTGGATACATTGAAAAGTTTCCAGGTCCCAAACTTTTATTGTGTGGTCCATAGAGGCAGAGTAAAGTTTGTCTTTCTGTGAGACTAATGAGACAACAGGCAACATATGCCCTGTGAGGGAAGTTGCAGGGTCAAATGTATTGGTTGTAGGATTAAACTTCCATGCTAAAATGGTGCCATCATGTGTTCCAGCCAAAATCATTTGATCAGCGATCGCCAGAGCATGCACTTGTCCATTAGGGCTGTCTAGTAATAGCTCTGTCAAGTTGACGGTATTCAAAGCCTTGACGGCATTACGAAGGCCGACAAAAAGCCACGGACCTTCACTTAGAAGGCATCCAACTCCACTGTCGTCGCCTAAGGGGATATTTGTTCCCTGTCCTGTATGGCAGTCCCAGGCTATAAGCTTATTATGTCGGCCAACAGAATAGAGTTTGGCAGAGCCTAAATGCGAAAGAAAAGCAATTCCTCGAATAGGCTTGTTATCGTGGCCAACCAGCTTAGTCATGAAAGTGACATCGGAACCTCCAATAAAATGGGATTGCAGATATCTGCAGTCGTCTTTTGCATACTTGCAATTGCCTGCAAGCCAATAACGGCATGCTTTATCCTTTTTGTTACAGGTGCACAAAGAAATCAATAGTCCACTTCAAATATCAGTTCGAGCCACATAAAGACAAGACTATCATATAAAGAAAAACAGATTCACATTGCATCCTTGGAGTGTCTGGCATAGCATCAACCTGTGTGTGAATTGTGTCCTCCTCAGCTAACACACTTTAAAAGTTTGAACTAGTGTCATCCAGAAATATGTCTAACCATTCCTTAAATGGCGCACTATCTCCAGTTGTATCAATTAAAATCTTAGATGAAATTTTGATAGTAAATGTAAATTTGCATCAATCCCCTCCACTGGCTTTGACTGATCTTCTGATTGCACTTCAATGTCACCAGAGTAACCAGGGGAGGGATTCTTCTTTGTAGGAGATAAATCACCCATGAGCCAGAATTCAGAGATAACTCCATTAATGTACTTGATGCCAATCCCACAATAGCTGCATCATCATAGGGTGCCTCCTTGGACACACTGTCACTGCTCTCATCAACATTCCTGGAGGGAAACAAAACTCTATACAATAGGCATGCTAGGATTTGGACCTTCACTTAGAACTCGAACCAATTCCCAATTTCGTAGCACGCTACGAAACCACGCAAACAGGCAGCGCTGCGAAACTGCTAAAATAATTCAGGCGCTGCGAAAACACCCAATCTTTAAGCTAATCTAGAAAAATTGTGACAACATCATTTTCAGTGATAACACCAGCTTTGTGGAGTTTATCGATTTCCTATTTGATTTCTTCTACATTAGAAGGGTGTAACTGATGTTGTTTCTACCTAACGGTATGGGCATCATGCCACGTGTCAATATGGTGTTCCACAATAGTGGGACTGATCCCTGGCATCTCAGAGTAATCCCATGAAAAAATATCCTTGTATTCTTCAAACAAGGATGTGTATGCAGTTATTTCCTCTAGAGAGCATGTTACCCCCAGGGATATCTCTTTGAATTTACCAGGTTTGTTCAAAATAGTTACCTTGATGGTAGGAAATATTTTGACTCTATAGCATATATGTTGTCATTTGGTGCACTAGTAGGCACAAACATTTTTTCAGGTATAAAAAATAAACGATGGTGCATGGCATCCCATGGACATTTGGGATCTGTCAGGGCCTCTAGAATATCTTCATCTAAGTGAAAAATATTATCTAGCATTGACTTGGCTTGTGCTAGGCCTTGAGGTTAGGGTTCAGACTTAGTTATTCTAGTAGACAAGCATTAGTATGATTTGTTGGTTGATGTTGTAGAACCAAGAAAGGTTGAAAATGTGCATATGCGATAGGTCTGCACCATCGGTGGTTTTACCACTGGTGTGGTGGGTTTTCCAGTCTCAACACCAAAAAATGATGAGAAGACAGAATGAATTAGGGTTCCTACGGATGAGGAAATGAATCATATATGGTGTTGTGTGTCATCAGCATTATGTGGTGGTATAAGTCCAGTTATGGTGGGTTTATAACGAGTGGGAGGTAGTTATTGAACCCTTATTGGTGTACAAGGTGAAAAAGTATCTTTTGTTGGAAATGTTTGTAACATATGACATGTCTCAACACTATGAGAGGTACTGGTGCAAATACTGCACACTAGACTAGTACTAACCAAATAGATAGTATGGGTGGTGGTATTGCTCATAGTATGAGACGATGACGCCAGGTTGATGTCATGATATGGGGCATCTTGGGGTGGTAACCATGTATGGAACTTAGTATTGGCCTGATGTGAACTCCTATTGTGGGTTTGCCTCAATGCTTCTCTCATTGCATGAAAACATGGAAGGTACTAGCAGTTCCTTGTATGATGTGATTGAGAGAAGATGCGACAATAACAATGTGTGATTTTCTCTTGATTGGAGAGATGTATTTGTGGAATTTGGACCATTAAATGGAAGATGTTATTAAACTTATTGAATTCATGACATTGATTTACCAAGTGGTTGGGTTTATCACATAGGGCACATGTGAGGGGTGATCTTTTTTTCCAGACGACCTTAGATCATTTTTTTCCTGATCTAGACTGATGATGGTGAGAGGAGATGTAATGATGGGGGCCTTGTTGAACTGTTGGTGGCTGTTTTTCTTCAAACATATATAAAATGGACCTATATGCTTCATTATCTTGTGGTGTGGTGTGATTCAATGGTTCGATATCTAATCTGGCTAAATTATAATTCTCAACGATGAATCGTCACATGAATCCCAGCATAGAGAGGAATCAAGAGACATGGGGGAAGTGTCACATGTGATGATTTCCTGCAAAAATATGGAAAGTGCGATGTTTGTGTCTGGGCATTGGCTGATCAAATGATTTAGTCCATCGCATAAAGCGCATATGGGTGTATGTAGGGGTGTCACTGATCTGGGTGGCCTTCGATCATGGCGGGAGGTTGAGGGACCAAAAGAGTGATAAGAGCAAGAAGATTGTTCCCTCGTGATGTAAAAAATGGTTTGGACCCATCCTCTGCTAGGAGTAATGGGGTATTAGTTTGGGTGAGTGAACCTAATGCATCCTCATATCGAGGGATTTTGGGCAAATGATGAGTGTAATGCCTGTAGTTTGCACATATGGAACATGCATGGTTGGTGTGCAATGCCTTATGATGCATGGGTGTGCTCTTTTATCTACCAGGGGGAGGAGGGTTTACTAGCACTTTTGGGGCATTCAAAAGAGCTTTGAGCTCGTCTAAATTAGGGAAAATATTGGTGGGGTGCCAAACTATTTCACACAAAGCACAGGGTTGAGGGACCCTAGAGGAGGGAGTTTTTGAAGCTTCCACCTTCTTTCCTTTTTGCTTATCCCTTTTTTTGGCACCGGATGGTGTCGGTGCAGGCGCTACTTGTTGTGGTGTGCTATCCTAAGGAGGAATAGGACTGACGCATGTTAAAGTGATACCCAATCTTGCTGACATGGCTAGATACCATATTGGTATTGCCAGAGCCATACAGGGCAATGAGAGTGTTGCGATGACTTGGTGCGAGACAAAACCAGGTGGGGGGAATAAGAAGGGTGTTTGAGTCATGGCATATGGTAAGAAAGTAGGATCGATAACAACATTATTGTTGGTATCTGAAACTGGTTCTTAAGCTTGGGGGGTGTTTGATGAACTCATCATGCACACTTATGCTCCTATGGTTGGAGATATCCCCTCTATCACAGGAGGGTCTCCTGGGAATGTCCCTAGGAGTGTTGATGGATTAAATTGGCCTGGGATAACTTCAGTGTAATTGGTGATCCATTAAGGGGAAGATGATATGAAAGGTAACACACCATCTGGTGTAGGTAATGTCTTCTTCTCATAATATGTGAGTTTATCTATTGTAATGATTCTTCTGTCATCGGGGAACATAATTACCCTAAATACAGATGAGGCAACCACTAACATTTCATACATGTAACTTCAACCCAACATGATATTGTAATCCAACTAACTGTCCAACACTTCTATATCAATTAGCACGGTTTTGTTGACTAGCTATACTGGAATGCCTTGGTATAAGCCTACGGGAGTTGAAGGGTGCCCTTCATATGCTCTAAGAGTGATGTCAGAAGGTTTGAGTTCAGGGGATCCTAGTTTCTTCCAAATAGATTTTGAAATTATACATGTGGATGCCCCTTCATTGACAATGCAATGATGGATGGTGATATTCTGGACTAAGACTGGGATTTGAAAAGAAATAGTTGATGGTAGTCGTGGGGTATCTTTATCGAAGTCAAAGACCATTAAGAGAGAATTGGCTGGGTCAATTGCACCTAGAGCGGAAAGTAGGGATTTTCCTTGGGTTGGGAATGTTTGTAGGACCTCTAGTGCTGACATAGCTGAGGGACAATGTGCTAATTCGTTGACTATGCTATAGTTATGATCAACTTTTGAGTTATGTATTGCTCACTGTAAAGGTCCTTTAACCATCTTCGGCATGGTTTCTATAGGAAGTCGAGGAATGGTCAATGACGTTGTAGGTGTTTCTGTGGTTGAGGTGGATGGGTTGGGTTTTGGGGGAGATTCATAACTTATATTTTGCGTTTGCAGGAGAATGTCTTCTCCTGTCATGAAAATGTCATGATTAGAATTATTATGGGGGTTCCCTTCAGAAGGATGTGGATGGGATGGTTGTTTTTGAGTGTTAACCACTACCTGATGGGGGAAAGGGTCTTTCATTACTGTAGTATGTTGCCCTCCCTACCCCCTATTGTCCTGTATCATTTTCAACTCAAGGAGTTGAGGACAATGATGGGTATAATGACCATATTCCCCATAGATGGCACAAGAATGATTAGACCATAGAATTTTGTTCTTGTTTTCCCTCTATGGGTTGTTATTTTTTGGCCCCTGGTTTTGATTCCAGTTAGAGTTTCCCCTTACTGGTGCCCGCGGGGGTTGCTCGTTATGTAGGGATGAAATTTCCACATCTTTTGAAATTTTCGATGGGAGGGATCTCAAAAATAAGTTGAGGAGGGCTTTGTCTTCAAAATTTGCTTTACACAAGCTACGAAATTTCTGCCATTCATGTATATGATATGATATGTGTGTAGCAGGTGTTTGTTTGAAGTGGGTGAGGAGTTCCAGGCTTGAGTCATGACGAACTGGGAGCTGGAAGAATGTGATGAATGTTGTAGCTATGGAGCTAAAGTTTCCATGTCATGTAGAAGGCTGGTCATTGTACCATTTTGCTATTGGCCTAGTAAGGGTGAGTTGAAATAGTCATAATCAAATAGCATCGTCTTTGATATTATTAGATGAACACCATAATTGAAAAGTCATGACATGGTTTCGTGGTTCTTCTCCACAGGGACTTCACCGAGGGAGCAATATCATACCACGTGGGTTCATATTGGGGGCTATATATTGAGGAAAAAATGACATAATATATTGGGGGGTAAATAGGGTTAAAGGGTTTTTATACTGGAAAATATAAAAAATGGAGCTCAAAGTTAATGAAAAAATATAAACTGCTATAAAAAATGTTAATCAAAAAATGGATACATACAATATCTAGTGAAAGTAGGGATTTTTTTAATTGGGAAGCTATATTGGGTTCATATTGGTAGGGGATAAATAATGTGATTTTTAGAGGGATTTTCCAATATGTAGTTAAATTAAGGGTATTGTTTAATATGCCATGAATGCATGTGATATGTCAGAGGTACACTGAGTGAATCCCCCATGGTCTTCTCCATGTTTCCCTTTGAATTTTGGAATGTCCAAAGGGAGCTTAGTGGGCATGGCTGGCCAATTTTGGCTAAGTGTTGTCGAGTCATTGGTTAGCTTACTCAAATCTAGCAGGTCTAAAGAAGCCAAGAAGGTCTAAAGAAGCCAAGAATGGGATCTATGAGTTTTCTTCCATCATGAAATGATTTTGGATAGTTATATGTAAAGGTCGTCCTCTATGCAGAAGTGTCAGGAGAACTACCTAGGTGGGTGTCTCGTGGACTTTCCGGAGGAGTGGTATGTGGGCTTCACAAAGAGGTAGCATGTGGGGAACCTTGTGGGGTCATGAAAGGTGTGCTTTGATGGGGAGGGGTCCTGACCAAAGATGCACTTATAAAGGAAGATCCTATAATGGTATTTGTGTGACGTACTCTGCGCTTAAACGGCGGGATGCCTAGCACACCTCCCGTAATGGGGGAAGGTTTAACAAATGTCTAGATCAACAGGGAGTTGTGGGGTCCCCTATGGTGTCAATTAGAGTGTGTTCTAATTTGTATATGGTGAGGGAAGGAGATGATTCTTTAAAGAAAATAAATCACATACATAAAACAAAGCGAAAATAAAAAGATTACTTTCCCTTTAACTTTAGCCTATGTGATCAATCAAACAAAAAATGGTTTTTATTTGTTTTTGTGTATGATAAAAGATCCTATGAAGAGCTAATCGTCCTTACCACTCTCAAAGTAACTGGTCCTTGCAAATATATCTTCTTATGGGTACTGGGGCAATGTCCTGAAAGAACTGGTGATGCTTTCCAACAGTCAAAGAGTCAACGAAGGTAACGAAAATGAGGCTCAAGTGTTGCCCGCACCATCACCTATAGGGAAAGGATGCCCTAGATTTTGGCCACTAAAGTACCTTTGTCCCATGTGAGCATTTGAGTCTTTAGCTTCTTGGTAGTCAATTACCAGTACTAAGCACTAGATGGGTGGGGTAGCCTCAAATAGTATTGCACACACTAGACCTAAGCCGAACCCCCTCTGAATTGGGTATTTTCCATGCTCGGGTATTATTTTCCGTGGGATGATTGAAGGATTTTAAGCTCCCTAAAAATTCAACAACTATGTTTGTATCATGACCATGGCGGCTTATGGGATGCCTACCCCTAATGGTCCTAACCTGAATTATAAATCCTTTAGCAACCCCTGTGGGGAATTTAGTTGGTTCAAATTATGGTTTCTTTTTAGGGTCTTACTTTTATCTAGGGTGTGAGATGTAAGTTAAAATAAACCAGGTATCAAAATCTACGGAAATTGTATGCCTTCTAATATGAATTTTATAGAAGCTTTGATCCGAATTGGATCCTTAAACCCTCTTAAAGTTACCCAAACTCTATAAAGAAACTCATGTTGAAGTTAAAAGTCTTGTAGATATCGAGCTTATCAAAAATAACCTCTGAATAATGGTAATTTGCAGTCAGCACGGAGCAACGAGGACCTTTGGTCAAAGTGCTTGACCGTTGGCCTATAGAGACTGTGCATGGCACAAAAATGGCAGTTGGGAAGCTCAAACCCAGAAACAGAAGCTGTTTCTGACACGCAATTGCTAATCACGTATCGCTGGGCAAAGCCCTTCAAGAAGGAAAAGCCCCGAGCGCTCATTCACAAGGGAAACTGGAAAACCCATGGGAAAGCGCTAAAACCGACAGGCGGGTCCCGCACTCAAAACCGGCGGAATATCGGAGGCATTTCGGGTAGTAAGCGGGTTTGGCCAAGGACCCAGCGATTCCATACATTGATGGCGCGGGTCCAGTGGGGAGAGAGAAAAACCACTTACATCGCGGACTAACGGTTGAGCAACTCAACCACGCGATATAAGCGAAGACCATAGGATCTAGGGGTTCCAGATCAGTGGTAGAGGTTCCACTCGATGGATGACCGGACCCGAGGGAGAAATAAGCTATGACGCATAAAGATTTGAAGTCCGACGGGGACGATGAGTTGGCAGAGATTCGTGTTTCGCGAGCATTCTTGGAGTAAACAGAAATAACGACCATTTCAAACAATCGAGTGTTTCCGGTGAACCTAACACTTATCCGTTACGGAATAGGTGGCCACTTCCTTGTGAGGTGTGATGCAGTGACTATAACAGCCGAAAGAAGGGATTCAAACGGACAAAGGCAAGGAATGAGAGAGCTGAAAGTGGAAACGAACAGTCAGGAAGCAGATGGCTTAAAGCCACAGACTGACAGAGATAGAGGGGGGAACAGAAGAAGAGAGGAGAGCGAACAGCGAGAAAAAGCTAAATGCACAAAGAGTCTTTGGAGTCACTCGGAGGTCGAGTGAAAAGCCAGAGAGCTCAATTGACAGTAGCATATTGTTGTTGAAGTTGCTTGGAGGTCGAGCGACTCACAGAGGCATGCAAAGGCCGAGAGAAAGAGCTTAGAGAAGCCAGAGTAGAGAGCCGCGAGCCACAGCCAGAGCCAAGAGCCAGAGCGAGCACCAGAAGCGAGAGCTGAGAGCCAGAACCAGAGCTCGCGCCAAAGAGCTAGAGCTAGAGCCAGAGCAAGAGCCAAAGCCAGAGCCAAGAGCCAAAGCTAGAAAGTTGAAGAGCTCCAAGAGCCAAGGGATAAGATAGTGTTTTGAGCCCAATGTTCCTGTGTAAAACATTGGAGTTGAGTGTGGAACTTGTAAAAGAACTGTTGCCATAATCCGAAGGAGCCTAGTCAAGTTGACTAGAGCTTAAGGAGACGTAGCCCAAGATATCAGGGTGAACTCCATATTATATTGTTGTCGTATGTGTTTTGCTTCACTGTTGCTTTAACTACCATTATATTCATTTATATATTAGTTAAGCACATTCCCATATCAGCACAAACAACAGATTTTAAAGTAAATAATCAGTTGAAAAAAATACAAGCATACACCTTATTTTCAAGCATTTCTTAATGCTGCATTGGTTAATCATTAAGACTTGGGAAAATTTAAAGATTTGGAAGTGGGAGAGGTTCTTGTGAGTTAGACAAGAATCCTGAGAGCCCCATTTTTAGATCAGGTGGTATCAGAGCTTAAGATTGATTAACCCCACCTTTAAAGAAGGTTGTATTAGAATGCTTGATTGACAGGGCAAAGATTGCTTGTCCAAAAGGTGTTTGGGCATTCACAGATTGATTGTTTGATTGATTGTATGCTTGTTTGCAGACTGACTATTGATTGAGTTTGCAGAGGTGAAGGGAAAGCTATTGATAGCTCAGTCCAGGAGGGACAAGAAGGAAGAAGGGTTGAAGGCATTCTTCTTATCCCCAAAAGACCTCAAAGCAACCCTTGAAGCACAAGAGGTTTGTTGCGAAAGGTTGCTTGAGTAAGCTCTTTATTAATCTTGTTTGAAGTTCTCTTGTTCATTAGCATAATGACAAATTCTACAAGTGAGTCCTCAAATTCCTCTTTCTTCACAAGAATCTTTGATGAAGATATGAAGCAATAATTGTCCAACATGATGGATATGGTGAGAGAAATGTATGAGGATGGTAGGAAGATAAACCTACTTAGAGAGCAGTTGAATTCTGTGGAGGAAGAGAAGCAGTTGCTTTCTGACAAATTGCAGGAAATGGAGAGGCGACTTCATATTGCAAATATGAACCTGAAAAGGATGCATGAGTTGGAATCACAGCTCTTTGTTGCAAAAGAAGCCTTGGCCAAGTATCAGCTTGAAGAAGAGGTAAACCATTCCTGTTTGTCTTCAAATTCTTCTAAGAATTCTTATATTGGTTCTTTTGAAAAACATACCAGAGGCATAGGTTCCAAGCTAATGTCCAAGATGGGCTATGAAGGAAAAGGATTGGGAAAACATGCACAAGGTATTGTTGAGCCAATAATGGTTGAGGAAAGGCCTAAGTATTTGGGTCTTGGTTATGGACAGTCTTATGGAGAGAGTTCCAAAGCTGCCATGAAGTCCATTGAAACAGTTCCCAAAAGGAGTTTCATTGCAGGTCCTCTACCTCAGAAGTGTGAGGATTGTATTCAGGAGGAATGCAATAGCTTGAAACATCATTCGCATGATGTAGGTGTTCAGAAGCACATACTTGAACCAGAGGGTTGTGGAAACTCTGACAGCCTTGAAGAAAGTGATAGTGTTCCAAAGGGAGCTACTTCTTCATTTGTCTCACCTCCTCATGAAGGCAATAAAGGTGAAAGAGGCAGGTATAAATCTGGTTCTAAACACATTCCTTTTGATTTTGTAAAACATGGAAAAAGAATTGCATGTTCCTTTTGTGGTTTGGATAACCATTATGTTTCTAGATGTTGGAAGAGGATGGACACATACAGGAAACTTTTGAAGGAAAAGAAGCAAGCAGCCAAAGGTCCACAGGACAAGGCAAATCATGTTGTCAAAAGGATGCACATGTGTTGCACTTATTGCCATAAGCAAGGGCATCTTACTGAAGGGTGTTGGACTTTGAATCCAACACTGCTTCCACCAAATCTCAAGAAGAAGATGGAAAAAGAAAATGGTAGGAATGGAAATAAAGATTCCACGATTGATGTGGTTTAGGATGATTCACATATTGATGTTGATGTGCAAACAAAGGAGGGACCTTTGAAATGGATTGGTAAGAAATGGTTAGAATTCTTATCCAATTAAGACTGCATGTCCTTTGATGCATCTGTTTGCATTTCTTTGTGGAATAAATGCAAGTTGCAGGATCTTACCAAAATGGTAAATAGAAAGAAGTTGAGTAGGAAACTCACTTTATTGCTGCAACAGTATGTTCATTTCAGCTTCGAAAGTACAATGTACTTAAGTGAAAGTTGAAAGATGGAATGCATGCATGAGCATGAGATGCATGTAATTTTGGTTTGGGGGAAGTTAACTTGGTCTCCAAAATGGAGATAATGATGAAGTGTTTCATATTTTGGAAAAGAGTCCTAAAGTTCTTTTTCTACATGCTTGACCTGAAGGGTCATTTATTTTAAAGGCATGTTTTATTGGCTTGTTATCTAGTCAATCATTTGTCTGCAGATATAAGACAAGGAAGGGTTCACAAGATGTGAAATATGTTTCTTTGTTGAAGTAAGAGTTAGTCCATCCAGTTGTTTTCTGTATACCTGCTGTTGTTAACAGTTGTTATTGGTAGCTTTTCAAACAGGTACAAATGAAAGTTTTTTGGAGCAGATGTACTTCACACTCGTTTGAGCCACCTTGGATCAAGGATCAAGGCAAAGAAGCTAAAACTACCTTCTGTAAACTTCACAGCAGAAGTTTTGCATGGAAGTCAAGGAGGAAAACAGTTCTTCCCAAGACGACCAACCCATCCAAGAAGGGAAGTGGTTAGAGATTGTGGTTCAGAGGCACTATGCAAAGGCAAGGGCTGGGAGGCTGAAAGAAGAGGGTGTTGTTACTCTCATTACTGCTCAGATCAATATATCAGTCTTTTGGTGGACCAAAAGTTCTTTTAGTGGGAAGGCGTGATCCGAATTGGATCCTTAAACCCTCTTAAAGTTACCCAAACTCTATAAAGAAACTCATGTCGAAGTTCAAAGTCTTGTAGATATCGAGCTTATCAAAAATAACCTCTGAATAATGGTAATTTGTAGCCAGCACAGAGCAATGAGGACCTTCGGTCAAAGCACTTGACCGTTGGCCCATGGAGACTGTGCATGATGCAAAAATGGCAGTTGGGAAGCTCAAACCCAGAAACGGAGGCTATTTCTGATACACGATCACTAATTGCGTATCGCTGGGCAAAACCCTTCAAGGAAAAGCCCCGAGCGCTAGGTCACAAGGGAAACCAGAAAAACCATGGGAAAGCGCTAAAACCGACAGGCAGGTCCCGCGCTCAAAACTGGTGGAATATCGGAGGCATTTCGGGCGGTAAGCGGGTTTGGTCGAGGACCTAGTGATTCCATACACTGAGTGACGTGTGTCTAGTGGGGAGAGAGAAAAACCGCTTACATTGCGGACTAATGGTCGAGCAACTCAACCATGAGATATAAGCGAAGACCATAATATCAAGGGGTCCCAGATCAATGGTGGAGGTTCCACCCAATGGATGACCAGACTCGAGGGAGAAATAAGCTACAACTCATAAAGATTTGAAGTCTAACGGGGACGATGAGTTGGCAGAGATTCGTGTTTCGTGGGCATTCTTGGAGTAAACGGAAATAACGACCGTTTCAAATGATTGAGTGTTTCTGGTGAACCTAACAATTATCCATTACGGAATAGGTGGCCACTTCCCTGTGAGGCATGATGCAGTGACTGTAACAGCCGAAAGAAGGGATTCAAATGGACAGAGGCAAGGAAAGAGAGAGCTGAAAGCAAAAACGAACAGTCATGAAGCAGATGGCTTAAAGCCACAGACTGACAGAGATAGAGGTGGGGAAAGAAGAAGAGAGGAGAGCGAACAACGAGAAAAAGCTGAATGCACAGAGAGTCTTTGGAGTCACTCGGAGGTTGAGTGAAAAGCCAGAGAGCTCAATTGACAGCAGCATATTGTTGTTGAAGTTTCTTGGAGGTTGAGCGACTCACAGAGGCATGCAAAGGCCGAGAGAAAGAGCTTAGAGAAGCCAGAGTAGAGAGCCATGAGCTACAGCCAGAGCCAAGAGCCAGAGAGAGCGCCAGAAGTGAGAGATGAGAGCCAGAACTAGATCTCGCGCTAAAGAGCTAGAGCTAGAGTCAGAGCCAAGAGCCAGAGCAAGAGCTAGAGCCAGAGCCAAGAGCCAGAGCTAGAAAGCCAAAGAGCTCCAAGAGCCAAGGGATAAGATGGTGTTCTGAGCCCAATGTTCCTGTGTAAAACATTGGAGTTGAGTGTGGAACTTGTAAAAGAACTGTTGCCATAATTCGAGGGAGCCTAGTCAAGTTTACTAGAGCTCAAGGAGACGTAGCCCAAGATATCAGGGTGAACTCCATATTATATTGTTGTCGTATGTGTTTGTTTTTACTGCTGCTTTAACTACCGTTATATGCATTTATATATCAGTTAAGCACATTCCCATATAAGCACAAACAACAGATTTTAAAGTAAATAATCAGTTGAAAACAAATACAAGCATACACCTTATTTTCAAGAATAACTTAATTCCGCATTGGTTAATAATTAAGACTTGGGAAAATTTAAAGCTTTGGAAGTGGGAGAGGTTCTTGTAAGTTAGACAAGAATCTTGAGAGCCCAATTTTTGGATCAAGCTTAGTGTGTGCTATGTAATTGTGTGCAAGTGATCAAGTGAGCATGGAAAGTGTGAGAAGATGTGGATATTTGGTGATTTGTTCCAATATTCTCCTAATTACACTAGATTTGCCTTGTTCCTTGCATGAAAAAGAAATGATGTATATATGATGGGCCTCTTACTTTTTCTCCTATTACACTATGTAAATTTAAAAATAGGGAGATGGGAATTCAAATGTTTTAATAAAGTTTTCATATGCAAACCCAGGTTCATCTAAGAGACGCAAGGGAAGAAGAGATTACTCACTTTCTATAATAAAAATTTCTCCTAGTCCCATAAAATGAAAGAAATGAATGTTTTGGTTAGCAACACGATTTGTGGATGATGGGCCACTTACTCCTTTACTAATTAAGCTATGTGAAAATTGTCAATAAAAGTAAAGATAGTCTAATTACCCAACTAATTATGATTAGTAGAACAATTAAGTAATCTAAACTGACCAGAAAAATAAAAATAAAAATTCAAAGGTGAAGGCAATTCACTAAAGGATGCCAATCACCTGAAAAATGAGAAATTACAAGGTATTTTTTGATTTCTGGAAAACTGCGCGGGTTTCAAAATGCACAGACACGACGGCACATCTGTCAGACGAAAATCCATGGAGTGTGCATTTGTCTGAGAAGGAGTCACGCACTCAACAAGAGACTGTAACTTAACAAGTTTCTTAGCCAAAAACAGGTCCACGGGGTCCTGCAAAAATTCCAGAGAGGTATTGAATGCCTTGTAAGTCGATTATGCAGAGAGAGGGTCCTACAAACACAACCTTTAGATTAAATAAAATACAATAGTATGGTCACCATTTCTATGGTAGTGTTTTTGTAGCAATGGTGTACCAAAAGACACCTCCTTAGAAGTTGGTTGTTCCCTGTAAAGGAATACATACAGAGTTGATGTTGTTAGTGAATAAACTTAGATAAACAAAGCATTGCAAATAGTGAAAACAATGAATATACAAACATGAACTAAAACAAGGAGATAAATACACAAATAATGCTCAATTGAGAAAACAAGTCAAAAAAATAATGGAAAAAGCTCACTTTATTGACTGTTTGTGGTAGAACATGAATACAATAGATTAATACTAAACACTTGAAGAGAATTATTTAAGCTATGGTGCTCAAAAATCCTCAGCAAGGAGGTTCCTTTCCTCAATCTCTTTGCAGTATGAAGACTCTCCCAATGGTGGACTCTTCTCCCCTCACTAAGATGATGGATTGCTTAGAAGAAATATGGACAACATGCTAGTGCTCTTACTTTCTATGCTTCAACAATGAAATGTTGGGTTGCTCTAATAGCAATTTGGTTATCCCATGGCTTGTTTATATAAATTTTTTGAATCAATCTTCCATCTCTTGGTTCATGAATGATAATGACTTATGAGTAGGATAATATGATTCCATTGAGGGTTGCATATCTTTTAGGCAACTCAAATTCAGTTGTCCTTGATTGAGATCCTATAAAGGAATCACCTCCAAGTGTGGGAAGTGGTCCTAATTTTGCTGAGTCAACCATTTTCTCGACTGCATGGATTTTGAAGGAAATACCACGTCGTGCATGACTATTGAAGAAACAGCCATGTAGACTTCAACTTTTTAAACCCCATAAATTGTTTACCTTAGGAGAAATTAAATTTTTTGAACTTCATAATGTTTTCAACTGGAAAATATTCACTTGTGCATTCTGTTGGACGAATTTTAGCATCTTATGTATTGTGTAAACATGTGTATGATTTTCTAGTGTTAACATCCATAATTGTTTAGTAGACTCTGTTGCATAGGTGAATGTCATGCCATTATTGTAGCAAATAAAATAAATGCAAAATGGGAGAAATCTGATGCACAAATAGTTCAGTTGGACAGGTCTCTTGTCCAAGCTATTAGTGAGCTTAAGAATGTGCTTAACATATTATCAAAAGACGGTTGAGTTCACCAATGTATAAATATTGTAATTGTGGACATACCAGAAGCCTATGGTGTATTACTTAGTAGAGACTGGTCTAGCAAATTACAGGTATATTTTGCAATAGACTGGTCACATTTGTGGCTTCCACATTATCAAATTTGAGAAAACACTAAGCTATACATGAAACACATTATGACACCGCTTGAGGGCCAAAACGAGCCTCTTGCTTTTTCTGATTTTATTTTTGGGAATTTCTTTCTTGAAACTGACCTTGGGTGTTATCAGGCACATCCATCACCCGTTCCACCAGATACATAACTGGAGCTCCTTCCTTGTTCTCCAGCTAGTGCAAATGAAACATGTAATATAGATGTACATAATAATAGTAATAATAGTAATAGTCATATAGGAAGAAGCTTAGTAGCTCATAATATTTGGACTTTATATTTTGATGGTTCAAAGGCATAGGATGGTTCCGGAGCAGGTTGTGTTCTTACAAACCCATGCAATAAGAAGCATATCCTTTCATGTCATTTGGAGTTCAAGTGCACCAATAACACTATTGAATATGAAGCACTCATACTCGGATTAAAGAAAGTTATTGACCTGAAGGTAGAAATTATAAAGGTAATTGGTGACTCAGAGGTGGTCACTCGTTAGGTACGAGATACTATACATTGTGTTTCACCGCATCTTAAAAACTACCAACAAGAGGTATGGCATTTGATCAATCATTTCAAAGCTTTCAATATTGTTTTTGTTCCTAGAGTTAAAAATGTTGTAGCAGATGCATTAGAAAATGCAGCCGCTAGGATGTCGCCATTGAAAAATATTTTTTCTGTTGAAATTATATATAAACCATTTGTGCCAGACAATGTCACTAACTTACACATTTTCAATGATGACCAACAGATACTGCAATTTCTGGCTAATGTTGACATATTCAAAGATGTTTCCATAGAGGAGGAAAAGCACAAGCAAGCTCTATAGGGGGCATCTAATGCAATGAAAGGAAACATTGTGCCTAAAGGCGTGGTCTCCCTAGAGAAATTGTATGACCTACAGAACCGGTCCAGAGGGCCAACCAATACTAAGGCTCAGAGTTCAAAGTTAGCATCTGAACAAGTTAATTTGGGAACTCCCGAAGATCCGAAGTATGTGAACCTCAGTACTTATTTTTTTCCCACGGGAACAAAAAACATTTATGCATTTATTTAAAAGGTGTTGTGATGTGTTCACATGGACATACAATGATTTAAAGACCTATTACACTCATATTATCTAGCAAATCATCCCTATAAAAGAAGGGGTGAAACTGTTCTAGTAGAAAATATGGAAAGTTTATCGAACACTACAACCTCTTATACAAAAGGAATTGAGAAAGCTATTGGATGCTTGAAACATCTTTAAAGTCAAACATTCCACATGGGTTTCCAATTTGGTATGAGTCATAAGGAAGTCCAGAGACATAAGATTATGTGTAGATTTCTGAAACCTTAATTGGGCTTCTAATAAAGGCAACTATCCAATGAAATCAATGGAGCAGATACTCCAAATAATATCTAGGTCTGAAATGTTTTTGCTACTAGATGGTTTCTCGGGTTATAATCAAGTGCTAGTAGCAGAAGCCGAGCGAATGAAAACTACCTTATGAACCAAATGGGGGACATTCACATTTAAGAGGATGCCATTTGGACTTATAAACATAGGTGCATCTTTCCAAATAGCAATGGACATTGCCTTTCATGTCCTAATAGGTCAGAGCATTCTTGTTTATTTGGATGATATTATTGTGTTCTCTAAGAAAATATCAAATCACTTGCGCCACCTAAAACATATTTTCAAGCGGTGTCATAAATATGGGATTTCTCTTAATCTAAAGAAGATCATTTTTAGTGTGTCTGAAGGGATCCTACCGGGGCACATCATAGAAAAGAGTGGAATTAAGATTTATCCTATGGGGTTCAAAGCTATCACATAAATCATGTTCCTGGTGAATAAGAAATCCATGTAATCATTCTTAGGAAAATTTAATTTCCTGAGGAAAAATTAATTTCCTAGTGATTAAGATTTTTTGCTCTATACGTTTGCTTCAGATTCATCAATTGTGATTATGTTGACTCAGAAATATAGTGAAGGAGATGAGCAGCCTATCTCTTTTATGAGCTCTAGTTTACAAGTGCCTTAATTAAATTATCCTGCCATTGATAAACAAGCATATGTCGTATATAATTTAGTTAATTATTTCAATCCCTACATACTTAATTCTCACACAATTATATTTTTACCTCATCCAATAGTAAGAACATTGTTCGTGCAACAAGAGCTGGGTGAGAATGGGTCTAATTGGATGAGTTGTCTTCAAGAGTATTATCTGGAGTTCAAACTAGTTCATACCATAAAGGGATATGGACTATGTAAGCTAGCCACTAAAGCAAGAGATTCTCCCAAACAAGATATTTCAGGATGGGAGTAGGAGATCGAAATGTACAATATTGAATATGTTCCTCAGTCCACGTCAACAATGCCTTGGTATGAAGATCTACAGAAATTTTTGGAGCACGGAACCTTGCCCTCGCACTTATCGAACAATTAGAAAAGGGAAATCCATTTAAAATCTCTATCTTACCATTTGTTTCATAGAGTTCTTTTCTGGAAGCACCATAATGGTGTCCTATTGAGGTGCCTTGATCCGCAATATATAAAGAAGGACCTGAATGATTTACATGATGGACCGACCAGTTGCCACTATGCGGGCGACACCACAACACATAAGGTTATGTAGGATGGTTATTATTGGCCTGTTCTATTTAAGGATGGTCACACCTATCTCTGCAAGTGTCAAGCATGTCAGAGATTCGTCGGTTGCGATCAGAGGCCAACCACCCCACTACTACCAGTAGAAGTTGAAGAACCATTCCAACAGTGGGACCTTTTTGTGGTTGGAGAAAATTTTCCTCATTCATCAAAGTAGCACCAATATATCTTAAGAGCGATAAATTACTACACTCTATGGTCAAAAGCAGTTCCTCTCAGACAAGTAAATGAGCAGGAAGTCATTCACTTCTTGCAAGAGAATATTATGACCAGATTTGGCATTTTTATGTCATTTATATTTGATAATGCAACATATTTTTCATCGTTAAAACTTTATAAATTCACATTTGAAAATTGAATTATATTGAAGCATGAATCTAATTATTATCCGCATTGAAATGGTTTGCCTGAATCCACGAATAAGAATCTTATCTATATAATCAAGAAAACCATTTTCTCTGAAAAAGGAACTAGTATAAAGCTTTGGCCAATGCTCTTTGGGTTGATTGTGTAATTCCAAATACTTCCCTGAGGACCTTGCCATACTTCCTAGTTTACGGTAAGAAAACTATCTTGCTTCCAAACCTATATCTTCCAGCCTTGCAACTCTCTCAAGAGTCACAAGGTAGACCTTGTTTACCAGTTCAAAGAAGGATAGATACATTACTTAAACTCGAGGAAGCGAGACTCAAGGAAAAATACCAATTTTCCATACATTAGATTCATGTAAGTGTTGATTTGATAAGAAGTTAGTAGGGTCAAAGAGCTTTAATGTGGGCGACCTAGTTCTGAAGTGGGATAAACCCCGTGAATAAAAGGGGGAACACACAAAGTTCCATCCTTTATGGATTGGACCATCGGTTATTGAAGAGAAGCTCAGTCATAATGCTTTTAAGCTAAAATATTTAAATGAGAGGATTGAACCCCTTACCGTAAATGGCTGAGACTTGAGACATTAGCAATAGAAACTACAAGTTATATTTCTTGTACATATTGTTTTATGACTCTTCTTTTATTTGCTTTTATTTTGTTTGCATCAATTATTTTCTTATTATTTAGTTATGTCTTGTCGTGTCTTATTGTCATTCATTGTACATAAATAAGACCATTTTGTAAAGTTCGTGGCTCAAAAGACTTTGTAGTGCAATAAAAGAGAAGTGTGACAACCACAACGCTTGGATTTTTTTTGTTCTTCTTCTTTGTTTTGGAAAATGCCATAGGATGAGCTAAGTCTAGATGGAAAATACGATTCATCCAATCGGAGAACCTTAAGGGAACCTACTAGATCCATGCCTATGCTGGTATCTAAACTTCTCAAATTGGTTTAAATCTAATTGTGTGTTAATGCGTGTACAATCTAGTAGAGAAGGGATAAGGGGAAAATGTGAAGTGAGCAAAACCAAAATCATAGGTCTTAAAATACTTCTCTAAAATGGAAACCTCATTTTCTCTCAATAAGTCAGGATCCCTCTTCCGTCCATTGAAAATAATAATTTCCAATGCTCAGTTATATTAAAATAAAAAAATAAAGGGTGAAAGAAGAGAAAGGATTTCTACGCAGGGAGGCGAAGAAAGCGACTTCATTGGGGTACTATCCAGGGTCACTGGCAACGAAACAACATTTGTGCTCCTAAAGTGACTCCGTCGGGGTACTGTCTATGCTTTCTAGTAGCGGAGGAACTCCAGAGATGCAAACTCATATTCTGGATATCATAAACTCGTCATGCACATTACCTTTTCCTATATCGAAACAATTGTGATATAATTTATCTTCGGTATGTGTTTCAAACAAGTAGTGAAAAGTGAATATGTTAGGTATAAAACTAGGTCAAAAAGGGGAAATCATGGCAATAAATACTTCTTGGAGGTCTAACCCTTAACCAAAATGTATTCCTAGATATAGAAGTTGAAGTTCACCCAGTGAGACCACAAGTGTTGTTGTTGCTACAAGACCCTCCAAAATTTCACTACATTTGAATTTTGGAGCCTACAATCATTGTAAAATCTACAGTCACTTTGATCTTCAAGTGTTGTGTCATGTTTTTCTATGTGTTCCAAGTATCTTTGAATGGTCTCAATTGTCACTGCATTGATCAGAACAACTTTTAGTGCATTTCATGGTCATAGCATCTTTGTTGTCTTAAAACAACACTTTTGGGTTGTAGTCGCACACACTACACCTGTTACACTTGGGGAATGGGTATAAAGTGGTGTTTCAATTAATATTTACCTTTTTTCATGTTTTTCTAATTTCTCTTGATGATTTGGTTTGTTTTTCACGTGGTTCTATGTCCAGAATCATCTTGTTCAAGCTTAAGGGCTCAATAGGATTCAAATTTTTGGAGCAAATAGGAGTCACTAAGAGTTAGGAGCTTGAGATTGTCATTTTCATTCCATTTACATGATTTATTTGAACTTTGTTTTATGTTAATGAGAATTTTTTTGTTATATTTCAACTCGGTTTGTTTTAGAGGGTTGATTCCCCTTGGGTTAGGGCCTAACCCAAAGGCTCTAGTCTCCCTTTGTGTATTTTTTCCATGCATTGTTGTTGTTAGCAACATCTCTTTCCTTTATTGATAGAAATTTTCTTATAAACGTTGCTCACATAGGCCTATATACCACCTCTATTGTGGGAAGTGTGGTCAAGGAATATGTATTAGAAAGCCAAAAGCATGTGGTTATTCCCCTTTGCAATGGTTAGATCTTAGATTAATGCTCTTTTACATACTTTGTTTTCTGCATACATACGGATTAAATCACAATATTATTTAATATTTTATGGATGTAGGTCATATGAATGATAAAATTTAGATTTATTTTTATGCAAATAAAATTCAACTTATCCTTTTTACTTAGTTTCATAAAATTCAACTCATCCTTTCTTGTTTAGTTCATTTTGTTGCAATTTGGTTATTAGTTTGGAATTCTTTTCAAGTTGAAAAAAGGATTATTTGTATGGTGTATAGGTACTACTAGTGGATTTCATGGTTTTCATATTAATCCTTCATTCTTCCTACCATCATCAACCTCTTTCTCCTTCCTTCACAGCACCCTAAAAACTCTACCACCGAAAGTACATTTCTAGGTCATTGAAGGACATTATGTGCCTTTGTTTTTGTGCAAGATGGGCCTCTAAGAGGTGATAGACTTGGAAAAATATTAATACAACCTTCATATACCTTAATATACCCTTTTCCATCTTTATATCACCTTTTCCACCCTCATAATTCTCACAAATCCAATCTTGTAGCAAAACAATGCAATCGTGTAGCTTCCGGTAGCACCATGCAAACTTGACCAAATTTGCTCCAAAATCTTGATTTTTTACTCTTAGACTTGAATAATGTCCCCTAGGCTCTGAAACCATTATTAAGGAGGACCAAAGGCCACTTAAGACTTGCCTTTTCTTCATTGCAACACAATTTTGCAATAGGGTTTAGAGGACTGATTTCTGAATTTGAAGTTACAGAGATGGCTTTCTTGATTGTCCCATGAAATGCCTAATGAACTATATCACTAAATATAAATATCCTTAAAGAAAATGATTAAAGGTCGATTTATCCATGAAAATCATATCAAGTCTGTTTCTTTTGAATTATGCTTCTTTTAGGGTTTCAATCACAAGCATTGTTATTGCATAGGTTAGTTTCCTTTTCAATGCAAATTTTCACATTCTGCAATTAGAATAATGTTTATATTCTTGCAAGTAGCATAAAATTTACATTCTTCAAGTATATTAATGTTTCCATTTTTGCAAGTAATATAGCCTTTACATTCTTGCAACTAGGGTTAGCATATACATTTGGATAAGAAATATCGTCCTTCCTTTTGCAAGTAGAATAATATTTCCATTTCTGCAATTAGAATATAACTCTCTTTCTATGCAATGTCCTTCCTTGATTCAACTAATCGAGCGGTATCTGTATGCCTTGATCTAGTCCATTTCTTGAAGGTGGCATGAGTAGAACTTAACCTACTGTGCACATAGCACTGTCACCTCTTAAGTTTGTACGAACACTAGGTTTATAATTAAAGTTGGTAGCCTTGGGAGTTGCAACACCCCTATTACAATATTGAGGCTCATCAACACACACACACACACACACAAATATATATTTGTAATAAACTATGAATTAATAGATTAATGATCATTATCACTTCTTGTTTGAGTTAAAGAAATACCTTCTCACAATGAATTGGTAGAACATAAGGCTCCTTATCCTCTGGTAGGAACCTTGAGGAATCTATAGAAAAAAATCCACTATGGGTATCATGTCCCTGTTTCCTCTCAAATGTTTCATAGCATCTACACTTAAAATAAAACATTTAAAAGAGTGGTAATCCAACTCAATAATTTCTAGATTTTCCCAACATATTGTAGACTCCCTTCAATAATATATTTATATTTTGAGCTTGATCGACTGGATTGATTGAAATAAACCATGATGCCACAATCAAAGGATCGTCTCTTTACATTTACACTTTCTAAACAATAATGTTGACAATATTCCCACATTGCAAGATATATCCTCGTCCGTGAAAGACTATTTCCTTGCAGGATGATGTCAAAATTGTAAGGAAATAACATTTTTTTAAACTCCAACTATACCTTTCTTTCACATCCTCTACACATGTTGATTTCTTCTTCTTTTATGTTTGAATCTATACTTGCATCTTCTATTTGATTTTGAAATTTTTCAGTAAACCATTGTAGTGTGCAATGTTTTCCCCATTCCCCAAGAAAAGCAGTGGGAAGTGGAGTATTCCTTGGGTTCAACCTCTTAAATTGTCTTCTTTCTTCTAACACTTCTTCTCTCTTTTTATCATATAAATCTATCCATTTTTTTTGTAAATTCCATGTATTATAGAATGCACTTGTAGAGTATAGCACTTTTGTATACACCTATTACATGTCAACATATTTATTTCAAATTCCAAATGTCATGATGTATATTTGACAAATAAATTATAGAGTAAATTAATGATTGCAAGGAAAACAAGCACAATGATCATGAATTTACTTACTAATTTCTATTTCAACACCATTAGATTGTGATTTTTATCCATCAATTGTATCTGATGCTCGTTCTTCATCCCAGAAGCATGGCCCATCTTCAAAATCCTTAGAAAGGAATTCACATAGGAAGAAATATTAGAATGTAGCAAGAAAAGTCTTCGTTTGACTAGTGCCTTAGTCAAATGGAGAAAATTTAATTTTCCAGATGAGCGGGATGACTTGATTTGTAGTTATTTAGAGTGACATGGCCTTGTGTACCAGTTAAGTCAGTAAATTTGAGTTTGTAGGCTAGAACTAGAGTTGTGCATAAGTTTATTGCTAAGATCTAGTAATATAGTTGATTTATTGTTAGTTGAACTCAGTTAACTAAGATCCGGTCATTAGTTGAGTCAGTTATGATTGTTGTTAACCCACTGATCTCTCGGTTAACTAGTCAATTAGTGAAAAATAGACTTAGTCATGCATGGAATTTGAATTTCCTAGTTGGGTGCATGGAAAAGGCATATTTGTATCTATAATTGTATATTGTTGAGTGTACAATTATTTTGCACTGATTAGGTGATCAATTCCCTTTGGATTTGTTCAATGAAATAAGGAATTTCCCTATTATTTAGGAGCTAATTTCCTCCAAGATTGTGTAAGGAAATAGGAGTTTGAATGAGGCTCGAATTGCCTAAGTGTTGGCTAGAATAGGTGAGGAAGCAAGAGAACAATTTTACAGTACGGGGCGTGCTTTAGAGCTAAAGAAAGACATTGTAATTATTTATCTTTCTCATATGAATTAATGCAAAGAAGCAGAGGGGTTTTTGCCAATTTGGTTCCCCTTTAAAATCATTATGTTCTTTGTCTTTTAATGGTTGCATGCTATTGCATGTGTTTATATCATGTGCTTTCCTTTCCGCAAAATAGTAGAATAAATTATTGTCTCTAAATTTCAGTTCAATTTCATTAGCTGTAGAAAATTTCTATTAATTTTTACGTGGTATTAAAGCCTTGTAGGCCTACATAGAAACCTTGTTCCATATATTCTCTCAAAGAAATTTTGATATGCATAATTTTTGGTGCAAATTTTCTTAAGTGCGGGAAAATATATTTCAACGGATTGAGGCTAGAATATGCATTGGAGGGCACCTCGAATTTTTGTGCTTGGAAAGATAGGATGGAAGCAATCTTGGATGATAATGGAGTATGGGAATATACACGAAATAATATTCCAAAACTAGAAGCAGCAGATGCACAAGCACTTGTTTAGTGGAAGAAAGACACAACAAGAGCCAAGAGGATTATTCTGGAGGGTTTCAGAGATCATGTGGTTTCAAACTTGCATGGAAAGGAGACTTGTTTTGCAATGTGGAAAACTCTCACAGATCTCTTCCAAAAGAACAGTGATGACAAGAAATTAACATTAATAGATAAACTTAGGAAAATTCAAATGCATAAAAATGAAACCATTCCTCAATACGTATCCAGATTCATCAGGTTTGAGATTGACTTGGAGGAGTAGGATAAAATGTGCCATCATCTGAACTTGTGAGCTTAGCACTTCTTGGCCTCTCAAAATCATGGAACATCTATTAGGATTCAATTAATGGAAGAGACAAGCCACCATATTGGGGGAGACTTTGGTTTGATTTAGTGCAGGAGGAGATCAAAAGAAACACTAGATATGGTGTCACATCCATTACAAACGAGGAAGAATATTGTGCTCTATTTGGAAAAGGAAATAAGGCCAAAGGAATGAAGGCCCAAGGCGAGGTAGAATCCAGACATAAAAATGGCAAGAAGAAGGACCTCAATAAAATAAAATGTTTTCACTGCCATGAATATGGACACTATGAAACCAAGTGACTGCACAAGAAATCTAGCAAGGATCCTATAGCAGGAGTAGGAGGAGATTCTATAGCATCTCAATGCGAGTTAGATTTCACCCACTTTGCTTGCATGGAAAACACCATAAGAGTGAGTGAGTGGTACCTAGATTCTGGTGCCTCGTATCATTTAATAAGAAACAAGGAATTCTTTCGTAGCCTAGAGAAGAAGGATCTCCAATTTCACATAGAATTTGGAGATGATGGGAGGTATAGTACCAAAGGAATTGGTACTGTCACCTTTAAGAGGGAGTCATGCTCTAGAAAATGTTATATATGTGCCTGGACTGAAGAAAAGTTTGATTTCAGTAGCTATATTAGAGAAAAAAGGTTATGACATTGTGTTGAGTAAGGGAAAATATTTTTTGAAGCATGTTTCTACTGGACAAGTGAAAAAAATTGGAGTTAGATTGAAAAGTATTTATATCTAGAGGTAGATTTCACCATTCTTGCAACTATACCTCTAGGAATGAGGTGGGGCGATCTGAAACCTTAGTCCCAAAGTTGTAAAGACTTGGGCAAATTCCATAGGAGAGCAGTAGTAGTTGAAGTATACTTTCCTCATGGATCATTACCCTTGCTATAGGGGCCCACTCCAGTAGTAGGGGGATGAGTGTCATTTGAGCAGTCAAATACTAAGGAGCACATAACAGTGTTGACATCAGAACATGAGGCTCAGTAGCAGAGTCAGCAACAATGCAAATTTCTGAGTGGGCAGTGCAGAGGCCAATAGCAGTAAGAGAATTAGGAGACATTTTCAACACAAAGACACAGTTGGTTCAATGTTTTGGATGCTTCTCAGTTGCAGTTGTTGTAGTGGCAACAACAACAATGAGAGATAGTGTTTTTTTTGTTATAGTACATTCCATAGGAGATGGATTGGGTTGTGTAGAACGCTTTTCTTGCTAAGAGGGAAGGTTAGAATGTAGTAATAAAAGGCTTCATTTGACTAGTGCCTTAGTCAAATTGAGAAAAAAAACTTCTAACTTTGTAACCGGAGAACCCACAGTAACAACCATTTTTCATCAACGTTTCAAATCCCAACAGGGATCCATCATCAGGACTTCTTGAATGATGATAGTAGAAGAGCTTGAATGAGGGTTTTAAATAGTTTTTAATAGTTTTGAGGTGAGAAGATTTAAATGGATGTCGGCTTGTTTTAATCATTTTTATTTATTAGTTTATTATTTATCCTTATTTTTAATTAATTTTAAAATATTAAAAAAAATAAACTATTTATTAATGTAATAATAAATAAATACTTTGATTATTTAATCTTTATCATCAATATTTACTACTAAATGTTTAAATTTATTATTAATGGTTTAATTCAGTTAATAGATTCATTAGTAGATCCCAAATAATAATTAATCAAAATTATTATAATAAATATTTACATTAAATATTAGTATTAATATTCAATATATATTAATATTAATATGTGAATATATAAATATTTAAATTATTATTACTAAAAAGTAATATTAGTATATTAATATTAAATATTAAATATTAAATACTAAAAATATATTAATAATAATAATAATATTATAATTAATAATAATATAATGTTAATGTATTAATAATAATTAATAACTAATAACTAATACTTAATATTAATATTAACAGTTAATAATTAATATTTAATATCAAATCCTAATAATTGCTATTAAAAGATTAATTTTTATTAATAGTTTATTTAATTAATAGATTTATTAATAGGTCATAATAGATAATAAATAATAATATTTCATAATAATAATTAATGATAATAGTAATATCTATTATCATAATTATTATTGTAAATGTTATAGTTCATACCTAATAGTATTGAAATTTGATATTATGGAGAGTAATAGTGAAAGTAAAGCTACTAACTACTAATTGCTAGAATAGGAGAGAGATATCTACCCACTTGAGTGCTTATACCTGAGATGTACTGGTGATCCTAATTTCTCTGATTAAGGGAAGCCAGCTTCCACTAATCTCAATACCATTGTCCCTATTGAGATTATGTGGATGTTTGATAATCTCAAGGGCTTCTCTGATCTTTCGCCTATGATGTTTTTCTTCACATGCGATAATTGAAGTGTTTTCCAAGCAGACATGGTGCTTGGTTTTTGAGGAATGCTCTGCAAGGGCCAAAGTTTGAGACCTTTCATTCCTAATATCAGCTCCATGTTCCTTGAGTCTTGTCTGCAAGGATCGACCTGTTTCACCAATGTAACTTTTTCCACATGAACAATCTATTTTATAGACTCCCTTAAGTTGATGTCTATTAATATTATCTTTGACAGACCTCATACCTTGCCTAATAGTTCCAGGGGCTGAGAATTGTGTGATTATGTTTTTCTTTCTAAGGATTTTAGCAATCTTATCTGTCACTCCTTGAATATAAGGAAGAAAAACCCTCCCACACTGAGGTTGGTCTTGATCCTTAGGCTTATGAGATAACACCTTTCTTTCAGCTCTCTCTATAGCTGCTTTAATTTCTTTTTCTTTGTATCCTATACCTTTAAAAGCTGAAACTAAATGCTTCTTTTCTTCATCCAAATGGAGAAAAAATTATTTTCCACATCAACAAGATGACTTGGATTGCAATTACCTAGAGTGAAATGGCCTTGTATACTAGCTAAGTTAGTAAGTTTGAGTTTGTAGGCTAGAAGTAGAGTCCTGCATGAGTTGATTGCTAAAATCTAGCAATCTAGTCGAGTTATTTTTAGTTGAACTTAGTTAACTGAGCTCTAGTAATTAGTTGAGTCATTTGAAGGTCAGTTGAGTAGTTATGAATGGTGGTAACTCATTGATCTCTCAGATAACTAGTCGATCAGCTAAAAATAGACCCAGTCATGCATGGAATTTGAATTTCCTAGTTTAGTGGATGGAAAATGAACATTTGTATTTATAATTGTATATTGTTGATTGTACAATGATTTTGCACTGAGTAGGTGATAAATTCTCGTTCGATTTGCATAAGGAAATAGGGAATTTCCCTATTAGTTTGGAGCTAATTTCCTACAGAATTTTGCAAGGAAATAGGAGGTTGGTTGAGGCTTGAATTTGCTAAGTGTTGCCAGAGCTGCTCAGGAAGTAGGAGAACAGTTTTACAGTGTAGGGTGTGCTTCAAAGCTTAAGCAAGATATTGTAATTGTTTCTCTTTCTCATCTAAATTAATGCAAAGAAGTGGAGGGGTTTTTACCAGTTGGGTTCCCTTGTAAAATCATTGTGTTCCTTGTGTTTTGATGATTCCATGTTATTACATGTGTTTCTATCGTTTATTTTCCTCTTTGCGGAATAGTAGAATAAATTGATGTCTCTTGATTTCAGTTAGATTTCGTTAGTAGTGGAAAATTTCTATTAATTTTTACAATAAAAATGCTTCATTCAATACATACCCTTCAGCCATGTAACCCTCTAGATGTGCCTTTTGTCAGACATATATTATTAGATTTTTCATATGCCTCTCAAAGAAAAACATCCACCTCATTGATACGACATCTACCAATTCAATGGAATTGATTAGGTGTATAAGTAAATGGACTTGTAGGGAGATTATTCTCAAATACACATACAATTTATGCAATTTCCTTCTTCCATTTTGGCACTTCACTTTCGTGGATCTCCTTGGAGGTCACCCACCTAACATAAGAATAGAAAATTAGTATGAACATTTAGTCAAAAATTAAAAAGAAATATAATATCTCTATGTCTCTCACACATGAACATTTCATATTACGTACCTTGCAAATGCTAACAATCTACTTATGGCATTCCTTAAGTCAATGGTAAGACATGAATTCCCCTTAATTTCCAATGCCATGATATGATATCAAACAAATTTCTCAAAGGTCGTTAGTAATTTTTCACACAATAGAAGATCAGAATATATTTTGTACTTAATCAATGTTACTAGTAAAACTTAAATGATGATAATACCTTAATGAAATTACGAAAATTATGTGTTTTAAATCCTATCAAATGTCCATCAACTGTAAAACATTTTTCCAATGATGACCCAACTAGTTAGTGTCTTCATTGAGCATATGACTTTTTTAGTTGGTCTAGCTCTTTTTTTTTCAAAATCCATGGAGCTTCTATATATGTTTCATTTTCTCTATTTGGCCACAAATGTCTTCTATCAAATTTGGTATGCAAAAGAGAAATATCTCTCCTTAAAGACAATATTTAATTCTCTTTGTTATAAATATTTTGAAATATAGAATTTGGGACATTTTTGAAGATGTTCATAGGATC
Organism: Pinus tabuliformis; assembly: GCA_031772625.1. Lineage (NCBI taxonomy): Eukaryota > Viridiplantae > Streptophyta > Pinopsida > Pinales > Pinaceae > Pinus > Pinus tabuliformis. Next base: position 543,110,231 of record CM062820.1, on the reverse strand, counting down.
TAATAGGTGAGCTATTAATCGATCCTTCCAGTAAGGGAGTGCATAAAATATGGATTTCATTTCCCTTCCTTCTGACATATTAACAATAACTTGTTTTGGTTCTTCAAAAAAATCCTCCCAAGCTTTCAATTCATCATCTTCATACTTCTTATTCCAATCACTTGGATCCATAATCATGGGAGGGCCTCTATTTTTAACTTTTCCATCAAATTGATTATTTTAGCTACCTCTAAACTTATGATCTGGTGGTAAGAAAACCTTATTTTTTGCATAAATAAATTTATGCATATTGTTAGAATACGCCCTTGAAATTGTTCTACACAACTTCGACATTCAAATATACCCTTTGTTTGAAGCCCTACAATTCAATAAGTAATGTTAATAACATCAAAATACAAGTATAAACGTAACTGTGAAAGTTTGGATGAAAATAAATTATTGTTAGGTAAAATTTACTCAGGGTTTGAGTCAAGGTTGACCTGGTTAAATAGTAGTGGTTTTGGGCACATGGTATAGTGTACCCATGGTATTATGGTCTGTGGTATTGCATGTAATGGAGTCTATAAAAGGTTGGGATTACTTCATTGTAATGTAGGCCTAGAGGTGAGTGGTGAAGGCTCACTTGGCCGGATTAGATAGGGTTTTGGCGAATGCTAATGATATCTCATTGGGTTGGGTTTTTCACCGGATTTGGGGTTTTCCTGGATAAATATTATGTGTACAATATTTATGTGTATTGTTGTTGGTTATTTTATTATTCCTCTCTATAAATCTCGATAAATCTCAGTAATAATTTATCTCTCTGTCGTAAATTTCTTAACAACTAGTATAGGAGCTAAGTTGGCTTCAGAAGGACGTTTTTTGTTTCCAAGGGTTTGTATTGGCCTAGTAGATAGAGAAATAATTAAGTTTTTCTTGCAGATATGGGCCATAGATTGTGAAGCAAAGCTGCACACTATTGGGTCATGAGAGATTCAGTGTATGAGGAGGATATGTGCACATGTATTAATTAATTGATGAACCATGTACCTGAAAAGAATGCACACTATTGGATCACGTGAGATTCAGTGGATGAGGAGGATATGTGCACATGCATTAATTAATTGATGAACCATGTACCTAGAAAGAACACCTAGATAACTAGTGGTTACAGTGGCTAGTGACCCATGTAATTCGGTAGATGGGTTCTTTTTATATGGACATTGATGTCATATGTACAAAGACAAAAACAAGGGTAAACAAAAAAAAAATATTATAATGGAGTGAAATTTTTAATTTGCATGTAAATGGGCATATTGTTGTAAGACCTGGTAAGGCATGCATACCCCTAGGTAATTACCAATAAAGTCTAGGTTAGACCTAGGTAATAGGGGGATGTCGGGTTAACAAATCCCGGGTAAAAACTTTGAAGGGGTAAGGGCTAGAGTGAGCAAGATTGTCTCACTTAGCAGGTTTTGGTTGGATTTAGTCAAGGAACCCCAAGTCAAGTTTAAGGGGGCAATTGTTAGGTAAAATTGACTCGGGGTTTGAGTCAAGGTTGACCTGGTTAAATAGTAGTGTTTTGGGGCACATGGTATAGTGTATCCATGGTATTATGGTCTATGATATTGCATGTAATGGAGCCTATAAAAGGCTCGGAATACTTCATTGTAATGTAGACCTAGAGGTGAGTGGTGAAGGCTCACTTGGCCAAATTGGCCAGGGTTTTGGCCAATGCTAATGAGATCTCATTGGGTTGGGTTTTCCCCCAGATTTGGGGTTTTCCTAGATAAATATTATGTGTATAATATTTATGTGTATTTTTGTTGGTTAATTTATTATTCCTCTATGTAAATCGCGGTAAATCTCATTAATAATTTATTTCTCTGTCATAAATTTCTTAACAATTATGAGTGTAAATACAAAAATATTTTATCTTACCAGAAAAAACACCAAGTCTTGGGAAATCATGAATAGTCCAACATAGAAAACCAAACAACATGAAGTACCCATTTGATGGAGAATTTGATATGTCATACATTCTTATGCCTTTCCATAGCAATGGCATCTCATCAATAAATGACATAAGATAAACATCCATTTTTTTACTTGAAGTTTTCCTAGAATGATGAGAGTTAGCATAAGGTGCTCCTTTCTAACACTCATCCATGGGGGAATATTATATATTATTGATCTAATTGTACAAACACTATAATTTGAGATTAGGAAAGAGAATGGGCACACTTCATCAATTGCAAGACCAAACCTAATACTATAGGACTCTTTAAATTTTCTTAGCCATTTTTCTTCTATGTGTTTAATTACTTTGGAGTCGGTTGGAATTCACATGAATCCATATTTACTCCTATTATTTGCATGCCATTCCATCAATTATGCAAGTGACTTACAATGAAACATTCTTTGAAGTCTAGGTATAATTGGCATGTGATGTAAAACCTTCTTTAGAACTATAGGACCTTGTACATATGTATAATATATCTTCTCTTTCCATACAGGGAATTCTACCTTGTCTTTATATCCATATTTGTATCAAATGCAACCATTTTTACATGAATGAAATTTCTTATACTTAATCCCTAGCTCAACCAACAATTGACACGCTCCTCTGCAAGTTGATGGCAACCCATTCCCTTTAGGGAATATTTTAAACATGAGTGCCATGTAAGATTTCCCAAGATTCAACAAATTGAACGTTTGACATATGATGAACATGTTTGGTACATCAATCTATACTAGGACTATTTATATTCAACATATGGTTTTAAAATCCCCTTAAATAAATATAAACAAAGTTTATGAATGTTTACAAATTACGTACACCAATTGAAAATGCAAAGTAAGAAATAGATTTCAACTCACTTCAGTAGGGTAGTGAATCCTTTGTCTGACCAACCAAATAGTGACTTGATTTCTAATAATATTAATGTGCATGCAAGTTTTGAGGTTCTACTTGCACCTGATATGAACACGGGTGTCTTATTTGCTTGCTTGATTGAGTCTTTCATGTTGTTATCATAAATATTACATTGGTGGTAATTACCCTTGCTATCATCGTTATTTTCAACCATATGATCATTATCGTCATCATTATTTCCATCCCCAAAGAAACTTGTAAGCATTTCATTCAACACTTCTTCATGCATTGCATTTTCACTATCATCATCATCATTAAGGTTAGGTGTCATGTCATCATTGTATGATAATCTCATCGTCTCTTCAAATTTCTCAATTGGTAGTGTTCTCTTCAATCTTACTCTTTTCGCCTTATTATGGTTTGGATCATCCTATCCAAATTAGAATAACTCAGTTTGACCTTGGGTATTAGTAGGTGTATCATCAATATCTTATAGCTATCAACAAACACAAGCATTATTTAATGTTAAGAAACAATTGGATAAATCATGAATGAATCAATTTCAAATAAATATAATGAAATGTGTCTTAACACACACACACACACACACACACACACACACACACACACATATATATGAATTGAATAATGGAAAATATTTTATAGACAACCCTTTTTATCCAATAATTTAAAATAAAACACAATTTGGACAACATAGCTTATAAAACGTCAATCCACACTCATTGATTTTTATTTTGTTTTCTACCCTTAATAACATCCTTAGGGAGACCTTGTTCTTCCCTTTTCTTTCGCATACGAGTGTGTTTTAAGAAGGGGTAATTAATCAATAACTCATCTCAAATGGTAAGGTCCATAATATCCTCAACCATTATCAATCTATCAACCTCTCTTTCCATATCTCCATCTTTATCATTTATAACCTCAACAAATTGACAATTTGGTCTTACAGTAGGGCCCCTTCCCTTACTACTATTTATAAATCCTACAATATTTTTGTGTGTGTATGCACATCCATCTATATACATAAGATGACCTTTATTCATTTCTTTTCCACTTTCCAATTGGAGACAATGTGTATACATATTTAAATTTAGACCATATGCTGACATGCTATGCTTATATTCTGCTAGCCTTCTCCATTCACCATTGTAATATGACAGACCATAATATGGCATTAATATCCTAGTGGTTTGTTGTGAATTATTTCTATGTTTATATCCCACATGGACATTTTGGACAATAAAGAGGCCTAGATTTGCTCCATGAATATTGGAGGGTCGTATCATGTAGTTGTATCCCCAAAATTGAAACACCTCATACACTCTAGGTAGTTGTTGATCATTGGGCCAAGCACAATATAGTCGATGATAATATGTATCTTTGTAAATTTATCTCAAATTCAAGGGAAATTCATCATTCCCATCACATTAATTATCATAGGGTATGTAGTCCACCTTCCCCTTGTCTTTAAGTAAATTAGGCATATTTGAACTAGTTCTTGTTTTGTTACTTATTCATTCCTCATCTTCTGAGCTAGTATATGTGCACATATTTGTTTTAGATGTATCATCATATAAATGATCATCGGCCTCTAGGTTGGAATTTAGTGCTCCAAGAAACTTTAAACCAGGAACTTTATCCTACAAGTAATCTTTAATAAAAAAAATTAATTATTTAAATAATATCAAACAATGTTTAAAAGAAGAATACATATAATTTATATAAAATTTGAAAATTCCTTGCCACAGTTACTATTGGACTAAAATTTATTGTAGGAGGCATACTACCCACATGAAGCTCATCATCTATGTAATTTCTTTGTACAATCACTCGTTTGAATTGTTTCTTTCCATGACATACAAAACATCCACAAACAACAATTTTCTCAAAGTATTCATCCCATGTACTATAGTCTTGACCAACCTCTTGTTCAGTGAAATCATTTGTTGTGTCTTCAAGATCCATTGTCATATCCTCTTCCACCCATTTTCCTCTACATGATTTAACAGTTTTAGGTCCACGTCCATGTACATATCTTTTTCTTTTGCTAGTTGAATACTCAAGCTCTGCGTTTGCTCCCACCTCCATCTAAAATAATCAACAACATGCATTAATTTATGTCAAGATTAGATAATACACTAAATTTTAATAATATTGTGAAAAAAGATGGACATATCACAAAATTACATTATATCAATTTTTCCTAAGTTAAGTCAAAATTTGAGTACTTGATGTCCCACGTCATCCATTGTGTCCTCATTTGATATGACACGATCTATTGCCATGGCCTCATCTGGCTCTTGTAATACACAACATAGTCAATAATGTTTAGTACACCAATTATATAATTTCAATGAATATGTTATCCTATACAAAACTTCACTTTAGTCATATATTTTAAATATTGATATAATGTTAATTTGGAGTTGAAAAAAAAATATGACCCTAGGTATATATATCGAGCTAAAACTTTGAAAAGAAAAGTTTCCAACATCCCATGGCCATCCTAATTTTCAAACATTTCCCTTGATCACAGAATCACCTTTAATCACCATTCATGTGCATTTTCAACCAATAATTTTGACCTAAAAGGCCTCATGGAAAAAAATTGACTTTCTCTCCTCTATCCAAGTTTTCCAATGTAGCATTCATCATATCTACCAATGTTCAAGTCAGAACAAATATGCACTCTTGGGCCAAACAAATTACACTCTTTGTAATGAAATTGAAATGGGACATGGTTGGAAAATACCTAAACTTAATATATAATCTTGCATCTTGTCTTACAAATATGAAACATAACTATGTTTCCCACTTATACACAACTTTCACATAAGGCAAGTCAAAGCAAAACTTAGAATGTTGTATGAAATATGAAGTATAAATATTTAAGCTCAAAGTAAAGATATAACAATGAAAAAATGTGTAAAATAATAAAATAAACAATCTACAATTTGAATCAATCATATTGACCAATAAATGAAGCCTGGGCATGCATTTTAGTGAAGGAAGGAAATTTTGGCCTGCTTCACAAAAATGCATGCCCAACCCTTATTTCAAAGCAAAATTGAATTATTCAACTTGGAGAGTATCTTTTTACTCATAAGTAACATTAATAAAATTAAATATTTTTTATTTTTCACATGTATATTTCTATTGTTCAAGAATACTCCAAATTGAATAGATTTCATAGGGTAAAAGGTAGGGTTTGTGTGCCTCAAATAAATTCACACCAGGACTTGTAATTAATGGTAGCGATATAATGATCATTCCATCCTATGGGTTTGTGAAATTGTACCTCAGTACTGTGGTGTAATATCTCCCTAATGGGCCTTAGTCTTGTGTTGTAACAATACCCAAATGGGCCTTGGTTCTTGGGTTTGACAATGACGTCTTTGGTCCTTCTTATCTGTGATATAAGAAAATATTATGACAAATATATGAAGGATATATGATAATCCCTATGAAATAGATATCATGACATACCTATGACTATTTTGTTTCATTGTTATTGCTAATGTTCTCTCTACATAATTGCTTATGATGGTATGGGGTGAATGCAATGTGAAAATGTTTTAAAATGCAATTATCTACAACAGAGGCTTCTAGCCCTAAGAAAATTAATATTGTTACTACTTTACTGGTTAGTAAAGATATAACAATGTAAAAGTGTTTAAATAATAAAATAAACAATCTACAATTTGAATCAATCATATTGGCCAATAAATTAAGCTTGAGTATTCATTTTAGTGAAGCAAGGAAATTTTGGCTTGCTTCAAAAAAATGCACACCCAACCTTCATTCTATGGCCAAATTGAATGATTCAACTTGGAGAGTATTTTTTTGCTCATAAGTAACATTAATATAATTAAATGTTTCTAATTTAGTGATATGAAGGTCCAAGATAATGTAAATGAAATTTTTGGAGCAATTGTAGTTCACGGTGTCTCCCCAAAAGTGTCAATAGTTTGTGAAGAGAAGAAACTTACTAGAAGAAAATTAGTGTGTAAAATTATTAATTAAATTGTACACAATTTGAATCAATAAAATTGGCCAAGAAATGAAGCTTGGGCGTGCATTTTAGTGAAGCAAGGAAATTTTGGCCTACTTCACAAAAATGCACGCTTAGCCTTCATTTCAAGGCCAAATTGAATGATTCAGCTTGGAAATTGCATGGATTTCATAGGGTAAAATGCAGGGTTTATGTGCCTCAAGATTTTTATCAAGATTGGATAACACACTATAAATTTTAATAATACCGTGAAAAAAATAGATGTATCACAAGATTCCATTATCTTCTTTTTTACGAAGTTAGGTCAAAATTTGAGTACCCGATGTCCCACGCCAACCATTATGTCCTCATTCGATATGACATGATCTATTGCCATGGCCTCATTTGGCTCTTGTAATACACAACATAGTCAATAATGTTTAGTACACCAATTATATCATTTCAATGAATATGCTATCCAACATAAAAATTTACTTTAGTCATATATTTCACATACTGATATCATATAAATTTGGAGTTGAAAATAAAATAAAATTATGACCCTAGGTATATACAGCGAGCCAAAATTTCAAAACAAAAGGTATCCAACATCCCTATCGCACATGGCAACCATAATTTTCAAATATTTCCCTTGATCATAGAATCACTTGTAATCACCATTCCTATGCATTTTCAACCAATAAGTTTGACCCGAAAGGCCCCATGGAAAAAAAAATTGACTGTCTCTCCTCTATGTTGTATTATTTATGAATTTATAAAGACCTTCCTCCTTTGGTTGAGACTGCTTTATCTTCTTACATGTATTGTATATGCAGATTCCATTGTCATATCTTCTTTGACCCACTTTCCTCTCTGTGATTTAGTAGTTATACCCCATCCACATCATATTTCCATGGTCTCTGTTGGCTTGATGGGCCCTGACCCAGGTTTAGTGTTAATTATCCAAGCAAATCCCTACACTACTGGCCCTTTCGGCATCAATTCGCGGAGCGCGAACTGAAGTCTCAGCCGAAGTAGTATGGGGGGATGCAGGAACCAAGTTTCTGCACCCTAAGATGGCAGTTATGTCGCTTGATACCCTAACCCTTCCTTCGTACAAATCAATAATCCTTTTAGGGCTTATCGATATACTTCCCTTAGTCGTCCTCTAGAACTCCACGAAGGTCTACGACTGTCTTTCGCGTACCCTAAACAGGCGATTTAGACACTTACGCACCTCTGTGGTTACTCTTACTGTTGTATTTACCCAGATTAGCTTAAGTAATGGATAACTTCAACATTTATTATGATTATCTTCGCGTAAACAGATATTCCTACTTACGTTTATATAACAAAGTAAAACACATAGATTCGCACATCAATACAGTGTTAAATCATAAACCCGGTATTTAACATAACATAAACGCATGCATTCATAATAGAAGTAAAATAGCTCATACACAGGTAATTCCAGAATAATTCTCTTCATCGATGTCCATATCTCCTTTACAGACTCTAACTACCCTGCACACACAACTATAGGGGTCTGCGCACTCAGATGCGGACTTCTACCCTTGGCCTCTGCGCACACAGCTGCAGAGCCTCCTTCCTACGTTAAGACTCTTTGCTCTTAGCCCTCACAAACCCATTACATCAATGATCCTCAAAACATATCTGAATAGAACTAAAAAATGCCTTAGACTCTTCTATGACTTCCCTTTTGATAAAATCCCATGGTCCGCGGACCAAGGGTGGATCTCATAAAGCCGACACAAGTTACATAAACTAAGGGTAGAAACCCTTGGTGACTCTTTAAATCTTCACACTCTATGACCACAAAATGTAGAGACTTTACATTCTTTATACAAAATTTGGGCCTTTAACCCCAAAACTTGGGCTTTTAACCCCGAAATTGACCCTAAGGGACCCGTTCCCAATAGGCCCCTAACATAAATCTGGTGACTCACCCCAGAGTCACTCTCCTGGTACAGAGATATTATTGCGAAGACTTCCCAGCTCCACATGTACTACTGCAACCTCGGCGGTACACTGCATCACTACCTGCTTAACTTGCTTGGCCAGCTGCTCTGTCGTTGGTCCTGCACTATCTTCTTGTAGTTTCTATTATGTCGCCTGTAGAATAGCCAATTTTCCTTCAATGGAGGCCATGAGCACATAGGCTTCATCTAGCTAAGGCCCCAATCTGGCCTTCAATACTACCTCCTTGCATTGTGTTACGTCCACCTATTCCTTCAGTGCCTTCGCTTCCTGAAGCTTTGCCACCTCTGTGTGATGAAAATGGTGTACGTCGTCGCTTTGACCTTGTCATACTTCTGCTGCAGTCCCCTTGCTTCTATTTCTAGCCACTGTACATTGGGATCTTCCTGTAGGCTGGTAATTATTTCAAGCGACTGCTCAAAGAGCGAAGTGCACTCCTTCACTGCAACATCTACTATGGCAGCTACATCCTTGACAACTGCCTCGCACTACTCTCTGACTTCTGGTGGAGTCGAAGGCTGGGCCCTCAACTCGAGCTCTGTGATCTTAAGGTTCAAATCAAACTAAACCTTATATAGCTTTGTCATTGCATCACGCACACCTGCAGGGAGCTTCCGAATTCTTGCGTCGACTAGCGCATCTTCTGGGATATTCAACTCTGGAACAGTTTTGCAGGCCTCAGCTACCACAGTTGTTGTGCGTTGATTCTTCTCTGTGATCTTCTTAAGGAGATAAGTCGCGGAAGTCTTTTCTATGAACATCTGGGCATTATTGACCTTCTACTCGTTGATCACATTCAGTGTGCATTGCTCTCTGGCCCGAAGTTCCGTGATCACACCGTCTTGCAAGGTGTGAAGGGCTTCACTTGGCAACGTGGCCAAGTTCAACCCAACCTTCTTGAGAGCACTGATGGTGACCCTGTCAGCTTACACTTCTGTATTCAATGCTCCATCTGGTAGCACGGCAACCCGGGTATCCAAGGAGAGGACTAGCTCCACTACTTCTGAGGTCCCAGGCGCCCAGCTAGTTGACGTTGCACTGCGCTGTCCCACACTAGTCTGCACTTGAGTGGCCTAGATCTACATCTCACATAGACCCATCTAAATGGCGACTAAGGATTTCTTCTGCTACTGCTCGAATTTTTGTAGCAGTTCCATGGTCGCATCCCTCACTGTGTCCCTGATATCATTCAGATCACCTTCAGTCAAAGTGATTGGGTCAAGTGATGACTTTCTGGCCTTGGACTTCTTCCATGACCCTACTTTTTCCTACTCCTAATGTGCTTAACCCAGAATGGAGTAGTCTTTAGGTCTACACCTCCCTATCTTGATTGCTGCTCTTCTTCCTCCATCTGTGGCAAAGGAGAATTCTGACTTCTGTTAGAGTCATGCTCTTCCTCTTCTTCTTCCTCCCCTGCCTTCTTCTTAGCAGCACGCTCTGCTTTAGCTTTGTCTTCGGCCTCCTTTTTCCTTCTTTCTGCCAACTGCTGCATCTTTAGCCGAGCCTCTTCCTTCTTCTGCTTCGCATTCGGTTTTAGGGTAATTTTCATAACCCCCAGGGCCCCTATTATCCCCTTTAGGTCTGAAAACTTTGTAGGGAACATGTCTTGGTATTCGCGGAGCAATTCATCAACCTTATCTACTATTGTGTCATCCCGGTAGTCCCCAATCTTTGTAAACTTTGGCTCTACCTCTATCCCAATCTTTACTTGTCTTTCTTTTAGTGGCATGGTGATATATGGATTTTCAATTTGTGTTCCTTCAACTTCACGGTGACCTTCAATCTCTGGGATGTTAATGTTCCTTGGGTCCTCGTCCTCTTCTTTGATAGTCACATTGTAGCACTCCAGTGCGTGGCCCAGTTGGGTGGTCCAATCCAGTTCAATTAAATCTAAGGGATCCTGCGGTACTTTGAATATTGTTGCCTTAAATTCTTGTGATGCCTCATTAATACTTTCAAACCCATCCACAAAGCTAAATGTCATCAGGAATCCCTGTCGCAGAATGTCCCATTCTTCAGTGCCATGGTGGAGCTCTGTCTCCAAGTACCAGTTCATCGGTATTACATCCAAATTATGACAAACTAGATGTAGCCATTCAGGCTAGGGCTCCGCTCCATAAACCTTAGTCCATTTGGCCAGGTGATCGCACGGGTCATTCCTTCCATCATATTTCTCTGTTAGCCGCACTTGTGGGTGGCCAAATCGCAACCTAATCATCTTTCTGTACACATGCCAATCGTCAAACTGTCTTTGTGCGTAGTGCACAACACCCAATCTAAGGCTTGGAAGAAATCCTTCTCTGGAACTTCCCTTTCGAATGCGTCCAAAACTTTATCAACATCAGTTAAACCATCATATTAAGGTGGATTTCTTACCTCTGATGATACACAGCGCAATGACTTGGTCATCATATTACAGCGCAGCGTCGATACTTCATGCAGTCGATTCTACTAGTGCTCCAACTCCTCATCTGAATCTGATGTGCAAGAACTTTCGCGGTCCCAGGTAATGCGTCCATCTACCATCAGATTCACCCAACCCTAATCTTGCATCGTTATCTTATAAATCTTTTCTAAATCATCATCGCTTTCATAATCACGAACCAGTTCAGTATAGTGCGGTCCTTCTACAGGATCTAGGGGCACTACTACACGGAGCGATTTCTTCTCAAATATCATCTTTTGCTTCTTCAAATTGATTGCCCCATTCATTTCGGTGGCCCAATCGATCCCAAGGAGAGCATGGTAGGGATTTCTATCATCCACAATCTCTATCACTTCGAATTCATCCAATTCACTCTCGCCCTCAATATCCACTGTCACTCCCTACAATCTTTCTATGGGGACAATTTTCTGATGATTTTCCATCCTTAGTTGAATCAGAGACCACTGCAGCACAAGTCTTCCCATCCTTTCCCATGTCTGTTTAGGTAGAACATTCACGTCCGATCCCAAATCCATAATTACTTGATCCATCTCATATTCTCCTATCTGCGTAGTGAGCCGCATCTCACGCTCCGTTCTTGCCTTATGCTTACCAATCTTCCTGACTACGCATGGTTCATCAGGAGCGTTTTCATTCCCGACACACTTATTTATCAGTTCCTGTAGTCCTTTCACAACCTTGCTATCATGCAGCAACTTCATACAGGTCTCCAAGAAATAGTAAGCATGGAAGGGTCCATCTCTTTAGCTGGCTTATCTTGACTTTCTGAGGTAGAGGCCTCGGCAAAGCTTTTCTTTGCTTCCAGAAATGTTTCCCGTGCGCGCTTAAGATCAAACTTGTGTTGGAAATAATACTGAGAGGGGGGGTGAATCAGTATTTGTAAATCAATAATATTTCATTTCCATAAGCAGATTTGTATATGCTACTTTAGCTAAGTGAACCAGCGTGTACATGTGACTGTTATTAAAGCAACCAGTGTATATGTAGATAACTTTTGATTTACCCAATTTATCCAGTATGTCAGATATTAATTAGACAGTGCAATAAAAGCAGAATAAAGCATTACACATAAGCATCACACATGAACACCAAGATATAAGGTGGAAACCCAATGTGGGTAAAAACCACCTGCTACTGTCATCTCTGTCTTCTTTTAATAATAAGAAAAATCTGTTTACAATTTTGTACTGGTGCAGACTTATACCAGTATGCAGGCTTCTACCTGCAGAAGGCTACAACCTTCTCTCATTTTCCAGCTACTACTGGAAGGGAGCTACAACCCCCTAGCTCTTGTACTAGCCAATATGTTTACTAGTATGTAGGTGCCACCCTACAGGAAACTCCACTCTTCTACCAGGGACCATGTTTCATAAATTTTCAGACTGGATACTCCTGGAACACAACACCATAATCTGAAGGCCACGTTTCATCCAATTTTCATACTGGACCCATCAACAACATCATAGCTGCAATACAATCATCAAGTACATAAACCAATCACTGAAACTCCTGAATCTGATCATTCAGAATACTGTCACCAAAATACAGTCACCAGAACAGAACCCAGATCTCTGTAACAGCAAACAAAACAACTGAAACATTCTTCACAAGGTATATGCTACTTCCCTATGTCTAACCAGTGTGTGTATGCGCTTTTGTCAAAGCCAACCAGTGTATACATCTGTAAATGTTAATTCATAATTTTACAACTATACCAGACTTCAATTATACCCAGATCATACCATTTATAGAATAATATATGCATCAGTATTCAGATCTAGAATATACATGAGAAAAAACACATAATGATAGTTCATTTTACACCTTAAGATCCTGATCCATCATTAGATCTAATCCCTCATCATCCGCTAAGGTTCATCCTTGGTTCAAATCCAGCAATGCACCATAACCCAATAACCTGCATACTAGATCTCACACTTCATTAGATATTCGATACTTTCACACCTTGGCCTAATGATCTTCTCCTCCTTTTATAGTTTTAGGCCTTTCTCAATACCATGGACCAAAACCACTTAGGACCAATACCTTGGACCAAATACCTAGGGTCAATACCTCGGACCAAATACCTTGGACCAAAACCATGGGTCAAAATACCTTGGACCAAATACCACAGACCAAAAGCTTAGTTTTCCAACATATACGCGCTTTTGCTTCTGTGAAAGTGTGTGTGTACATATACGCGACTTGTATACAGTGAACCTGCATGTATATGCATCTTGGTCAAGGTGAACCTGTGTATACCTCTCTTTCTTCATTCTATGTAGTCTGATCTGCAATTCTTTGTTGTTAACCTGTTGTACTGTGATCTTTCATCTGAGTGAGTTTCCATCAAGGACAACACCTTTATCATAATGCCAACAATCTCCCCCTTTGGACTTGATGGAAACAACAACACCAAGTCACTCTCCCCCTTTGACATCAAGGGCAAAGGGTCATGCTCCCCCTGAGTAAATGTTGAATTCTCTGATATGTTAAAGTGTACTGATTGAGCTCCCATGATCGAGTCCATGCTCCCCCTGAGCACAAGCAAAGTCTGCAAAAAGATTTTCTAAAGAATAACATGACTCTATATAGACCTTCCTGTCACCAATGACTCATACATACATCCATCTCCCAACCAAGTGGGGATATACCAAATGTTGATACATGACAACAACAAGAAACATTACATCATCCATCCCATACATAGTGGGGTTACAAATTAGGTCGTTTCATGACCTTTACATTAAATGATATGCATGACATATATAACAGAGACCAAATATCTAAGACAAGACCATGATAGTCATCAGCAACTATCATATGATCTGCACCATCAGCAGCATCTGTCAACAACATCCAGACTAGCAACCTGTATATGTCCATCATTAGTTCCCAAAATATCATCAACCTGTGTCAAAGTATGTCGGCATATATCAACTCATCCTCTTGATCTCATCAAGATCAACTTGCTTCGTTCCCTTATCATAACCTTCCATGAATCAACTAAGCATATGTCATATCTCCAAGCGGTAGCACAAAATCATTCACATCATATCATATGTATGTGAAACACCATAGACATCATTATCAAGAACTGCATGATCTTTCCACAAGAACCTTCATTATATCATCACTAGGGAACATCCCACATCATCAACCATGATAATCAACATATGTGAGTATCATCCTATCATCATAAAGTAAGAACTCATCATCATTGATTAGGTACCAAAGACTTCTAAGCATAATGCCAACAATGTTTTATTAGAAGCATAGCATGTTCTCCCCCTGAACCTGTTCCACCTGTTCACTGTCAAATCTGATCAACCTTTTTTATCTGAGTCTAGCCTACTGCTTTTCTTCAAACCCACATATACATGACTATGCCCACAGAAACCCGTGTATGTACGTGACTACGCTTCATGAAACTCGCGTATAACAACCTTTCTCTGAAAAATAGGATTTAACAACAGGATGATGCAGCAACTACTCCCATATTTTGTCTGAGATATTCAAATGTCTCTCTGGGCAGTGGTTTAGTGAATATATCAGCAACCTGTTCTTTGGAGGGAACATACTCCAATTTGACCTTTTATGACAGTAGGAGTGTCGTTTCCAAATGAGACACTCTTTTCCTTTTCTAAGGCATTATATGAGTGAAGTTTTTCTTTGTCACCTATCACGTGTTTTGAGCATCCACTGTTGATGTACCACTAGTTTTCTTGTCCTTCTACATACAAGGCTATACCACATCTTTCTGTTTGTGGTTCTTTATTTCTCCATATTTTGGGATTTAATGGAGTTTTCTCCTTTTGAGATATTTGCCGAAATTTACTCCTGCATTCAAATTCTTCATGGCCAAAGTTGTTACAGATTGAGCATTCTATTTCATTTTCAAGAAGAGAAAAGTTATTATAGGAAATTTTCTTAATCCCTGTCACATTCCTTTGATTTCATGCTTCTCTAGTCATGATGGTTTTGTAAGCAACACATTGAGCAGCTTTGTGTCCAAAATTATGACATGAGAAACATTGACCATTAAAGAAGTTCCTGTGATTATCGAATCTATTGACCTGGTGATTGTAGTTTCTATTCATCTTTGAAGCAAATTGAGTATGATTTACCTGAGGTTGGTTGTGACTTCTGTTCATCCTTGAAGCAAATTGAGCCTGATTTACCTGGTGATCTGCTTTATGCCTTTGCTGACGATTGTCATACTGTTCACTATTCTTTGCTGCATCAAGATAGCTTTTAGTGGAGGTTGACAGCTTCTGTGATTGAGATGCTTCTTCAGTATATCCAAGACCTGTCTTTATCAGAGGAGAACGTTGCACTTTGATAATTTCATTTAAGGTTTCTGATCCTTTAGCAAATCTAAGATTGAGAGATTTTGTTTTCTCAAGATCCTTTCTTAGACCCACAATTTCACATTCTAGTTTTTCATTGTGTTTTTCTCTTTCAGCAAGTTGATATGTCAAGGTATCTATAATCATATTCTTTTCTTCTAAACAGATTTTGAGTTTAGAGATTTCTTCATGAAGGTCATCTTCTTCTAAAGCATCCAAAAAATTATCATCTTCATAAGCCATTAGAAGTCTATAGTCATTACTATTTTCATCTTCATCACTATTTGATAAACCATCGTTATCTTCATGAGTATAGTAACTCTTTTTACTTACACTTTTTTTTTATTCCATTTTTCAGATTCCTTCCCTTTATCATATTTATCTTTATGAGGACATTTGGCAGCATAATGATTGACTCTACCACAGGCAAAACATTTGAAAGGTAGTTTACCTCTAAATCTTCCGGAACCCCGTTGAAGCTTCTTGACAAAGTTTACTTCATCTTCTTCTTCTTAAATATGTCCTGATTCATTGAGTTCTTCTTTTCCTTTTGTTGAAGCTTTAAATGTGGCTTCTCTCATATCTGATGGGCCTCCTTTTCTCATCTCAAAGGTAGTTAAGATTCCATGAAGCTGTGTCATAGTAATAGTCTATAGATCCTGTTTTTCTTCTATGGCAGATACTTTTGATTCAAATTTAGCAGACAAGGATCTTAAAACTTTCTCAACTAAGGTAACTTCCTTTATCTCTTCACCCAGATTCTTCATGCAATTAACAACCTCATCTATACGTAAGAAGTAACTAGCTATACTTTCATCATTGTGCATCTTAAGAGTTTCATATTGAATTCTGAGAGTTTGTAGTTTAGCACGTTTTACCTGAGAGTCTCCTTCGTAGCTTAGAACGATTTTGTCCCATATTTCTTTGGCTGATTTGAGTTGCATAACTTTGACAAACTCTGATTGTGACAAACTTCCCAATAATGTATTGACAGCCCTGGCATTGGTTTCATATTGCTTTTTACCTGTCGTATCTATAGGAATTGCTAATGGAAATGTATATCCTCCTTCCACGATTTCCCAGACATCTGTTCCAAGTGATTGAAGATAGGTTGTGGTTCTTATCTTCCAATAAAAAAAGTTTCTCCCATCAAAGATTGGCGGTCTGATGGATCCCCCGCTTTCTTGATTACTCATGATGATGGATCTTCCTTCAAGCGATCAAGCTTCTTCTGAAGGACCTGCTCTAATACCAATTATTGGAAATAATATTGAGAGGGGGGGTGAATCAGTATTTGTAAATCAATAATATTTCATTTCCATAAGCATATTTTTATACACTACTTTAGCTAAGTGAACCAGCATGTACACGCGACTGTTATTAAAGCAACCAACGTATATGTAGATAACTTTTGATTTACCCAATTTATCCAGTATGTCAAATATTAATTAGACAGTGCAGTAAAAGTAGAATAAAGCATTACACATAAGCATCACACATGAACACCAAGATATAAGGTGGAAACCCAATGTGGGTAAAAACCACCTGCTGTTGTCGTCTCTGTCTTCTTTTAATAATAAGAAAAATCTGTTTACAATTTTGTACTGGTGCAGACTTATACCAGTACACAGGCTTCTACCTGCAGAAGGCTGCAACCTTCTCTCATTTTCCAGCTACTACTGGAAGGGAGCTACAACCCCCTAGCTCTTGTACTAGCCAATATGTTTACTAATACGTAGGTGCCACCCTACAGGAAACTCCACTCTTCTACCAGGGACCACGTTTCATAAATTTTCAGACTGGATACTCCTAGAACACAACACCATAATCTGAAGGCCACGTTTCATCCAATTTTCATACTGGACCCATCAACAACATCATAGCTGCAATACAATCATCAAGTACATAAACCAATCACTGAAACTCCTAAATCTAATCATTCATAATATTGTCATCAAAATACAGTCACCAAAACATAACCCAAATCTCTGTAACAGCAAAAAAAACAACTGAAACATTCTTTACAAGGTATATGCTACTTCCTTGTGTCTAACCAGTGTGTGTACACACTTTTGTCAAAGCCAACCAGTGTATATATATGTAAATGTTAATTCATAATTTTACAGCTATACCAGACTTCAATTATACCTAGATCATACCATTTACAGAATAATATATGCATCAGTATTCAGATCTAGAATATACATGAGCAAAAACACATAATGATAGTTCATTTTACGCCTTAAGATCCCGATCCATCATTAGATCTAATCCCTCATCATCCACTAAGGTTCATCCTTGGTTTAGATCTAGCAATGCACCATAACCCAATAACCTGCATACTAGATCTCACACTTCATTAGATATTCGATACTTTCACACCTTGGCCTAATGATCTTCTCCTTCTTTTATAGTTTTAGGCCTTTCTCAATACCATGGACCAAAACCACTTAGGACCAATACCTTGGACCAAATACCTAGGGTCAATACCTCGGACCAAATACTTTGGAACAAAACCATGGGTCAAAATACCTTGGACGAAATACCACGGACCAAAAGCTTAGTTTTCCAACATGTACGCGCTTTTGCTTCTGTTAAAGTGCATGTGTACGTATACACAACTTGTATATAGTGAACCTGCATGTATACATAGCTTGGTCAAGGTGAGCCTACGTATACCTCTCTTTCTTCATTCTGTGTAGTCTGATCTGCAATTCTTTGTTGTTAACATGCTTACCTGTGATCTTTCATCTAAGTGAGTTACCATCAAGGAAAACACCTTTATCATAATGCCAACAACTTGGCCTCCTTTTCTGGAGCTTTGCGGACCCATTCACTTTCTTCAGGCTTCTTCCCCTTACCTTCGCTAATCGTCATCCCACTCCACAGCACAATATTTACCTTGGGATCCTCTTCGCGAGGCTTATCCCTCATCATCTGCAGGTTCTGAGTCGGTTGCGGAGGTTGCACCCCCTTTTCACGTATCTTAGCTAGCAATACTGGTCAAGCTTCAGTTGCATGGTCAAACTGAGTACAATATCGGCATGAAAAATGTGTCAGGTTTGGGGCAGTCTCGCGCGTAGTGTCCTGGTCCTCCACAGTTGTAACAAATGACCTGTCCTCGACCTCTACCAGGTCCTCCTCCACCTTGGCCTCATCCATGCCCCTGATATTCGTCTCGCGCTCCCCCAGCCCCTTGGTCCAGAGGCCGAGTTTCTGCCTGTACCCTATATACGGGTGTTTTATCCATCATTAACTCGTAACTACAGCAATTACGCTCATCATGACCCACCGATTGACAAAATTTGTAGAAGAGTTGTTGCGGTGTCTGTACGAATTTCCACATCAAATGGAAGTTTTATGTCGCATGTTTCCCAGCTACCTAATAGATAGCACACCATAGCGCGAGCCCTGTACTTGGCCCTGTTGGAGCTTCCAGCCTCAGAGGCATTGGTCCCCCTGCTGCATCATAATTTGTGAATACTGGACAATGATCTTTGTCATGCCCTTGACTTTTTCACTTCAAGCACCAAACTTCTTCGCACACCTCTGGCCAAGTTGTTCTATCTTTCTTCAGACTCTACATTTCTAGGCAAAGGTTCTGCAACTATGCATGAATCTGTTCGACCCCCAAATTAGTATCTTGCATCAGTGTCTCATGCAATCTCATCACAATCACTAGAGCTTCCGCTTGGGTCCCAATCTTTTGCTATGATAGCACAACCCTTAGATGAGGTAGGAGTGAAGCTACAAACCATTTGAGGTGCTGCCCATCTGTCAGATTCATGTTAGATTCGCAGATTGTACACTTCAATATCTAATCCAGATCCTAGGGTGTCTCACCAAACTTCATCATGATCTCTTTGAATCCCACAATTGATTGCGCTTCAGACTTAGGTCTACTGAATTCCTTATTCAGCGCAGTCTGAATATCTGCCAATGTATACATCGGGTTATCAGTGCAGTACTTAATGTACCACGTTAGCGCGTGTTCCTACAAAGCACTAACCAATGTTGCTTTCTTCATTTGATCATCTGTGATACCCTGAGCTTCCCATACAGCCTTCGTGATGAACCAAAACTGGTCCAGATCCTCATTTCCCAAGCCCTTGAACATAAGTAGTTTTACTGAGTTCGCCATACTGAACGGTGGCAGAGGTGGCAGTGGTGTAGGCAAAGGTGTATGTGGCAGAGGTGAAGATGGAGGTGGTGTGGGTGGATGGGGTATTCGTGGGAACCCTTGCTTTATCAACTGAACATCTCTCTGCAGAGAAGCCTGTGCTGCTTCCTCGTCATCATAGCTTAAAGGAGGTTCAATCAGTGGGCTGTATTCAGGCCTTGTTTTCCCTTTGTTCCTGAAGGTCTTTCCACTTCACATAGCCCCAAACATAAAGGTAGTTTCATAACCCACTTTTCACACAAGAGCATCTTAATCCAAGTATCTAAAGACCTTAAATACTTACCTCATGAACCCTTGAAGAAGCAGCACTCTGCTTCACTGTAACTGACCGAGGTATCGACCACAAACTCTGTCACGAATTCTCCTATGATACGATCAAGCCAATGATCGACAGTGCATGCGGTATTATCTTCAAAGGCTTCTAATCTTCACACTAACTCTAGGGTCTAGACTATTGGACCGTCAAGCCTCCACCTTCCTTGGTTGTTTTCCAATTTCACGATCTACTCGTACAATTCGACCGGGAAGGAACAGAAGAAGATCTCATGTATCTCTATGTATAGATATCTATGAAACCACTGTTCTTTCGTCAATCACGGATTCATGTTCTCTTGTGCCGTGAATTCATAGATATTTCTATCCAACCAGTATTTGATCTCTTTCTTAGTTGGATTCTAGTGATGCGACATCACACATCTCTTTATGCAGATCGTGGTCTTGGAAACAGAACCATTTGTTGGCTTGATGGGCCCTGACCCAGGTTCAACGTTAATTAGCCAAGAAAATCCCTACACTATTGGCCCTTTCGGCATCAATCTGCAAAGCGTGGACTGAAGTCTCACCCAAAGCAGTATGGGGGGATGCAGGAACCAAGTTTCTGTACCCTGAGATGGCAGTGATGTCGCTTGATACCCTAACCCTTCCTTCACACAGATTGATAAGCCTTTTAGGGCTTATCGATATACTTCCCTTAGTCATCCTCTATGCCTCTGTGAAGGTCTATGACTCTATTTCGCGTACCCTAAACAGGTGATTCAGACACTTACGTGCCTCTATAGTTACTCTTACTGTTGTATTTACCTAGATTAGCTTAAGTAGTGAATAACTTCAACATGCATTATGACTAGCAATTGCACCAAATGTTGCAAAGGAAACACCGTCAGGCATAAAATGAGAAGAATCATGACATATGATATTAGAGAAGTGGATATTTTGTTGACCATTAATTAAGGAGTCTTGATTATTTAGTATATCATGATATTGAGTAGGTTGAATGCCTAGGTCCAATCCTTTCAAATAAATCAATCTTAGAGAAGTGGATCATTTGTTGAGCATTGATTAAATAATTATTTTAGTTGACGTGGAAACTTTAATTCGCTATTGAGAGGTACCATGGTGAACCCCTATGGTAGAACCACGAGCTTTCCTTTATTTAGCATGATA
This sequence comes from Pinus tabuliformis, assembly GCA_031772625.1. NCBI lineage: Eukaryota > Viridiplantae > Streptophyta > Pinopsida > Pinales > Pinaceae > Pinus > Pinus tabuliformis. The sequence continues at coordinate 543,088,949 of CM062820.1, read as the reverse complement.
TTATGCGAGACTTGGTTATGTATTTGACCAGGTAGAGGCCTAGGTTATGTATTTGACCAGGTAGAGGCCTATAAATAAACACAAAAGGATTTTTAACTCTATTCCGAAAAAGTGGAAAAAGGTCATTTTTCAATATTGAATTGTCTCACTTCATCAAAAACTTGCAATGTTTTAAATTAAAATAAATTTATACCTAAATAACTATAATTTTAATATTAAAAACATTGTAAAAAAATTAAAATATTCATGTAATTGAATTTATTTATTTTATTGATTTTTATTTAAAATAAATAAATATATAAACTAAAATAAATTTATATATAAATACCTATAATTTTAATATTAAAAACTCTGATTTCCTCTTCGTGTAGGAAAAGAGCTTCCAAGTTCCCTATCGTATTTAATGAATCCATACATACTTCCATGGTGGTGCACTTCAGAATATAAGTATTTAATTATTTAAGGAGTATAAAAGTTTTATTTATTTAATGTTGCAGATATAACCAGGTGGGAAATTCCCATTCAAAATTAAATAACCATGCCAGAAAAATTAACTCTCCATATGAGATACGTTTCAAGTTAACCGTGAAAATGTCAAAAGGACAGTTGAAATTTGAAAGCTATTCCCAAATTACATCCCTGGAAGCATGATACAACACACCCTGATAATTTTTGTTGTTCACCACATTATACATGCCATATTCCTAGAGAATGTTTAATGACCGTATCATATTAGATTTCTTGAACGCTGTATCGATGCGCATCCAAACAACAATACTACAGCCATGGCCCTTTGCAACTCACAGGGTTTGTATAAAGGTTTATAGGCGAAAACAAAAAAAAAAATCTCTCGTGTTTAATTTGAATGCTTGATGACCATTAACTATTCGTGAGTATTTTCCTTTAATTTTAATGTTTGGTGGACATTAACTGTGATTGAGTGATTTTGCATAAATGTAAACTATGGTGCAACTGGAGATTATATCTGTGTGGATCTCCTGCATGACCCTAGATTGGTGGCTCATGATGATCTAATCTGGTAGAAAACGACACTATGGTTTTGCAATGTGAGGAGCAATTACAAGAACTCTATTACATCCTACCAGGGATTCAGGGCAACCATTAAAGTAATCAATAGTAGAATGCGATGATGGAAACAAAGAGGTCAGATACAAAATATACACATTGATGCAAATGGATAGTTATTCTTTGACAATTTGACAACCTTTGTCATTTTATCCTTTTATACTTTTTATATTCTATACATACATTTCGGTACTAATAAATGAAATGTACACTTCAACCTTTTCCCAAATTAAATTCTTCAACTTTTTCTCAAATTAAATTCTTCAAGTACTGTTCCATGCAAAGTTAACACTCTTCTTCAGAGTTTGTGAAAGCCACATTTTACACTAGAATTAACTTCAAAGTGTTAATCTGCACTTCTAAGCTATTTTTTAATCTAATACCACCTTGTGAAGTCATTTGGAGAATGCATTTGTTAATGAAGTGAGTGAAATATTTATTAAGAAATTTATTAAGCGACTAAGAACTATTTATTAAAAAAACATAGACAAGGGGGAAGTTTCACAATAACTTATTTATGGGAGAAGTTTCATAATAATTTATTTAGATGGATGGGAATTAAGAAATGAGCATTCACAATGGATGAGAAAATTCAACAAGCATAGTGCACTTTACCAAGATGGTAGAGAAGGATGGAAAGAGAATTGTATAAGTGGACTTATAAGAGAATGGTCCATGTGCTACCATGCATAACAACTAAGCCTCGATACCAAGTTCAATGACTATAGTAGCGATGCAAACAAGACTTAAGGTAATGGTGTGGAAAGCCATCATGAATACTCTTTTTTTTTCCAGTTTTTAATAGTACCTTTGTCATGTCTCCCCCTTATTACATTAATCATTTAACTAGATTAAATATATCTATATAAGTATAAAAAAAAATGAAACCAACGAACTTTGAGCTTGGTAATTTAAATTACTTCCTCGGCAATATTATTACTTGGAATAAGGACAGAGATCACAATCATACTGTTCATTCTATACCCTGATATTTTTTTGTTACAACTGTTGTAAATATAACCCGTGCTTTATGGAACGCATATCCCTATGCACTGTACCTATATTAAATACCAAAGATTGCCCTATGTGATGAATTTAATTATAACCAAAGCTTATTTATCTCTAGACCGTTCGATTTGTGATCTTAACATTCACACCGGCTCTGCCATGGCTTCGTGGCACAAGCAGGTCATCCCTCCTTAGCTGGACGCCTCAGGATTCCTACTCCCATCGACGGTGGTGCGCTTAGCTCTTTGATCCAAGGGCTATGATCTCTTCAGCGGATTTACTCATTCTAAGTTGCTGAAAATTGGCTCATTCGATTCCCAAGCTCTTGGCACCTGTTTGAGCAGAGGGTCAGCCATGAAAACTGGGGCTATCTTCTTAATGGTAAGCTGTCGAATTTCTCCCCAAATTAGGCTTTGTGCTAAAATTCTCTTTAATCTGTTGTTTTCCTTCTTCTTTTTTTCTCTTCAACTCTGGATTTCATGATACTAATTACTTACGTGATGAATTTAATTATAACCAAAGCTTATTTATCTCTGGACCATTCGATTTGTGATCTTAACATTCACAACGGCTTTGCCATGGCTTTGTGGCATGAGCAAGTCGTCCCTCCTTAGCTGGACACTTCGGGATTCCTACTCCCATCGACGGTGGTGCGCTCAGCGCTTTGATCCAGGGGCTATGATCTCTTCGGCGGATTTACTCATTCTAAGTTGCTGGAAATTGGCTCATTCGATTCCCAAGCTCTTGGCACATGTTCGAGTTATGTTCCTCCTACCTCTGTCTAATTCTTCATGTGTAGCAGGAACCCTGTCTCAGAGGGTCAGCCATGAAAACTGGGGCGATCTTTATAATGGTAAGATGTCAAATTTCTGCCCAAATCAGACTCTGTGCTACAATTCTCTTTAATCTATTGTTTGCCTTTTTTTTTTCTCTTCAATTCCGGATTTCGTGATACTAATTTCTTACTTATCTTCTGTTCTCAGGGTTTGGTGGGTTCGAGTACGAGAATTCCTCTGTTATCAGCCCTTTTGGTTTTCGGCTTATTCTGGCAGTCACCGATGCACAAGTCTTCCGGGTAAGCAATGGACCGAGGTGTTTCATATTTTGGCATATGTAAGGTTTTTGCATCCATAGAGTTCCTTGAGCTCCGCTTCGATGGATGCTAAGGGTGCTATTGTTCGGTTTGTTTATGGCTACTTGGAGGGATGGCACCTCTAATGCCTCATGATACCCTCTCGAGGCTTCCTCGTAGACCTGCTATTCAGGTTTCTCTCTAGACTGTAGTGTTGTAATTATGTTATTTTGGCCGAGAGCCTTGTAATTTCTTGCCGGCAGATTATTGTGTATTTTAATCTCCTTTCCGGAAGAAAACATGTTAAGCGGCCACGGCCCTTATAAGCTCCCAGATTATGTTGTACCTTGTTTTTTGAAGCCTCCCTTGAGTTGAGGCCCTTATTGACATTCTATATAAGTTATCTGGTTTTCTAATGAATTTTTGTATGGGAGTCATGGTCATTTAAGGCTATATTCACAGAAATGTTGTCAATTTATCTATGGGTTCTTGATGTCATACCTGTTATCTTGTTTTCTTCTATGAAAGGTATATTTCAGAATTTACGCACAGATTGCATTCTCTGCTAATTAATTTGACATGCACAGACTTCTCTTGATTCTGTGTGTACGCTACTATTCTTGACTTATTCAGTGTAGATTATCTTGATTTCCTTCTGCTGTAAAATTTTGCATTCCGTTAAGCAACTGAAATCGTTTCGCTTATGACGATGAGTTCACTGTTTGAAGGTTATTTTGCTTTTACTGATATTGGGTTTATAAGTTAAAGAAGTGGGTAGGGTTTATTGCTTATGAACAGAGCTTCTGCTCTTTTATTACCCGCTTAATAGCGCTCGGCTTTATCTAGCGAATTTTATTGGATTAAGTCCTTGTTAGAGTTTCCCTCCCTAAGTGCCACTCCTGCTTAAGCCCGGAAGTTTCTTCAAGGTTTTCTTTTGGAGACTAGGCTGCTACTTAATTTCACTAGAAATACTACAAGTTTAGCCGAAGTTTGCTTCATTTTCTGGGTTCACCAATCTATGGCTTAGTTCATTTCTCACACATTAAGTTATTTATTCTTCGCACTAATTCACATAAGTGTCCTAGAGGCATCCTGCCATTCCTTTTACCACAGTGGTAATGTGAGAAGCCTCCCCATCAATTGTCATCTTTGACAAACCGAAATCGCCCAATATTCTGTTCAAATTGCGGTCTAAAACGAATGTTGGCAATCTTGACATCGCTATGAATTATCTTTAGAAGAATGTTGGCAGTCTTGACATCCCTATGAATTATCTTTGGAAGAATGTCGGCAGTCTTGACATCCCTGTGAATTATCTTTGGAGTGGAACCCATGTGCAAGTATTCCAATCCCATAGGTGGATCATAGGAAAACATGGTCAGCGTTTATATCATGAAAAACTAATGTGCAATATTATTGTGAGAAAGACATACCCTGGCCTGTGTCTATTAGTTCGGAACATTGTGCATTAGGAGCCCCAAAACAAAATAATTAGAACCAAATTTGTGATGGTTAAGTTGCTTAACGGGCTTATATTTCTCTGAGAAACGTACCATAAAGGCGGTCTTTGCTGCGCAAACAATTTCAGTGTCAAGCTCTCCCTGGCCATCGCCACGGCCATGATTTATCTACATAACCTGTATAAAAACATTCTCGGCTGCTTTTTCCCTGTCGTAAAACAACCTTCCCTTATCGTAAGTAAAGAAGGAGGCTCGCCACGCCTGATTTTCCATTGCCACAACACGCTAATCAGTTATGCCAACCAGTGCGCAAACCCTTTCCACAACTAATTAACTAATTTGTAACCATTTTGTAACTATTCTGATCGAAAGGCTGAAACTTTTGCAATCGTCTAACATATAATCCTATGGTTTACAAGAACGACAGGTGGGCAGAGAAGAGAGTTGTTTTCAGAGGGAAATGCCTTACGGCGTAAATATAATTAATAAATAAATACATTGAATTATAAAACAAATATTATAATATTTTTCATGTTTTTTTTTAATTATAAATAATATTTATAAAAAAATATAGAGATCAAATTTCCAAATCAATATTGAAATTGGAGATTTTATGATAATTTCAATCTCTTTTAACTTTGATTAATATTGAAATTGGAGATTTTTATGATCATTTCAATATCTCTTTTAACTTTGAATGATTTAAATATGTATTTTTAAATATTTAGAATATAAAAATAAATTAATACTGGCACTTTTAACTTTGAATTATTCAAATATATATTTTTTAAATATTTAAAATATAAAAATAAGATAATAAGTAAATTTTTTAATATTTTAAATTTTATTAAATTTTTATCCTAGACAAAAAAAATTAATGATGAAATTGTGAATATATGAATCAAAATATCATTATATTAGATTACTTATTATTATCAATGGATGAAATTGTTTGTAAATATATTAATCAAAATATCATTATATTAGATGATTTTTCAAATGTGTTTATCATCAATTAATCAATTTATGTATATTATAATACTAAGATTATTTATGAATAATAATATTTTTATGATATAATTATTTATATGAATTTTCTTTTTATTAATATAATTGGTGTGCATTTTATTTTAATAAAACTTACCATTTAAATGATGTGTACATATGCAAATAGAAGTAATTGATATTGCTAAAGAGAGAATAGATCAAACTTGTTAGTATTATATTTCTAAAGCGTTGACATTTTTTAAAGAGTCTTTTATTAATGCATACAACTTGTGTTAATTGCAAGTTGATATAGGTGCCACTAGTTTCCTGAGTGTGCTACCTATCCATTTGCTATATGTTAGGCTTTTTTCATTACTATATATAGAAACACACATTGGCATTTTCTATATAATAGATTTAATAGATTATTTTGCATTCTCTTTTATAGAAGGTTTTTTTTTGGTATTTTAAGGTTGTTTTTAGTTCATGGGATATTGTTTTAAAAAATTTCATGGTATCAGAGTTTTCACCGTCCTTGTCTTTTTATGAGAGGTAGTGTGATTTAAATTAGATCTACAAGATCAGATTAGATCGAAGATAGGGTCATATTCTCTTTGGTGAAAAAGGTGTCATCTTGTATATTATGATTGGATCATAATTTTATACCATAATTCATGACCCTATGCTAGGTTTGGCTCCCACACTTGATATAGTTGATAAATTCTATATTTTTTTTCCCAGGTTGTGCATTAAAACGTTGTTTTAATTAAAAGTTTTGGTTTTTTTTTAACTTTAGCTATGAAATCTCTTCCACATTGGAATATACCCCGAGGTGGTGTCTTATTTTGTGCCTTTATTTCCTAGGTCATAGAAGCACTCCTTCATTACCATATTCATTCTCAACATAATTTGTTGGTACCAATGCCATTCCCTTCAACATTTCATCCACACACTAGGAAGCCATCTATTGTGTGGCACTACTCATTATACCGGTACCATTGCTGCTTGAATTAGAAATGGGTGTTAGAATATTAATTCTTTCATTTCTCTTTCCCTTGTGTTTTAACTAGATTTGCATGATAATTTCTTTTTCCATTCAAAATAGTACAATCATTGAGCCAGGAAAGTGGCTTCATCATACAATTCAACAATGGGTCTTTCTCTTTGGAGGCATGGAGGGTGATGGAATAACTCTTACTTGTGAATTATATTTAATATCTAAATTATGAAATGAAAAAGTAATGATTTATACTAAACATGGAAGATTGAGATATTGGGAGAAATTACTAAAAATAAGGATGAATATTCATTCAAAGATTCATAGATAGTTATGGTGGTGGTTTGAACAAACTTCTCAAATATAATATTTTTTTATGGCCACCATCATTATATATAGTGACCATTTTGTACAATACAATTTATTTAATATAATTTCCCTTTGAAGATTTGTTTAGTCTAATTTGATGGTACCCTTGTTTCATGATTGGCTATTAGAGCCAACAAATGGTATCATAACAACGATATGCATTAAGGTTTTCTGAATTTTCATATGTTAAGATGCATATGAGACTAACGTTTTTGTAAAGCTTTACAACTACGAGATTTGGAGATACTCAGTGGACTTAATCCCATTGTCCATGATACATACTCGAGTTTTCACTGGAAATAGTCACACTAAAGAAATTTGGAAGGTGAGAGTTTTTCATATCCATGATGCTAATGAGCATAGACTCTTATTTGTTGGAAAATAATACATTAGAATTTCTCCATGTTCATGGTTCAAAACCCAACTTCACACTCACTGAATAATGTTAATAGGCGACCTGGATTTGTGAGCATTGTGCAAATAATATGTGACTCCATTTCAAATTCACTTTAGATTGCTATTTGTAATGGACTTGTGTGAATTCATCTCCTCTGGTTGCAGAGTCACTATTGGTATCCTCTTCCTCTTAGCTCTTCTCATGGTAATGAAGGGAATCATTAAAGATCTAGAGCGGTTGGAGGATTTCTGCATTGCAAACACCAAGTCTTATGTTTTTACAAACAAATTTCCTTATCATGATCCCACTAAAGTTAATTCTCAACACTTCCTAACATCATTCATACGCATGCCAGTGAACACATCAAGCAGTCCCACGGGAGCTAGCTTCACTAGGTTTAATCCACAAAACCTGTCGGGGCTCAACACGCTCGAAATTATGTTGGTTCACATAAACATGGCTATGGGAGGTGTAGTAGGTCCAAATATCCATCCCAGAGGTAGTGAAATATTTCAAGTGTCTAAATAGGTATCCTATTTTATTTAGATAAAAAGAAGCATGATGTTTCCCTATTTTATTTATTTTTGACATAGTCACTTACCAAGATAAAACATAAAGGGTAAAACTAATTTTAACATATATATCATTGAAATATAAAATGAAGTTTGGGATGGTTTTGATATGTAATGGAAATTTTTTTCAAGGTCTCACTTACCGTGGAAGAGTGATGAGTGATGGGAAGCTTTGATTTAAAGAAAGGGGTCCAAGTGATCAATAAAAGGAGATTTATAAAAGGAGTCATGTTAAGTCAAGATTTGAATGACAATATATTGATGTAAGAATTGATATCAAGTAAAATAAATTTGAAACCAAGTTAAGTGACTCACATATTGATGTGTAAAAGGGTGCATGTTCTATGGTACCTAACACCCTAACAAATTATGTAAATTCATTACATGAGAATTGAAGTCTAGTTGAAAATGTGGAGTTAAAATAAAAATAAGGCCATGTCAAAGTTAAAAGTCAAATCAATGTTTGGGTCATGTCCATGGTGTGTCAATTAAATTTTTCAAGTCAAAGTCATATTTTTTTTTTTATCTTGATATCACTCCATCGAAGACACATATTTTTTGTAAGTAATTTCAGTTTTCTTGTTGGATGGAGACATTCACCTACTAGAAACAATTTATGGAGGTGTAGTGGAAGATTCAGATTAAAAAGCATATGTAGAAATAAATTTAATTTACTTGAGTTAATTTAATGCTTGATGAGTAAATTCTACCCCCATTGAAGAGGCAGTGGCCCTAAAAAACCACTTTCCATGAAGTAATAAGTTATGCTAAATAACTACTTGTTATGATTGTTGTGAGAGAGAAAGGTTTGTGGTCATCCAAAACCACTTGACGTAATGTATGTTTGTGGTAATTTGAAACCACCTAAGGTTTGTGTGGTTAAGGATAAGCCTAAAAACCCAAGTTGATGATTATATTGATATATGGGAGTTAAGGGTATAAATATCTGTTGATAAACTACGTAAGAGAAAAGGTTTCCTATAGAAATAGTGGATACAGTGGTAGAAAACCCATGCATTTAGGTGGATGGTAACTTTTTTATATGGACTTAAACAAACACATTATTTATGTTTGTTTAGGTATAATATGAAAATTGAAGATAAATGAAGATGAAATAATAAGGCCAAAGAAGAAAAGTGTAGAGGATTGAAGATGAAGATGGGACCAATTCAAAGGACAATTGAAGATATTCAAATCACAATAATTTGTTAAGGGGGGTTATAATGGAATAACTCCTACTTGTGAAGTAAATTTAATATCTAAATTGTGAAATGAAAATGTAATGATGTAGACCAAACATAGAAGTCTATGGAAGATTGAGATATTGGGAGAAATGAGTGAAAATAGGGATGAAGATTTATCGAGAGATTTATGGAAAGATTTGAGCATATATTCATGTTGGTGGTTTGAAAAAATTTATCATCCATGATGTATTTGTTATGCTAGCCATAATTATATATAGTGACCATCTTGTACAATACAAATATACACTAGAATGTTTGCTTGCTTCATGATTGGCCATTAGAGCCAACAGAGGGTGGCAGCATCAAATGAGGATTTAGAATGCTTTCAAATTGCTTGCTTTAATTTGTTAGATCCATTGGGATTTCTCTAAATTTGCAAGGTTGTTAGATGTACTATTATTGACAAAGGTGTAGTTACCATTTTTTTCACATATAAAAATTAATATTGGTCGTTGCCCTCTTCAAATTGTGTGGCAAGGACATAATTTCCAAAGTTTAGTTTATATGGCCAAAAATATATTAATTGGAAAAGGATATTAATTTATAAAGATTTTGGGAAAGACTTTTTTGGAAAGGATATTGATTTTTAAATTTTTCGAGGAAGAATTTTTAGGAATGGATATATTAAATGTTGAAGTTTCTAGGCAAGGCTTTTGTTTGATTTTATTATACATTAAATAATAACTTCATTTTGGTTCCTTCATTTGTTCAGTAGGTCATAGAAATTTCCTAATTAGAAATAGGGAATACGGGTTTCGATCGTCACCATCATGGAACAATGTGGTTCCCCTTGGATGTGCAGAATACAAAACAAACACCCCTAGTTAATGTTCTAGTCAACACAAGTGCCATCAATCCAAATAATGCAAAAATATCAGGTTTGACTTCCATATGTATCTAAAAAGCACAATTGAGGTCGATATCACACTTTTGATGGATTGAATTGCCTAATTTTAGATGTTATATCAATATGTCATTACTCCAAGAGATGGAACATAACTTTGTTTATTATATTTTAGTTTTTGTAAATAAAAATAAAGAGTAGAAGAAAGGGAACATTGTATACAACGAACTTTTAATTAAGATATGTGCATTTTCATGTTTCTATGTTCATATATTACTCTAATTTTTAGAAGATAATAGTCATGATGTGGATATGAAAATTCTAGAGGGACCCCATGGTTTGGACATGTGCACTATTATATTTATGTGAGTTATTGTGTATACATTTCATTATTTCCACCATATAGATTTATTCTTGGGAAATACTTTAAATTATTCTCAAATTTCTATTATTTATCAATTGTTTATGTTTTCTTTGAGGTCTCATATGTTTGATTAGTTGTATCTTTGCTTTAACTGAAGCTTGAATCTGCCTTTTAGTCACAATTCAGAGTGGTCATCAAAGTACTATTACCAATGCTATCTAATCACTGAGTTGTGATAAACTGCTATAAATTTCCTTTATACTAGTGGAACCATAGTGGATACTACTTAGAGTATTGAAGCTTGATTGCACGTCTTCCATATTTCTTAGCTAAATAGTAATTATTGGATGAATGTTTGTTAATCTTCTTTTAATCATTAACTACATAGTGAACAAGGTATTGTTACATAAGCCATTTACCCATATAGGCAATGAAATATTGCAACTTGATTTCCTACAAGTGAAGCTATTATAGACTTAGATTAAAGGATTAGGCCTTATTTCATTTGAATTTTTATGTTGTTAAGTTATAATTCATGTTTGTAGAAAATTGATAATACTTCTGTGATGCCAATCTAACAGCTTAGTCAAAAGCTCTAAAGATTAATGGCATGACAGTATTACCCAATAAATAAAAAAAACAACATATATTTTTAAAAATCATCCCCCTACCCACGTTATATATATTAATCACTTACGAATCTGTTGCAAGCACAACTAAACTGTTTAATATAGTGGTGGCATCATCCATATGTCTGCACTGACATTGCAAGCAAAATTAAACTGTTTAATATAGCCCCGGGTCCTGCCATTTTCCATACGTCTCTCCTAAATTGCCCATATGTCTGCAGTGACGTGGCAAGAAAAACTAAATTGTTTAAAATAGTGGTGGCATCGTCCATATGTCTGCACTGACGTTGCAAGCAAAATTAAACTGTTTAATATAGCCCTGGGTCCTGCCATTTTCCATAAGTCTCTCCTAAATTGCCAACATGCTACTGCAAAGTCAACAAATGAATGAAAAATCCACCCTAAATTGTTTGTAGTCTTTTACCAAGTCCTCGGAACAACAAAAACATGGTGGGTCATATATTTGTTTAAACTTTAGTTTTGGCTGCCTCCCCAAATTATTCATTACGATGCAAGCGCGCTCATACATTTGTTTTATAACTATAAATTCTCTGCTTCATCGTTACAGAACCCACCCTTCAAATATTGGCATTTGCTTGTTGGAATATAGAGACATTCATGGAGTCGCAAGAGCAGAGCCAAAAGCCTCATGTCGCAATATTCCCTGGGTTTGGGGCAGGCCATCACATCCGACTGCTCGAGCTTGCAAAGCGGCTAGCTGTGTATCATGGCTTTTTTGTCACCTTCTTCACCACCAAATGGATGGACAGCTCTCCTCACCACACCCTGACGTCTTCGTCAGGGGACATGATCCACTTCATAGAGCTCCCTGATGTTCAGATCGAAGGGGATCATGCCGAGATGAACATTTTTGTACGCATGCCCTTACTATTAGAGAAAGCTAAAATATTAGTGCAAGATGCTCTCACATCCTTTTCGTTTCCTGTCTGCGCTTTCATAATCGATTTTTTCGGTACACCCATGTTGGATGTCGCCTCCAAACTGGAAATACCTTGCTACATATTCTCCACTTCTGGGGCTTCTCTCCTCTGCATCATGCTCTACCTTCCAACACTTGTCCACAACATTGAAATTTCCTTCAAAGATGTGGATTTCCCGATCGAAGTGCCGGGCCTTCCGCCGATTCCCGGAATAGATTTTCCAGACCCTCTTCTAGACAGATCTGATATTTCATTCAACATTCCCTTCGGCTTCAGGAAGCTTGTGGAATTCTGATAAATACATGCCAAGAAATGGAACCAGAACAAATAAAAGCTCTCAAGGAAGGAAAGGTTCTGAGCGTTGTTGAAATGACCCCTTCCATTTATCCCGTTGGGCCGCTAATAGCTTCGCCTCTGTCGGAATCTGAAGAGAAGTTTGAGAAGGAGGGCTGCCTCAAATGGCTAGACCGCCAGCCCGCCTCGTCAGTTCTGTTCGTTTCTTTCGGGAGCCGCGGCACCCTGTCGGAGAATCAGATTCGGGAACTAGCTTTGGGGCTAGAAGCAAGCGGGCAGCGGTTCCTTTGGGTGTTGCGTAAGGAGCCTCCTCCTCCAACTGAATCCACGATGACTACCAAAGCAGACATGAGGGAGGTTCTACCTGAGGGTTTTGAGACTCGAACCCAGGGCCGTGGATTTGTGGTGGATTCATGGGCGCCTCAAATTGTTGTCCTCTCTCAACCATCCATAGGAGGTTTCCTTTATCATTGCGGTTGGAATTCAACAATCGAAAGCATCTTACATGGAGTGTCGATGATCGCTTGGCCTCTCTTTGCTGAACAGAGAATGAATGCCTTCCTTCTCGTGAAGGAGATGAAGGTGGGCATTGAAGCGCAGAAGGGAGAAGATGGATTGTTGAAGAGAGAGGAAGTGGAAATAGCGGCGAGGGAATTAATGGAAGGAGAGGGGGGAATGGAAATGAAGAAGGGGATGGCAGAATTGATGGGGAAGGCCTTGTTTGCAATGGCGGAGGGAGGGAGTTCATACAACGCGCTGGCCAATGCGGCTTCTGTTTGGAAGGAAATGCATGCCACTAAAACACCACCTGCTACTTGAAACTTGAAAGGTCTTGCTTGATACGTCACATCTGGATGTTAAGACAGTTGACGGTTCGTATGGACCCTCGCGCCTGGAATTTCTCAATTCAAATCAACGTCTAATGATTACCCAATCGTCTAACAACAAAATCGAATGGCACATATTTTGACATGACAGCAGTTTGGGGAGTTCATTTCAGAGGGAAACACCTTACGGCGTAATTATCTTCGTGTAAACAAATATTCCTACTTGCGTTTATATAACAAATTAAAACACATAGATTCGTGCATCAATACAATGTTAAATCATAAATCCAGTATTCAACATAACATAATCGCATGCATTCATAACAGAAGTAAAATAGCTCATACACAGGTAATTCTAGAATAATTCTCTTTATTGATGTTTAGATCTCCTTTACAGACTCTAACTACCCTGCGCACACAGTTGCAGGGGTCTGCGCACTCAGCTGCAGACTTCTACCCTAGGCCTCTACGCACACAGCTGCAGAGCCTCCTTCCTACGCTAATACTCTTCGCTCTTAGCCCTCACATACCCATTACATCAATACTCTCAAAACATATCTGAACTAAACTAAAAACTGCCTTAGACTCTTCTAAGACTTCCTTTTTTATACAATCCCATGGTCCACGGACCAAGGGCGGATCTCATAAAGCCGACACAAGTTACGTAAACTAAGGGCAGAAACCCTTGGTGACTCTTTACATCTTCGCGCTCTGTGACCACAAAATGAAGAGAATTTACATTCTTTATACAAAACTTGGGCTTTTAACCCCAAAATTGAACCTAAGGGACCTGTTCCCAACAATCTCCTCTATATCCTGCAATACACAACAATGAAAATCATTTTTAGTACACCAATCAAATCCAACTATCATCAATGAAAACAATAACTGTAGGGGCAGAATTATTGGTAGACCATATTTTAAGTAGAGTATAATTTTTCCTTACAACATAAATATTAATTGATATTATCATTTTCCCCATGTAACACTCTTTATCACTAGTGTGTATATTAATTTTGTTTCATTCTTCATTTATAACTTAGTTTATGCAATAATTTTAGAGCTAATTAAATTACTATCTAATGAATGTGGTGGATTATTGAAATTATGGTTATTCTACTGAATGTATTCTATTAATCTTTGATTTTATTTGAGAATAATGTTATATTCTTGTAAAATTTCCATGTCTAATTTTTTTTGGAAAAAAATATCTTCATGGCGCTAGACTAGGTGCCATTTGCGCCTACTTTGATTCCCCAACATGATCGCATTATTTGAGTTGAGTCGGTGCTAAATTCGGTGATGGGAAAATTGAAAATTTTAGCGATGGGTGAGTCAAAATTTTAAAATTCTTTTGGGCCAAAACTTCAAAACTAAATACTCACCAACTATTGAAATGAAAAAAAAAAAACAAACTCTTTCTTTATCCTCTAAGAATTTTTTTCATTGTTGATAAGCATGGACCCAGAAAGAAAAGAATATGCTCCTTTGTCTCTGCCTAGGTCTCGATCTGGGAGCTTGTTACATGTTCTGTTGTGGATGAAGAGTTTCGATATTTCCTTCTTTTACTTGGATTCATGGTGGTAGTTCAAATACTTTAAAAAAATCAATTTTGATGACCTTCAGTGGATTTTAAAGGATCTTAAGGATTTAGACATAGCTTACATGGGATTTTTAATTTTCTCCCTATTTGGTCCAGAAATCTGAGCTGTAGAGTAAGGCATTGTTGATTTCATGAACAAAGGGTGGATTTAGGTTTAAATTGTGAGGTGTTTATTCATGTATTGGTGCAGAATGGTTTGATTATCATAAAGGTTTGCTGAAAATTTAGACAGATTGTGTGTATTTGATGGCCAGATTTCTTAACTCAACTCGAATTGTTGCCCTTTGTGCACTATGATCTCCTTCCTTGCACTCTATTTTCCTTGGGTCACCTCCATGGATAGGATTTGCTAGCCCAGCTTCAAAATGTTGAGCAGAGGGAATGGAGTAGATAGTGGAAAGAAGTCATTGTCAATTTATAGATATGTAATTCTTTAAATTCTTTCTTTTATTTTCCTTTTTTCCAAAATTTAAAAAATTAAAAACTATTTTATATATCTAGGGACATGAAGTTGGCCAAGAGAAAGAGGCCTTGGCTTCAATGTTGGGGATGGCGTAAGTTAATAAGATTGACGGTGTGGACTTGAAAATGCTTGTTAGATACATAGAAAAATGATCAACTAAAACCATTGAAACATTGCACGCACATAAAATAGCTCAAAGGGAATCAATTGATTCCCCAACCACTCCTAGATTGAGGAGAATATCAAGGAGGAAATAATTAACAATAACCACTAGTAATTTGGAATGGGAAATAGATACTTTAAATGCCCAATCCATTCTTGGGAAATAAATCTCTTCTTCCACAATGTCACATTATGAATCTGCATTGCTACTATGATACAAGGATAGAATACGACCTGGTTTCGGGTAAAATATGTAGATCATATGTTGGGAAAATTTTTGTGAATAGGTTGAAGGAATCATGCCTTCAACAGTTCAACAATCATCTCCATTTTCCATTCAAAAGATATTGTTGCACCTACAGAAAGTAGTAATTCACAACATGGAGACTAAATTTGGTGTAGGTTGGTCCATAAAAAAGGTTAAACTACAAATGTCTCAGAATTGTAAGATATTTAGGTGCAATCAAACAAAGAAGATAAAAAAACTCCAACCTAAGTGACGGTTAAACAAAGTCCATTTGATGTAAGTATAGAAGTATGGAAAGAACTTGTAAAATTGTATGAGAAGTTAGATGAACATAGGAAGTTCGGTGAGGAGAGTACCCAGGTATTTGAATTTTCTCATAAGATTATATCAAATATATTAAACGGTTTTTATATTTAATTTGTGCATAATTAAATTCTATTAGTATATGTTTCAGGACAAGGCCTCTAAGGCTAGGTTTGAAAAATAAAGTGCTACACATCACAGTGGCCAGAAAACTCTACAGGCATTGATTTGTACCTTTGTAAGTATATTTAATATGTGAAATGATATTTTTTTAATTTCCTAGAAAAGGGTAAAAGATTGCATACTAATTAGTTTAACTAGGTCAGGTGTCATGTTTTCACAGGAGGACAAACATGGTCGTCATCCAACATACTTTGGAAAGGACATGTTACAAAACAAAAAGTGGACCTACTTTTTTATATGAATGGAGAACGAGGTATCAATAATTCACTTTCAATAAGTGAGTTGGATATTTTTTTGTTTATATGTCAATTGCATTTCTTGCAACATAAAGTAGAGTCAACATACCCTTGTTTTCCATATTTAGCCAATGAAAGATGTTGTATGTTATAATTGTAAAATTGATTGGAAGATGATTGGAACATGATAGGATAAATGGAATCCTCCTAGGGCAATATATTGGTGGAATATTTCATGTTACCACACAATATAGAAGGGCCCTACGAAAGAGAAAACCTAAGGGACAACTATTATATTAACTAATAATAATAGGACAATGACCCATTGTCTCTTTAGTAAAGGTCCCCTGCTCTTTACAGACTTTCATCGATGGGAGGAGTCTTGAGACCGCGCTACTGAATTTGGGCTTTTCCAAGTAGTTCCCTTCCTAAATCTATAAGCCATTAGGGGAGATCCCACGATACAAGGATTGAGTATTAACCCCCCATTTAGGGTGAGGGAACAAGACTACAGTCAAACTCTTCTTCCAAGTCACCCACCAATCCATGCACAAATTTACTAAGGATAAACAAGCATAAGCACTCGATTGCATAATGAAAAACATACCTCTAAGATTGGATTGGTCACCTTCAAACACATTCTCTCGACAGATGGGTGAGGGGACATACAAATGGCTCAAGGAATGAAGATCAAATGGCCCAATACATCAACTACACTAGTGATTGTAAAGGGTTTTTGGTTGTCGGTTGAAGACAAATATGGAAGAAAGAATCCCCTATGGGTTCAACAACTTTTGGTGGGTAACATTTCCCACCATACCTTGTGTTTTCACCCTAGAGACAATTCTTGGCTGAAAGGGAACCAATTCCTAGGACATCCATAGAACTATTTCAAAACTTTTAAAATATTGTTAAAAATTTATTAAAATGTGCCCAGAGGTGATATATTCCCTTTTGTAACAGAACTTAATCTTGGAGATGAATCTTTATGCCCAAATTGACCTTATATTAGCAAGACTTTAATTATTTTGCTGGAAAGAAGAACTGATAAGAGGATAGGGTTTATAACTTGGTCCCTTTAATAAAATCCAAATTTAAAACTCTAAGATGAAATCTTGAATGATTTAGAATAAGAATGGAAGTGTAGAAGTAGTGGAGGGCCTATTAAGATGTATTTGAACATAATGTTTAGGTATTAATTGTAACTATTAAATATATATAACATAAATTTGTAACTTGCTTAAATAAATCTGCTATGATCATACATGAGCTTCAAAAAAGGAAAATGAATATGGAAAACGCAAAAGAGAAACAACACATACTACAATCTACCAATACATACTAGAATCAACTTGGTGACTTTTATTATTATTCCCAAGGAAGCCAAAATGATTACACAAGTACTCAAAATGTTAAAAATTTGAACCCTTTTCCAATGGTTCTCATGTCTTTTAAATATTACATCAAAATTAGTTACAAAGGTAACTGTCAAAAAAACTATAACTACTTCACTATCTGTAATTAAAAAGGCTTTTACAATGTTACAAAATGAAATTTTCTCATTTTTTTGAATTTTGATGACTATTGGAATATTGACTTTGAGAATTGGTGATTGGTTCCACCATTTTAACTTCTCTTTCAATAGGAGTAATCAAAATTTCACACTTCTTCCAAAGTACTTCATTTGAGAGCTTACATTAGATCATTTTCTAGAATGCAACTTTCAAATTTGAAAGCTTCGTAATCGAGTTTTGCAACACTGTTGGGCAGTGGATCCCCCCCATAGCATGGTTTTGGGGCTTGAAGACTGAATTTTGGTCAAGTGTAATGTAAAGACCCTGCGAAATGCAGGCGCAGAGCACAAGAGTCTAGGGTTGTCCATCCTAAGATAATGTAATTTAATGTAAAGTGTGTCGGCCTACCCATGGTCCGCAGACCATGGGATTGTATAAATAGAGCGAGGCTCTAAGTGTAAGGTCAGTCTTAGTTTTTGACAATTAACAGATAGATGCGAAGGCATGGTTAGAAGTTAGAAGAAGATCTGAAGGTATTGGGTTGTAGTGATAGGTAGAGGCTCTATAGTTGAGTGCGCAGAGGCCTAGTAGAGTCTGCAACTGAGTGCGCGGACCCCTGTAGCTGAGTGCACAGGGCAGAGTTGGGATTGTACTTGGACAAAGAATTAATAAAAGATAATTTGACTCTAAAATATTGTGTGTCTATGCTTCTGTTATATTTATGCATCTCTTTACAGTTTTATGATTGCACGCACTTGTTATGAATGTTGAATGATTAATAAGAATATTGGGCCCACACAATTAAGTTAAGATCTATAATAATAGCACAGTAAGGATAAAGGATCTAGATAGTGCCTCTTCGCGCTCTTTATAGAGCTGCGCAGAAGCAGTTGCATAAGCTGAGAAGGACAGACGGCTGCTCGCAGTAGCGCAGGCACGCAGGTTCGATTCGCGAACTTCCTAGATTTCATCAAGACATCCCTAGGGTGCAGAAACCTGGTTCCAACACCCTCCCATACTACCTCAGGTGAGACCTCAGTCCGTGCACCGCGAACTGTTGCTGAAAGGGCCGGTAGTTTCGGGATTTTTTTGGCTAAATCACTTCTAAACCTGGGTCAGGCCCCAACAAGCCAACAAATGGTTCCATTGCTAGGACCGAGATCTGCCTAAGGGATGTCTAATGTCATGCTGCTGGAACCCAACAAAGAAGGAAATTGAAGAGTGGTTGGACAAGAAGATTCATGAGTTCGCAACACAAGAAAACAGAACTCCGCAGGTATCCGAGAAAAGGTGGTTGGATCGCTACGTGTATACAGAAATCCACGAGATCTTCTTTGCGTCCTTTCCTTCTGAACTGTATGAGTGGATTGCGAGGTTAGCTGACAGCCAAGGAAGGTATAAGCTCGACCAACCGATAGTGTGGACTCCAAAATTAGTACGCAGACTAGAGGCATCAGAAGATAAGATCACGCGAGTTGTGGACCATTGGCTCAACTGGATAATAGGGGGATTTATCACTGAGTTCGTGGTAGACACAACTGTGAGCTACAACGAAGAAAAATGACGTTTTCTCAAGGGATCATGAGGTAAGTACATTAACTCTTTGAACACTTGGATTAAGATGTTGTTATGTAAAAAGCAGATTATGCGAATACATTAATGTTTGGAATGACACGGAGTTGAAAGATCTACAAAGGTAGCAGGGAATTAGGAAACAGTCCATTAATTTCACCTTCGCAAGGAAGAGCTCGCTCGGGTCTCTCTGAGAAGTGTAGTCAGTTTGATAAGGCAGCACATTCCGCAAGTACCACCTCCACCCATGCCACCACCTGCTTCACCTCCTTCACCTCCATCTCCACCCACTTCACCTCCACCAAACCCGCAGTTCAGCATGGCGAGCGCGATCAAGCTACCCGTATTCAGAGTAGGGAATGAGGATCCGGACCAGTTCTGGTTCGTGGTAAGAGCAGTGTGGGAAGTGCAAGGGGTCACGGATGACAACATTAAGAAGGCTACATTGGTGAGTGCGCTGCAGGATCGCGCATTGACATGGTATATTATGACCACCCAAATGCAGGGATAGCAGAGATCCAGAATGCGTTGAACAGAGAATTTAGCTGACCAAAATCAAAGACACAGTCAATCATCGGGTTTAAAGAGATCGCAATGCTTCCAGGCGAGACCCCCTAGGATCTGGATCAGTGACTGAAGAGTACGATCCACGAGGCTAATATCATGCTCACAGATTGATGCAGGAGCATGTGACTTAGAGGGAAAAAAATCTTCAAACATAGTCCAAAAATCCAAAAACATCTACAGGCAAGGGAGTGGGGTCCTTTAGCCAGCAAGTTTCATGCTTTTCTAGTTTAAGATAAAGATAGAATTAAGAATAAAACCATGTTGTAATAGTCACTTTATGATAAGCTGTAGTAGCTTTATGGCTTTAAATCACTCTATGTAAAAGGCATGCTTTTGTATGGATAAGGACCGAGAGGGCTTATCTATTATTTATAAATAAGAAACAACGGGACTCTCAAAGGGTAGAGCCGGAAGCATTATCATCTGCAAAAACCTCTCTCTGTTCATTTGGTTTTATGGTTCCATGTAAATTGGTATTTTATGCATATATCAGTGCGGTTATGTTATTTTCTGAGTTTATAAATGGTGATTCAACCTTTGTTTTTCAATTAACTCTTAATATTAGACCTGTTGGGGAGTTTTCCCTT
The DNA here is from genome assembly GCA_031772625.1 of Pinus tabuliformis. Taxonomy (NCBI): domain Eukaryota; kingdom Viridiplantae; phylum Streptophyta; class Pinopsida; order Pinales; family Pinaceae; genus Pinus; species Pinus tabuliformis. The sequence goes on along the minus strand of CM062820.1, from coordinate 543,068,421 downwards.
CATATCGGTGAGCGCAGGCTTCTTAAATCATTTTATAGAGTTTCGTGGCCAAACTCTGTTTACACAGAGAAATCGTGAAATTTCCTTAGCCAGAGCATAATTCCGAACCTAAAAATTTATTAGACTTAGTTCAAACCCGTATCGGGTCCGAACCAATATCACGTCGCAGAAGCACAAGTGTAGTGGAAGACCACTGGAATCGCCGAAGTCCGAACTCCAATAGCTCGGACCCAAAATGCCATAAAGTGGAGTGGATAAGTTGTTGGGTCCGCTTTTGTTATTGCATCACAAAGTCGGAACAGGAGGAGCCAAGACTTTGGCACTGTGCAATCACCGACAGCGATTGTTGATTATCACATCGGGAAAAGGGTTTTTGAAAGGGCCGATTATTAAAGCGTCGGTAGTGTTATTTTTTATTAATGCAAAGTATTGGAAATTAAGTTCCAATAGTGTAATTCCTTTGGAATTACACCAAGACCATTTGAAAGCCGCGACATTGTTGAAAAGCGCTGATAGTGTATTTTGTTCCTTTGGAATGAAATCTCCTCCGGTTGTGTATTTTGCGTAAAAATGCAGTTTTCTGATGTTTAAACATGCCAATAGTGTATTGCATTAATCCCATTTTAAAAGTCCGGCGATAGTGTGTTGTGTAAATCCTATGGATTTACAGTTTTGATAGGAACAGAGGCTCGATTTGTTAATTGTGGACAATAACCAGGGTTGGGGTGATCAGAGGGAAAACCCATGAAGCAGTTAGGCTAATAATAGATGACTAATATGACTGTAGAAAGAGAAAGAATAATTCAGCCAAATATTGAAGAAATTGTAGCCAGATTTGAGAGGTTGTCTATATTTCTTGCACCTAGGCCACCATTAGTGGTATCAAAGCAACCAGCTAACATTGGATTGAATCTCAGAAGCAGGAGAAGGAAAGTTACTATGGCTTTCAGAGTTGGAAGAGGACGAGGACATGGTGGAAGAGGATGGCCTGTTGCAAATGCTGAAGTGATGGAAGCTGTGCAACAGATGCAAGCTAGATTGGATGCATTAGCCATAGGAAGAAATATAGATGATGGAGATGTTAGTGAAACTGAGATTGAAGCTGCAGAGGAGGAAGCTGTAGCAATTACTCCTGAGATGAGGTTCTTCCAGTTATTGTTGAGATCCACGGCTAGGCCAAAGACCGAGGTATCAATATATGAAGGAGGACTGAATCTAGAAGAATTAATAGACTGGATTAATGGCATGGAGAAATTCTTTGACTATGAAGAAACAAAAGATGAGAAGAAAGTGAAGTTTGTTGTCACCAAGCTAAAAGGCCATGCAGTGCTTTGGTGGGATGGTGTGCAGGCAGAAAGGAAGAGACTTAGCAAGCAACCAATCAAGAATTGGAGCAGGATGGTAGCAAAGCTAAGAGGTAAGTTTCTGCCAAGTAATTATCAGCAAACCTTGTTCAGACAGATGCAAAATCTTAGACAGAGGTCTATGATAGTGAAAGAATACACAAAGGAATTCTATAAGGTAAGCATAAGAGCTGGAGAAGCCCAGGATACAGATGAGAAGGTGGCTAGATATATGAATGGTCTCAGGATGGACATTCAAGATGAGATAAGTCTACTGTCTCCTAAAACAGTAGAGGAAGCTTATCAGGTAGCACTAAAAGATGAAGAAAAACTCATGAGGAAGTAGTCTGCCAGAGGGAGAGGTACTTTCTGAGGAAGGGGAAGTCAAGGTGGTAGAGGAAGATCTACAGCACCTAAAGATGGAGCTAGCAGCAGCTCAACCCAGCATGCACCCATAGGAGGTGATGCAAGAGGCAGAGGGAGTTTTTCTAGAGGAAGAGAAGGCAGGGGAAGAGGCAGAGGGAGTTTTTCTAGAGGAAGAGAAGGCAGAGGAAGAGGTAGAGAAATAAGATGTTACAGATGTAACAAGCTAGGACATAGAGCTTTTGAGTGCCCAGAGAATGCAGAAACAAATCAGAGGAATGCCATTGTTTCTCAAGCTGAGGGAGAAGCAATAGTAGCAGTAGTGACAGAAGAAGAAAATATACCAGAGAGAGGAGAACCTTTAGTAGTTAATAAAGTTTTGCTCAATCTAGCAAAGGAGATAGTGGAACCAACACACAGAAATAATTTATTAAGGATAGTGTGTAAATTCCAAGGTAAATGTTGTCAGATGATCATTGATAGTGGCAGCATTGATAATTTGGTCTCTACAGAAGTGGTGGAGAAATTGAAGCTGAAGACAATGAAACATCCAACACCTTACAAGGTGTCATGGTTACAAAAGGGACATCAATTGTTAGTGAATGAACAATGTGAAGTGGAATTTCAGGTGGGCAAGTATAAAGATAAAATTGTTTGTGATGTGATGCCAATGGATGTGTGTCACATATTGCTTGGAAGACCTTGGCAATATGACAAAGGAGCCATGCATGATGGAAAAATAAACACCTACAATTTTGGAAAGGATGGTGTCAATCATACGTTGCTGCCTCTGCAAGAAGAAGATGTACCAGGAAGGAAGACTGATCCAAAAACTATGTTACTTGGAGGAAAGGAACACTTGAAGCAGATTGAAGAAAATGAGGTAAATTTTGTTGTAATTTGCAAGCCCAAGGTAATAATGACTTCTACTAAAGTTTCTGATTCACCCATTGAAATTCAAGAAATGTTGGAGAAATATTCTGATATTATTGTTGATGATTTACCTAATGAATTACCACCCATTAGAAGAATCATCCATCATATAGATTTGATACCTGGAGCAAGTCTACCTAACAAAGCAGCTTACATAATGACTCTTACAGAAAATGAAGAGGTTAGGAAGCAGGTGCAAGAATTGCTTAACAAAGGGCTGATCAGAGAAAGCTTGAGTCCTTGTGTAGTGCCAACAGTGTTGAATCCAAAGAAATATGGAGGCTGGAGAATGTGTACAGATTCAAGAGCCATCAATAAAATCACAATCAAGTACAGATTTCCTTTGCCTAGAATTGAAGATTTAATGGATTGCTTGAGTGGAGCAAAGTATTTTTCAAAACTAGATCTTAAAAGTGGGTATCATAAGATAAGACTAAGAGAAGGGGATGAGTGGAAAACCACTTTTAAGACAAATGAGGGACTGTATGAGTGGAGAGTAATGCCTTTTAGGTTGTCAAATGCACCAAGTACATTTATGAGACTCATGAATGAAGTTCTTAAAGAGTTCATTGGTAAGTTTGTAATAGTATATCTAGATGATATATTAGTTTACAGCAGGTCTAAGGAGGAGCATGTGAGACATCTGAATTATGTCTTACAAAGGCTGCAGCAAGAGAAATTATTGTTGAATTTGAAGAAGTGTTCATTCATGAAAGAAGAGCTAGTGTACTTGGGTTTTGTTATTTCTACTGAAGGGCTGAAGATGGATCCAGAGAAGATCAAGGCAATTATGGAGTGGCCTTCACCCAAGAGTGTTTTTGAGGTAAGGAGTTTTCATGGTCTTGCTAGCTTTTATAGAAAATTCATCAAGAATTTTAGTAAGATTAATGCACCTATTATTGAGACCATAAAGAAGGATAAACAGCCATTTAGATGGACTGCTGAAGCAGAAAAGAATTTTCAGCTGTTAAAGAAAAAAATCACTGAAAAGCCTATTTTGGTTTTGCCTGATTTTAACAAACCTTTTCAAGTAAAGTGTGATGCCAGCGAAGAAGCAATTGGAGGTGTTTTAAGTCAGGAAGACCAACCAATAGCTTATTTTAGTGAAAAGCTAAATGATTCCAAAAAGAAGTATTCTTCTTATGATAAGGAGTTCTACGCAGTTGTGCAGTCATTGAAGAAATGGAGGCATTATCTAATGTCAAAGGAATTCATCCTTTATTCAGATAACCATGCACTACAGTTTATAATGCAGCAGCCAAAGCTCAACCAGAAACATGCCAAATGGGTGGAATATCTTCAAGGTTTCCATTTTGTTTTGAAACGTATAAATGGCCAATCAAATAAAGTTGCATATGCCTTAAGTAGGAGAAATGTATTGCTTCAAGAGAGTCAAATCCAAGTGTTGGGTTTTGATTTTCTTAAGGAATTATATGAGACTGATTCAGATTTTAAAGAGGCATTTGAGGCTTGTAAAAATCCTGTTTTGGTGGATAGGAGTAAATGGTTGGATTACTTCTTACAAGATGGGTTGTTATTTAAGAAAAATCAGCTGTGCATACCAAACTGTTCTATGAGGGAGAATTTAATCAAAGAAAAACATAGTGGAGGACTTGCAGGACATTTTGGCATAGAGAAGACTTTTGAACAGTTGAACAGATTTTATTTCTGGCCGAAAATGAAATCTAAAGTGGAGAATTATGTGAAAACTTGCAAAGTCTATCAATATGCAAAGGGAAGAAGCCAAAACACAGGTTTGTATATCCCATTACCAATTCCAGATAGTGGGATACGGTAAGTATGGATTTTGTTTTGGGCTTACCAAAGACTCAAAGAGGTAATGATTCAATTTTTGTTATAGTGGACAGATTTTAAAAAATGGCACACTTTATTCCATGTTATAAAACTAGTGATGCTTCTCACATTGCTAATTTGTTTTTTAAGGAGATTGTAAGATTGCATGGGTTGCCCAAAAGTATTGTCTCAGACAGGGATTCCAAATTTGTTGGACATTTTTGGAGGACACTATGGAAGAAGCTGGGAACTAAATTAAGTTTCAGTTCTACCTATCATCCACAAATTGATGGACAAACCGAAGTGGTGAACAGGAGTTTAGCCAATATTTTAAGGATCCTTACTGCAGAACATCCAAAGTAATGGGATCAAGTGTTAGCACAAGATGAGTATGCATATAATGACTCACCTAACAGGAGTATAGGATAGAGTCCATTCCATATTGTTTATGGAATGCATCCAAGAGGAATATCTAAATTAAGAAATTTGGGAAAAGAAGAGATGAGAAGTGCAGAGGGTGAAGATTTTTCTTCAGAAATGCAAGCAATACATGAACAAGTGAAACAACAGCTGCAGGATAGCAACATCAAGTACAAAACTAGAGCAGATATGAGGAGAAGAGAGGTGAATTTGAAGTTGGGGATTTGGTTTTAGCACATCTCAGAAAGGATAGGTTTCCAAAGAGGGAGTATAATAAATTGAAGTTCAAGAAAATTGGACCGTGCAAAGTATTGAGGAAATTCTCTGCAAATGCCTATGAAATTGAATTACCCCCTGATGTTGGGATATCACAAATTTTAAATGTTGCAGACCTGTACAAATATAAAGGTGAAACTGCAAATCATACAACACAAGATAAAGAGACCCAAGAGATTGACTGGGTAAAATAGTTACCCATAGCAAAGGAGTTACAGCCAGAAAGAATTCTGGAGAAGAAAGTGTTTAAGAAGACAAGGGGACAAGAGTACTTCCAGTATTTGGTAAAATGGAAGGGACAGCCAACCGCTGAAGCTACTTGGGTTACAGAAGACATGCTTCAAAAACTGGGCAGTTCTGTAGATGAACTCATGGATATGAGCCCATGAAGAATTTTGTCCTGAGGAGTCTGATGCTGGAGCGTGTGACTTAGAGGGAAAAGTTCTTCAAACATATTCCAAAAATCCAAAAAAATCTACAGGCAAGGGAGTGGGGTCCTTTAGCTAGCAAGTTTCATGCTTTTCTAGTTTAAGATAAAGATAGAATTAAGAATGAAACCATGCTGTAATAGTCGCTTTATGATAGTAGCTTTATGACTTTAAATCACTCTATGTAAAAGGCATGCTTTTGTATGGATAAGGACCAAGAGGGCTTATCTATTATTTATAAATAAGAAACAATGGGACTCTCAGAGGGTAGATCCGGAAGCATTATCATCTGCAAAAAAAACCTCTCTTTGTTCAACTAGTTTTAGGGTTCCATGTAAATTGGTATTTTATGCATATATTAGTGTGGTTCTATTATTTTCTGTGCTTATAAATGGTGATTCAGCCTTTGTTTTTCAATTAACTCTTAATATTAGACCTGTTGGGGATTTTTCCCTTCATATCAGTGAGTGCAGGCTTCTTAAATCATTTTATAGAGTTTCGTGGCCAAACTCTGTTTACACAGAGAAATTGCGAAATTTCCTTAGCCGGAGCATAATTCCAGACCTGAAAATTTATTAGATTTGGTTCATACCCGTATCGGGTCCGAACCAATATCGCGTCGTAGAAGCACAAGTGGAGTGGAAGACCATTGGAATCACCGAAGTCCGAACTTTGATAGCTCGGACCCGAAATGCCATAAAGTGGAGTGGATAAGTTGTCGGGTCTGCGTTTGTTATCGCATCGCAAAGTCGGAGCGGGAGGAGCCAGGCCTTTGGAACTGTGGAATCACCGATAGTGATTGTCGATTATCGCATCGGGAAAAAGGGTGTTGAAAGGGCCGATTATTAAAGCGTCGATAGTGTTATTTTTAGTTAATGCAAAGTCTTGGAAATTAAGTGCCGATAGTGTAATTCCTTTGGAATTACACCAAGACCATTTGAAAGCCGCGATAGTGTTGAAAAGCGCTGATAGTGTATTTTGTTCCTTTGGAACAAAATCTCCGCTAGTTGTGTATTTTGCGTGAAAATGCAGTTTTCTCATGTTTAAACGCGCTGATAGTGTATTGCATTAATCCCATTTTAAAAGCCCGCCGATAGTGTGTTGTGTAAATCCTATGGATTTACAGTTCTGATAGGAACAAAGGCTCAGTTTGTTAATTGTGGACAATAACCAGGGTTGGGGTGATCAGAGGGAAAACCCATGAAGCAGTCAGGCTAATAATAGATGACTGATACACCTGTAGAAAGAGAAAGAAGAATTCAGCCAGATATTGAAGAAATTGTAGCCAGATTTGAGAGGTTGTCTATATTGCCTACACCTAGGCCACCACAAATGCACAACATCGCGCATGGTTTGTGGCATCTCTCACACCACACCTAAGGACGGCACTATCATAACAGAAAATTTCTACCCAGGCTGAAGCATTGGAAATGGCGATGAGGTTGCATGAGACACCGATACAGGATCCGAGGCTGGGAGTTCAACAAATCCACGCACAACTACAGAATCTATGCCTGGAAATGCAAATCTTGAAGCAGGATAGGGCACCGCAGCAAGAGGCAGATGAGGTAGTGTGGTGCATAAAATGCAAAGGCCAGGGCCATGACAAGGACCATTATCTAGTATTTGCGAACTACTTGGCAGGAGGGGGGCCAATGCTGTTGAGACCAGAGGCACAGGTAGGGACGAGTGCGACACCCGCGTTATGGTGTGCGATCTGTCAGTTAGGAGGAAAGCACACGACAAATAATTGTCATTTGTTGCAAAAGTATACACCGACACCCAGCAACTATTTTGTAATTTCTATAGGTCGGTAGGCCACGATGAGCATACTTGTCATAGCTATGAGCTAATGATGGATCGGACCCCAGCATATCGGATGCAGACAGAAACGCGAGCCCTCGACCCAGCGGCGGGGATGGCACGCGTGGGATTTCAGGGGCGAGGTCGAGGACGAGGAGGAATGGGGCCAAGAAGGGGCCGCGGACAGCTAATTTGTTACAATTGCGGAGGACCAAGGCACTATGCCTGCAATTGTACCAACTCGACGAGAATATCCTGTTCATACTGTGCTCAATTTGATCATGAAGCAGTAGACTATCCTATGTTGATCGCACAGATGCGCGAAAAAGGGGTACTCCAGCCTCCTCCGACTCAGAATATCCAAATGATGAGGTCTGAACCACGCAAAGAAGACCCAAATGTGAACATGATGCTCAGAAGCAGTGTGACCACAGGGGAGGATAAGGGGAAGCAACCCGAGGAAGATACATGGGTTCACAAGGCTCCTACAAAGGAACTTGAGTTTGACTTAGAACGCGCAAAGGAGACGTTCATGGAAGCTAAGAAGAGCTTCGCGGAGGCCTCCACTTCAGGTAGTAAGGATCAACCAGAGCCAGGGATGGATCCTTCTATGCTTACTACCTTTTTGGAGACATGCATGAAACTGCTACACGACAATAAGGAAGTTAAGGGACTACAGGAATTGATCACCAGGTGCACAAGGTCAAGCGAACTGCGCGTAGTCTGAAAACTAGGAAAGCATGCATTACGCACCAGGAGGGAAATGAGATTGAAGGCGCAGATTAGCGAGTATGAAATGGATCAGGTAATCCTAGACCTGGGTTCAAATGCAAATGTATTACCGAATCAGACATGGGAACGTATGGGTAGGCTCGCATTACAGTGGTCCCCTATTCAATTACGAATGGCGAACCAACAGAAGATTTTGCCCATGGGGAAGTTGCAAGGGGTAACAGTTGATATCGAAGGTGAGAGCACACAAACAGACTTTGAGGTAATAGAGATTGTCAATGACAATAATCCTTATCTTGCATTGTTAGGAATAGAATAGGCCATTGATATGAATGGAGTCATCAACCTAAAGAAGCAGAAGATGATATTCGAGAAAAAGTCCCTACGCGTAGTAGTCCCGCTAGACCCAGCCAAAGGAGCGCGCCACACTGAACCAGTACGCGACAAAGAAAGCAACAATGAGTTGGATTGTATTTACCAGATAACGGTGCAAGACCAGGATCGAGTGAACCCGACTGCAAATGGGAGAATTTCATGGGAGCACAGTAGTTCCTGCACTTCGGATTCAGACGAAGAAGTAGAACGTTGGCAAAACTGGTTACACAAAGTGACAACGCTAAATTGCAACATGATGATTAGATCACTGTGTTGCATGACGACAGAGGCAAGGGAACTACCAACATATGATGGAGTAACAGTGGTGGATGAATTCCTAGACAAATTTGAAAGTACAGTACCGAAACAGCAGCGGTACAGTGCGTTGGGATGGGCATTGCGTGCAACACCCTCACGATGGTGGAGTACACATCAGGAGACCATTGTAAACTGGCGCGAATGTAGAAGGCAGATGAGCTTGCGGTTTGGAAGCCCCCAACGTCGAACGAGAGCAGGGCAGCCAGGGTGAAGCAGCTTGCACGCCCACCTGTGTCGATGGGTGCAGACATGTGTCGTGCAGCCCACACAAGCACACCCTAGAATAAGGATCAAAAATTGGAACTAGACGCAGCAGCAGGAAAAGCGACGTGCCCCACAAATAGTCCACGTCGGAGCATTCAAAAAGCTATGCAGAATCATAAACAGAGTTCACCAGGTGAAATGAACTAATTGGGACCTACGCGTGCCAGCGATTCGATGGGCCTATGAGGCCATGAGCAGAAACCTGAGCGTGGAAATGACCCCAACACTGACGAGTAGAATCGAGGCCATAGCTTTGAAGAAGAATCCCCATACAACAACTCCCATAATGGGGACAGCACGTGAGGACCAGAATGAAGGGATTATGTAGTTGTGCGAGGACGAACATATGCAAATTCAAGAAGCCATTCAGCGAGGGAACCTTGAGCTTCATGAACTCAAAGAAGATCGGGTACGACTGAAGCAGAAAAGCATGTTAATGGACGCGGAAATCAGAAAACTGGAAACCGAAATTGCGCAAACATGTCGCGTCGATAGAAGGACAAGACAAGATATGGGCAGCCATACCACCACATTAGAAGATTGTCACCGAGAATTTCTGGCTCTGTTACCATGGCTATGACCACACCTTATCAAACAAAGTAACCAGGGAAGTGCACCACATAAGGAAGAACGCGAGGCACTGACTAGTGCGAGGGTAGCTAAGGAAGGCTCGCAAACTGGGTTGGAAGGTGACTTGAAGCCTCACACCGGTGGTGTGACCACCTGACTATCTGTAGGAAGCATAGTCTCAGCGCTCCAAGCAGTTGAAAGAGAGCACGGGACTTTAAAAGAGTCTGTATGGGAGTTGCGCGACAAGGAGGTTGCGTGTAGGGTCAGTATGTCATAGGGGTGGCAGTCGCGCATAGGGGGCTACGCTATTGCGCAGGTAGGCTGGGAGGTGACCGTTGGTGTCACTGTTCATGACAAGAGGTCCACTTCAAGGCAAAAAGGAGCATGCAGTGGGCAATTAAGACACGAATTAAGAGCTAGATTTGGGACGATCTGCCGCCAAGAAGGCATTAATGATGCAGAAGTGGGGGGAAAGGTCAAATTCAAATTCAAAAGACGCTATAAAGCCCCCAGGGCTAGCTCCAAGGCAACACTTGGTTGTTTGAGAATTGAGCAAATACAAAGCATTGAGTGACGCGTTCTCTTATCATCCTCAAGTGTAGACATAATGATAGCTACTAGAACAAGAGTGTGATTTGCCGAAGTTACCACGGAGCCTTGTATGGCCCATGAGGAGCCTGGAGAAGCAGCAACTATGCCAGAAGTTCCAAAATCACCGCGCACGCCATGGCCATAAAAAGATAAGCAAACAATGGGGCCAGTCCGTGTATCCCCAAGAAACCCACGGTTTGGAAAATTGTCAATGGTAGAGAAGGGAAAATCTATCACCATTGAAACAGAGGAAGAGAAGGAAGACTTGCAGGCCCTGATCACCCAAATTGAGGCGCAAGATGATGAGGAGGAGGATGCCTCCCAAAAGCATTATGCAACAAAGTTACCTCCTTACATCCCCTCGTGGAAGGGGAAAGCTAAGGTACTGAAGGACCTAGAGGCCATGAAGAGTGCGCTCCAGACCCCACTCCTCCCCGATGATATAAGGTTTGAAGGTCCACCGTTGGGATGAGTACCTAATATGAAGCTTGAATATTAGGACCCCACAGACAGTGAGAAGTTCCCTCAGTTGGCTGCGGAGAAGTTAATAAAGCAGAAATGGTTGCACGGTGTGGAGAAGGTTGGGTTACTCCATCTGCGATGGATACCCCACTACCACCGCGCGTCCATCACCAATTTTGTCATCAGGTAGCTATTTTTCCTGGTGCATGATGGGTATCTCTGGCTGGAGGAGTCGATTCCCATCACAGTCGATCTAATTCATCGAATTTCTCGACTACTAGTCAAAGGAAATGACCCCGTGGACATAGTAGGAAAAAGCAGCGACTTGGCCCTCGCAGAAGCTATGAAGGCCAAGTATAAACTAGAAAATAGAAAGCGGGGGTACGAAATAGCAAGTATTAAAGACCAAGGGGTGCGTGTAGCCACCCAACTGCTGTGGAGTACTAAGGAAGGTATGTTTCGATGGTCATTTTGGTATCTTTTCATCAGAACTCAAAAGCCTTTTGCATGAGAAATCTAGATAATGATAAGAATTTATAATGAAACACGAGAGATTAATGAAAAGCACTGATAGTCGTCATTTCTATGTGCAGGAGGGAGGAAATACGGGAGGTGGCCATTCCAAAAGTAAAGACAAGGATGAGCTAACTGTTGTCCCTTTGACAGAAGACCGGAAACGAACCAGATCACAACGAATCAATCCAAGAAAGGATGTGGAGATACCAGCACGAAACAGAAAAGGGAAGAAGTAACGCAGTATTAATGATTCTGCGAATCCCTCAGGATCTGAGATCCCAAGGGATCACTATTTTACCTATTTTCTGTACCTAGATATCTCCGCCATCTTCCCTATAAAAGGGGTAGCACTGTTGGCTTCAGAGAGGATCTTTTGGGGAGTGTAATTTCTTTTAAGGAAGATCAGGACTATGATCTTTAGGTTCGGTTGAAGACTTGAGTTCTTGTAATTTTATTGCATGCTTTAATACAAACTTGTTTACTCTTTTCTCTTTGAGCCTGGATCTATCTTAAGCGGTGTACCCCTGGAGGCTAAGGGCCCGGCCCTGGAGGACACTTGCTCTTGTATTATTACGCGTGGTTTCCGTGTGGTTTGTTCATAGACGTACTCTGGTAATCTGCTGTGTTTTGAGAATATTCTATTACATGCTCTATTTTGATCAAGTCATTTCGTGTTCTTGAACTTTATATTGATGCTATGTTATTTTACCAATTCTTTAAGCATTGATTAATCCCTACAGGACACTGTTACTTTATTACAGAATTCTTCACGATTGTGTTTTGCATTATAACAAGTCATCTGGAAAGATCTGTTGTACATGGGTATCGAATGTGACTATTCTTTATTATGAGATACAGTCATATGTGTTTCAATAGAAGCAGATTATGTATGGTGTGTTTCTAAGGTTCTATAGTATTGTTCCATCATATAAGATTGAGGGATTGGTGTTTTGATTGGCATGGTTAAATAGAGTTGCAGCTTAAAGAACTCAATTATTACCTATTTCGATTATTGTTCTATTCTTGAACTGTTGTTCCATTTATTTGCTGTTCCATTTATTTGTTGTTCCATTTATTTGTTGTTCCATTTCAATTTGCTGTTCCATTTCCAGATTGCTAATTTGTTGTTTCTTGAGGACGGACTTAGGCTGTAGAGGACCCCAGCATCTGCTACTTGGTACCCAGACCTCTGATCTGCTCCAGTCAGCTATGAAAGGGAAGTGTTATTGCTACCAAGCCCTTGGCTGATGTGCTATTCCATTTCATTATCACTTCTTTTATCTGCTGTTTCATTTCTAATCATTAAGAACGATCCTAGGCTGTAGCGATCCCAGCATCTGCTATTTGGCTCCCAGACCTCTGATCTATTCTCATCAGTTATGGAAAGGATGGGTTATTGCTACCGAACCTTTGGCTGATGCAATACTTGGTGTGATTTAGTCCTTTGAAGTAGTTAAGTTGTAGACTTGCATTAGTTTACTTTTGTAGTTGTAAATAGCTGTACTACAAGCATTACTCTGGCAAATGCTAGCCTCAGACTGAGACACCCCTTGAAATAACCAAACGATCCTAGATTGACATATTAATGTGAGGTAACTAGAGGTGAAAGAGACCCTTTTTATAGCTCTACATTTTGGCGCCGTTGCCGGGGAAGGAGTGTAGCCATTTGTCTTTTTCAGAGTAGTGTACGAACCTGCTAGGGAAGAATTGGGTTTTGAAAACGGAAGGTAAGAACCTACGTACGGAGCATGTAAAAGCCCTGCTCCTTTGCCCGCTTTCCTGCAGATTTGCTGTTATCTGCTTAAAATTTAGTAGTTAAATTGAGTGCATGACTAAGCAGAAAAAGCTAGAGAAAAATCCCAAACCGTTAGCGAAACTAGAAAAAGCTAAGGGACCGGTGACCCTTGGTCGATCAACATACATAGACGAAATCTATAAGAAAGCTGAATCTTAGCCTTCAGTAGGACCCAGGAAAGTTACTTCCAAACAACCTACTAGTTCCCTTCAGGCCTCAGGCTCACCATCTGAAGCCTTTGCTGAGGTGCATAGTCAGACTGACGAACAGGACTTTCAAGAAATTGAGAATTCTATTCCAGAACGACTGTAGGAAGGGAATCTAAGCAATATTTGTGAAGGAGAAGGAGAAACAGGGGAAATTGGGGAGCCAAGATCTCCTCCTAGGATAATTCAAGCATTAAATAGCCCAGACAAAGGGAGCGCGGTAAAAATTATTATTGAAGACACCCTATTTCCTCGGACAAAAATTCCAGATAGAGGAAGTGCTATTAAAACTGTTCCTGTTCCTCCTCAACCTAGGAATACCCTCTTAGATCTTCCGGAAGGTTATTGGCATATATTTGACCCAATGGCTCAAAATCCGCCAAACACCCAAACCTCTACATTACAATACCCCATAGTGGATTCCGCAACAAATGCTCCTATGAAAGCAATCCCCCTTCAACACATTCCTACATTTCACGGACTTACATCAGAGGACCCCAATGCATTTTTATTTGAATTTGATGTGCTATGCAGGGGATATGATTACACCACTGACCCCCAGAAATTAAAATTGTTCCCCTCCACTTTGAAAGGGGCAGCTTTAAGATGGTTTATGGGTTTAGGTGGTGGAGTTATAAATCACTGGGAACAAATGAAAGAATCTTTCCTAAAGAAATATCAAGATTACTGTAGGTCTAGAGAACTGAAAGATGAAATATTTCAGATGATAGCTAGACCAAATGAAACATTAGAAGAATACGTGGAACGTTTTCAGTATAATCTGCAAAGATCCCCTTATGCATCGTTGTCCTTGCCTGATAACGTGTTGAAAACAGCATTAATAAGGGGCATGAAAGAACAATGGATTGAAACATTAAACATTATGGGGAAAGGGGATATATATCAGGAAAGTTTTGCTGACATAATTGATTTATGTATCAGGAGTTCGAGAGGCAGTACACGAATCAAACCAGCAGAACATGATCGATTTGCACGGGAAAATAAAATTTCATCAGAAGGAGTAACACGTGTGGAAATTGGGAATTTACTTGAAAATTTTAAAACTGATATACTAGGAACACTGACTACACAATTGGACGTTTTGCAAGCTAAGCAGAAACAAATGGAGGTAGAACAGAATTTAGCAATTTTCTGCCCCAGATGCAGGAAGAAGCATAGCCATAAGGAATGCCCACTAAATATAGTTCAGACATGCGCCATTTGCACAAGGGATCACTCTACAGAAAATTGTCCCTCATTACCTGGAATGAAAGCAGTATATAAGGAAGCGGAAGAAGAACCAGAAGCAGTGTATCTACTTAACCAGCGTCGGCAGTGGTAGCCGCGACAAACTGGTATGTTTTCAGACCCAGCTTCTTCTTTTCAGTATCCGCAATACAATACTCAACAGTATAATACATGGCAAAGTCAGTTTCAACCCCCATTTCCAAATTGGTCATCACAGTCATACCCTTCTGCAAACCCGTGGCTAAATCAGACAAGCCAATCTGGCTGGTCGAATCCTCCTTATCCCCCACCATACTGGCAAAACAACCCCTATCCACCGCAATGGACTCCCCCCACTTCACAAAATTCAAACTGGCAGAATAACTGGCAGAGACCAACACAACAGCCAGTAGGAAACATTCCTTTCCCTCAACCTACACTACCAGCTTTACAGCAAAACCCCCAATCTAATCTCAGACCCCAACTCCCAGCCCAGCTTAATCCCAATCCAAATAACAGACCGGTCCAAGCACTCCAAATTCTAGAAACACCAGAAGAAGGACCCGATCTGAGGGAGTGCAATGATCTGCAGTTAAGATCTGGGCGTATCATTCAAACAGAGGGAAACAAAACAGTTCACATTGAAGATCAGTTACCTAGAGAACAGTTGTCACAAGAAGAGGATGAAAACAGGCAACAAACTCAGAATCAAGTAACTACATCCTCTCCCCCGTTCCCAGAACGTTTAGTCATACCTCGACCTATACAGCAACCTAATTTTGACATTCTCGGAGAATTACAAAATTTGTACATAAAAATCTCGTTCCTTCAGGCCATTCAGGACATCCCAATATACGCTAAAACTATTAAGGAACTGTGCATAAAAAGACCAAGAAGGAATGTAATAGATAATCCAAGAGTTCAAGTAGTCGGCACTTTATCTGACCTATTATCAGGAAAGGAAACACCTATTAAGTATGAAGACCCAAGAAACCCAATAGTAACTGTTCAAATTTATGGCCAAACCTTAACCAATGCCTTAGTTGATCTTGGAGCTGCAATCAATATATTGACCACCTCCACTTGCCAAAAGTTAGGAATTACATCTGCAGAACCTACTTCAACTTTGATGGAATTGGCTGATCGATCTGTGGTCAGGCTAGAAGGCATATTGCATGATGTTATGGTCTCAGTTGATTCCTGGGAATACCCAACTGATTTTCTGATAATAAATCCTAAAACCCGACTAGATGGACATCCATTGATCTTAGGAAGGCCTTGGCTGGTACCGTTGATGCCTACATCGGCTGTCGACAAGGAAACATGATCATAACTAAGGGGGCAGATATTAAGAACTTAGTACTATATCCCCCAGCGCAGCCAAGCATCACAATAGTCAAAACTAATAGGCACCCTGTATCATATCTTACTGATAACATTAGATCTCCATTAACTATACAAGAAGCGCTAGAGTTCAAAAATCAAACAGAAGATGATGCCATCAGTAATTTTATTAGTCAAACTGAACTCACATCTCGTACCCAGTGTCATATGATAAAAGCAGCATTTGATAACGAAGTAGAGGAGGAACCTCTGAAAGATGTGCAGGACCATACAATCCCTGTCACGTCAGTTGCACATAGTAAAATAGTGGAAATCGAACCTGGGAAGACCTTAAACATTAACGCCACCCTTACACAAGAACAAGAAACAAAACTCATCCATGTTTTAACAAAATATAAAAATGCATTTGCATGGGATTGCCCCGATATGAAAGGAATTGATCCTGAATTGTGTACACACCACATCTACATAGTGAATGATGCAAAACCTGTTAGAAAACCTCAGAGAAGATTAAATCCTCATCTAAAAGAAGTAGGAAAAGTTGAGCTCCAAAAACTTTTAGATGTTAACTTTATCTAACCTATCTCTGATAGTAAGTGGGTCTCCCCACTTGTGGTGGTACCGAAAAAGAATGGGAAGTGGAGAATCTGCGTGGACTATAGAGAACTAAATAAGGCAACGCAGAAAGATCACTTTCCTCTCCCATTCATCGATCAAGTATTGGACACTTTGGCAGGCAAGAAATTCTTTTCTTTTCTTGATGGCTTCAGTGGGTATAACCAAATACAGATTGCCCCTGAAGATCAGGATAAAACTACTTTTACTTGTCCTTGGGGAACATTTGCCTACCGAGTTTTACCTTTTGGTTTATGTAATGCCCCTGCCACATTCCAAAGGGTTATTCTTAGCACATTTGCAGATCTAATAAATGAAGGATTGGAAGTATATATGGATGATTTCACTCCATACGGAGAAGAGTTTGATCCAGCATTGGAAACACTAGAAAAAGTCCTACAACGCTGTATAGCTACTAGGCTTTGTCTAAGCCATGAAAAGTGCTACATGATGATGACAGAAGGACTTATTCTAGGGCACTATATTTCAGCAGCCGGCATACAAGTAGACCCAGCCAAAATCCAAATACTTTTGCTTATTCCTACTCCTACTACTCAAACAGAGGTACGTAGCTTTCTTGGATTCTCTGGTTATTACAGAAGATTTATAGAACATTATTCACGTATTGCTGCACCATTGTATGCACTAACTGGTAATATTGATTTCCTTTGGACAGAGAAATGTGAACGTGCTTTCAATGACCTGAAAAAGCTTCTATCTACAGCCCCAGTCCTTCGCGGACCAAACTAGGATTTGCCATTTCAGATATCATCCGATGCCTCAGATACAGCCATTGGAGCGGTCCTTGGTCAGGAGGAGGATAGAAAACCATACGCCATTTATTACATTAGCAAAAATCTATCCCCTGTTGAATTAAATTATACTGTAACTGAAAAGGAATTTCTAGCTGTTATACATGCTATCAATAAATTCAGACATTACATCACTGGATATCCCGTTATCTTGTACATAGATCATTCTGCTATAAAGTATCTAGCAAATAAACCTGTCACAAATGGCAGAATAACCAGATGGCTGATTTTATTGCAGGAGTTTGACATTACAATCAAGGATCGACCTGGCAAAGAAAATCTGGTAGCTGATTTCCTCTCAAGAATGCCAAAACCAGTCGATGCAGCAGCAATTGAAGATCAGTTTCCAGATGAGCATCTCTTTGTTGTTGCTGTTCAAACATCCTGGTATGCTGATGTCGCCAATTACCTAGCAGTAGGTAAGTTACCAAAACATCTAACCCCTAATGAGTGAAAACAGATTGTCCAGCGAAGTACCAGATTTTCCTGGGTTGGAGGCTATCTGTTTCACACAGGGGCAGACATGCAAATCAGGAGGTGCGTTCGACAAGATGAAATCTTTGATATATTGAAAGCATGCCATGACCAACCATGTGGTGGACATTTTGTTGATCACAGGACTGCACATAAAGTATTACACACAGGGTATTATTGGCCCACAATTTTTAAAGATGCAAAGAAATTTGTCCAAGCATGTGATAGTTGCCAGAGGGTGGGACACCCTAGTCACTCAGATGAAATGCCCTTGAAACCACAGCTAGTTATCGAACCATTTGAGCGATGGGCCCTTGATTTCGTGGGTCCAATCAATCCACCATCAAACCAGAAAACATACATTCTAGTGGCAACAGAATATGTCACTAAATGGGTTGAAGCGGAAGCCTTGCCCAGGGCTACAGAAGAATCTGTTATACAGTTCCTGCTCCATCTATTTGTGCGCTATGGCCTCCCTAGAGAAATAATCACAGATGGAGGGCCACAATTTGCTGGAAACAAAATAGCGGCAACACTCAATAATTATCATGTTCAGCATAAAATGACCACCCCATATCACCCACAGACAAATGGGCAAGTAGAAAGCAGTAACAAGATAATATAAACAATTTTAACCAAAACAGTTGCATCACATAGACGCGATTGGGCTGCCAGACTACCAAAAGCACTGTGGGCTTATAGAACAACATGGAGAAGCACCACTTGCTTCTCACCTTACCAGCTTATGTTTGGAAAACAACCTATCTTTCCTATAGAATTTGAAATCCAGACATTACGAACAGCACAGGAAGTAGGGTTAGACTTAACCGAGGCGCAAACTAATTGATTGCAACAGATTAATGAGCTGGATGAAATTAGACTCTCTGCACTTCAACATACTGCCCTGATATAGCAGCAAAGAACTAAGTGGCATGATGCTCTCATCAAAAACAGAGTCTTCCATGAAGGAGACTGGACTCTTTTATATGACTCTAGATTTCAGGACTTCCCCGGGAAACTCCAGACTTGTTGGTTGGGACCATATGAAATTCAGAAAGTACATGACAATGGTACCCTCACACTAATTACTATTGATGATTCTGGGTATACCTTTAAGGCAAACGGCCATCGAGTCTGTCTCTATCGCAAACCACTTACTCGGGAATCCTTTTGCCAGCAATTACGCCAAGATTCAGATATGGAGATATTACGGGAGAAAGACAAGTCTCCTCCACCTGTAACTCGCTAAGAAGTTTATTTTTCTTTACAATTTGTATATAATTCTTTGAATTATTTTTGTACATATATTTTTTTTTTTTTTTACAGCATGTTGTGATTTTTGCTGTTCCTTTTTCAAAAGGAACAACACTTGTGATTTTTTTTGTTGTTCCTTTTTCAAAAGGAACAGCACTTGTGATTTTTTTGTTGTTCCTTTTTCAAAAGGAACAACACTTGTGATTTTTTTTGCTGTTCCTTTTTCAAAAGGAACAGCACTTGTGATTTTTTTTGCTGTTCCTTTTTCAAAAGGAACAGCACTTGTGATTTTTGCTGTTCCTTTTTCAAAAGGAACAGCACTTGTGATTTTTGTTGTTCCTTTTCCAAAAGGAACAACACTTGTGATTTTTGCTGTTCCTTTTGAAAAAGGAACAGCACTTGTGATTTTTTTTTGCTGTTCCTTTTTCAAAAGGAACAGCACTTGTGATTTTTGTTGTTCCTTTTTCAAAAGGAATAGCACTTGTGATTTTTGTTGTTCCTTTTCCAAAAGGAACAGCACTTGTGATTTTTGCTGTTCATTTTCCAAAAGGAACAACACTTGCGATTTTTGCTGTTCCTTTTTCAAAAGGAACAGCACTTGTGATTTTTTGTTGTTCCTTTTCCAAAAGGAACAGCACTTGCAATTTTTGCTGTTCCTTTTCCAAAAGGAACAGCACTTGCAATTTTTGCTGTTCCTTTTCCAAAAGGAACAGCACTTGCGATTTTTGCTGTTCCTTTTCCAAAAGGAACAGCACTTGCGATTTTTGCTATTCCTTTTCCAAAAGGAACAGCACTTGCGATTTTTGCTGTTCCTTTTTCAAAAGGGACAGCATTTCTGATTTTTGCTGTTCCTTTTCTAAAAATGAACAGCACTTGAGTGTTTTTGTTGTTCCTTTCTCAAAAAGAACAACATTTGTGTGTTTTTGTTGTCTCTGAAAGAAACAGCACGGTTTGATTTCTGCTGGTCTTTTTCCAAAGGAACAGCATTTGTTTGATTAAACTACACCATTGATTTCCACTGCTCCTTTCTCTAAACGAACAACTGTTGTTGTATCTTTCTTGAAACTGTACTACAGCTTGTTCCTTCTCAAGGATGCAGAGTGCTAATGGTCTTTAGAATACAGCTATTTACTTATGTGATGGAAACAAAAGCACAGTATACGGAAATCGGTAAATCATAAATCGCTATCCTTATAAGCAACTGCCTTGAATTGATGAAAGAATGTAGGGAAAATATATGCTTACTTATCACCTTTTGTTGCCATTGTGCTACTAACTCTGTTCTGATTGGTAATCTCTATCATGCTAATTTTTTTTGTCTATTTTAATTATCATTCGCCAATAAGATCAAAGAGTTTATATCTTCCTATTGGGATTTTAAGACTTCTTCCATCATTCCTACTCTTAAGGAGTGTGGAACCACCCTTTGTGTATAAACAGGAAAGGTTCTCCATTAAAACCAAAGAAAAAAAAAGAAGCAAGCAAAGCAGTTTTGTCAAATTGCAGGATAGGGAGTCTCATTACGAGCTGGCCTACCATGATCATTAGGATGGAAGCGAAGTGGCATTCCCATTAGGGCCACCACACCCGGGAAATGGTCCAAAAGGTATATCAAAATAAATAAATAACCCTTGGAACAGGAGGTCTCACCACGAGCCGGCCTGCCCACTATTCGCTCCTTCCTCGTGAATGGCACTATGACTAACTAGTTACCAAGCCTGCATAGTGGCCTACAGTTTTGACATCACATAACACTTCCTCGCATACACAAAGGACTATGGTTCCCGAGGTGAAATAAACAACTCTGCCAAGGTTATGGACACCTGTTGGCAGCAGAGCTCTGTTAATGGTATTGAAGTCGTAACCTTTATACCAATGGGTAAGCAAAATTATAACCTTTGTATCTTATAACGTGATAATTTAATTACCCAGCCATATACCGCATGACTATTTATTACCGCCAATCATTACGGAGCTAGTGATAGTGACCGCATGGGGCTCGCTAATTATGGCAAATGTCTATTCCCGAACTTCCATCAACTCACTGCAGTCGCTTACGTATTAAAAGCGATTTAATTTTTCACCTTGATTCCAGTAATACGCTGTTTTTGTGGACATGGCATATTTTCATAAGCTGCTCCATAAAGGCCTCGCGGATGAAGCAGACACTGCTCCTTATTTGACGGCTGGGACAGCCTATCATATTGCGGGGGGGGAGTAACCTCATTATTCCCCAGAATACGTGTCAGCCCGTTATTCGAGAAGATCTTGTACTTGAGCACAGCACGGCTCAACGGTATGATCATTTGCCATTTTTGTTTCTTCTGCATGAATCGCTGTTCGAAGTTATTTCCATTGCATACGCCGTTGTATTTAAACTTGAACGAGAAACTCGCCACCAGCTTCTCTGCGTCTTAACGAACAGCTGTTGTTCCTTTGAGAATTTGCAAGTGAAGCCATGGGTGGAAGGTCAGTCCGCAGAGAACCTCAGACATTGACTGCTTCAGCTGCAGCCCGAAGAATTCTGAAGAAAGCAGGATGGTTGACCTACCTCAACCGCCTGAAGGAATCTAATGAAACTGTGGCGAAGGAATTTTTACAAAACCTGCGGGAAGAACATTCCACAATCAGAGGAAAACGAATAGAGGTCACGGATGATATAATAGCAAAAGTCACAGGACTACCGGCCACAGGGCCTATGTGGACAATGAAGAAGGAAAGGCTACAGAAGATTGTGGAAACCTTTCAGGACGAGGGCCAGAGCTTAACAGTTCGAGGAAAAGGGGTGCTACCAGCAACGCTAGGAGAGCCATGGGCGGAATTGGCGAAAATTGTCCAGAGCTACATTACTTGCGAGGGCAGAAAAGACGTGGTAAGACCATGACATCTAAAACTCCTAGCTGTCTTAAAACAAAAATGTTCTGTGAATTTACCTGCATTGCTTAATTCGCTATTGCATGATGTGGCACGAAGCATGAAAAAGGCACAGCACAAAGAATTTGTGGTTAGCCACCACAGATTAATTTGTTTGATAGTAAACCATAGTCTTACCCAGCAGCAGAGCAGCTGGAAAGAATTAATTGATATCATTAATAAAGGGACGGCCACGTCTAGACGCCCAGAAAAATGAAAACAAATTGATAGCACACCCCAACGCCCAGAGAAGCGAAAGAAGGACGCTTGCATAGAAGTGCAAGCTGAAAGACAAGCCGAGAAACAAGCAGAAAAGCAACTTGAGAAACAACCCGACTCTGGTACATCTGAGCAACCAGCAAAGCGTAGAAAGTCGGCATGGCTTGCAGGGTTACAAGCAGAGCTGAAGAAACCCTGGGCTCGCACGAGCCAAGCAATAGAAATTATAGAGGAACAATCCACAGGGACAAAGGCAGAAGAAGAAAATAGCAGAGAAACAGAGCAGTCCGCCGAGGAAGAAACAGAAGAGGAAGACGAAGAACAGTCAGCGGAAACAGAAACAGAAGAGGAAGCCGAAGGACAGTCAGCGGAAACAAAAATAGGAGGAGAAGAAGAACAGGATGAAGAAGAAGAAGGGGACGAGAAAGAAGAAGTTAAGCGGCCCAAGCAGGAGGAAGACATGGAACAGCAGGGAAGAAGCCCAGTACAAAACCCGATGGGGGAAGATGAATTGGCCAATATTCTGGCCAATATGGGTGAGTATGGCCAGCCCCTGAGTCCATCCAACCTCCAGGCTGAAGAAGAAACCCAAGAAAAAGATGCACCCAAGGAAGTGCATACGGAAGAAGCAGAAGTAGAAATTTCACCCGTCCATGATGAGAAGGAAACGGAAAATATCAGGTAGGAACGGCCCGTTCCTAGTCAGAAGGCACCAGAGGAGAATCCGGAGGAAATAAGGGCAGTGGAAGAATTGGCCCAAGAAACAACAGAGCCAAGAGAGGTTCTTACCCCGGATCAGCCACCTCAAGAAGAAAATCCGGAAATTAGTCACACTCCAACCCACAGCAAACAGTCAGCTATTCTTTCTGAGAAGTTGATGAAAATAAGGGAATTGCAAAAGGAAAAAGGGACACTGTTAAACGTGATAGTCAGGCTTCGCCAGCATATTAGGCTTCTAAAAGCAAGACAAAGGGGGGTAGGGACCTCAATAATAAAAAATATGGCCACACCAATAAGACCCCGTAAGAATAAAAGGCGAAGAACTGGGAGCTGTTCCACTACTCAAAATCCTGACAGAAGCCAAACTGCTGTCCCTAATGAAGCAGAAAGACAAACTGATGTTCCAATTAAAATAGAAGGATAGACTGCTGTTCCATTTGAAAAGGAACAGAAGTGGGCTGGAGTTCGTGTTAAAATTGAAAAAGATAATAAGGAGGTTCAGACAAATGCACCACCTTTGGGAGTAATAAGGGTTATGAATTCAAAGCAGCATAATAAGAAACTCCAAGTAAAGCTCCCAGCCTCCACAGATGCATGGAAAAAGGACCCAAAAACAAGAACCCTCCACCATCATTTGAAGCAGGCTCAGCAACAAGCAGAAAAGCTCAGGGAACAAACGGTCCCCCGTGAAAAATATGAGGAATTACAGCAGCAGTTAAGGAACGTCAACTTGTCAGAAAGCCAAGCCTTCGAAGGATGGCGAAAGGAGCAAGAGGAAGTCGCCAAGGTAACCCGTAGATTAGATGTAGTTATTAAACAAATGGATACCTTGTGTGCTCTGTATAATGATGCCCTAGCATGTAGAGCTCCTGCCAAAAATTATGCCCTGTTTCTAATGGAAAGATACTTACAATTGAAAATTAAAGCCGTTAGGGCAGGTGCTCCCATAGAAATTAACACTATAGACGATTTTATAAACTGCTGTAAGCATTATGGGGTAAAAGTACAAAGGTTATTGTGTGAATTTTACCTACATAACCTTGTACTAGAACAAGAGACCGAGCTGAACCCTGGCCCTTTTGTCGGAGATATTCAATTACAAGTATTCATTTCATTTACAGTTAATCAGATTAAATGGCTCAAAGCCTACAATGCATTTCAGGGACAAGAAAATGGATTAGACCTATGGGTAAGAGCTGAGCCTAGAGACCCGGAACAGTTATGGAGAAGTCATAGAAATCTCATGAGGGCTCCAGGCGTGATTGAAGCATTAGGACCCATGCATGAAGCAATCATTCGGCAAGGGCTTGAATTCTTTTCTTCTATTAAAGACCCTGCCATTGAAGCAGCTAAATTTCGATATCGGATATCTAATCCAAATATTCAGCTCCGAGAGCCGTTTAAGTATGAAAATTTTAAGCTTGCTGCTAACTGATTCCCCCTCTATGGTGAAATTATTTTGAGGGCAGGGCCATCCTGGTTAGGATATAGATTTCGGAGTCCAATCATTTGGCATCCTGCACCTGGATACCAAGCCCTGTATGAAATGCCCGAGGGCCAGACAAGCCATTTCTTTGATCATCTAGTTTCGCATCATGGGTGTAGGCCCCCACACGAAATTCCATCTCCAGCCTACTCCCTCACTGCTCTGCATGTCAACTACAATGTTTTCATGAGGCCATGAAAAAGGGTAAGCTGGGGGGTGTGTGGAGTACCAAGGAAGGTATGTTTCGATGGTCATTTTGGTATCTTTTCATCAGAACTCAAAAGCCTTTTGCATGAGAAATCTAGATAATGATAAGAATTTATAATGAAACACGAGAGATTAATGAAAAGCACTGATAGTCATCATTTCTATGTGCAGGAGGGAGGAAATACGGGAGGTGGCCATTCCAAAAGTAAAGACAAGGATGAGCTAACTGCTGTCCCTTTGACGGAAGACCGGAAACGAACTAGATCACAACGAATCAATCCAAGAAAGGATGCGGAGATACCAGCACGAAACAGAAAAGGGAAGAAGTAACGCAGTATTAATGATTCTGCGAATCCCTCAGGATCTGAGATCCTGAGGGATCGCTATTTTACCTATTTTTTGTACCTAGATATCTCCGCCATCTTCCCTATAAAAGGGGTAGCACTATTGGCTTCAGAGAGGATCTTTTGGGGAGTGTAATTTCTTTTAAGGAAGATCAGGACTATGATCTTTATGTTCGGTTGAAGACTTGAGTTCCTGTAATTTTATTGCATGCTTTAATACAAACTTGTTCACTCTTTTATCTTTGAGCCTGGATCTATCTTAAGCGGTGTACCCCTGGAGGCTAAGGGCCCGGCCCTGGAGGACACTTGCTCTTGTATTATTACGCGTGGTTTCCGTGTGGTTTGTTCATAGACGTACTCTGGTAATCTGCTGTGTTTTGAGAATATTCTATTACATGCTCTGTTGTGATCAAGTCATTTCGTGTTCTTGAAATTTATATTGATGCTATGTTATTTTACCAATTCTTTAAGCATTTATTAATCCCTACAGGACACTGTTACTTTATTACAGAATTCTTCACGATTGTGTTTTTCATTATAACAAGTCATCTGGAAAGATCTGTTGTACATGGGTATCGAATGTGACTATTCTTTATTATGAGATACAGTCGTATGTGTTTCAACAGAAGCAGATTAAGTATGGTGTGTTTCTAAGGTTCTATAGTATTGTTCCATCATATAAGATTGAGGGATTGGTGTTTTGATTGGCATGGTTAAATAGAGTTGCAGCTTAAAGAACTCAATTATTACCTATTTCGATTACTGTTCTATTCTTGAACTGCTGTTCCATTTATTTGTTGTTCCATTTATTTGCTGTTCCATTTATTTGTTGTTCCATTTCAATTTGCTATTCCATTTCCAGATTGCTAATTTGCTGTTTCTTGAGGACGGACTTAGGCTGTAGAGGACCCCAGCATCTGCTACTTGGTCCCCAGACCTCTGATCTGCTTCCGTCAGCTATGAAAGGGATGTGTTATTGCTACCAAGCCCTTGGCTGATGTGTTGTTCCATTTCATTATCACTTCTTTTATCTGCTGTTTCATTTCTAATCATTAAGAACGATCCTAGGCTGTAGCGAGCCCAGCATCTACTATTTGGCTCCCAGACCTATGATCTATTCTCATCAGTTATGGAAAGGATGGGTTATTGCTACCGAACCTTTGTCTGATGCAATACTTGGTGTGATTTAGTCCGTTGAAGTAGTTAAGTTGTAGACTTGCATTAGTTTACTTTCGTAGTTGTAAATAGCTGTACTACAAGCATTACTCTGGCAAATGCTAGCCTCAGACTGAGACACCCTTTGAAATAACCAGACGATCCCTGATTGACATATTAATGTGAGGTAACTACAGGTGAAAGAGACCCTTTTTATAGCTCCACAACTGCTAGCCGGCAAGATCATGCGGAAATGTCGCGGCGACGAAGTACCAGCATCTATGATTGTGTTAGTAGAGCAATGCACAAAGGGATCCAGTTCAACTTGGCGAAGTTCCTTTGCGACGAGTTCTTGACAAACTGCAGGGAGGCCAAGGATCAGGGTAAGACCTTTCACTATTCGTGGTTGCTCCTATCCATCTTGTTGGTTGCAAGGGAGCTACCGGCGGACAGCCAGTTTCCCACTATTGAGGGTGACTTGCCCGAAGCCACGAGGTACACCTCGCTATGGGCTACAAGAGACGCGAACAGGATTCGCGAGATAAAGATGTTCTGGGTGTTCGTGGAGGCGAGCATCCAAACATGGATCAACCGTAGGCCGTGCTTGTCCCCTACAGTTCATAACAACTTGCAAAGCACGGTAGAATTCAAGGTGAGTATGCATAACCTGTATATTCGGGCGTGCAAGGATCCAGCACAAAAATGGGTGAAGCTTCTGTTCATTACAATGGATGATGCGATCTTCACTGTGATGGATTCATGGCCTCCAGAGTGGCACGCCTTGGACATGGCGGAAATAGAGAAGATCGCAACTCAGCAACGAAAGAATGACACCAAGCTGTGGTTCGCGCAGCTGGCTAAGAGGAAGCACCAGGAACAGGAAGCAGCTACATGGCAGAAGGCGGCCAATGCAGCAGCAGCAGCACAGACAACAGAGATTACAACTGCACCAACCAGAGAGGCCGAGGAAGGCTAGGAGATGTCCTCGGGGCAGCAGACCGGGGAAGTGGATAGGGAGGAGGACCGCACGGACCCCAGTACAACATCAACACAACTCAAGCAGCCATGCAACCCAGAGAAAACCATCCCCAGGAAGAAAGGGAAAGCCACAAAGATGTCTGACGACCCGATCACGCTCATAGAAGGTGATCTATTGGATATCAGCAAGACGATTTGGGAAGTCACGGAGGGTGTGCTCCAGGGATTATGGATGGAGCAGAACACTGTGTTGGGGGTGCTCAGCACGCAGCTATAAGGTTTACAGGTACAGTACCCCCAAACAAGCACAATGGCCCAGTATGTCGCAGTAGGAACTGTTGAGGCCGAACAGCTGTTGCACGCCCGTATGGGTAACACCTTCATCTTGCCCAAAGGTGTGTTAGCAATAACAAGTGAGGATGACCGGGCTGTGATGAGCAGCATGAAAGGCGTCAGCTTGAACTTGGCCGCCCTGCCGTGCGAAATACTGTACCAGCTGCAAGATGGGGTCATTGTTGAACTCTGCGCCCGGGAAGGCCGAGTGATCCAGGTCCTACATGAGCAGAAAATCAACATGGACCAGCTCAGCATCCAAAGGGATGCATTGGTTGCGCAGGCTAGCAGATTGGAGTAGGCCATAGAGGATGCATGCAGGAGCGTTCCAAAGTTGGTCGTGCCGGCAGAACTACCAGCAGCAGAGTGGTTCCATAAATTGGCGGCCGGCGTCCGCGAAGCCCGGGAGGAAACGAAAAAGGTTCAGTTGGAGTTGAACCTGAAAATAGCTGAGTTGCGATTGAATGTGCAACCCTCCACACCCCTAGAAGTCAGAGAGTAGCGCGCCCACGCTATCCAGATGGGGTTGGAACAAATTGGCCAAGCGACACAGGGGTGCACCGGGATGTTGGAGCAAGCACTAACCATACTTACGCACCTACAGGAAGACCCGAACCTACAGCGCCTAGAGACAGAGGCGCGCGAGTTGCAGCAGGAGTACAACAATGTCTGGGGCACCGTGTAGACGGTTGCCCTTACTCAACGACTCGCCAGACTACAGCAGGCAAGGGCACTGAAGGACCGATTAGACGCCGCGCACCAAAAGGAAGCCCTGCTTAAAGCACGCATCCAGCCATGGATTGATGAAGAATTCATAATCATAGCTACCATTGAAGGGAAGTTGGCACAGATGCAGGAACTATATACAGTTGGACAGGAATGTGACCCTGCTCACGAAAGTTCAAAGATACGTGTGCAACAAGTACAACAGGTGGCAGAACAGTGTGCTCCGAACACCCAAGCTGCGCGAGACCTGTTGCATGGACTTCGTGTAAAGATCGTCACACCAGCAGAGTGACTTGAGGACGAGTCATGATGATTGTGTGGGGACCTGTTGGGCAGTGGATCCCCCCATAGCATGTTTTTAGGGCTTGAAGCCCGAATTTTGGTCAAGTGTAATGTAAAGACCCCGCAAAATGTGGGCACAGAGTGCAAGAGTCTAGGGTTGTCCACCCTAAGATAATGTAATTTAATGTAAAGTGTGTCGGCCTACCCATGGTCCGCAGACCATGGGATTGTATAAATAGAGCGAGGCTCTAAGTGTAAAGTCAGTCTTAGTTTTTGACAAGTAACAGATAGATGTGAAGGCATGGTTAGAAGTTAGAAGTAGATCTGAAGGTATTGGGTCATAGTGATAGGTAGAGGCTCTGCAGCTGAGTGCGCAGAGGCCTAGTAGAGTTTGCAGCTGAGTGCATGGACCCCTACAGCTGAGTGCACAGGGTGGAGTTGGGATTGTACTTGGACGGAGAATTAATAAAAGATAAGTTGATTCTGAAATATTTTGTGTCTATGCTTCTGTTATATTTATGCATCTCTTTACGGTTTTATATTTATGTGCACTTGCTATGAATGTTGAATGATTAGTGAGAATATTGGGCCCACACAATTAAGTTAAGATCTATACTAATAGCACAGTAAGGATAAAGGATCTAGACAACGCCTCTTCGCGCTCTTTACAGAGCTATGCGGAAGCAGTTGCACAAGCTGCGAAGGACAGACGACTACGCGGAGCAGCACAGGCATGCAGGTTTGGTCCACGAACTTCCTAGATTTCATCAAGACATCCCTAGGGTGCAGAAACCTGGTTCCAACACCCTCCCATACTACCTCGGGTGAGACCTCAGTCCGTACACCGCGGACTGTTGCCGAAAGGGCCGGTAGTTTCGGGATTTGTTTGGCTAAATCACTTCTGAACTTGGGTCAGGCCCCAACAAGCCAACAAACACATAGTGTCTTCATCAACCAAAGAAGTTGGAAGTCCCTCTGCAAATAATTCACTTTATTAATTCACTTTAGAACTGTAGTCTTTTCATGTGTTGTACTTGATCTACTTTTTAAAACCACTAGTTCCTTTTCATATAGTTCCCAGGAAAGCAGATTTCCTTGCTCGTCCTAACAACTAGGTAGACCATATCTAGTCCTCTCGTCAAATTTGGAATCAAACAAAGATATTGACTTGTGAACCTCCTTTAATATGTTCTCAGCTTGAATACAAAGTAGGTTTTTCTCATTCATTTTATTGATTTCCATAATTACTCCAGCTCTGTCTATGATATCTAATTCCCTTAGTTCAATTGAAGATTTTCCATTTAAATATTTGATCATCTTTTTAGCCTTCACTACTTCTTTATGTAGAGTTTTATTTCATGCGTCAATGTTTTATTCCAACCCATTCATCATAATATTTTGTTGAGCAATTATATGAATATACTCCCATATAGAATGGACCTCTTGGATGATATCATCCCAAACAATTTGTCTAGCTTCAATTAGAGAGATATTTCCCTTCAATTTGGTTTTTAACTCCTTGATATCATCTTGTGTTGCCTTGTTCTTGGTGGTCAACTAATCATTATTTTATTTTGCTATATTTAGCTGCCTCTCCTTGATATCAAGTTGTTCCTTTACCTGAGTTAGGTTGTCCTAAATTTTCTTTAGTTCAACCTCTGAAATTCTGAGTTCTTCCATAACTTTTATAAGCTTCTCTGAGGGGTCATTTGACTCACTTGGGACCACAATAGTGAAAACATGGATTTTGATTGATTGTTATAAGCCCTACACTTGTTCCTGCAAAATGATAGTTTCTTTGTTTTTGTCCACTAACTCTCTCACCAACACTTCCTTCTCTTTCTCAACCTAAGTTAGCTATGTTGGACATTAGATAAACCAACACTCCTCATTTTTTCGCAACATGGACTAACCACCTCTCGTTGATCCTTATCTCTGGCGATGCGATCATTGACTAACACTTTTGGGTTTTGGTCTAACGGCAATCGTGATTCCAAACAAGTGGTATCAGAACATAGGTCACGAGTTCGATAAACACCCAAATCATGTTGGGGGGAGATTTTTGGACATTGGATAAACCAACACTCCCTATGTGTTTTGTGACATGGACTAACCGCCTCTCATGGATCCTTATCTATGGTGATGCAATCATTGACTAACACCTGCAGGTTTTGGTCTAACGACAATCGTGATTCCCAACAAGTTCAGTTATTTGAGCGTGCTTAATCCTAAGAATTTTCAATTTATTTCTTAATTAATCCATCTCATATTCTATTTTTTTCAACATGGTTTTGACAACTTCCCTATTTTCTAGATCTACTCCCAATTTAACAACTAGCTTCTTATAGTCATCATTTTAAACATGCATTACTCTGGAATTTGCCTTTTCTTGTTTGAGCTGATTTAAAACTTTCTCCAAAAGCTTTTTTGCTTTACTTACTATCAAATATCTTTTTCTTAGGTCACTATATATCATTTCCCCTAATTGTCTATGCAAATAAATCTTGTTAGGCAATGGGATTTCAACTACATTTATGGATAGATCTAATGTTTTAAAATCAGGTCCTAAAGGAAGAGATTGAATAGTTGGATGCATGAGGGAAAATTTTAATTGGTTCCTTTCTAAATCCATAATAGAGAGTAGTCTTGTTTGATAAGTTGGAGTTTCTTGTGTTTCTAGCTGAGTTTCCATGTTTCTTCTCACCTTATGACTTCTTTCTTCAATTTGTTGATAATTCCTCTATAACACTTCTATGGTGGAGGGAGTTTATTCAATTGAGAATGTTTCCAAATCAGTGGAAATAGAGGAGGAGGTAGAGAACTCTAGGTTTCCCAACTGCATTTGAAAACCTGGTTGATTTTAGGGTCCCTCTATTAATTTAACTTGTACCTCTGCTTCTTCTTCTCTTTGAACCTTTGCTCTCTTTTGAAATTGTGAGTCTTCTATCTCAATATCAATTTGCTTAGGATATTCTCTTCAATATATTCTTCCTCACTACAGGCGTTTGAACATCTATTCTTTATTGCATTTTGATGCCCGACCATGTTTCTTGATTTGCCATTTTCTCAAGTTCTGGCTTGCTTTCATGAATATAAGGTGAAAATTTGATTTCCCCTCTTTTATTTGAAATTATATGATGAGGGTAATATTTCCACTTCTCTCCTTGATCAAATCCAAACTCCTTCATCATTTTTGCAACTTATAGGAGGGCTTGTTTGTTATTCACAATGAATGGCCCAATTGTTTTTTCTAACTTAAAAATATACCCCTTGTGTGCAAGAACAAAATGATCTTGGTCAACATTTAGACTATGCCTTATAAATTCAAGAGAAAATATCCTCGTAGGAAAAAATATTGGCAAACGATATGGTGGTACTTCATCTCCATGCAGCCTTATCTTAGTTAATCTTCAAAAATATACTACTCCCCCACTCTGGTGTCCTTACTAAGCTACAAAAACTCTTTTGCTTCAGGAAAAATCCTTAGAGGCTATTGATTGCTCAAAATAGTGTATGTGATGGCCATGAATGATGAAAAGTAATAAGAAAATCCCTTATTATTTTCCTTCTTCCTAACAACATTGTTCCATTCAATCACAAATTTCATTTCATTCTTTGAATCCCACATATTCAAACCCATATGGCCAAACTTATCAGCATGTACATATAAGAACATATAGACCATGAAAGAGGGATATCTAAAATAACCATAAATATGCGTTAGATAAATTTTGAGGTCTAAAATGGGCATCCTATGAAATATTATAAAATAATAGTGGAAATAATAAAATAAGATTAGATTACCTCATCAAGTTTTGGAGGGAAAAAAGGAAAAACTAATTTTTCAACTCGTATTTTCAACTTATCTCCCTATGATTTACTCAAATTTTGAGCAAGATCACTCATTGTATGCGGAATTTAATTTTTCATCCAAGGAGTACCCATGTTGCATACTTCTGATGGACCCTACTACACGAAAAATGTGAAATACATGAAAAAACGTGACTCTAATCATGTTTTTTCATGTATTTCACATTTTTCGTGTAGTAGGGTCCATCACAAGTATGCAACATGCTTACTCTGTGGATGAAAAAATTAAAGTATGCATCCAAAGAGTGCTCCCAATCGAAATTTGAGTAAAATCGTAGGGAGATAAGTTGAAAATACAATTTGAAAATGTACTTTTATTTTTATTTTTATTTTTTTATATTTTTACCTTTTTACTCCAAAAATGGTGAATCATCCCCCATGGTTGACATCATCATATTGAATCATGTTGGTTCTTATAAAGTTGATTTTTGTTGTACATTTTTGTTTTGAGGCACATTTTTTACCTCAAAATTTCTCTAATGATAGTTCTAAAATTGAAAAATGATAGACTTGGCTAGGTAAGAAGGGATATCCAAAACTATATTTGGTTGCAAAATCAAACTAAAAAACCCCGGGTATTTTTCACTTACTATCCCAGTATCATATTCTCCCAAAAGAGACAAAAGTATAACTAAAACATGTTGTGGAGCTTCAGAATAAAAGGTTGTTGAATAATTCACTACTGTTGGAGGAACTTGGGAATTTGATGACAGAATGAGTTGAAATAAACCTTCCTTATTCTCTTTAGAAAGATGTCTATAAGTGAGGAGTAAGGAATCATCTAAAAATATCTTAGGATACTCGATTGTATGAAAATTAAAAGCATTGTGTATTAGCTCTGAAGTGACCTCCAAAATATTCTTCCCTAAAGAAGACATAACAAAATTCCTCTGCAGGACAAAGGAAGACACTAACCAACTGAAAAATTTGGGGAAATCATAGGTATGTGGGACACACACATGATAAAGGTCGGACTTGACAAATCGAAAAAGATTATCAGAGTCACTGGATCGATTAAGAATGTCCTCTCGAATCTCCAAAAGTTCCAAGGAGCAATGATAATCATATACTTCTCCTTATTTTTCCATAAGGGGTGTATGAAACTACATAAAAATTACAGGTTTTTTAGTTGATTTCGTGGTTTTCTCCATGTTTACAATTTTAAAGAAAGGACAAGGAAGAAATGTGGAATTATGAGTTACCCATTAAATGGAGACAATGAAGAGACGAATACTGATGTGGAATTGACAATGTACACTCTGAACGTTGGTCAATGTAACTCTGAAATTGGAGGATAAAGAAAGTAATAGGCAAGACAACCTTTTATCTTTTTTTTCCTAAGCAGGAAAAATGAAAAATCTTGATGACGAAAGGGGTACGGAAGGGTGACATGCATGTACAAGAGATGATGTGGAGGATTTTTAGTGTGAAAATTCTTGGAAGGTGTACCAAAAATACTTCACTTAAGTCACTAGGTGACAAGTGACCCTAACAACAAGTTGATGGTTGTTGTCATCTTAGATATGAAACACAAATAGAAAACTTGCAGTAAAAGAATTTATAATACAAAACATAAAGCAGCGATATAAATTATCCAATATAATAACCTAATTGGAAAGACAAATTTTAAATGAAGTAGTCTTTTATTGATAACACCTAGTAAAGGATATCTACATATTGGTTTGTAAGTCCCCCTCCGTGGGGTGGGTCCTTTGATATCCATGACACTTCAAAAAATTGATCCTCTCTAAATGTGAAAAACTCAAACAAAAGTGAGGAACTCAAAGTGGGAGCTCAAGAAAAATGACGATAATGTTGACGATGATAATGATCATGGTGACGAATGAATGAAAAACCCTCCTTTATATAGCAAAGTATGGAATTAATCTAGAAAATGGAGAATAATAAAATATTATTAACCAAATTCATATCTAGCTACTTGGAATACTTTATTATATTTATTGGAGGGAAAATGAATTTAAAATGGTTAAATACCTTTATTTAGAAATAATTAACAAATAAAATGATTTATTAACTATTTCGCAAGAAACAAGAAAGGTGTGAAATCAGAATAATTACTAAATAGTGATTTAATAATTATTCTAATAATAGAAATAAGGATATTCAAATAAATAATGATTTATTTAAATATTCCTAAGGGATTTAGTCAAATGTGACAAGGAATAACTATTAAATAATGATTTAATAATTATTTGTAGAGAAAATTAAATAAATAATGATTTATCTAATTATTCTCATGGGGTTTTTTTATTTAAATCAAAAAATAATTTAATAAAAGTGGTTTACTAAATTATCTTCCACGGTGAAAGTGATTTTACTATGGTAAAATTAAATCTACATGATGTATTTCGATCCACCTATTTAGAAATGGCTAGGTGATCATTTTTTAGTGATAACAAGGATTGAGGTGGATTAATGACATGTAAGGGCCAACTCACTTGCCTAGCTTGACTAATAGGCACATGAGTTTCCACCAACTTCTGATGCATCATTTTCATAAAACCATTAACCACTTCTAAGGGTTCACCATAGTGGTTTGTGAAAAGCAGAGGGGACCTGTCAGAATGAATCGTGGTTGTTGATTTGGAGATGGGTTGTTTAGGCATATTTCTTTTCAACGGTTCCTCATCTTGTAGCTTTCAATTGCTTTAACCTGTCAAAAAGCCTTTGATTCCTCAGGTTGATTCCAATGAGTGACGATCCAACCACAAACTTGTGCATGCTTTAATTTCCAATTTGTAAAAGTTCCAGACCCACTTTTATAAGGGGGGCTTCACTAGGGGAGAAATATCATACCACGTGCATTCATATTGGAGGATATAGATTGAGGAAAAAATAACATAATATATTGGGGGATATATAGGGGGTAAAGGGTTTTTATATTGGCAAGTATAAAAATGGAGCTCAAAGTTAATGAAAAAATAAAGGGGTGTAAAAAATGTTAATGAAAAAATGAATACCTACAATATCTAGTGAAAGTAGGGGTTTTTTAGATTGGAAAGGCGTATTGGTTTTGTATTGGTAGGGTGTTAAATAATGTGAATTTTACAGGTATTTTCCAATATGTAGTCAAATAAAGGGTATTGTTTAATATTCCACAAATGCACATGATATGTAAGAGGTTCATTGAGTGAAGCCCTCGTGCTTTTATATAGTTTAAGGTTGCACTTTTCAGCCTGAAATGTTAGGATTGTATACAAAATATAAATAAAACTTTTGAAAAGGGATTGTTATATAAAAAAATTCCTAGTCCCTGCATCCAAAGTCATATATATATATATATATATATATATATATATATATATATATATATATATATATATATATATATATATATATATATATATATATATATATATATATAGATATAGATATAGATATAGATATAGATATAGATATAGATATGATTTTTTTGTAAGAAAATTAAAAGTAACCTTTGACTACAACACCTTGCATTAAATAACTAGCCATGGCATGATTGTATCTAGCAATTTCCAAAATCCAAGACTCCAAGTATTTTCATAATTATGACTACCACCACACATGAAAAAGAAAACAACAAGGAGATTGGAGGGACAAATCCTTTTTGAGTATTTGATAAGACCAATCAACTCAACAATCATTTTAAGATCCAGATAGAAACAAAAAACTAAAATTCCAAGCCTGTCCATACTTTCAACAGGGAAAATAGGTTCATTACCATCCATAGGTGACCTATAATTTTTCCTCTCTCCCCACATAGATGTTTAATTTTATGGATAAAATTTGACAACCATATAATTTATTTCACTTTTCAACATTTACTCAAGCATATTCATCATTAACCATTAACAAGTAGAGTACTAATAATGTTAATTTTCTTAGGGCTAGAAGTCTTTGTTGTAGATAATTTCATTTTAAAACATTTTCAACATTTTCACATTGCATTCACCTAGTATCATCATAAGCAATTATGTAGAGAGAAAATTAACAATAACAATATAGTGGAACAGTCATAGTTTTGTCAGGATATCTTTGTCATAGGGCTCAGCACATATCCTTCATATCTATGTCATAATATTTTCTCATATCGCAGATAAGAAGGCCCAAGGAGGTCATTGTCATACCCTAGAACTGAGGCCCAGTAGGGAATTGTTACACCACTGGAATAAGGCCCATTAGGGTGTTGTAGTGTTATCACAAATAGCAAGGCCTAAGGAGGCCATTGTCATACCCAAGAACTGAGTCCCATTAGGGTGTTGTTACACCACAAGCCTGAGGCCCATGAGGGCGTTATCACACCACAAGACTGAGGTACAATTTCACAAACCCATAGGATGGAATGATCCTTATATCACTATTAATTAATTGCGGGTCCCGGTGTGCATTTATTTGATGCACACAAATCCTGCCTTTTACCCTATGAAATACATGCAATTTGGAGTATTCTTGAACAACATAAATATATATGTGTTGAAAAATTAAAAATGTTTAATTGTATTAATATTACTTTTGAGTAAAAAAATACTCTCCAAGTTGAATCATTCAATTTGGACAAAATTCCCTTGCTTTACTAAAATGCACATCCATGGTTCATTTCTTGGCTAGTATAATTGATTCAAATTGTAGATTGTTTATATTATTATTTTGCACACTTTTACATTGTTATATATTTACTAACTAGTAGAGTAGTAACAGTGTTAATTTTATTAGGGCTAGAAGTCTCTGTTGTAGATAATTTCATTTTAAAACATTTTCACATTGCATTCACCCCATATCATCATAAGAAATCATGTAGAGAGAACATTAGAAATAATAATGAAACATAATAGTCATAGGTCTGTCATGATATCTCTGTCATAGGTCTTATCATATCTCCTTCATATCTCTATCGTAATATTTTCTCATATCACAGATAAGAAGGCCCAAAGAGGTTGTCATACCCAAGGATTGAGGCCCATTAGGGCGTTGTTACACCACAAGACTAAGGCCCATTAGGGAGTTGTTACACCACAAGACTGAGGTACAATTTTTCAAACCCATAAGATGAAATTATCATTATATTACTACCAATCTATTACAGGTCCTAGTGTGCATTTATTTGAGGCATACAAATCCTACCTTTTACCCTATGAGATCCATGCAATTTGGAGTATTCTTGAACAACATTAATATATATATGTGAAAAAAATAAAAATATTTAATTGCATTGATGTCACTTATGAGTAAAAAAATAATGTCCAAGTTGAATTATCAATTTCACCTTGAAATTAATGTTGGGCATACATTTTTGTGAAGCGGGACAAAATTGCCTTGGTTCACTAAAATGCATGCCTAGGATTCAATTCTTGGCCAATTTGATTGATTCAAATTGTATACTATTCAATTAGTGATTACTGGTCTTGGTGTGCATTTATTTGAGGCACACAATCCTTGCCTTTTACCCTATAAAATCAATCCAATTTGGAGTATTCATGCACAGCAGAAATTTAATGAGGATGAGTTACTGCCCACCCAAATTTAATGAGGATGTACTTCATGCTATGTGAGAAGGCATGTTCCCCACACATTTCAAAGGTATCTTAGGTCATGTATAAATAGGAAGAGACTTCTAATTTGTAAATCATAACACATTGGTGATGTTGTCATATTTTTTATACATATTTTTTATTTTGCAACATAGAGTAGAGGCAACATACCCTTGTTTGCCATATTTAGCCAATGAAAAATGTTGTACATTCTAATTGTAAAATTGGTTGGAATATGGTTGGAACATGATAGGATAAATGGAATCCTCCTAGGGTAATATATGGGTGGAATGTTTCCCACCATATTGATGGAATGTTACCCACTATACCTTACATTAAATAACTAGGGTCATTGAATTCTTTACCATAATTCCATCTATTTATTCTTCTCCATTTGTGATTCCCTGTGGGTACTAATGTAGACCATGGCCTTATGCAGGCCTTCCAATTGACTTACTAGGTGTCTCATATTCCTTCCTTATCTCATGCATATTGCCACTATAACACCCTCTAGGGGTAGGATATCTAGCCATGGCATCACTGTATCTAGGAATTTCCAAAATCCAAGACTCCAAATATTGCCAAAATTAATACTACCATCACAAAGGAAAAATAAAACAACAAGAGGATTAGATGGAAAAAGCCTTTGTGAGTATTTCACAAGACCAGTCAACTCAACAATCACTCTAAAATCCAAATAGAAATAAAAAATAAAAAATAAAAACTAAAATTACAAACCTATCCATATTTTCAATGAGGAAAATTGGTTCATTACCATCCATAGGTGACCTATAAGTTTGCTTCTCTCCCCACATAGATGTTTAATTTTATGGACCAAATTTGAAAACCATATAATTTATTGCACTTTTCAACATTTACTCAAGCATATTCATTATTAACCATTAACTAGTAGAGTATTGACAACGATAATTTCATAGGGCTAAAAGTCTCTACTATAGACAATTGAATTTTAAAACATTTTCAACATTTTCACATTGCATAAACCCCATATCATCATAAGAAAATATGTAGAGAGAACATTAGCAATAACAATGTAGTAGAACAATCATAGGTATTTCATGATTTCTCTGTCATAAGGCTCCACATATCTCCCTTATATCTTTGCCATAATCTTTTCTCATATCATAGATAAGAAGGCCCAAAGGGGTCACTCTCATACCCAAGAACTGAGGCCATTAGGGTATTTTTACACCACAAGACTGAGGCCCATTAGGGCAGTGTTACACCAAGAAAGAAAAAAATATGGCTTGTCCTCGATCCACTCAGTCCTTATTCTATCCCCATGAATCCAGAACCTTTGTCCTTACTAAGGTTATCTTCTTACTCCTAGTATAGCAGGCACAAGGGTAAATAGGGAATCTGGTTAACTTAGAGCTCTTTGAATAGACTAGGAGGGATTAGCCATACCCCCCCATAGGGGTGCTCTTGGAAATAGAAACATTACCACCATTCTTGCTCTAGGTCTGAGTCCCATGCATATCCTTGATCATTTCTCTCTTCTCCCTTCTCTACCTATTCCTTCCTTTGGTGGGTAGTGGAAAATATTTGGTCTACCTTCCTTCTTCAAGATACTTTGAGAGTTACTAGGGTGGGGTGGCTCAAAAATTTTCAACCAACCATCATGTTTCCTCAAAGTGATTCTAGCTCCTTCTACCCACCAAAATAGGGATTATACCTGATTTCAAGTAACAGCTACAAGTAATTTCCCCTTGTCCTTCCATTATGTAAAAGAGCATAATCTCGTCCTATTGCTACAACTTCTAGAGTGGGAATTGTCCCGACATCGTTCTGCCATATGGTCTCACAAAGCCTTCCTTCAAGGGGTTTCAGGCTAGACTTACTGGTGAGACTATAACATGATGTGAGAACCATCTCTGTGATCGGAGGGGCCCCTCCTTGGTCCTAGCCACCCATCACAACTTAACCACCCCCCATGGATAAAATATCCTTTTCTATATCTGCCACTTCCATCTCTTCTGACATAATCTCTTCTTCCATAACTACATCACTTTACCATGGCCACTCCCTAAGGTCCCTTCCCTCGTGATTTCCTCCATCTCTTTTAATTCTCCTTCAACTCCCTCATACTCCTGATATTTCGTGCCACTCTTGCACTCCTTATCCTGGTTCCAACTTAAATTTCCCTTGTCTCCTCTAATCCTCTATTACTCAAAGACTTCATTTCCCCAATTATTTCATTCCAAAATCATCCCTTGTGTGGTGTTTTATAGTGTTTCACACTTCCTGCACCTTCATCATTGTTTCTTGTGACCTTGAATCCGCCATTATGGTTTTCTTATCTGAATTACTTTGAGTCTGCACAACCTGGTTTACAATCTTCCTTCAAATCAACTTGATACGATGGTTCACACGTGCTACCTATCTCACCCCATCCAGTCATAGCTTATTTTATATTTTTACCTTGGTATTAGCCTCATTAGTGTTCATTGCCTCAGAATTCCATGGTTTAATTTGACAACTTGCATTCTCTCTTATGCAACAAAAATTTGATTCAGTAATCTGCCCAACTACTTTATTTCACTTCAATGAAGATTATGATGTAGGGAATGAATAATTTGGTGTAAATCCCATCATGCAGTCTTGACCTTCACCTGAGTTTCTGAGCCTTCACATGTTAAAGTATTTTGTCACTAGTGTGCCTGGTCCAAAAGATTTTGACTCCTGCCCTTAATTTTTTTGAAGATTTTTCATTCAAATACTTAATTATATTCATGGCCTTGGGTCTTTCTTTTTGTACTTATTTCTTTAATATATCAATGCTCATTTATGATCCTCTTATCATAGTCTTATTTTGTACAATTATATGAGTATATTCTCATATAGAATGAACTTCTTGAATGATGTCATCCCAAACAATTTGTATAGCCTCAATTAAATAAATATTACCTTTCAACTTGGTTTTCAACTCTTTGATTTCATCTTTAGTTGCCTTAGACTTACTAGTAAGTTGATTGTTACTTTCATTTGCTATGTTTAGCTACCTCTCCTTTACATTCAACGTCTCCCTTAACACAGCCAAATCATCTTGGGTTTTCTTTAGTTCAAATTCTAAATTTTTGAGCTCTGCCATGACCTTTGTCAATTTCTTTGAGGGGTCATCTAATTTAGCTGGAACCACATTGGTGTAAACATGGTTTTTAATTGACTATTATAGGCTTTGTGCTTGTTCCTACAAAACAACAATATCATTATTTATATCAACTAATTCTCCTATTAATAGATATTTTTCATTTTCAACTTGAGCGAACTCAACTGTTTGACCATGCTCAGTCCCAAGAATTTTTAACTTCTTCCTTGATGATATCACCTCAGATTATGTGTTCTGTAATAGGGTCTTGATGTTGTGTTGCTATACTAATTCTCATTTTATAGCTCCTATCTTTAATTTGTTCATAATTCTTCTGCAAATTTTCAAATGGAGTCTCTTCTATTGTGAATGTTTCCAAATCAGTGGAGATAGAAGATGAAGTAGTGTGCCCTGGATTTCCCAATTTCATTTGAAAACCAGGCTCATTTGAAGGTCCTTATGTTAATTTGATTTGTATGTCTTCTTCATCCTCTGTTTGAATTTTAGTCCTCTTCTGTGATTGGGAATCCTCCATCTCAACATCTATCTGTTCAAGAGTAATCCTCTTCAAACTCTTCTATTTTACCATAGGGGTTTCAACATCCATTCTTTATTGCACCTTGTTACATGGCCAAGTTTCTTGATTTTCCATTTTCTCAATTTCTGGTCTACTTTCATGAATATAAGGTGCAGAATTAATTTCCACCCTTTTATTAGAAATTATATGGTGAGGGTCATATTTCCACTTTTCTCCTTTCTCAAAACCAAACTCCTTCATCATCACTTCCACCTATGTAAGGGCTTGTCTGTTGTTTACAATAAATGGCCCTACAATCCTCTCTAGCTTGAAAATATACCCTTTTCATGTAGGAACAAAATGTACTTGGTCAACACTAAGACTTTTCCTTATAAATTCAAGAGAAAATATCCTCATATGCAAAAATATTGGCCTTGAAATGAAGGTTGGGCATGCATTTTTGTGAAGTAAGCCAAAATTTCCTTGCTTCACTAAAATGCATGCCTAGGCTTCATTTATTGGCCAATTTGATTGATTAAAATTGTAGATTGTTTATTTAATGATTTTACACACATTTACATTGTTATATCTTTACTTTGAGCTTAAATATTTATACTTCAAACTTCAGACAACATTCTAAGTTTTGCTTTGGCTTTCCTTATGTGAAAGTTGTGTATAAGTGGGAGACATAGTTATGTAGGATATTTGTCAATCATGATGCAAGGTTATATCCTCAGGTTATGAATTTTCCAATTATGACCCATTTCAAATTCCATTATGAAGAGTGTAATTGGTTTGGTATGGGAGTGCATATTTGTTCTAATTATGATCATTGGCATATATGATTAATTTATATTCTGACAAATTGGGATTTCAGTGTATAAGATTTATTTTATGATAACGACTATGGTATGTTGCATAAAATGGTTTTATATTTAAGTTTGATTTATCATTATCTCACATTCAATTAAGTATAGGTCCTAGTGTCCATTTATTTGAGGCACACAAGCCTTGACTTTAACCCTATGAAATCGAATCTTCAATTTTTCATATTCTTGCACAACAAAAAATTTTGTGTGCAAAATTAATGTTAATTATGAGTAAAAAAATACTCTCCATGTTGAATCATTCAATTTGGAATTGAAATGAAGGATGGGAATGCATTTTTTCTGAAGTAGGCCAAAATTGGCTTGCTTCACTAAAATGCACACGCAAACTTCATTTATTTGCAAATCTGATTGATTCAAATTGTAGACTATTTATTTAATTAGTTTACACACTTTTGAATTATTATATGTTTACTTTGACCCTTAAATAATTATGCTTCAGATTTCATACAACATTCTAAGTTTTGCTTCAACTTGCATTATGTGAAATTTG
Organism: Pinus tabuliformis; assembly: GCA_031772625.1. Lineage (NCBI taxonomy): Eukaryota > Viridiplantae > Streptophyta > Pinopsida > Pinales > Pinaceae > Pinus > Pinus tabuliformis. The sequence continues at coordinate 543,025,739 of CM062820.1, read as the reverse complement.
TGTCTAGGTATTTCTTCAGCTTGTTGTTGGGCATAACAATTGTCCTTTTAATTCAAAGCAATGGTTGCAACTCTTCACATTAATTGTCAATCCTAGTAGGTTTTGTTATTGCAAGGTTGTTACGCAAAATATATGCAAGGGTAAATGATGACTAGTGCTAATGATTCTCAAACTCAGTCGTAGTAATCACACTCTCAGCAATTCAATACTCTCATTGTTACACTCTCAAACCTTGTTCACACTCTCAAGAAATAAACACATAATCCAGAATTAAACCACTCTATCACTATTCCACTCTTATTCAGAAAAGAACAATGCTCCTAGAAATAATTCTCTCAACAATGTTGAAACACACATTAAAATGAAATGAACACCATCAAATTGTAACTGGAATTAAATCATTTTCACCCCAACAAAGGGATCGGTCCAAGACTTATGTTGCTAAACAATATAGAGGTTAGGGTTTTGCAATCATTAAAGCATAAAAAATACTAATAATAACAGTAATAACAATCACACATGAGTTATAACTAATATGAAATAAATCATGCAGCTACAATACATTCCTAACCAGTGGTCTCTGCTAAGAAGGAGGGCCCATCCTTCCTAGCAAGGGTCAGTGCACTACATAACACACAAACTAGTCAACAGAAAGGTATGGCACCACAAATGATTGAGATTTAATGAAACATATAGGATTACAATGTTGGTGCCCTCCCCCTCTATCACTATCTATATGTTTCTATATGTTTATCTCGCATGGAAAAAAACACACCTCTTTATAATTTAAAATTACAATGATAAGATCATCATGAGAATATTTTGATTCTCATGTGATCTAATTTGAGAATACATATCAATAATTCGATAACAATTTCCAAGGTTAGGATAAAGTTGCAACAAATTTTCCAAATTACAATAATTATCAATAGAAAATCCTAATTATTTCATCAAAAATTCACCAAAAAAAAATGGGCTCCAAGAGGCCCCTAATGCAAAAATGTAGCTCATCCTCGAGTCACTTAGTCCTCCTTTTGTCCCCATGGATCTGGTAAACTTTGTCCTTATTGAGGTTGTCTTCAACCCTTTGGTACAACAGTTGTAGGTGTTATGAAACCAGCTCACAAAAAGATAGAAAAGAGAGATCCACGCCTTAGAATTCAGCCTCTTCGAGGGGGCAACCTCCTTTACATTACATAAATGAACAATTCTTGGATGATACAAATGACAAAACCTCCTTTCTATATATAGGAGTCTAAGGAGTCACAATATAATCCAACCGACCTAACAATAATAATATAAAGCCACAAAAATAACAATAGAGGGATTCTATGGGGCACAGAAATAACAATATGGGGGTAATAGGGGCACAACAATATAAATAGGGGGTATAACTACAATAGTAATGGGGTAATCACTAGTATTATAGGGACCCAACATGCCCCTCTCCTTCAAAAAAGTGTTGTCCTCAACGCTTGAGCAATTCTGGATACTTCTGCATAAAATTCTCATCCTCCCATGTGGAATCTTCAGCGGATAAGTTCTTCCACTTGATAAGATACTCTGAAATTGATCGATTTCGTAGCTGTCGAGTTCTTGTTTCTGTGATTGCTTCCGGTTCCAATATAATTTTTCCTTCCTCGTCAAGTTCTGGCAATATTGTTTGAATTGGGAGCTTGTCACCTATAACCTTCTTTAAACATGAAACATGGAAAACTGGGTGCAATCGAGAAGCTGCAGGAAGCTCCAATTTGTATGCCATAGTACCAATCTTTTCCAACACCTTGTACGGACCATAATACTTTGGTGATAATTTATTATCCTTCTTAGCTTGCTTTAGGGACATTTGCTTATATGGTTGTAGCCGTAGGAATACCCAATCACCTACATCAAAACTTCTTTCACTGCGATGTTGATCTGCCTGTTGTTTCATTCTATTTTGTGCCAACACGAGGTTATCCTTTAAGAGTTGGAGGACTTGTTGTTGATGTTCGATGTGATGTTCCACTGCCTGAACCTTAGAATTTTCTCTTAAATATGATGTGATGGATGGTGGTTGATACCCATAAAGTGCCATAAATGGGGTCATTTTTGTTGCTGTATGGAAGGAAGTGTTATACCACCATTCAGCCAGAGGCAACCATTTGACCCATTGTGTCTGTTTATCAGATACAAAGCAACGAAGATATCCTTCCAAACATTTTTTACTATCTCAGTTTGCCCATCAGATTGAGGATGATAAGATGAGCTATGAGCTAACTGAGTACCAAGACAAGAAAATAATTTTGTCCAAAAATTTCCAGTGAAAATGGGATCTCTGTCACTTACAATAATCTTTGGGTTTCCATGTAGCTTTTGAACTGTTTCCATAAATGCAGTAGAAACTGTACTGGCTTTAAATGGATGTGATAATGCACAAAAGTGTGCATACTTGGTAAGTCTGTCAACTACCACCATGATGACACTCTTTCCCTCAGACTTGGGTAAACCTGTGATAAAATCCATTGAAACCTCCTCCCAACGTTGGCTTGGAATGGATAAAGGTTGTAATAGACCTGGTGTCTTAATTGTTTCAACTTTATTTTGCTGGCAAACCAAACATTCCGCCACAAACTTTTGAATATCTGATTTAAGGCCATCCCAAAAAAATTCCTTCTTAACCCTGTGGTAAGTTTTTAAAAATCCTGAGTGCCCTCCTAAGGGAGAAGTGTGCAATTCCATAAGAATCTTTTGTTTTAGCTGGGAATTCTTACAGAGGTATAAGCGATCTTTGTACCATAACGAATCATTTTGCCAGCTAAATGTATCAGAAGTACTGGAATCTTGTTGTAGCTTTCGAATAAGTGCCCACACTTCTTCGTCATTCTTCCATTCCTCCCTTGCTTCGTTTATCCAATCTGGTTGGATAATAGAAATGGCACACAACAATGCTTCCACATCCTCATCCTTTCTTGAGAGTGCATCTGCCACCACATTTTGCTTCCCTTTTTTGTAGATGATTTCAAAGTCATAACCCAACATCTTTGTGACCCACTTTTGTTGCTCTTCAGAGGATAATCTTTGTTCTAAAAAGTATTTAAGGCTATCATGATCCGTTTTTACCTTGAAGTGTCTTCCCATTAGGTAGGGTCGCCATTTCTTAAGTGCATGGAGTATTGCCAACATTTCCTTCTCATAAATAGCTTTGCTTAAAAACTTTCCCTTGATTGGACGACTTTCAAAAGCAATGGGTCTTTCATCTTGCATTAGAACAGCACCAATTCCATTTCCTGAAGCATCACATTCCACAATAAAGGTTTTTGTGAAGTCCGGTGTAGCTAAGACCGGTGCTTGGCACATTGCCTCTTTAAGATGTTCAAAGGCCTTTGTTGCTTCCGAAGTCCATGAAAATGAATCTTTCTTCAATAATGTTGTTAGAGGTGCTGCTATTCTCCCATAATTCTTAACAAACTTGCGATAATACCCTGTCAACCCAAGAAATCCTCGCAGATGCTTTATGGATGTGGGGATTTTCCATTCCTTAATGGCTTTAATTTTGCTAGGGTCTACCTTAACTCCTTCATGAGATACAATATGACCCAAATATTCCACCTCCTGGACTCCAAAGAAACATTTGGATCTTTTTGCATATAATTGTTTCTCCTCCAATAGTTGTAGCACCCTGTCAACATGTTCAACATGATCCTTCCAAGACTTGCTGTAGATTAGTATATCATCAAAAAATACTAACACAAATTTTCTAAGGAATGGTTTGAAAATTGAATTCATCAAACCTTGAAATGTTGAAGGTGCATTGGTAAGGCCAAAAGGCATGACCAAAAATTCATAATGACCCTCATGAGTTCTAAATGCCGTTTTCGGAATGTCTTCAATCTTCATTCTGATTTGATGATATCCCGAACGAAGATCCAACTTGGTGAAGTAAATTGATCCATGCAATTCATCCAGTAATTCATCAATAACAGGAATGGGGAACTTATCTTTAATAGTGAGCTTGTTGAGCTCCCTATAATCTGGACACATGCGCCATGATCCATCCTTCTTGTGCACCAATACTACTGGAGCTGAGAAAGAACTTTGACTTGGTTGAATTATACCAGCCTCTAGCATTTCTGCAACCATACGTTCAATTTCACTTTTTTGGACATATGGATATCTGTACGGCCTGATGTTTGGAGGAACACTTCCTGGAATCAGATGAATAGCATGATCATGATCACGCATAGGTGGGAGACCTTTGGGAGTCTCAAATACCTTGGAATGATTGTCCAGGACTTTTTGGAGATCTGGAGAAATAGATGATTCCAATGTGGAAACATCTAGCGAACATAATTGTGCAATTACACCTCTTTGCTCCTTTTTTAGAAGCTTTGTCATGCCATTAGAGCTGATTATCTTTCCTGGTTTCCCTGCAATACCCCTTAATTCAACTTCCTTTCCTTCCACAGAAAATTTCATGAAAAGTTCTTGAAAATTAAAAGCTATTGTACCCAAGGATTGTAGCCATTGGACTCCTAGTACAACATCAGCACCTCCCATTGGAATGGAAAGCATTGGGCTAGTCAATACATATTCTCCCATGGATAGCTTGATATTATGGCACTTTCCAGAACAATTTATTGTTCCTCCATTTGCAATCATCACTTGACACTCTGGTGCTGGATATAGGAAGCAATTCAATTCTTTTGCTACCTTACAATGAATAAAATTGTGGGTGCTTCCTGAATCAATCAACACTATTACCTTTTTCTTCTTGATTTGTCCTTCTATCTTGATGGTTTGAGGAGTGGTAATTCCCGCCAATGCATTACAAGATATGGTCGGATTTATTTGTTCTTCATCTAGGCTTTGTTCCTGGAATATATCCTCTTCTTTTGACCTTTCTTGCTCCTTTTCTTCTTCCTCTTCACAATCTATGTAGAATAATTTCTTCTCAGCACACTTATGACCTTTTGTGTATTTGCTATCACAATTGTAACAAAGCCCTTTTGCTCTTTTTCTTCCAATTGTTGTGGTGTCAACCTTGTAGGTTGTGGAAGACTATGGGCAACAACACTTCCGTCTTTATAGTTGTGAATGGTATGCTTCCTAGTTGCCATAATTTTGCTTTCCATTTTTCTTGCTAACCTGAATGCCTTCTCTAATGAATCAGGTTCCCAAAGGCGCACATCATGTTGGATATTATCCTTTAAAGACCCTATGAACACATCAATCCTATGCTCCTCTGGAATATCTTTTACCCTTATGTTCAATTTTTGGAACTCCTCAATGTGCTCCATTATTGAACCCTTTTGTTTGAGACTTATCAATTGGCTAAAAAAAGTGTTGCTTTTTGTATCCTCATAATGTGCTATCAATTCTTCCGTAAAAATTGCCCAAGTGATAAATTGTTTACGAGAACAAAGCCATTGATACCATACAAACTGATTTGGTTCCAAATATAAAGTTGCCATACGTACCTTTTGTGTGTTTTGCACATTATTGAGATCGAAGAATTGCTCCATCTGTAATATCCATGTGGCGGGATCCTTGCCATCAAACTTCCTCATATCGATTTTTGGAACATGGTGAGTCTTCGATCCAACATTAGAGTCTATGGAATCATGATTAACATTTCTTTTGTTCTCATCATGAGTTTCCTTTACTACCTTTTCACCATTAGTGACCCTTTCTTGTAGCAACTTCTTCAATTCTTCCATGTCTGTCTTCAAATCTATCTTCAAATTTGCCATCGAATCCTCCATCTTAGCTTCCATACCCTTTATCTTAGATTCCACGCCTTTACCTTAGCTTCTGTTAGCTTTTGTGAGTGTGACATTTGTTGCACTTGTTCTTGTAATTTTGATATATCATGTAGCATTTCTTCCTCTTCTTCATGAGTCATGCTAGAGCTTTCAGGTTCCTTACTAGGTGTTTTCATTTTCTTTCCTCGGGGCATCAATTACCGATAATAATGCTTTACTATGCCCTTTGAATTCCGTTAAACCAAGCTTACACAAAAATTTAAAAAAAAACTACACACCTTTTTTTCACTTTATAGAAGCCTGATATTGAATCTGATGTATCTTTGTAATCTCGGATCATCCAATTCTGAAATTGCTACCTATAGTATCCTTCTGCGTCCTCTTTCCAATGCCGCACGTCTGAGCCAAATTGGATTCTCCAAGGAAGAGTTATGTGAAATCTCCCACAGTGACTTTCTTTTGGACTGGTTCAGTAGAGCGAACTTGTACGACGTGCCACGAGTCCCTGTTTCAACCTTTGAATCTGAAACCCACACACAAGAAACTACAGTCCGTCCTCTTTCTGTACCTTTTTACAAAATTTCAATCCGATCCTCAGAGAGAGAGTTATGACGATTTTCCCCAGGTCACCTGTTTTGAATGTAATTCAGGAGTCTGCAAAAATGCCAACTTCCTCAGATCATATCTCCGAAAATATCGCGCGAAAAGCTCTGACATTCGGACCCAAGGTTCAGCGCCAATTCTTCTCAAATGGGTTTTTTTTGCGACTTCTGAAACGTCACAAAAAAAAATTTATAGCGAAAATGCCACAATGACCTGTTTGGAGCAGCGAAACCCTAGAATCCAAAGCTCTGATACCAAATGTTATGAAACCAGCTCACAAAAAGATAGAAAAGAGAGATCCACGCCTTAGAATTCAGCCTCTTCGAGGGGGCAACCTCCTTTACATTACATAAATGAAAAATTCTTGGATGATACAAATGACAAAACCTCCTTTCTATATATAGGAGTCTAAGGAGTCACAATATAATCCAGCCGACCTAACAATAATAATATAAAGCCACAAAAATAACAATAGATGGATTCTATGGGGCACAGAAATAACAATATGGGGGTAATAGGGGCACAACAATATAAATAGGGGGTATAACTACAATAGTAATGGGGTAATCACTAGTATTATAGGGACCCAACAGTAGGGGTGGTGTGGGAGCCTCATTTCTTTGGAGCTCTTAAAACAACCTAGGAGGGGAGTGCCATGCCCCCCCTCTCCACAACGGCATGCTTAGAAAATGATTTTTTGCCACCATTTTTTCTCTAGGGCCGAGTTCTATGTCTGTCCCTAACCCTTGTCCTCATCTTGCTACTACACTTGCTCCTTCCTCTGGCAAGCAGTGGCTAGATTTTGATCCTCTAGCCTTCTCCACAATTTACTAACACTCATTAGAATTGTTGCATATTTTACATCAATGGAATGACATCTTAGCTATAAATTAATTGAAATTTTATTATGGTATATATGTGCACTTTGATATGATGTAATATTATTATGGTTATGTTTCATATGTTATAATCTTGGAAATATAACATAAATATTAAATATTGCAATAAATAAATAATATCTTTTCAATTTGAATGTTTTTTTTGCAGAACACAAGTCTTCCAAAAGATCCAGTTGATCTTGAGATCGATCCAAATTATGTTGGGTATGATTCAAACATTCAAGACAATGATGATGAGGTAGATGGAGAGGACATTGAGGCAGACAACGATGATGAAGAAATTGATGATGATCATGACAAACATGATGAGAAATCTACTAGTAGTATCCAATGGCATTGATCATATAAAATCCATCATGGATCATTGTTGATAAATCGTTATGATGCCTACTTTCATGTTTATTATCATATGTATCATTTTCACCTACAATACCATATTGAGTTGTATCATTTTGACATGTATCATTTTTACTTATATCATTTGGACATGTATTATCTAGGCCTGCATTATGTGTATCTAGTCATGAACCATCAACTTTGTTTATCAATAATATAAAAATATCGGTTATAGCTTAAAAAAAATTATCTTGTTATTTTATTCCAATATTGTGGTGTGGTTTGTAACTATAGGAAATCTAGAATAGCTCTACTCTGGAAATCTCTATGATGTGAATCTAGGCCTACATTATGTGTAGCTAGTCACGACCAGCAATTTTGTTTATTAATAATATAAAAATACCAGTTATAGTTATAAAAAAATGTTGTTAGTTTGTATGGATGTCCATTTCCCTAAAAATTATTTATAAATGGTATGTTATAAATATTTCAAATGCAATATGACTTACTCTATAATCATATAAGTTATTTAAGAAGCATGATATACTTAACTAATTTAATTGAAATAAAAAATATTAAATTGATAAATGGAAGCTATAAAGGATGCATTATGAGCTATTAAAATGGAAGCAAAATGTGGCTCTAAAATGGAAGTAAAATTCAACATTAAATTGGAAGCCATACTTGGAGCTATTACTGGCTCTAAATAGAAAGCTAAATTGGTTTCTTAATAGGAAGAAAAATTGGAGGCTAATTAAGAAGAAAATCCCAACATTAAAAGGAAGCAAATCATATACCTAAAAAAGAAGAAAACCTAGGCGCTAAACAGGAAGCAAACCTTCCAACTAAAAGGAAGCAAACCATGAGGCTAATAGGGAAGCAATTCTGGAAGCTAAAAATGAAGCAACAATGGGAGCCAAACTAGAAGCACACCAGAAGCAATCTTGAAAGCAAAACTTGGTAGTTACCTAAGAAGAAAAAAAGGAAGCAATTTAGGTAGCAAACAAAGAAGCAATATTAGCAACCAAACTTGGCGTTACCTAAGGATAAAAAACAAAAGAAATTCAGGTAGCAAACAAAGAAGTAATAATGGAAGCAATATTAGGAGCCAAACTTGGTGTTCCCTAAGAAGCAAACAAAAAATTCATTCAGGTATCAAACCAAGAATTAATAATGGAAGCAATACTAGCAACCAAACTTGGTGTTACCTTAGAAGCAAAAACATAAGCAATTCAGGTAGCAAACAAAGAAATAATAATGGAAGCAATATTAGAAGCAAAACTTGGCATTCTCAAAGAAGAAAACAAAGAATCCATTCAAGTAGCAAACCAAGAAGTAATAATGGGAGAAATATTAGAAACAACAAAAGACACTATAATGGAAGCCATATAAGAAGCTAAAGATAATGCCATAATGGAAGTAAATCTAGATGCAAGAAGTGATGCCATATTGGAAGTAAAACTTGACGCAACAAAGGACATTATAATGAAAGAATAAGTTGGTGTTAATTATGAAATTAAAAAAGAATCAATTTTCAATTCCACACTAGAAGCACAGTGGAAGGAAGAATGGAAGCAACAATTTCTAGCGTTATTCATGATGCCCAAGTGAAGATGCCAATTTGCGTCTAGTTTAACAATGCCAATTGAAGCCACGATCTAGGTGGATATTGGTGGCCACTCACCTATTCCACCTAGACCTCCATTCATTTGCATCAGTTTCCTTAATTATAGTAGCATTTACTATTTTTAGCAGTTTTTCGGGTCCTGAACTTCCAGAGATATTTTGACCCCCTAAACAACATTTTTTTGAGGTATGCAGTAGTACTCAGATTGATCTTTCCAATGAGGTATTTCACACACCAAACGGAGATCATATGGCCAATTTATGACCCTGGAAGTTGGGTGCTCAATTAACCCCAACAGAGCCCACAAACTCTTGACATTCCATCTCTTGGGTTTAGGGTTTTGGTTTTTTAGGATTATCCCCTTGTTGTTCAATAATAAAAATGCCCTTGAGAATCTTTGTAACACAGTTCAGAGGCATGTAGCCACCACATCTCTTCTCATAGATAAGTTGGCTACCATCGCCCAAGCTAGTTTATTTTGATTCTACTCGTAAGCATCTTTCAGTTCTTTGATATTAATGAAATGAAGATTTATTTATGTTGTATCTCTGTGTTTATGTTTATATTTGTATTATGTTGTGTTCTTGCATAATTCTGTATCAAGCCAATCCACATGCTCAAAAACACTAGATTCTGGCACTATTTCTGGCACTAATGGCCTATTTTTTGGTAGTTTTTATTAACTTAATAAGCCCATCATCTAGGCCCCAAGATCTATTGTACTTAAATGGATATCCAAGATTCTCATTAGTGTCATCAAATTCCAAGCAGATGGGAATATGGTCTTGGAGCCTCTGAGCCTCAAACCAAGTCTTGATCTTACTAACACCTGCAATAATATTGGAGTGGACTAAAAACATGTTTATCCCTTTTGGCCACAGCTTCAAATCCCACTCTATTATTAACCCCTGTTAGCTTTAGGACTATTGGTTCTAAATCCACAAGGTTATGCTTTTCAAGTTTAGAAGAAAAATATTTTTCCAAAGGGTTAATGTGGGAAGATCTTCCCCAAATGTCATTGTGACTAAGGGTGAAGTTTAGGTATCCCCCAATGATTAATTTAGTACCTTGAATCTCTGGAGAATTAAAAATTCCATCCCAATAAGTTTTCATTTCTACATAAGGTCCATAAGAGTTTAGGATTTTGTAAACAAAATCCAAGCCCTTTAGTCTCCCCTCCATGAGAATACTAGACTTAAAAGAAAATAAGTTTATCACTTGAAAAGTGTCCCTCCAACCAGTTATGAGACCTCTTGAATTACAAGCAAAATATAACTCACTAAAGTTCCACCCAAGAAATACCTTCATTAGATAGGGACAAAGCTCAACTTGTTTTCATGTAGTCTCTTGTATTAATATGATATCAAGTTATTGTTGGATTATGAACCTATGGAGGGATAATTTATTGGCCTTCCCTCCTAGGCCTTTTATATTGAGGCAAACCAAAGATAAGGGGGTCAATGCTCTAAGTTCCTTAGTAAAGTTAATTATATCCCTTGATGTATTTCACACATATTCTTCTCTTGTTCCTTTTGAATATTCTTTGGTCTTCCCATTGGAAGGGGAGGAAAGTTCTTATCAAATTCACTACCTAGTCCCCCAACAACTCTCATTAAGGAATTCCATTCAACTCTTGATATAAGGAAAGAGGGCCCATAGGAAGAACTACTTCCATGGTCAGAAGTAGGGGATTAGTCTTGTCTGATACTCTTCACGACTCTTTTCTAGTTTTCAAATGACGGATTCTTTTTACGAGTTTTAGTTTTAGTTCCTCAATCTGAAATTTTCTCCTTCGAGGCATTATCATTCAAACCCTTTCCCTCATGATAAATAAAGTCTTCCTCATTGTTTCCTTGACACATTAGGTTATCATAACCAACAGTAGGATTTATGTCATATTCAAGAGCATGAGAATGCTTCACCATTTCACTTAAGGGGACCCTATTAGTTTGCAAACCCTTAAAAGAACAAATATCTAAATGATGAATATTATTTACATTATAACCTGGTTTAATTTTACATTCTAAAGTACTTTGTGCATGTGAGGACTTATTAAGAATAGATTCTTTAATAAAAGGAGTGCTCTTACCAAGTATATTGAGAGAAGTAGTTGAATTTTGAAGGAGGGGCTCAAATACAATCTTGTTGCACATTATACCAGAGGATAAGCCATCGTCAAATTGTTGCGTCCCCATGGTTTCAGACCGAATTGGAGTGCTCAAAATAGGGTCATTAGAACTAGACTCTCCTTTACCAACCATGTTTTAGTCTTCATGTGGAGATCTTGAACCATCAAGCTAAATTAGACCCAACCCTCCATCAGAACTAGGGTTCAGTCCATTTGGAATCTCAGTTGAACCATCCCCCAACATGTGGCCACCAATCCTTACTTCGTATTCTTGCTTGACTTGTGTAGGGATCCAATATTTTTTGTGTTGTATCAAACAATATTCAAATAGATTCCTAACACTATGACATCACAGACACTTGAAGGGAAATTCACATAGTCAATGGGTTATGAAAAGTGGGTATTCCCATATACCATTTCAATAGATTTCTATAGGCCACCTTTAACCCTAAGGTTAACCAAAAATTTTGCCACCGATCTTTTGGAAGAGATTTTGAAGTCCTCATCCACTGCTATTGTCCCACCAAGACATTTCCCAATCTCTCATAGGCATTCCACCATTCACCACTCTAATGGAAGGTTAAGCAATTTAACTCACACCAGATTTTGCAAAATTCTTTTAGTACCGGGATGAAAAAATCACTTCCACCTACGTATTTTTAGAAAAGATGAGTCCATCAACAATGTGTTACTCAATATGCCTTTTGCATCCTTGACCCTATTGAAAAATAAAACCTAGCCATTCTTTGTTGAAAAGATGGAAGCGAGTCACTTGGGTTAACAATGACTTCCACTAATTATCCATCCAATTGCCCAATGTCCTTTTAGAAGCATATCTACTACTAAAATACCCCACAAGAGTAATACCTTCTAAACCCATAACTTGCTCAAGTGTAATGTATTTCCCCACAACTAGTTGTATTTTGTCAACATGGCTCTTATACAACTTCCACTTTTGTTTTTCTGGTTCCAGCCTAAACCCCTAAGAGCCTTGCACTTCTTTTGGTTTTGGCCCAATATCTTCATAGGTACTTTCACAAATTTTAGACCTATAATCAGGCAGAGGACCCAAGGAATCCTCAACACCCCAAGTGTTAGTACAAGCAACGGGACCAGAAACCCCATCATTGGGTGTAACATCTCCCTTATTTCTAGTCACAAACTTTGTTTATTTAGCTACAATATTCATTGTATGTGACAGGACTGGTGTACCAGGATTCACAAGGATTCCTTAAAGCCTACGACCCTGAATTCTAATTGATCTTTAACAAGTTCCCAAGACGAAAAATGTTGGTTTCTAATAGCACATCATCAGAAAAATCCAACAACTTTTTGGCTACTTCCCCATCACCTCCATCAACTCCTTCGCCATCCCCGAGAGCTACCAATTATGCCAAATCCAACTACAAACTGTAAAATTTTCCCTCAGAAAACCTAACCCTCAAACCCTTACCTACCGTCCTCTATATCCAGGTTAGAAATTATATATTTTAGTAAGTTATATTTTCTATTTTTATAAAAAAATTATTTTTTATCAATATAATAAAAAAATATATTAAATTTTATTTTTTAAATTATAATTATAATTTTTTCCAAAAAAAAAATCAAAAGTAATATCTTTATCGTTTTATTAATAATTTATCAAATTCTATCTTTATACAAAATTTAGGATTAAACTTTGAAAATATTAAAGTAGATCAATGGTTCATAATTATATTTTGTAGTGTTTCTATTTTGGATTACTATAATAATATAGGTTTCTTAGTTCAACCCAACTCCATCCTTTGAAAGCCTATTTGCAACATTGTCTATATCCTTACAAACATGGGAGAAAGCTGTATATATGAGAAAGAAGTAAGTATATCAAGGACTTCCTCATATGAGGGTTGTAATATAAAATTTGGAGAGTGATTTCTTTATACATTTATTGGATTACTAGCATTAGGTTTTCAAAGACTTGTAAATGATTTATACCAAATTCTTATGTTGATTTTTAAAACCAACTTTAGAGTCATCATTTCACAAAAGTTGTTAGGTTCTAGATTCATTTCAACTTTATAACAAGGGCACCTGGCATTGCTGTAGTCCCTGTCGGCGTGCAATTTCAGCAAACACCCAAATTCGTTGTAGTCCCTGTTGGCTTGCAATTTCAGGAAACACCCAAATTCAATGATAAATTGAGGGATATGCAATTTTAGGACACACAAACTCAATCATAAATGACTAATTATCTAAATGAGTTAAAAAACTAATTTAAACATGAATGTGGCTAAATGACTTTAAATATGAATGTAGATTAATTTTATTAAGCAGCAACCAGCGGAACTAAGCAGAATCAGCTCAACTCTACCTTTAACATGTGCTTGAGTAGATTGTATACACAAAGGAATGTCCATTTCTCTTTGCTTTACAAAAACTTATGTAAAGATTTCCCCAGCATTTCTTGGAGACATCTTGATCTTCTCAACATGCATTTACAAATTTGACAGGAAAGTGACAAAAGAGTTGCAAAGAAGCACTCAATTATGTGCACATATCTTCTTTAATTCCGACATTATGTCAAACTTTTAAAGCAATTTCCTTTTTGTTTTTCTGCAAAATTTCTTGCAAAACCTCATTTTTCGGCCAGAAACCCTACTGCAACCAAGAAACAAAGTTTCACCCTAGTTTCAACTGTCAATGCATAATTGTTAGTTGTCAATGCTATGTGCAAAAAATTCTTTAAGGCCGAGTTTATGTGGATTGGACAAAAGAAAATTGATTTACTCTTTAAAGTGTGCTAAATATGAGTCTGTGTGGACTGGACAGAAACAAAGAAGAAAAATATCTTTAAAGAGCACTAAATATTGTTGCCTTAGTCTACAAACTCCAATAATGACAATTTTGATCACCTGCATGGCGGCAGCTGAAAGGAATTGTCCTTTAGCGAATAAGATTTATTACAGGGTAAAAGACGCAAAGACTTCATTTTTCTTGGAAATATGCGTAGGAGAATGCATTTGGCCTTATCGAAATTGTTGATCAAAGCAATCACATGAAATATTACTTCTTTCTATGCTGATCACCAGGCTGATTCAATCGGAGAGTGATGGAAGCAGACTTGTAGAGATCCGGTCTTCATCCTCATTTAATTTGATTGGCTGAAGTGTGTGCTGATCGTTTGTTTTGTCATTTAAACTGGTAGACTGAATTTTATTATTGCTGAGTAAACTGGCAAAAATTATTTGGTTGACAAAGTAGCTGAAACAATTTCTAAAATTTCTAGAAATATTTTAAGCTATCAAAGTTGCTGACTAAACTGGCAAAAAATATTAATTAAACCTGGTTACACATAGAGCCCTGAATTACAACTTCGCCCAACTAATGTCAAATTGGCGTCTGCGAGAAATCACAAACTACAGCCTCGCAGGAATATCACAAATCACAGACTCCAACGTCGCAGGAATACGCCAATATGGTAGTGGTTATGAGCTAAAAATGGAAAAGCAGTTCCAAGCACCCCAACCTAACTATTTTCTGATCCAAAGGCATCTTCTTAATCCAATAAGGGGTGTCAGAGAAACTCCACAAAAGAACTTAAAGATGGAAAATTTTGCTAATGGAAATGCTGGTCCGACGACAAGATTCAGTGAAAAAAAACTAACGCCATGCTCCCAACACCTCAGCGATAAACTCTTGAACATATCCAACAAAAAAACACCTGTAATGCATGCATATATTTCACATATACATGGAAGGATGTATGTGCTATCATAACGAAAATGACAAAGTCATCTAGTAACTATTAATCTTTTAATTAAATATAAATTACCACTTGTTTACTGTGGGGCTCATAATTGTGCCACCTGTTTATTATGCCATAACCCAACATGCACTTGTCCATTCTACCATAACGCAACATGCATGTGAAAGTTCAGATAATTCTCTTTCACTCCATGGACAAAAGCACTGGTCATGGTGGAGTGTAATTTCACTGCAGCTCCAACAGTGGCTGCGTCTCCAACAGACATAGTGGTAATAGTGGCTACGTCTCCAACAATGCAACATGCATGTGAAAGTTCAGATATTTCTCTTTCACTCCATGGACAAAAGCGCTAGTCATGGAGGAGTGTAATTTCACTGCAGCTCCAACAGTGGCTGCATCTCCAACAAACACAGTGGTAATAGTGGCTATTACTATGAGAAGACCCAACCTTAGAGGAATTCATTATTGTATATGTACGCCATCCTAGAGGAATTCATTACTGTATATGTACGCCGAGAAAGGATGGGTTATGGTTTGACTAGCTGCTTGTCATTTGTTATTGAAGTGGTATGCCGCCTTGCTTTCGGGATGGATGGAGTCTAAGCTTAGATTGGAACCTAGAGTGAGCCCAATTCAGCGAGAGTAGAGTGAGATGAATTGTTGTTGCATTGTGGTGGGTACGTGCAACCACAACCATGGAACAGTGTCTGTCGTTTGTTATTGAAGTGGTATGTCACCTTGCTTCTGGGATGGACTGAGTCTGAGCTTAGATTGGAACCTAGAGTGAGCCCAATTCAGCGAGAGCAGAGCGAGACGAATTGTTGTTGCATTGTGGTGGGTAAGTGCAACCACAACCATGGAACAGTATCTGAATGACTCTATTGTATAATCCAACAGGTCGAAGACGAAAATGAGTGGCAATCACTACCTCTAACAATGACTGCAAGAAGTATGAGCCATACTAATGTACACGGAGCGAGTGACATTAGGTAAGCCGTAAACCTTTCCCAAGAAAATAAACTCAAGAATTTAAATGTGTATGTTATTTTGGTAAAAATCAGTTCCAAATCATTCATATTTTTAATATTGGCATGACTTTTTATACTGGCATGACTTTCGGTTTAGGTTTCTTTTGGTTCTTGTTTTTTGATGTTTTGGTTGAAATTACGGTATGCCCATATATAATTTTAAAAGAAAATTGCCCCTCCTTGGAGAGTT
The DNA here is from genome assembly GCA_031772625.1 of Pinus tabuliformis. Lineage (NCBI taxonomy): Eukaryota > Viridiplantae > Streptophyta > Pinopsida > Pinales > Pinaceae > Pinus > Pinus tabuliformis. The sequence continues at coordinate 543,009,439 of CM062820.1, read as the reverse complement.
TCTAGCAATTATAACAATTATAGATCTCCTTTAAAACCTAGAATGCATATTTATTCTCGGTAGTGACTCTTCTTTTGCCTTTGCATTAGGGCTAAAAAATATGTTCAAAGATGCCAACAGTTGCAAAAAAATGTGCATCTATTGTAGATTGTTTCTTTGTTTTTTCTTTACATTAGAATTGCATATCATTTAGATAATGATACATTAACTAGCTCTTGCAACCAAATGCCCAGACTAGAACCTTTTTTGTCCTCCAATTCCACTGTCGTTAGTTGATTCTCTACCCACTGTTGATTTTCTACCCACTACCTGCAATTGAATTAACATTCAATTAGTTTTAAGCATAGAATATAATTAATTGTGTGCACAATAACACTATTTTTATGGAATTCATTCATTTACTTGGATTCATTTGTTGATTTGATTTTGCAGGTAGAAGGAAGAAATAGAAGATTACTCCATTATTTGGAGGTGGAAAGAAGAAATAAAAGACTTCACTGTCTGGAATTGAATGTTATCTGCAATTGAATTAACATTCAATTTAATTATCTGCAATTGAATTAACAAGTGCTCCATTGTCGGGAATTAAATGTTATCTGCAATTGAATTAACATTGAATTAGTTTAAAGCATAGAATAGAATTAATATTCAATTAGTTTAAAGCATAGAATAGAATTAAATATGTGCACAATAACACTATTCCTGCCGGAATGCATTCATTCACTTGGATTCATTTTTTGATTTGATTTTGCAGGTGGAAAGAAGAAATAAATAAATAGAAGAGTCCTCCACACTCTATGGAATATGGAACAGTACGTACCACTTCGGCTCTAGTTCTGTGAATCTGCCTCTTTTTTGCAGCTTGGAACCAGAACATCTTTTTGCAACTTGGAACCAGAACATCATCTATCGTCCTTGGAACTAGAACATCATCTATCATCCTAATGGAGCACGGGAAGCAAGCAAGCAAGGTTGTCACTAGAACAGAAGGAAGGCGCATCAGTGCGATGCCTGGTATAAAGAAACATAATTGCTTCACCCTTCACCGGGCTTGTATGGTATGCACAAACAAGAAAACAAGTGTTGCACGAACAAACCAACAAACATGGAGGTAAACGGCGGAAGAAAGAAGATCAAATGTTTATGGAAGATCTAATTATATAATATGTACATTGAATAGATGTGAATAGTAGTGATTAAAGGGTAAAGTTGCAGGACATGTGGAGGAGAGCAGCTGACATGTGGACAAGAGTTGGCTTGGGGAGAAGTGTGAGCTTGACATGAGGCAGTCTAAAACTAGTTTCAAAACTTTGCATAAAAATTAAAAAACATTGCATTGAATTGTTGGACATTGAATAGTTTTAACTTTGGATAAAAAGTTTAAAACGTCGCATGAGTTTCAAAAAAGTTTGTTGAACATGGAATGTAGCCTCGGGACACGTGAAGGTTCCAATAAGAGGTTGAAATGAAAACTTTGAGTAAAAATTTGGTGAACCGAAATTGCAATCAGAAAGTTTAGATAAATTTTGGTGTAGCTTAAATATTTTTGGTCAAAATAGCGATTATTGATCGATCAACGCTCTACCGATTGTTAGAGTCCCTGCAGTGCCGAAAGCATGTACTAATAATGTTGTGATTTTAAGATATATTGTATGCTTCTAAACCTTCCTTTTTGTTGGGAAATACCATGAAAAAAGAAAGTCTATAAAATATTTTTATAAGTTGTTAGAGTCTTGATTCATTTCAACTCTAAAATAATGTTGTGATTTGAAAATATAAACATTATGCTTCCTAAACCTTCCTTAAACGAAATTTGTTGAGAAATACCATAAAAAAAAGTCAATAGAATATTTTTATTTATTGCCACTTTACTTTGAGTATAAGATATAATATTTATGGCATAAACAAAAGTGTCTCTCTATTTTCAAAAAGATTTAAAATATTTATGGCATAAACATACATTTCTCTCTATTTTCAAACAATTTTAGATTTTCAAGAAACCCAACTCCTAAGTTATATAATACTTTCACTTTGCTCTGAAAGTGTCTTCTCTATTACATAAACCCAAACATTTTAAATATATACATTAAAGAAAACGAAGTTTAAAAAGGTATTCTCCAAAAGGGAAAAATGAGCGGCATCCATCAACGTCTTATACCTTTATTCATTTTAGATATGGAAAATAAAAAGAATTTATCTCGATAGAAAAGTAAAAAGACAACACCTTCCACGTAATCACGCTGTTGACTTGGATAATTGCCTTTCGAAATTTTTGAAACTAAAAAGCGGAGAGTTATAAACCAATATAAAGACACGGTGCGCATAAAAAATTCTTCTGCAAATCATGTCATGTCCGGAAAGGAGGATACTTTTGGAATGAATGAGCAGCGAAATGAAAACCAAAATATTCTTCTTCATGCTTTCTGAATCAATAAGCGGCGAATCTTGTTCATGCCGGGAAACAACAAATTCCGGGGTGGGGTTCGAATCTACCGACTTTCTTGCATATGATTTGAATATGATGATACCGAATTGACATTTTAAATAAAAGCATATGATGATACATTTAAAAAGAAAACGTTTGATGTCTGTCCAGCAGAATTGAAATGGTTATCTCTTCGTGCGGGGAAACAACAAAATCCTCCAGAGCTACAGGCCAAGTAAGAATCGAACCTACCAATTTTCTGGTTAAGAAACAGGCGATTCGTTCACTAAGCCATATGATTTGCATCTGTTCATATGGAGATGGTTTTTTCTTTTGATTAAAAGTAATATGGAAGTTAATTGCGCACAGGTGGACGTGCCGGAGTGGTTATCGGGCATGACTAGAAATCATGTGGGCTTTGCCCGCGCAGGTTCGAATCCTGCCGTCCACGGCGTTTCTAGCCTTTATAGTCTTTTTCAGATAAAGATTGTAACCCGCGTAGATTCGAAACCTGCTGTCTACGGTTTGTAAAAGACTGTCTGATTTTGAAAATTTTAGGTTTTCTTTCAAACATAAAGTGCTTTATATAAAGATTTTAAGCTGCACAGGCCGTGCAAGAAGGATTTATACAAAGACTCAGATAAAGATTGTAACCCGCGTAGATTCGAAACCTGCTGTCCACGGTATATTAAAGACTGTCTGATTTTGAAAATTTTAGGTTTTCTTTCAAACATAAAGCACTTTTTCAGATAAAGATTGTAACCCGCGTAGATTCGAAACCTGCTGTCCACGGTTTATAAAAGACTGTCTGATTTTGAAAATTTTAGGTTTTCTTTCAAACATAAAGTGCTTTATATAAAGATTTTAAGCTGCACAGGCCGTGCAAGAAGGATTTATACAAAGACTCTCTGTTTCGAAAAATTTTAGGTTTTCTTTAAAACATAAAGTGCTTTATATAAAGATTTTAAGCTGCACAGGCCGTGCAAGAAGATTTTAAGCTCTGAAGGTTTTTACAAAGATGCTCTAGTCTTTTTCAGATAAAGATTTTAAGCGGTGCAGGTTCGAAACCTACTGTCCACGGTTTATACAAAGATTATCTGTTTTGAAAATTTTAGGCTTTGCTTAAATCATAAACTGGTTTATGTAAAGATCTTAAGCTGCACAGGCCGTCCAAGAAGATTTTAAGCTGTGAAGGTTTATTTAAAGATTATCTGTTTTGAAGGTTTTAGGGTTTACTTAAATTATGAAATGGTTCATATAAAGATTTAAAGCCGCACAGTTTCGAAATCTGCCGTCCAGTAAGATTTTAAGCTGCGAAGGTTCTAAACCTGCTGCAGTTTATACAAAGATTACCTATTTTGAAGATTTTATGTTTTATTTAAATTGTAAAGTGGTTAATATAAAGATTTTAAGCCGTGCAGGTTCGAAATTGCTGTACGCAGATTCTAATCCTGCCGTCCATGGTTTTCCTAGGCTCTAACTAGACTATCGAGTTTTTTATACAAAAATTAAAGTTTTCTACATAAAGATTTTAAGCGGCGCAGATTTGAAACCTGACGTCCAAAAAGATTTTAATCTCCGCAGCGGTTTGAAACCTGCTATCTAAGGTTTTCCTAGCCTTTAACTAAATTATAGGTTACTTTGCGAAGATTATCTGTTTGAAGATTTTAGCTTTTAGTTACATTATAAAGTGGTTTATATAAATATTTTAAGCCATGCAGGTTCGAATCCTGCCGTCCATGGTTTTCTCATGCTTTAACTAGACTATAGTCTTTTATACAAATTTTGACAATTTTAGTTTTTAACTAAATTACAGTGGTTTATATGAAGATTTTAAGCCACGCAGGTTCGAAACCTGCCGTCCACGGTTTGTCTTCTATATTTTAACTAAATTATGCTGGTTCCAATCGGCCACGGTATTTCAAGTCTTCTAACTAAGTATATAGTCTTTTATACAAAGATTTTGAACATTTTAAGTTTTAATTAAATTATAGAATGGTTATATAAAGATTTTAAGCCGTGCTGTAAACGGTTTTTCTGGGCGTTAAATTACAGCGTGTTTTATACCCAACAAAAATTCTGGGTTTTAAATTATAAAGTGTTTTATATATAGATTTTCAGTTTTAATTAAATTATGTAGGTTATAATCATGTTGATCACAGGCTTTCTAGGATCTAATTAAATTACAAGGGTTTTTCCAGTTTAGTAGGGGAGACGTTTCTCTCATGAGGGGTAAAAAAAATAAAAAAAATTAATGGAGAAAATTTAATTTTTTCGAGATGACAAAGAAATAATATTATATTTCTTATTTATATTATTGTAATTTATTCTTGTTTAATTTACATGTGATATTAAAAATAAAAATTGATTTATAACAAAAAAAACACATTTTCTCTAAATTATAAGTAGAATATTTGAATATCTATATTAAATAACATAATTTTATATCTAATTATATAGAGAAAAATAATGTAATATATATAAAATTTTCATAATTAGAAAGGTGTAATTTATTTATTTTTAATATGGAGTTCATATATAAGATTTTAAAAATATATAACAAAGAAAAATTTAATGTTGGCAATAAATAAAATATTTGAGTACAAAGTTAACTAAAAGTAAATTTTTTAACATGAAACATCTAGGGAGGAAAAGATTGAGAGAATTCTTATTCCATTAATAGTTTCTTTCTAATTCAATGTACGAGGGAGATTTGTAATTCTTTCAATGCTTAATTTAATATGTAATATTTTAGAAAATATTGATAATAAAAATAATTAAATGTATGCGTCTAGGGAAAATATGAGGGGGCATATTTTGACATTTTAATGTGGAGAATATGAATTATAAATAAAAAGTTTAAATGTCAACTACATATATATTATACTAGACTAGATCCATTTAACTCGTGATCAAATCTCTTGAGATGCAAATCTCTTTAAGGAAAGAGAGATTTGATCCCTCTTGGTGCTTGGTAGATCAAGAGTTAAGATAGATCTAGGCTCGTAGTTTTGATCCCTGTTGGTGCTTGGTAGATCCTGACTTAAGATGGATCTAGGCTAGTAGGTTTTTAAATTACAAATGGTTTATATAAAGATTTTAAGTTTGTGGATGGTAGGTTTCAAACCTAAATTACCATCCATGGTGTTTTAACTAAATTATAGATTGTTTTATACAAAGATTTTATGTTTTAATTACACTCACACGAGATATTAGATTTTTAAATTATGAGTGGTTTATATAAAGATTTTAAGGTGTGCACCTCGATGGGGGTGATATTCTAGACACAGGCAGATAATTGGGAGGTGTGCCATTTGTTACAGGTGTCATCTCTATTTAAATGCAGTGGCATAGGATCTTTGCTGGAGGAATGTATGTTAAAAGTTGGGTTTGTGGCTTTAAAAATAGGTAGTTATGTGGATGGTTTGACTATTGTATGAGGTTGGTACAAATGGAGGTGAAGTATGCTCCTCATCCCCCCTCAGGTGTTACGAGTTGGTGAGGTTTTTGTATATTCGTGTTTGCTAAGAGTGGTATGTTATTGTTTGTTTGAAGTGGGGGCATAGTGTTGTTTAGGTGTAGCTGCTGGAAGGTGTCAAGATCAGTTCCTGTCCTGGTATCAAATGGTGGTATGATTCCTGTAAGCTAATCATGTTCATTTCATTATCTGGTTCATCGGATGTCATATATCATTTCCTCTAGTCTCTCAAGTCGTTTGTAGCTTCATGGGTTTTTTATAATTTTCGTCATGGTGTTGGCTTTCTAACGATGGTTGTAAAAGTGAGTATTGTGTTGGAATATTGGCTCATTCTCCTAGTTTGTTGTGGTCAATTACCTCTTTGTTCCCTTCAGTCGGTGGACGAATTATGTTTTCTTTTTCATTTTGTTCATGGTGCTTTCCTTCTAATGGCGATTGCAATAGTGTTTTCTGGGTTGATGTTCTGGTTATTAACCCTGGTTTGTTTTGATCTTTTTGCTCTCTATCTAGATATCGGAAAGGATTCTGAGCATTGTCATAGTCCCTTTACATTTGGTATATTCTCTATAATTTTTACTTCTTTCTTGAGGGGTTTTGTCATCTCCTTGAGTTGTAGTGAGATTGTAAATTTACCAAAATTGTCTCTTATTGTACGGTCTTTAGGTGACAACCTGATAGTACGCAAGTCGGGCTTTCAGGGAGGTGTATTTTGTCCATTTTTTGGTTTTGGGGGAAGGGGTTCTTGTCTCTCTTGTTCCCTATGTTCTTTGGCAGTTGTTGTCATGCCTCCTCGGTAAATGATGAGTAACATGAGTGGTGGAGGAGGCAATGTCGGCACAAAGAGAAGTCGTCCTTTTGCCTATGACTTTGTGGCCACCTTCTTCGATGCAGATCCTTTGGAAAATGAGGAAAGAGATTTTATTGTTGGAAAGTAAAGATATTAAGGACCGCCCTTATCACACAAATTATAAAGTGATGGGGGAGGATATGAAATGGTCACCAAACCCTAGAAAATATCAGAAGAAATGACTCCATTTTTTGAACTCATTGACCTTACACTAGAAAATGGCCACTTTCCTTCGCCTAATATTTAAGGAAAAACAAGTTGAGATCTACAATCTCTTTTCTTCCCTAGAAAATGTCAAAAGAATGATTTGTAACCTCATGTTGAAAAATGCAGTAAGAAATTCTCAATTTGATTTTGCCTTGATTAAATTGATAAAATTTGAATTTCCACATCAGCAAACAACTTGGATGATGTTAACTTGTGTGACATGGATTATGTCACCCAGTTTAATCAGTAAATTCGAGTTGGAGGATTTAGAGTTCAGTTTTGCATGAGTGATTGCTAATTTGTAGCAATCAAGGTCAGTTATCTCAGTATGTTTTCAATTAAACTAGTTCCAAATTTTGGAGAAACTAATGGAAGGCTAATTAAGTAGTGGGACTTCAGCCAAACTTAGTGATCATCCAGTTAACTGATCAATCAACCCAAAATAGCTAGTGCATGCAGAGAACTCGAGTTACCTAGCTGAGGTGGAGATTCCAAGGCAGTGTAACATTAGTTGTAGACTAGTCTTGAGTGTATAGGTGTTGCAAGAATTCAACTGATGATCCTAAAGGAATTTCACAATTCAATTGAGGGAATTTCCTAAATAATAGGGGTTAATTCCTTAAGGAACGATGCAAGGAAATAGGAGCTCAAGCCGAGGAAAAAATTGACTAAGTCTGGGTCAGAGGCCTTCTGTGAGAAGAGAGATAGGTAGTGCACTTGTAGGGTGAGCTCAGTTGAAAAAATAAATTGTAATACATCTCTATTTCATTTTATAAATACAAGAGGCATTGGGTTTTTTTAGAAAATTTCTTTCCCCAGATAAAAATACTTGTTGCATGTGTGTTATTCCTTCTTGCATGTCTCATATTTTTGTTCTAAATTGTGAATTAATTTCCGTAGAAAAGTAGTGTAGATTTATTTCTTATTATTTAGATTAAAACTTCATGAGAAGTTGCAAATTTACAGCCTAATTTATACATGGTATCAGAGTTGGATTCACATTAGAGAAAGAAATTTAAAGTTGTATCTCAGAGGTTCGAATTTGAAGATTAGTGTAGCAGGATTTCTTTAGAGTTGAGAAGATGGCCTCCAATGGACTAGGCTAGAGTATGAATTGTGTTGTAGCATTTTTGGTTTTGGTAAGTTAGCATCAATTAGTCAAAAAATAAAAATCATTCCAAAAAATGTTTAAGTTAGGATATGGACAAAAATAATATTGAATCAAAAAATGTTAGGGAATTTTGATGAATAAGCCCATATCAAATAAAATGTTAGAATAGATGCCCTAATAAAGGAAGGCGAAAATAAAAAATGTTAAATTAGAGAGAAAAGAAAAAATAATAAATTCTCAAAGTGTTGCAAATCCAATTGCCACTACTTTGAGTGAGAGTTTATTTTTGCAAATAAAAAGTTGTGTGCAGATTGTTTAATTGCCACACTAGTCCATAGAATCCAATTGTACAGTTTAATCATGATTGGATTTATTTAACTTGTTTAGCAATAAGTAACAAATAAAATTGGCTCAACAGTTTAATCTGAGCCAATGGAAGCAATAAGGGATAGAAGTAGATTAGTCATCAAAAGGAAAATGTTGAGTTGCTAGTCTAAGTGCACTTGGGTAACTAAGATTGAAAAAATGTTAGGAGTTAAGAGTAGGTAGACAAATGAAATACAATTGGAGCATGAAAGGATTTTTATCCTAAGATATAACATTGGAAATATGTGCATATGGTGATGGGTTTTATTAACCATAAATTCTAAGTATCAATGTTATTTTGTAAATATCCAAACTTCATCCATTTATTCGCAAATACCCCATACATGTCACATCCAACAGAACTCTTGGCCCCACCATCACTTTTGCCTCACGTTGTTAAAACTCATTCATTTTATTTTTCATCCCGACACTTTCCTTAGATATGATGGCCTACATCGTTTTTCGGCCGTCATTTTTCGTCCGAACTTCATCGGCGGGGGGGTCCGAACTAGGCAGTTTTGGAAACTGCCCTCCAAAACTACTTTTCCTCCATCCTAGTCTTTCGGGACTTAAAATGCCGAAACAACTTACCGCCCTAACTTGCTCCCGAATGCGGTTTTCATTTGACCATTCACTATTGCTCCTACGTCATCATCCACATCCGCTCCCAGTAACTTCCTCTGTCCATTCAGTTGTCGCCTATCCATTATTCATTTAATTCGCAACTCTCACGAATTTATACTCCATAGACCCATTTTAACAGTATCGTTGGATAATTAATGAGGATTTAGTTGTTCATCAAACAACCCCGCTCCATTTTATTCATTATAAGCCCTGTTCCTTCAGAAAAGACAGTTACACAGTACATTTCTGAAATTCAATTCACCACTGGAGATTTCGTGCCTACAACCTAAACAACAGATTCATCATTCAATTGAATTTTCAATTATGTCCAAAACCAAGCCGACATCCAGGTCTACCTAATCCATTTTCAGTTATATTGTTTTTATGTTATTACTGTGTTTTAGAGCAATTCTTCCTATTTCTGTCCAGTTTAGCCTACAATTCACCTAACAAAATGCCTCCTAAGGGAAAGGAAATTGCAGAAATCCCAAATCCCCTCATGCATCCACAAGTTGACTTCCATCATACTCCCCTGGTTGACAGAGACTGTAACATCATAGTCTTCCTCTCAATTTGATTTATATGAAATCTATTGTTGGATGGAGGACCAGCTAGTTGATCAAACAGAAGAAATAGGACTTTGTGACTCCCACCTTCCTCACTACATTTTCCCATAGATACATAGAGCACTTGAATTTGTTAGGAAATTCCATGAATTCTATGATCCTAGTCAAAGAGATATCATTTCACCTATAGGAGAAATCCTTTGTTTCATCAATGCTCAGTCTATTGAACAGATGTTGCATGCCCCAACTATTGCACCAACCCATCCTTTTTCTCATGAAAGCCTGATAGAAACCTATCAAAAGCTAGATTTCACTAAAAGGTCTCAAACTCTTGAAATTTTCCTAGCTATAGATAGCCCTCTGCCTAAAAGAAACCCTCCCTATGATTCATCCATGTTCCCAGACAGAACCAAGAAAATTACCACTATTCTTTCTTATTTTCTTGGTTACAATTCTGATCAATATGTTAATGAAGCCATCCTAGGTTTCTTGTCTATATTTTCTACTGATTCCAAACCTACTGTTCTCTATAACTTTAGCCAAATTCTAGCTGAAGCCATCCATGAACAATTTGTCCAGTGTATTACTGAAGAAGTATTCAAGTATGCTTCAGTACTTGTATATATTTTTAGGGAGATAAGTTACCATTCACCTTACAGAAGCTAGATGAAGAAGGCAACCAGCAATCAGTGGTACTTTTGACTTCTATGGGAATGAAGGAGAAGGAAGAATTTACATATAAACAGTTCATAGAATTGTTTGTTCATCCAGCTATTAATCTTATGAGCAACACTTTAGTACCAAGAATCAGTGATGAAATTGTGAAAGTATTGCAGCTGGTTGATCAAGTCACCACAGGAGATTGGTATATTTACCAAAACTATACAGAAATCAGAGTCTATGGCTATAAACTTCCACCCTACAAACTTCATAAGTACCTCCCCATCAAAATTTTTGCATTGGAATATATTAGGAAGAGGTTAAATGCAGATGAAGTACATTTTGTAGCTGCAAAGAAGAAATCACAATTCAAGCTAAAGGTTGAGGTTGGTCCTTTCACCTGCAACACTAGAGCAGCAGGAGAAGAAGTAGACAAGTTATTGAAGGAAATGAAATTTTGTCTCTGCTTCACTTGGTATTATGACCCAATAGGATTAATTTCAAAACTCAAGGTTGAAAATAAATTTACTGCATACCACCACACAGCCAGGCCTGAAATAGAGCAGTACAAAAATCAGTTAGAATGGAAGGAGAACACCCTTCAAGAAGCTGAAGAATAGGTAGTCTCTACTTCAAATGTACAAACTCCACTTGCACAAGAAAAGACAGCTAAGTGAGGAAGGGAAGAACAGTCATCCCCTACAACTGAAGCATCAAGCCAGGGCTTTAGAATTGTACATAGAAAGAAGAGACCTAGGATCTCTGTGAAGGTTAGTGCAAAAAATGAGCCACAGAAAACAACATTTGATGGACTTGGAGAGACTTTTCTTTTTACAAAGTATGGTGGACAGTCTACACAATCCCCCACTCATTTCACTACTTTTAAGGAACAACAGGTGATTCAGATCTGTGGAACCAGTCATAAGGAAAAAGAATATGATATCTTTCATGTCTTCAGTGAAATTAAAAAGAAGAATGAGGAATCGAAGTTGAACACTTATACTCAATTCTGGAAACACTCTTCCAATTCTCAAGCTAGACTTCTTTCAATCTTTGACTCTAAGAAGGGTAAGATGTAGATGGATTTCTTACAAGCTCAAATTCCACAACCCAGGACTCCTGCACATTATCAGAAGCAATCCTCCTTTGAATTTAATGTAAAAGATGTACATCCAATTGACCAAATTGAGATGCACAAACAGACTGGCCAAATGATTTCTTCCACTTTAACTCACACTGCCATGAGTTTGTCAAAGTTGCAGGTCACCTTGGCCAATACACAGTCACAGCTCAAGTTGGAAAAGTTTCCTCACTAGCAAAAGACACCAAGATCAAATCTTTGGAAGATCTGGTGCTCAAGATGGGATATGATCCCTCAAATATAAATGTTGCAGAAGAACTTGTCAGGAAGAAAAATGTTGAGCTCTCAACATTAAGGAAGCAGCTCAAACTGCCAACTTCTGAGGACCCAATGACCAAGGAGATTGAAGAAACCGAGACTCAAAAATATGACATGATGAAGCTCATCATGGAGCAAAATATGCAAATAAAACAGATGGAAGATCAAATGGAAAAAATGGTCAAAGATAAAGAGGAAGTTGTGAAAAGGGCTCAAATTCCAATGGATATAGTTCCTCTTTCAGCAGTCTCTATAACCAGAGTTTCTACTTCAGGCACAACACCAACTACAGGTACAGTAGGAGCTGAACAACTTGTAGAAGCTATTCAGAACCTGTCCATTCAGACAGTTGAAATTAAGAAGTTGCAGGATGAACTAAAGGAATTAAAACATATGAAAGAAGTTGCAGAAAGTTCACATGCAACCGAGTTGCAGAGGACAAAAATTCAAATTGAAGTTTTGCATAAAGAAATCAAAGAATCTTACCTTGGAAACAAACTAAGTTTGGCAAAGGGGATTTTACGGGAAGAGATTACTAAATCAGTCAAGGATATCTCACCCTATATCAAGATAATCTTTGATCAAAAAGACTTGTTGGAGAAAGATCAGGAAGCTATTGAAACCATCTCCAAGGAAATTGAGGACATGCCAAAAGTTTCCACTGAGGTAATCAAGTTTTTGAATTCTAAAGACAGCTATGAGCTTGAAGAATTAGGTATAAATGACAGAACAACAATCATATTGGAAGTAAAGAAGATCATTACAAAGAAGAACCTCATTCTTCAGTTGGAGGAAAAATGCAACAACGTTAATGTCATAGTTCAAAGATTTTTCAACAGGTTAGAACCCTTGACCAACAAGGGTTTTCCCTCTATGCTTGTGATAAATGACAAATTAATGCCCATTGAATATTATGTTTGAAAGCTTACAGAGGTAGGTACCAATGCAGCTTCAGTTTCAAAGATAAGAGGTGTAGCAACACCAAGGGTTGTGTTGAATGCACTCAGAGATGCATTTTTCATTCTAAATGAAATCAGACATATATTTATGATGCAGGAGCATCCGAGCACCCTTCATTAAAATTGGAATCCAATGCTGTGAAAGAGGAAACGTGGACAATCTTTGTAAATCAGGGCAAATTCTGTTTAAACAGAGCTAAATTGATGGAATTGATAAGTCTCTAGAAGGCTTAATTAAATGTAATTATCTACCATGTATGTGAATAGAGAGATTTAGGCAATTTGTAGGAGAAAATCGTGGATCTTAGATGATCCACGCTTTTGTAATTTCCTATATAAAAGAGTCTGTGTTGTGTGAAATGGGGAGAGAAGGATACAATGTAGTCGCAGGGAAATTTGTGACTAAGGCCGTGAGGCCTTAGCCTGTAATCGAGTTCTGTACATAATTGAAATATGAGTGTTATTATACATCTACGTGTAGTCTGGATTTTGTGTGTCTGTGTATTGGTTACCTATAATTTAGATGTATGCAATGTTACAGGTTTATTGATCGACCATCGATCACTATAAGGATCGATGGCAATCCAATGATAATACGATATCATAGAGTGAGTTGTTGTATGGAGAAATGTGAGTGCCTTAGATAAAGTATGGCAGAGTAATTTGTGTGTTAAATGTGAATTCCACCAATAAGCGACTACACGATAACCGTTGGATTAGAGAACTAATCAACGGATGAGAGGTGTTCAATCGAAATTGAAGTCGATTGAGCAGCACAGCGGCATCGTCAGATCGGTCTAATTGACGGATAATAATGGCGGAAGAGGAATCCAGAGGAAACATCATAGTCGTTCGATGGGAAAAGATCCATGGTGATCGCATGGAAGCCTGCAAGCAAGTTACCTCGGCTGGCGGACCTAATAAGATCATTAAACAGAGTTTAAAGTTTTGAGAGATCGGACCATCCGTTGAATGGATGATCAGACGCATATCACTTTCAAAAGTGCGCGCAGGCTAACTTTTGATTTGGAAGCGTTAAGGGTTTTATACAACTGAAATAAACCTTGTTGAGTTCCGGCCATCAAGGCTATTCATTGTTGATTGATTGGTCGGGTTTCATTGTGAAGTCCGCCAATTATAATGCTTCCGATGTATACATGGGCCCATAACCCACATGTCCACATGCTAATTTTGTAAAGATGTAGCTTTGTTGTATCAAAGTAGCTAAGCTATCATCATTTTGGTATCAGAGTAGAATAAGATTCTGTGTTCAGAAGGAGGTACAATTATGTTAAAGATTCGAGACTTTGTGATCTTATTCTTGTCGTATAGATAGCAGCAGAATAAGGTGAGAAGATTGCAGCAGCCTAGAGCCAGGAGTGCTCAAATGGTTCCAAATAAGAGAGAACTAGGGAGATCTCGAAAGACTAAGCTCAGAGGAGAGAAGCTTGGTGAGGTATCGTGTAGCAAGGAGGACTTGTAACTATAGAGGTTTTGTTGTAGCTCACAGAAAGATCATAAAGGCAATTCCACAGAGGATGTGGGTAGAATTGCTAAGGGATGGAGAAGCATATGACTAGGAGGTCATAAATTTTTGTGCCTTGGGAGTCTAATGCAGGAGCATCTGAGCACCCTTCATTAAAATTGGAATCCAAAGCTATGAAAGAGGAAATGTGGACAATCTTTGTAAACCAGGGAAAATTCTGTTTACACGGAGCTAAATTGATGGAACTGATAAGTCTCTAGAAGGCTTAATTAAATGTAATTATTTGACATGTATGCGAATAGAGAGACTTAGGCAATTTGTAGGAGAAAATCGTGGATCTTAGATGATCCACGCTTTTGTAATTTCCTATATAAAAGAGTCTATGTTGTGTGAAAAGGGGAGAGAAGGATACAATGTAGTCACGGGGCAATTTATGACTAAGGTCATGAGACATTAGCCTGTAATCGAGTTCTCTACATAATTGAAATATGAGTGTTATTATACATCTGCATGTAGTCTGGATTTTTTGTGTCTGTGTATTGGTTACCTATAATTTAGATGTATGCAATGTTACAAGTTTATTGATCGACCATCGATCACTATAAGGATCGATGATGATCCAATGATAATACGATATCATAGAGTGAGCTATTGTATGGAGAAATGTGAGTGCCTTAGATAAAGTATGGCAAAGTAATTTGTGTTTTAAATGTGAATTCTACCAATAAGCGACTACACGATAATCGTTGGATTAGAGAATTGATCAATGGATGAGAGGTGTTCAATCGAAAGTGGAGTCGATTGAGCAGCATAGCAGAAACTGTCAGATCGGTCTGATCGGTGGATAATAATGGCGGAAGAGGAATCCGGAGGAAACATCATAGTCATCCGATGGGAAAAGATCCATGGTGATCACGCGAAAACCTGCAAGCAAGTTACCTAGGCTAGTGGACCCGATAAGATCATTAAACATAGTTTAAAGTTTCGAGAGATCTAACCGTCCATTGAATGGGTGATCGAACGCATATCGCTTTTGAAAGTGTGCGCAGGCTAACTTTTTATTCGGATGCGATAAGGGTTTATACAATAGGATTAGAACCTCTTTGAGTTATAGCCATCAAGACCATTCATTGTTGATTGATTGGTCGGGTTTCATTGTGAAGTCAGCCAATTACAATGCTTTTGATGTATACGTGGGCCCATAACCCACAAGTCCACACACTAATTTTTTAAAGATGCAGCTTTGCTGTATCAAAGCAGCTGCTCTGTCATCATTTTGGTATCAGAGCATAATAAGATTTTGCATTCAAAAGGAGGTAAAATTATGTTAAAGATTCGAGAGTTTGTGGTCTTATTCTTGTCATACAGATAGCGGCAGAAGAAGGTGAGAAGATTGCAGCAGCCTAGAGCTAGGAGTGCTCAAATGGTTCCAAAGAAGAGAGAACCAGAGAGATGACGAAAGACTAAGCTCAGAGGAGAGAAACTTAGTGAGGTATCATGCCACAAGGAGGACTTGTTACTACAGAGGTTTTGTTGCAGCTCACAGAAAGATCATAAAGGCAATTCCACAGAGGATGTGGGTAGAATTGCTAAGGGATGGAGAAGCATATGACCAAGAGGTCATAAATTTTTGTGCCTTGGGAGTCTGATGCAGGAGCATCTGACCACCCTTCATTAAAATCAGAATCCAAAGCTGTGAAAGAGGAAACATGGGCAATATTTGCAAACCAGGGCAAATTCTGTTTAAACAGAGCTAAATTGATGGAATTGATAAGTCTCTAGAAGGCTTAGTTAAATGTAATTATCTGCCATGTATGTGAATAGAGAGATTTAGGCGATTTGTAGGAGAAAATCATGGATCTTAGATGATCCACGCTTTTGTAATTTCCTATATAAAGAGTCTGTGTTGTGTGAAAGGGGGAGAGAAGGATACAATGTAGTCGCAGGGCAATTTGTGACTAAGGTCGTGAGGCCTTAGCCTGTAATCGAGTTATCTACATAATTGAAATATGAGTGTTATTATACATCTACGTGTAGCCTAGATTTTGTGTCTATGTATTGGTTACCTATAATTTAGATGTATGCAATGTTACAGGTTTATTGATCGACCATCGATCACTATAAGGATCGATGGCGATCCAATGATAATATGATATCATAGAGTGAGTTGTTGTATGGAGAAATGTGAGTGCCTTAGATAAAGTATGGCAGAGTAATTTGTGTGTTAAATGCGAATTCCACCAATAAGTGACTACACGATAACCGTTGGATTAGAGAACTGATCAACGGAGGAGAGGTGTTCAATCGAAACTGGAGTCGATTGAGTAGCACAACAGAAACCGTTGGATCGGTCAGATTGACGGATAATAATGGCGGAAGAGGAATTCGGAGGAAACATCATAGCCGTCTAATGGGAAAAGATCCACAGTGATCGCGCAGAAACCTACAAGCAAGTTACCTTGGATAGCAGACCCGATAATATCATTAAATAGAGTTTAAAGTTTCGAGGGATCGGACCGTCCGTTGAATGGGTGATCAGGCACATATCGCTTCCGAAAGTGCGCACAACCTAACTTTTGATTCAGATGTGATAAGGGTTTATACAACAGGTTTAAAACCTCATTGAGTTACGGCTATCAAGACCGTTCATTATTGATTGATTGGTCGGGTTTCGTTGTGAAGTCCGCCAATTATATTGCTTCCGATGTATACGTGGGCCCATAACCCACAGGTCCACATGCTAATTTTGTAAAGATGCAGCTTTTTTGTATCAAAGCAGCTGAGTTGTCATCAATTTCCAGTAAAACCTGCTTTTACTAAGTATACATAAATGGATGAAGTTTACCGAAGAGTAACTAAGTTGTTTATCCCAAATAAGAAACGCTGGGAGCAGTTAACTGATTCACTTGACTGAAAAGAGGATCAAACAACATTCAGTGTTTCCAAGAACAGGTCATCAACAATTCAACAGTTTTCGGTGTTTCCAAGAACAGGTCATCAATAGTTCAACAATTTTCATTGTTTCTAGGAATAGTCATGAACAACTCAACACCAAAATAGTGACAGATTGACTATCAATTTATATTCATGATTTTGTATTGATCTATTTTTGTAAATTTCTTTAAGATATTTTCTTAGCTCTAAGATTGTATAAATAACTCCCTTCCATGAGTTATTAAGGGTTGCACCCTTGAAAGAAACATTTGTAAGCATTAAATGTACTTGGCTTTTTCTGAATCATTAATACAAAAGCAAAGGATTCTGAGTTTTGATTCATACAGTTTTGTGTTCCCTGTAAGTTTTCCAGTTTTCATTTACTGTGTTCTTTCTTCATATTCTTAAGTTTTACAAAGATAAACAAGTAGGAATAATTGTGTTTCAATTTACTCCTATAAGCTTCTGAAGTGATCACCTTTAAAGAGAATGAATTATATAAACTTCTTGTTTAATTAATTCCCTTTAAATCATAAAATAATCAACATCTTTTGTAATCTTAGGTATATTCTGTTAAACTTTATAAACATTGTTTGAAGGTTTTCTTACTTATGATTACTTAATTTTCTATTTGAAAATTGTAATAGTCATATCATCTTTCAGTTTCTTCTCATCACTAAACAAGCTATATAATTGTGTGGATTTTAATAGCAGCCACTTATTTAAATATTAATACTATTCAAAAGGTTAGGTATGATTGTCTTAAATCTGTTTCATACATTGGTCCTCCAAAATTAAAACAAAACCCCCCAAAACAAATATATTAGATGTCGTGGCATGATAGTTGACCATTCTCATCTCAGAGATACAACATCAATCTGGTGTCATTTCCGGGGACTCGAATTGTATTAAGTTTTCCTGGGTCAACGATATAATTCCTATTCCTTTAAGGTGACTAAAGGTCTAGATAGGTCAAAATCCTTCACCTGACAACCTCACTGTACCAAACTAGAACTTTTTAAGCACACTAGATCCCATTCTAAATTTGACACAGTTAGTCCTCTGTCAGATCCAGAAAGACTTGTGAGAAAGGCTAGTTCTAGAAGAAGACATCAACCATCTTCTTCTACTTCAGCCTTGCAGTCTGAAGATATATTACAATTTGATCCCTATAGTAACATTCCATCCAATCCAGAGTACACTCACTTATCACCAAGGGTTGTTGAACTCTTAGATAGGGGAGTTGATTTCAAATCAGCTTTCCTTATTCATTCACTTGAATCTCATCTAGAACCCCCACTTCCACCGGGATCACCTAAATCTGAGTCTGACCTGGGTGTTCATTTACCTGAATACAAACCTACAGACTTTATATCCCCCACTACTTATTCATTTCATTCCACTTCTGAACAACCTAAATCTTCTACTTCTAAACAACCTGAAGGGACCTTTGCTATATATTCAAATCCACTCTTTGAAACTGAAGAGGATATTCATTCTCAGGTCCACAAGTTGGTTATTAAAACTCCTTTAAAATCATTCAGGAAGTCTCCACCTTCTTTATCTCCTCCTTCACCCCCACATAGTAATTCACCCCTTCTATCACCATCTTCCTCTTCCCTATCATCATCTTCACAAACATATCATGCATCATCTTCTACAATGGCATTCCAACCCATTGTATAGGCAATATATGCAGCTTTAGTTTTACCTCTAGTCCTTGATGCTTTCCCTAATGGATATTTAAAGCACCTTCCTAGATATAATGGAGAAACTAGTCCCTCAGTTGAGGACCATCTTCAAGCATTCCTAGACTTTGCAGATAACATGAACATAGAACAAGAAAATGTTTACATGAGATTGTTTGTTTAGTCTCTTGAGGAAAATGTGAGGACTTGGTTTAGGAAGTTACGTGCAAATTCTATTAGAAGCTGGGAAGAGTTAACAAATATATTCAAAAATAAATGGGGGTGAAAAAATATGATCTTTACTTTTTGACTGAGTTTGAAGAACTTAAAAGAAACTTTGGTGAACCTGTCTCTGATTTTATCAAAAGATTCAACAAACTTTATCATAAGATGCCCCCTGATTGCAAACCACCTATAGCAGCAGCTAAATCTAGGTTTTCAAAATATTTTGAAGATGATTTTGTTGTGATGTTAAGAGAAATAAATTCAAGAAATCTTGAAGATATGCAAACTAATTCTAAAGAGGTGGAAGCAAATAGGGCTGCCTCAACCACTTTAAAAGCTAAAGTGGAAAAGGCCCAAAGAAAACTTAAATCAAGTCAAGAGGCCTCTTCTTCCTCTAAGACTAAAACTGAAGATTCCAAAATAGATGAGATAACTATACTTCTTAGAAATATATCTAATAGCATTTCCAAGATTGAGACTCAACCTAGAACAGTTCAACAAATGGTCACTCGACCCCAAAATCAAAATCAAGGTCAATACAAAAGAAATCCACCATTACAAATTCTTCAAAGGCCCAGTAATGATCAGCAGGTTCCAACTCCTTTACTGATAGATGATCAACAACCTGATGATAATACTATGACTATCACTGAAGATATTAACAATATGGATACCTCTTCTGGTCATACTGCTATTATTCCTCTCTCACAACAAAAGCAGGTTCAACAAGATCAAGACTCCTCACAGGTTTCCAAATACCATGCCTTCTCTGAATTCCTAATTGAAGAACTAAACAAAATATATGATCTTAGGCCTAGACCTGGTCCTGGAAGACCTCCTAAGGAACCTCCAACAATTGAACCTCGTACCAAAGCTATTGAAACTCAAACAACTATTATTCGACCATTAAATCAGTCAACTGATACTACTCAAATTGAAAAAAATGTTTTAACTGCATTTAATGTTGAAAAGGAGTTAGAAAGAGTTAAAATCCCTATACCACTTTCAAAACTTTCCAAAAATCCTAGATATAAAAATCAAGTCTCCAAATGGATACAAAACACCTCAGTTGATGTGTGATATTATTAGTCTTCAAGATGAAAATCCAGCAGTTGTCTTTGGTCCTAGCTCAGATATGATAGATGAAATAGTACCCCCTTTCTATGTGACTCTTAAAACAAATGATTCCATGCTATACAATTGTATGCTTGATTTTGGAGCATCACATAATCTCATGCCATCATGGACCATTTAAATCTCGACATAACTAGATCTTATCATGATTTTTACACCTTTGATTCCAAAAGGGTGCCTTGTCTAAGACTGATTAAGGATTTAGTAGTCACTCTCGCCCAAATCCTAGTAAAAAGTGTAGTGTTAGATATAGTTGTGACAAATATCCATCCCAAATTTGGAATGCTCCTTTCAAGGTCTTGTTGTGCCAAATTAGGGAGAACTCTTCAGATGGACACGTCTTATGCCACTATTCCAGTTTATGGGGGAGAACAACTAAGGTTGTATAGAGAAGTAAGATTTGTGCACGCTGTTTGCAAAACAGATCAACTAAGGAACCATCCCATTTATGCAATTGATCAAGATTTTGGTTTTCTTCAACTCTCTTCAAACCAAACACATGAAACTCAAGTAAAAATTGAAGATGTAAGTGAAATACCTGTACCAAATCAGACTATTATCTGGAAGCTATTCTTTGATGGTTCTTGTACAAAGGATGGAGTAGGAGCTGGGGTAGTATTAATATCACCAAAAAAAGAAAACATTACACAATCATGTCAACTTGATTTTGAAGTTACAAATGACGTAATTGGATATGAAGCTTTCCTTTTAGGACTCAAGTTAGCCAAGAGCTTAAAAGTACAAAACCTGAGTGTTTTTATTGACTCAAAGTTCATTGTTAAACAAGTTAGAAATATTTTCCAAACAAAACATCCTAGGCTTAGATCTTATCGAAATGAGGTTTGGGATTCAGTTGAAAATTTCTTCAATGCTTTTAATTTGACTTATATCCCAAGGGATCAAAATATTCATGCAGATTCCCTAGCTGTTTCTGCCAGTTCATTTAAAATTCCTAATCAAACTAATGTGCTCTATCAAATACAAGTCAAATACAGGCCATCCATCCCAGATAATCTAAAATACTAGCAGATATTCAAAGATGATGAACAGTTAAAATCTTTTCTGCAGGTTATAGATGAATTTTCAGTTCTACAAATTGATGAAAATAGAATAGAAACAAATGAAAATGATAATTCAGATTTCAATTCAAAAATTGCCAATCATGATATCATTTAGTTGTCTAACAATTTTATTCCCAAAGGTCTCATTCCTTTAGAGAAATTGTTTGATCAAAATGATGTCCTCAGAAACCCACAGTCAATTTCTCCACAAGATGACATAGAGGAAGTAAATATTGGAACAAATGATGACATTAGGAACATCAAAATCTGTGCATCCTTAGATCCCGAAATCAAATATCAATACCTTAATTTATTTGAAAAATACAAGGATGTTTTTGTGTGGACCTATGTTGATCTAAAGACTTATGATACATCACTAATACAACATAAGGTTCCTTTAAAACTAGAAGCAAAACCTTGTTAACAGAAACTTAGGAGGGTTAATCCAACTCTTCTACCAACTGTAGAAAATGAAATTAAGAAAATTCTAGATACCCAATTCATTATCCCTCTTAGATACTCTAATTGGGTTGCTAATTTAGTTCTTATTAGAAAGAAGAATGGGGAAATCAGACTCTGTGTGGACTTTAGGAATTTGAATAAAGCATCATTAAAAGATAACTACCCTTTACCCAAAATGGATCAGTTACTTCAGATGGTTTCAGGAGCACAAATACTTTCCATGCTTGATGGTTTTTCAAGTTACAATCAAATAAATGTTGATCCAGCAGATAGAGAGAAGACAACTTTTACTACACCCTAGGGTACATTTATGTATTCTAGAATGCCCTTTGGCTTGTCCAATGCTGGAGAAACTTTTCAAAGAGATATGGACATAGATTTTGTGGGATAGGTAAACAAATTTTTAGTCATTTATCTTGATGACATAACTGTTTTTTCTAATTCTGATCAGAAACATCTAAAGCACTTGATGAAGGTTTTTGACAGGTGTAGGAAATTCAGAATATCCCTCAATCCTAAAAAGTCTTTGTTTGCTATCAAAGAAGGAAAGTTGTTAGGCCACATAATCTCAAAAGAAGTAGTGGTGATTGATCCCAAACGTGTTTTTGCTATAAAAATATTGTCATTGTCTAGAAATAAGAAGGAGATCCAAGCTTTTCTAGGCAAGGTTAATTTTTTAAGGAGGTTCATCTCGAATTATGCTGAAATTGTGAAAGACATAACTGATATGCTCCGAAAGGATCATGAAGTTAAATGGACTATCTCTTCCAGGTATGCATTTGACCAAATCAAGAAGGCTATCTCTAAAGCCCCAACCTTGGCTAGTCCTAACTATACCAAGTCATTCAGTATATTTTCCTTTGCCTCTGCAACAACCCTTGCTGTTGTTTTATTACAAAAGAATGAAGATTCACATGACCAACCTATAGCCTTTTTTAGTAAGGATATGAGAGATGTCGAGCTTAAGTATGACATAATTGAGAAGCAAGACTATGCCCTTATACAAGCTCTAAAATCATTCAGGATGTATGTCCTACATTCACCTATTACTGCTTATGTTCCTAACAGTGTTGTAAAAATTGTTTTAACCCAACCAGACAATAATGGGAAGAGAGGTAGATCAATCACTCAAATACTGGAGTTTTATCTAACTATCAAAACCACAAATCTAGTAAAGGGTCAATGATTAGCTAAGCTTCTATCTGAATCCAACTGTAAAGTGTTGGGCATCAACTCTGTTTTGGAAATACAAGGGGAGAATCCACAAGAACCTGCTCAAAGTTCAAATAAGAAGAATCCACAAGAACCTTATGTTCATGCAGAAGGGGAGAATCCACAAGAACCTTCCCAAAATTTGAATGAAGAGAATCCACAAGAACCTCCTCGCCATCTTGAAGAAAAGAATCCACAAGAACATTTACCTTCAAATCAGACCATCTCTCTACACATTGATGAGAAATTTCTTTTGTCAAATTGGTATCAAGATATTGTAAATTTCTTGATTCATTTTGAATGTCCAGCATCATTCTCTAAAAGTAAATGTAAAACTCTCAAATTGAAAGCAGTGAAATATTGTATCATAAATGAAAATCTATACTAGAAGGACCCACTAAATATCTTGTTATTATGTTTAATAGAATCAAAAACTGAAGGAATCATTGATCGGTTTCATACAGGATTTTGTGGAGGACATTATGCTTGGAGAGCAACAACATATAATATATTAAGGGCAGAGTTTTATTGGCCCACATTGTTCTTACAAGTAGGAGAAAAGGTCATAAGTTTTGTCCCTTGTCAGATGTTTGCTGGTAAGAAAAAACTAGCAGCTCTTCCACTGCTCCCAACAATAGTCTCAACACCTTTTCTCCAATGGGAACTAGATTTTATTGGATAAATTCATCCCACTTCAAGCAATTAGCATAGATGGATCCTCACTGCAATAGACTACTTTACCAAATGGGTGGAATAAATTCCAGTAAGAAATGCTACTTATTCAGTAGTAATGAAATTCATGGAAGAAAACATTTTGTCTAGATTTGGTTGCCCAACCTTGATTGTTACTAACAATGCCACAACATTTTCCAGTGTCAAAATGATTGAGTTTTGCTAGAAATATCAGATTCTGTTACATCATTCAACTCCATATTGTCCTCAAGGTAATGGTCTTGCATAATCATCAAATAAAAGTCTGATAAAGGTGATCAAAAAAACTTTAGCGGACCATAAAAAGAGTTGGGACTCTCATCTAATTTATGCAGTCTAGGCAAACATGATTAATCCAAAGAGATCTACTGGAAAATATCCTTTTCAGTTAGTGTATGGGAAAGATGAAATTTTCCCTACCAAATTGACCTTCCCTATTTTAAAGTTTCTACGGGATTCAACTGATGAACCTGATGATTTTTCAAGAAGAATAAACCAAATTATCGAACTAAATGAAAACAAAGATGAAGTTCAATACAAATTGAAAAATTATCAAAATAATATGAAGATCCTGTTTGACAGAAGAGCAAGGGAAAGGGACTTCAAGGAGGGTGATCTAGTTCTAAGATGGGATTCCAGAAGAGAAGACAAGGGAAAACATGGCAAGTTTGATAACCTATGGTTTGGACCTTTAGCTATTGTTGAAGTAAAGGGAAACAATACTTTTGTGCTACAAAATCTTGAGGGACTGTATTCCACTTATCCTATTAATGGAAGGTTTCTCAAACATTATATTTAGTACTGAGAAGTTGAAGTAGATTTCATTACTACCATTGTAAAAAGTCTGGTTTATTTTATTTTTCAAACTGTCAGTGTGAGTTTTCACAACAAAGACTCCATAGCCCGAGGAGAAGGCACATGGATCTACAGGTTCTCTGCATTCTACAGGAGAAAGCAGTCCCCAGTTGGAGCCAATGTTGTAGCATTTTTTGGTTTTGGTAAGTTAGCATCAATTAGTCAAAAAATGAAAATCATTCCAAAAAATGTTAAGTTAGGATATGGACAAAAAGAATATTGAATCAAAAAATGTTAGGGATATTTTGATGAATAAGTCCATATCAAATAAAATGTTAGAATAGATGCCCTAAAAAAGGAAGGCGAAAATTAAAATGTTAGATTAGAGAGAAAAGAAAAAATAATAAATTCTGAAAGTGTTGCAAATCCAAATGCCACTACTCTCAGTCAAAGTTTATTTTTGCAAATAAAAAGTTGTGTGCAGATTGTTTAATTGCCACACTAGTCCACAGAATACAATTGTACCATTTAATCATGACTAGATTTTATTTAAATTGTTTGTCAATAGGTAACAAATAAAATTGGTTGAACAATTTAATCTGAGCCAATGGAAGCAATAAGGGATAGAAGTAGATTAGTCATCAAAAGGAAAATGTTGAGTTGCTAGCCTAAGTGCACTCACGTAACTAAGATTGAAAAAATATTAGGAGTTAAGAGTAGGTAGACAAATTAAATACAATTGGAACATGAAAGGATTTTTATCCTAAGATATAACATTGGAAATATGTGCATATGGTGATGGTTTTTATTAACCATAGAATTCTAAGTATCAATGTTATTTTGTAAATATCCAAACTTCATCCATTTATTCGCAAATACCCCATACATGTCACATCCGACAGAACTCTTGGCCCCACCATCACTTTTGCCTTGCGTTGTTAAAACTCATTCATTTTATTTTTCATCCCGACACTTTTCGGAGATTTGACGACCTACATCATTTTTTGGCCCTCATTTTCCGTCCAAACTTTATCGGTGGGGGGGTCCTAACTAGGTAGTTTTGGAAACCACCCTCCAAAACTACTTGTCCTCCATCCTAGTCTTTCAGAACTTAAAATGTCGAAACAACTTACTACCCTAACTTGCTCCCAAACGCGGTTTTCATTCGACCATTCACTATCGCTCCTACGTCATCATCCACGTCTACTCCTAGTCACTTCCTCTCTCCAATTAGCTGCCGCCTATCCGTTATTCATTTTATTTGAAACTCCCACGAATTTATACTCCATAGAACCGTTTTAATAGTCCCATTGGATAATTAATGAGGATTTAGTCATTCATCAAACAACCCCACTCCATTTTATTCGTTATAAGCCTTGTTCCTTCAAAAAAACGTTACACAGTACATTTATGAAATTCAATTCACCACTGGAGCTTTAGTTCTTATAGCCTAAATGACAGATTCATCATTCAATCGAATTTTCAGTTCTATCTAGAACCAAGCCGACATCTAGGTCTACCTAATCCATTTTCAGTTATACTGTTTTTCTGTTATTACTGTGTTTTAGACCAATTCAACCTATAATTCACCTAACAAAATGCCTCCTAAGGGAAAGGAAATTGCAAAAATCCCAAATCCCCTCATTCATCCACAAGTTGACTTCCATCATACTCCCTTGGTCGACAGAGACTGTAAAATCATTAAGTCTTCCTCTCAATTTGATTTATATGAAATCTACTGCTGGATGGAGGACCAACTAGTTGATTAGACAGATGAAATAAGACTTTGGGACTCTTACCTTCCTCACTACATTTTCCCACAGATACATAGAGCTCCTGAATTTTTCAGGAAATTCCATGAATCCTATGATCCCAGTCAAAGAGCTATCATTTCACCTACAAGAGAAATCCTTTGTTTCATCAATGCTCAGTCTATTGAACAAATGTTGCAGGCCCCAACTATTGCACCAACCCATCCTTTTTCTCATGAAAGCCTGATAGAAGCCTATCAAAAGCTAGATTTCACTAAAAGGTCTCAAACTCTTGAACTTTTCCTAGTTGTAGATAGCCCTCTGCCTAAAAGAAACCCTCCCTATGATTCATCCATGTTCCCAGACAGAACCAAGCAAATTACCACTATTCTTTCTTATTTGCTTGGTTACAATTCTGATCAATATGTTAATGAAGCCATCCTAGGTTTCTTGTCTATCTTTTCTGTTGATTCCAAACCTACTGTTCTCTATAACTTTAGCCAATTTCTAGCTGAAGCCATCCATGAACAATTTGTCCAGTTTAATACTGAAGAAGTATTCAAGTATGCTTCAGTACTTGTATATATTTTTATATATTTTCAGGGAGACAAGTTTCCATTCACCTTACAGAAGCTAGATGAAGAAGGCAACCAACAATCAGTGATATTTTGGACTTCTATGGGAATGAAGGAGAAGGAAGAATTTACATATAAACAGTTCATAGAATTGTTTGTTCATCCAGCTATTAATCTTATGAGAAGCACTCCAGTACCAAGAATCAGTGATGAAATTGTGAAAGTATTGCAGCTGGTTGATCAAGCCACCATAGGAGATTGGTATCTTTACCAAAACTATATATAAATCAGAGTCTATGGCTGTGAGCTTCCACCCTACAAACTTCCTAAGTACCTCCCTATCATAATTTTTGCATTGGAATATATTAGGTAGAGGTTAAATGCAGATGAAGTACATTTTGTAGCTGCAAAGAAGAAATCACAATTCAAGCTAAAGGCTCAGGTTGGTCCTTTCATCTACAACACTAGAGCAGCAGGAGAAGAAGCAGATAGGTTATTGAAGGAAATGAAGTTTGGTCTTAGCTTCACTTGGTCTTATGACCTAATGGGAGTAATTTCAAAACTCAGGGTTGAAAATAAATTTACTACATACCACCACACAGCCAAGCCTGAAATAGAGCAGTACAAAAATCAGTTAGAATGGAAGGAGAACACCCTTCAATAAGCTGAAGAACAGGCAATCTCTACTTCAAATTTACAAACTCCACTTGCACAAGAAAAGATAGCTAAGCGAGGAAGGGAAGAACAGTCATCCCCTACAACTGAAGCATCAAGCCAAGGCTTTAGAATTGTACATAGAAAGAAGAGACCTAGGATCTCTGTGAAGGTTAGTGCAACAAATGAGCCATAGAAAACAACATTTTATGGATTTGGAGAGACTTTTCTTTTTACACAGTCTAGTGGACAGTCTACACAACCCCCCACTCATTCCACTACTTCTCAGGAACAACAGGTGATTCAGACCAGTGGAACCAGTTAGAAGGACAAAGAAGATGATATCTTTCATGTCTTCAGTGAAATTAAGAAGAAGAATGAGGAATTGAAGCTAAACACTTATACTCAATTATGGAAACACTCTTCCAGATCTCAAGCTAGACTTCTTTCAGTCTTTGACTCTGAGAAGGGTAAGATGAATATGCCTTTCTTACAGCTCAAATTCCACAGCCCAGGACTCCTGCACATTATCAGAAGTAGTCCTACTTTGAATTTAATGTAAAGGATGTACATCCAATTGACCAAATTGAGATGCCCAAATAGACTGGCCAAATGATTTCTTCCACTTTAACTCACACTGCCATGAGTTTGTAAAAGTTACGAGTCACCTTGGCCAATACACAGCTACAGCTCAAGTTCGAAAAAGTTTCCTCATTGGTAAAAGACACCAAGATCAAATATTTGGAAGATTTGGTGCTCAATATGGGATATGATCCCTCAAATATAAATGTTGCAAAATAACTTGTCATGAAGAAAAATTTTGAGCTCTCAGCATTAAGAAAGCAGCTCAAACTACCAGCTTTTGAGGACCCAATGACCAAGGAGAATGAAGAAACCAAGACTCAGAAATATGACATGATGAAGCTCATCATGGAACATAATCTGCAAATAAAACAGATGGAAGAGAAAATCGAAAAATTGGTCAAAGAGAAATAAGGAGTTGTGAAAAGGGCTCAAGTTCCAATGGATATAGTTCCTCTTTTAGCAGTCTCTATAACCATATTTTCTACTTTAGGCACAACACCAACTACAAGTACAACAAAAGGAGCTGAACAACTTACAAAAGTTTTTCAGAACCTATCCATTCATACAGTTGAAATTAAGAAGTTGCAGGATGAACTGAAGGAATTAAAACATATGAAAGCAGTTGCAGACAGTTCACATGCAGCCGAGTTGCAGAGGACAAAAAGTCAAATTGAATTTTTGCAGAAAGAAATCAAAGAATATTACCTTGGAAACAAACTAGGTTTGGCAAAGGATATTTTATGGGAAGAGATTACTGAATCAGTCAAGGATATCTAGCCCTATATCAAGATAATCTTTTATCAAAAAGACTTGTTGGAGAAAGCTTAGGAAGCTATTGAAACTATCTCCAAGGAAATTGAGGACATGCCAGAAGTTGCCACTGAGGTAATCAAGTTTTTGAATTCTAAAGACAGCTATGAGCTTGAAGAATTAGGTATAAATAATAGGACAACAACCAAATTGGAAGTAAAGAAGATCATTACAAAGAACCTCATTTTGCAATTGGAGGAAAAATGCAATAGCGTTAATGTCATAGTTCAAAGATTTTTCAGCAAGTTAGAACCCCTGACCAGCAAGGGTTTGCCCTCTATGCTTGTGATAAACGACAAATTAATGCCCATTGAAGATTATGTTCGAAATCTTACAGAGGTAGGTACCAATGCAGCTTTAGTTTCAAACATAAGAGGTGCAGCAACACCAAGGGTTGTGCTGAATGCACTCAGAGATGCCTTTTTCATTCTAAATGAAATCAGACATATATTTCCAGTAAAACCTACTTTTACTAAGTATACAGAAATGGATGAAGTTTACCGAAGAGTAACTAAGTTGTCTATCCTAGATAAGAAATTTTGGGAGCAGTTAACTGATTTACTTGACTGAAAAGAGGATCAAATAGCATTCAGTGTTTCCAGGAACAGGTCATCAACAATTCAACAATTTTCAGCGTTTCCAGGAATAGGTCATCAACAGTTCAACAATTTTCAGTGTTTCTAGGAACAGTCATCAACAACTCAACACGAAAATAGTGACAGATCGACTATCAGTTTATATTCATGATTTTGTATTGATCTATTTTTGTAAATTTCTTTAATATATTTTCTTAGCTCTAAGATTGTATAAATAACTCCCTTCCACGAGTTATTAATGGTTGCACCCTTGAAAGAAACATTTGCAAGCATTGAATGTACTTGGCCTTTTCTGAATCATTAATACAAAAGCAAAGGATTCTGTGTTTTCATTCATACAGTTTTGTGTTCCCTGTAAGTTTTCCAGTTTTCATTTACTGTGTTCTTTCTTCATATTCTTAAGTTTTACAAAGATAAATAGATAGGAATAATTGTGTTTCAATTTACTCCTATAAGATTTTGAACTGATAACCTTTAAAGAGAATGAATTATATAAACTATTTGTTTAATTAATTCCCTCTAAATCATAAAATCATTAGCATCTTTTGTAATCTTAGGTATATTCTGTTAAACTTTCTGAACATTGTTTGAAGGTTTTCTTACTTATGATTACTTTATTTTCTATTTGGAAAATGTAATAGTCATATCATCTTTCAGTTTTTTTTTATCACTAAACAAGCTATATCCCTGTATGGATTTTAATAGCAGCCCTTTGTTTAAATATTAATACTATTCAAAAGGTTAGGTATGACTGCCTTAAATCTGTTTCATACATTGGTCCTCCAAAATTAAAAAAACAAAACCCCAAAACAAATATCTTAGATGCCCTGGCATGATAGCTGACCATTATCATCTTAGAGATACAACACCTTGAAAGGCACCTCTAATTGTGTTGCATGGAAGGACCACATGGAGGAAGTATTTCATGAAAATGGGTTGCTAGAATACATAGAGACAATGTTGTAAATACTTAAGCATATGGTACTCAGAACCTTGCTCAGTGGAATAAATATGTAGCTAAGGCAAGAAGAATTATCTTGGAGGGAATACGGGATCATATTGTCTCGAATCTCCACAGAAAAGAAACTTTTTTTGCGACGTGGAAAGCACTAAAAGAATTGTTCGAGCATAGTAGTGACCACAGGAAGCTGGCACTCAAGAATAAACTTCGAAGTATCAAGATGTAGAAGAATGACATAATTTTGCAGTATTTGAGCAAGTTTACACAGTGTCATGATGAACTTGGCGGAGTCGGTGTTAATTTCCCTAAACAAGACTTGGTAACCATAGCCCTTATGGGCCTTCTCAAGAGTTGGCATAGCTATCAATATTCGGTGAATGGGGGGGAGAAACTACCGAGTTCGGAGTGCTTATGGTATGACTTGGTACAAGAGAAATTAAGGCGGAATACCAAATATGAGACTTCATCTAAGGGAGAGATGAAGAAAGCGTTGGATTGGTTGGAAAGAAAAAGAATGGAAAAGGGATGAAATCCCAATCCAAACCAGAATCCAGTCAAGCGGGCAAGAAGAAAGATTTGTCAAAAATTAAATGCTTCCATTGTCATGAATTCAGGCACTATGCCACGAAGTGTCCACACAAGAAGGAAAGCAAGAATACCTTAGGAGGAGAAGTAGGTGAATCTTTGGCTTCAAATTTCGAGCTTGACTTTACCCTCATTGCATGCATGGGCAGCACAATGAGGGGAAGTGTGTGGTACTTGGACACAAGTGCATTGTTCCATATGACGAGCAATAGAGATTTTTTCAGTGACCTGGAAGAAAAATATTTGCATATGCACATTGAGATGGGGGATGACGAAAGGTATAGCATGATTGGGATTGGTACAGTCACCTTTTAGAGGGAGTTGGGCTCCCCCCTTAGGCTTAATGATGTCATGTTCATTCTGGGCCTAAAGAAAAATCTCGTCTCTGTTGTAGTTTTGGAAGACCGTGATTATGATGTGATCTTCAGCAAAGGAAAGGAATTCCTGAGACACATAGCCATGGGATAGGTGAAGTAGATTGGGGTTCGTGTGAAGAACCTGTACAAGCTAGATGTGGAGGATTGTGCTGCATTGAGCACAAAGGCGGAGAATTTGCAGAGCCGCGATGTCGGTGAAATTTGGCATAGAAGACTTAGTCATTTGCATCACGATTCTTTGAATATCATGTAGTAGATAACCACATGCCTCCCCAAAGGAGCACTTGAGCAGCAAGATGTATGCAAAGGATGTACTTTGGGGAAGTACACAAAATCCACATTCCATGATTGGGACAACAAAGCACATGCAGTCCTTGAAAGGATCCACTCTGATGTTTGTGGACCTTTCTCAACAACCTCCACTGCTAGGCACAAATATTTTGTCATCTCTATTGATGACATCTCATGGAAGTGTTGGATCTTCTTCATGCGAAGGAAATATGAGACCTTCTCCAAGTTCATAGAATTCAAGGCACTGGTTGAGAAAGAAATGGGCAAGAAGGTGAAGGATCTCAGGAGTGATAATGGAGGTGAGTATGTGTCAAATGAATTTAAAAATTTCTATGCAAAAAAATGCATTCAATGAGAGTTGACAGCACCCCACAACCCACAGCAGAATGGGGTGGTTGAGAGGAAGAACCATAGAATTGTGGGATTAGTGAGTGCGATGCTGCATGACCAAGGCCTACCTCTGCACTTGTGGGCTGAATCATGAACATAGCAGTCTATTTGCATAACCAGAGTCCTCATCGGATTCTTGGCATGATTACACCAGAGGAGGCTTTCTCGGGGAGAATGTCAGATGTTTTGCACTTCAGGATTTTTTGAGCCTTTTTTTATTGTCATGTCTCCAAAGAATCAAGGAAGAAGCTAGAGAGGACAACATAATTGGGGGTATTTGTGGGTTACACAGAAACTCCCACAACTACCGTGTGTATTTTCCATCCCTCATATTGATAATTGTGCGAAGGAATGTAAAATTTGACTAAGACAAATCCATGTGATGCTCTCTGGAGAGGGAGCTTTAGATCCCACTAGAAGAGGAGATTTTAGCTGCAAAGGGGGAACCTTAAGAAGTTGTGGATCAACCAAAAATTGAGGAGTAGAGAGTGTATACATCCATTCAATTATAACCATCCAGAGAAGGCAAGAAAAGGACTGAGGAAGATGAGAGATTTGTGCATGATGGGAGGGAGAATGTGGGTGCTCCTTCAAATCAGTATAGGTAGAGAAGGTCACCAGATCGATACACTAGCTACATGGATCTAATGACTGAGCTTGTAGAGACTGAGCCATCCTATTTTGAGGAAGCAGTAGAGCAACCTGTATGGGTTGATGCAATGGTGGAGGAATATGAATGCATTTTAAATAAAAATGTTTGGGAATTGGTCCCAAGACTAGAAGATAAATCAGTTGTGGGTTCAATATGGATCTTCAAGGTAAAGCATGCAGTAGACGGGAGCATAGAGAAGCACAAGGTCAGATTTTTGGTCAAGGGGTACTCTCAAGTTGAGGGGATTGACTATGAGGAGACCTTTGATGCTGTAGCCAGGTTCTCATCCATTAAATCAATTCTTGCTCTGGTTGCATAGATGGGGTAGAATATCCACTAGATGGATGTGAAAACAACATTCTTCAATGGAGTTATTGAGGAGGAGGTGTATATCGAGCAACCATAAGACTTTGAGGCTTTTGATCGGGATTCTCATGTGAGTGGACTCAAGTGAGCATTGTATGTTGTAATGCCCTCCTCCCACATTTACCCAAGTTAACCGGTCTGCTGGGGTAAACATGTGACAAGGGGCTACTATAATTTGATTCAACTTCCCATGTACAGTTAAGGAAGTGGAACCAGGAAAAACAAAAAACAAAACAAAACAAAACAAAAAAACAAAAAAACAAAACAAAACAAAATTATTATGACCTTCCACACATGCTACAAAACCTTCAGGAGGAAACCAATCCTTCTAGGTGACCAACCCCTAAGACAACTTGAAATTTCATTGATCTAGACCCCTAACCGCTCCCACGACAAGCCATGCATGCGAATGAGGCCTTCCAGTCACTCCCACAACAAGGCAGGCTAGCAACTGTGGACTTTTTCAACTAGTTATGATCCAGCGACCCCAGATTTTGTGCCACTTTTTAAGGGCCGGGAATCAGGTCACTACCTAGAACTTCATGAAAACTTCAGAAATGATAAATAACATTGAAATAAGATTACTAATGAAAAAATTAATCAATGACTTGACTGGACCCCTACTAGCCATGACATGCATTTCGTCAAACATATCACAAATATGTAATCTACAAGTCATAACAATAGATATGAGCATAGGGGTCTCATACTTATCTAATATTCATAAGGAAGCATTGATACCTTATCATAATAGTTGCATTAACATATATTAGGTCATATATTCATTGT
The DNA here is from genome assembly GCA_031772625.1 of Pinus tabuliformis. Classification (NCBI taxonomy): domain Eukaryota; kingdom Viridiplantae; phylum Streptophyta; class Pinopsida; order Pinales; family Pinaceae; genus Pinus; species Pinus tabuliformis. Next base: position 542,975,707 of record CM062820.1, on the reverse strand, counting down.
TCATTCTTTTTATAATCAAAACATGATGAGTGCCATACATCAAGTATGTCATAAAACATATTCATAACCAGCATATAACCAACAAAAATAACAAGGATATAACAACCATAAGAATAATATTTGAATAAGAACATTTACACATGAAATATCACAGAGAAGGAACTCTTATTAATGAATGCATAAGCCAACCAGGTTTAGGACTTCCACAAACCATGCGACCGTAGATTGGCTGAACCAAGTATTTCTTTCAGCTAATCACCCTCATGCCATATTCCAAGCATGAAAGTGGGATCTCATGGAACCATTCAAAAAAAACTGAACCATGGGTACTAGAGGCCAAGCCCTCAACCCTCAACAAGTGATTCCACCTCATGGTTAGACATCACTAACCATCTCTGGATTGGTCTCTACCGAAGTTGTTCAGGGCTCTAGAGCGTTTGTTCCAACCAGATTTTCCAGGACTAGTAACTCAACCCAAAACTGTTGTTGGGCTTCCAGAGCGTTTTTCCAACCAATTCTTACAGGACTAGTAACTTAAGAGAAGCTATTACAGGGATTCCAGAACGTTTTTCCAACCAAGGCTTCTAGGAACTAGTAACTCAACCAACATCCATAAGGAACATGAGAACCAACTAGAGAACAAAAGGAAAGAAACCCACAACACCATGGCTATCCAGGAAATGGAAAGGCTAGGAAAAACTACTGTCAATCCAAGCAATCCTCCATGCCAATGAAAAATCATGACCAAGAAACCACATGCATGTGCCATGCACGCCAAAACTAGCAAGGAAATCATACATGCAACTAGGAACATGTAAGAAAAACTCATTATAGTTGTTAATCTTGATGTCCTCTTGCATTTTCTTGCTCTTACTTGTGCTTTCTTGCTCCAATCCCAAGTATGCAACACTCCTACAAGAGTGCTCCAAGAATACTCTATGTGTCCAAGAGTATGAGAGAGGGATAGAGAATAGAATAGAGAGATCTAAGCTAAAACTGACAAAAGTCTATCAACTAATCCTCAAAAGCCTTTTTATTAATGAGATCTCTAATTTCTTCAATTTTCCATTATTTTCCTTCATTTTCCTCCTCACATGAAACTTGTGACCTTTTGCCTTCCTTTTCTCCTATTTTCCATTATTTTCATAAATAAAATGTCAATTAATGCCACTTTGTCTTCCCAAATCCTTTGTCATTTCCTTTGTCAATTTCCAAAGCCATTAATTAATCACAAGTAAACCCCATCACTTTTGTTTTTTTCCAACATTCAACTTGGAATATGTGTCCCATGACCATGGTTATTATTTTGCCTTTATTAACTTCATTACACAGAATTTTGACCAGGGATATTGCAAAACCCTCTCCCTTGGGGGAACATCATCCTTGCCAGTTCAATGACACCTACAAACAACAAGACTACTGAAAAATAAAACATATTGTCCATGGAGCTTTATAACTTAGCTGGATGCAGTATTTACAATGATCATCCTGCTGAGAAGCAAACCAACATGAGAAACATAACCACATGAAAACTATAATGACATGACACCCATACCACTTATTGGAGCTTTATAACACAACTCATGGTTGTATTTACATCCATATATATATATACATATACCAAAACACACACCAAACATATGTAAAAAAAAATCACCCAACTAGTGAATAGAGAAGGATACATAGCCCTCATCTGATCTGCCATCTCCCATGTAGCTTCATCGAGTCCAAAGTGATTCCGTTGCACTTTAACCTGCTCAATTGATCAGTTCCCGAGCATGAGAATCCTTCTTTGCAAAATACACTGAGGTTTTGGCTAGAATTCTCCTTCTGATTCCACCTGCAATACATACCAGTCAATCACATGATCAACATCTTTAACATACTTCTTAAGAAATGACACATGGAAAACATCATGGAATTTCACTGTTAGAAGCAGTGCAAGTCGATAGGTTACTGGTCCAATCCTCTCAAGAATCTTGAAATATCCACAATATCGAGGTGCCAACTTAGCACATGATCCAATCCTTAAGGAGCTCTTCTTGGGCTTGATGTATAAGTACACATGTTCCCCAACTTGAAAATCCTTAAACATCCTGTTATGATTTGCATAACTTTTTTGTATGTCCTGTTTCGCCTTCAAATTCTTCTTAATTACCTGCATTTCTTGTTCCATCTTTTCCAACATGATCGGTCCAATCAACACCTTGTTCATTGGATCACTCCAACTGATGGGAGTATTACAACTCCTCATGCAATGCCTCAAACAAACTCATCCTCAAAGATTCCTAGTACCCATTGTTGTTAGAAAACTCAAGAAGTGGAAGATACTCTTCCCACTTCCATTGTTGATGCATCACATACATCCTCAACATGTCCTTCAATATCTTATTTACCCTCTCTATTTTTCCATTTTTCTGTGGATGATAAGTTGTACTGAAGGCCAACTTTGTACCCAAACTGGTAAATAACTATTTCCAAAATATAGAAGTGAACTTGGCATCCCTGTCTGACACAATATTCTTCATTACACCATGCAATCTCACTACATCTTTGATGAAGACCTATGCTGCATCATTAGCAGAATATGTAGTCTTTATTGAAATGAAGTGTGCTACCTTTGTCAACCTATCAACCATGACCATGATAGAATCATGTTGTCTAGATGTCCTCGGCAATCCTGTAATGAAGTCCATGGAAATGAACTACCATTTCCACTTTGGAATCTGAATAGGCTGAAGTAATCCACTTGGATTCTTACACTTTGCTTTCACTTTCTCACAGTCCAAACATCTACTAGCCACAAGTTCTTCCACTTCCCTCTTTAGATTCGGTCAATAATAAAACTTCTTCATTGTTGTCAATGTCTTTTCATATCCTAGGTGACTTGAATATGGCTTAGCATGAAATTCCCTCAAGATAATCTTCTTGAGCTCATTGTTATCTAGCGCATAGATCCTATCTCTAAATCTAACCAAGCCATTTGTTGTGAGATGATAGTCCCCAACCTAATCACCTATACCCTGTTGTAACCTTTGCATAAGCTCCTGATACTTGTCATCTTGTTGTCCTGCCTGCAAGATCTGATCTTGTAAATTTGTCCCTAAGAAGTCATAGTTGCTATGTGATTTACTTGTATCCACCTGCTAAGATAATCTCCAACCCTAGTCTCTTTACCTTTAATGTACCTGATCTTAAAGTCAAACTCACTAATCATCTGTCCCATAAGAACTCATAGTTGCTATGTGATTTACTTCTATCCACCTGCTAAGAGCATCTCTAACCCTAGTCTATCTACCTTTAATGTACCTGATCTTAAAGTCAAACTCACTGATCATGGCCAACCATCTAGCTTTCCTGGAATTCATATTTGGTTGGTCAAACTATCTCAATCCACTATGATCGCTCATTAATACGAACCTGTTGAGTAGTAAAAAGGGTTGTTTTTACATCTATTTACCCTACATTAATTGTCAATCCAGGAACGATTTGTTATTTCAAAGAGTGTACTCAGTTTGAGGCGGTCATTTGTCAAAGTAATGCTAGTAGTATAGTGCTCCCAATACAAGAGTAAACGGATGCTTGGAACGAAACTTATTTGCAAAAAGAAACCTAGGATTCAAATCATGCATTCAGAAAATTCATCAGTCAAGGGTATAGTAACAGTTCTCTTCCCTTTGTACACTGATACAATAAAAAAGGCACTCAAAGGAAGGATCGTCAAACTGGGAACTAGACAGTGTATGTTGATGTTCACTACAGTCTCAGACCTTTTGCACACCAAAGAAATGATAATCTTCAATTGACAGGAAATAGAACAACAACTATCTCTATTTAACCGGATTGAACAGCAAACCCTTAATCTACGGAAATGAATGCAACAATAATTATAATCTACAAAAATTAAGTAACAGCTTTCGAATTGAACAAGAAACAAAAATGGAACAACAGACTGTTAGAAATAAAGTATGGAACAACAACTCGGATCTGAATGTACAGCAACTCAAGTTAAACATGCAACACACTTAACATCAAAGAGAACAGTAATCTGAGCTTCGATACAATACACATGAATCACAGTTATAAAGTAATAGTAATTATAATGGAATAGCAGTTGTAACGAAACAACAATTCTAAATGAACAACAGTCACAATTTAAGAATAAATCATATGATAGTACCGATTTAGGAACATACAGCGTAGTTGAACTATAATCGAACGACAATTTGTAAGGAACAACAGTGTTATATCAATTATCAAAAGGAACAATAATGTGATACAATGTTAGAACGATAACATAGCATTCCTGTTATAGATAACAATAATATTTAACCAAGTATATATAACAGAGTTGATATGTAAAATAGTAAAGCACATTAGATTACTAAATAGAGTAAATGAAAGAACAACAATGCGATACAATGTTAGAACGATAACATAGCATTCCTGTTACAGATAACAATAGTATTTAACCAAGTATATATAACAGAGCTGATATGTAAAACAGTAAAGCACATTAGATTACTGAATAGAGTAAATGAAAGAAATCAAACCACACATGAATCAGAAATATGATACAGGAGCGAGTGATCCACCAGGGCCGGGCCCTTAGCCTCTAGGGACACACCGCTTAAAATTACTCCAGAATCAAAGATAGAATGGCAACCAGATTTATATTAAAACGTCAAAACAGAGTTACAGTGGATCGATCTTCAACGAGAATCGATGATCAAAGTTTCAAATACAAAGAAAAGTTACATAAAATAACAATCAGTGCCCCTCGGGCTAGCAGTGCTACCCCTTCTTATAACAGTCGAACAACGAAACCAACAATACAAAGAATTGTTAAGATAGCATTCCCTCAGGATCGAAGGATCCAGAGGGATTTGCCAAGCTGTTAGTTTGCAGTTATCCTTCTGTTCTGTTGTGCCGATTGGAGATTTCCTTTTTCTTTTTCTTGCTGTTACACTCCAATTTGGATTGCCTTGTTTGCACGCGGTTCCCTACCGAAGGGACAACAGTTAACTTGGTCTCATTCTTTCTTTTGGGATGACGATCTTTCGTTTTCTCCTTTTTCTGCATAGAAAAAGGTAATTATTAGCTATTTCATATTACATATAAATATTCTAGATTCTATCATATTCTTGTGTCATATGCCTAGCTCATGATGTGAAAAGGTTGTGAGTTTCGAAGAAAAGATAACAAAGTAAATGAAAATAACATACCTTCTTCAGTTCCCAACACACCCCCCTGCTTACCCTTTTTCATGCCCTCATGAAAACATTGTAGTTGACATGCAAGGCAGTGAGAGAGTAGACCGGAGACGAGATCTCATGAGGTGGTCTACAACCATGATGCCTAGCTAGGTGTTCAAAAATATGCCCAGTCTAACCCTCAGGCATTTCATACAAGGCTTGGTATCTAGGTGTAGGGTGCCAGATAACCAGACTGCGGAATCTATAACCTAACCAGGATGGCCCTTCCCTCAAAATAAGATCACCATAGAGGCTCAAGCAATCAGCAACTAACTTAAAGTTCTCATAATTAAACGATTCCCTAAGTTGGATATTCAGATTAGAAGTCTGATATCGAAATTTTGCAGCTACAATAGCAAGGTCTTTGATGTTAAAAAAGTATTCTATCCCTTGCCGATTGATTGTTGTATGAATGGGTCCTAATGCTTCAATCATGCCCAAAGTCCTCATAAGGTTCCTATGTTTATTCCATAACTGCAATGGATCTCTAGACTCAACTCTTACCCATAAGTCTAATCCGTTTTCTTGTCTTTGAAAGGCATTATAGGTCGTAAGCCATTTTATTTGATTAACTCCAAATGAAATGAATGCTTGCAATTGGATATCCCCAACGAAAGGGCCGGGGTTCTACTCTGTTTCTTGGTCTAACACAAGGTTGTGCAAATAGAACTCACATAATAATCTATGAACCTTTACCCCATAGTGCTTACAACAATTTATGAAATCATCAACAGTATTTATTTCTATCGGGGCTCCTGCTTTAACAGCTTTAATTTTCAATTGCAAATATCGTTCCATTAAAAACAAGGCATAATTCTTAGCAGGCGCTCTACATGCTAGGACGTCAGTGTATAAAGAGCATAAGGTATCCATTTGTTTGATAACTACATCTAGCCTATGAGTTACCTTTGCAACTCTTTCTTCTTCCCTTCGCCATCCTTCAAAAGCTTGGCTTTCGGATAAATTGACATTCCTTAGCTGTTATTGTAATTCTTCATACTTTTCGTGAGAGACAGTTTGTTCTGTAAGTTTTTCTACTGCTTGTTGGGCTTGCATCAAACCCTCTTGTAGGGTTATTGTCCTCGGATCACTATCCCACATAGTAGTTGTAAGCGGGAGGTTCACCTGAATCTTCTTATTGCGTCGTCTCGTAATTATGGTTCGAATTTCCTCAGAGGATTGTGCCTCTATCTGAATTTCTTTGTCACAGGTTGTTATGTCATCTGTTTGTACTTCAACATGGGCAACAGCCAAATGCTATTCCTTTTGGCTTTGAACAACAGGTTGGACTTGAGTCCTCCTGATCTTTTTCTTGAGAGGTTTCGTTGGGGTGGTTGCATGTCTTACCACCGAAGTCCTCTGTGCTCTCTTCCCCATCTTCAGAATCCTAATTTGTTGTCAAAGTCGTGCAATTACATTAAGCAGTCTTTGCTGTTCCTTCCATAATTTTTTTATTTCTTCTGTTTTATCGGAAGGAACGGCCGTTTGCGCACTCGGGCCTGGACTTTCTTCTTGACCAATTTCTTGATTTTTCTCTTGGGGTACTTCCTCATTATTCTGCTGATCGGGTTGTTCAGGGGTATAAACCCTAGCTTGCTCTGCAATTTCCTGGGTAACCTCTTCTTGCCCCCTCTCTTCTTCATAGACTTCTTCCGGTGTATTTTGACTTGGAAAAAATTGTTCCTCTTCTTCATCTCCATCATTTTCCTCTCTAGATGCACTTTCATCATGGCTGGAGTGATTGTCTTCTTCTTCTTCCTTGTCGCATAACTCTTCGGATGCACTCTTATCATGAACAGAGTGCTCTTGTAGCTCTTCCTCTGTGTGGAGATTTAGTGGGCTGAGAGGTTGAGTATATTCTCCCATGTTGGCCAAAATCTGGGCCAATTCATCCTCTCACAACAGATTTTGCAACGGGCTCTCCTCACGTTGCTCTGTTTCTTCCTCAGCCTGACCAAATTGTTCGGTCTCTTCCTCTGTTTCTCCCTCATCATTCAATTCTCTTTCATTCTCTTCTCCTTCCAATTGTGGGGGTTGCTCATCCCCTAAATCAACTATTTCCATCGGTTGACTGGTGTTCCCTTGGGAATTTTCCAGCCTCCCTCTGATCCATGCCAATCTGACAGATTTCCTCCATTTCAAAGGTCTATTTGATGTGCTTACAGTATTCTTTCATTTGGGGGATGGTAAAGCCAGTCCCCCGTCCATTGTAAAAATTAGTTCTTCCTAACTGTTATGTTGCTGAGCAAGACTATGGCTAGCTATTAGTCGTATCAGCCCATGGTGACTTACTACCAATTCTATGTATCATGATTTTTTCATGCTTCGAGCAACATCATGTAGTAGAGAATTTAAAAATGTATGCAAATTCATAGAGCATTTCTGTTTTAATACGGCTAAAAGTTTAAGGTGTCGTGGTCTTACCATGTCTTTCCTACCTTCACAGGTGATGTAGCTCTGGATGACTCTTGCCAATTCTGCCCACGATTCTCCCAAGGCTGCTGGTAGAACTCCTTTTCCACTTCGAGTCAGGTTCTGACCTTCATCTTGGAAGATTTTGATGGCGTCTCGCAGCCTTACTTTCTTCAAAGTCCACACAGATCCAGTGGTTGGTAGTCCCGAAACTTCTGCAATTATGTTGTCGGTGATTGCTATCTGTCTCCCCCTTACCGTGGAGTGATATTCTTGCAAGTTTTGCAAAAATTCAATTGCCACATCTTGTTGGATTGTTGGAGACGATCGAGATAAGTTATCCATCCTGCCCTTGTTAGAATTTCCCGTGCAGCATTAAAGATTGTCAACACTTGTGGTTCTCTACGAATTGATCTTCCTCCCATGCTTAGCAAACTGTAAAAACACAGAGACTACAATGGAACAACAGGTTGTTCAAGCTATTAGCAACCATAGAGAAAATGACGGAACAACAAGCTCGTTTAGAGTTCAAATTATTTCTAATTGTTGTAGAGCATGACACGGAAATAATTTTGAAACAGTAAGCCATGCAAGTTGGAAAATGATATACCATCAGGCCTTGCTATTCCTAAGTAAAAGTTCTCCAAATGAAAAACTGACACGTATGCCAGTGAATTATGAGGTCACCTGCTCCCCCCTGCAATGTGATAGGCCGTCCTCGGCTGTCAAATGAGGGAGCGGCATGCTGGACTGACATAATACAGAGTCGGAAAGGAACAACGTATACCGAGATGCCATGTTTACAAGAACAAGGGGATTACCAAAATCGAGGTATATCATAGAATTGCTTAATAAATATGAGAATACCGTGATATGATGCGAGATTGGGAGGATAGGACAGCTGACATGCGCAAAAATTTCAGTGCAGTCACGATCAACTTTTTCCATCATGATTGATTATAATAGATTTCATGTATTAGCGGTTTGAAAGAATTATGTTCATAATCTTTTTTTTTGACCCATTACAAAGGTAGAAGAAGGGATTCATAAGTGTTATTGGTGTATAAAGAATGTGACCTCAATACCATCAACAAAGCTCTATTGCCCACAGGTGTCCATAACCTTGACAGAGTTGTTTATTTCACCCATGGAACCATGATCCTTTGTGTATGCTTAGGAAAGTGTTGTGGAATGTCAAAATGGAGGCCATTACGCTGGCTTGGTAACCAGATAAATCATAATGCTATTCACTGGGAAGGAGTGAAAGGTGGGCAGGCCAACTCGTGATGAGACCTCTTGTTCCAAGGACTTTTTTATTTTGCTAATGTGCCCTTGGATCATATCCTTGGTTTGGTGGCCATAGTGGGAATGCCACTTCACTTTCTTCCTTATGATCATGGTAGGCTGGCTCCCAATGAGACCCCCTATCCTTCATTGACAAACCATGTTAGCAAACTATATAAACATTTTTCTTTTCATTACTTTTTCCTTTTATAAAGGACTTTCTTTATTTATACACAAAGGGTGGTTCAACACTTCTTAAGAGTAGGGATGGTGGAAGAAGTCTTAACATCTCAATAGAAAAATATGACCTTCATTCTTATTCTTAATAGTGATCAAAGAGGATTATGAGATTTTATAAGGAACCATCATGATAAAGATAACCAACCATATCGATATTAGTAGAACAGTGGCAAGAAGATAATCAATAGTTGTGTCATTTCCTCTTTTCTCTTATCAATTGAGAGCAAATTCCTATAAAAATAGCAACTTTTTATGTAATTTGGTGATTTCAGTATCTTTTAGTTCTCATATTCATTGCATAAGTGTATAGCTATGTTTTAGACGTGATCCAAATGATAGAACACACACAGACAAAAAAAAAGATAAAACAAGTGCTATGTACAAAATCACAAGCAAAAAGGAAGAAAAACTCTTAACTGTTGTGCACTAAGAAGAATATCAACAAAGAAAACAAGCGCAAGTGAAATAATGCAAAAATTCTATGTTTTTCAAAAAAGGAATAGCGGAAATCGCAAGTGTTGTTCCTCCACAAAAAGGAACAGCAGAAAACAAAACACACCGTTCAGAACAAAAATGTTGTTCCTTCGGGAAAAGGAACAGCAGAAAATAAGAATGTTGTTCCTTCGGGAAAAGGAACAACAGAAAATAAGAATGTTGTTCCTTCGGAAAAAGGAACAGCAGAACAAAAATGTGTCGTTCCTTCAGGAAAGGAACAACAGAGATGAAAATGTTGTTCCTTCGGAAAAAGGAACAACAAAAAAATGCAAGTGTTGTTCCTTCCAAAGAGGAACAACAAAACGGCAGAAATGTTGTTCCTTTTAAAAGGAACAGCAGAAAATGAAAATGTTGTTCCTTTGGGAAAAGGAACAGCAAAAAATGCAAGTGTTGTTCCTTCCGAAGAGGAACAGCAAAACGGTGGAAATGTTGTTCCTTTTAAAAGGAACAGCAGTAGTGCAAATGTGTTGTTCCTTTTTAAAAAAAGGAACAACAGAATGGTGAAAATGTTGTTCCTTGCGAAAGGAACAGCAAAGTGCAGAAGTGTCGTTCCTTAAAAAAGGAATAGCAAAATGGTGAAAACGTTGTTCCTTTTGAAAAGAACAGCAAAGTGCAAATGTTATACAACTGTAAGAAAATATATACAAAAGAAATAATTATGTACAGTGTGAAAGTAGTCGAATTACTTAACCAAAGGTGAGGAAGATTTCTCTTCCTCAACCAGAATCTGCATGTCAGAGTCTTCACAAAGTTGTTGGTAGAAGGATTCCTGAGTAAGTGGTTTGCGGTATAATTAAACTCGGTGGTCGTTTACCTTAAAGGTATGTCTGGATCCATCAATGGTGGTTAGAGTAATGGTGCCATTATCACATACCTTCTAGATTTCATATGGTCCTAGCTAGCGAGTCTGAAGTTTCCTAGGGAAATCCTGGAACCTAGAGTCATATAGGAGCGCCCAATCTCCTTTGCGGAAGACTTTCTTTTTAATGAGGGCGTCATGCCATTTGGATCCTTGTTGTTGTATTAACGCAGTATGTTGAAGGGAAGAGAGCCTGATTTCATCTAGCTCATTGATCTGTTGTAATCTATTAGTCTGAGCCTCGTCTAAATCTAGACCAATCTCTTGTGCTGTTCATAATGTCTGTATTTCAAATTCTATCAGAAATATGGGTTCCTTTCCAAAGACTAGCTGATATGGTGAATAACCAGTAGTACTTCTCCATGTTGTTTTGTATGCCCACAATGCTTCTGGCAGTCTTGCAGCCCAATCATGTTTGTGTGACACAATGCTTTTTGTCAGTGTTGCTTCTATTATTTTGTTTGTGCTTTCTACTTGACCATTTGCCTGTGGGTGGTATGGAGTAGTAATTTTATGCTGGATATGATAGTTTTTCAGTGTTGCAGCAATCTTGTTACCAGCAAACTGTGGTCCACCATTTGTAATTATATCTCTTGGGAGGCCATATTGCACAAATATGTGGAACAAGAACTGAATGACAGAATCCTCTGTAGCTCTCAGTAATGCCTCTGCTTCAACCCATTTGGTGACATATTATGTTTCTACCAGAATGTATGTTTTCTGATTTGACAATGGGTTGATTGGACCAACAAAATCAAGCGCCCATCGTTCAAATGGTTCAATAACTAGCTGTGGGTTCAGGGGAATTTCATCAGCCTGTCTAGGGCGTCCTACTCTTTGGCAGCTGTCACAAGCTTGAACGAACTTCTTTGCATCTTTGAAGATCGTGGGCCAATAATACCCTGTTTGCAACACCTTGTGTCCAGTTCTTCGATCGGCGAAATGTATGCCACACTGTCTGTTGTGACAAGCTTTCAAAATGTCAAAAATTTCGTCTTCACAGACGCATCTTCTGATGTGCATATCTGCCCCTGTATGAAACAGGTAGCCCTCAATCCAAGAAAATTGAGTACTACGCTAAACAATCTGCTTTCATTTATTGGGGGTCAAATGTTTTGGTAATTTTCCTACTGCTAAATAATTTGCAACATCAGCATACCAAGGTGTTTTAACAGTGATAGCAAACAAATGTTCATCTGGGAATGGATCCTCGACCGTTGCTGCATCCAGTGGTTTTGGGATTTGCGAGAGAAAATTAGCTACATGATTTTCTTTTCCGGGTTGGTCCTTTATTGTGATATCGAATTCCTGCAATAAAATTAGCCATCTGGTTACTCTACCATTTGTGATTGGTTTATTTGCTAAATATTTTATGGCAGAGTGATCTGTATATAAAATGACAGGATATCCAGTGATATAATGCCTAAATTTGTTGATGGCATGTATTACAACTAAAAATTCCTTTTCAGTCACAGTATAGTTCAATTTAGCAGGCGACAAATTTTTGCTAATATAATAAATTGCATATGGCTTTTTATCTTCTTCCTACCCAAGGACTGCTCCATTAGCTGTGCCTGAAGCATCTGATGAAATTTGAAATGGCAGGTCCCAATTGGTCCTCGAAGTACTAGGGCTGTTGACACGATTTTTTTTAGATTCTCAAAAGCATGGTTGCATTTTTCTATCCAAACAAAGTCAACATTCCCTGTCACTGCATATAAAGGTGCAACAATATGAGAAAAATGTTCTATAAATCTTCTATAATAACTAGAGAATCCAAGAAAACTGCGTACCTCTGTTTGAGTGGTAGGAGTAGGTATTAACAAAATTATTTGAATTTTGGCCAGATCTACCTGTATTACAGCTACTAAAATATAATGGCCTAGAATAAGTCCTTCAGTCATCATCATATAGAATTTTTCATGGCTCAGACAGAGCCTGGTGGCAATGCATCACTGCAGCACTTTTTCTAGTGTGTCCAATGCTAGGTCGAAATCATCCCTGTATGGTGTAAAATCATCCATGTATACTTCGAGCCCTTCATTTATTAAATCTGAAAAGATGCTGAGGATAGCCCTTTGAAATTTGGCAGGGGCATTGCATAGGCCAAAAGGTAAAACTCTGTAGGCAAATGTTCCCAAGGACAAGTAAAAGTGGTTTTGTCTTGGTCTTCAGGGGCAATCTGAATCTGATTGTATCCATTGAAGCCGTCTAAGAAAGAAAAGAATTTCTTTCCTGCCAAAGTGTCTAATACTTGGTCAATGAATGGAAGGGGAAAGTGGTCTTTTTGTGTTGCTTTATTTAGCTCTCTATAATCCACACAAATCCTCCACTTTCCATTCTTCTTTGGCACCACAACAAGTGGAGAGACCCATTTACTATCGGAGATAGGGTAGATGAAGTTCACATCTAAAAGTTTTTGAAGTTCAGCTTTTACAATGTCTTTTAGATGAGGGTTAAGTCTCCTTTGTGGTTGGCGAACGGGTCTTGCATCCTTCTCTATGTAAATGTGGTGTGTACATAACTGGGGATCAATTCCTTTCATGTTAGGGTAGTCCCATGCAAATGCTTCTTTGTATTTCCTTAGTAGCTAGATTAGCTTGTATTCTTGTTCAAAAGTCAGGTTGGCATTGATGTTTAAAGTCTTTCCTGGCTCTATTTCTACAATTTTGTTATTTGAGACAAAGGTAGTAGGTATTGCTTGGTTGTGAGTATCTTTAAGAGGATCTTCTTCTAATTCATTATCAAATGCTGCTTCTATCATGTGACATTGTATGTGGGATCTAGATTTAGTCTGGCTAAGAAAGTTGTTAATGACATCATCCTCTGTTTGGTCTTTGAAATCGAGGGCATCTTCTATGGTTAATGGGGATCTAATATTTTCGGTGAGGTATGATACAGGATGTTTGTTAGTTTTTATTATTGTGACACTTGGCTAGGCTGGAGGATATAAAGCTAGATTCTTGATATTAGCTCCTCTAGTTATGGTCATACTGCCTTGTCGGCAGCTAATATAAGCGTCAGCGGTTGCAAGCCAAGGTTTGCCTAAAATCAATGGATGTCCATCAAGTCGGTTTTTGGGGTTTATTATCAGAAAGTCAGCAGGATACTCCTAGGAATCAATGGATACCATGACATCATGTAATGTGCCCTCTGGCCTAACCACGGATTGGTCAGCCAGTTCTAATAAAGTGGAAGTCGGTTCTATTGATGTAATGCCCAGTTTTTGACAAGTGGTGGTTGTTAAGATATTGATTGCAGCTCCTAGATCAACTAAGGCATTTGAGAAGGTTTGTCCATTGATTTGTACTGTTACTATTGGATTTCTTGGGTCTTCATATTTAACAGGTGTTTCTTTTCCTGATAATAGATCAGATAGAGTACCAACTACTTGGACTGTTGGGTTATTTGCTATTCTCCTCCTTGGATTTTTTATACATAGCTCTTTAATGGTCTTCGCATATATCGGGATGTCTTGGATGGCTTGGAGGAGTGGAATTTTTATGTACAGATTTTTAAGTTCTCCCAGAATGTCGAAATCAGGATGTTGTAGAGGTTGAGGTATAGTTAATCGCTCTGGGAATGGAGGGGAAGATGTGATTACTTGATTATGAGTTTGTTGTCTGATCACATCCTCTTCTTGTAGTGGTTTTTCTATAGGTAACTGATTTGAAACTTGAACGGTTTCATCTCCCTCTGTTTCAATGATGCGCTTAGATCTTAATTGGATATCATTACACTCCCTTAGATCGGTTCCTATCTCTAGTGTTTCAATTATTGAATAGATCTGACCGATCTGTTATTCAAATTAGGGTTGGGTTGGGCTGGGAGTTGCGGTCTTAAATTAGGCTAGGGGTTTTGTTGTAATGCTGGAAGTGTAGGTTCAGGGAGCGGAATGGTTCCTACTGGCTAATTCATCGGTCTTTGCCATTTTGTCTGCCAGACTTGACTCTGTGAAGTAGGAGGGGACCATTGTGCAGGATATACATTGTTTTGCCAATATGGTGGGGTATAGGGAAAATTTGGCCAATTAGGTTGGCTTGCTTGATTTGGCCATGGTGATGATGAAGGAAATGGTTGTTGTGACCAATTTGAGAATGGAGGTTGATTTTGCCACATTGTATTATATTGTTGAGCATGATATTGTGGAGGCTAAAAAGAAGAAGCTGGGTCTAGGAACATATCTGATTGTCACGGCTGCCATTGACAACGCTGATTGAATAGGTACACCAGTTCTGGATCTTCTTCTGCTTCCTTATATACTGCCTTCAATCCAGGAAGTGAGGGATAGCTATCTGTAGAATGGTCTTTTGTACAAATGGTGCAAACTTTCACTGCATCTAAGGGACACTCCTTGTGGCTGTGTTTCTTTCTATACCTGGGATAGAAGATTGCCAAATTTTGTTCTACCTCTGCTTGCTTTTGTTTGGCCTGCATAATATCAAGTTGTGTCGTCAATGTCCCCAATATTTCAGTTTTAAAAATTTCTAATAAATTTCCAATTTCTGCGCGAGTTACTCCCTCTACAGAGATCTTGTTGTCCCTTGTAAACCTGTCATGTTCCGTTGGTTTTATTCTTGTGGTGCCTCTCGAGCTCCTAATACATAAATCAATAATGTCAGTAAAATTTTCCTGATAAATATCTCCTTTTCCCATAATATTTAGTGTTTCAATCCATTGTTCCTTCATTCCTCTAATTAATGTTGTTTTTAATACATTATCAGGTAAGGGTAATGATGCATAAGGAGATCTTTGAAGATTATACTGAAAACGCTCAACATATTCTTCTAATGTTTCATTTGGTCTAGCTACCATCTGAAATATTTCATCTTTTAACTCTCTAGACCTGCAATAATCCTGATATTTTTTTAGAAAAGACTCCTTCATTTGATCCCAGTTATTTATAACACCACCACCCAATCCCATAAACCATCTTAAAGTAGCCCCTTTTAATGTAGAGGGGAACAGTTTCAGTTTCTGGGGATCGGTGGTATAGTCATATCCTCTACACAGCACATCAAATTCAAATAGGAATGCATCTGGATCTTCTGATGTAAGGCCATGGAATGTAGGGATATGCTGGAGAGGGATTTCTTTCATAGGTGCATTAGTTGTAGTATCCACAATGGGGTATTACAGTGTAGAGGTTTGGGTGTTTGGTTGGTTCTGGTCCATTTGGTCAAATATATTCCAATAACCTTCTGGGATATCTAGGAAGGTATTCCTAGGCTGAGAAGGAACGACTTTAACAGGAATGGCCTTAACAGCACTTCCTTTATTTGGGACGATGAGAGTTCCTAATGTCTGGGGAGATTCTGGTTCTTGAGGTTCTTGAACTTCGTTATAAACGATTTTTGCAGCACTTCCCTTATCTGGGCTACTTAATGGCTGAATTGTCCCAAGAGGAGATCTTGGTTCTTCAGTTTCTCCTGTTTCTCCTCTTCCTTCACAAAGGTTGCTAAGGTTCCCTTCTTGCAATGATTTTGGGCTAGAATTCTCAATTTCTTGAAAATCTTGCTCTTCGGTGTGACTATGCACCTCAGCAAAGGCTACAGATGGTGATCCTGTGACCTGAAGGGAACTAGTAGGTTGTCTAGAAGAAACTTTTCTAGGTCCTACTGAAGGCTGAGACTCTGCTTTCTTAAGGATTTCGTCTATAAAGGTTGATCAGCCAAGGGTCACCGGCCCCTTAGCTTTATCAGGCTTGGGTAGAGGTTTAGGATTCTTTTCAAGCTTTTTCTACTTAGTCATGCACACAAATCAAATGCTAATTTCTACCCAAAGAAAACAACAACAAATCTGCAGGAAAGCAGGTAGGGGAGCAGGGCTATTACATGCTCCGTACGCAGGTTCTTACCTTTTGTTTTTAAAACCTAGTTCTCTCCTAGCAGGTTCTTACATCACTCTGGAAAAGAAACAAATGGCTACACTCTTCCCCGGCAACGACACCAAAATGTCGAGCAGTAAAAAGGGTTGTTTTTACCTCTATTTACCCTACATTAATTGTCAATCTAGGAACGATTTGTTATTTCAAAGAGTGTACTCAATTTGAGGCAGTCATTTGTCAGAGTAATGCTAGTAGTATAGTGCTCTCAATACAAGAGTAAATGGATGCTTGGAATGAAACTTATTTGCAAAAAGAAACCTAGGATTCAAATCATGCATTCAGAAAATTCATCAGTCAAGGGTATAGTAATAGTAACTCTTCCCTTTGTAAACTGATACAATAAAAAAGGCACTCAAAGGAAGGATCGTCAAACTGGGAACTAGACAGCGTATGTCGATGTTCACTACAGTCTCAGACCTTCTGCACACCAAAGCAATGATAATCTTCAATTGACAGGAAATAGAACAACAACTATCTCTATTTAACCGGATTGAACAGCAAACCCTTAATCTATGGAAATGAATACAACAATAATTATAATCTACATAAATTAATAGCAAACAGAAATGGAACAACAGACTCTTAGAAATAAAGTATGGAACGGCAACTCGGATCTGAATGTACAGCAACTCAAGTTAAACACGCAACACACTTAACATCAAAGGGAACAGTAATCTGAGCTTTGATACAATACGCATGAATCACAGCTATAAAGTAACAGTAATTATAACGAAACAACAATTGTAACGAAATAACAATTCTGAATGAACAGCAGTCACAATTTAAGAATAAATCATATGGTAGTCACGATTTAGGAACATACAGCGCAGTTGAACTATAATTGAACGACAATCTATAAGGAACAGCAGTGTTATATCAATTATCAAAAGGAACAACAATGTGATACAATGTTAGAATGATAACATAGCATTCCTGTTACAGATAACAATAGTATTTAACCAAGTATATATAACAGAGCTAATATGTAAAACAATGAAGCACATCAGATTACTGAATAGAGTAAATGAAAGAAATCAAACCACACATGAATCAGAAATATGATACAAGAGCGAGTGATCCACCAGGGCCGGGCCCTTAGCCTCTAGGGACACACTGCTTGAAATTACTCCATAATCAAAGATAGAATGACAACCAGATTTATATTAAAACGTCAAAATAGAGTTACAATGGATTGATCTTCAACGAGAATCGATGATCAAAGTTTCAAATACAAATAAAATTTACATAAAATAACAATCAGTCCCCCTTGGGCTAGTAGTGCTGCCCCTTCTTATAACAGCCGAACGACAATACCAACAATACAGAGAATTGTTAAGATAGCGATCCCTCAGGATCGAAGGATCCTGAGGGATTCGCCAAGCTGTTAATTTGCAGTTATCCTTCTGTTCTGTTGCACCGATTGGAGATTTCCTTTTCCTTTTTCTGGCTGTTACACTCCAATTTGGATTGCCTTGTTTGAACGTGGTTCCCTACCAAAGGGACAGCAGTTAACTTGGTCTCGTTCTTTCTTTTGGGATGACGGTCTTCCGTTTTCTCCTTTTTCTGCATAGAAAAAGGTAATTATTAGCTATTTCATATTACATATAAATCTTCTAGATTCTATCATATTCTTGTGTCATATGCCTAGCTCATGATGTGAAAAGGTTGCGAGTTTTGAAGAAAAGATAACAAAGTAAATGAAAATAACATACCTTCTCCAATGCCCAATAGAACCTCTTGACAATAAGATAGTGCCTCCACATCTTCAGTGCATGGATGATCACTGCCAACTCAAGGTCATGTGTCGGATAATTTTTCTCGTACTCATTCAGTTTCCTTGATTCATAGCATACCACTTGTCCTTCCTGCATAATAATGCCACCAAGTCCTCTCTTTCAAACATATGTGCACACCACAAAATCTTTGTCTAGATCTGCAATATTTAAAACTGGAGCATTTGTCAAAACTTCTTCAACTACCCAAAATTGGTTGTGCATTCCTCTATCCATTCAAACTTCTTACCTTTCCTTTGCAACGATGTAATAGGATAAGAAATATGTGAGAAGTTCTTGATGAACCTCCTGTAATAACTTGCTAATCCGATGAATGATCTTACCTCATCCAAATTCCTAGGAGATGCCCACTCCATGATAGCTTTTATCTTTTCTGAATCCATTGTTATGCCTTCCTTAGAAACCACATGCCCCAATTAGTGTACCTTTGTCTGAAAGAAACTGCATTTGCTAAGCTTGCATACAATTGATTCTCTCTTAGCAATCTCAATATTGTTGCTAAGTTTTTGGCATGTTCTTCCTCATTTTTAGAATATACCAATATATCATCAATGAATACAATAACAAACTTGTCCAGATAAGGATGCAACACACTATTCATCAAGCACATAAAAGTAGCTAGAGCATTACTCAAACCAAATGGAACTACAAAAAACTCATAATGCCCATACATGGTCCTGAAAGCAGTTTTGTAGGTGTCTTCTTCCTTAATGTTTACCTGATGGTATCTTGATTTTAGATCAATCTTTGAGAACACTGTTGCTCCCTTCAATTGATAAAACAAGTCATAATTCCTCAGCAATGGATACATGTTCTTGATGTTCACCTTGTTCAATTGTATTTAATCAATGCATAACCTTAGAGTGCCATCCTTCTTCTTCGCAAACAACACGGGTGCACCCTAAGGTGACACACTTGGCCTAATGTATCCCTTGTCAAGCATCTCCTTCAATTGCAACTTCAACTCCACCAACTCTGGTGTGCTCATCCTATAAGGCACCATTAGTGTTGGTGTTGCCCCTGGTACTAACTCAATCGAAAAATCCACTTCCATGTGAGTGGAAACTATGAAATCTCTATCAGAAACACATCCTGAAACTATTGTAGAACTGGGTACCTACTCGAGACATCCGCATACTCAACTTCCTTACCTTTGTCACTGGAAATATGCACTGCGAATAACACACACCCTTTCCTGTGACTGTGATGCTCTAGCATAGTTGTCACCATTCTAAATGATGTTGCCTTCTTCTTACCCTACAATATTCTTTATTCCCCATTATCATCCAGGCACTGAATAGCCTTGGCATAACAATCAACCTTAGTCCTATGAAGATATAACAAGTCCATACCCAACAACATATTATATGCTCTCAATAGTAGTACATTCAAATGTGTTGAGGTAGGCATATCATTCAACTCAAATGCACAAGATCTTACCCAGTGATGAACTCTCTTCTTTGTACCTGTAGCCAACTGCAGTAACCAAGATTTGTCATGCACTTATTTATTCAAACCACAATTATCCACCAAGTTAGGATAAACATAACTATAATTATATCTAGGGTTAATCAAAATAGAAATAACTTGATCACGAATTTTACCATCCATATCGATAATGGGCGCCTCGTGATCTGCCTGCCTGTTATCCAATAGTGCATAAATCCAAGGAATACTTTGTCCAACATCTCCCACTGTATGTGCCTCCTGAGCATTGTAGATTTGTGGTAAACCACCCTGATGTTGTGGACAATATCTCCTTTGATTCTCTCCACCACACGTGCAACATTGTAAAAGCTTCCAACCTGCACCCTCGTTCTCCTCCTCAGACTGGAATCCCTATCCTCTATCAGATGCATTGAACTTCTTATGCGATGTCACATTCTATTTGTTACTTGCACCATGAGGACTTGTTCTCTTATTGTCCCATTTTCCTTTATTCTTTTCATTACCTTTCCAATCCATCTTAGTCTCGGATATGCACTTTGATTATTCATAACAATGCTTTAGCTTCTAGAGGGCCTCCTCCATTGATCTAGGCTCATCAAACTAAATCATGTCCTTGAATTCTAATGAAAACCCACTGAAAAATCGTTGAATCTTGGCCTTGTCCTTCTTGAGGTAAGGCACATATCTCAATAACTCCAAAAATCTGCCAGTGTACTCCTCATTAGTCACAGGTCCCATCTTCATCTCATAGAATTATTTTTACCTATCGTCATAGTATCTCTTTGATAGATACTTCTTCCTTAAGAGTCTCTCGAACTCACTCCAAGTAAACTCCTCTTCATGAATACCTTTGACATTCTTTACACCTTCTCACCAAATGTCTACTTTACCTTTAAGACTAAATGTAGCTATTCTGGCCTTCATGTTCTCTGAGTAAGCATGCAATCTAAAGTACTTGTTAATCCCAAGAAACCATGTTTCTGCATCCTATGACTTCTTTATTTCTGCATCAAATGTAGGTGGATTTTCTTTCTTTAACTCATCTGGAAAATATCCCCCGTCACTCCTCCTATAAGGTTGATAGTGATGATGACAATAATACATGTCTAAACTAGAACTAGAGTAAAGCCCATGTCCATTGCCTCGTCTATCAGGTCTATCCAAGAATCTACCATCTCTAATCATGTCATCTTTATCCAACCTATGCCCACCATATGACTCGCTATCATGTGCTCCATTAGTCCTATCCTCTTGTCCATGACTGATTCTAAATAGTCTCTATCTCTGCAAGTCTAACAAGCTCTGAAGAATCATCGCATTGACCTTTTCTTATTTCTCATGTGCCCTAGTAAGTCTCTTTTTTTATTTAATTATTCGGTCATTATCTTCTTTGAAAATCCTTGTTTCTGCCTTCAAAGTCTCAAAGTGTCTGCTATGTGAGGGGAGTACTCACGACCATGTTGCTCATATGATTTATAAGGAGAATCTCGTGAATTGTAGTCTACCATCTTGCTAGTCATCTTTGTTCTTCTCTTCCCGCAATGTATATCATGCGAGCTAGACCAAATCATAAAAAAATCAATGTACCTCAGTGTAGTTCAAGGGAGTATATCTTGCTTGCAAGATCAACCAAATTAGCGCAATACATATATAAACATAATCATATCAAAATTTAATCATCATTTCAACCATTATCCAGTAATTAATGCATGACCATACCAAACACATACCATGACCTCATGCATGACAACTATCACCATGTCAATGTATTCACAACAACATATAAACACAGGCATGCATGACCAATGCACAACCAACATGCACTCATGATGACCACATCCAACAATAACACCATCAACTTTTCAGATGGCGACACCACTGCAACTATGACCAATGCCATGCATATTCAACAAGCACATAGACCACAAGCACATAGACCACAAGCACAAGTAACACATATGTAATCGACATGTATGCACAACCAACACACACTGCCCATCCAATCCAAGGGGTGAACCATACTCTGATACCACTCTGTAACACCATCCTCCCACATTTATCTAAGTTAACTCATCTGCTGGGGTAAACATGTGGCGAGAGGCTACTATGATGTGATTCAACTTCCCATGTACAGTTAAGGAAGTGGAACTGACCAAACAAAACCATTGTGACCTTCCACACATGCTACAGAACCTTAAGGAGCCAACCAACCCTTCTAGATGACCAACCCCTGAGACAACTTGACATTTCACCAATCTGGACCCCCAGTCGTTCCCATAACAAGTCATGCATGTGACTGAGGCCTTCCATTCGCTCCCACAGCAAGGCATGTTAGCAATTGTGGACCTTTTCAACTAGATTTGAGCCAATGACTGTGGACTTTTTCAACTAGCTCTGAGCCAGCGACCCTAAATATTGTGCCAATTTTCAGGGCCAAGACTCAGGCCACTGCCCAGAACTTCATGAAAACTTCAGAAATGATAAATAACATTGAAACAAGATTACTAATGCAAACATTTGATTAATGAATTGACTAGACCCCTACTAGCCATGACAAGCATTTTGTCAAAAATATCACAAATTTGTAATCTACAAGTCATAACGACATATCTGAGCATAGGGTTCTCATACTTATCTGAGATTCATAAGGAAGCATTGATGCCTTCTCATAATAGCTGCATTAACATATATTATGTCATATATTCATTGTTCATTATTTTTCTAATCAAAACATGATGAAAGACATACATCAAGTCTGTCATAAAACATATTCATAACCAACATATAACCAATAAAAATAACTAGGATATTGTTAGGGCCCTATAATATAGGTGATCAGACTATGACTTTTTAGTTATTTATTTTTGGAATCTGCTTGTAAAATTTAGCCTACGAATCACTAGGTGTCATAGCATAAAGGTTTTCTTGTCCAAGGAGCCATTTAGTTCTTGGAGTCCTATGGCTAAGACAAGTCTAAATATTTGGGAGATTTTTTTCATATAGCCTTGGTCAGATCATGTTGGAGGTGTTTTCATGGTAAATTGCTCAGAAGCAACTTTCCAATGGTATATTTGGTGCTTCAAACCAACTTTTAGATCAAAAGATAGAGCAAGCTGAAATTTGCTCTTCAAAACCAAAAAACAAAGAAAAATGCTTAAGTGTGAAATTATTTATTTAAAATATTAAACTTAATTTAAAATAATAAATAAATCCTATCTATAAACTATAGGAACCACATTTATTTATCATGCGTCAACCAAAGTCAAATCAAATTTATGACCCCACCCTGCACTTCATACATCAAACTTCATACCTCTGTGAATATTTAATCCATGGTTATTAATGAATTTTGGGGGCATTGCCTATTCTACCTTTAACCTACCCCCTCGAAAAGTTGTTTTCACTTTTACCAAGTTTTACAATTGTCAGCTTCCCCTTCATTTTGGACCCACCCCCCCTCCTAAAACCATTTACTGCCATTATTTACGATGATTTAAATATCATGATATATGGCAGGAAGGTTATTTATGATATATGGCAGGAAGGTCATTTGTGCCATTTGATTAATTGAATTTCTCTAGAACTAGAGCTTGGGTTTCTCTGAATCTTTGATATATTTATGAAATTAATTTACAGGTGAAAGTGAAAGGAGACTTTTACAGTGATATATTTATGAAATGAGTCTAAGGTGAAAGAAAGAGGAGGTTGAGTGATCTAGGAAGATTCTCCAATTTCTCTAATTCCAAAGTTTTCAGTTGTTCCCGGAAAGAACGCCAAGCGGTGGAGCCTGTCATTCTAAATTCAACAGTACTTTCATTTTCTCATTTGGTCTCCAGATGAAGGAGAAATCGTTCGTCAAAGTTTAGGTGTAGATGTCTAGGTGTGGTTTTCAAGTACATTAACATTGGTTTTGAAAACTATATATTAAAATCTAAACCTAAGGGTTGGTGGAAATATATCTATTTAGCCTATGGTAAAACATTTGGAGTGGAAATATATGTTAAAGTCAAACTTTATAAAACAAATGATAGAGCAGACATATACTATGGTGTGGTGCGAATTATTATCAAGTCTAAACCTGAGTTTCATGGTGGAGTAACATACCTAGTGTGGTTCAGTCACCATGTGACACAGAGTTAATATCGTATTGGTGGCAGAGGCCACACAGTACGTCGCATGACAGGTTCAACGCATAATATTTGGTAGTGATATCTTGGCGGAACATGTTAGTAGAGGTGGCAATAGGTATAAACCATCGGAAAAATGATTGTACATAGCGTGCAGGTGGCAGAGATGAGACAATTCAGCAGTGACTGTCGGGGTTGTTGTTGAGATTTCATGCCACCGCAGCATGGGCTAGCAGTGTAAGTCCACATTTGGCGCAACACTCAACCAAACTATATAGTGTTGAGTGTTCAAAGCCTAATTGTAAACCATACTCCGCTAATTATTAAACATTGTGGGTTATAATTAAGGTTTTGTATTTAATATGAAACAGTCGGATGTTGGGCGCAGTCCATTCAAATTTTTTTCATATTGTTTTTTTAATACATGCCTTTTGCACCGAGTTGTATTGTGGTACCACAATGTAATTTGTTAAAAAACCAATCAAACAGTTTGCCAAAGATAGCCCGGGTGATTCGATCCTCAAACCTGCCCAGGGCCATTATAAAAGTTTTTCCATTACACCAGTGGAGGAAGGAGTGAATAGTGAGTTACATAACATGTGTGTATTATTGATTGTTTTTGTTCATGTAATCATATCTTGGTCATCTTTGAGCCAAATTGAGAACGGAGATAGGCATTGGAAAGTTGAGACAGGAGGATTTCTTTCTACAGTAACTAGCAGTGCATGTGTGCATAGATCAGTTACTGAAATCTCATGTAAAGAAACTATTTGGATCATTTCCTAATAAAATGGACGCCCACTTGGAAGCAGACCCAGAGACATAGTCCAAGAGGGACAAACTTCGTCAACAATTTGTTGTGTTTGCTTCTTCTCTTTCTGTTGTTATGTTATTTGTTGCTCTCAAGTTTATGTTTATGGCATATTAATAATCAGTTTCCCTCTTTCATTCACACTTATGCAACCTTAGTTAATGTTGATAAAGTTGTGCAAATAATCAATCTTGTAAGATTTCAGATCATATTTTGGTATCAGAGCGAGGTTGATCATGTTTAAGCAGGATATTTTCCAATGTGAATGTTGACTAGATCTAGGTCGCGACATGGAGAAGGGAAACTTGAAGAGGCCAATCCAGAGATTGGAAACATGAAATTCATTCGAAAGGTGGAAGGTGAAAACGAAGGAGAAGCTCTTGAGCACAAGTCAGATGAGTAGTTTCAGCGTATGTTCCTTCTATGCAAAAACTGATTGCAGAGCTTTATGAAGACAAGAAGACTAGAGATGCAACGTCATCTTCAAAAAGTAAGAAGGAGAAAAAGGGTAAGGAGAAAGATTATGGTGACGAATCTCCTCCTTCTCCATATTCATCTTCTAAAGGCACGAAAAAGAAAAAGGACAAGAAGAAAATTGATGGTAATGAACCTCCTTCTCCTCCATCTTCATCTTCTTCTTCTTCTAATGATTCAAGTTCAGATTCCAAATCAAAGAAGAAACATAAGAAAACTCCTTTTTTGAAGCTTGATGTTAAGTTTGAATTGCTGAAATATGATGGTGAATTGAAACTTGAAAAGTTAGATAACTGGATTAAACAACTTGAAATTTATTGTAGAATTTAGAATATTGTTGATGATTCTGCAAAAATTCAGTTAGCTACACTTAGAATGGGGGGAACAACTTTGATTTGGTGGGAAAGTAAAACACAGTCAGATTTAAAGCATAAAGGTAAAATTATCTCTTCATGGTATAAGTTTATTAAAGCTCTTAGAAAGCAGTTCTATCCTTTAGGATATATGCAAAAGGTTGTAATAGAATGGTAGCACTTAAGGCAGGGTAAAGGACAGAGTGTGCAAGAGTTTACATAGGAGTTCAGGAAAAAGGCTTTAGCACTTGATATTCCATTGAACACACGGGAAACTTTGTTAAAGTATATTGGAAGTTTGCATTCTTATTTGCAACATACATTGCTTATGTTTAATCCAACTGACTTTGATGAAGTGTGTGTACAAGCAATTCATATTGAATAAGGTGGAAGACCTTTTTAGTTTTCAAAGAAACCATTCAAGTAGTTAGAACACAAAGACTCCAAAGAGGGAAAATGAAAGGGTAAGTTGAAAGGAAAGAAATCGGAGACAACAAATAAAGAAGGGGAAATACCTATATGTACTCATTGTCAGAGGGTCGTACATGATGAGTCCAAGTGTTGGAAGCTTCATCCAAAACTTAAGTCAAAGAAGTTCCTTAAGGAGAAGGGTGAAATGAAAGTGAATGATGCAGTCCAAAAAGATTTGGGATTTGACTTTGGTGACGAACAAAATATTACTGCAATACTTTTTGAAGCTAGTTTTAGTTCTACATACTTTACATCATCTTCAAAGACTAATAATGTGATTGATGAAAAGAAGAGGGTTGAACTTTTTCACATAAGGATTATTTCCAAGCACACTAAGGTAGATAAATTATTTGATAGCCGGTCACAAGCAAACTTAATATTCGAGGAACTAGTAAGGAAATTCGAATTGGAAACTAAAAATAATCCAAAACCATACCCTTTAGGATGGTTGAAAGAAAACACTCAGATGCATGTCACATAACAGTGTCGTTTAAGGTTTGCAATTACAACTAATTTTGTTGATGAAGTTGAGTTAGATGTGATTCTTATGGATATATGTGGAGTTTTGTTGGGTAGTCCATATCTTTACGATAGACATGTTATTTTTCATAGAAAGGAGAATACATATCATCTTGTAAGGATGGAATTGAATATGTTGTCAGGGCACATAAGATTAAAACAAGCTTGGATTTAATCAATGTAAGTCAGATGAAACGACTCATAAGTTTAATTAAAAAGTATGTTCTCATGTTTATTAAGGAACAACCTAAAGATAAGATTGATGATTTTCAAGGGTGTGATTCTCAGTTTAAGTATAAGTTGGTTGAAATAGTTCATTCTTATAAGGAATTATTTAAAGAACCAAAAAGTCTACCTCCAAAATGAGAAATACAACATGGGATACAATTACAATTTGATGCCCCTATCCAAAATATTGGCATGTATCGTATGTTGGTCATAGAAAATGAAGAAATTAAGAAACAAATTTAGGAATTGGTTGCTAAAGGATTTATTTGACCCAATTCTTCTCCATGTGGATCACCGATCATTTTAGTGTCTAAGAAAGACGAAACTTGGAGAATGTGTTTTGATTTTAGAGCTTTAAATAAAATCACCATAAAGAACAAATATCCTCTTCCACGAATAGATGATTTTGCTTGATCAGTTAAAGAATGTTTTTTACTTCATAAAATTGGATTTAAGAAGTGGTTGTCATCAGATTCGTATTGCAAAGAATGATATATTGAAAACTGCATTTAAGACTAGACAGGGGCTTCATGAATGGTTGGTTATGTCGTTTGGTTTATGCAATACTCCAAAAACTTTTATGAGAGTGATGAATGATGTGTTTCATCCTTTTCTTGATAAGTTTGTCATAGTCTATCTGGATGATATTCTTATTTTTAGTCCAAGTTTGGAAGAACATGTTAAACAGGTTTTTGATGTCTTGCAAAGAGAGAAAATGTATCTAAAAATTTCTAAGTGTGAATTTGGAAAAAATTCCTTAATCTATCTTGGTTACATAGTTGGAAATGGGCGGCTTAAAATAGATCCATCTAAAATTGATGTGATAGTGAAATGGCCAAGACCAAAGAATGTGACAGAAGTTAAAATTTTCTTGGGTACAGTTTAGTATTGGAGGAAATTTGTTTCTCATTTCTCTTTTATTTCATCACCACTTCATGATTTAACAAGTTCTAAAGTTTCTTTCCAGTGGGGAGGAAAACAACAAAAATCATTTGATACTTTAAAGCAAAAAATTGTAACAGCTCCAATCTTAGCTTTTCCAAACCTTCAACAACCATTTGAAATAGAAACTGATGCTATTGGGTATGCAATGATTGCATTGTTATTGCAAAAAGGAAAGCTATTTGTTTTCATTCAGAAACATTTTCTAAAGTAGTTTCTAAAGAAAATGTTAATAAATGGAAATATTATTTAATGGGGAAAGAAACAGTGATTCATACAGATCATCAACCACTTCAATGCATTCAATCTCAAACTAAGTTGCAGCAATCTCGACATTATAGATGGATGGGTTTTTTGCAGCAATTCCACTTAGTAATCAAATATAAGAAGGGTACCACCAATAAAGTAGTTGATATGTTGTCAAGACCATCTTTGAATGCTTCACTTATACTTCAAAATAGTTCTTTAGTACATGAAAGTTACAGTGAATAATATGTTGAAGATATTGATTTCAAAGATGTTTATGAATCACTAACTCATGGTGCTCAGGTGGAAGAAGTGAATTATAATGTTCATGATAGTTTATTATACGATATTGACAAGTTGTGCATACCACAAGGTGAAAGACCACATGTGATCAAGGAAGCACATTCTTCTTGTTTTTCAGGGAATTTTGGTGTAGGCAAGATAGTGGCACATTTACAAAGGTATTTCTATTGGCCTCGAATGAATGAAACATTTGCTAAGTGCATTAAAGTTTGTGTCATGTGTTCCACTTAGTAATTAAATATAAGAAGGGTACCACCAATAAAGTAGTTGATATGTTGTCAAGACCATCTTTGAATGCTTCATTTATACTTCAAAATAGTTCTTTAGCACATGAAAGTTATAGTGAATAATATGTTGAAGATATTTATTTCAAAGATGTTTATGAATCACTAACTCATGGTGCTCTGGTGGAAGAAGTGAATTACAATGTTCATGATAGTTTATTTTACGATATTGACAAGTTGTGCATACCATAGGGAGAAAGAGCACATGTGATCAACGAAGCACATTCTTCTCGTGTTTCAGGGCATTTTGGTGTAGGCAAGATAGTGGCACATTTACAAAGGTATTTCTAATGGCCTCGAATGAATGAAACATTTGCTAAGTACATTAAAGGTTCTGTCATGTGTTCAACAAGAAAACAAAGCAATAGAAAGTTCGGTTTGTATATGCCTCTTCCAGTTCCTTATAGACCGTGGGACAATATATCTATGGATTTTGTAGGAAGACTTCCTATGTCTAGAAAAGAGCATGATTATTTGTATGTTGTGGTTGATAGATTTAGCAAGATGTATATTCTTGTTCCATGTAAAAATCAAGTAACTACTTAACAGACTACACATATGTTCTTTTCAAATGTATGGGTTCATTTTGGGTTGCCTATTTCCATCATTTCAGATCAGGACTCTCGTTTCATGGGAGAGTTTTGGTCCACTTTGTGGGGACTCATGGACACTAATATGAAAAAGAGCACATATTTTCATCCACAAATAGAAGTTCAAATAAGGGTGGTGAATAGAATAGTGGTACATCTTCTTAGAGGCCATTGCAGTAAGCATCCTAAGTTGTGGGATGAATCTTTACATTATTGCAGCATGCTTACAATCAGGCCTTGCATTCTTCTACAGGTGTTGGCTTAAGGGGGCTTGACCCAGGTTCATAGTTATTCACACCAACCAACAAAACCCTAACTATTGTGCCTTTCAGAAACAACCTGCATAGCGCAAGCTACAGTCTCACCCGAAGCAGTGTTAGCGGATGCTAGAACCAGGGTTCTACATCCAGAGGCCTGTGTGATGATTTCCAAAGGTTCTTAGCTTAGATAGGCCTTCGTGCAGATTTATTCCTTCCGACTGTCAACTACTGCAACTCTATCGAAATGACCTTCATATCTTCACGAAGGTACATGATCGTACTTAACTTGCATAAAAGATACTGATTCACTACTTTCGCACAATAAATCGTATCCCTAGATCTGCCTTCATGCAGATCTACCCTTTTACGAATAGTTAATTACAACATATCTATCTAATACTTCATGAAGGTGGTTAATTACCCTTATCATGCATAAATATTATAGATCCCACAGTTTTGCACAGTAAATACACTTTAATTCATATAAAACAGATCATTGAGCGAAGATGCATAAACTTAAACGAAAATAAGGAACAAGGCATAGATGCAATAGATTTGATCCAAAACAGTCTTTATTAGATTCAACATTCAGTTACAGACTCTTTTCACCCATCACACTCATCTGCAAGAACCCGCGCACTCAGTTATGGACTTACCAAGGTCTCTGTGCACTCAACTACAGGAGCCTTCCCCTTTCACCTAAATACAAGAAACAAAATTTTCTTGCCTTAGCACCTTGGCCTTACAATGATTCTCTATCAAAATTTATCTTCTTAGACTCGCTATGACTCATCTATATATAGCCTTTTCATTACAATACCATGGCTCACAGACCATGGGTGAGTCTCAAAATTGACCTATCACCTACCCATACAAGGGGCTAAAGCCCCTTTGACTCTTAGCTTCGCGCTCTACTTCCATGTTTTGCAAAGTCTTTTTATTATTTAACAAAACTTATTACAAAAATTTACTTAACTGTCAAAAATTGACCCTAGGGACCCTATCCCAATAGGCCCCCAACACAAATATGGTGACTCGCCCTCGAGTCACTTAGCTGGCTTTTCCACTTTGTGGTGGAGTTCACTGAACTCCATATTCAATACTTCAAGGTCCACAATGCTCTGTACTATGGCCTGCTTCACTTCTTTGACCAACTTCTTTGTAGTTGGCCCCTCCATTGTGAGGCGCATGGTCCTTTGTGTTTGCTAAAAATTCTTCAACTTCTCTTGAATAACCAGAGAAATCTGGCTTGCTTCCTCTGTCCATGGTTGAATTCTAGCCTTCAAAACTGATTCTTTGTGTTGTAGCTCCTCAACCTGTGCCTGCAGCAGCTTCCCTTCCTGTAAGCACGTGAAGCACTGGACTGGTGCCAAAGTGCATGTAGTCGCCCTGACCTCTTCATACTTCTGTTGTGCTTCTCGGATCTTTGTACGCAGTCTTTGCAGGTTTGGGTCCTCTTGAAAATTGGTCCACAACTCCATAGCGCTTTCAAAAACATGATGGCAGCTTGTTACTGCAGTATCCAATGTAGACATATGCTCCCTGATGGTTGTGCCATGTTGCTCTTGGACCTCTGGCGGAGTGATCAGTTGTAGTTTCAACTGCAGTCCTAAGATCTGCATCTGAAAATAAAAAGTGACTCTGCGTATCTCCTCCTTAGACTCTCGCACTGCAGCAGCCAGTTTCCAAATATTTGTCGCTACTTCCACATCCTCTAGAATGTGTAACTCTGGTACTGAATTACACGCTTGTGTAATTACAGCTTCCAGGCTCTGACTTTGCACTGCTAGTTCTTCTTTTTCTTTAAGATCTTGAGCCTTATTAGCGAAGATATTCTCTTTGTTTAATTTAACTTCACTGGTTATTGAGAGTGTGCGCTTCTCTATGATCTGAGACCCCCTGATGAAGTGCGTGGATGGTTTGTAGTGGAAACGCGGCTAAATTCACACCCACTCCTTTGATCTTTTCGAGTTGGGTGTAGTCTTCCTCTGATTCCTCACATAATGCACCTTCTAGCAAGGGAATGACTCTGAGGTCTAGAGTCTGTTTTGTTTCCAAGACGCTCTCACTCGCTTGTGGCAGGCTCACTTAAACCTTGCTCGCTTGTCCTACGCTCGCCTAAATTCTACCTGCTTGGATCTACAGCTCCCAGATCCTTCTAGATGCTCCCTAGAATTTGCATGTACTGCTACTCAAATTGGGTCCATAGATCTATCACGGTATTGCAAACCTTTTCCCCGATCTCGTTGTTTAGTCAATTTAGTGTTGTCTAAATTGCTATCATAAATTGTCAACCCGGGGCTTGTAAGCTGATGAAGTGAAGGTGTACAGTATATACTTAAGTAACCTCTTAGATCTTTTTGTCGTTTGGGGGTGTTGTAGTCAATTTAACTTCCTAAGATGGAGTGATGATTTTATAAACAAATGAGTGATTTGTGTGTGTATGGTGGTTTCTAAATGAGTGAGTGTGTGTAACTGGTGGTTTCTAAATGAGTGAGTGTGTGTAACTGGTGGTTTCTAACTACCTTCTAAACTTGCAAAGAAAGAGCTTGAAAGAAATAACTTAAAATGAAACTGAAAGCAAAGCATAAAAACCACTTTCTAATGGCACTAGTCACTACTCATGCTGCTGCAATAAAAAGGTAAGAAAAACCACTTTAAAGACCAATTATAATGTTCATCTCTTCCTAACACTCTGCTTCCAACATATAGTACTATGTGAAACATGATTAAGAAGTAGTTAGATAAAAGTCTAAAAAGTAATCAAGCTCTAAGATGACAAATTATAACACCACTGTGCCTCTCTCCAACATTCTGCTTCCAACATACATTGTAATGTGTAACAAGTGAAGAAAGAGTTAGTGATATAAGTCAAAAACTACTCAAAGCAAGCTGTGATTTATTAGTATTCTGATCTCCTAAAGATGAACAACTTATGATAAGGAGACCATCAATATGTTAGCATACAACTTGAGAAACTAAACTAGAAATCAAGCTAGAAAAACAGAATAAAGGCAGCAACTATGAATATGACAACTGAAAATACCATTAGAGATAAAGCAAATACAAAAAAGACACACAATCCCGGGATAACACCTGCAGAAAACAATCCTGATCAGTTAAAGTAAATGCTGGAAATGAGATGACAGTGAAAGTAAATCAAAACTGTACATGTATTAAAGAAAAGGAAAATTGCTGAATTCAAAAGAAGGAAATGGCAAGAACATAAAGGTAAATTTATTGTACAAAGGCTGTTATGAATGGGGGCCCTCCATCCACAAAACCCAAGGAAAGATCAGCTACTTGAAGGAGTCAAAACAACACAGTCTTCTATTAACTCATATGCAGAAATTACAGTAAAAAGTGCTGAAACAGCAGCTTCAAAACAGAGTTTCTGTACACACTAAAATTGTAGCAATTACATAAACAAAGCAACTAAAAACTAATCCTTAAGCGTGCGCAGACGCTAGATTTTATAGGCATATGAACAACTGCCTACTGCGTAAAACATGAAACTAGAAATTAACTGACAGTCATGCTAATTAAATGGTACAGCAACACGTAAACAGGTCCGTGTGTTATCTGGAGGGTACGGTCGTCATGGAGGTTGAATCCAAGGTTGGATCCTGTCTCCCATAACCTGCATAGCGTGGAGGAATCGCCATCTGGAGTGACGTGACCTATCAGCTCACGCAGCACCGTTTGAGCTGGCTTTGTTGACCGAAGTTTGATCCATGTTGACCGGAGGTGTGCGTGGCATTGCTGACCGAACCAATAGCATAGGAACCTTTAACACCTTCATTCCCACGTGCCCATGTGATTCATTTTTCAAAATGACACGTGGAACATAGAGATCAATGAAAAGGCTGCAGAATGACTAGATAGCTGCGGAATTGCCAGACAGCTGCGGAATCTCTGTGCATATGTCAAAAATCTAGACAAACAGTCGAACATTAGCAAAGTTAACCAATCATGCTTAAAGACATCAAATGTAATGATCTGGATAGGTTTATGAGGAAAATAGGGAAAAAGAGAGGGATAAGTGAGGAAAAGCTTTAGGTAATGATAGATAATTAGGTGCAAGTTAGAGGCTCTACATACCCCCACTACGAGGGTGTTGCATGTCCTCATGCAATGAAAACATTGTTTAATCCACCTGCTGAGATGCCTCTGCTAGGACATCTAGTCTTCTCCTCTTCCTCTGTGTAGCCACATTGACTCTTGGTTTCCTCACCAAGCATCTGAATTTTAAATTGACCAAAGCTCTGCTTAGCTTCCTGCATTTTTTCTTTAGCTTTCTGTTCTCCTTGTGCCAAAGGCCCAAATGAAGCATTGTATTATTGTGGACCATTTTGTCCACTTTACCTTGTTCCTTTAATGCTTCATTCTCTTGTGTGATGTGGCGGTTTAAAACTTCAAGCTCAAAAATTTCTTGTTTAAGTGAGTGAACTTGTTGTTCAAGAGGTAGAACAGTGCTTGGACCAGCAGCAGCTTGTTCTAATGTCTCCAAGTAGTTATATACTCTCTGCTGATCTGGGTCAATCTCTGGTGACCTCTTTGGACTAGGATCATGCTCAAATTCGATTTCATGCTCCTGTTGAAAAGGGCTTTCCTCTCGTGGAGGAGTAACCTCAACATGTGGTGGCCTTGCCTCAAAGTCAAGTCTTGTAGCAACCTTTTCAGGTGTGCTCAAGTCAATAAAGAGTGACTCTTTGTTCTTTGTGGCCCCCACTTTGTCTTGTAGCCTGCTGCTCCTCCTCACGGTGGTGATGCTCTGTTTTTCCTTTTGTTGCTTCTGCTTTTGTTTTTGCATCTTCTTGGAAAGGGCAGCCTCATGAAATTGGGCCAATCTATGTGCCAATGGCTGAGTGTCCTCTTCACTGGAATTTTCAGGAGTAAGGTAGGTTTCTTGGGCTATAGCTTTTCCTTTATCCTTCTTTTGTCTCTTCCTACTCTCCTTTTTCTTTTGAACAGCCTCTTGTACAATTTCTTGCAGGGTTTCTGTAATGATTTCTTGGGCTGTTTGGTCAATATCTACAGCAAGCTCAGGGTCAATTTCTTCCTCAGAGTTATGGGCAACAATTTCTTTTTCAACAAGGTCTTGGACAGTTTCTTCTTGGACAACAATTTCAGGGATAGTTTCTTCTTGGACAACAATTTCAGGGACAGTTTCTACTTGGACAGCAATTTCTGGGGTAAACTCTTCTCTTCTTCTTCTTCTACTCTTTCTGGGCACTTTAGGTGAACTACCAGAGGCTTCTCCTGCCTCTTGGAAGTGGTTCCTCACAAGAAATCTTTCCCATGTATCCCTTTTGGCCTTTAATTGTTCTTCAATTAGCATTTTGACAAGCCCGTGATGGTATAAATGTGGCTCAATATTATTTATGTTTCTTTGGACTGTTGAGCACATTTTTCTAAGGCTAGATAGTAGAAAATAAGGAAGATTAATGTCATGCTTACCCATGAAATGCATCATAATTTTAGCATGGTAAACATACAAAATTCCGAATCTTCCTTCACATGTAAAGAATTTCTGTACTAACAGAAGCAAAGCTGTCCATTCTTCTTTGACAAGACTAACAGGGATTCCCTTTTTAAAAATACTAGTGTCCATACCTGGATTTTTCAATATTTGCTTCCATTCCTGGTCTTCCACTGATCGATTCTTGAACCACCTTTCCCCAGTCTGAGGTAATGAAGTTGCTTGTGCTAAACTGCCTTCTGTAACTGTAAATTTCAGATCTTCAATCTCCCCTTTGTTGTCTTTGAAAGAACGAGCAAAAGCCTTTGTGACTTCCTTATGGTATCCCTTGAATTTTTGAATGAACTGGAGCCATTTGGCCTTTTGCAAAGCGTCTTTAGTTTGGGGATAGCCTTCTAAAAATTTAGAGCCCTCAGGCTCTGCCCTCAATAGCTTACCCATCAGCTCTCTAGCTGCCTTAACAGCACTGTTTTAACACTTGGTGAAAGAGTTATACGGGAGAAAAGTGTTTGAACAGTGGGTTTACGGCTACAGCAAAATAGCCGTGATGCACTTACAACAGTGGTCAAGGTTTTAGTGGAGAAATGAGAAGAAAATGAAACAGAGAGTGCTTACGGTGGACAGAATAGTGAATGAGATAGAGCAGTGAAGAACAATGGAAATGAGGGAGTGAATCAACAGCGGGAATGGAATTATGTATGCGTAGGAGGGTTACGAGTAATGGGTGAAAACGGTTAAATCCCATAGACGTCGGTCATTGGTGTACATCTGGCTGCGGAATTATAACTCAGAGTGCCGTAGTACAGTTGTATACGTCACTCTGGTACGAGAGTTTTAATGAAAGAGCAGCCGTGTTTGGGTTTGAAACTGTAATGAGTAGGGACCGTTATGGATGAGGGTTACGTGGATTTTTGGTTGAGGAGTGGAAGGATTTTTCAATCATTACATTAGGTGCCTCAAAACATAATCCGAAAACCATGCATAATGATATAACTGTTGGTCAGAAATTAGAACATACCTTGTGTATCCGCATCTTGATTCCTTTTGCTCATATGATGCTAACCTTTAATTGTTTATTGCTGCTACATGACCTTGCCTTCTAATAATGCTGGTGATTTTTTTTTACTGCAGATTTCTTCTTGAAACAGAGTGTATTTTTTATGTGCAGGCACAGAGTGTATCGGCTGCGGAATTGTGATATTGGCTGCGGAATTGCTCCTCAGCTGCGGAAACTGCAGTAATACCTTCTGTCTGCACACAAACAACTTTGGCTGTATGAAATAGTCCTGGAAATGACTTTATTAGTGAGATGAGATGGAATGGATGGATGGAGGAAAAAGAAATAAGGTGGAATGAGAATGATGGAATGAATGAGATGGCGAATGAAGTGGATGAAATGGCGAAATGAGATGGAATAAGGAGAAGAGAGAGATTTTTTCTTTGGAAAATATGAGGTGTCAGGTGACCCTGATTTTCACCTCAGATTTTCTGCATAAGACTGCCAATCAGAGATTGGTTTTCAGGCTTATACATTTATTCTTTTTTTTTTTTTTTTTTTTTTTCAAATTTTTTTTTTTTTTTTTTTCAAAACCAAAGATCAGGCTGATGGAGGAGAAGAATCCTTCTCCACCAACCTGATTGCAGAATCTTCTTTAAACAACTTGACAAATTCCTCTTTTGAGAGTGGCTTTTGGTAGACCTT
Source organism: Pinus tabuliformis (assembly GCA_031772625.1). Lineage (NCBI taxonomy): Eukaryota > Viridiplantae > Streptophyta > Pinopsida > Pinales > Pinaceae > Pinus > Pinus tabuliformis. The sequence continues at coordinate 542,939,241 of CM062820.1, read as the reverse complement.
CAAGCGATGGCCATTCACAATAAGAGGAGTATGAAATTCATAAATAGTCTTTACTCGAACTGCTCCATTGCTAAAGACTTCATCAATCTCATATGGCCCAAGCCAATGAGTTTGAAATTTTCCTTTGAAGTCCTTAAACTTGGAATCAAACAATAGTGCCCAATCTCCTTTCTGAAACTTCTCCTTGATGTATCTATCATGCCATTTTGTTCTTTGATGCTGAACTAGATCGGTTCTTAAAATGGCATCTTGTCTTATCTCATCTAGTTCATTTAACTGCTCCATTCTGTGCTTCTGGGCTTCTGAAAGATTCATCCCCAACTGGACTGCCATCTTGAAAGTTTTGACTTGGAACTCAATGGGGAGCAGGACTTCTTTCCCATAAACAAGTTCATAGGGAGAATATCCTGTGGTACTCCTCCATGTAGTTATATAGGCCCATAAAGCTTCAGGTAGCCTTTCAGCCCAATCTCTTCTATGCAGATGAACAGTCTTGGTGATGATATTCTCAAGGACTTTATTTGTAGATTCCACTTGACCATTTGCTTGCGGATGGTAAGGAGTAGATGTTCTATGCTTGATCTTGTATTCCTCCATCAGCTTCTCCATCAGATTAGATGTAAATTGGCTTCCTTGATCTGTTACAATTTCTCTTGGGACACCAAAACGAGTGAAAATATCCTCAAAAAGAAATTGAACAACTGAATTTTCAGTGGCAGAAGGCAAAGCTTTTGCTTCTACCCACTTAATAACATAGTCAGTACAAACCAATATATACTTCTTTTGTTTAGATGGACTTGTAAAAATTGAACTTTGAGCTCTAGCTAAAAACCTTCCTCTAGAATCTCTAGCTCTATGCATGTCATTTTTTTTTTTTATTATTTTTCTTCAAGTCAAGTTAATAGTTCTTTTTCTGATCTTCCAGGTCACTCTAGGTGCAAGAAGAGAGCATACTCAAGAAACTACTAAATCAATAACTTTCTCTTTTCTGATCCTCCAGATCACTTTGAAGTGCAAGAGGAGAGCATACTTTGATAGGTTATCAACTTCTTTTCTTGAAATTTATGTTTTTTTTTTCTAAGAATATGGCTACTTAATTTCACTTCCCCGGCAACAGCGCCAAAATGTTTAGTCAATTTAGTGTTGTCTAAATTGCTATCATAAATTGTCAACCCGGGGCTCGTAAGCTGATGAAGTGAAGGTGTACAGTATATACTTAAGTAACCTCTTAGATCTTTTTGTCGTTTGGGGGTGTTGTAGTCAATTTAACTTCCTAAGATGGAGTGATGATTTTATAAACAAATGAGTGATTTGTGGGTGTATGGTGGTTTCTAAATGAGTGAGTGTGTGTAACTGGTGGTTTCTAACTACCTTCTAAACTTGCAAAGAAAGAGCTTGAAAGAAATAACTTGAAATGAAACTGAAAGCAAAGCATAAAAACCACTTTCTAATGGCACTAGTCACTACTCATGCTGCTGCAATAAAAAGGTAAGAAAAACCACTTTAAAGACCAATTATAACGTTCATCTCTTCCTAACACTCTACTTCCAACATATAGTACTATGTGAAACACGATTAAGAAGTAGTTAGATAAAAGTCTAAAAAGTAATCAAGCTCTAAGATGACAAATTATAACACCACTGTGCCTCTCTCCAACATTCTGCTTCCAACATACATTGTAATGTGTAACAAGTGAAGAAAGAGTTAGTGATATAAGTCAAAAACTACTCAAAGCAAGCTGTGATTTATTAGTATTCTGATCTCCTAAAGATGAACAACTTATGATAAGGAGACCATCAATATGTTAGCATACAACTTGAGAAACTAAACTAGAAATCAAGCTAGAAAAACAGAATAAAGGCAGCAACTATGAATATGACAACTGAAAATACCATTAGAGATAAAGAAAATACAACAAAGACACACAATCCCGGGCTAACACCTGCAGAAAACAATCCTGATCAGTTAAAGTAAATGCTGGAAATGAGATGACAGTGAAAGTAAATCAAAACTGTACATGTATTAAAGAAAAGGAAAATTGTTGAATTCAAAAGAAGGAAATGGCAAGAACATAAAGGTAAATTTACTGTACAAAGGCTGTTATGAATGGGGGCCCTCCATCCACAAAACCCAAGGAAAGATCAGCTACTTGAAGGAGTCAAAACAACACAGTTTTCTATTAACTCATATGCAGAAATTACAGTAAAAGGTGCTGAAACAACAGCTTCAAAACAGAGTTTCTGTACACACTAAAATTGTAGCAATTACATAAACAAAGCAATTAAAAACTAATCCTTAAGCGTGCGCAGACGCTGGATTTTATAGGCGTATGAACAACTGCCTACTGCGTAAAACATGAAACTAGAAATTAACTGACAGTCATGCTAATTAAATGGTACAGCAACACGTAAACAGGTCCGTGTGTTATCTGGAGGGTACGGTCGTCATGGAGGTTGAATCCAAGGTTGGATCCTGTCTCCCATAACCTGCATAGCGTGGAGGAATCGCCATCTGGAGTGACGTGACCTATCAGCTCACGCAGCACCGTTTGAGCTGGCTTTGTTGACCGAAGTTTGATCCACGTTGACCGGAGGTGTGCGTGGCGTTGCTAACCGAACCAATAGCATAGGAACCTTTAACACCTTCATTCCCACGTGCCCATGTGATTCGTTTTTCAAAATGACACGTGGAACATAGAGATCAATGAAAAGGCTGCGGAATGACTAGATAGCTGCGGAATTGTTGAATGGCTGCGGAATTGCCAGACAGCTGCGGAATCTCTGTGCATATGTCAAAAATCTAGACAAACAGTCAAACATTAGCAAAGTTAACCAATCATGCTTAAAGACATCAAATGTAATGATCTGGATAGGTTTATGAGGAAAATAGGGCAAAAGAGAGGGATAAGTGAGGAAAAGCTGTAGGTAATGATAGATAATTAGGTGCAAGTTAGAGGCTCTACACTCGCCCAAGTCCCCCTTAGTGAGAACCATGGGATCCACGTGTGCCTGTTTATCTAACTTTTGCTTTTTCCTGGGTCCTGAGGTTGTCTCCTTGGTCCACTTCTTCAATTTTAAGGGAGTTCTTTTCTCGTCCCCTCTATCTCCTCCATGTTCAGACAATTCTTGTTCTTCAGTATGCTGGGAAGCCAATGCTTTGACTTCCACTGTGTCCTCTTTTTCAGCATGCTCTTTTTCAGCGCGCTTTTTCTCAGCACACACTTTCTCAGCAACCTCTTTTTCAGTAGTGTCATTCTTCTTTTGAGAAGCCTTCTCACACATTGTTGCTTACTCTACTTCTATCTTCTTCTGCTCAGTTGTTATCTGCATGGAGGATCTCTCTACTCCTTTACTGGTTCCTGCGCCAAGGTCTGTGGGCTCCCGCCACTCCGTTGTCCATAGTCCCACGATTTCCTGCACATCGGCCTCCATAACTATGGAAACTTGTGCCATATCTTCTTAGGGTCTCGCCTTGCCCAGATAGATACATTATGGAAGTCAACCTTAAATTCTGTGAAGGCCCACAACTGCTCAAACAAGGTTGGAGATAACCTTGGCCTCTGACTTATGATTGTGCGGAGGTCCATCTTGACCAATATCCAGAATACCTTTGACTCTGTGATCCTCTTTGGATCCTTTGTTGCCCACAGCGAAGAAAACTTCGTTGCCTCTGGTAATCCTTCATCCTGCGAAGGGAACTGACTATCCTCCATTAGTCGCCATGCAATTAGTATAATCAGCAGCAGGAGCCAGGCATAGTGAAATGTCTTGCTTTCCTACTGTGCTTCACGGCAATTTGCTAAGAATTCCTTGCAAAGGTATTGCACCTAGTTTTACTGCACCCCCTTTGTGCACTATGTAGCCAACGAAATTATTGGCGTCAAAACCTTGTCCCTGTGACATTTTCTCATGATCTTCCCTGCCAAAATCTGAGTGGAAAACTGCACCGCTTGGTCTGTAATTGAGCAGATGGAGTACCCGTGCGACTTCTTGACTAGCCCAAACTCAGTTTTCATCCTATCCGCAAGCTCCTTCTCTTTTCTCTTGCCTCCAAACTCCTTGGTTGGGTCTGCCCCTTTATAGGGAAACTTCATAATTTGATGGATCAACATATCTATTATGGGGATGGGTTCACCTAAACAAAAACACCCGTCGTGCACCAGCGTGAGAAATTAGCACACAGACAGTATTGATAATTGATCGGTGGAAGTGTGGCACACACAGCATATGCAACAATCCAACCTACTCGATGCCTTTTACCCATTTCATCGGTTCCAGCCTTGTGACCCCAGTCTCTTCATAGTAAATCTTGGTCATGTATTTATTGGTGGCCAAATGAGGAAATATCTCATGGTCGGCGAGATCCCAATCCTCCAGCTTTAACATCAGGATACGCGCTAAGAGCACACCTTCAAAAATTACTTCTTTCGGTAACAATGGCATAGAGACCATGAATTTTCCCGAATCTAGGTCCTTGGTTACCTTCGCTTTCCCTTTCTACATAGGGATATAAACCGAGAGCCTAGTGATAGGCTCACCCTCATCAGCATCCAAATCCTCCACTCCATCGTAGAGTTCTTCTACATCCAAATCCATGGGTTCCTCGCCTATCTTCGCTAACTTAGGCTCTGCGTCAAATCCAATATTTACTTGTCGGTTTTTCATCGACTTTGTTACATCATGGTTCTCTGTCTGAGGTCCCTCAACTTCACGTTGTCCCTCTGATTCTGGAATTTTAATATTCCGCGGATCTCCTTCTTCCTCCTTAGCAGTCACATTATAACATTCCAGTGCATGGCGCAACTGTGTACTCCAATCTGGCTGAGTCCATTCTACCGGTTCCTTAGGCATCCTAAAGATAACGACTTTTATCTCCTGAAGCACTTCATCAATGCATTCGAACCCATCCTCAAAGCTGAACATCAGTAAAAATATTTCTCTTAAGATGTCCCATTCAGTCGTCCCATGGCAAAGCTCTTTTTCCAAATACCAGTTCATTGGGATTGTATCCAAGGTATGACAAAAGATGTGCACCCATTTTGGTTGTGGCTCTATTCCCCAAGCTCTAGTCCATCGCGCCAAATGCTCATGAGGATCATCCTTCCCACTGTACTTCTTAGTCATCCTCGTATTAGCATATCCAAACCTTAATCACATCATTCTTTTATATTCCTTCCAACTATCGAATTTCTCCTTATGTGTACCCCACCAATGGGCAGGTGTGGTCGCAGTGCCAATTCAAGTGCTTGAGCTCTTCATCCGAGTCTAAGGTACAGGAATTATCCCTATCCCACGTAATTCATCCATCGGCCATAAGATTGATCCAATATTCATCTCATGTTTTGATCTTATATATATGATCCATATCATCATCATCCTCCACAAATTCATGAACAGGTTCAGTATAACGTGCTCCCTCAGCAAGGTCTAGTGGCACTATAACCCTAAGTGCCTTCCTTTCAAAATTCACCTTCCACTTCTTCAAGTTGATTACAACATCTATTTCAAAAGCCCAATCAATTCCTAGTAGCGCAGGGTAAGGGTTACTATCATCCACTATTTCAATGACCTCAAAATCAGTCAGCGCGCTTGTGCCCTTAATGTCTACCGTCACACCATATAAGTGCCCCATCGGAATAACCTTATGTTGATTAGCCATGTGCAACTGAATAGGAGACCACTACACCACAAGTCTCCCCATCCTCTCCCATATCTTCTTAGGTAGGACATTTGCATTAGATCCTAGGTCCAAGATTACTTGGTCCATTTCATATTCTCCTATCTGCGCAGTCAACCTCATTTCGCGCCCCATTCGCTTCTTATGCTTACCAAGTTTTCTCACAGTGCACTGTTCAGTAGAGGTCTTATCTTTATTTGCACACTTGTCGATTAGCTCTTGGAGCCCTTCTACTGCCTTCTTATCACGCAGTAACTTCATACATGTTTTCAAGAAAGTGGCTAACAATGAGGGATCTACCTCTTGCATCGTACTAGTTTCCAACAGTTTCTCCTGACTTCCTGAGGTGGAGGCCTCAACGAACCTATTTTTTGATTCCATGAAGGTCTCTTTAGATTTATTAAGGTCAAAGTCTACTTCTTTCTCGGCACCCTTACGCACCCAATCTTCAGCCTCAGGCTACTTTCCCTTTTCTTCCCCTATGGCCATACCACTTCTTGTCACTATATTTACACTATGATCTTCTTCGTGAGGCTCTGCCCTCATCATCTGGATGTTCTGTGTAGGTTGCTAGGTCTGTGTCTTCTTTTCTTTCATATTTTCTATAAGGATCAAGAAATCTTCTATCACATGATTGAATGTCTATAGTATTGACATGATCGATGTGTGGGGTTTTGACAGTCTCCTGCAAAGTGCCTTGCTTTGCCACAGTTATAGAAAATAATTTTGCCACGACCCTTGCCAGCCCCTCCTCCTCTTCCTCTTCCATGGCCTTGGAATCCTCCGCGCCCTGCTCTTGAGGCCAATTTTATACATGCATTCAATAGGTAGGGGTTCTATCCATCATCAATTCATAGCTTCAGTAATGGCGCTCATCATGACCTACAGACTTGTAGAAGTTGCAAAAAAACTGTTGGGGGGTCTATACAAACTTCTGTAGTAAATGACAATTATTTGTTGCATGTTGTCCAGTAACTTGACAAATAGCACACCATGGCACAGCTCCTGTGCTCGGCCCAACAGTATTTTCTGGCTTCAGGGGGACAACCCCCCCCGCTCCCAATAAGATAATTCTGATAAACCAGACAATGGTCCTTATCATGACCATGGCCCTTGCATTTCAAGCACCAAACTTCCCACAAACCTCAGGTTGGGCCTCCTTTCCTTTCTTCAGGCTCTGCAACTCCAAGTGCAGGCTTTCCAGCTGCGAGTGAATCTGTTGTACTCCAATGTTTGTATCCTGTATTGGTGAGGCTTCCAACCTCATCATGATCTCTACCGCCTCTACTTGGGTTGCTATCTTTTGCTATGACAACGACAATCTTAAGTGTAGTAAGAGTGACACGATGTACCAGTCCCGATACTAGGAATCTGAAAACACCATATTGGCCTGCTTGATCAGGCATTTCAACATATGATCGAAATCCTAGGATGACTCATTTAAATTTTGTCGAATTTCCTTTAACTCGATTACCAACTGCGCCTCTAAATTAGGCTTTCTAAACTCTTTATTCAATGCCTGCTGGGTTTCTACCAACGTTGTGTTGGGGTTATCAGTGCAGTACTGGATGTACCATGTTAATGCTCGGTCTTTTAAGGTTGTGACTAGCTGCCCTTTCTTGATGTGATCACTCGTAATCTGTTGTGTTGTCCACACAGCACCTACAACGAACCAAAACTATTCGGGGTCTTCGCTCCCTACCCCTTTAAAAATCGGCATCTTCATTGAGTTTTCCTTGTTGAATGGTGGAGGTGGAGGTGGAGGCGGAGGTGAATGTGCAGGTGTATGTGGTGGAGGTGGAGGTGGAGGTGAATGTGCTGGTGTATGTGGTGGAGGTGGAGATGGAGCTGGAGTGGATGGACGAGGTATTTGCGGGATACCCTCCTTAATCAATTGTACTGCACTTTGGGATGCACTTAGGGTTGTCCCTTCGTCGTCACTCGAAGGGGATCCGATCAACGGACTATACTCAGAGCCTGATTCTCCATTCTGTTTGAAGGGTTTTCCACTTCGCGTAGTTCCAAACATCAAGGTAATGGAATAAACCATTTTTCACATAACAACATTTTAATCCAAGTTTTTAATGATTTCAAGTACTTACCTCGCGGTCCCTTAAAGAGCCTGCGCTCTGCTTCACTATAACTGACAGTTTTATCGATTGCGAACTCAGTCACAAATTCTCCAAGTGTTCGATCAATCCAGTGATCAACAACTCATGCGATGTTGTTCTTCGAAGCTTCCAAGCGCCTCACCAGCTCTGGAGTCCACATAATAGGGTCATCAAGTCTCCACCCACCCTCGCTGTCCACCAATCTAGACAGCCACTCATGCAATTCACTAGGGAAGAAACAAAAAATGTTCTTAGTTTCATCTGAGTATAGGTATCTACTCAACCACTACTCCTTGGATAACCGCAAATTTCTATTCTCCTAAGCCAAAAATGTGTGTTCCTTTTGGTCGAGCCACTTCTCAATTTCTTTTTTTGTAGGGAACCACTTGTTCGACATCACACATTCCTCAGATTGATCCCCAATCCCAGAAACGGAACCATTTGTTGGCTTAAGGGGGCCTAACCCAAGTTCAGAGTTATTCACACCAACCAAAAAAACCCTAACTATTGGCTCTTTCGGCAACAACCTACATAGCGCAGGCTGCAGTCTCACCTGAAGCAATATTGGGGGATGTTAGAACCAAGTTTCTAAAGATTCTTAGCTTAGATCTTCCTTCGCGTGATCTATTCCTTCTGACTGTCAACTACTGCAACTCTATCAAAATGACCTTCAGATCTTCGCGAAGGTACATGATCGTACTTAACTTGCATAAAAGGTACAGATTCACTACTTTCACGCAATAAATCGTATCCCTAGATCTGCCTTCGCGTAGATCTACCCTTTTCTAAACAGTTAATTACAACATATCTATCTAATACTTCGCGAAGGTAGTTAATTACCCTTATCATGCATAAATATTATAGATCCCACATTTTCGCGCAGTAAATACACTTTAATTCATAGAAAACATATCATTGAGTGAATATGCATAAACTTAAACAGAAATAAGGAACAAGGCACAGATGCAATAGATTTGATCCAAAACAATATTTATTAGATTCATAATTCAATTACAGAGTCTTTTCACCTTGCGCACTCAACTACAAGGGCCTGCGCACTCAGCTGCAGACTTACCAAGGTCTCCATGCACTCAGCTGCAGGAGCCTTCCCCTTTTGCCTAAGTACAGGAAACAAACTTTTCCTGCCTTAGCACCTTTCCCTTACAATGATTCTCTATCAAAAGTTATCTGCTTGGACTCGCTATGACTCATCTATAAATAGCCTTTTCATTACAATACCATGGCCCATGGACCATGGGTGAGTCTCAAAACCGACCTATCACGTACCCATACAAGGGGCTAAAGCCCCTTTGACTCTTACTTAGCTTCACACTCTGCTTCCATGTTTCACAGAGTCTTTACATTCTTTAACAAAACTTATTACAAAAATTTGCTTAACTGTCAGAAATTGACCCTAGGGACCCTATCCGAACAACAGGTAAATCTCCTTTTGAAACATGTTTTGGGTACCTTCCAAAATCACCAATGGACTTCTTGTTTAGTGATGAAGCTCAAGAGGATGGATATGGAGATGTCGATAAAGCAAACAAGTTCATTCAAAGAATCCATAAGATTCATGAAGCAGTACAAGATCAATTGGAGAAAAGTCAAGCCAAGTACAAAATGTGCCATGATAAACATTGAGTGGATCATCACTTTCAGGTTGGCGATCAAGTATGGCTACACATCAGCAAAGAAAGGATGAAATGTGAAGGTAAAAAGTTAAAACCATTCAGGTATGGATCTTTTGAAATTGTTGAAAATATTGGGCACAATGCATTCCGGTTAAATTTTCCTCCATACATGCACATATATTCAGTTGTAAAAGTTGAAAATTTAAAGTTGTATGAGCCTCCTATGATCATGGATCCAAAGGAGAATGTTCAAATTCCAAATGTAGATGATTTTTCACCTGAATACATGACTGAGTTGCAGGAAGATACCATATTGGACAGGAAGGTCTGCACTTCCAGGGGTGGGGATGTTGAATATCTTTGAGTGGGACTCAAAGGCGTGAATCCAAGCAAGGCAAGGTGGATGGAGATCGGAAGGGTGAGGGAGATGTAACCTCACCTCATGTCAACTTAAAACCAAACTTTTGCTAGTCCCAAAGGCTTCTAGTGGAGAGGAATGATCCAAGAGGATTCTCCAGTTGCTCCAATTCCAAAGGTTTCAATTGTTCCTAGAAAGAATTCCAAGTGGTAGAACCCGTTGTTCTGAATCTGACAATACTTTTTGTTTCTCATTTGTTCTTCGGATGAAGGAGAAATCTTTTTACAAAGTTCAGATGAAGATGTCTGGGTGTGGTTTTCAAGTACATTGACATTGGTTTTAAAAACTATATATTAAAATCTAAACCTAAGGGTTGGTGGCAATATATCTATTTAACCTATGGTAAAACGTTTGGAGCATAAATATAATGATAGAGCAGACATATACTATGGTGTGGTGTGAATTATTATCAAGTCTAAACCCGAGTTTCATGGTGGAGTAACGTACCTATAGTGTGGTCCAGTCACCATGTGACACTGAGCTAATATCGTATTGGTGGCAGAGGCCACATAGTATGTGGTATGACAGGTTCAACGTGGCATAGTTGGTAGTGATACGTTGGCGGAACATGTCAGCAGAGGTGGCAATGGGTATAAACATTTGGGAAAATGATTGTACACAACTCGCAGGTGGCAGAGATGAGACAGTTCATCAGTGACCGTCAGGGTCGTTGTTGAGATTTCATGTCGCCGCAGCATGGGCTAACGGTGTCAATCCACATTTGGTGCAACACTCAACCAAACTATACAGTGTTGAACAATCCAAGCCTAAGTTTAAATCATACTCCACTGATTATTAAACATTGTGGGTTATAATTAAGGTTTTGTATTTAATATGAAACAGTCGGATCTCAGGCGTGGTCCATTCAAAATTTTTCATATAGTTTTTTTAATACATATCTTTTGCACCAAGTTGTATTGTGGTGCCACCATGAAATTTGCTAAAAAACCAATGAAACAGTTTGCCAAAGATAGCACAGATGGTTTGACCCTCAAACCTGCCTAGGGCCATTATAAAAGGTTTTTCCATTACACCAATGGAGGAAGGAGTGAATAGTGAGTTGCAGAACAGGGGTGTATTATTGACTATTTTTGTTCATTTAATCATATCTTGGCCATATTTGAGCCAAATTGAGAACGGAGATAGGCGTTTGAAAGTTGAGACAGGAGGCCTTATTTCTATAGTAACCAGTAGTGTCTCCATGCACAGATCAGTTGGTGAAATATCATGTAAATAAACTCTTTGGATCATTTCCTAATAAAATAGATGCCCACTTGGAAGCGGACTTGGAGATGTAGTCCAAGAGGGATGAACTTCGTCAACAATTTGTTGTGTTTGCTTCTTCTCTTTATGTTGTTATGTTATTTTATTCTCTCAAGTTTAATTTTATGGCGTATTAATAATAAGTTTTCCTCTTTCATTCACACTTATGCAACCTTAGTTAATGTTGATAAAGTTGCACAAATAATCAATCAATCCTATAAGTTTTGAGATCACTGAGTAAAAATGAAATTTTGACGGAGAAGAAAAAAATGTTTTTGCTATGGTATAAAGAGGAGAAATAAAGGGGAAATGAAATGTGGATAAATACTTATCCAAAAAAAATTACAAGAGTAAAAGGGTAAAGTAAAAATACTTTACCAACCATGGAAAAACAGGACATGGTTTTTTTTTTAAATCCATGGGAAGGAGAAACAAGACATGGTTTTTAGAATCCATGGGAATGGAAAAATAGGACATGGTTTTTAAAATCCATAGAAAGGAAAAACAAGACATGGATTTCAAAACAAGAGGATTTTTTATTAAATCATTCAAAGAAATATTTGAGATTTTATTTTATGAAATTCATTTACACGTTCTTCCCAAATATTTTGGGACAATGATGAAGTATTTAAAGATGATGAAGTCAAAGACTATGGTAAAAATGTTCAACACATAAATTTGATTTAACTCCAAAATACAGATAATTTATTGACCAACTAGGTGGAAAACATCAATATAAATGCAATTATTTTCAGATTTTTTTTTAATTAGAAATAGTAGTCAAAGGGACAGGTATTTAATACAGATGGAAAATAAATCAGGTTTGAAAGTGCAGCGAACAGGTTATGTGAAGGAAACTCCAACATCTCTCGATTCCAAGGTAGATGATCAGCATTAATGAACCAATTTCTAGAGTTGAAGTCTGAAGATTTTCCAACAATTCCAGATTTCTTGCAGTTTTTGGTGATTGATTTTATCTTTAGTTTATTATTCAGATTTCTCCAGAAATCGTGAGATATTATTTTGTAATCAGTTCCTTTTTGGAATCTAAAGTTAGTTTAGTAGAAATTCTATAAATATGTTGTAATAAGACTTAGAATAGGTTGGAACTTGTATGAAGAAAGAAGACATTTTGATGTAAGTTCTGCATGTACTAAAGTGATCAATTTCAATAATACAGAGAGTTGGTTCCAAGATTCTCGTGTCAAGCAATTGGTGATGTTCATTCTTGTGTGAAATTGTTATTTTCTACGTTCCCATATGTTTTTCTGTCTCTATTGTTTTCAAGAAGATAAAGGGTCGAATTTGTTTAAGTACACTTTTCTCTGGTTTGTAAACAATATTAATGTTTTCAATCTGATGTTAAGTATAGAATTCATCTTAGCATGCTCTATATTTAATTGAATCTAAATCATATTTCACCCTATTCACTCCACCAAATACTTTTAAAGATTCAAAATCTTGCATATCCTTCCCTGTTATAGATGCTCTATCTTTTTTGTATTTGATCACCCAAAGACTCATGACTCCATGCCCAATGGACTTTCCATACAATTTTCAACCAAATATTTGAAAAACCAACCTCAGCACTCAATAACTAGCCTAATACCTTAAGACATAATTTAAATCAGAAAGAGAGATCCCTCTTTGAAGCTGGAAGGGATAGATCCCAGCTTTGCAAGTGGTTTTGTGGTTACCTTTGGGTTTCTCTCCACAGCCTTGGGAAATTACGGAGTGATAACATTCTGGTGACCATACTGGGTAAGAAAGGTTTCAACATCCTCAGGAAAGAGTATCAAGTTTCATATCTAATTGCAAATGGTGGACAGTGATTGGACCTAAGAAGGCTAAAAAATTTACCTAACGACTCCAAATATTTTCAAACTGATCTAAATACTCCACTAGCAAAAGGATCCAGAAATCAAAATGAGTTCTCAATCTAGAAGGTATGCTCCTATGCATTGCATTCATATTCCATGTTTTTCAAATCACATGCCTGGTGTAAGTTGGCAAGCTTATTTAACTACATTCAGAGATAAAAAAAGGGGATGATGCTACTTTGCATCTAATTAAATTTCATATGCATATCTGTAAGTTTAAAGTTAAATTTCATGAAGATTGTCTTATGAATATATTCATGGTGTCCTTGGAGGGAAATGCACAATCATGGTATGAAAGCTTTCCAAATAATTGTTTACACTCTCTTAGAGGTTTTCCTACAGTATTTTATGAAATATATAAAGAACATCATCCTTCTTTGTTGTTGGTCAAAGATTGTTGCACACATGTTCATAATTTTATTGAGGATTTGGAATTTTTTTATGAAGATGATCAATTTATAGATGATGAGATTATAGAGGCTATTCATGAGAGACCTTTCAACCATGAAGAAGATGGCTACTATGACACTCAAGAAAATTTTCAGCAAGTAGTTATTTCTCCCATGAATGAAAATGAAACAAATATGCATTTCAATGACCTACTTTCACATGAACTTGTTGATCACAATTCACAGCCTTTATACATTTCAGAAGAACAAGAGAACAAGCAGCCCAGTTGTAATGAAGAAACAAAGCTTACAGATGATAGTTTGCAGCAATCTTCTCATATTTTCATATAATGAAAATGATCATTCTAGTTGCCTTGCATTCCCTTTTTCTCTTGAGTTTCTAATTCAAGAAAATTTTTATAAAAGTCAAAATTCTGAGTTTGCTAGCATAGAATCTCAAGAAAGTCATGATTCATCCATTATCTTTAGCAATAATATGCATCAAGTTTGTTCCTTTAAGCTTAATTCATAAATTTCAGAAGAGCGGATTCATGAAGCCACATGCACAAAGATTCTTATCAATGAAATAATTCAGGATAATTATGAAGAAGAGTAGGTTGTTCTAGAGCCCGTGGGTGTATACTTTCTTGTTATTCAAGATATGGCTTCCTCAATTGAAGATTCGCCTCCAGATTTAGATAATGAAGAGTTTGTTGAAGAAAAACAAAGTCCTCTTACCAATCATTAGGTGAAGGTAAACAATTATGTTTTTGAAGAATATTTTGTTGCCCTCTTGGAACCATCAAAAGTATATTATTGTCATGCCATGGCCAGTCTGTTGCAGGGCTTGTGGAAGATTGTACTCTTTAACAATATTGGTTTTCAGAGTCACTTGAAGCCTGAGTTGCCATTCTTTTTTTTAATTATGTCTTCTCAAGGTAACTTTGAGTAGAACTTAGTCAAGTAGCCATTTGATTGTTTGGCTACATTGGAGAGAAGAGATCACCTAGTGTATATACTTTGAGCAAGTGTGGACAACCATCATCATAGTGTGAAGCCTGAGGAGTTTCAAATTATTTCTAAAACTTGGTGGAATGAAACAGTGTGACATCTTCGTGATACTAAAAAAGTCGGTGATGAAAAATGTTCATTATCTTGAATTGTTGTGGGGATACTAAAAAAGTCATTGACGAAAAATATCCATTCTCTTAAATTGTTGTGGGGATGCCCATAATAAATCTTAATTTCTTGAAATATCTATAATAATATGATATACTAACATGTCAGTTCATGTGGATATTTGGGAAAGCTTTTCTCCAATCAATTTTATAAAAATAAAATTTTAAACAAAACAAATATTTTTTTCATTATTTTTTTTAAAGTCCAATTATCAAAATTGATCTCAATGAATAGTAATAATCAATATCATCATTACCAAGACCATAAAATATATTGTTAAGATACCCTAATAGATCTAGCTAATAAAATAAAAACAACCATCATCATCAATCCATATAAAATATATTACTACCCATATAACCATTATTTTTAAATTGGAAAAACACCTTTATTTGATAAAAATTAAAATGCAAAAATGTGAAAATGACTAATTTTCGTGTGAAAATTTAGAGGATACATTCACATTAAAGAAATAAAAGGCATACAAGCATTATCAAATTGATCGACAATGAATCCTGATTATAGTGTATATTGAAATTGATTGAAAGGAATATTGGTTTATTAGAGCTTTAGAAAATGGAGAAGAAACTAAGGAATTATTTAGTAACATTTATAATTTTATTTTATTTTTAAAAATAAAAAATAAAAATTCTAAATTATTATAATTAAATTTTAATTAGTTAATTAGTTAAAATATTAGGAAGATTGTAGGTAATAAATGGTTTGAAGTTGAAATATAATGTGGATGTATATATTTAATTTATGTGTTACAAGTATGACAAATTGTTTTAACCTATAATGTTTTAATATTTTCCCAATATCATATTGCAATATGGTACTCATGAGAGTTTATTCTTATTTTAGTAATGTTGATTTTCTTCTTCATATTAATTAAAACAAAAATATAATATTTTTGGTTTTTTATTAATGTTCTTTACCTTTTTATATTATCTTAATTTTCATTTGTAATTTTTTATCATGCCACAACTTATCTTTAAACTTAAATGTATTATTATTATTATTATTATTATTATTATTATAAAAATATGTAAAATGAGCCTTTCAAGAAAAATAACAAAATAATAGTTAAAATAATAAAATAAGAGCTATAATTTTTAAGAAAAAAAAAAAAAAAAAAACATTTTTTTTTTTTTTCCACTTATATCATAATATATCAACCCAACTTTAAATTTAAAAAAATATTCATTTTACATACATTTGATAAATCCATATTAATATTTACTAAAAATACATTTTAAAAAAATGTATTATACCAAATTAAGATATAAATAAAAAAACATTTTTTCCAAAATCCAAAAATTTTGATATTTTAAAATAGATAAATACTCTCCTAAACAATGTTCCGATTAAGTTCCCAACCATATATTGAAACTTTAACTTATGACAAAGTTCTACCTCTTATTTGCACCCCTTATTCTATGTCATATACCACCACAATAAATACTATAAAAGAGCTTTAAATACTATTGTATTTTAAAAGAGTTTGGTTAAACAATGATGGGTAAAAATGAGTTTAAATATGAAGATCACAACCAGCTATTAAAAAAAACACACAGATTATACAACATATCCATATAATTGGACCATTTCATTTTAGAGTTTTTATGGTCTCAAAATCACCAAATACTTGCAAGATATATGCCTTCCTACGTGCATCTTAACCTTTTTTATCATCTAATCAACTCTCTTATCCATGTTTTAGAATTTAAGTCTTCTTGATCTTCTCAACTCAACAAAGTCTTCCCAAATATACACTACGATATTTGTATTTTGTTTGTATTAATCTCCTTGACATTTATTTATTTTTCCAATATTTGTATTTTATTATTGGTAAATTGTATAATCTATTTTTTGATATTTTTAACTAGGTATTGATTTATAACATCTAAATTTTTATAGGTTCATACCTCAAATTCATAGCCTATATGAACTTTGATGGTCCCAAATTCATAGTCCAATACGAAGACCATGTAATTTTGTTGGTGTAAATTTAGGTAACTATATAAATAAAAAAAAAAAAAAAACAAATAGATTAATACATCAGTTGGGTTCATATTTGTTAAACTTATTCTCACTTGCTTTTTGCTAGATTTCCAAAGCTCCATTTCTAAATAAATAGTTTGTAAATAATAATAAATAAATGGTAAATAATAATAATTATTATTGTGTAGTGTTGATTAGGTTTCTATATTCACACTCATATATGGTTTTTGATATATAAACTTAAATCCAAACAAATAATCTAACCGTATCTATTGTATAAATTCAAAACAATTTCTATGTAAAACATTTTGTAGTGAAACAAACAAGATATTAGAATTCTAAAATGCATTACTTCTTTCTTACAAATTTATAAATTCAAAACAACTTTTATGTAAAACATTTTGCAGTGAAAGCCCCAAGGGTTAGCTCAATCGGTCAAGCCGGGGCCTCGCCAATGGGAGGTCACAGGGTCGAAACCCGAAAGCCCTTGGGGTTAGGTCTGTGATGGCTGAGGGGTGTGACCCCCTTCGGGTGGGGTCCACCCTAGAGACTTTCGATCCTGGACGTAGCGGACCACTGACCATGGTATCCGTGAACCAGAAGTGAAAAAAAAAAACATTTTGCAGTGAAACAAACAAACCATAATAAGATAGAAAGCAAAAAAAACATTACTTTCTTAGTTCGAACACGAGCCTTGGTACCCATTGGCGCATCAAGAATCATGGTTGCTTGGCTCTTAAAGCTAGTGTTGGACAGGACCAGGTGAAATTCGTAGCATATCAATGCCTGAGAGTTAGAACTTGTCAATCAAAAACACACAAAGGCAGATTGTAATGTCTCAATCGAAACCGAAATGCTATATTTTTTTAACTATACGAGTATTTAGTCGGTTAGTATCTAGTTACAATCTTCCAAATACAATGATTTCATAGGCCCGCACCCTGTTGCCACCACCCAAGGTTTCCCCATGAATGCTCATATGATCCAGTGGCATGCCTACTCTCCTTTTTGTGATGCATCTCTGCGTATACACAAAAGCAATCAAGTTGGGTGCAAATGTTATCCTTTTGTAGTTTACCCAAGCAGTTGTATTCAAAAATTAATTTCAGAATTTTTCCTTCTTGGTGATTTTACTATTATTCCCTATGGTGGTGTCGTTCCTAACTGTCACCCAAAAATGCACCCAAGGCTAGTAACGTGTGCCCAACAATAATTAAAAATCTTTACGATTTATTATTTTTTTCCACCAATGTATAGAATTAAAACGAAACATGAGAGTCCAATTTATCACTTTAAGTAAATGGGAAAACAACTAGTTTCACAGTTGTCAAGCAATATAGAAAACTTCATTCTTCATTCTGCTATCCATAATATTACACAACCCCAGTTCAATATTATCTTTGATTTCAATTAATCAATATAATATATATATCATAGCATATATATTATATTATATATGCTAGTGCGTCAACACCCCCCTTCAATAAATCATTTTAGGATTTAATTTCAATTGTTATGGATTCTGGAATATTTGTCTTATGGTAATTTATAACTGAATATTTCATTAAACTTGTTAATTATGTAAGACCTACGTGTAAGGCCTAAATTAGGACCTTCAACTCATTCATATCTTACATAGGTGGATTGGCCCTTAGGCCGCAATGTTGGAACTTAGAGCTCCGATACCATTTTTCACGTACCCTCGTGGAAAAGTACCACCACTCCCTATTGTGCTCCACTGGGTCCACGATGTGGACTTTTATGTTCAATGAATAGACCTTAATACTACCTTCCAAATCCACCCTTATGTGTGTATTACAACTTAGAGGAATTGTTTAGTCATTGGGCCCTTTCTAAGGCGATGATTTTGTTCATGATAACCCTGTCATGTGCATTGGATTCTTCAGTGAAATTTTCCATCCTTTTGAGAATGGCAAGGAGAGTTTCCTCATGTTGATCTTTGGACTTCTCCTTGATTTCAACCTTTTCTCTAGGGTGGTCATTGATATCAACCTTTGAGATTCGTATGTTTTCTTCAACTTACATTGCCATTTATTTAGCCTCGACCAAAGTGAATGGTTTTTTATCCCTCAACACATAGGTGAGGTGACCACCCACTACCTTTATGAACATGTCAAGGATGTTGGCTTCAGATAGCTTCAAATGATCAGATATATCTTTGACTACCCTATCAAACTTTTGAATGAACTCTTGCACATCTTCCCTTCCCTTGGTTATTTGGTAGAATTTTTCAATGTTGAAGGTCCCTTGGGCATTGTATGCCCACCTTTTCATGAATAGGTCCTCAAATTCATCAGAGTCTTTTATGCATCCAGGGGGAAGGCTACGGTACTGATTTCTTGCTTGTCCCTCAAGTGATAAGGAAAAAAGCATCATGACCCTATCTTCATAAAATATCATTCTAGGGGACATTCCCCAATAAAATTCTTCAATTAAACCATGGGCAATCCAAGTAACATCCTCTTTGAATTTGGGTAACCATAGTTATACTTTTCATGTAATAGCTTGGGATCATTACTCAACTTCAAAGGGGAAAAGACACTAACCAAGTGTCTTTCACTCTTGGTCATCTTGGGTTGATCCTTTTCGGAGTCAGTGCTTGAACTAGATGGCATCTTTGGAGATGTATCACTGACCTTCTCAAATTCAGGGAAAAGGGTAGTTCCAATAAGCGATGGAGTTCACTCTCCCCTTTTTACAACAACCTGTTGGCATTATGAGATAAGTGTTGTCCTTGATGGCAAACCTCACTGATGACAAATCATAGTACAGAAGGTCAGCAGCAAGGAATTGATGATCAGACTATAAGAAGAAGAGAAAGTTCATACACGCAGGTTCGTTAAGCCCAAGTCGCGTGTACACGCAGGTTGGCTTCAGCAAAAGCGCGTGTATGTGGAAAAGTACCTTTGGTCCACGGCGGTTATTCCTTGGAAGTTGTGCCTATGGTTTTGGACCTTGGTGTCTCGACGGACGTGTTGATCCCTAGTTTTGAAGTTGATGGTATTGGATTTCTATGGTTTTGGCTCTTGGTATTGAACAAGGCCTAAGGCTATATAAGGAAAAGGAAATCATTAGGCAAGTGTATCTGAAATGTCTTGAATATCTGATGAAGCATTAGATCCAGTATGCAAGGTTATGGGTTGATGATGCATTGCTTGATCTGAGTTAAGGAAAGATCTCACCGGTTGATGGAGAACTAGATCTAAGGAGAGATCGGGATCAAATGGTTTGAAATGAACTATCTTTATGATGCTTATTCTAGATCTACATACTGACGCATGTATTGTTCTATAAATGTTATGAGTATGACTGATGTCTGGTACAGCTGCAAGTTATGAGAAATTATTTTTAGATCTGTACGCGAGTTGTCTTTGGCAAAAGCGCGTATACACGCGGGTTTGATTCATCGAAGTAGCGTATACATTGTAAAGCTTGATATTTGAAGTTGTAGATGGATCTGATGGTTATTACAGAGTTCTGTGTCTGCTCTGTGTTCTGGTGACTGTTGTTAACAGGGTTTCAGTGATTCAGAGTTTGATGATTGTTTTGAGCTTCAATGATAGTTATGGGTCCAGTATGAAAATTGGATGAAAAGTGGCCTTGCAGATTATGTGTTGTGCTTCAGTGTATCCAGTCTGAAAATTGATGAAACGTGGTACCTGGAGGTGAGAAGATTGTAGGCAAGCACCTACGTACTAGTATCTAAGCTAGTACAAAAGCTAAAGGAGATCTTTGGAGCATTGTAGCAGGTAGTAGCCTGCGTACTAGTAAATGGATCGGCTAGTACAAGAGCAAAGGGGGTTGTAGCTCCCGTACTGGTATAAGACTGCACCAGTACAAATATTGTAAAAGGATTTTCTTATTAAGAAGAAGATTGAGATGACTTGCAGCAGGTGGTTTTCACCCACATTGGGTTTCCACCTTATATCTTTGTGTTCATGTGTGTGATGTTCTGTTCTGTTATTCTGCACCTGTTTACTGTTAATATGCTTAATAATGATCTGATGCATTTACTGAAGATTAAGCTAACTGAATTATAAGATCTCTGGATATACGCGAGTTTCATTAGACACAGTAGCGTGTACACGCGGGTTCACTTAATTGAAATAGCGTATATGTTTCTGAGTATGAAATTGAAAAGTTTGATTGATCTGATAATACTGATTCACCCCCCCTCTCAGTATTATTTCCAACAATTGGTATCAGAGCGGGTCCTTTGATAGAAGCTTGATCGCTTGAAGGAGATCCGTGGAACAATGGGAAAGAAGCTTAAGAAGAAAGCTCATAAGAAGAAGAAGACATCTCAGAAGGACTATGACAGTGGGAGAATCGATTGGGGATTAGGTATAAGAGGCTCTTCAGATTCAGAATCAGATTCAGAATCATTATCAGGTATGAATGTGTTATCCTCTGATGTTCCTGCTATATTTCCTTGTGAAAGTGATGGAAGTGATAGTGAAACTACTGAACATGCTTTTATGGGTGAGCAAGAAAAGTATCAAATAGAGGCAGTATTTAGAAGGCTTACAGACAAAGTTAAAGATCAACAAGATCTATTGAACAAAAGGGAATGTGCTTTCAAAGAAGAAGTTACCAAACTAAAGGCCCAACTAGAAGAAGGAAACAAGGTAAGAAAGCTACTCAAGGACAAGGAAGACCAATGTCAAAAATTGCAGCATGAAGTGACATCATTAAGAAAAGAAGTCAACGAAAGAAGCACAACCATCAAGAAACTCAAAGATAGATCCAGCTACTATGAAAATCTTGAAGCTACGATCCTCTCACTAAAGGAAGATCTTGAAGAATCCAAGAAGCAGAATGAAGATCTACACCAAGCAATTGAAAAACAAGACAACGAAGTCATCAGCTTAAAATCACAGTTGGAATGTGCCTTCAGAGTTCGTCAAATTCAGCAGGATCTGTATGAAAAGCAAGAAAAGGAGATACTCAATCTAAGGCAACAAATGGAAGAAGGAAGAAAAGATGGAGAAGACATGAAGAAGCAATGTCTAGAAAAGGAGGAACAACTTCAAGTTGAGGTAAATATCTTGAAAGGTAAATTAGAAGAAAAGGATAAACTTGTGAGATTTCAAGATAGTACTAAAGCCTTGGATGATATTCTTAGTAGTCAAAGGTCTCCTGCAATCAAGACTGGTCTTGGTTTTCATGAATCTGTTGAAGGTGAATCTAGCTCACAAGGTGAGGCAAGGAACTCTAAAGAGAAATCCAAAATGATCAACAAGGAGATGAAAAGTCAACCGAGGAAAGAAAGTCTTCAAAGAAAATCTTTTACTCCTCCTATGAATAATGTTGAATGTTATGTATGTCATAATCTTGGACATGTTGCAGCTAGATGTGGAAGAAGAAGGGTTCAAGACCATCATGTAGAAAGATCATCACATTCAAGGTACTTTAATGGATATTGCTTTGCTTGCAATATGTTTGGTCACAAAGCTGCTGATTGCTACAGGAGGAATATGAAATATGTAAGATGTTATGCATGTAACACGCTTGGACATATAGCAAAGGAATGCAGGAACAAAGGATGGACATCACACCAAAAGGAGAAAACCTCATCACACTTGAAGATATGGAGGAAGAAGGAAGTACAGTCAGCACAATGTACTGAGACACAGCACAGCACAGACATATCAGACTCAAGGGGAGCTGAAAGTGTAAAACTTCAGTGTCCTGAATCTCATACGCAAGTTCCTTAAAGGGAAGTCGCGTATATACGCGAGTTAGACACTGCAAAGTCGCGTATATGTCAGTCTGAGGAAAAGCAGTGAGGACAGGCTCAGAAAAGGGATCTGATATGATTCAGTCCATTATTTGCTCTATTGGTTAATAGCTACAGTCTTCTGAGGATGTGTGGAAATGTTTTGTTACTTGTATGATGTCTGGAAGTGTTTTGATCCTAACTTGAGGATGAAGATGTTTTGATGCTTACTGCTGATATATGCATGATCAGATCTAACAAATGGCACTGGTTGAGGGGGAGCATATGCCTTTAGTAATTCATTGTTGGCATTATGGTTAATAATCCTTGGTGATGATTCTTATATGGATAAATGATATATCTTGCTATGATATGATGTTGTGAGTTGTCTATGATAAACTCTCATATGATTCTTGAAGTTACATAGAAGATGTTCAGATCAGATTTATGGTTGATTCTTTGATGATGCATGTATGGTGCTTACATGGTGATCTTCATAAGAACAAGGAGAAGTACAAAGCTTGAATACACATCTTCCTCACTTGATGATGAGTCACTTATATACTGCTGTTGTCATATGCATAAATATCATACAGTTATGATGCAGGCACTCATGCGGATAAGGATTGTTGCTGATGATGATATCAAGAATCTTTGTCAAAAGAATTTGAGCTCAAGATACATAGTGTTGATACATGGATGACTACTCAAAGTTGCTTTATTGAAGACATGGTGATGAGTTCTTATCTATATGATGATAGGTTGATCCTTACATATGTTAATTGATGCAGATGTTCCCAAGTAATGATACTTGGATCATGTAGAGCTTGATGAAATGGCTATGGTGGTTTCACACATGATACAATGTGAATGACTCTGAATTCTGTTCAAAGGGATGAATTGATTCAGACATACCTTGCTGCAGGACATTTACAGGTTGTTGATATGGAAATTTGTGTGCGCGTGCTATTTAAAGGATATTCGCGTGCATACGCGGTTTTACAAGAGGATAGTCGCGTATATGGTATACGCGTGTTGCGTAAGGGATATCCGCGTATATACGCTTGTTTATGTGTATACAGACGCGTATATGGAGTTTTGAAGAAAATCAGCAGGGACAGATGTTGGTTGCAGAAAGTCTGATATGGGTCTGACAGAGATCATCTGGCACAGGTTCAGGGGGAGCAGATAATCTTCCAATGATGCATTGTTGGCATTATCTTAAAGTTTTTGGTTCTGGTTCACTTTTGTTGTTGGTTTCAGATGGAACAAAGGCGAAAGGAGAACAGAAGGATCTCTTGGTTGTTGATCTGAATGGTGATTATCAGATGCTGCTGGTGACTTTCATAAGTCTTGGTCTAGTTCTTACGTCTCTATGTCATATATCTCTTTTGTGGTATCTCTTTCATGGTGTCAAGGTCATGTAACGGCCTATTTTGGTTTCCCCACTATGCCTGGGATGATTGATGCAATGTGATTGGTTGCCATATGTAAACTTTTGATGTATCCCCACTTGGTTGGGTGGATGAGTCAATTTTTGTATATCCTCACTTAGTTGAGAGATGGATGAATGTATGAGTCTTTGGTGATAGGAAGGTCTTTTATGACGTATAGAGTCATGTTCTTCTTGAAGAACATCTTTTGCAGATCTTGCCTACAGTCAGGAAGAGCATGTACAACACACTTCAGTGGTACAGAGATTCAACATGTACTCAGGGGGAGCATGGACAGATTGGTACACCTTGGCATATACAAAGGGGGAGACTATTCAGAGATTTCAGCAGGTACTCAGGGGGAGTATGGACAGTGGAATGATTCAGCAAAGGAAGAGAATATCTTGGTCCACCCTTTGCCCTTGATGTCAAAGGGGGAGAGTGATTTGGTGTTGTTGCCATCAAGTCCAAAGGGGGAGATTGTTGGCATTATGATGCATGTGTTGTACTTGATGGCAACCCTCTCATAGAAGAATATCTCACTTATGTATAACTGGATGAATCTTCAGACGAGATATCAGATGTAACTGATGATAGCTCAAAGGAATCAGATGATGAATCTTCAGAAGAGATATCAGATGTGACTGATGGAAGAATATCTCACTTATGTATAACTGGATGAATCTTCAGACGAGATATCAGATGTGACTGATGGAGGATAGCTCAAAGGAATCAGATGATGAATCTTCAGAAGAGATATCAGATGTGACTGATGGAGGACAGCTCAAAGGAATCAGATGCTAATTCTAAGTGTGACAAGTTAGCTTTGCCATCAAGTCCAAAGGGGGAGATTGTTGGCATTATGAGATAAGTGTTGTCCTTGATGGCAAACCTCACTGATGACAAATCATAGTACAGAAGGTCAGCAGCAAGGAATTGATGATCAGACTATAAGAAGAAGAGAAAGTTCATACACGCAGGTTCGTTAAGCCCAAGTCGCGTGTACACGCAGGTTGGCTTCAGCAAAAGCGCGTGTATGTGGAAAAGTACCTTTGGTCCACGGCGGTTATTCCTTGGAAGTTGTGCCTATGGTTTTGGACCTTGGTGTCTCGACGGACGTGTTGATCCCTAGTTTTGAAGTTGATGGTATTGGATTTCTATGGTTTTGGCTCTTGGTATTGAACAAGGCCTAAGGCTATATAAGGAAAAGGAAATCATTAGGCAAGTGTATCTGAAATGTCTTGAATATCTGATGAAGCATTAGATCCAGTATGCAAGGTTATGGGTCTATGATGCATTGCTTGATCTGAGCTAAGGAAAGATCTCACCGGTTGATGGAGAACTAGATCTAAGGAGAGATCGGGATCAAATGGTTTGAAATGAACTATCTTTATGATGCTTATTCTAGATCTACATACTGACGCATGTATTGTTCTATAAATGTTATGAGTATGACTGATGTCTGGTATAGCTGCAAGTTATGAGAAATTATTTTTAGATCTGTACGCGAGTTGTCTTTGGCAAAAGCGCGTATACACGCGGGTTTGATTCATCGAAGTAGCGTATACATTGTAAAGCTTGATATTTGAAGTTGCAGATGGATCTGATGGTTATTACAGAGTTCTATGTCTGCTCTGTGTTCTGGTGACTGTTGTTAACAGGGTTTCAGTGATTCAGAGTTTGATGATTGTTTTGAGCTTCAATGATAGTTATGGGTCCAGTATGAAAATTGGATGAAAAGTGGCCTTGCAGATTATGTGTTGTGCTTCAGTGTATCCAGTCTGAAAATTGATGAAACGTGGTACCTGGAGGTGAGAAGATTGTAGGCAAGCACCTACGTACTAGTATCTAAGCTAGTACAAAAGCTAAAGGAGATCTTTGGAGCATTGTAGCAGGTAGTAGCCTGCGTACTAGTAAATGGATCGGCTAGTACAAGAGCAAAGGGGGTTGTAGCTCCCGTACTGGTATAAGACTGCACCAGTACAAATATTGTAAAAGGATTTTCTTATTAAGAAGAAGATTGAGATGACTTGCAGCAGGTGGTTTTCACCCACATTGGGTTTCCACCTTATATCTTTGTGTTCATGTGTGTGATGTTCTGTTCTGTTATTCTGCACCTGTTTACTGTTAATATGCTTAATAATGATCTGATGCATTTACTGAAGATTAAGCTAACTGAATTATAAGATCTCTGGATATACGCGAGTTTCATTGGACACAGTAGCGTGTACACGCGGGTTCACTTAATTGAAATAGCGTATATGTTTCTGAGTATGAAATTGAAAAGTTTGATTGATCTGATAATACTGATTCACCCCCCCTCTCAGTATTATTTCCAACACAACCCTCGTTAAAGGAGGAATGTTGTTGCCTTCAAGTAAACTAGGGGATTGGACAATGAATGGAGTCACCAAAGGAATACTTTATAAATGTCGTACATGAATCAATTCCTCAATGATTCACTAGGGAGGTAGACCTGCTTCCTTCCTGGCAATGACGCCAAAATGTTACTGCTAAAAATAGCAGGGGACCTAAAGGGGATCCCTAAAGAGAACATGCTAGACCAAGGGCAGTAAATGGAGACTTAGTCCACTGTCACCTCAGCTAAGGCTCCCCTCTATATACGGACTTTCACCAGTGGGAGGAGACCCAGTATATTATGGAGTCACCTGATGAGAGATAAGTCAATGACATGATGAGGGAGGTGACCCAAATAATCCCTTTCCTGGAAGAGTTAGAAGGATAATGCTTGTTTTCTTTCTAAGAAAGGTACAATGTCTTCTAGAGAAAGGAAGGGAGGATTTAAGGGTTAGGTTTATGAGATATGACTTATGAAGGAACAACCCAATCCCTAAAATCCATATTGTGATTGGTATCCCGGATGGTTATTGAAGAATTTTCTTTCCAAAGGAGTGGGACCACACGGGACCAAATGGACCTGGTCTAGAATAGGAGGAATGAGTATGGAAACCAATGATGTTCTTACCCTAGACAAGATGGGGAAATGATCAAAGAAAGGATTTTCACTTGAAAGCGTTGATTTGATCTTATGAGGTGCTAGCCTTGGGGATGTTAAGGCAAAGTTTGATCCCAAAGCTAGGGCTTGGATTTTCTCCCAACTCCATTGTTGGAATGACTTCAAAATTGGAGGAGACCTTGAGGAAATACCAGTGCAGGAGACCCTAGGATATCGAACATTTTGGAGGGTTAGCTTGTCAATAAATTGATGCCCTACTAACCCATTCAATGAACTTGCTAGCTTTGTCAGCTCCAGATTGAACATGCACATATTTTTCTTGTATAGTTGCAAGGGGTAGTGTGACATCAATGGGACCCAATGGTTGAAATCCTAGGCCCACTTTAAAGGGGTTGTGGCCAATTGAGCTATGGAGAGCTTTGTTGTAGTTGTTTGAACATAGGGGAGTCTCTCATCCCATCTGCATGGATGCTTACAATTGTACATTTGAAAAATGGGCATGATCGTCCTGCTGACGACCTTTATTTGACCATTAGTCTAGGGTGGAGGGAAGTTTGATTTGGTTAGTTTGGTATCCCGATATGATATGATGGTCTGCAAGATCCCAAAATGTACCCACACTTGTTCGAAGAAGAGCTTGGCAGTGGCTTCTTTTGTAATACTCTTATTACAGGTAGTCTAAATGGCCATCTTAGAAAATATATCAACGCCCACAAACACAATCATTTCCATGCTTGGTACAATGAATACTAGACATATAGTCCATTGAGATGGATTCCCAAGGCTAGTTAGGAGTAGGCAGAGGGGTGTATAGGCCTTGCTTCTTAATGGTTGGTTTAGAAATGGTACAGAAAAAGTAGGACCTAATATAATTTCCAACACCTTCAAAGTTTCAACCAATAAAAATATTTATATAGTACTTCCACTACCTTCTCCACACCAAAATGTCCTTCCACCCAACTATAATGTGCCTCCTAGATCGGCTTGGCATTCTCACTTGAAGGAACATAAAGGTAGCCCATGTAACACAACAATGCATCCTAGAGGTGGAAGTTTGGAACTTGCTTTCCTGCCATCAACATCTAGTATATGGAAATTAATTCCAAGTCACTATTGTATAATTGTGGCCATTTAAAGGCCTAGTTCCCACAAGATTTGAGAATCATGGTTAGTGCCACAACTGGGGGCCAACTGAGGTCATTTGTGAGATGATTAGTGCTACCATTCTTGTATTTGATGTTCAATTGGAATTGTTGCAAGTACATGGGCCATTTCTAATGGTGGTCATTTTGTAACTTCCCTTATGTTTGCATAAGTTGTAGAGGTTTGTGATCAATGTGGATGATTGTCTCCTTCCCTAAAATATAATGCTTCATTATCGATAGACCTACATGATGGAATACATCTCCTTATCATAGGTGGGATATCTTCGGGAAATATTAAGAGTGTTTCACTATGATAGGCCATCATATGTCCATGTTGAATGATGGCTACACCAATACGAAGTCCAAGGCATCTGTCATAATCTCAAATGGCTCTTGCAGTTCTGGTAAGGTGAGGACTGGTGCAAAGAAAAGGCAGTGTTTCAGTTCATCAAATTCCTTTTGTTGTGACTCAGACCAAAATGACTTTGCCTTTGCTCTGCCCTTGGTCATTTTACTTAAGGGCCCAACAATATAAGAGAACCACAACATGAATCTTCGATAGAAGTTAAAAAGGCCCGAGAAGTTGTGAAGCTTTGTTAGAGTCATCGAGGCTAGCCAATCTAGAATGACTTAAATCTTGGTTGGATCCACATGCACAACTTGCTTGTCAATTACGTAGCCAAGGTATTA
The DNA here is from genome assembly GCA_031772625.1 of Pinus tabuliformis. Taxonomy (NCBI): domain Eukaryota; kingdom Viridiplantae; phylum Streptophyta; class Pinopsida; order Pinales; family Pinaceae; genus Pinus; species Pinus tabuliformis. Next base: position 542,910,702 of record CM062820.1, on the reverse strand, counting down.
GACGTTGTTCATGTCGAAGGAGAATTTTTCCAAGGTAGCACATAACTTGTACTACAGTAGAGTTTGAAACACCTAATTTATATGTTGCAAGTGTTCTGCCCAACTCTTGTTGAAGATGAGGATATCATCCAGATATACAACCACAAAAGAGTTGGTGAAAGGCCACAAGATGTCATCCATCAGCCTCATGAAAGTTTCTAGGGAATTCATCAAACCAAAGGGTATGACCAACCATTAAAAAATACCCTCCTTTGACTTGAAAGAAATATTCCATACATTAGTCAGTTCTAGTGAGACTTGGTAGTAGTCAGTGTTAAAATTTCCATGAAACTCTACAACTACTTAGATGAATTACTAAAAACTAAAACTAGTTAACTTTCACCAAGATATAGAGCCTCTTAAAAACTTATAAGCAATGAAATAAAAACTCAAAGATAAAAACACATCACAAAATTGACACACTTTTCTCAGGAAAACCTAACTCGCCCTTCCTTCAATCAAGGTTGACGATTAACTTGCCTTAACTCAACTTCTAACTACCACATTGTTCTGTACTCAAACTGATGAAAAGTCCACTTAACTAAAGCTTCAACTCTACACATCTTAACTTGATGATTATTCCAATAAACTGAAAATAACTAATCCTAACTGATGTCTAACTCATGAGGACAATTCAAGGTCTTTATTGGCTGAGGCACAAGCTAAAATACCTTTCTTAATACATTTTAAACACTCCCTCTTACTGAGGAAGGGATTATGTACAACTCAAATCTATCCTCAAGCTTCTCACATCTACTGCAGTTTCTCCCTCTGACACAAAAGCATGTCCTGCTACCTGATCTGAACCTTGAGCTAAGAACCTATCACATCTAGAAATCCTCATGACTCCAGCAGGAATATGACACATTCAAGATCAGTCGTATTGTCCTTTGTATCAATGATATCCAATGAGGTAACGATGCAAGCGACTAGCTTAACAATGCAATGGTTTAGTTGGGCGGGATAAAAGCCATTCTTGGAAAGGAAACTGGAACAAAATACAACAAGCTTAATGTAAAAAGAGCAAAGAGGTCAGAGAGCTCACTTCAGAGGTCGAAATAAAAAGAGCATCCACTATGGAAAAGTTCAACAAACTTGGAAAGTTTCAATCTTATGAACAACAATCTCATAAGCTATTGAATTATTCCAATGCTTGACAGCCATCAATGGAACACCATTCCCAATGCCAGGTCCAGAATTACTCCAAATAGACTTCGACGTGTGGTTGATTCAACGTCGTCTTCATCAAGAAAATGTAGTTTTATGTTCCATGTGATCCTAAAGGTGAAGTGCAGAAACACTGTGAGTGAAATGAAATTTATCGATTGTGCCATCAGACACAAGAGGTTGTCACCCTTTCTTCATCATGAATTTCGGCTAGCGTTTCCTTTTCCATAGTGGATGACGCTGTAGAGAATCCTTTCTGCAAGATATAGGACATAAGGTTATTTTCTTCGATTTGTTAGGTGGGTGAAATCATTTGTGTTGCATAATAAATGCAGGGCATGATAGGGCTTTTCAGTCTCTCGATACTTCCACAATAGCTCGAGAACTGGAAGTTGGATCTGTTAGTTGTATTACCAATTGAATAATTGAGGATCAACCAATACTACTAGTTCATATGACCAATGGAAATGATACACCAATGTTTTCCTTAGACATAAACATTGAAAGGTGGCTAGTTCTTCCAGAATGTCCACAACGGTTGGATGAAAATTATACACCCATCATGTGGAAAGGTAAGTTGTATTTAGTGGATATCAATCGTTGGGTTTTCCAATGAACCAATGATCCTGGAAATGCCATTCCCATGTACTTCGACTTTCATAGGAACATCTAGATGGTGGAAGACAATGAGAATGCAACTTTCACTAGGCATTTAATGGGGTTTCCCATATTTCATCATGGTTGTGAGAGTAATTTTATGGTTAAGACGAATTTAGGTAAATGTACAATATCCTCCAAATTCGAAACACTCTATGCAATATCTCACACTACGGAAATTTTATACAATATTTTGTGCAATATTGAGGATCCCCATTTTGACGAGTATCCCATTGGAAATATTTACACTATAGATGACTTAGCAACTAGATATATTATTAAAGTTTAGAATTTATTATTTTGCAAGAAATTATTTAAGTTTTAAGGCTAGATTGAGACCACTCCTTTGGGCCCTTCATGTTACTAATATTCTATCTCTCCTGCTAGAAAATCAAAATTGAACTTAATATAATTGTTAATTTGAAGCCAGCCACATCATTCCCAAAATTTGGCGTTGTGAGGAACACAGCTCAAAATTGCGTGCAACATAGTGAAGAACTTTGGAGATGAGAATCGAGCAAGTCATTTTTTTAATAGATTAGCAGGACACAGCATGTTGATTTAGTCGACCACATTATTTATATTATGGTACATCAGAGCTTTCAATTTATATTGGCCGCAACCACCATAAATCAACCAAATATGTTGGCTTAAACGGACTACATTGGAAAAAGAACCAGCAACATAGCCTAAGGCTTTACACAAGACTAATGCTAAGAAGCACATAATAGAATATTTGTTTTTGCAAGAATGCCCAAGTGCATTGTTTTATAATCAGTATTACCCAAAAGCCCATTACAGTACTTGACCCTGTTGTAAAGGTTGTAAAGGGAGTTGTTTTTAGTGTTGTAAAGGGAGTTATTTTTAGTGTAATTTTTTGGACTTTTTGGTGCCAGAATTTGGTAGAAAAAATTGAGGTAAAATCTTGATTTGAGTTATTTAAACTAGTTTTTTTTATGGTATATATGGATTCAACAGTCTCAAAAACCCATAAGGAACTTAGATTGTGTAGGGGTTACCCATCAAACTTGTGATTTCAATAAATTCCTGCCTGAAAAATTAGACCAGAAAAACCCACAAAAAAAATTCCAAAAAATCACACCAAAAACAAATCAGTTGTAAAGTAATACAATAAAGGTATTCATAAATATTGTCCATTGTGATGTCTTTATGAAAGGAATTGGGGCATTTACATGCACAAGTAGCAGACATTTATCAGTATGAAAGTCTCTAGTTCCTTGTAGCTAAAATATCGCATTACTAGCTATTTTGAAAGATTGAGATGGTGAATGATGAAAAGATTGAAAATGGTGAACGGACTTTATGTTAGCAAATTAAATATTATAGAGCAATGGAACACATAGAATATTGCAGAAATATAAACAAAAAAATGCATAAAACAAGAGAGACACATATATACGTGGTTCACCCAGTTTAAGCTACGTCCATGGAGAAATAGCCAGTCCTTCATTTTATATTATCCATCAAACTAAAGAGATACAACCTACAGCAGATCCGCTGTAACTCCCTCTTCGTTCTCAATCTCCTCTCTCTTCCTCACTGAGAATACAAATATATGTAGACGCAATACAATTCCCTCATATATAGCGAAGGGTTGCCTTCTAGGGCAAAAAAAACCCTAAATTAAATATAACTTCTACCGTCAGATCTCCGCCTAATGAATGGCCTAGATTGACTACGAAATTAGAACATTTTACAAGGCAAATTTACATCTATTCTTAGCTTTGGGGGCGTTGCCCCCGATCCCCCCACCAGGGGGGGCTCCCAAAGGTCGCAGTTGCCCCCCTACAGCGAATATTTTACGGGCAGCAACGAACTGGGGTCCAATGCAGTGATACCTTTGAATACAAAAGATAATCAGGCTCCACACCCAACAATCTCCCACTTGGAGACTAATTATAACAAATCCACCGCTGCTTCATTTGTTGGATAATGACTCCACTTTGGACCTGGCTATTTCTCATCTTCTTCATCATACTTGAAGACCAATTGAAACTGAGCAAATTCTCAGTTTCTCCCTGGTTACAACTTTTGTTAACATATCTGCAGGATTCTGGCTAGTGTGTATCTTTTCCAGCTTCAACTGTCCATCTGCCAACGCTGACCGTATGAAATGGTACTTGAGATATATATGTTTATTCTTGGAATGAAATGCAAAGTTCTTTGCAAGATGTATGGCACTCTCACTGTCACTGTATAACTTGCCCAACTCCTGCTTCTTACCCAATTCATCTAGAAACCTTTGTAACCAAATCATTTCTTTACTAGCCTCTGTAGTAGCAACATACTCTCCTTCTGTTGTTGAGAGTGCAACAACAATTTTCAGTTTTGAGACCCAACTGACAGTTGTTCCACCTACAGTAAACACATACCCTGTTGTGCTTCTCCTATTATCTCTATCAGCCACCATATCTGCATCAACATATCCCTGTAGAACAATGTTTGAACCACCAAAGCATAATGCTTGATTTGTGGTACCTCTCAAATACCTGAGAATCCACTTCACCGCCATTCAATGTTCTTTTCTTGGATTGTTCATGTACCTACTTAAAACTCCCACTGCATGTGCAATATCAGGCCTTGTGCAGACCATTACATACATTAAGCTTCCAAATGTTGATGCATATGGAACTTTAGACATATGAGTCATTTCTTCCTGAGTCTTGGGACACTCCTCCTTACATAATTTGAAATGGCTAGCCAAAGGTATACTAACTGGTTTTGCACTCTGCATATTAAACCTTTTCAACACCTTTTCTATGTACTCACTTTGAGACAATGTTAATTTGCGATTCTTCTTGTCTCTAGTTATTCTCATAATTTGGGATTCTTCTTGTCTCTAGTTATTCTCATACCAAGCATTTGTTTTGCAGCACCCAAATCCTTCATTGCAAATGAGTTTGCCAATTTTATTTTGAGCGCATTTATTTCTTGCATGTTAGAATATGCAACAAGCATGTCATCTACATACAATAACAATATAATATAGCTACCATCATTTTTCCTTTTGAGATAAACACAATTATCAGAGTGACATCTAGTATAACCTTGTTCAAACATAAACCTGTCAAATTTTAGATACCATTGCCTTGGAGCCTATTTTAAGCCATACAAGCTCTTCTTCAACCTGCACACTAGTTTCTCCTTCCCTTTTACCTCATATCCTTGTGGTTTCTGCATATATATCTCTTCCTCCAAATCCCCATGGATAATGGTTGTCTTTACATCTAACTGATCAAGATGTAAATCTTCAGCTGCTACTAGACTTAAAATAGTTCTGATTGAAGTCATTTTAACAATAGGAGAAAATATCTCATCAAAGTCTATACCCTTTTTCTGTGCAAACCCTTTCACCACAAGTCTAGTTTTATACCTTTTTCTACCTCCATCTTCTTCCTTCAACTTGTAAACCCATTTATTCTGCAATGTTGTTCTACCTGCAGGCAACCTAACTAAGTCCCAAGTCTGGTTATGTGCTAAGGAGTCCATCTCTTCTTTCATGGCTTGCTCGCACTTCTTCCTAGTTTCTACCTACACTGCTTCTTCATAGCATTCTGGTTCACCAGAATCAGTCAACAATACATAATATAATGAAGAAGAGTATCGTTCAGGGGGTCTACTTATCCTGGTAGATCTTCTAACACCACTTTCAGGTGTTTGAGGTGCTTGTTGTTGTTGTGGTTGTTGTTCTGACTATTGATCATTATGATTTTCAGGCACCATCACTTTTTCTGTGATCTCGTCAAGCATTGTGTATTCTCTGTTTTCTTTTTCCTGTTTCTTTTCTTGCATCTGATCCTTATACAAAACCTTTTCATTGAATATGACATCTCTGCTCCTAATGATTTTGTGTTTTTCATAATCATAAAAGCGATAACCAAAATCATTAACACCATATCCAATAAAGGTACATTTCTTTGATTTTGCCTCAAGCTTTGTTCTATTTTCTTTATTAATGTGGACAAAGGCTTCACAACCAAAAGTCTTTAAAAAATAGTAGTTTACCTTTTTACCTGTCCATACCTCCTCTGGAATACCACCATCCAAGGAACTTGAAGGCCCTCTGTTTATTAGATAAACAGCAGTATCTACAGCATCTACCCAAAATTGTAAAGGCAATCCTGCATGCAATCTCATGCACCTTGCACGCTCCATGATTGTCCTGTTCATCCTTTCTGACACACCATTTTCTTGTGGTGTTCCTAGAACTGTCTTCTCTCTACGAATTCCATTCTTTGAAAAATACCTATCGAAATATTTGCTGCAATATTCACCTCCATTGTCTGATCTGAGACACTTCAACCTTTTTCCTGTCTCATTTTCAACCAAAACTTTCCATTTCTTGAAAATATCAAATTCATCATATTTATTTCGAATACAATAAATCCAGGTTTTTCTGGTTGCATCGTCAATAAAAGTAACATAATAACGAGAGCCACCAAGAGATGATACCTGAGCAGGTCCCCATACATTTGTATGCACAAGCTCTAATTTTTCGCTCTTCTTTTCTTTCCCAACTCTAAGGAATCTGACTCTCTTCTGTTTTCCATAAACACAATTCTCATAGAATTTTAAATCAACATGCTCCAAACCTGGCAACAAATTTATTGAGGGAAGAATCTGCATCCCCTTCTCACTCATGTGCCCAAGCCTATGATGCCACAATGTCATATCTTCTCCTGTAGAGGTTAAAGCATTAAAAGAATTAAAAATACCATTGCATAAATACAATGTACCAACCTTTCCTCCTTTCGCTATTACCAGGGATCCTTTAGTGACCTTCCAGGTTTTATCTGTGAAAGTAGTTACGCAACCTTCACCTCCCAACTGCCCTGTTGAAATCAAATTTTTCTTTAGATCTGGAACATGCCTTACCTCCTTCAATAACCACTGATTTCCATTTTGTTGTTTTATGAAAATTGTACCCATTCTAATGATTTTACAGGGTTTATTGTCACCCAATCGAACCTGTCCAAAATCTCCTTGAACATAATCATAAAAATGTTTCCTATCAGGTGTGGCATGGAATGAGGCCCCTGAATCTACCACCCAGGCATCAATAATATTTTCTAATAAAATAATCAAAGCATCTTGCAACACATCACCTGTTACATTCGCTTCATGGTTAGTTTCTTGTTGCGCATCTCCTTCTTTTCCCTTTCGAGATTTGCAGTCTTTCTTCAGGTGTCCTTTCTTCCCGCATTTCCTGCACACTATCCCCGATTTGGACTTGGATCTGCCTTTTCTTGACTTATTGCGATATCCAGGGGTATTTCCTCTTTCCATTTTTCTTCCCCTAGTCTCTACAGTCAAAGCATTACCTGATGTCTCACCGGAGCTTTTCCGTCGCATTTCCTCACTAAGGATTGCACCGAAAACATCATCAAATTTTAAAGTACTAGATCCAGAGATAGAGTTACTAATGGCCATAGCTAAACCATTCCAACTTTCTGGAAATGAGCACAGAAATAAAAGAGCCCTAACTTCATCATCAAAAGTTACCCCTTCAGAACTTAACTAACTGGTAACTATATTAAATTCATTTAAATGATCAGCAACAGATCCACCTTCTGACATCTTCATATTAAACAAATGCTTCATAAGAAATACCTTATTTGAGGCCAAGGGTTTTTCATATAGTTTGGCCAATGTCGACAATAAACCCTCTGTTTTCATTTCCTTTGAAATATTAAATGCTACCGACACTGCTAGGCACAACCATCTTGTTCCAAGTGCCTTTCTATCGAGAATATCCCATTCTGTGTCTGTCATACTCGTTGGCTTCTTTGTCTTTCCATTCAATGGTTGGTACAGATCTCTCTGGTATAAATAATCTCCCATCTGCATCTTCCACAGCTGGTAGTTTTGGCCGTTGAATTTTTCGACCCTAAACCTACCATCTTTCACCATTGCTCCCACTCGAACCAGGAACCCTTCTCTCATGTGAGTTTATCAACCAAATGGACCTTCAGCGCTAATACCAGTTGTTAGAAAATTATATATTACAGAACAATGGAACACATAGAATATTGCAGAAATATAAACACAAGAAACGCATAAAACAAGAGAGACACAGATATATGTGGTTCACCCAGTTTGGGCTACATCCACGAAGAAACAGCCAATCCTTCTTTTTATATTATCTAGCAAACTGAAGAGATACAACCTACAGTAGATCCGTTGTAACTCCCTCTTCGTTCTCAATCTCCTCTCTCTTCCTCACTGAGAATACAGATATATGTAGACGCAATACAATTCCCTCATATATAGCAAGGGGTTGCCTTCTAGGGCAAAAAAACCCTAAATTAAACATAACTTATACCGTCAGATCTCCACCTAATGAACAGCCCAGATTGACTACAAAATTACAACATTTTACAAGGCAATTTTACATCTATTCTTAGCTTCGAGGGCACTGCCCCCGATCCCCCCGCCAGGGGGGGGCTCCCAAAGGTCGCAGCCGCCCCCCCTGGACCCCCCCTGCAGCGAATATTTTACGGGCGGCGTTGCCGCCCCATTATGAATTGGGGTCCAATGCGGCGATACCTTTGAATACAAAAGATAATTAGGCTCCACACCCAACACTTTATTGAGACGAAGGACAATAGGATTCACTTTTTACAGTGATGACAATAGATTTATCTTAATTTCAAAACTGTCATGCTTTAAGTAAAATTATCATTATTGAATTGGTTTAAAGATATATATCTGAACTATTAATATTGTCACTAAATCTGTCATGCATTAAGTAAAAATATCATTATTGAACTGGTTTAAAGATACATATCTGAACTATTGATATTGTCACTATGGATCCTGGGAAGGGGTTTGCCTCATAAGGATATACATAGCTATGACCACTAAGCTTTATAGGCCTTGATAATTCTAAATAACTAATTTATTTGAGTGAGATTTATTTAGGTTCTAATACATTAAATTTAATATATGTTAATAATTTAGGGTGAAATTTTAATAAAATATTAAGTTTAATATATTATAACTAGGGTGAAAAATCTAATATTAATATTAAAAAAATTATATTAATATATTATAATATTAATATTATTAATTTCACTGTTATATTATATGTTTAAGATTATATAATATTAAGTAATATTGAACATTAGTAATCATATATTAATATTATATTAATATATAATATAATATAAGATTCATGAAGAGAAAGGAAGAGAGAGGGAGAGAGATGGAGTTGGAGGAGGAGAGATGGAGGGAAGAAGAAAGATATAGAGAGAGAAAGGTGGGGAGGAGAGGGAGTGACAACACAAAGATGGAGAGAGAGTGAGGGGGAGAGGAGAGTAGGAGGGAGGAGAGAGAGAGAGAAAAGGAAAGAAGGGGAAGAGAGAGAGAGAGAGAGAGAGATATATATATATATATATATATAGAGAGAGAGAGAGAGAGAGAGAGAGAGAGAGAGAGAGAGAGATGGTGTGTATGCTTGGGGGCTAAGATAGAGATACAAATAAGAAGATACAAAGGGAGATAGAGATATAGAAGGAGGAGGGAGAAAGAGAATAAGAGAGACAAAGAGAGGGAGGGAGAGAGAAATAGATAGATATGGAGGGAGAGAGCGTGTACGTGTTTGGTGGGGTGACATAGAGAGAAAAAGGAGAAATGGAGAGATATATAGATATATGGTTGGGTGAGAGAGAGAGGAAAGATGAGAAAGACATAGAGAGTGAGGGATAGGCAGAGAGAGAGAGAGAGAGAGAGAGAGATAGATGGGGGAGTGAGGGAAGGGGAGATACAATGTTATTCACTAAATTAGATACATTGATTTCAGTGTAGATGTTGATTCCCAATCTTGTTTGATTGATTGCACTAGATGCATTGTTTTTAGTGTAGATCTTGAATTCTATTCCTATTTGATTGCTTGCACTTCAGTGTACATGTTGATTTCTAATCCTATTTGATTGTCTACACTAAATGAACTCATTTTAGTGTAGATCTTGATTTTTAATCTTATTTGATTGCTTGCACTAGAAGCATTGATTTTAGTGTACATCTCGATTATAATTATAATGTATTGCTTGCACTAGATGCATTGATTTTAGTGTAGATGTTGATTTTGTATTTGGTGTAACTAGATGTATTATGTACATTGATTTCAAAGTAATTATCGATTAATAATGTGTATTGATTGCACCAAGAGGCGATTTCTAGCCCTGTATGCAAGAGATGTTGTATTGTCTTGCCCTGTAAACATTTTGATTAGGTCAAAATAAAACAAAAATAACCCTATGTTAAAATAAAAATTCTATACTATTATTTTTTTATTAATTTATGTTTGGTAGTTAAGGTAAGTTTGACTTGGTCAACTTATTAGTGGTTTTTGAGCTCCAAAATTATGAGAGCCCATGGTATTTCTCATGGTATTCATGTGGAATATAGCCTATTTAAAGGGTTAATTAAACCAACCTAGATCCATCTTCACTCTGGATCTACCAAGCCTCGAGAGGGATCAAATTTCTTGAGATGCAAAGAGATTTGATCCCTCTCGACACTTGGTAGATCCTAAGTTAAGATGGATCTAGGTTTGTTTTAGTGTAAGAAAAAAAAAACATTATTGACAATGTCTATTGATTTATGTGTTACATCAATTCAACCATAAATAAAATAATTGTATTTTCATCTTATATAAACTTTTCACTTACCTAAAATGTTTGCTTTTTGAAGTTCTAAACCATTTGTAATTGATTAGATACTTATTATTCCAATTTTCCATCATTCAACATTGTTAGTCACTTTGCATTCAAATGGGGTAATAGAAAACAACTACCATTGAAACTTACTTGGATTTTAACGCTCCATAAGTCACAATGATTGACTTTGGAGAAAATTACTATTAATATTGGAGAGCAAGACAGACAAGGTATGATGTTTACAACAATAGCTTGAGTTAGAGATTTGAATGGTCTATGATTTCAAGCGCCTTTTTGAAATGATCCATATGAAACATGGCAAAACTAATAGGCGTGACAATAAGAACAAAAAAAATAAGTTTGAGAATGAGCGTAATGAAGACTATTTTTAATTAAGTACACTCTTATTATTCATATTTTCTAGCATTCAACATTGTTACATTGTCACTTTGAATTCAAAAAAATTATTACATCATTTTTCATCATTCAAGTTATTAATAGTGTTTATCATCTCAACAAACTAAGGTAAATGAGAAAATTTAAAATTAAAGTGACCAAGTTCATCTTAGACATATATATCATATTTAAAATTGTCAAAATGATTAGATGTGCAACAAATTTTCCATGGTTGCACACAACTGAAACCAGCCTATATCCATCTTAACCCCAAATCTATCAAGCATCGAAAGGGATCAAATCTCTCAGTGTGCAAACATTTCCTCAAGTTTTGCACTCAAAAAAGAGGTTTACACCTCAAGAGATTTGATCCTTCTCAACGCTTAATAGATCCTGGTTTAAGATGGATTTAGGTTGGTTTATATTCCAATACATTCTATTAACTTTTAATCATCCTAACAAAAATTCTAGAGGTAGTTAGGAAAAGTTTTAATATGATATGGTGTCAAAATCTTAGATTCTAAATTATGGTGTTTTTACACTGAAATGCATATTCTACAACACAATATGAGTGAGATGTGTAATTCTTTCTATGATCAATTTGGACTTGTCACATCTCCCTTTTAAATTAAAAATAAAATATTTATTAAATAAAAAATAATATCAACTATACATATTTGGTTAGTTTTAATTAAAATCATTATAACAATCCAGTATGAAGAAGATGTGTACTTTCCTTTGTGCTTAACATAAAGTCACATGTGATTTAAGAAAAAAAAAAATATATATATATATATATATATATATATATATATATATATATATATATATTTCCATTATCAATCATAAATAGAATATTTTAATGAACTTATTTACTTAACATAATTTTATATTAACTTTATATAGAGAGACAATGAAAATATCAACGTAATTTATATCAATTTTATATATAGAGATAAAGTAATTGAATAGAAAATATATATATATTTCACTTCTAAATGTGAGAAAGATGAATAATGTCTTTTATCTTTAAAATATATTTGAATGCAAATCTTAAATAAAATATTTGAATATCTATATTAAGTAATACATTTCAATATCAACTTCATATATAGAGAGTAAAAGAAACATATAATTTGATATTCGCTATAAATAAAATATTTCAATGCCTACTTTAAATCAAATAATTTTATATCAACTTGATATACATAAAGAGAGAGTAATTGAAAGAAAAAAATTGTAATTCATTCAATTCTTGAGATGAAATTGATATGTGGTACTTAAAACATATATATATATATATATATATAGAGAGAGAGAGAGAGAGAGAGAGAGAGAGATTTTTTAATGTCAACTAGGTATATATTATAAAAGTTGAAAAAAAAAATTTACTTATGGTTAAAACATTTGTTTAGTCTAACTAAAGTATATTTGTTTGAAATTCAATCAATATTTATTGGAATTTCATGTTTAAGCCATGCAGTATGAGTACCCAAAGGAATTATCAAGGTGTTCAATCCATTTATGCATTTAAAAATGTAATTTAAATAATGAAAAGATACAATCTCACAAATAATTGTATTGTCAAAATATTTTATTAGTGTTTTGATCAAAAATAGAGATGTGTAATTCCTTCCATGCTCAACATGAAGTTGATACATGATGGGTGTGTGTATTGTTCAAAATAAAAGAGATGTGTAATTCCTTCCACTCTAAGCAGAGAGTATATACATGGTATGTGTGTATGTATCGTGTAAACTTTTTTTTAAATTTTACATTCTAAAATAAGTTTGTACTTGAAAATATTTTCTTTCAATACTTTATAAATTTAAAATTAAAATAAATCTAATTATCACTAGCCCATTAAATTACATCTCACACTAATTTTTATTATCTTAAATAAGAAGCTTAGTATAAACAATATAGATAAACCTTACAATGATTAGTCTCTATCACGCATACATGTTGCAGATTGCAAATAACACTTTAATGGTTATTCACAGGCCAAATTCATCTGGTAAAACAAAAGCATAAAAACAATAGCTAGCCTTTATCTCTCAGACTGTGTCAGTGTTATTAAATATATAGCATTAGTTGAATGTTTTAATGACCCGGTGTAATGTTGCTTCTATCTCCAAGAAACCAATAATGGAATTCAACAAAAAGGGAATATTCGGTTTAAAAGTATGTTGTTGAAATTAATCTAAAATAATACATAATGTTTGATTACACTAAAGGTGTCTCTATGGAGGATGGGTAGACAATGTTCATCCCAACTTAGTGAACACATTGGCAAAGATAGATTCACATATTGCCTTCAGATCCACTGACTTGATGAAGAAAACAAGAAAATCATCATGGTTCTCTATAACAAGGCACTCCCTAGTGATATCCCTTTTAATTACATGTCATTTTTAATCAATTCTAGAGCTGCTCCTTCTTCACAATATGGCATATAATATTACATTGGTCTTAGAAGGATTAGTATTGGGGTAAAATGCTTGAAGTTGCTTTCTAAGTTATTTGGATTGGACAGCGACGACAATGGAGGAGCCATAATAGATATGGGCACTACTTTCACTGTCTTAAACGAAAAATCTTCAACTAGCTTGTGGGTGATTTTGCTTCTTAGATTGGATACACAAGATTTGGTGATGTTCAAGCTAGGATTGGCATGGGACTATGTTACAATGTGTCTGGTTTAGAGAATATTGTGGCTTGAGTTTGCATTTTATTTTAAGGGTGGCTCAAATATGGCATTGTCTGTTTTTAATTATTTTAGTTATTTTACCGGTTTTGATTTGATCTTTTTTTTCCAGAGAAAAAAATCATCATAGATTTATATTAAGAAAATATAAAGATCTTCAATACATAAGTTGTTGGATTGAGCCAAATGCCCAGCAACCTTTGCAAAAATTGGATACAAATAGTCCGAATCTTCTATATCTAAAAAGGTAAAACATATACATCCCATCTACAAAGCCCGCTTGACCAAAGATGCTAACAGATTATACGATCATTTGAAGAAACAGCCCTATTAAAAGATTACATACAATTAGCACATAAAAGTTTTGATTTGATCTTCTTGACAATGATAAGCAACAAGGGGATCTTGGAGGATGATATTAGCCCTGTTGTGATCTTAGGCAACTATCAGCAGTTGGATTTTTATTTATTCTACAACAGAGAGAAGAATCATTTAGATTCACTCACTAGACCTGCCAGACATGCGGCTGAGCAAACAAACCTGTTGCATTTCCTAGTTTAATGTAGTTAATGTCAAATAATGCTGGTCGAATAAATAAATCAAATCATTTGCACCAAAATCGGATCATCAAATTCTTTGTCAAAGCAATGAAACAACACATCTTGCCCTATTCTATTGTTTAAATTATAAGTTTTATTATTAATGAATTCCACCACAATCCCCTTATCAAAATATGGAATTTAAAAATACAATAGTTAGCATGTTTTTTCAAAGTACTTGATTACCATTTGTTCAATTCTATAAACAAAATATGAAATAGTCAAGATAACCATTTTGCCATTGAGTTTTTTCTTTCGATTAAATAAATTTCATAATTAAAATATTCAATATAAAAATGGTGTCATTCATCTTTTCTTCAAAGTACCTGATTGTCACTAATGAGTGAGACACACATGTACTCTTATCCATTTTTTTCAAATTACTAATTGGGGATGCTTTCGAATTATTAATTTTGAATATTTGTGGATATAGGATGAATATTATGTAACAATTGATTTATAAACTAGTAGTTTTCCTTAAATGTGTAAATGTATACGGAAAGAATAAGAGATTCGAGAACTTTACAAATATTTTTGGAATTACTCTAATTAAAAATTTTCAAAAAAGCTTTTATGACTTTATATCAAGTGGGCTTACCCGAATTGACATGCTTTCTATTTTAATAATTTTTTCTTCGAGAAGAGGTTTTTGGAGATCTCTAATCATTGTTTGAAAACTTAATAATGGCTCTAGCCTAGGCAATCTTTGCCTGGTCAAATTTTTGTCTAGCTCCTAGTCAATTTTTTGTCTAGTTCTTTGAAGTTATAGTTGTATTGACCCAACTGAGAAAACTAAAATTGTGAAAACCCATTCATTTTGCTTTCATAATTTTCTTCATCTTCCCAAACCTTTAAAGGAAATGGTTAATTATATTTTTTAAAATAAACCACATACAACCTTTATTCCAGCATATAAAATACTAGAACAAGATTAGCAAAACCTGAAACCAAAGGAAGAGGTCTGCTATGGCCCTCCCCACAAGAAAGAAGAAACAAATGTTATTAATATTGTTCAGATCTGCTCGCAGCCACAAAAGCAAGGTCTGGTGATTATCTCACTCACAAACCTTCACATGGCCTGTCGCACCCCTAAATACATTACACAAATTACATCTATAGTTGTATCTCAATAATCTCAATAGGTCTACAGATCAAATCCCTTATACCTCAAAAAATTTAGTAGATCTACAAATCGAATCCCTTAATGATATTGTACAATGATCAGAAATTGTTGTTCAAACCATATCTATTAAAGTCACGACCCAATCTTCATGTTTAACAAGCGAGTGATGGTAGCAAACACCAAAATCTCAGGGACATCAATTCTCCAACCCTCATAGCCTAAGCTTCATATATATGGACAAACAAAATAAAATCTTAAATATGCTTCATGAAAAATAGGTGAAGAAAACACAATCGGTTCTCTATAAGAATAAAATAAATACATGATGTAAAGCCACAAACTGTACACTATCACACAGTGCGGATTGATCCCAGGTTTGGACGAATGCATCTTTTGTCAACCCTAAACTTGTCATTTAAAGAATGCACAAATGAAATCGACAATCAGGGTCAATGGCCAGAGAATCTTATATGTCGAACATACAACAATCTGGCGATGAAAATTGCATCATCTCTTTCTCACGACACCCATAGAGGCAGTCGATACCGTGCAACGATGGGTCAGTAAAACCACGTGATTACAACTAAGTAAAGGGTGATCAGTGATTTTAAAAAATACGAAATCGGTCCCATTGTTTACTTTCCAATTTTCAATAGGGGCTTCGGGCTTTGGGCTTCCTCAAATCTTGCTACAGTGTTGCTATAGTGTCGCGCGCTATACTGTCACGCTCTACTGTCTTGGCCTTGCTGTGTCTCTTCATTTGTCTTCACTGATCGACCTCTGGTGAACTTAGTGTGAACCTACTGGGATCTTTAACGCTCTGCGACCTTACACACGGCTTCCTCGCCTTTCAACGATTTGGCATCCCTTCGAACCTTTGGTAAACTCCTAATGAACTTCGAGTGAAGATTATGAGACAACTACTACACAGTAGACGATTTATAAAAGCGCACAGGTATTCAAATGCGGAAAATGCCTTCTCATATTATTTCTCAGAAATGGATATAGATTACAGATTACAGAGAGTATTCTTTATCAGAGATAGACTATTGTTGCATTTATCGGACTTTTGCTTTTCACAGAGGAATAAGCATTACCGAAGGCTTCCTGGCAACAGATAGGCTCTGCCTCAGAATATACAAACTCGACTAATATACAGACTTGACTGACTTCAGACTACTAATAGATCTGGCCACTTTAGGTTCTTACCAGTGCCGAGCACACTGATACGCAGGCTTCTCAGATCTCTAAGACTCTAAGACTCTCCAAATGTGAATGCCTCACGAATGAGCCTTACCCTCAATTTACAACAAATGAGAGGGGAGAAACATTACTGTAGAGCATCAAATAGCTAGATGGAATCATTGCTTTCGGGTAACACCAAGGTGACATCTGCACAAAGATTCCAGTCCAGAAAAGTAAATCCTACGGATAAAATGTTGTCTGCATTATTTACATAGTGGATGCTTTTGTACAGCAAAGCCCACAAGAAAAGTTGGCCACAATTAAGTCCTTGTGACTGGACAACATTATTACACTAATGGATGCTTTTGTCGGTTAAGCCCATTGAGAACCGTCAGAATACAGTGATTTCAGGGAATCTATGCTTTTTGTACAATAATTCATCCCATGCTTTGGTAAAAATCCTCCGAACAATCATAGGTTTCCCTAAAATGATTTGATGCTTAACTTTAGTTAAAACCAACCATTCATAATGGTGGGTCATATATTCTCTGAGAGTTTTATTGTCATCATGAAAGGGTGACCATTCTCCTGCTGTCATTTCTTTGACAGTTTTGTATGGGATGTGGAAGCAGTCTGGGATATTATGCTCAAAACATATGTCACAATGGAATCTACAGTGTGACTCATGATAGAGTGGATCCATTGCTGTTCTGTTGACGCCAAAATCGTCCTACCATTTTTGCAGCCATTCACATTGTTGATTTCTTTGCATTATTCCCATTTTACTAAATTTTAATTTAGTATAATGGGTTTCTTCCTTGTCATCTACAGTCAGAAAATCCCACCATAGTTGTTTATATGCTGCAAAGTCATACACTGTGTCTGGAAAGATTACCTTAGGATCTCCTCTTGGCCATAATGCAGAGGTCTGAGTAGGCATGGGCCATGCCAGATTCCTTGTCCGGTTGATGCAGAAATATTTTTCATAAATTCCATGGCGGATACCTCCATGACACCAAATTCCTGAAATATCATGAAAGTCTCTTTGAAGAGCATCTTCTGCATATAATGCATCCCTTTTGGCTTTTGTGTAGATCATATCATGTATCCATTTACTCCCTTTTGGATACACTCTCCTTTCCGGTACAAGATGCTGGATGTCAGTGTGCACTTGCAAATTGGCATCTAATACCTTGGAATTTCTCAGCTGCCATGTTGGCTTCCACTTGTCTCTATATTCCTCCCAGTCCTGGTTGTCTAGTATAGTGCGTAGGACTTCTTGTTTCTGGTTCTGGTCCCATTCTGTGACTATGACCATGATATGTTCTTGTGGCTGGATAAACTCCCTGCTGAGAAAATCAGGGAGACAGTTCTTTGTGCCCTTTATATGTTCGACTTGAAAGTCGAAGTTGGCAAAGAGTGCTTGCCACCTAGAAAATTTGGCCTCTCCTGGCTTCTTGATGTCCTTCGTTAAAACTTTCTGCAGAGCTGAAGCATCAGTTCTAAGAAGGAACTGTTTTTTTATTAAATGGACATCAAACTTGCTGATGCAGTTCCACGCAGCTTTTACCTCTTTCTCAATCGTGGAATAATTATGTTCAGTAGGATTCCAAGTGCCTGATGAAAACTGGACGACTTGTTCAGTGTCATCTTTTCTTTGTTTTAGGATACCTCCCCATCCTATATTACTGGCATCTGTTTCAACAATCTTGAATGCACTATCATCAAAGACATATAAAATGGGAAGAGACTTTACCTTGGCTTTGATGTTCTGTACAGCCTTGGTGTGTTTTGTCGTCCATTGAGGTGGCTCTTTTGTGAGTCTCTAGTTTAGCAAGCTTTTGTCTGCGGCACAATCTTTGTAAAAATTACTGACATAATTCAAACACCCCAAGAATCTCTGAAGCTGATTCTTGTCTATAATAACATCAGGAAATTTGTCAGCGAACTCAAGCGCATGCTTCTGTAGAGAGATTTGGCCATTTGATATAGTATGGCCAAGAAATTTGATAGTAGTTTGAAAAACTTCTATCTTTTTCTTGCTTAAAACAAGACCATTATGATTCACCAACTGTTTGAATGTATGCACATGCTTGAAATGGTCTTGGATGTTCTTGGAAAAAATTAGAACATCATCAATGTATACTATGAGCCAATCAAAATATGGCTTAAAAATTTTATCCATTACCTTCTGAAATTTTGATGGAGCATTCTTTAAACCAAAAGGCATGACATTCCACTCATAGTAGCTTGCCGAAACACTGAAAGCAGTTTTGAACTTATCTTTTTCTGAGATAGCAACTTGCCAAAACCCTGCCTTCAAATCAAATTTTGAAAAAAATTGCTCCAGCTATCCTACCATTAAGTCTCCTTTGTGAGGAATTGGATAGGTGTCATTTGCCAAAACAAAATTCAAAGGTTTGTAATTTATTACCAGCCTTGGAATACCTCTAATTTGTTCTGCTCTTTTGTTGACGTAGAATCCATAACAGTTCCAGGGACTGTCGGATTCTCTGATGAGCTTTCTATCTAAGAGTTGCTTGATCTCTTTTTCACAAAGATCTCTATATTCCTTGTTCATTGGAATAGCTCTACTTTTACAGGGCTTGCCTGTATATCCTTCTTTATATGTGAGCTCAATAGTATGTTGCTTTCGGTGCCAGAATGCATTTGGCTCTTCTGAACATCATTCTTCTTCAATCTGCTTCTTTAGTTCCCCAATTTTCTGCTTAACCTGAGGATCCTTCAATTGTTCTTCTACCTTCAATGTAGATTTTAGATCTTTTAGATCTATCAGTTTAGCTTCTACTCTGTCCAATTCTTGGACAGTCTGGACCATCGTGGAGATTCTAGGATTTGAGATATATGGTAACTCAATCCTTTTTGTTGTTCCTTTTGATGTAGGAATAGAGATAAAGTAACCAGCTTTATTTTCTTTTAGCCTGGTTGACCCATGAGGTTCAACAGCTGCTAGGAATATATTTCCTAGAATACAATCAACTGGGATATCTGCTACTGCAAATTTCAAATTGATGTAGTGATGTTCAAAACAAATAGAAGCCTTAGGAACTTCATACTTGAGTGTTTTGTTACCCAATCCTACAACATTTCTTTTTGCAGAAACCCAATATTTTGCTGGTATTACCTTCTTGTTTAAAATGTTCACATCAGCTCCTAAGTCAAGGAGTGCTATGAGTTCAAACATTTCTCCCTTTATGCAGATGTTCACCTTTACATGATGTTGCTGGTAGGAGATAGCAAGAATTCTCATTTCTTGAAATCCAAAGACAGGGTCTTTCTTTCCTTCGATAATCTCAAGATTTGGATTAAGATTTTTAGCATATTCTTCTGTGTCCCATGAATGAGAATTTTCTTCTACAACTTGTTTTCCTTTTTTGATTTTAGCAATTTGGGATTTCAAAGTAGAGATTTCAGATTTAATATTATGGATTTCTCTACTTACTTCCCCTAAGGTGAGTGAATGCACCTTGTCTGGCGTCTCTTGATGTCGCTGGAAGGATATGGTATTCCTCTCAAAAGAAGCATCAACAAATAATGGCTTTTTTCCTGAACTTATAAAAGAACTAGATTTGAGCTGATCCATGAATGCCTCTATTAGTCGATTCTTCATTTCTCCATCTTCCATTGCTCAAATCTGAGAAAGAATTTTTATCTCATCTTCTTCTGTGGCAGCCATTAAGATTTTCTCTTTTTGTGGTCTAAAGGATATTTCTTCAGAGCTGGAATCACTGTATGATTCTGAATGAGAATCATAATGCATATGACAAGCACATTCTTCAGATTCTGGACAAGAGCAAGATGTTGCTTCTGAACTTGAACAGTCTTGTATGTGTGCTTGTAATTCTTCTTGAGATGAAGAACTATAAGAATCAAGAGATGATTCTTCAAGCTGTTGCTGCTGGATTTGATCTTTAATTACCACATTTGGGCAGCGTTCTATTCGATGAGAGCGGGCTCCACACTTAATGCATTGTATCTGTCCCTCTGTTTTAACAGATTTTCCTTTTTGAAATAAGGCTTGGGACTTCTTCCCTCTATTCTTCTTTGATTCTTCGCCTTCTGGACATTTTGTGGATGTATGTCCAATTTTACCACACAACCAGCAAGTGAGATTGTTCCATTTATCTTGGTTGGATGTATGCAAATGAATGTCAGAGGGTTTATAATAATGTGTCTTGGGGACATACCTGTAATAGCCCTTCTTGGCTTTAGAGGAGTGACCTTTAGGTCTCTGAGAATGCTTTCTTCTATCTCTGTAGCCTTTAGCATTCTGTTTATACTCCTTTTTAGCCCTTTTCTTTGCTTTTCTTCTCTTGACCAAAGGGTCATCAACTGTAAGTCCATATTTGCTGCAAATGGACTTCTTGTCTGGGAGCTTTGAGAGTTTTTCCAAAGATTTGTTTACTTTGGAACTCGTGCATAAGCTCACTAATGTTTTTGTAATGTGAGACTAAATCTCACCCCAAGTATATGATTCGAATGGCAACTGAAAAATCTCTTGCAACCTAATATAATCAACAAATCTGGATGGAAGAGCAGCAAGGTATACCTATTTCCACAGCATATTTTTTGAATCTTTCACTTCATAGATTCTTTGCATCCAATCCCTATGAAAGTATTCATATTGTGACATCTTGTGGCACTTAAGATTCATGAGAATGACTTCATTCTTATCTGCAATCTTTGTTTCACTGCCACACCAGTGCTCTAAGATCATGGATGTCAAAGCTTCGATCATGTTGCTTGTAGTTGAGCCATCTGAATTTTGAATCACATCTCCTGCTTCATCTTTAAGCACTTCTGCTTCCGTTTTTATCAATAGTGTTGGAGATGATTCAGTCTCCCACCACCTGAGCAGTGTCCCTATAAAACATTGAATAATAGTCTTGCATGCTTCTATTTCACTTTTTCCTCTGAGACACATGAGTTTATATTCTGTGAACATCATATCAATTAATTGTCTAATCTGACCAACACTCAGATTATCAATATTCCACTCTCTGTGTGATTCAGGGAAAAATGTATGAGCTTCAGGAAGCTTGCCTTTGCCTTCAAGATTAGGTACAGGATATTTATTGAACCTACTTTCAAGTGGTTCGTATATGGGAAAGATCTGAGAGTCAGATTCTTTCTTCTCTTCTTCTTCTTCCTTGAATAAGGAAGCAATGGTGAATTTTTCTGTAGCCTCTGGAGTAGAAGATGTGGCTACTTCTTTGGGAAACAATGCCGGGAATCTATTGATTGGTTTAATAGGATCTTGAATCTTTATATTTCTCTTGTAGAAAAAAGAGGTGGGAACTGGTTTATTTGTTTTTGACAGACTTATCTTTTCAACCTTTTCAGTTAAACCAGATATCAAATTTTTAGTAGTATCAATATGATATACTATCTTTTCTTCCACTTCCTCTATCTTATTTAAAGATTCTTTAGCATAAGATCTAACAACAAATGAAGTATATTGTACATCATTGAGGTTTTTGTTAACCTCATTTAAAGAGACTTGAATAGTGTCAAACTGTTCTTTTATTTCTAAAGTTTTTGTTGTATTTATCTCTAGACCCTTTATTGCTGTATTAGTCCAGTTGATTTGTTCACTGTCTTTTTGAATCCTTCCATCTATGCCTAATGCATTATCATCCTTTTGAACCAAATGAATTGCCTTTGCTGCATTTTGATTTTCTCCGATGATAATTCCTTTGTAGGGAGGAAATATGTCTCTACTCTATTGCCATCTAAAGCAGTCCAAGTATGTTTGGTGGATGATGAAGAGGATGATCCTGTCAACACAACTTTAGGGGAAACATTTTTCTTCCATTCATAAAAGGAAATCCAAGAATTTGTGACTTCCATATAATGTTTCCAATCTTCAGATAATTTAATCTTCTCCTCAATAGTATGACTAAGGCCAAACTACTCTGCTTCTGGATTGGTAAATAAGTCCCAGTTCAACATGGCTTTCATCCATTTAGAACTTATTTCTGATTTCAAGAAGCCATTCATCAGAGTAAATAACTTGTGCATTTCCATGACTGCAGGCTTTTTACAGTCATCTGGAACAGGACCAAATCTACATG
The DNA here is from genome assembly GCA_031772625.1 of Pinus tabuliformis. Classification (NCBI taxonomy): domain Eukaryota; kingdom Viridiplantae; phylum Streptophyta; class Pinopsida; order Pinales; family Pinaceae; genus Pinus; species Pinus tabuliformis. The sequence goes on along the minus strand of CM062820.1, from coordinate 542,888,053 downwards.
AAGGAATCAGGCCTTTTGCTTGCTCAAGATAGCCTAGTCCATATTTGGGCTTGGCTGGCCTCATTATACTGAACATTTCTGTCAATCTGGGATCTTCCCCTTCTAGGGTGATAATCTCATGCATCATTAGAACATGGTCAGACTCTGGCTCATGGGGAAAAGGGATGTCTGAACACTTTGGGTTCGGGCATGGATTAATTGATGTGGAAGGAGGAGCTTGTCCAGTCCTTGGATGGTGATTCTCATGGATGACAGATTCAGCAAGGGTACATAAATTTACAGCAGATTTACATTCAGGACATGTAACTTCTAAAGAGTTGAAATTTACTAACTGGGCAAATTCAAACAAAGAAATATGTTTACAGGAAACTGAGCTAGAACAAGCGGTATCAACAATGGATGGGTCTCTATAAAATCTTGAACTTTTGTAGGCTCTTTCAATTCCTCTGTAGTCAATAGTAGATCTTCTAGGGAAAGACAAAACAACAGAGGATTGTTTCTCTTGGATATCAGCAGAGGTTATTGTTTTAAGTGTTGGAAGCTTGGGACTACCTAGTGTTCAGGGAATGTAAGATCTTCCCATCGAATTGTCTGATGTTCTATTTTCTAATTCTTTGAATCTGTTAGAACAACGACACTTTCTTTTGAATCCCGACTGGGTGTATGGCGTATGGCTGTCCATAAGGTATTTGTGTGTCGGAAACATCCTCTGGATTGTATGGCTACGTTATGTCTTTTCTGGTGCATATCAAACCCTGAAGTTTGGATCAGGATCTGATCTATTGTTTCGTCAAAGACATAGACTGAAAAATTAGGATAACAGTCAAAGTATATTGGGCCATGCAACAGAGGGGCAACTATACCTCCTATTAAGGAATCAGTATACTTATTATGAGTAAGATCTCAGACTATGGCTAGCACAAAAGTATTTAACCCTTGATGAGTCAAAGGGTTGATCCCGATCCTTATGCATCCCAAGTGAAAATATTTTGTTTTTAACCTTTTAGCTTCGACCTATAAAGTTTTTAGATCCAGAAGAGGGATAGACTGAATATTGTCAGAATTCTCCTGAATCTAACTAATAGACTCCTTTATACTAATAAAAGAGTGCAGATGAAGGTAGTTTATTCTACAAAGGTCGAAGACTAGAAAGGGAGTTCAAGTTTTGCAAGTGACGGGTGGTATAGGAGCTAGTGAAGTGCAAAGGGGATTTGTGGAAGAATCTGATCCCATTGTCACTTCGTGACAGGTGGTATCAGAGCTGGTCCAAGTTTTGCAGGAAACTTGGTGTACTGAATCAAGGAGCTGATTCTACAAAGACCGAAGACTTGGCAGGGAGCTCAAGTTTTGTAGGTGACAGGTGGAATATCAGGGTGATTCAGGTGAATGGTGAAACAAGTTTAGCAGAGGTGAAGCTTAGTGCTTGGGCCAAGCTAAACGAAAAGGCATGGAATTTTTGGAAGAATGCGAAGGGAAGCTCTTGCTTACCTTATACAGGTTGAAGCGGTTGAAAGAGGAGAACCCATGGATTCGAAAGGAACTTGAAGTCTTGGAAAAGAATGTTGAAGACGAACTTCTTCAACTTGGTCGAACAATGGAGCAAGATGAATTTGCAGATTGTGCTAACCAGGAAGAGGAAGCCGTGATGATTGAGGATGTTGCAGATGTGACAACAATGGAGGATGAACTTGAGATTGATCAAGTTGGACCAAGATCGTGCAGTTTGCAGACATGGATGGATGAGGATACTCACATGGAGGAGCCTCATGATGACGAAGTAAGTATTGATACTTGTGTTTCATTTGAGCATTTGGTAGATGGATCGTATGCAGGGAAGGGAAAAATCAGTTTGTCGATGCTAGGGAGGATCTTACCATGGATGTCTACAATGAGACCTTGTATGGAGAAGCAAGGATTGTTGACTATTGCAGGACTTTTGGGGGTTGTTTGTGACCTTATGGTGGAAGGTACAAAGGCCCGTGACAAGGGAGGAACATGATGATCATTGCGGATGATTGGGTCATGCTTTAGCGACATGGAGAATTGGCTAAGTGCCCGGCATGACTCAAGGACAGATTGAGGATGGCACACACTTGAGTTGCTTGGGTGGAATTCTCATGGCCGAGACCAAGAGATATTCTTGGTGGAACCTTTAGTGGGGGAGCTATGATGGAGAGACTCATGTGATGATGATATGGTTGGGTGACTGAGTCCACTAGACTAAAGATTGCAGACTTGGATGAGGATGACTGATTGTTGTGATGGGTCTACTTGGTTGGACTACATGGGCAACAAGTCATGGACATCAGGTTGCAGACATGGAGCATGGTAGTCTATGCAGGGTCATTAGGCAGGAGCACTTGTAGAGGTGTCAATTATGGGCATCCAATGAGGAGTGCCAAGGTAGGGATGTTATGCAGGTGGATTTGCTGGTGTGACATGGAGTTGTTTTGGTTATGAGCCGATGGAAAGGTTGTGCACTCTTGTACAAAAAGGCCATGGACTTGGATGGAGTTGTGAGCAGACTATGGAGCATTCTTACTACATAGAGAGTTGAGGCATCTTGTAGAGACCTTTGGGTCGAGACTTGTATGCTTGCAGAGATGTTGGTTGGAGATGACACATGGAGCTCATGATGACATGAGATTGTTGTGACTTTTGGAGTTACAATGATGATGATGCCTTGGTGGCAACACTTGGGCATGGGTTCAGCCGAGACTTAACCACTTTTGACACATGGGAGTTGATTGATCTATGATCATGGGCAACGCATGGATAGATGAAACAGGTGTATACTTGTTTCTATGGCAGACTTGAGGGATGACACATACAGATATGATGGAGGTTGCTTCATGGACCTGGATGTGACACATTGAGAGTCGGATTTTTATGAGATGATCTCTTCACTTTGAGGAGATGGATGTTTTGTAGATGGATGATGATGTTGGATAGAAAACATCATGGACAGCATGTTGCAGATGAGATGGATACTACTTCATGGACCTGAGCATGGCTTACACTTATATGGAAATGGGATCTTGATCAAGTTTATGATGTGACAGGATGTTCTGAGAAACAACTGATGGTGGCATGAGGATGTGCATTCTCATGGTTTGAGCATGATAGTTGGATTAGCTACCCAACTAGTTCAGACATGGGGGACATTAGTGTACAGAGATATGTTAGCATTTGTTGGAGTATCATGGCAGCAGTTCACACAAGGACGACACATGATGAGGTCAACACGATATGTTGCAGTAGGCATGTAGCTTGAGATGGAGGGACCAACCTTCCACGATGGGAGCAGCATGTGGAGATTGTGACAGGGTGGTTGATGGTCATGGATTGAGATGATTTTCGATATATGACATACCGATGGGGTGCATGCCTTGGTATGCATATCTTTGTGACAGGTGGTTACCGGGATGAGATATTGTCGAGGACGACAATGATTTCAGGTGGGGGAGGATGTAAGGACCTGCGGTTCATGCAACGGGCAGGGCGACTCCACCATGCGAAGGAGACATGAACGAATGCGTGCGAAGTGTCTTAGAGACGAGTTTATATGATGTTGGGCGAGTTGAGAGGGCGGTCCCATGAGTTGGGTGGGCTGACCCTCCACTCGAGCGAAGGCAACATGTTAAACGAGTCAGCTTGGGTGTTGGGCGTGGGTCGGCCAGGTGACATAACCCACCACACGCCCGTATATATTAGTGGATAGTTTGTGGAGGCAAATCATCATTCGATAAATACGAGTTCAATAAAAAGAGTTCTGCAGTGCGTGGAGGAGCTTGAATGACGGGCAGAACTCGGGTGAAATACTCGTGCAGAAAAGTTGAGTGAGAAACTCGGGCGAAAAACTCGTGTAGGAAACTCGGGTGAGAAACTCAGGCGAAAAAATTGTGCGGAAAACTCGTGCGAAAAACCCGTGTAGAAAACTCGTGTAGAAAACTCGGGCGAGGTCATCGGGCTGAACTTGGGCAAGGTCATTCAGGCATAACTCAAGTGAGGTCGTTCAAGCAGGACTCAGGCAAGGTCGTTCAGGCAGAACTCGGGCGAGGTCGTACGGCAGGAAACTCGGGTGAGGTCATTGAGGCGAATCGGGTGAGGTCGTTCGGGCAAGCCGAGTGAGGTCGTCGGGCAACCCGAGTGAAGCCGTTCAGGCGACCTGAGTGAGGTCATTGGGCGACCCGGGTGAAGTCGTTCAAGCAAGCCGGGTGAAGCCTTGTGGCGACTCGGGTGAGGTCGTTCCGGCGAACCGGGTGAAGTCATGTGGCGACCCAGGTGAAGTCGTGTGGTGACTCAGGTGAAGTTGTTCGGGTGAACGAGTTTGGGTGGACGTGCGGACGGGCGGTCGGGCGAGGGCGCGCCGTGCACGCCGAAACGAAGAATCGTGCAGACGGGCGACTTGGGTAGGGCGCGTTGTGCATGACGAAACGGTGGAAACGGTGAAGTGTTGAGGTTGTGAACGAAGGTGTGACTCGTGCGGAGGCGCCCGTGTGTGGCGACTTGGTTACGATGAGGCGCACCCAAGTTGGGCAAACAACACGATCGTGCGATGAGGTGAACGAAGGGTTGGTGAGTCGTGCAGCAACCATGTGGAGGCACCGACGAGCTGGGCAACCAAGTTTGCCGAAGTTGGAAATTTGGCTAAGGGTAAATTTGGGGTTTCCCAAGATTTAACTTGTACTTATAAAAGAAGATTATATATATATATTGATTCGGGTAGACTCATATTGCAGGGAGTTGCCCCTCCCTTTATACTGTTGTGCATTTCTATTGTATAATGTTGTTTATGTGAATGTTATGGGCTTTCACTGTATAAAGGACAAAGATAATACTTGGTAATGAAAAAATAAACTAAGTATGGAATGTTAGGCGTAGTCTACAATCGTAAGTATTGGTGAAAAGAAAACGGTTGGTAGTGCTGCACCTCACTATAGTGCGGCTGGAAGAGTATCGCTAGTGTAGGGGCGTGACAGGTGGTATCAGAGTTGGTGCTAGGGAGCTGGTGCTGGTGTTGGAGCATTGAAGCTGATACACACCTACACTTCGTGACAGGTGGTATCAGAGCTGGTCCAATTTTTGCAGGAAACTTGGTGAACTGAATCAAGGAGCTGCTACGAATACTGAAGACTTGAAAGGGAGTTCAAGTTTTGCAGGTGACAGGTGGAATATCAGGGTGATTTAGGTGAATGGTGAAACAGGTTTAGCAGAAGTGAAGCTTAATTCTTGGGCCAACCTAAACGACAAGGCATGGCAAATTTGGAAGAATGTGAAGGGAAGCTCTTGCTTACCTTATACAGGTTGAAGCAGTCGAAAGAAGAGAACCCTCGGATTCGAAAGGAACTTGAAGTCTTGGAAAGGAATGTTGAAAACGAACTTCTTCAACTTGCTTGGACAATGGAGCAGGATGAATTTGCAGATTGTGCTAACAAGGAAGAGGAAGCCGTGAATATTGAAGATGTTGCTGATGTGACAATGATGGAGGATGAACTTGAGATTGATCAAGTTGGACCAAGATCGTGTAGTTTGCAGACATGGATGGATGAGGATACTCACATGGAGGAGCCTCATGATGATGTAAGTACTATTGATACTTGTGTTTCATTTGAGCATTTGGTAGATGGATGGTATGCAGGGAAGAGCAAAGTCAGTTTGCCGATGCAAGGGAGCATCTTACCATGGATGTCTATGATGAGACCTTGTATGGAGCAGCAAGGATTGTTGATTGTTACAGGACTTGTTGGGGTTGTTTGTGACCTTATGGTAGAAGGTACAAAGGCCCGTGACAAGGGAGGAACATGATGATCATTGTGGAGGATTGGGTCATGCTTTAGCCACATGGAGAATTGGCTAAGTGCCCGGCATGACTCATGGACAGATTGAGGAGGGCACACACTTGAGTTGCTTGGGTGGACTTCTCATGGACGAGACCAAGAGATAGTCTTGGTGGAACCTTTAGTGGGGGAGCTATGATGGAGAGACTCATGTGATGATGATATGGTTGGGTGACCGAGTTCACTAGACCGAAGATTGCAGACTTAGATGAGGATGACCGATTGTTGTGATGGGTCTACTTGGTTGGACTACATGGGAAACTAAGTCATGGACATTAGGTTGCAAACATGGAGCATGGCAGTCTATGCAGGGACATTGCGCAGGAGCACTTGTAGAGGTGTCACTTATGGGCATCCAATGAGGAGTGCCAAGGCAAGGATGTTAGGCAGATGGATTTTCTGGTGTGACATGGAGATGTTTTGGTTATGAGCCGATGGAGAGGTTGTGCACTCTTGTACAAAAAGGCCATGGACTTGGATGGAGTTATGAGCAGACTATGGAGCATTCTTACTACATGGAGAACTGAGGCATCTTGTAGAGACCTTTGGGCCGAGACTTGTATGCTTGATGTTGGTTGGAGATGACACATGGAGCTCATGATGACATGAGATTGTTGTGACTTTTGGAGTTACAACGATAATCATGCCTTGGTGGAAACACTTGGGCATGGGTTGAGCTGATTGATTTATGATCATGGGCAGCACATGGAGAGATGAGACAGGTGTATACTTGTTTCTATGGTTGACTTGAGGGATGGCACATTACAGATATGATGGAGGTTGCTTCATGGACCTGGATGTGGCACATCGAGAGTCAGAAGTTTGATGAGATGATCTCTTCACTTTGAGGAGATGGATGTTTTCTAGATGGATGATGATGTTGGATAGAAAATGTCATGGACAACTTGTTGCAGATGAGATGGAGACTACTTCATGGACTTGAACATGGCTTACACTTATATGGAGATGGGATCTTGATCAAGTTGATGATGTGACGGGATGTTCTGAGAAACAACTGATGGTGGTATGAGGATGTGCATTCTCATGGTTTGAGCGTGACAGTTGGATTAGCTACCCAACTAGTTCATACATGGGGGACGTTAGTGTACAGAGATGTGTTAGCATTGTGTTGGAGTATCATGGCAGTAGTTCACACAAGGATGACACATGATAAGGTCGACACGATATGTTGCAGGAAGCATGTAGCTTGAGATGGAGGGGCCAGCCTTCCACGATGGGGAGCAGCATGTGGAGATTGTAATAGTGTGGTTGATGATCATGGATTGAGATGATTTCCGATGTACGACATACCGGTGGGGTGTATGCCTTGGTATGGATTTCTTGGTGACAGGTGGTTGCCGGGATGAGATATTGTCGAGGATGACAATGACTTCAAGTGGGGGAGGATGTAAGGACTTGCACTCCGTGCGACGGGCAGGGAAACTCCACCATGCGAGGGACGTGCGAAATGAGAAGTGAATGACCAAGAGACGAGTTTATATGATGTTGGGCGAGTTGAGAGGGCAGTCCCACGAGTTGGGCGGGCCGACACTCCACTTAGGCGAAGGCAACATGCTGAACGAGTCGGCTTGGGCATTGGGCGTGGGTCGGTCAAGTGACATAACCTACCACCCACCCGTATATATTGATGGATGGTTTGTGGAGGCAAATCATCATTAGATCATCACGAGTTCGATCAAAGGAGTTCTGCGATGCGTGGATGAGCCTGCACGACGGGCGGAACTCGGGTGAAAAAACTCATGCAGAAAAGTCGGGTGAGAAACTCGGGCGAAAAACTCATGCAGAAAACTCGTGCGAAAAACACGTGCAGGAAACTCGTGCAGAAAACTCGGGTGAGGTTGTCAGGCAGGAAACTCGGGCGAGGTCGTTCAAGCAGAACTCGGGCAAGGTCGTTCAGGCAGAACTCAGGCAAGCTCATCAAGCAGGAAACTCGAGCGAGGTCATTCGGGCGAACTAGGTGAGGTCGTTCGGGCGAGCCGGGTGAGGTTGTCGGGCGACCCAGGTGAAGTTGTTCGGGCAACCCGGGTGAGGCCATTGGGCGACCCGGGTGAAGTTGTTTGAGCGAGCCAGGTGAAGTCATGTGGTGACCTGGGTGAGGTCGTTTGAGCGAACTGGGTGAAGTCGTGTGCCAACCTGGGTGAAGTTGTGTGGCAACTCGGGTGAACGAGTTTGGGTAAACAGGTGGACGTGCAAACGGGCGTCCGGGTGAGGGCACGCCGTGCACGATGAAATGAAGAATTGTGCGGACAAGCGACTTGGGTAGGGCACGTCGTGCACAACGAAACGGTGGAAACGATGAAGTGTTGGAGTTAAGAACGGAGGTGTGACTTGTGCGTAGGCGCCCGTGTGTGGCGACTTGGTTACGACGAGGCGTGCCCAAGTTGGGCAAACAACACGATCGTGCGATGAGGTGAACGAAGGGTTGGTGAGTCATGTGGCGATCGTGCGGAGGCACCGACAAGCTAGGCAACCGAGTTTGCCGAAGTTGGAAATTTGGCTAAGTGTAAATTTGGGGTTTCCCAAGATTTAACTTGTACTTATAAAAGAAGATTATATATATTGATTCGGGCAGACTCATATTGCAAGGAGTTGCCCCTCCCTTTATACTGTTGTGCATTTCTATTGTATAATGTTGTTTATGTGAATGTTATGGGCTTTCACTGTATAAAGGACAAAGATAATACTTGGTAATGAAAAAATAAACTAAGTATGGAATGTTAGGTGTAGCCTACAATCGTAAGTATTGGTGAAAAGAAAACAGTTGGTAGTGCCGCACCTCGCTATAGTACGGTTGGAAGAGTACTGCCAGTGTAGGAGCGTGACAGGTGGTATCAGAGCTGGTGAAGTGCAAAGGGGATTTGCAAAAGAAGTTGATCCCACTATCACTTTGTGATAGGTGGTATCAAAGCTGATGATCAGGAAGCTGATCGGGTTGACAATGAAGTTTTGATCCCACTACACTATCGTGACAGGTGGTATCAGAGCTAGTGCTGGGGAGCTGGTGCTGGTGTTGAAGCATTGAAGCTGATACACACCTGCACTTCGTGACAGATGGTATCAGAGCTAGTGAAATGAATCAAGGAGTTGATTCTACGAAGACCGAAGACTTGAAAGGGAGTTCAAGTTTTACAGGTGACAGGTGGAATATCAGGGTGATTCAGGTGAAGGGTGAAACAGGTTTAGCAGAGGTGAAGCTTTGTGCTCAGGCCAAGCTGAACGACAAGGCATGGTAGGTTTGGAAGAATGTGAAGGGAAGCTCTTGCTTACCTTATATAGGTTGAAGTAGATGAAAGAAGAGAACCCCTGGATTCGAAAGGAACTTGAAGTCTTGGAAAAGAATGTTGAAGACGAACTTCTTCAACTTGGTTGGACAATGGAGCAGGACGAAGTTGCAGATTGTGCTGACAAGGAAGAGGAAGCCGTGATGATTGAAGATGTTGCAAATGTGACAACGATGGGGGTTGAACTTGAGGTTGATCAAGTTGGACCAGGATCGTGCAGTTTGCAGACATGGATGGATGGGGATACTCACATGGAGGAACCTCATCATGATGATGTAAGTACTATTGATACTTGTGTTTCATTTGAGCTTTTGGGAGATGAACCATATGCAGAGAAGGGAAAAATCAGTTTGCTAATGCAAGGGAGCATCTTACCATGGATGTCTACGATGAGACCTTGTATGGAGAAGCAAGGATTGTTGACTGTTGCAGTACTTGTTGGGGTTGTTTTTGACCTTATGGTAGAAGGTGCAAAGGCCCGTGACAAGGGAGGAACATGATGATCGTTGTGGAAGAATGGGTCATGCTTTAGCCACATGGAGAATTGGCTAAGTGCCCAGCATGACTCATGGACAGATTGGAGGAGGGCACACACTTGAGGTATGATGATACTTGGGTGGACTTCTCATGGCCGAGACCAAGAGCAAGTCTTGGTGGAACCTTTAGTGGGGGAGCTATGATGGAAGGGACTCGTGATGATGATGATATGGTTGGGTGACCGAGTTCACTAGACCGAAGATTGCAGACTTGGATGAGGATGACCGATTGTTGTGATGGGTCTACTTGGTTGGACTACATGGGCAACTTGAGTCATGGACATCAGGTTGGATACATGGAGCACGACAGTCTTATGCAAGGACATGATGCAGGAGCACTTGTAGAGGTGTCACTTATGGGCATCCAATGAGGAGTGCTAAGGTAGGGATGTTGTGCAGGTAGATTTGTTGGTGTGACATGGAGATGTTTTATTTATGAGCCGATGGAGAGGTTGTGCACTCTTGTACAACAAGGCCATGGACTTGGATGGAGTTGTGAGTAGGCTATGGAGCATTCCTACTACATGGAGAGCTGAGGCATCTTGCAGAGACCTTTGGGCCGAGACTTATATGCTTGCCGAGATGTTGGTTGGAGATGACACATGGAGCTCATGATGACATGAGATTGTTGTGACTTTTGGAGTTACAATGAGGATGATGCTTTGGTGGCAACACTTGGGCATGGGTTGAGTTGAGACTTAACCACTTTTGACACATGGGAGCTGATTGATCTATGATCATGGGTAGCACATGGATAGATGAGACAGGTGTATACTTGTTTCTATGGCAGACTTGAGGGATGGCACATACAGATATGATGGAGATTGCTTCATGGACCTGGATGTGGCACATCAAGAGTCGGAGTTTGAGGAGATGATCTCTTCACTTTGAGGAGATGGATGTTTTGCAGATGGATGATGTTGGGATAGATGCGGCTGATTTCATGTAGCACATTGACACCAAACATCATGGACATCATGTTGCAGATGAGATGGAGACTACTTCATGGACCTGAGCATGGCTTACACTTGTATGGAGATGGATTCTTGATCGAGTTGATGATGTGACGGGATGTTCAGAGAAACAACTGATGGTGGCATGAGGATGTGTATTCTCATGGTTTGGGCGTGGCAGTTTATTAGCTGCCCAACTAGTTCGAGTCATGAGGGGATCCAGTGTACAGAGATGTGTTAGCATTTGTTGGAGTATCATGGCAGTAGTTCACACAAGGACGATACATGATGAGGTCAACACAATATTGTTACAGTGGGCATGTAGCTTGAGATGGAGGGGCCAGCCTTCCACGATGGAGAGCAGCATGTGGAGATTGTGACAGGGTGGTTGATGATCATGGATTGAGATGATTTCTGATATATGACATACCGATGGGGTGTATGCCTTGGTATGGTGATCTTGGTGACAGGTGGTTGCCAGGATGAGATATTGTCAAGGACGATAATGACTTCAAGTGGGGGAGGATGTAAGGACCTGCGGTTCGTGCGACGGGTAGGATGACTCCACCATGCGAAGGACGTGCGAAATGAGAAGTGAACAACCAAGAGATGAGTTTATATGATGTTGGGCGAGTTGAGAGGGTGGTCCCACGAGTTGGGCGGGCCGACCCTCCACTCGGGCGAAGGCAACATGTTGAACGAGTCGACTTGGGTGTTGGGTGTGGGTCGGTCGGGTGACATAACCCGCCACCCGCCCGTATATATTGGAGGGTGTTTGGAGGCAAACGATCATCATTCGATCATCACGAGTTCGATCAAAGGAGTTCTGCAGTGCGTGGATGAGCCCACACGACGGGCAGAACTCGGGTGAAAAACTCGTGCAGAAAAGTCGAGTGAGAAACTCGGGCGAAAAAACTTGTGCAAAAAACTCGGGCGAAAAACTCATGCAGGAAACTCGTGTAGAAAACTTGGGCGAGGTTGTCGGGCAGAACTCGGGTGAGGTCGTTCAGGCAGAACTCAGGCGAGGTCGTTGAGGCAGAACTGGAGCGAGGTCGTCAGGTAGGAAACTCGAGCGAGGTCATTCGGGTGAACCAGGTGAGGTCATTCGGGCAAGCCGGGTGAGGTCGTCGGGCGAGCCGGGTGAAGTCGTTCAGGCGACCCTGGTGAGGTCGTTGGGCGACTCGGGTGAAGTCGTTCAGGCGAGCCGGGTGAAGTCGTGTGGCGACCCGGGTGAGGTCGTTCGGGCGAACCGGGTGAAGTTGTGTGGCGACCCAGGTGGATTCGTGTCGTGACTCGGGTGAAGTTTTTCGAGTGAACAAGTTTGGGTGAATGGGTGGACGTGTGGACGTGCGGCCAAGTGAAGGCGTGCCGTGCACTAGCTCTAATACCACCTATCACGAAGTGACAGTGGGATCAGCTTCTTCCGCAAATCCCCTTTGCACTTCACCAGCTCTGATACCACCTGTCACGATAGTGCAGTGGGATCAGCACTTCATCATCAACCTGATCAGATTCCTGATCATCAGCTCTAATACCACCTGTCACGAAGTGCAGGTGTGTATCAATGCTTCAACACCAGCACCAGCTCCCTGGCACTAGCTCTAATACCACCTGTCACGAAGTGTAGGTGTGTATCGGCTTCAATGCTTCAACACCAGCACCAGCTCCCCAAACCTGGCTCTGACACCACCTGTCACACCCCTACACTGGCGGTACTCTTCCAACCGCACTATAGTGAGGTGTGGCACTACCAACCGTTTTCTTTTCACCAATACTTACGATTGTAGACTATGCCTAACATTCCATACTTAGTTTATTTTTCATTACCAAGTATTATCTTTGTCCTTTATATAGTGAAAGCCCATAACATTCACATAAACAGCATTATACAAGAGAAATACACAATAGTATAAAGGGAGGGGCAACTCCCTGCAATATGAGTCTGCCCGAATCAATATATATAATCTTCTTTTATAAGTACAAGTTAAATCTTGGGAAACCCCAAATTTACACTTAGCCAAATTTCCAACTTCGACAAACTCGGTTGCCCAGCTCGTCGACGCCTCCACACGGTCGCCGCACGACTCACCAACCCTTCGTTCACCTCGTCGCATGATTGTGTTGTTTTCCCAACTTGGGCGCGCCTCGTCGTAACCAAGTCGCCACACACGGGTGCCTCCGCACGAGTCACACCTCTGTTCACAACTCCAACACTTCACCGTTTCCACCGTTTTGTCATGCACGGCGCACCCTACCCAAGTCGCCCATCCGCACGATTCTTCGTTTCGTCGTGCACGATGCGCCCTCACCCAGCTGTCTGTCTACACATCCACCCATTCACCCAAACTCATTCACCCGAACAACTTCACCCGAGTCGCCACACGACTTCACCCAGGTCGCCACACAACTTCACCCGGTTCGCCCGAACGACCTTACCCGGTTCACCCGAATGACCTCACCCGGCTCGCCCAAATGACTTCACCCGGCTCGCCCGACGACCTTACCCGGCTCGCCCAAATGACCTCACCCAGTTCGCCCGAACGACCTTGCCCGAGTTTCTTGCCCTACGACCTCGCCTGAGTTCTACCTGAATGACCTCACCCGAGTTCTGCCTGAACGACCTCGCCCGAGTTTTGCCCGACGACCTCACCCGAGTTTTTCGCCCGAGTTTTTTGCACGAGTTTTTCGCCCGAGTTTCTCACCCGACTTTTCTACAAGAGTTTTTCGCCCAAGTTCTGCCCATCGTGCGAGCTCATCCACGCACTGTAGAACTCCTCAATCGAACTCGTGTTGGCCGAATTATTGTCGTTTACCTCCAAACGCCCTCCAATATATACGGGCGGGTGGCGGGTTATGTCACCCGGCCAACCCACGCCCAACGCTGAAGCCGACTCGGTCAACATGTTGCCTTCACCCGAGTGGAGGGTCAGCTCGTCCAACTCATGGGATCGCCCTCTCAACTCGCCCAACATCATATAAACTTGTCTCCAAGACACTTTGCATGCATTCATTCATGTCTCGTTCACACGGTGGAGTCGCCCTGGCCATCACACGGACCGTAGGTCCTTACATCCTCCCCACCTTGAAGTCATTGTCATCCTCGACAATATCTCATCCTGGCAACCATCTGTCGCCAAGATCGCCATGCCAAGGCATACACCCCATCGGTATGTCATATATCGGAAATCATCTCAATCCATGACCATCAACCACCCTATTACAATCTCCACGTGCTGCTCCTCATCATGGAAGGATGGCCCCTCCATCTCAAGCTACATGCTTCCTGCAACATATCGTGTCGAGCTCATCATGTGTCGTCCTTGTGTGAACTGTTGCCATGATACTCCAACACAATGCTAACACATCTCTGTACACTGACGTCCCCCATGTCTGAACTAGTTGGGTAGCTAATCCAACTGTCACACTCAAACCATGAGAATGCACATCCTCATGCCACCATCAGTTGTTTCTCAGAACATCACGTCACATCATCAGCTCAATCAAGATCCCATCTCCTTATAAGTGTAAGCCATGCTCAGGTCCATGGAGTAGTCTCCATCTCATCTACAACATGTTGTCCATGATGTTTTCTATCCAACATCATCATCCATCTGCAAAACGTCCATCTCCTCAAAGTGAAGAGATCATCTCATCAAACTCCGACTCTCGATGTGCCACATCCAGTTCCATGAAGCAACCTTCATCATATATGTAATGTGCCATCCCTCAAGTTAGCCATAGAAACAAGTATACACCTGTCTCATCTCTCCATGTGCTGCCCATGATCATATATCAATTAGCTCCTATGTGTCAAAAGTGGTTAAGTCTCGGGTCAACCCATGCCCAAGTGTTGCCACCAAGGCATCTCCATCGTTGTAACTCCCTAAAAGTCACAACCTCGTGTCATCACGACCTCCATGAGTCATCTCCAATCAACACTCTAGCAAGCATACAAGTCTCGGCCCAAAGGTCTCTGCAAGATGCCTCAGCTCTCTATGTAGTAGGAATTCTCCATAGTCTGCTCACAACTCCATCCAAGTCCATGGACTTGTTGTACAAGAGTGCACAACCTTGTCATCGGCTCATAACCAAAACATCTCCATGTCACACCAGCAAATCCACCTGCATAACATCCCTGCCTTGGCACTCCTCATTGGATGCCCATAAGTGACACCTCTACAAGTGCTCCTGCCTAATGTCCCTGACTAAGTTTCCATGTAGTCCAACCAAGTAGACCCATCACAACAATCGGTCATCCTCATCCAAGTCTGCAATCTTCGGTCTAGTGAACTCGGTCACCCAACCATATCATCATCACATGAGTCTCTCCATCATAGCTCCCCCACTAAAGGTTCCACCAAGACTATCTCTTGGTCTCGGCCATGAGAAGTCCACCCAAGCAACTCAAGTGTGTGCCCTCCTCAATCTGTCCATGAGTCATGCTGGGCACTTAGCCAATTCTCCATGTGGCTAAAACATGACTAATGGTTAGGCGTAGTCCATGAACATAAGTATTGGTGAAAAGAAAGTGTTCGGTGATCCCGCACCTCGTCAAGAGTGGTTGAAAGACTATCATCGGCCTGGGGGCATGACAATTCCTATCAGAGCCAGGTTGCTCGTGATGAAGTGCAGATGGTATTAAAGCTGATTCAGGGTTGAAGAAGCTTGACAATTGATGACAGTGGAAGCAGGTACTTGTAGGTGAAGGAAGTTGGTTTCACATACAAGTGGAACAAGGGTTGGTTCATGGTTGCAGGGAACTTGGTGAAGCTGGTGAATGGTGAAACATGTTTAGCAAAGGAGAAGCTTAGTGCTTGGGCCAAGCTAAACGACAAGGCATCGCAGGTTTGGAAGAATGCGAAGGGAAGCTCTTGCTTACCTTATACAGGTTGAATCGGATGAAAGAAGAGAATCCCCGGATTCGAGATAAGCTTGAAGTCTTGGAAAAGAATGTTGAATACGAACTTCTTCAACTTCCATCTATGCCTAATGCATTATCATCCTTTTGAACCAAAGGAATTGCCTTTGCTGCATTTTGATTTTCTCTGATGATAATTCCTCTATAGGGAGGAAAAGTAGATGGAGTCTCTACTCTACTGCCATCTAAAGCAGTCCAAGCATGTTTGGTGGATGATGAAGAGGATGATCCTGTCAACACAACTTTAGGGGAAACATTTTTCTTCCATTCATAAAAGGAAATCCAAGAATTTGTGACTTCCATATAATGTTTCCAATCTTCAGATAATTTAATCTTCTCCTCAATAGTATGACTAAGGCCAAACTGCTCTGCTTCTGGATTGGTAAATAAGTCACTCATCTAAAGCCAGGAAGTTCAGAACAAATCAGAGGTATTCCAAGGCTGGTAATAAATTACAAACCTTTGAATTTTGTTTTGGCATATGACACCTATCCAATTCCTCACAAAGGAGACTTAATGGGTAGGATAGCTTGAGCAAATTTGATTTTTAAGGCAGGGTTTTGGCAAGTTGCTATCTCAGAAAAAGATAAGTTCAAAACTGCTTTTAGTATTCTGGCAAGCCACTATGAGTGGAATGTCATGCCTTTTGGTTTAAAGAATGCTCCATCAAAATTTCAGAAGGTAATGGATAAAAATTTTAAGCCATATTTTGATTGGCTCATAGTATACATTGATGATGTTCTAATTTTGCCCAAGAACATTTCAAGCATGTGCATACATTCAAATGGTTGGTGAAGCATAATGATCTTGTTTTAAGCAAGAAAAAGATAGAAGTTTTTCAAACTACTATCAAATTTCTTGGCCATACTATATCAAATGGCCAAATCTCTCTACAGAAGCATGTGCTTGAGTTCGCTGACAAATTTCCAGATGTTATTATAGACAAGAATCAGCTTCAGAGATTCTTGGAGTGTTTGAATTATGTCAGTAATTTTTACAAAGATTGTGCCGCAGACAGAAGCTTTTCGTCCATGTTTACATCTTATCCAAGTTGTATTTTTAATTAGAAAATTAAATGGGGTAAAATACTTGACATGTCATGTTATCAAAATGTATAAAAAATAATACAATAAATTAAATTATTAATTTTATTTTAAATTATTGTTAACTCTAAAATAATATTTTTAATTATAGAATTTTATTTTATTTTATCACGAAAATTATTAATTTGTAAATCAATTTTATTATAATATTATGAGTTACCACAATGGATTGTCAATACCACATGCTTAAAAAATCATAAGTCATTGTATATGGCACATGTTCATATTACATTTTTTTAATTAATCAATTTAATTAAAAAGACAAAAAGGGCATAACTACTCTTGATATTAATCTCAACCTTTGATTTGTGACTACTAACCCTCGATCGAGCTCCTATGTAACCCAAGTTAACAAAGGACCTTGATCGGGCCTTTATTTGGTGTTAGAAGTCATGGTCGTTGTTTGCCAAGTCATTTTTGTAGATTGCAAGGCAAATGACAGCTCGAACGAGGCTTTTAACTACTTGACCGACATTCGGGAGATGGAGCAACGACCCCACCAACATTTCCAAAGATTAAACCAACCATTATCTGCATGCCAAGGTATGTTTCCCATCATTTTTTCTCTATTTAAATTATTTTTTCTTGCAAAAAAAAATTAATTTGAAATGAAAACCCATTGTTAGGTGTGGAGCCTGATTATCTTCTTGATTGTTCAGAGATTTTTGTTTCAGTGGCACTAGATCCCTATTCCTATCGTGGCAGAAATGCTACCCATTTAATCGTCATTAGAGGGGTCTAGGGGGGGTGACGAAAACTTTATGACCCCCTACCCCAGTGGGGTTTGGGGGCAGCACCCCCAAAACTAAAAATAAATGAAATTTTGCCTTGTAAAATATTAGGCAGATGATCTGATACTAGAAGTTATGTTAGTTTAGAGTTTTTTCCCTAGAAGGCAATCATCGGTTTATATGAGGGAATTGTATTGTGGCTAGGTATTTTTTTTATTATTCTGAGCGAGAGATAGGGAGGAGGTTGTGTGAGAGCGAAGAATAATTTACAACTGATTTGATGTAGGTTGCTGGATAATATAAAATGAAGGACTAATTGTTTCTCTCTGTGGACGTAGCCCAAATTTGGTGAACGACACATATCTATGTCTCTCTTGTTTTATGTGTCTATGTATTTGTGTTTCCGCAATATTTTGTGTATTTCATTGCTTAGTTAACTAATTTTAACACCCACCATACAAAACCATGAAAACCACACAAAAAAAAATATGAAATTCACCAAGAAATTCACCATTAAATAACATTATAACATGTAACCTAGCATAACTATTTAATATAACACACACACACACACACACACATATATATATATATATATATAAGTTTAAGTTTCAACGACGCATCATTGATAGATATATTAAATCCATGATGAAAAGTGCATTTAAAGTGAATAAAAACATTTTGACTCTTTTTAATTTGTACCATATTATTTCATTATATAGTGTGTTGTACCATTAACATTGTTTTCATGTGCTTGCACCTAGTACATGTCATGTGTCAAAGTCAAACATTATAAGAACTTAAAGTCTAATGGAGTATTTTGTTGGCATGAAATTTTATTAGTTTTGCAATTAAGTTCGTTTCAATTTTTAACATATATATTTACATATTTATGCTCTATGAATAAAATGCATTACTTAGAAATGTGAAAAATTGTGAAGTTAGATTTGATCACTTCTTTCGATTGTGTTTACATGGAACTCAATACTTTGGTTGATAAATTATCAAAAAAAAAACTCTAAAATTTAGGACTTCATGCTAGATTATCCTACTTGAGTGTAGAAATGATTTTCTTGTCAACCTTCTTTCTAAGTCAACATTTTTTTCTTGGATTAGTTTATAAGTATCATATGTAATAGTTTAATCAATGTTTTTTTGGATTAGTTCATATGTATTATATGTAATATGAGTCATCTCTTATACACTCCCCAACCGCAGGTCGTCGAAGTGCGGGGGGGGCGTCTGTTGTACATGGTTAGGCTCGTGATAGATCATGTAGCCCAACCAGTGTGTTCCACTTGTAGATCTTGGCTCTATAGGTAGTCGGACAACTTCACCTACAGATAATCGAACATCTTCACCTACTATAGGTGCATTTTTAAATCCTCTTTAAACTTTGTGTTTTTGTCATGAAATTGTCTTTAATTTTTAAATCATCTTCAATTGATGTGTTTGAATTCAATTTATATGTTATTATGCTTCTAATTTGTTATATATATGTTAAATTACGTTTATGATTTACAAACCCTCGGCAAGGTGAAGCTGAGGATCACAAGTACAACATCTATCCTTTTGTGGGACGATGCTACAGTTGGTATCACACTAGGGGATGTTACGGCCCAACATAAATGGATCACATGAGAGCTGGGTAAAATATCTACCAGTTCGCCTACTAGGCATAGTTTGTCTTTGACACTAGATAGCATCGATAGGTTGATCGAGACATACCAGAGGGCGGGCCCATAAAGCTGCCTCCTACATTTCATACAGAGAATTATGAGGCAGGAGGTTAGAGGCCCACATACTTGGGAGGTGTTGAAAGACACCAGCAAGCACATTGATGTTCGTGGGGAGTTGTATGACATCCATCTGGAGCGTCATGCTAGACATCGAGGTCTAATGCCACTCATATGTTTTAAGAATGTTGATGTGGCCCCTTTTGTTTATGATCAATTCATTGGAGCTTGGGGCCAGTTCCCCCACCATGACCAAGTGCCCCTTTACTTTGCAAAGCATATATATGTAGAGTTCATTCTACATATAAGGTCAGATTACACCGATGCCAAATCTGATTTTATGGACCCAGCAAGGGACGTACCTACGATCGTGACAAGGCTCATAGGGACCCTGGGCATGTACCACCACCTCCGAGATTGTTGCCACTATCCTCTCAGAGTGTGGTATTGTTGACAAAGCTAGAGGAGTCGTCACAACTCAGTGCTAAGACCAAGGATACCATTGCAGATATCGTGCAGGTAACATTGGCCAATGCAAAAGTCACATTGCATGGAGAGATGAGCATACCACCATTGTTGCCTTGTGACCTACCAGTTCCATTATATGATGATTTATATCTTTCAAGTCTACCCGTTGACCAGCATTTGTCATATGTATGTGTGTCGTGATGCCATCTGTGACACTTGGAGGGTGCATGACCCACATGACACAGACCGAGTACATATGTATGAAACTGTTGACTCTTATCATCAAATTTTACGTAATTGTTTATATTGATTTAGTTCTTATTAGATTGCATTTATATTAATAATTTCATAATAACATGTAGACACAACCCAACTAAATGGATGAGCTTATCAGGTCATCTAAGAGGGCAGTTGATCAATCAGACCAGCCTCCACTAATGCATGTTTCCATGGATTCTCCTCCACCTCCACCTCATAACACTCATGTGGAGGAGAGTCACTATGTACAGCCACATGGACCAACAATTGAGGTAAACATTTTATTCCTAAGATTTCAACATTTTCTTTTTTCAAGTTACATGCATGTTAATTAATTTGTAGACTAATTATAATTTGTCCTTGCCATTGTGTACACAGGGCCATATGCAGAGTGTTATCGATGTCGCAGTTATGTGGATGCATGAGTGGGATGTTGGGTATAGAGGCATTTGACAATGTGGGTTCATCGATGCAAGCCCCAATCTTTGAGCCACAGGCAAGGGAGCACCAAACCTAGATTCATCATACCCCCATCCTATATGACTTGCATTTGGACTCGAGTGAGGTTAGTAGATTTATATATGTAATTAAATGTGGTTCAAAATCATTTATGTCTAGATTGTTTATTTTGTACAAATAATGATGTAATTAGTTTGAATTGGAATGTGTTATATCGCAGTATCGGATTATGGACGATTACTCTATGCAACAGAGCTCACATAGGAGTTTTGGTGGTACTTAGAGTGGATAGTTTGTATATTTTCAAGCCCATTTCATAGGGCACATTCACATGTGATACAAAATTTGTATATTTTCATACATGGACAATTTATGGATGTACATGAACATTATTTCAATTTATGGATGTTTATTATTTTAGTTTATGGATGTTCATGTAACATTTGTAATTTGTATATATTTTCATATGGACAGTTTATTGATACATTCATTATTTTAGTTTATGTATTTTTATTAATTTTTTTTATGGATGTTCATTAAATTTCAATTTATGGATCTGTTAATTATTTCGCTAGTTTAAAAAATAAAATCTATATAGTATAAATTTTATTAAAAAATATAACAATTTTGATTTCTAGTTTCATAGACTAAGAAAATAAGTACAATCTTACTATGATGCAAGTCACTTTGATACTTAAAATGAACTAAAATATATCATGGTTGAATTAAAAAACACAAATTACAGGATTGAAATAAGTTTTAAATTCAATTTTAAAAGATGTCTAGTAAACAACAAATAAGTTTTATTCAATTTTATTTCTTTTGAGATCATGTACAATAGCTTAGTCATAACATGATATTTAAGTCATATATGTATTGGAATTTAATATACCAAAAAACAAAATTAATGATATATGTTTCTATAATTTTATACATAATTTTATGAACTTTCCTAAATTTACTTGGCTATCTCAAGGTTCAATTAAAAAACACAAATCAATTTGAATGTCAACCTGTCCACTCTAATAATCATTTTGGAGTCCCCAGGAATCACAATCTCCTCAATTTCCAACCATGTAGCACACCACAAAACACCCAAAGTGCTAACGTTTCAACTCTACTATTAGATCTGTAACCTCAAAACCAGCTAAAATGATAGACTATCCAGGATTTAGAATTATATATGCTTCACCCCCACATGCTCCTTCTGATGTAGCCCCATCAAAAAAACCAACGAGCGTTGATGACCCAATTACCTTACAAGAACATGTTCTCCTAGGCAGCTTCGGCCTTCATGGCCCTATCTCTCGAAAGAAATCCAAAATCTTCAGAATAGAAAGCCGCACATCAAGGACGATGTGTTCGAAAATCCTAATATTTTTTATCCTCCATATCCCAATAAATATAAAAAAAGAGCGCTCAAAGTTCTTTCTATCTATCAATCCACTTTGAAAAGTTCTAAAATTAATACTTCAACTAGCCTTGGAAAAAACATTTCCCGTCTCCACATTTATGGCGATTCCCTCTGAGTAATAAATTGGATAATGGGGAACACCCCTCCATATAATTATACTCTTTCACCCCTCTTTCAACACATATAACAAATTACTACATCTTTCACTCCCATCGAATATGATCATGTCTATACAAACTAGAACCAAACAAACTCCCCACCTCTCAAAAGTTAGGCTAGCATTGGACTCCAACATATAGAAAATCACAACCACTGAAAAAAGCACCATAATCACCATAACAACACTTTGAACCTAAATAATATATACTCTTCCATTTCAAAAAAATTACATATATAAAACTATAAATCAAACAATAAATTTATGAAATTTTAGAAATTAGAAACAATCAACAAGTAAAATAAATATATAGACGACAAAAAAAACGCTGCTTTTTATCTTAAATAAATATAAATATATGAATAAATTCATTATAAAAAACATATATCATTTTATAAAATCATTACCCAGCTTTTTAAGAAATATACATCACAAATCATTTATTTATTAATAAATAAATAAATCGATAATTAATTTTATATCCGAATAGATTGTGCATCCAACTACATACAAAATGTAGACTAAACAAGTGTAAGAAATTGGTATCGGAGCCAGTAACGTCTGGTTCTAAAGGTTGGTACTTAGATCTATACTCTATTAAGGAAGAATGGAGTCTTTCAGAAAATCTGTTTCATTCCGAGAGCTTGAAGAAAAAGATTCCCAGGCAGTAGAAAATCCTCTAAAAGATATGTTTGCAAATAGTTCAAGTAGAACATTAAACTCTGCTGAACTTACTTATGAGGAATCTCAGCCTTCTGCCCGATGGGAGTTACCCACTATAACTCCCTCTGAAGTCTATAGTGACTTAGCCCCTTTTCATTTAATTGCTGCTTCCAGAATAAGTATTAAAGAATCTGTCAGTCAAGTCCAGGAAAACTCTGATAGTATTCAGACTATACCACTGCTAAATCCTAAAGCTTTACAAGCAGAAGCAAAAAGATTAAAGACAAATTATTTGCATCTTGGCTGTATTCGGGTTGGAATCAATCCTTTAGTTCATAAAGGATTAGAAACTTTTGTGCTTGCTACTGTGAGAGATTTAACGCACAATAGGTATACAGATTCCATAATTGGTGGGATAGTAGCCCCTTTGTCTGATGGCCCTGTGTATTTCGATTGTTTTCCAAATTTCTCCATATATGTGTTTGATGAAACCATTGAAGATATCTTACAGCTGCAAATTCAAACCATGGGTTTTGATATGAAGAAAAAGAGGAACAATATAGCCATACAGACTAAAGCCTGTTTTAGACATACCAATACTTTATGGCCTGCAATACGTCATACACCCAGTAGGGATTCCAAATCAAGTATTGTGGTTAAAACAGATCCCAAGAACCAAAAGGTTGAACATTTATTAATCAAATGGGAAGATCTGCAGTTCCCAGAACACTGGGTAGTCAACTACTCCAGGCCTCATGTACCCCGAAATATCACTTCTGCAAATATTACTGAGAATGCTTCAAATGCAGTCATATCCTTCCCTCGCAGATCAACTATTGATCACCGCAGGATTGATGCTGCTTGTAAATCTTCAAAATATTACAGAGATCCTTCCACTGTTGATACCGCCTGTTCATCATCTTCCTCTTGTAGACATAATCAGCTTTATGAATTAGCCCAGCTTGTAAATTTTTCTTCCTTAGAAGTAAAATGTCCAGATTGTACACATATCATAAATCTGATCACTTTAGCCGAACAAAATATCCATCTGCATCATAATCCCCGAACTGGCATTGCTCCTCCTTCTACTTCTATCAGCTCATGCCCGAATCCTAAGTGTTCTGATATTCCTTTCCCACATGAGCCAGAGCCGGATTCAGACCATGTTCTCATGATCCATACGATAGAAGAAGAGGACCCTAGGCTTACTGAAATGATTTGCTTAATGAGACCTGCAAAACCGAGATATGGGATAGGGAAACTTGAGCAATCAGAACTGATTCCAGAATGTAGATTCAAACAGATTCCTTCTTACTGTAAAAAGCCTGCAGTCATGGAAATGCATAAGTTCTTTGCACTTATGGATGGATGTTTAAAGTCAGAAATCAGTGCAAAGTGGATGAAAGAGATGATAAACTGGGATTTGTATACAAATCCTCAAGCAGAAGAATTTGACCAAGGATACTCCCCAAGACAAAAAAGAAAATTAGCAACCGATTGGAAACATTATATGGAAGTAAATAATGTTTGGATATCTTTCTACTCATGGAAAGATAAAGCTGCTCCTATAAATGTTTTCACTGGTACTACTTCAAACAGTACAACAGATAAACATGGATGGACTGCAATTGATGGATCCACAGTAGAAACTCCTACTACTTTTCCTCCTTATAAAGGAATTATTTTAGGGGAAAGAACAAATGCAGCCAAAGCAATCCCTCTGGTCCAAAAAGATGACAATGCCTTAGAAATTGATGGGAGAATCCAGAAGGCCAGTGAACAATTAAACTGGACTAATACTGCTATTAAAGGTCTAGAAATGAATGTGGCAAAGGCAGAAGATGTAAAAAAACAAGTAGATGTTGTACAGTCCTCTCTCAATAGTGTAAATACTTGTTTGAATAATTTACAGTTTGATTCCAGCATGACTCGTTCCTACACTAGAGAGTCATTAAATAAGATTGAAGAAGTAGGAGAAAACTTAGTAGGGCATATTGATGTAACTAAGACACTCCTCGCTGGCTTGAATGAAAAATTTGAAAAGATGCAGATTACAAAGGTTGAAAAGCCAGTTCCAAATTCTTTCCTAGTAAAAAGAAATATAAAGATTGAGAATTCTATGAGGAACATAAATAAATTCCCTCTGTTGTTCCCCAAAGAAACTACTTCAGGACTTGATGAGTCAGAACATATAAATATTGCTTCCTTATTTAAGGAACTAGAGACAGAAGAAAAGGAACAGAAAATTCAAGAAACACAAATATTCCCAATCTATGAGCCTCTAGAACATAGATTCTTCAGATATTCTGCTCCTGACATTGAAGGGAAAGGGAAAATGCCTGAAGCCCATACTTTCTTCCCTGATTCCCACAGAGAGTGGAACATAGACAACATGAGCATTGGCCAAATTCGCCATATGATTGATTTAATGTATACTAAATACAAACTCATGTGTCTCAGAGGTAAGTCAGAAATAGATGCTTGCAGAACCATTATACAATGTTTTACAGGTACTCTCCTCAGGTGGTGGGAGACTGAATCTTCTCCTAAACTCATTGAAACCATGGAAGCAGAAGTTCTCAAAGATGAGAAAGGAGATGTCATTCATAATTCAGATGGTACTGTTACAAGCAATATGATTGGTGCACTCACAACAATGATTCTGGAACGTTGGTGTGGCAGTGAGGCAGAAATAGCCAACAAGCATGAGGTTATTCTAATGAACCTCAAATGCCATAAGATGTCTCAATTTGATGATTTTCACAGAGATTGGATGCAACGAATCTATGAAGTAAAAGATTCCAAGAACTTGTTATGGAAGCAGGTATATCTTGCTGCCTTACCTTCTAGATTTGTTGACTACATTAGAATGCAAGAAATCTTTCAGTTACCTTTTGAGTCCTATACATGGGGTGAAATTTATTCCCATATTACAAAGACGCTGGTGAGTCTTTGTACCAGCTCAAAGGTTAACAAATCTCTAGAAAAATTGTCCAAATTGCTGGATAAAAAGTCCATTTGCAGCAAATATGGACTGACAATAGATGACCCATTGGTCAAAAAGAGAAAATCTAGAAAAAGAGCCAAACAAGAGTTTAAAGAAACTTTCCACAAAAATAGAAGAAATTATCCTCAGCATAAAAGAAAGTATTTTACAAAGGATAAAAGCCAAAGAAATAAGAAGAGTTACTACAGATATGTTCCAAAAACCCATTATTATAATCCCTCTGATATTCATTTACATACAACCAAGCAAGAGAAATGGAACAAAATCACTTGCTGGTTATGTGGCCAAAATGGACATACAGCTTCAAGATGTCCCCAAGGGGAAGAATCAAGGCTTAATAGGGGGAAAAAGACAGTTGTTTATGCTCAGAAAGCTAAACAGGTTAAGAAAGAACATTCAGGACCAATCTTTTGCTTGAGATGCAAATCAAAGACCCATGTTACAGAAAGGTGCCCAAACCTTATTATCAAAGACACAACCCAGCAGCACCAATTAGAAGAATCATCCCTTGATTCTTTTAGCACTACATCAGAAGAAGAATTTCAAGTTAATATGGGCCAGTATTCTGATTCTGATTCATCTGAATGTTCTTGCTCCAATTCAGAAGAATGTGCTTGTCATATTTTTTATGAAAATGATTGTGAATTTTTGTACAGCTCCAGTGAAGAGGAAGAAAGAACAAAGCCTCCTAAGGAAAAATTCCTAATGGCATCCGCTGAGGCAGAAGCAGAAATGAAAATCCTATCTCATATAAGGACAATGGAGGAAGGAGACATGAAAAATCGACTGATAGAAGCATTTACAGACCAGCTTAAATCCAAAGCTTCAAAAGAATCAGGTAAGAAGCCTTTGTTTGTCGATGCATCTTATGAAAGGAATACTAAATCCTTCCAAATGCATCACCAGAAACCAGGAAAAGTAAGATCCCTAACTTTGGGAGAAGTGAGTGGTGAAATTCACCATCTCAAAGCAGAAATTTCTGCAATCAAAGCTCAAATTGCAGAAATTCAGAAAGGCAAGGAAATTAAAGAAGAAAAAGAAGAAGACTCCTGGAACACAACGGCTTATAATCAGGAAATTCAAATTGCTGAAGGAAGACAAGACCCAAATTTTGGCTTCAAAGATATGAGGTTGTTCACCATCACCTATCAACAACATCATGTTAAGGTAAAAATCTGTATCCAAGGCCAAATCTTTCACATGACTGCATTATTAGATTCTGGTGCAGATATTAATATTCTTAACATCATGAATGTCCTAGCTAAGTATTGGGTATCTGCTGAAAGAGAAGTTGTAGGTCTAGAAAACAAGAAACTCAAATATGAAATTCCTAGAGCCTCACTGTGTTTTGATACCCACTGTGTATATATGAAGTTTGCCATAGCAGACATCCTTGTTGATTGTATATTAGGGAATGTCTTTTTAGCTACAGTAGAACCTCATGGCTCAGCTACGCTGAAAGGAAGTAGAGCTGGCTATTTTATTTTTGTGCCTACATCCAAAGGTAGAAGAAAAAGAGTTGAGCTTCCTTATGTTTCAAGCCCGAGAGTTTCTACAATGGTCCAAGCTATGCAGAAATTAGACAAAGAAGAATCTTTGTTGTCAGATCTCAAAGATCTGAAAGGCGCACTAAGAATAGAAGAACAGCTAAAACTGCCTCAAATCAAAAAGAGGATCCAAGAGCTGAAAGAAAAATTAGAAGAAAAATGTTGTTCAGAAGAGCCAAATGCTTTTTGGCACCGAAAGCAACATACTATTAAGCTGCCCTATAAAGAAGGATACACAGGAAAACCCTGTAAAAGCAGAGCAATCCCCATGAGCAAAGAATACAGAGAATTATGTCAAGAAGAAATTCAGCAGCTGCTCATTAGAGGTTTGATCAGAGAATCCAATAGCCCCTAGAATTGCTATGGATTTTATGTAAACAAAAGAGCTGAACAGATTAGAGGTATCCCTAGACTTGTGATAAATTACAAGCCTCTAAATTCAGTTTTGGCCGATGACACCTACCCCATTCCACATAAAGGAGATTTGATTAGAAGAATTGCAGGAGCCAAGATATTTTCAAAGTTTGATCTAAAAGCAGGATTTTGGCAAGTCGCCATTAATGAAGAAGATAAATTCAAAACTGCATTCAGTATTCCTGCAGGGCACTACGAGTGGAATGTCATGCCATTCGGTCTCAAAAATGCTCCCTCAAAATTCCAGAAGGTTATGGATGATATTTTCAAGCCATATTTTGATTGGCTAATTGTTTATATTGATGATGTTTTAATTTTTTCCAGAAATATTGATGACCACTTCAAACATGTAAATATTTTCATGAAGCTGGTTCAGAAAAATGGGCTTGTTCTTAGCAAAAAGAAAATAGAAGTATTCCAGACTTCTATAAAGTTCTTAGGACATAAGATCTGTAATGGACAGATCTCTCTGCAACAACATGCTATTGAATTTGCAGACAAATTCCCGGACGTACTGAAGGACAAGACATAGCTGCAAAGGTTTCTAGGATGCCTGAACTATGTAAGTAGCTTTTATCAAGATTGCACCAGTGACAGGAAAGTGTTGAATAAGCGGCTTGGCAAAAATCCCCCTGAATGGTCAGATGTCCATACCAGAGCAGTACAAGAAATCAAAGCAAAGGTAAAATCTTTGCCTATACTGTATGTAGCAGATGATCAAGCTTTCAAGATAGTTGAATCTGACGCCAGTAACATTGGATGGGGAGGAATCCTGAAACAAAAAGTTGGTAAAGAAGAACAAGTGGTACAGTTTGCCTCAGGAGTATGGAATCCAGCAGAGCAGAATTATTTTGTCATCGAAAGAGAAGTAAAAGTTGCATGGAATTGCATAAGCAAATTTGAAGTATATTTAATAAACAAGCCTTTTCTTCTCAGATCAGATGCATCAGCAATGAAGAAAGTTTTATCTAAAGACATCAAGAAAGTTGGAGAAGCAAAGTTTGCTAGATGGCAGGCACTCTTTGCAAATTTTGATTTTTCTGTAGAACACATCAAAGGAGAAGAAAACAGTCTTCCTGACTTCCTCAGCAGAGAATACATTGATCAAAAAGAAGCACATGTTATGATGATTATTACTGAATGGGACCAGCACCAAAAACAAGAAGTCTTGAGGACCATTCCAGATGACCAAGACTGGGAAACGTACAAAAACAATTGGAGACCCACATGGCAATTAAGGAATACAAAGGTCCTTGATGCCAACCTACAGCCCCACACTGATCTCCAGCACTATGTACCAGAAAGAAAATTATTCCCAAAGGGTAGAAAATGGATACATGATATGATGTATGACAAGGCAAAAGCAGATGCTGGTACCGCAAGACGGGCCCTAGAATAGAATTTTCATGATATTGGTGGTATTTGGTACCATGGAGGTAGCAGCACAGGAATCTATGAAAGCTATTATTGTATCTACAAAACCAGAGATTTGTGGAACAAACCAGGCCAATCTCATGTCCAACCATGTGCCCGATGGCCCAGAAATGATCCCCAGATAATGTTCCCTGACACAATTTATGATTTTTCTGATTACAAAAAGCTATGGTGGGATTTCCTGAATATTGATGATAGGGAAGAAACCCACTACACAAAGCTGAAATTCAGTACACTAGCAGCATCACAGCGGAATTTACAATGTGAGTGGTTTCAGAACTGGTGGACTGATTACGGAGTTAGCAGAACAGCTATGGACCCAATATATCATGAAAATTATGAAAGGAAATACTGTGACAGATGTTTTGAATATAATATTGGGGAATGTTTTCATCGTATATATAGCACAGTCAGAGAAATGACAGTTAAGGAATGGGATCCTTTCCACATGTTAAATTTTTCCCTCCAGGAATATATGAGAGAGCACTTAGAATGGTATGTCCTAACCAAGGTCCAACATCAAATCATTCTAGGAAAACCCATGATAGTCCGGAGAATTTACACTAAGGCATGTGACGATCTACTTTATAAAAGAGGCAGATTCCCTGATCTGACTGTATTTTGATTACGTACCAGTCACAAGGGCTAAATTGTGACCAGCGTTCCCGTGGGCTTTACTATTCAAAAGCTTCCACAGTGTAAATATTCTTATCTAGTCTTTTCTGTTCAAAAGCTTCCACAGTGAGAAAATACTAGATAAGAATATTTACACTGTGGAAGCTTTTGAACAGTAAAGCCCACGGGAACGGTGGTCACAATTTAGCCCTTGTGACTGGTACGTAATCAAAATACAGTCAGATCAGGGAATCTGCCTCTTTTATAAAGTAGATCGTCACATGCCTTAGTGTAAATTCTCCGGACTATCATGGGTTTTCCTAGAATGATTTGATGTTGGACCTTGGTTAGGACATACCATTCTAAGTGCTCTCTCATATATTCCTAAAGGGAAAAATTTAACATGTGGAAAGGATCCCATTCCTTAACTGTCATTTCTCTGACTGTGCTGTATATACGATGAAAACATTCCCCAATATTATATTCAAAACATCTGTCACAGTATTTCCTTTCATAATTTTCATGATATATTGGGTCCATAGCTATTCTGCTAACTCCGTAATCAGTCCACCAACTCTGAAACCACTCACATTGTAAATTCCGCTGTGATGCCTAGTGTACTGAATTTCAGCTTTGTGTAGTGTGAAATCTGATATATGCGAATTACACACCCAAACAAGTGACTATTGGCAAATACACAGTCCGTTTGTAGAACCAAAAACACCATACACCCAACCACATATAAAATTAGATAACCAAATAACAGAGATGGGATATTCTCATATATATATATGCATGGAATTTTTATCCCATATATATATGCATGGAATTTTTTTCAAGCTCGATAGTTGTAGAACCAAATACACCATACACCCAACCACATACAAAATTAGATAACCAAATAACAGAGATGGGATATTCTCATATATATATATGCATGGAATTTTTTTCAAGCTCGATACTATACACGGTATTAAATTAAAAAATTATATTAAGTAGATGAGATTATTTTTATTTACTGGATAATTATATTTAATCCTCATCTGCTCAAAATTTTTAAATTATATATATATATATTTCAATTGAGATTATAAATAATAGTCAATAAAATTCTCCCTTTCCAACTTCAGATTTCAGATTTATATTAGTAATATATTGAAACTTAATATTTTGCAAATCCATGTTAATAATATGTTGAATTTTAATTTTTTATAAATATTCTTGCCATTGTAACTCAACATATATTATATTGTAACTCAACATATCTAAAATTATATTGAATTTAATTTTTTTATAAATATTTTTGCAATTGTAACTCAACCTTTCAGATTTATATTAGTAATATATTGAAACTTAATATTTTGCAAATCCATGTTAATAATATGTTGAATTTTATTTTTTTATAAATATTCTTGCCATTGTAACTCAACATATATTATATTGTAACTCAACATATCTAATAATATATTGAATTTTATTTATAAAATATTGAATTTTATTTTTTTATAAATATTTTTGCAATTGTAACTCAACATATCTGGCCGAGCGTTGAAACGAAATAGTTACAATATGTTGCAGAGCAGTGTTTCATGCTATGTTCAATTGTTTACGAATAACTGTATGAATATTCTTGTAAATCATATTAACAATAAATAGAATTTTAATGTTTTGATATATTGAATTTTAATTTTTTTTTTATAGAATTTTAATGTTTTGATATATATTGAATTTTAATTTTTTTTATATGATATGAATATTTTTGTAAATGATATTAACATTAAATTGAATTCTAATGTTTTGATATGTTGAACTATATGAATATTCTTGTAAATTATATTAGGAATAAATAGAATTTTAATGTTTTGATATATTGAATTTTAATTTTTTTATGGCATGAATATTTTTGTAAATCATAGTGGGGATAGTTTTTTTAAGATTTTTTTTAAGTTTGGTAGAATTTTTTAGTGAGACTTCAATTTTTCTGCTACCATCACCACACCACTTGAGCTACAAAAAGCAGACAGCTCTAATGGATAGTTTAATCCATCTAATTTTTTACTGATTAATTATTTGTCAATTGAAAAGTTAATCGAAAAGTTGGAAAAAATTTCTTGGACACCACCCTTGGAATAGGTTCAACCAAATAAACAACCAGACAAATAAATCTCTTCGACCACCCTTGGAGTGGCGATATAAATGACCAGATAAACAAACAGACAAATAAATCTCTTCGACCACCCTTGGAGTTACTATCGCCAGATAAATGACCAGATAAACAAACAGACAGATAAATGACCAGATAAACAAACAGACAGATCCTTCGGGTAAATCTACCCGACCTAAATAAACCCATAGATAAATCCCTTCCGATAGATCTATGTTTTTTATAAATATTCTTACACCTGAAAAACACTGATGTAAATATACCTGCGGGTTAACATGACACCATTAACCGAGCTCGTACTAATTTTGCAAAATCTAACACCTTACATTTAATTTTTACCATCTTTTCCTTTCAAATTTTTATATTCCAGTTTATAATTATATTTCAATCAATATTCTTATTTATATTCCTCGATATTTTTGGAAAATAACCTTTAGCGATCCTTGTGCGAAGCGATTTTTAAGTCAATGAAGAACAAAATTCCACAAACGCAGTCTCTGCGTGGAGATCAAAAACCCTACTCCCACTCCTAAATTTATGAAGCTTCGCGGCGCACAAAATTTTTTTGTGCCAAAAACCCTCATCATGCTGCTAGCAATCGTCGCGTGTATATGTGCTAGCAATCGTCGCGTGTATATGTTTTATTATCCACACACAAGATGAATGAAAAAGAAAAGAGAATTCGATCATCTACAGGAACAGATCCACAAACCCATCAAACCCGCAAAGAAAGAGGCACCGCCGGGCAAAACAGCCCCGCCACGGCCCTCCGTCAAGAAAGAACAAACAATTTTCATTATTAGTGTTTAGATCTGCCCGCAAGCGCACCTGCAAAGGCAAGATCATGGAAACCTATCAAACACAAACCCTCACAGGGCTTCTCTCGGCCTTAAATTACACAATATAAAAACAAACCCTCGCAAGGGCTTCTTACGGCCCTAAATTACACAATATAAAAACAAACCCTCGCAAGGGCTTCTCACGGCCCTAAATTGCACAATATAAAAACAAACCCTCGCAGGGCTTCTCACGGCCCTAAATTACACAATATAGAAAGCTTAAAGCTATAGCTACCTCGAACCAGAGCAAGAATCTAGTGCCAGGGTTTATAATACATTCAAGAACGAAAAACTGTCCTTCGAGTCCGATCCATGAAAACCACGGCCCGATCTGCACTCTTAATGAGCGATACCTCGATTAACAAAAGAATCTCAGGAGAGACCGATCCTGCAAAGCTCAGATCCTCTACTACATATTTATGGATACAGAAAATAAAATCTCAAATCATAAAGATGCGCGGTGCTTCAGAGAAAGAAATAAAAGATGTATCTTAACGGAAACAAAATGAAAACCTGATACAGAGACAGAAACACTAGACAACTTCACGCAAAGAGGATCGATCACAGCATAAATCGAATGCAACTGGATCGAGCCTAACCCCGTCATTTAAAGAACCCGCAGAGTAAATCGACGGCTAGGATCAATCACGGACAATATTATATAGCGAATATGCCACCATCCAACGGTGAAAATTGGGTTAGCCGCTTTGTCACGATAAGCAAAAGGGGTGGGTACGCTGCCACGAAGTTCAGCTCGGCCACGTCATGACTACTAAGTGAACGGTGTCACGGATTTAAAAATTGGTGAGCGGTCCCAGGGGTTACTATCATTTCCACCTTTTTCACCCCGGCATATTTTTGTTAATTTTTATTTTTATAATTTTCCGAAAATAGAAAAATTTACAACTTTTTTCAAACCAAGTTAGACCATGGTTATCATAGTTTTTGATGTGCAGCTATATTATTATGTATAAATAAGAAATGTCAACTAGATGAGTTTAGGCAAGGAAAGAAATATTATTTTTAATAACATTTTTTAAATAAATTAATAAAATATAAAATTTACACAATTGTCTAGGCAATCAACTTGACATTATTTTACCATGAAAAAACTTCCATTCAGATCAAATATAAAATTATAATTAAATAATTTTGTAGTTTTTTTAAAGTTGTTATTTGAAATAGTTTATTTTCTCTCATATATATAGCTCTCACAATAAACTTTTATTATGAAGTTTGAATTTCAAAGGAATTAATCTCAAACCATTTTGAAAAAAGGCCAGTTCTACAGGAATATTCTCACCAGCCATAATGGCAACATTTCAAAGGAAACAATCAAGACATTCCCTTCAACCAAATGGATGTGTTTAAAGATTTGCAGTAGAAGGTTAATCAATTTTATATCTAGTTCACAAGGGAAATACTTATTTTTAGTGGACTAGAAAAATTTTAATGTGAATATTCTAAATATACAAAATCAATAGAAATACAAGCACTCAAGTCTTATATTGAAAAAAATAAAAATATCTAAGTCATTCCTTCCACATTCTGCAAATGCAATCAGCTCTTCCCCTCCAACATCAACTTTAGAAGTAATAGGCTCATTTGACTTTTTATAGAGTTTCATAATGAACTTTAGACCTAGTAGGCTCATTTGATTTTTTGATAAAAATATTCATTTGATAAATATAGGGAATAGAAAATGAAATACAAACACTCAAGTCTTATATTAAAGAAATAAAAATACCAAATCAACAAAGTCCTCACACATTTGACTCTTCAGCAAATGCAGTCAGCTCCTCCCCTCCAACATTGGACTTAATGAGTTGTAAGTGCTTCATACATCTCTGAGCAAAAAAACCCAGTATCATGGTGTAAAATCCCAAAACCCAGTATCATGGTGTAAAATCCCAAGGGTTGAAGTTTGAAAATCTCGATCCTATCGGGATGGATATACAAACCCACATTATTTTTTAAACATTTTTATTGATTTTTTTCTTTGTACAATTCATTGTAAGTATGTTATTATCATTTTATTTATTGCATCTAGATTTTACAACCTAGTATGATGTGTAAAGATAGCCGTCCTTTATCAAAGTTGAAATTTTGTTCATGTTAATCAAAAAAATCTAAAAAAAAAAATTGATTACAAGATAATAGAAAAATAATCAATACAATTAAAATAACCATAAAGATAAAAAAGAAGTAGATACAATTATCTTATGCTTATAATAGTTTAGTTATTTTATTAAGAGTTGTCTTTAGTGCAATTTTTTGGAAACTTTTCAGGTGGTTTGTTCTGGTCTAATTTCTCTAAAATCCTGCATGGAATTATTGAAATCACAAGTTTGATGGGTAACCCCTACACAATCGAAGTGCCCTAGAGGTTTTTGAGGGTGCTGAATCCATATATACAGTCAAAAAATGAGTTTAAATACCACAAATCAAGATCTCACCTCAAATTTTTCCACCAGATTTGGGCTCGGAAAATCCAAAAAGTCCCACTATAAACAACTCCATTTTATTGAATTAGAATGTATCATAGATTTACTTTCAACAAAAAATTGTACCACCATTAAAATTCCAAATTAAGTAAAATTTTAAACATTTTTATTCTTTACTAAAGCTAATGTCATTTCTTAAATCAAAATAAAAAGATTAATTCAAGACAAAGAATATAATATTGCTCCAAAATCTTTTAATATTTATTTTAATTAAATATTTGTAAAATGAATTTTTAAAAGAAAAACCATATCCTATAGATACATTAAAATCTCTAAGTACATAAATATTTCCACCTCAAAACTGTAATATTTGAAAATATTAATTTGATGCAGTTTTATTATAAATTTTGTTATCATATCATGTAAAAAATATCATTATATCCAATATTATTGTTGAAGGATTAGTATTCATATTAATACTATTATTAAAAATAATATTAATATTAATCTATTATAATATTACTATTATTAAAAATAATATTAATATTAATCTATTATAATATTAATATTATTAAATTTAATAACTTTTGAAGTCTTTCTGCTTGGTAGATATCTCACTTGACTTTCTCTTTAATTCAGATTCCTCATTAGTAAGTTGTTTTAAAGACTTGGGCAAGCTTTCCATGTCGAAGGAATCATTTTCTTAGTTCTATTCAAAGAGGCTTGATTTTACTTACCCACATGCTTCGATTATTTAGAAACATCATAGTCTACAATGGATCCAATAGAACAATATCATTTTCAATAGTAATGGCTTTTGCAAAATTTACATCCAACGTCTCCTTTGCAACTCTCTTGACAAATGTGGGCATATTGGTGGGAAAGGTAGTTGTAATAATCTTTAGTGATGGCATTGTGTGGTTGCACATCTGTGGGAAACTTATTCAATATACGGTTGAATCTTTGATTGAAATCATTTACTCTTTCTTTGTCTCCCATCTTGAGGTTCTCAAGTTCTTTTAACAACATGGCAGGGGTTTTATCATCCGCAAACTTCTCTAAAAACAATTTCTTAAACTCCCTCTAATTGTGAATGGAATTGGGCGAAAGACTGTGATACCATACAGACACTCTACCTTCTAAAGTGTATGAAAAAATTCTACAAGCAACGTCATCAAATCGTACCTCAAACATTCGTAAATGCATATAGAAGTCATCAATATGATCTTTAGCTTTTGTCTTCTTGTCTGGATCAAACTTTGATAATAGCTTCTCCGGATGTTTAGGCATGCAGCTAAGATTATCTGGAAGAGAAAGAGGCCCTTGGGCCATCCAATCCAAACCTTGATCAGCCATGTCTTCTCCTCCTTCCTCCTCTTCCTTGGAATTTGAAGAGTCTTCTCCTTCTCCATTCAAATCTTCGTTATAATCAAGTTGTTCTTTGTGCTTCAGTTGTTCTTTGTCAGAAAATTGAAAATCTCCCTCGTCACCTTCTAAATCTTCATTAATAGGTGGAAGATCCCCTTGTTGAACTATTTCTTTTAAAAGTTTTGCTAACTCTTCAAGGGTGGCAATGACCAAATCTTCCACTAGTAAAACCAATGCACTAGTGTAGGTTGTCTCTTTATTTCTTGGATTATGAGGAAGATTATGAGCAACAGGGAGTAATCTAAGAGCTCTTATGAACTAACGAGTAATTGGTCGGATTTTTTGAAGTTGATCAAAGGTAAGTTCAAAATTTTGTTCCGGACTGTTGGAAATAATACTGAGAGGGGGGAGGGGTGAATCAGTATTATCAAATCAATCACTTTTCATTCTCATTCTCAGATAAATATATGCTACTTCAGTTATGGAAAACTGCGTATATACGCAACTGTGTCTAAAGAAACCATCACATATTAGTAAACTTATGATTCAGTTAAAAAGTTGATCTTTAATCAGTGCATCAGAACTTCATTAACCATAAGAACAGTAAACAAGTGCAGTAAAACAGAACAGATCATCACACACATGAACATAAGATATAAGGTGGAAACCCAATGTGGGTGAAAACCACCCGTTGCAATTCGTCTCTATCTTCTTTTAATAAGAAACTTCTTTTTACAATATTTTTGTACGGGTGCAATCTTATACCAGTACACAGGCTTCTACCTGCAGAAGGTTACAACCTTCTCTCGTTCTCCAGCTTCTCCTGGAAGGGAGCTACAACCCCCTTAGCTCTTGTACTAGCTGATGTACTAGTATGTAGGTGCTGACCTACAGAAGGCTACAACCTTCTCTTTTCTTCCAGGGACCACGTTTCATAAATTTTCAGACTAGATCCATCAATAATCAAACATCAAATACATCTGCATTAACCAATCTCTTTTGCTTCATTCAAAACTAAATCAACCAATTACTTCTCTGAATGTTGTAACCAGAATACATTAACAGTAACCAGAAACCAATCCTAAACCCAGAACATTGCAGCAATAAACAGAAGTAACTAAAACGTATTTCATGAGACATACGCTACTTAAATATGCAGAACCTGTGTGCATACGATGTTGTATTAAGGCCAACCTGCGTATACGCTGTTTTGAATTAATGAATCAGCGTGTATACGCATCGCTGTTGTGCCGAACCTGTGTACAGATCTATAAAATATTATCTTACCCTTTTCAGATATTCAGACATCAATAATACCTAGATCATCAGATTTATAGATCAAGTCATGCGCCAAAATTAACAGATCAAAATCACACAAAGATACTTCTCTTCAAGCCTTAAGATCTTGACCCATCAATAGAACTTATCCTTCTTCTTACGCTTAGGTTCCTCCTTGATTTAGATCCAGCTATGCACCAATGACCAGTATTCTAGATCTTGCTCTTCATAAGATATTCAATCCTTGAGTCCTTTGCCTAATGATCTCTTTCCCCTTTTATAGTCTTAGACCTTACCCAATACCATGGTCCAAAACCATAGAGAATCAATACCATGGACCCAATACCTGGGTTCAACACTTCGGACGAGATACCATGGTCCAAATGCTAAGGACTAAATACCATGGACCAAAAATAAGTTTTCCCACATGTACGCGCTTTGCCTTACATGAAAGTGCGTGCATATGTATACGCGCCTTTTGATCAGCAATCCCGTGTGTATACACGACTTGGTTAAGAGGAACCTGCGTATCTCTCTTTTTCCTTCATTCTGAGAGCCTGAACTGTGATCTATCATTTGAGTGAGTTGCCATCAAGGATAACGCCTGTGTCATAGCGCCAAACCTGTGTCATAATGCCAACAATCTCCCCCTTTGGACTTGATGGCAACCCCAAGTCACTCAAAGTCATTCTCCCCCTTTGTGATGTCCATGCTCCCCCTGACTATAGGCAAGGTCTGCAAAAAGATGTTCTACAAGAAAGAACATGACTTTATACATCATAAATGACCTTCCTATCACCAAAGACTCATACATACATCCATCTCCCAACCAAGTGGGGATTCACTCATCTGCCCAACCAAGTGGGGATACACCAAAAGTTTACACATGATAAAACAAGAACATTACATCATCCATCCCAAGCATAGTGGGGAAACCAACATAGGCCGTTACATGACCTTGATAATAAAATAAATACATGACATAGAGACTAAATATCTAAGACAAGACTATG
Source organism: Pinus tabuliformis (assembly GCA_031772625.1). Lineage (NCBI taxonomy): Eukaryota > Viridiplantae > Streptophyta > Pinopsida > Pinales > Pinaceae > Pinus > Pinus tabuliformis. The sequence goes on along the minus strand of CM062820.1, from coordinate 542,849,392 downwards.
ATAGTCATCAGCAACTAACATCAATAGCATCTGTCAATCATCATTCAGACCGGCAACCATAATCTCCCTCTGCACCTGTTCCACCTGAAACAAAAACAGCTGTGAAATTGAACCAAGATCTTCTAAGATAATGCCAACAATGCATTATTAGAATTATATGCTCCCCCTGAACCTGTGCCAGATGGTCTCTGTCAGACCCATATCAGACTCTTTTCATCCTGAGTCTGGCCCCATTATTTGTCTTCAAACCATAATATACACGATTGTTTCCACAGACACCTGCGTATGTATGCGGATACACTTCATGAAACTCGCGTACAACCACTGTTCTCTGAAACAGATAATTTCAATAGCAAGATGATGCATCAACTACTCCCAACTTCTGTCTGAGGTATTCAAATGTCTCCCTGGGCAGTGGTTTGGTGAATATATCAGCAACTTGTTCCTTGGAGGGAACATACTCCAATTTGACCTTTTGTTCAAGCACTTGTTCCCGAAGAAAATGATATTTGATAGGTATGTGCTTGGTCTTCGAATGCATGACTGGATTCTTTGAAATTCTGATTGCACTTGTATTATCAAAAAAAATGGAGATAGGTGGAGTACAATTGATTTGAATGTCTTGCAATGTTTGCATCATCCAAAGGAGTTGTGTGCAGCAAGATGCAGCAACCACATATTTTGCTTCAGTTTTAGATAATGCAATTAAAATTTGTTTCTTGCAGGACCAAGATACTAATCTGGAACCCATAAAGAATGCACCACCACTAGTGTTTTTTCTGTCATCCACGCTTCCTGCCCATTCTGCATCTGTATATGCATGAAGTGTGAGATTTGTATCTCTAGGATACCATAAGCCATAGTTTTGTGTTCCTTGAAGATATTTGAAAATCCTCTTAACTGCCTGAAGGTGTGCTTCCTTTGGATTTGCTTGGAATCTTCCAACTATTCCCACTACATGCATGATGTCTGGTCGGGTACCTGTCAGATAGAGTAGACTACCAATCATTGATCTATAGGTTGGTTGATGCACTGCTATTGATTCATCATTTGCTTTGAGGCTGCATCCTGTTACCATAGGGGTACATACTGGTTTCGAATCCTCCATCCCATATTTCTTCAAGATTTGCTTGTGGTACTTGGTTTGTGATATAAAGATACCGTCTTTGTTTTGTTGGACTTGTAAACCAAGAAAATATGTGAGTTCACCAAGTAAGGACATTTCAAATTCTTTCTGCATCACCAAAGCAAAGTTTTGACTCATGGCTTCTTCATTGCTACCAAAGAAGATATCATAAACATACACAACAAGTATTAGCAATTTATCATTATCATTTTTTATATATAGATTGCTATCTGTTGATCCTTTTGAAAAACCTTGTTGATGGAGGTATTTTTCCAAACGAAAATACCAAGCCCTTGGAGCTTGTTTAAGGCCATAGAGAGCCTTTTTGAGTCTGCATACAAGTTTTGGATCATTCCCAAGGATGAATCCATCTGGTTGCTCAATGTACACTTCTTCTTCTAAGTCTCCATTTAGAAAAGCAGATTTCACATCCATTTGATATACTTTGAACTCCTGAAAGCTAGAAAGAGCAAGGAACATTCTTATGGCATCAAGTCTAGCAACTGGTGCAAAAGTTTCTTCAAAGTCTATGCCTTCTTGTTGAGCATACCCTTTACAAATGAGTCTGGCCTTATTTCTAATAACATCTCCATTTTATTCATCTTGTTTTTGAATATCCATTTTGTCCCTATGACATTCTTATCATTTGGTCTAGGAACCAACTCCCAAGTGTTATTCTTTTCAATCTACTCAAGTTCTTCATTCATGGTCTTGACCCAACATTCATCTTTGCATGCTTCACTTACATTTCATGGTTCAATGGAGGAGAGCAATGCTAGATAGCTTGAAGCTTTTGAAATAGTTCTTCTTGTTTGTACACCTGCCTCTTTCTGCCCCAAAATTTGAGTCTCTGGATGATTCTTCTGGATGTATCTGGATGGAGTCTTTTCTTCTACCCTTATCTGTTCTTCTGGTGCCTCATAGGTTTCTTCTTCATCATTAGTCTGATTTGATGTTGAAGGATAGTCCTCATCATCTTTGAAATCTTCAAATTTTACTTGCCTTGGATTGTTTATTGCTTCATCAACCACTACATCAATACTTTCAACAATTTTTCCAAGTCTTTTATTGTAACACTTATATCCTTTACTTCGAGAAGAGTAACCAAGGAGAATGCCTTCATCTGCTCTAGGTTCAAACTTGCCAAGGTTTTCATCAGTCCTTTTGATGTAACATTTGCTTCCAAAAAATTTGAAGTATTTTATCATAGGAGTCTTACCATACCAAAGTTCATGAGGAGTTTGAGTGCTATTTACTCGGATGTTTGTTTTGTTGAGAATAGTAACGACAGCAAATGTAGCTTCACCCCAAAAGGTTGCAGGAGTTCCAGACTCATCAAGCATAGCACGAGCCATTTGTTGAACCATTTTGTTCATCCTTTCCACTACTCCATTTTGTTGAGGAGTCCTTGCAGTAGAGAATTCCCTTCTTATTCCATGTTCTTCACAAAAATCGAAAAATTGATCCGAGGTAAATTCCCCTCCTCGATCGGACCTGAGGCATTTGATTCTGTGATCTGATTTGTTTTCAAGCAAGGCTTTGAATGCTTTGAACTTTTCGAAGGCTTCGTCTTTATGCTTTGGAATTCCTATCCAACACATCCTAGAAAAGTCGTCAATGAACAATATGAAGTATTCTTCTCTCGAGGTGACGTTTTCCTCGATGGACCACATAAATCAGTATGGACAAGTTCAAGTGGCTTACTAGCTGATCCTTCCTTCTCAGGGAAATTAGTTCTGTTTTTCTTACCAAGCTGACAGGATTTGCATATTGTATTGTCTGGAATTCTGATGTCAGGGAGATCATGAACCGCCTGATATTTGCATGCTTTCCTTATCTGAGAGAAGCTTAGATGCCCCAATCTTCTGTGCCATAGCCAGTTTTCATCATTCTTGCTTAGATAGCATTGTTGTTGTCCTCCCTTGAGTATGTATAAATTATTTGGAGTTCTTATGCCTTTGATCATTGTTTCTCCTGTATCAAGCTCACGAAAAATACATCCATTTGATCGAAATATTACCTCATTTCCTTGATCACACATTTGACTGACACTCAATAGATTATGTTTTAAGCCATCAACATACATAACATTTCCAGCTTTGACTTTTTCTTTCAAAATAACAGAACCTTTACCTTTTATGAGAGCAGGGGTGTCATTTCCAAATGAGACCTTCCTTTCCTTTTCTAAGGGACTATATGACTGAAGCTTTTCTTTATCACTTGTCATATGTTTCGAGCATCCACTGTCGATGTACCACTAATTTTCCTATCCTTCCGCATATAAGGCTATACTACATCTTTTTGGTTGCGGTTCTTTCTTTCTCCATGTTTTGGGACTCATTGAAGCTTGCTCCTTCTGAGTTGTTTGCCAAAACCTACTCCTGTATTCAGAATCTTCATGTCTGAAGTTGTTACAAATAGAACATTCTATTTCATTTTCAAGAGAAGAAAAGTTATTGTAGGTCCTTTTCATGATCCCAGTCATACTCCTTTGTTTTTGTGCTTCTCTAGTCATGATGGTCTTGTAGGCAACACATTGAGCAGCTTTGTGTCCAAAGTTATGACAAGAGAAACATTGGTCATTGAAGAAATTCCTGCAATTATCAAACCTACTGACCAAATGATTGTAGTTTCCATTGACATCCATTCTTGAGGCAAATTGAGAATGATTTACCTGCGATTGGTTGTAGCTTCTGTTCATCCTTGAAGTAGATTTCCCCCGATTTACTTGGTGATCTCTATTCATCCTTGAAGTAGATTGACCCTGATTTATCTGGTGATCTGCTTTATGCCTTTGTTGTCGATTGTCAACCTGTTCACTTCTCCTTGTTGCATCAAGATAACTTTTGGAGGTGGATGGCTTCTGTGCTTGAGATGCTTCTTCAGTATATCCAATACCTGTCTTGACTAGAGGAGAACGCTACACTTTGATAATCTCATCTAAAGTTTTAGATCCGTTAGAAAATCTAAGATTAAGAGCTTTTGTTTTCTCAATATCTTTTCTAAGTCCCATAATTTCACATTCTAACTTTTCATTGTGTTTTTCCCTTTCAGCAAGTTGGAATGTCAGAGTATCTATGATCATATTCTTTTCTTCTAAACAGATTTTAAGTTTAGAAATTTCTTCATAGAGATCATCTTCATCTATAGCATCCAAGAAATCATCATCTTCAAAATCCATCAAAAGTCTATAATCATGTTCATCTTCATCACTATTTGAAAATCCATCACTGTCTTCATGTGTATAATAGCTCTTCTTACTTACATTCTGTTTTCTGTTCCATCTAACTGGTTCCTTACCTTTGTCAAGCTTATCTTTATGAGGACACTTGGCTGCATAGTGAACGACTCTTCCACAAGCAAAGCATTTGAAAGGTAGCTTACCTCTGAATCTTCCAGAACCCCATTGAAGGTTCTTGACAAAGTTTTATTCTTCATCTCCTTCTGACGTATGTCCTGACTCATTGCATTCTCGTTTCCCTGAGGCTTTGAATGCGGCTTCTCTCATGTTTGATGGACCCCCTTTTCTCATTTCAAAAGTAGTTAGGATTCCATGCAACTGTGACATGGTAATACTCTGAAAATTTTGCTTTTCTTCTATGGCAGAAACCTTTGATTCAAACTTAGAGGACAAAGATCTTAGAAATTTTTCAACTAAAGTGACTTCTTTTATTTCTTTACCCAAGTTTTTCATGCGATTCATAATCTCATCTATACGTAAGAAATAATTAGCCACGCTTTCATCATTTTGCATTCTGAGAGTTTCATATTGAATTCTGAGAGACTGTAGTTTTGCACGTTTTACCTGATCGTCTCCTTCATAGCTTAGAACGATCTTGTCCCATATTTCTTTGGCAGTTTTGAGCTGCATAACCTTGACGAATTTTGATTGAGATAGACTCCCCAATAGAGTATTGACAGCCTTTGCATTTGTTTCATACTGCTTTTTACCAGCCATATCTATAGGAGTTGCTAATGGAAATGTGTATCCTCCTTCCACGATATCCCAAACTTTTGTACCAAGAGATTGAAGATAGGTTGTGATTCTTACCTTCCAATAGACGAAGTTGCTCCCATCAAAGATTGGTGGCCTGATAGATGCCTCCTTTTCGTAGTTGCTCATGATGATAGATCTTCCTTCAAGCGATCAAGCTTCTTCTGAAGGACCTGCTCTGATACCAATTGTTGGAAATAATACTGAGGGGGGGGGGTGAATCAGTATTATCAAATCAATCACTTTTCATTTTCATTCTCAGATACATATACGCTACTTCAGTTATGGGAAACTACGTATATACGCAACTGTGTCTAAAGAAACCAGTGTATATCAGTAAACTTATGATTCAGTTAAAATGTTGATCTTTAATCAGTGCATCAGAACTTCATTAACCATAAGAACAGTAAACAGGTGCAGTAAAACAGAACAGATCATCACACACATGAACACAAGATATAAGGTGGAAACCCAATGTGGGTGAAAACCACCTGCTGCAATTCGTCTCTATCTTCTTTTAATAAGAAACTTCTTTTTACAATATTTCTGTACTGGTGCAGTCTTATACCAGTGCGCAGGCTTCTACCTGCAGAAGGCTACAACCTTCTCTTTTCTTCCAGGGACCACGTTTCATAAATTTTCAGACTAGATCCATTAATAATCAAACATCAAATACATCTACATTAACCAATCTCTTTTGCTTCATTCAAAACTAAATCAACCTTCTCTTAACGTTGTAACCAGAATACATTAACAGTAACCAGAAACCAATCCTGAACCCAGAACACTGCAACAATAAACAGAAGTAGCTAAAACATATTTCATGAGATGTACGCTACTTCAATATGCAGAACATGTGTGCATACGATGTTGTATTAAGGCCAACCTGCGTATACGCTGTTTTGAATTAATGAACCAGCATGTATACGCGTCGCTGCTGTGTCGAACCTATGTACAGATCTATAAAATATAATCTTACCCTTTTTAGATATTCAGACATCAGTAATACCCAGATCATCAGATTTATAGATCAAGTCATGCGCCAAAATTAACAAATCAAAATCACACAAAGATACTTCTCTTCAAGCCTTAAGATCTTGACTCATCAATAGAACTTATCCTTATTCTTGCGCTCAGGTTCCTCCTTGATTCAGATCCAGCTATGCACCAATGACCAGTATTCTAGATCTTGCTCTCCATAAGATATTTAATCCTTGAGTCCTTTGCCTAATGATCTCTTTCCCCTTTTATAGTCTTAGGCCTTACCCAATACCATGGTCCAAAACCATAGAGAATCAATACCATGGACCCAATACCTGGGTTCATCACTTCGGACGAGATACCATGGTCCAAAACCATAGGTCCAAATACCAAGGACTAAATACCACAGACCAAAAATAAGTTTTCCCACATGTACGCACTTTGCCTTACATGAAAGTGCCTCCATACATATACGCGCCTTTTGATCAGCGATCCCGCATGTATACGTGACTTGGTTAAGAGGAACTTGCGTATATCTCTTTTTCCTTCATTCTGAGAGCTTGAACTGTGATCTGTCATTTGAGTGAGTTGCCATCAAGGACAACACTTGTGTCATAATGCCAACACGGACCAAGATGAGCGGATTCTCCAATTTCAGGAATAGTAGTTGGAATTGAACTCAGACCGTTACTGCCTTGCACAGATGTTTCGTTGTTCGAGTGAGGTAAATTGTCAGCCATAAAAAGGTGGTTTCCCTCCTTCTAGCTCTAGAATGTTGACAGTGTTGGATCCCGCCAACATACAGGGGATCTCCTTTATATGAAGTCCCAATTAGACCTCACATTGTTTGGTATAGGAGCCTCATCCTGATTAGGTCATGGCTGCCATTTACTTAAATATTTCTCTTGGCTTGAGTAGTTAGCATGAGAGAGAAGCATGCACATGCCTTTGAATGAGAGAGAGAGAGTATGCCTTGTGAAATGTCCAATTGTAGAATGTATTGATGTTATTTCACTGAAAGGAACAAAAGTGAGCCTTCAAGAGACAAGTATTAGTACTGATATGGTGAAGACACATAAACATATGCATGAGAGAATCGTTAGACATCAAGAGAAATAGTTCACATAGATGCAACAATCATTATAACCATCACAACACACTTTCAATAAGATAAGCCACAAATCCACCGAAATAGTTTAATTTCTTCACTACATAATGACGACAACATAAACCACAAACATTCAAAGAATAGCCTTAAAACATCCCTGATCTATGCATGAAAAGGTGTTGGCCCAATGGACTTCAATCATTAAGAAAAATTTCCAAGATACATGATTACAATAAACACAACTTGCTCCAAATAGTGGAATGTTAGAGCCACCACTTGCTCTCCAAAAGAACTATATCTATCTCTCTAATGCCTTTGTGGGAGAATCCAAGGTGAAAAAGTCCCTACTTTGAACAATGAGGCATATTTTATAAGTAGAGATGTGACTCTTCATATCATCGTGACTCTTGAGTTTCTCATATGGATTTTTGACTTATAATGACCTTTGGACTTCTAAATAACCCTTGGTATTCCAAGTGAATTTTGAACTTCAACATGACTTTTGGACTCCTTTGTGTCTTTTGGAATTCTACATGTGACCTTTAGACTTGTACATGTGGCTCTTTTGTCTATACATGACCCTTGGACTTCCACATATTTATATTTACAATAATTACATCATTACATCATTACTTTCACATGATGATGTGGTGAAATCAAGGAAAGTCACTAAAATTGATGACTTGGACTCGTAGTGATCCAAGTGGATATTGGTGGCCACCCGCTTATTCCACCTAGACCTCCCCAATCGGTTTCATCTGTTTCCTTGTTCATTTCACCATTTACTATATTTAGCAGTTTTTTAGGTCCTGAACTTCTAGAGAAATTTTGACCCCCTAAATGACTTTTTTTGGTGTCTGCGACAGGCCTGTTTCCATAGGCAAAGGCCTACGATGAAACCTATAGTACTCAGTGAGACCTTTCCAATAAGGTATCGTACGTGCCAAATGGAGATAATATAACCAAGTTACGACCCCGGGAAGTTGGCTACCTAACTAACCCCAACGGGGCCCACAAACTCTTGGTGTTACATCTCCTGGGGTTAGGGTTTTGGTTGTTTAGGGTTTTCTCATGTTCTCCGCTAATAAATAGGCCCTTGAGCCTCATTGCAACACAGTTCAGAGGCATGTAGCTGCCACATCTCTTTTCAGAGATAAGCTACCATCGCTCGAGCTATCTTATTTCCATTATATTTGTAACCATAGTTCAGTATTTTTCTATTAATGAAATGAAGTGTTTTTTTGCTGCATCTCTGTGTTTATGATTATATCTGTAAGTTTTTGCGTTCCTGTTTAAGTTTGGATCAATGGTATCAGAGCGGTCTGCTCTTTCTCTATTTTTCTTTGCATGTCCCCAACGAGATCAGGGTATGAGGAGTTATGGCTTGATCTGGTTGAACCAATGCAAGATCATGCTCGCAAAAACCGACGACCTCCCATGGTGGAAGAAAAGAAAGATGAGGGGACAAGAGATCCTTTCAAAATGTTACTCAAGGAAACCCTCGAGTGACAGAGGGATGCGATGATGGATAACTTTGCCCAGATCCTTCGATGGCTACCCACAGGCATGCATCTTCATCCAGCAGCCACTTGTTGTAGTGGCTACAACCACCCTCCAAAATTTGGTCTGCACCAATTTCAGAACCTCCCTTGAAGAGTTTCACTTGATGACTGCACACACTCAAGTTCACTCCGTGAGCTCGTGTGAGTCTTTACATTCACCTTGTTTGTTTATTGCATTCAAGTCCCTGCATGTTGATGTCTAAGTCATGCTTGTGAACATGTTCTGATTATGCTTAAAGTCTTTGATTCGTATGTGTTTGTTTTTTTCGCCATGAAATCATCTGGCGCACTCACACACAGAGTCACATTCATTGACGTGCAAGCGTCATCTCAATCATGAACGATCAATCACGAGTGTCACACTTGTCGGTTGCATCGTCGGTCAGTCATGTTGAACATGTGTGTCTGGATGGTTTGGTCGTTTCGTCGTCAAGTCATGCGAGTGTGTGTTCGTATGATCACCTATGCATCTTTCGAATATTCACACACTTAGTAATTTTGCTGAAGTTCTGACGACCTGACTCCTCACTGACATTCGGACCATCACCCTGCTTTCAACTCGATCAACTATCAACTAGAACAACGTAGAAGCACCAAGCTAGTCCTTTCAAGTTACGGTGACTACAATCAACTCTCATGCTGGCCACCTGGATAGTCGGACCCGACAGTCACCCTGGGACTGACTCCCCAAAAAAATTGTGCAGAGGACATTGACCTCACCCGTTCAATTGACTGAGGAGATTACACAGACAGGCTGGATAGACACCAAGTGCCCGTCCCTGTCTCCTTCAGAAAATTGCGCAGTTTGCCCAGTCAGTCATTCAGACTGTCGACCGACTGTTCATCTCATAAATTGTGCAGTGTTCATGAGCAGGCCTTCCGCTGCCCATCAGTCAAATCAACTCAGAAATTTCGTAGAGATGATTAATAGGCTGACCTTGTGGCCTTAGTATAGTTTTCCCAGCCAGCAACTCCTAGTAGCAGACTGCCTGTTCCCACAAGGAATTGCGTAGTTTTTGCTGCTAGTGACTGAGTAGTCAACTACCAGTTCCCTCTGGGAATTACACAGTTTTGGCTGCTAGTGACCCAATAGCCAACTGGTAGTTCCCTCTGGGAATTGCGCTGTTTTAGCTATTAGTGACCCTAGCAACCAACTAGCAGTTCCCTCTCGGAATTGTGCAGTTATGACTGCTAGTGACCTAACAACCAATTGGTAGTTCCCTCTAGGAATTGTGCAGTTCTGGCTACCAGTCTCCCATACAGTTCCCTAGAAAAACTGCCCAATCCCTGCCTACTGATCCTTCATGTAGCCTAGCCCGTTCCTCTGGAAAATTGCACAAATCTGACTCTCCAGCCCCTGTTGACTGATCATTTTGGAAAATGCGCAGAGCATGCCTACCTTTCCCTCCTCCAGCCTGGATTGTCCCTCCCAAAATTTGTGCAATTTTTCCTCCCAGCTGAGCCATACCTTGCAGACAGTCACTGTCAACTCAAATTGTCCATTTCCATCTCTTCGTGACTCTTGCGCAGTTTTCATCAGGAGTTGCCTGGAGCCATCATCCCACATCATAGCCCTGCTACCTCTCTCGGTCACCTGCATCCGAATGATCATGTGTCATGGTAGACTAGAAGGTTTTGGATTTGATGTTGTCTCATCATGAGTGACTGCAGGTACAGGCACACCAACAAACATGTCAAGACAACGAAAGGGATGAACAAAGGGAGCACATGTAGATGGACAACTTCACCAACGGGCGAACGAATGAAGCATGCGACGTGGACAAATGCGATGAACATGCACATTCGCGAACAAGTGAGCTTGTCAATCCTTCCAGCATGAAAGCAAGGAACAACATGCTAAAGCTTCATCAAACAAACCAAGGACCATCGAAGACTCCACGCACTTCGCCATGCAGAGGAGAAGCTATGACACACCATGAAGACATCCATCACTCAGCATCACTGTAGATCGACATGCACTCCAGTAGGAGCATGAATGTACCAGCATTGTCATGTCAAGTCATGTCGAGTCAAGTCATGAGTCATGTTGCCCACATCTCCACTATGGGCTTGTTGTTAATCAATGTGATGTAACATGGAAGTCCAAGAGACCCACTTGTTGAACATAGAGTCATGTTAGTCGGAAATTCATGGAAGTTGAATGGTCATGAGGGTAGTCGAACATCCACAAGGCTCAGTTTCACCCTTGGCTATAAATACCCTCCTCATTTGTGCATGAAAGGACTTTTCACCTCAGCTCCTCCTACGTAGCCAAGAGAGTCTGTAATATTTTCTTTGAGGAGTAAGTAGTGGCTCCAACGCACCGCTGACGAGGTTAGTGATGTATGGTGTAACGATGTGTCTTGCAACTTTCACTTAATTCAGAAGCCTGTCAACATGCCAGCACGTTTTCACACATGTATTGTATTTGTTGTAAGACTGATTTTTAACACTTGTAATGCATGTTGCTTTAACCCGTGTTCTACATCTGAACTGATTCATTTGTTGTAACACATAATCTATTAATGGAAATGTGTTGTGTATGCTTCTAATGTTGTCTCATCCGTGTCGACTTCTCTGTCGGACATCAGATAGACCTTCCACATGAACCTTGTTGTAACAATCGTTGCACTCGTTTGGACTGATCCGTGAGTGTTGTACATGTTATCTTACCTTGTATGTTGTGATTGCCACATCCGAGTGGACTGCTTCGCCGGAAGCTGCATATGTCCTTTGTGTTGTGTGCTCATAGCTGAGTTGGGGTTGATCCCTTTCAACCTGGAACTCACCTTCACCTTCTTCCCCTCACAGTGAAAGAATCATTTACACAAGTACACTTACACTCACCAGGCACGTGAACCTCACTTCTCGAAGACACAACAAACCACTCTCATGTGATGACAAGCAAGAGTTGAGGAAAATCCTTAAGATAATGGCAACCCGGCCATCATACCAGATGGGACTCCCACACCAAACAATGTGAGGTCTAGTTGGGACTTCATACCAGGGTGATCCCCTGAATGTTGACGAGTCCAACACCGTCAACATTTTTGGTGCTAGAAGGAGGGCCTGATGACAAGCTGTATCCTCTCATCTAGTTTTGAACCTTAGCACACCTTTCATGGAGTCTTTCACTCTTCTTCCCCCGTGGTGTTTTTCGAATCGTGAAGATGTCTCCATTATGGGGAATCTTTTCAATCTCTTGTCCACTCACACATATGATGGTGAAGGCGAAGCGGCCTGTCCTGAGCACTTAAATAACTTTCTTTCCATGATTCATGACGAAGATGAGTTTTTTGATGAACAGGTTGGTTTGCTGCTTGCATACACACTTTGAAAAGCTCCATTTCGTTGGTTTCTCAGGCTACCAGCTGATACTATGCACTCATTTAAGCACTTATGTGATCTTATTGAAGACATGTTCTATCATTTTGATCCAGACCATCTTGACCGGAAACTGTTACAGCAATGGAGGGCTTCGCATGAATCAGTTATTGATTTTTGAGAGCGCTTCTGTGACTTGCAGTTTCAAGCTCCGAGGAGCCAGATGAAATTTTCTTATCTTTGGGACCGATTTGACTATTGCCTTAAGAAATTTTCCCTTCCCAAGAGAAAGCTTGAAATCAAGCCTCGCTCAAAATTCTTCATTAATGGAGCTACACACTCTCATGTGGAGGCAGACATCATCTTAACTGACTATCTACCTTCCTCTCATTCAACAGCTCCACCATTGTCAAGTGATGTTGAAGAGCATGCTCACATGACTGCTCATCTTTCACATTCTCCCAACATCACTTCACTCAATTTTCATGCAGATTTGGTTGTGAGTCCTTCAAGTTCTCATATGCATTCTTATCTACGACCTCCGTCTTCACACTTGGGTGTTCCTTTGAATGATGTTGTCTTGTGTTCGTCCATTCTGGACTCTTCACTTGTTGTGAACGAGGAGCAAGCCATTGACGGAGTTGGTGTTGTAGAACCAACATGCGTTGTCATTCATGAAGAGTATGAGTGGGAGCTTAAACATCACCACTCAGCAAAGGATGAATCCCTTCCGTTCGAGCCCCCTTCGCTCTTTCCTAAAATCGTTGGTGAACCTACCATCCATGATTTTGCATGTGTGTCTTCATCCACGGATGCACCCATTGTTGATCTTTCACAACACACACCGTATCTTAGCCCATTATCCAACAACAGAGAGGCCCAATCATTCATTGGAAATCCACTTGATCTTTCATCTACTCTTTCCAAAAACGCAGAGGGTGGGCATCCTTCCTTCTCATCTACCCCTCTGTTTGATTCATAAAACCATGAGGATGCCAACCAACATCCTGAATTTTTTGATCTTGGTTTTCGTGATCTCTTCACCTCATCATCCAATCATGATGTTGATTCACTCATTATTAATTTGTCTAAGCCACTGGTCTATGAAGATCCATCTGTCAACGAAGTCAAAACCCCACAGACCATCGAGGCACTTCAACCCGAGCTGATGGTTATGTCAAGCCCTTGCTGTCCTGAGGTTGGTTTCACTTCTGACCAGGAAATTGTTCAAACACTCAAGGCTCCTCACCACTCATTTGTATGCACTCAAGATCAATCTAACACTCAGATTTTACTCCGTCCACTTGAGCTACACTATCCCATCTCTCATGCATTGGAGGAATCTTACACAGCAAGCATAGTTGTGCAACACAAGTGGCCTACATTTCTCACGTTTGCTTGCATATCACGGTCAAGGGAATGCATACACTCAACATCTACACACAGTGTAGCACAACACCATGGAAAGTCCATAGAGTGCATGACATGTGCTTTCACTCATTTTTGTTTTGTGGACGCTTGTAACTTTGGAGTGTGTATGTTTTCATTGTTGTATCTTTCACATTTGCTGGTTCGCACAACTGGGTTGCTTGCGAACCAAGCCTTCACCAACATGGGTCAACCAATGCGCTGGTGGCTGCAATTGAAATATCACTTCACGTGATCAAATCCATGCACCATTAGCTTAGGAGTAGGAGTAGTGTTTACTTTCAGTTTGCTTGCTTGTTTTCTTTCTCGCTTTGCATGTTTGTTTGTTTGCTTGCTTGTGTGTTTTCTTACTCGCTTTCCTTTCGCTTTTACTTCTGCTTTTGCTTTTCTTTGGTTACTTTCTTTTCTTACTATTTTTGTTTACATTTGTTTTGTTTATTTAGTACATTACTATTTTTGTTTCCGGAAATAAGTGCTGCCAACTATTACGTTCTGGCTTTTGAATAGGGTATGTCGTAGAAATTTGGAGAGACTTGTGACACTACAGCACTTGGCCATCCTTGTGTTTTCCTTCTCTGTGCTTGGTTGTAACCTTCGGCCGATGAAGTCCTGACAGAAAACATGAACCATCTGCAAGGGAAGTTTCGGTCCAACCGTGAACCTGTGTACACACTAGGAAACCCCATGAGTGTACTCAGTCTTCTGCTCTATGTGTTTAAGCTCATCCAACTAGTAGAAACAGAGAAGGGTAAAATCTAAACAAGCAAACCTATGTCAGAGGTCTTACATGCTTCTCTGAAGGAACAACCTCTTCTGCTCCCAATAAGTTGGGATATCTCTTTCGCCCCAGAAATAAATAAGTGCCTATGCACAGTTCTCTTAAAAAATATAAAGGCGAAAGAAGAGAAAGGCTTCCTATGTAGAGAGGTGAAGCATGCAACTCCATCGGGGTACTAACTAGGCTCGCTAGTAGTGGAGCAATGTGTGTGTTCCTACATGACTCCATCGGGGTACTGTCCAGGCCCACTGGCAACGGAGCAACACCAGAGATGAAAACTTATACTCTGAAAATGTTTAACTCAAGAACTAAACTACCCTTCCCGGATTCGAAACACTGAGATCTAAGCTGAACTTTTGATTTTGTTTTACTGAGTTGGCAAAGGGTGAACCATGTATGTCCATAGGGTAAGTGGGGAAACTGAAGTAACCTGCACAACGTTTCAATACTCCTTGAAAGACCAAGGCCCTGTACTAGCAATGAACCGAAACAGATAAGTTGGATTTCCACCAGTGTGTCACCAAGTGTTGTAGCGGCTACAACCACCCTCCAAAATTTTGGCCTGCACCAATTTCAGAGCCTCCCTTGAAGAGTTTCACTTCATGACTGCACACACTCGAGTTCACTCCGTGAGCTCATGTGAGTCTCTACATTCGCCTTACTTGTTTATTTTATTCAAGTCCCTGCATGTTGATGTCTAAGTCATGCTTTTGACCGTGTTATGCTTATGCTCAAAGTCTTTGCTTTGTATGTGGATGTTGTGTTTGCCATGAAAGAATCTGTCGCACTCACACATGGAGTCACATTCACTATCACGCAAGCGTTGTGTCCATCATGAATGATCAATCACGAGTGTCACGCTTGTCGCTTGCACCGTTAGTCATTCATGTTGAACATGTGTGTCTGGATGCTTTGATCATTTCGTCGTCAAGTCATGCAAGTGTGTGTTTGTATGATCACCTATGCATCTTTCGACTGTTCACACACTTAGTCATTTTGCTAGAGTTCTAATGACTAGACTCCTCACTGACAGCCAGACCATCACCCTACTTTCAACTCGATCGGCTATCAACCAAAATAGCACAAAAGCACTAAGCTAGTCCTTTCAAGATGCGCTACCCGCAAGCAACTCAATCAACGCTCATGCTGGCCACCCGGACAGTTGGACCTCGCAGTCACCCCAGGACTAACTCCCCTCAAAAATTGCATAGAGGCCATTGACCTCACCCGTTCAACAGACTGGGGAGATTGCACAGACAGGCCGGACAGACACCAAGTGCTCATCCTTGTCTCCTTCAGAAAATTACGCAATTTTCATAGACAGTCATCCGGAAAGTCGACCGACTATTCATCTCAAAAACTGTGCAGTGCTCATGAGCAGGCCTTCCATTGCCCATCAGTCAGCTTAGCTCAGAAATTGCACAGAGATGATCAGCAGGCCAACCTCCCGGCCTTAGTGTAGTTTTCGTAGCCAGCAGCTCCTAGCAGTAGACTGCCTATTCCCTCGAGGAACTGCGCAGTTTCTACTGCCAGTGACTGAGTAACCAACTGTCAGTTCCCTCTGGGAATTACGCAGTTTTGGCTGCCAGTGACCCCAGCAACCAACTAGTAGTTCCCTCTCGGAATTTTGCAATTTTGATTGCCAATGACCCCAACATCCAACTAGAAGTTCCCTCTTGGAATTGCATTGTTCTAGCTGTTAGTGACCCAGCATGCAACTAGCAGTTTCCTCTGGGAATTGCCCAGTTCTAGCTGCCAGTTTACCAGACAGTTCCCCAAAAAAACTACACAATTCCTTCTTACTGACCCTTCATACAACCCGACTTATTCCTCTGGAAAATTGCGCAAATCTGGTTGTCCAACCCCTGCTGACTATTCGTTCCGGAAAATGCACAGAGCATGCCTGCGTTTCCCTCCTGCGGCCTAGACTGTCCTTCCCAAAATTTGCGCAATTTTTCCTCCCAACCAAGCCGGACCTTGCAAGTAGTCACTGTCGACTCAGATTGTTCGTCTCCATCTCTCAGTGACTCTTGCGCACTTTTCATCAGGAGTTGCCCGGAGCCATCAACCAGCATCACAGCCCTGCTGCCTCTCTCGGTCACCTGCATCTGAATGATCATGTGTAATGGTAGACTAGGATGTTTTGGATTTGATGTCGTCTCGTCATGAGTGACTTTAAGTATAGTACACCAACAAACATGTCAAGGCGATGAACGAGATGAACAAAGGGAGCACATGTAGATGGTGTTATCAATATGATATTTCTTTCAAAGTTAAAGAAGGAAGAAAAGTCAAAGGTAACCACAAACCACTTTTGGATATCAGGACCTAGCCTTCCTGATGCTCAGAGAGGGCTCTCTCTTTATAATTTAACTTTGTTTTAGTTAAGATGATTTTAGGCTAGTTATTGTTTGCACTTGGGTTTTGGTTTGAATTTGGGTGGTGGGATCACTTTACTTAGATGAACAGAGGTTTTCTTTTACCATTGGGCTATGGGTTTGAATGTCAGACAAACAAGACTGGATTCAATTCTAAAAATAGTTTCTACAGAGCAAGATAGATGAGTTACTACAGATCTCAAAAGCTAAATGGTGAAATGGTTTCAAATTAGATCCAGGGAGCAATTAAGGGTTCCCTAGGCCGGACTCTGGAAGGAATGAAAGAAGTCAACCGGGATGGGAGAGCAATTAAGGGTTCTCAAATCTGGGTATCAGAAGAAAACATGTAAATGACTAACTGTGAAAAACAGAGTGTACTTCGACAAATTCTAAGTGATATCTCGAGTTAATTCATTCAAATTTAGAACACATTTAAGATTATGAAACACATAAGAAGGTAACAAAATAAAACAAAGAATATACTTCACTGCAAATAGCTTATCTCATGAATCATGTAGCGAAATGCTTTTATTACTTGCTCCAGTCTGTTGACTTGAAAGTGGTACAATCACACTTAGGTTTTAAGATCAAAATAACTCTACAAATGTAAAATAATCCACCATAATACTTTGAATTATGAAGTATTTATACAAAAAGGAATTACAAAATATCTCAAACTGCATTGATAACTAATCTAGGAAAAATAAATATCTTCATGCAAGAAGATAGAGACAGCTAGTGAACTGTTGCTTGTTGTCCCTGTTATTTAAGTTCTGGTGGCTTTGCTCTTTGATCTTTTGCCATTTAAGCCGGTTGGATGTTTGGTCTTCACGCTGGATGTTCTGTTTTACTTTAACCTTTCATCTGATACTCTTTCATCTGATACACTTTAACCTTGCTAACTTATCAATATCCTTTTACTGTGCTCTTTTACTTTTTACCGTAGACTTGTATTTTTACTGTGTTTTTCCTATAGTAAATCATTCAATTTTTCCCATCTCTCATCATTTGGTAATTAGATATTGAGCATCTTTCTATATCTTTCATCTGCCTCTGTATATTTGGCAAAAGTAGGATTATTAATAAACAGGTGTTTTACCTCATGCTGGAGGTAAAATAAGTTTTCAAAAGTTTGATACAATACTTTTCCTATTGGTACGCCCTTCATGGATGAAGTGATTACCTGTTCTCTGGCCACTTCCCTGATCTTCTTATTGTAATCCTCATGTGTCATTAACTTATCATTTATAACTAAGGGATTAGGTAATCCCTTTTCCTTCAAAAGTTCGAACTTAATCATGAACTTGTCAATGGCTAGTTGCATGTTTTGACACTTATCTTCTAAGTTCAACATCAAATTCTGTTGAAAATAGCAACAAGAAATGCTAAAAATAGAAATTTTATAAATAGCATTTCAGGTACCAATGTTGAAAATAGCAACAAGAAATGATAAAATAGAAATGCTAAAAATAGCATTGCTATAAATAGCCTTTCGGGATAGATTCCAATTTTAATTAGTCCCTGAATTAAAATTGAGAATTAAAATTCGAATTTGGTCTTAGCAATTGTTTGAAAAATAGTTAATTAATTCATCTTGAGTTAATTAGTTGGAGAAATTCAAGCTAGAAGTCTTTGTGAAGGCATGCAACAGTTATCCCTTAAATTAAGGAGATTATCCATTAATTAAGGAGATAAGAATGAATTGTATTTGAGTTGTAATTAGTTAGCTCAGTTAACTGAGTTAAGTCCAGTTAAATTAGTTCCAAACAGTTTGAGGAACTAATTGTGAGTTCAGTGAGTTAATGCATGCATGCATGTAACTAGTGTACTCTAGATAACTGAGGATTCTCTCATAAATAACTCATGCATGTCAGTTCAGAAAAAGACCCAGTTGAGATTAAAGACAGGGACATTGTACTATGAGTTGGAGGAATTTTTCTATAAAAGAAAATCATTCATGCAGAAGGAACTATCTCCTTCAGGACTACACAGTTAATTTTGAGTTTAATGTGTTGTGTGAGAGGTAAATTCACACAGGTGGTAGCATTGGACCGCAGGAGAAACTGCGCAAGGAAATAGGAGGCTTGGAGGGCAGAGGAGAAGGTTTGTGAGAAGCCTTTGACTGTCTATGAGTAGCAGAGGGATTGTACTGAGAGCGGGATAGCTTGTGAGCTAATGCTTTGTGTAATTCAGACATATTTCCACTTGTATGATATTACAGAGATCGAGGTTTTTAGTTGAGGCTTTCCCCAAAGTATTCTTCTGTGTTTCATGTGTATGATTTCTTCTTCTCTATTATATGTGTTCTGATTGATCTAGCCCAAATTGATTAAGCTTCCGCAAGTTTGATAGTAGAAGTAGATTATAGTATTTTGCTTTGGTATATTGCATTATCGAGTTAATCTACAGTTAGATTTTCTATATAGATCTCAGAGGTAGATTTATAGAGAATTTGCAAGAAATTCTACATGGTATCAGAGCCAAGTTTATCGGAGCACTAAACAGTATACGAAGAAGAGAATTCGAAGTAAAAAAAAATAAAAAAATGGGCCACGAGTTTTCAGAGCAGATCTGAGTTTTTTTGTGCAAAATTTTCAGAAACAAATAGCAGATCTAGATTCCTTGTGGAAAAAGACCCAAATTCAAAAAAATAATCGGTTGAATTGGAGTTCGAATGAGGGAGATATCGCTGATTTAAAATCAGGTCTTTTTCTAGAAAATTTCGTGACGGCAGGCAAGATAAAATAGATTGGTGTGCTAGCCAAGAAACTGTATGCACTTGAGGTACAAGATGCATGCAAAGCTTTGAGGAGAAAGGCAAAGGTTAGATACTTGGTGGTTGAGAGGGAGAGTAAATTACCTCTCAACATGCAGCGCCAGAAGAAGTCTCAGACAATTGTGGAGGAGCCACAATTGGTGAAGCAACTTTAGGAGGTTGTGGAGTAGCCACAACTAAAGAAGCCGAGAGGAAACCGAGTGGAGGCATCCACTCATGCAGAGACCTCAAGTAGAGGGAAATTTCGAGTCAAGTGGGCAAAGTGATCACATGCATCCATACCTCTAGGTGTGAGGTGGGGCAATGTGAAGTGATTGTCCCAAGAAGGTTGAAATAGGGGTAGGATCCTTGAGGTGCCCAGCCTTTTTGATTAGACCTTGCTACGGGAGCCCTGATGAGGAGTCGCAGGACTGGCTGAGTGGGTAGAAACAGATGCGGATGGAGTGACAGAGAGAGCTATAGTGCAGGAATCCCAAGACAGCGTGGAGCTAGCAGGCTGCAACAATGCGAGAGGCACAAGAGTGTTGCACCAGTGCAGGATGGCACAGAGAGGTGTGCAATGTGCGAGATGCATGGAGTGTTGCAGTAGCTTAGAGGTCACATAGGGAGCACTTGTCAGCGACAAAGGGAGCTTCGGCATCAGAGGGTGTTTCTAGCCCAACAGGGAGATCAGTTGGGAGATTTTTTGTTTCTAGAGTTGTTGGAGCAACAACACTTGGTAGAAGTGTTGCATGCAGAACAATTTGAAGGTTTATGATAGGGTTTGAGTTGAATGCCTTTCTTGTTGACAGGGAGTGTTGAAAATAGCAACAAGAAATGCGAAAAATAGAAATGTTATAAATAGTGTTAGTGTCAGTCTCTCCAGCCTTCCTCTAGTGATCAAATATGCTCTTACAAAGTGGTCTCAGAGTGTCAAGGTCAAATTTTGTCATTTCAGTGAGTCTTCAAGCAAAATTTGGTCACTAGGCATTAGGTCTAGGCTTTGCCCAAATTTCAGTCCATGTCATCATTCAGCTGAGCCTATCATCATTCAGAGGGTTGTCATTATCATGTCAGTGTCTAATGAGTCTTTTTACAACTTATTCATGCTTCAGTTGTGCCTAGGCAAGGTCATTCCCTCTCCTAGGGTTTTGAAGGCAATTTCTCTTGGGCGGCTAAATAATCAGCAAAACTCATATCCTGATGTTCATACACCTTCCCCTATCCTTAAAGTACCTTATAAAACACTTCCCATCCCTTAGATCCGCCAAATTCCTCATGTTTTCACAAACCCTAGTTTCTAGCTACAACCTGGCAATTTTCTAGGTTGGGCCTGTGTTTTTCCCTTTTGGACCCCTTCCCCTCACTCAATCTCTGAGATTCCACTTTCTCCTGCTTCCTAACATCCCTCCCCACTCCCAAAAATTTCCCCAAGAATTTAGAAGTCCCCTATCCCCTTCATTTCGCTTCATTTCGACGAAATTCCTTGTTTCACACATCGGGACAAGTTTCACTCAAATGATGTTCCAGAGCAATCAAAGATGAATTTTGGAAAACTGAGAGAGGTTTTCTCCCACAACATGCCAAAGAGGAAAAACCTCCTTCAATTTTTTCACAGGTGTCATTTTTTGAGAGAAATGTCAAGAATACCGTTGCCTCAGGAGAATCAAAGACACCTCTGAAGTGACCTTGGGAAAATCAAGTTTTCGCCTAGCTGGGTTGGCCAAATGATTTTCTTGATAGATAAAATGATAACTAGACACAAAGAGCTTTCTAATGAGCTATCATGAGCTCAATTTGGGGTTGAGGAAGGCATTCAAAAGTTGACTGCAACAGTACTCTTCTTTCAGGCAGCCTCATTTGGCACTTTTTGACCAGTCTTGGGAGATTTGATTTTTGATAGGTCAAATCAACTCCAAATTGAAACATTCTACTTGAGTTGGAAAGTAGACTCAAATACCTTTCCAACGAGCCCTCCTGCGCCTGATTCCAACACCGGGAAGGCCTCCAAAAGCCTCCTGCAAGGTGCGCGACCCGTTGAGCCAGAGGTGCGCGACCCGTTGGGCAAGGTGCGCGACCCGTTGGGCAAGGTGCGCGACCCGTTGAGCTGTCTTGCTGCAAACTTCAAAAAATTGCCCAATCTTCCTCCAAATCATCAAATTTGTTCAAGATAGGCTATTTACACATTGTTTTGGAGGTTGGTGATGGATGTAAGCCCTCATGCTATGATTTTAACCTCAAATCGTGCAAATGAAAAGACTTATATGGCTGCTTGTTAATGTTTGTAAAATGCTAGGGTTTTGTGACTGTTTCAAGTGATTTTGTCCCATTTGGTCCCTTCCCTCTTTTCCTCTTTCAGTCATAGTCATGCTTGCATCTCTGTCCCATATTATTTGTACATAAAATGTTGACTTTTTCCCCCATCCCTAAGCTATAAACCCTACCCCTCTCACAAGCACACAAAACCCTAATTCCCTCTACCATACACATGAGAAAATAGAACAAAAAAAAAAGATGCATTTGCAAATAAAGAAAGGAGTCATGTGAAAATAAATGTTGTTGTATATCTAGAGTCATGCACATAACCCCTACATGCCCTTGGCATCCCCTTGTACATGAAAACCTTCCCTCTATGTTAAAACAATGTACATGTACTCCTTATCAAAAAATTTGCCTTATGATACACATGAACTCCTATAAGTAAACTTGGTGTATGGTGTCCCTATGTCCCTATTGATACATGTATGCCCCTTCCATGTTCACTATCATACATGTTTTTGTCCCATATGAGATGTTCTTTGCAAATGATTTCCCAATGTTAAAATGTGTTCCTATTTGCATGACAATTTGTAAAGTTTCCCTTGAAATTCCCTATTATTTTCATATATTCCCAATTCCTTGTACAAAGGTCCCTCCCCTAACATTTCCCCTCATGTTTTTTCCCCTTGAAACAGCATAGAGTTCAGTACTTTTGCAGGCAGAGGCAGCAGTTCAATTTGTCCACTTTACTCCTAAACCATGTCAGAAACCGAAACTTATGAGCAAAGTGATGACCATTCGTCATCTACAGAGGTTGAGGTACAGAGGAGGCCTCATAAGGGTGGAAAGGGCGGTCATCATAAGCGAGAGGAGCCCACCTCTTTGACCGATTTGCAGGGGTGGATTTTACAAGGCGAAAATGAAAGTGTTTCAAAGGAGGTCGACCGAGGCTCTTAAGAGGAAGAAGAAGACCAACCCCCTCCGCATCTTGGCCGAAGATTCTCTCACTCATCATGACACCCACTAGCCTCTTCACAGCATCAAGTACAAAATTTTTTGGAAGTTTTGGCTCATTTTTGGCATTTTTGGGCAATTTACAGGTTTTGGCTTCTCAACGGGTCTCACCCCCGGTGAGACCCTTTGTCATCGTAGCTCCGTTTTGCAAAAACTCAGCATTTTTGGATTTTTCATGCAAAGTTACATATGCCCATCCATTACCTTGAGTTTTCATGGAGTTTTGGGCCTCCAAAAGGTCAAAATACAGCCAACTTTTGACTTTTTGCCCCTTTTTTGAGCTGCAGAAGTAGTCTTGGGAGAATTGACTTTTGACTAGGCAAATGACCTCCAAATCCAAAAATTCTGGTTGTGTTGGAAAGTAGACTTAGAGACCTTTCCAACAAGCTATCCTGCACCTGATTCTGACACCGGGAAGGCCTCCAAACAGGGCTCCAAAGTGCGCGATCCGTTGAGGAGGATGTGCGCGACCCGTTGATGAATTTGTGCCAGATTTGACCAGTTCAGCCCAGAATTTGCAGTTTAGCTCCAGTTTGACTTGCTGAGGTCGATGGTGGTCCTTTTGACTGTACTTGTGGCACTTTTTGGATACTTTTACTCTTGTTTTACTCTTCTAGAAGTTTCTCTCATGTAAAAGGGTAAATTTGACTGTATGAACTGGTTTCCAAGTTTTTAGAGGCAAGTTGTTTTGACTGCCTATTTTGTAGTGCTTAGTTTAGAAGTTGTTCAAAAAGCTCCTAGGATAGTGAGCTCGACCCATGGAGGCAGGGAAAGAGGTTAGATCATCTATATTATGTACTTTCATGCTCATTTTCATGGTTGGACTCTTGAGGGAGGAACTATCATTGTATATTTTGCTTGTATCTCTGCAATTTTTGGCTAAGGAAGACCAGGGTTTTGCAGTCATCTTTGGGATTCATGTGGACTCAGGTGTTGATGGTGTGTTTCTTTATGTTATTGTAAGCTTTGTGATGTGATTCATTTCCTTTCTATACTGCTGCATATTAAACAAATGAAGTGATAAAGTCAGAATTCATGTTTGCCATGCTCTACTTTTAAATTTGTTTAATTTCTATGTTTTCTGCTGTCTAAAGAGAATTCAAATCCATTGTTTGCTCTCTTTAGCCTTCTTTTCTTTCTTCCTAATCATCCCTTTCAGCTAAAAACATCAATACAGCTTCCTACCTTGCCCCAAAGACCCCCCTGCAGAAACTGTGTCCAATCCCCGCACCCTAAATTGCAGCTCCTCAATTTGCCACCAAAAACCCCAAAAACCCCCAAATCAACCTTCAAATCAGTTTACTAGCCTAATATCTGTGTTACCTTGATTGGTCATCTCTTCCCATTGAAAATTTACCGAGATTGACCGGAGAGAGCCTTCTCCTGCCCCGTAGGGCTAGCTACGAGGCTGAATGGTTTGATGTAGCTTTGAGATTTGCCTTTTCAGCCTGAGGTGAAATTTCAAGTGCTAACAAATAGCATTTTAGGTACCAGTGTTGAAAATAGCAACAAGAAATGATAAAATAGAAATGCTAAAAATAACGTTGCTATAAATAGCATTTCGAGATAGATTCCAATTTTAATTAGTCCCTAAATTAAAATTCGAATTTGGTATCAACAACTGTTTGAAAAATAATTAATTAATTCATCTTGAGTTAATTAATTAGAGAAATTCAAACTAGAAGTCTTTGTGAAGTCATGCAGCAATTATCCTTTAAATTAAGGAGATTATCCCTTAATTAAGGAGATAAGAATGAGTTGTATTTGAGTTGTAATTAGTTAGCTCAATTAACTGAGTTAAGTCCAGTTAAATTGGTTCCAAATAGTTTGAGGAACTAATTGTGAGTTCAGTCAGTTAATGCATGCATGCATGCAACTAGTGTACTTCAGATAACTAAGGATTCTCTCATAAATAACTCATGCATGCCAGTTCAAACAAAGACCCAGTTGAGATTAAAGACAGGGACATTGTACTATCAGTTGGAGGAATTTTCCTATAAATGAAACTCATCCATGAAGAAGGAATTATATCCTTCAAGACTACGCAGTTACTTTTGAGTTTAATGTGTTGTGTGAGAGGTAAATTCACACAGGTGATAGCTTTGGACCCCAGGAGAAACTGCACAAGGAATTAGGAGGCTTGGAGGGTAGAGGAGAAGGTTTGTGAGAAGCCTTTGACTATCTATGAGCAGCAAAGCGATTGTACTGAGAGCAGGATAGCTTGTGAGCTAATTCTTTGTGTAATCCAGACATTTCCACTTGTATGATATTACAGAGATCGGGGTTTTTAGCTGAGGCTTTCCCCAGAGTATTCTTCTGTGTTTCATGTGTATGATTTCTTCTTCTCTGCTATATGTGTTCTGATTGATCTAGCTCAAATTGATTAAGCTTCTGCAAGTTTGATAGTAGAACTAGATTATAGTATTTTGCTTTGGTATATTACATTATCGAGTTAATCTATAGTCAAATTTTCTACATAAATCTCAAAGGTATATTTGTAGATAATTTGCAAGAAATTGTACATGGTATCAGAGCCAAGTTTATTGGAGCAGTGAACAGTATATGAAGAAGAGAATTCGAAGTAATAAAAAAATTGGGCCGCGAGTTTTCAAAGCAGATCTGAAATTTTTTGTGCAAAATTTTCAGAAACAAATAGCAGATATAGATTCCTTGCGGAGAAAGACCCAATTTCAAAAAAAAATCGGCTGAATCGGAGTTCGGATGAGGGAGATATCGCTGATTTAAAATCAACTCTTTTTCTAGAAAATTTTGTGACAGCGGGAAAGATGAAACAGATTGGTGTGCTAGCCAAGAACCTGTATGCACTTGAGGTACAAGATGCATGCAAAGCCTTAAGGAGCAAGGCAAAGGTTAGATACTTGGTGGTTGAGAGGGAGGGAAAATTACCTCTCAACATGCAGCGCCAGAGGAAGTCTCAGACAAATGTGGAGGAGCCACAATTGGTGAAGCAGCTTCAGGAGGTTGTGAAGCAACCACAATTGGAGAAGTCGAGAGGAGACTGAGTGGAGGCATACACTTATGTAGAGACCTCAAGTAGGGGGTAATTTCGAGCCAAGTGGGCAGAGGGATCACATGCATCCATACCTCCAGGTGTGAGGTGGGGCGATGTGAAGTGGTTGTCCCAGGAAGGTTGAAATAGGGGAAGGATCCTTGAGGTGCCCAACCTCTTTGATTAGACCTTGCTACAGGAGCCCCGATGAGGAGTAGTAGGACTGGCTGAGTGGGTAGAGACAGATGCGGATGGAGTGGCAGAGAGAGCTACAGTACAGGAATCCCAAGACAACGCAGAGCTAGCAGGCTGCAACAATGTGAGAGGCACAGGAGTGTTGCACTAGTGCAGGATGGCACAGAGAGGTGTTCAACGATGTGAGATGCATGGAGTGTTGCAGCAGCTCAGAGGTCACAGAGGGAGCACTTGTCAGTGGTAGAGGGAGCTTCAACATCAAAGGGTGTTTCTAGCCCAACAGGGAGGCCAGTTGGGAGATTTTTTGTTTCTAGAGTTGTTGGAGCAACAACACTTGGTATAAGTGTTGCATGCAAAACATTCCAAAGGTTCAGGATCGGGTTCGAGTTGAATTCTTTTCCTGTTGAGAGGGAGTGTTGAAAATAGCAACAAGAAATGCTAAAAATAGAAACGTTATAAATAACATTGCTATAAATAGCATTTCAGGTAGTAGTGTTGAAAATAGCAACAAGAAATGATAAAATAGAAATGCTAAAAATAGCATTGTTATAAATAGCATTTAGGGATAGATTCCAATTTTAATTAGTCCCTGAATTAAAATTGAGAATTAAAATTCAAATTTGGTCTCAGCAACTGTTTGATAAATAATTAATTAATTCATCTTGAGTTAATTAGTTGGAGAAATTCAAGTTAGAATTCTTTGTGAAGTCATGCAACAGTTATCCATTAAATTAAGGAGATAAGAATGGGTTGTATTTGAGTTGTAATTAGTTAGCTTAGTTAATTGAGTTAAGTCCAGTTAAATTAGTTCCAAACAATTTGAGGAACTAATTGTGAGTTCAGTCAGTTAATGCATGTATGCATGCAACTAGTGTACTCCAAATAACTAAGGATTCTCTCATAAATAACTCATGCATGTCAGTTCAGACAAAGACCCAATTGAGATTAAAGATAGGGACATTGTACTATCAGTTGGAGGAATTTTCCCATACAGGAAACTCATCTATGTAGAAGGAATTATCTCCTTCAAGACTACGCAGTTACTTTTGAGTTTAATGTGTTGTGTGAGAGGTAAATTCACACAGGTGGCAGCATTGGAGCCCAGGAGAAACTGTGCAAGGAAATAGGAGGCTTGGAGGGTAGAGGAGAAGGTTTGTGAGAAGCCTTTGACTGTCTATGAGCAGCAGAGGGATTGTACTGAGAGCAGGATAGCTCGTGAGCTAATGCTTTGTGTAATCCAGACATATTTCCACTTGTATGATAATACAGATATCGAGGTTTTTAGCTGAGGCTTTTCCCAAAGTATTCTTCTGTGTTTCATGTGTATGATTTCTTCTTCTCTGTTATATGTGTTCTAATTGATCTAGCTCAAATTGATTAAGCTTCCGCAAGTTTGATAGTAGAAGTAGATTATAGTATTTTGCTTTGGTATATTGAATTATTGAGTTAATCTACAGTTAGATTTTTTATATAGATCTCAGAGGTAGATTTGTAGAGAATTTGCAAGCAATTCTACAAATTCCTCTTAGTGAGGACTTTTCTGACTTCAAAAATTGTACCTGTTCTGTCAGGTATCTCAAGTTCTTGCAGCTTATACTTATTCTTGGAGTTGAGGAAGTGGATGATTCTTGCAGCTTCCTCTGGCATATCTCCAAGTTCTTCCTTGACTCTCTGAATGGCTTCCGTGGCCTGCTTTATAAAATCAATTTGTTAAAAAATAACCTGGATGGATGGCCAAATATCATTGATAGAGTCAATGATATTGGCCCACAGTTGCTCTTTAGCCTTACCTATAGGTTCACTCAGTGTCAGTTCTTTCTCCAGGCTTTTTATTCTTTCATTCATCCTTGTAGCCTTTTGTTGTTCTTCTTTATGCATGATCTGGGCAAGTCTGCAATCTGTCTCTAGGCTGGTGACTTTCTCCTTAAGTCTGTTCATCTCAGTGGTTTGAATGGAAATTTCTTCCATTGCTTTGACCATCCTGTTTGCTTCATCACCTGTAGAGCCTGTTGTTGTTGATCCTATTGCTGATGTAGTAGCCAGTAGTGCAGTGGCCATTGGAGCAGTGGGAGCTAAAGATGCTGCCAATGTAGAAGGTACA
This sequence comes from Pinus tabuliformis, assembly GCA_031772625.1. Lineage (NCBI taxonomy): Eukaryota > Viridiplantae > Streptophyta > Pinopsida > Pinales > Pinaceae > Pinus > Pinus tabuliformis. Next base: position 542,821,379 of record CM062820.1, on the reverse strand, counting down.
ACAATGGTAACTGTTGTAATAACAGTTCGAGGAGTATTATCTAGAGTAGCTTGTTTGAGTTGCATCAAGCTATCCAGTTCTTTCTCCATCTCCTTCAACTGGTCATTCAGTTGTAGCACTAAGTCCATCATTTCCTCATGACTGGTCTGGCTTTCCAGGACCTCTTTTGTCTATGAATATTGTGAAGGAGGCAACTTAAGTCTTGAGGTCTGCTATGTCCTCATTCTTCTTCTTGATTAATTTCTCTCTGGCCTTAATATCACTTGGGTCATAGCCCAGTTCAATGACCAAGTCCTCCATGGACTTTGGCCTGTGAGGAGGCCTTTTCCAGCTTCAATTGGGATATCACATTATCCAATGAATCTTTTAGCTTACTGGCATCCATCGCCTTTTCTGTGAGGGTGGAGTAAATCATTTCTCCAACCTTCTTATGGAACTCTATCTGATCAATGGGATGAGCATCCCTGGCCAACACCTCAAAATTTGTCTTCTTGTAATTTGCTGAGGTCTTTGGTTGCTGTACAGTGGGCTGTAAAAATGACACCTGCATTTTCCCTACTTTGATGTCAAAGGCTGACATCAATCTGGTGTGGTTTGGTGGTGTAAGCTTGAGATATTGTCCATATGTCTCTGCCTTCAATTTTTCATTCCTCATCTTTATTTCTTTGAATCTATCTTTGATATCCTTTTCCTTGTCAGTTGGCCTAACCAAGGAAGAAACCTCCATACTCTATTGTCTCTTTATCATTTGTGTGTTGGAGGTTGATGGCTGCTGTGTTTCACCTGATGCAGCTGTTTTTCACTTCTCTGCCCCATTTCCTCAGCGGCAGTTATTTCCACTGAAGCAATGTTCTACTCTTGTTCAAAGACAAGATTCAACTTGGGCCTCTTACTTGGCTCAAATAGCTCATCAGTAGTCTCCATGGCAGAGCTAGATGCCTCCTCCCTGTTCCTCTTAAGATTCTTCTCTTCATTGGCTGGGGTCTGAAGGACAGGAGGAATGTTCATTGGCTCCCCTTGTTCTCAAACCTGCAGGAAAGATTTGTGATCAAATTGTCTTTCAAGATCAATGAGTGTGTTCTCTACATCCACAACAATGTTGTCCATATCAATCAAGGTGTTCTCCACCCACTCATCCTGGTTACCAAACTGTTCAACGTCAGGACTTGGGTGGTGGATATATGCTCCCAACTTGACCCTGAGTATAAACTTGTTTATGACCCCATGAGGGTCATAGTGCTAGATGAAACTGCTTATGAATTTCATTTGTTGAAGTAACCTGTGGGCCTCTAGTCTAGCCTCTCTGTTGTTGCAAATGAATAGGCCCATTTGGTTTTTCACTTTGAACTGGGTTTTCTTCTTATAAGCTAGGAAGTGGAACTCATCAAAGTTGATGATTTTTTTGAAGTATTCAAGAGAAAATATCCTCATAGGGAGGTATTTGGGCAACTTATAGGGGGCTAGCTCATAGCCATAAATTCTGATCTTAGTGTGGTTTTGGTACAAGTACCAATCTCCCACCTTGTTGTTCTTGGCCAATTACAGTACCCTCTTGATGTCTTGGGTGATTCTAGGTTGAGTAGTTGAAGTCAACATGTTCATGAATGGGTACACAAAGGAGTCTATGAAGTCTTTGTAGGTGAATGCTATGGAAAACTTTTGGACCAAGGGTGTCTAGTAGATGACTGATCTCTCCTTTCCCTTGGTGTCCAATTTCTGGATCCTCATAGGGAACTTGTCTGTCTGGTAATACAAAAACATATAAAACAACACTGAAGAGTATTTGAAAACTCTTTCAGTGGGCAGTTTGGTGAATTGTTCATGCATTCTGTTTGCAATGAATTGAGCATAATCATACATAATAGCAGGAGGCTTGCCTGGAGTGAAAATGGATAGAAAGGCCATGATGACCTCATCCACAGGCTCATCTGATGTGTATCATAGGATGCATGAGAGCATGGTGATTATGCGCCTGCCAGTCTCTGAAAAAATGGTGGCAGAATAGGGTGTAGTGTCTGTAGGAGTATGGCGTTCCTCAATGATGAAATTCTGGAAGATTTGCTTGATTTTGACTGGGTTTAGTGTGATGTACAAGTCCAACATGTTTCCAATGGACAGAGGGGTCTGATTGGGGCTAGATTGATTTGAAGCATCTGGTTGATTGGCTGAGGTGTAATGGTGAATAATAACTCATGGTTTGGTGCCACAATAGCCCTTTGGCTTGGGAATAGCAGGCTTGATAAAAATGTACAATATCAGGGAATGGGTGAACTTCTAGGAATGTGTATTTGGGTAAATTGGATTCCCAAAGGTGAATGTCATCTACATGGTTTAGGAACCTATCCTTACTCCAGCAGTGGATTTTCAGAAGGTGGCCTGGAGTAGCAATGTCTTTAATTTGGAAATCCCTATCTGCTAGGGCAAAATGGTCAATGTCCAGGTGAGGGGTTGACACAGGTTTGACATCCAGAGAGGTCTGGGTAGCCAACTTTAGGATAAATGTGGGAATCAGTCTTATACAGGCTGAAGCAGTGAGGTTTTGAAAACTCATGTGCAGTGATAGGGTTATGGTAGTTTGTAGGATAGGGGTTTGGGTATTCAGCAAGAAATACTCTCAATTCAAGGGAAATTAATTAAATTCAATTACTTTAATGTTTGATTAACTATACATTCTTGAATTTGAGAGGGTCGTTTATTGTTTGTTATCAAAATACCTGGAATTTGAGGTTCAGACTGCAAACTGGTTTTGATGGCGGCCGCATATGGTACTGTGGCTTCAAGTACGCTGTGGATGGCTGAATTGGGCATCCAGGGCGTACTCGGAAGGTACTCGGCAGTTGAATTCGGTTGCAGAAACTCGGGTTTGCGCAGGAAGGCTTGGAAGCTTTCGTAGAGAAAATTGAGCAAAAAGGGTAAAAATGGGGGTTTGCGGCCTTTTAACCGGCAACGGTTAGAAATTGGCACGGAAAATCATAATGAATAGTGATGGTTTTGGCTTACGTGGGGAGGCGATTTAGGGGGCCATCACACCGCTTTTGGCCATCGGGCGGTATTTTCCCGAGAGCACGCAAGTTAATGCAGTGCTACCACATAACCAAAAGGCGTTGGGGTGAAACCGCTCATATTGCGTGCTCTCGGGTGGGTAAACTTCGTGAGGTGAATGGACACGATATGGATGCACACCGTCAGATTTGGGGTGACAGATTTGACGGCTGTTGCGTGGTGAAGTTGCACGGCGGGAGCAGGGGTGGAGATTTGCGGGGCCCAGGGGAATTAATTACACTAAACTGTAATTAATTAATGAATCAGCGAGGTGAAATATGTAATGAATGGGTTAAATGTAGTGGGACTAGTGTTACAATACAACGGGGGACTTTATTAACCACACCAAGGGGGTGGGTTAAAAGGTTTATATGGGGGAAAATGTGAATTCACGGAGTTAGTTAAATAAAGTGGAAGGGAGAGAAAACTTAGAGCAAAAGGGGTTTTAAGTTGTAAAAGGGATTATTTCGGGAAATATAGGAATGGAGGAGCTAATAAAGAAATGCGGGGCGGAGGGGGGGGGAATTTAAAGGGTTTTTTGGGGTTTTTAGGGAAATTTAAGAAAATTAATCAAGGGGAAAGTGATTTTTTCAAAGGAAAAAATGTTTTTGGGTAGGGGAATGAATTCGAAGGGTAACTTGCCAGGGAATGTGTGAAACCAAGGGGCAAGGGTGAAAATGAAGGGAAAAGGTGTCTTCATAAGAAATGAAGGGGTAAAAGGGGAAATTAGTAAGTATTTAGTGGGGGGTGAAATGAAATGAAGGGGAAGTTAACCAAATCAGCTTATAAGCATCCTTTTACTTTCATAACTACTCCTGCACACTGAAACACATGATTAAACATGATAGATGTTCTTATGCTTCAATCAACTTTGTACTTTCTGCAACCTTTCTTCTACTTACCCTTTTACTTACCCTAACATTTTTTCTTCACTTTGTTGGGTGCATTTAAGCTAGCAAACCCTTTCCTTTCCTTTTTCTTTTGAAAAGTAAACTATCTACTTCTAACCTTATATCTTCCAATGGCTCAAATTAAGCTTATGAGCACATTTTATTTCTCTACCTATCTACTGATCTGCCAAGATTAAACAGTTTGGCTAGATCTTTATTCTCTAACTATAAATAGGAAATTTAAAACATGAAGTAGTCAAGATTAAACAGCTTGACTATCATGGGTTGTGGCATGTATGAAAAGCTACACACAACCATTATTTTAATATGGAAAACATTTGCAGAAAGAAAATGTATGTACAATATTACAAGACTTAACCATAGTCAATTCAAAATTATGAATCCTATTATTATAGGACTCTAACAGATGGACAAGTTCAACAACGGACGAATGAACGAAGCATGCGACGCAAACAAACGCGACGAACATGCACCTTTGCGAACAAGTGAGCATGTCAAGCCTTCCAGCATGAAAGCAAGGAACAACATGATAAAGCTTCATCAAGCGAACCAAGGACCATCGAAGACTCCGTGCACTTCGCCATGCAGAGGTGAAGCTATGATACACCATGAAGACATCCATCACTCAGCAGCACTGTAGCTCGACATGCACTCCAACAGTAGCACAAATGTACCAGCATTGTCATGTCAACTCAAGTCGATTCAAGTCATGAGTCATGTTGCCCACATCTCCACTATGGGCTTGTTGTCAATCAATGTGATGTAACGTGGAAGTCCAAGAGACCCACTTGTTGAACATAGAGTCATGTAAGTCGGAAAGTCATGGAAGTCGAATGGTCATGAGGGTAGTCGAACAGCCACAAGGGTCAGTTTCACTCTTGGCTATAAATACCCTCCTCATTTGTACATGAAAAGACTTTTCACCTCAACTCCTCCCACGTAGCCAAGAGGTTCTGTAATCTTTTCTTTGAGGAGTAAGTAGTGGCTCCAACGCACTGCTGACGGGGTTAGTGATGTATGGTGTAATGATGTGTCTTGGAACTTTCGCTTAATTCAGAAGCTTGTCAATAGGCCAGCACATTTTCACACACGTATTTTATTTTTTGTAAGGCTGATTTTTAACACTTGTAATGGATGTTTCTTTAACCTGTGTTCTACATCTGAACTGATTCATTTGTTGTAATGCATAATCTATTAATGGAAATGTGTTGTATATGCTTATAATGATGTTCCATCTGTGTCAATTGTTTTGTCGGACATCAGACAGACCTTCTTGATGAACCTTGCTGTAACAACCGTTGCACTCGTTCGGACTGATCCATGAGTCTTGTACATGTAATCTTACCTTGTATGTTGTGACTGCCACATCCGAGTGGACTGCTCCACCAGAAGCTGCATATGTCCTTTGTGTTGTGTGCTCCTAGCCAAGTTTGGATTGATCCCTTTCAACCTAGAACTCACCTTCACCTTCTTCCCCTCATAGTGAAAGAACCATTGACACAAATACACTTACACTCACCAGGCACGCAAACCTCAATTCTTGAAGACAAAGCAAACCACTCTCATGTGCTGACAAGCAAGAGTTAAGACTAATCCTTAAGATAATGGCAACTGGGCCATCATACTGGATGGGACTCCCACACCAAACGGTGTGAGGTCTAGTTGGGACTTCATACATGGGTGATCCCCTAAATGTTGGCAGGTCTAGCACCATCAACTTTTTTGGCGTTAAACGGAGGGCCTAATGACAAGATGTGTCCTCTCATCCAGTTTTGAACCTTTGCGCATCTTTCATGGAGTCTTGCACTCTTCTTCCCCTACGGTGTTTTTCGAATCGTGAAGATGTCTCCATCACTAGGAAGCTTTTCAATCTCTTGTCCACTCACACGTATGATGGTGAAGGGGAAGTGGTATCGCTTGAGCACTTACATAACTTTATTTCCATGATTCATGAGGAAGATGAGTTTTCTGACGAACAGGCCAGTTTGCTGCTTGCATACACACTTCGCGAATCTTCATTCCGTTGGTTACTTAGCCTACCAGCTGACACCGTGCACTCATTTGATAACTTACCGGCTGACACCGTGCACTCATTTGAGCACTTATGTGATCTTATTGAAGACATGTTATATCATTTTGATACAAACCATATTTACCGGAAACTGTTACGGAAACGGAGGGCTCCGCATGAATCAATTATTGATTTTTGGCAGCGGTTCCATGACTTGCAGTATCAAGCTCCGAGGAGCCAGATGAAATTTGCTTATCTTTGGGACCGGTTCAAGTATTGCCTTAAGAAATCTGTCCGTCCCAAGAGAAAGCTTGAAATCAAGCCTCACTCAACATTCTTCATTGATGGAGATACACACTCTCATGTGGATACAGACACTGTCTCAACTGACTGTTCGCCTTCCTCTCATTCAACAGCTCCACCACTGTCAAGTGATGCTGAAGAGCATGATCACATGCCTATTCATATTTCACATTCTCCCAACATCACTTGACTCAATTTTTGCGCATATTTGGTTGTGAGTCCTTTGAGTTCTCATATGCATTCTTGTCTACGACCTCCGTCTTCGCACTCGGGTGTTCCTTCGAATGATGTTGCCTTGTGTTCGTCCATTCCAGACTCTTCACTTGTTGTGAATGAGGAGCAAGCCATTGATGGAGTTAGTGTTGCACAACCAACATGCGCTATCATTCATGAAGAGTATAAGTGGGAGCTTGAGCATCAACACTCGGCAAAGGATGACTCCATTCTGTCCGTGCCCCCTCCATTCTTTCCTAACATCATTGGTGAACCTACCATCCATGATTTCACATGTGTGTCTTCATCCACGGATGCACTCACTGTTGATCTTTTGCAGGACACACCGTATGTTAGCCCATCATCCAACAATGGAGAGGACCAATCATTCATTCGAAATCCACTTGATCTTTCATCTGCTCTTTCCGGAAACACAAAGGGTGAGCATCCTTCCTTCTCATCTACCCCTCTGTGTGATTCATCAAACCATGAGGATGTCGACCAACATCTTGGATTTTTTGATCTTGGTTGTTGTGATCTCTTCACCTCATCATCTGATCATGATGTTCATTCACTCGTTGTTAATCCATCTAAGCCACTGGTCTACGAAGATCCATCAGTCAATGAAGTCGAAACCCCACAGACCGTCGAGGCACTTCAACCCGAGATGATGGTTATGTTAGGCCCTCGTTGTCCTGAGGTTGGTTGCGCTTCTGATCAGGAAATTGTTCAAACACTCAAGGCTCCTCATCACTCATTTGTATGCACTCAAGATCAATCTAACACTCAGATTTTACTCCCTCCACTCAAACTACACTATCCCATCACTCATGCATTGGAGGAATCTTACAGAGCAAGCACACTTGTGCAACACAAGTGGTTTACCTTTCTCACATTTGCTTGCATATCACGGTTAAGGGAATGCATACTCTCAACATCTGCACGCAGTGTAGCACAACACCATGGAAAGTCTACAGAGTGCATGACATGCGCTTTCACTCATTTTTGTTCTATGGACTCTTGTAAGTTTGGAGTGTGTTTGTTTTCATTGTTGTATCTTTCACATTTTCTGGTTCGCACAACTGGGTTGTTCGCGGACCAAGCCTTCACCAACATGGGTCAACCAATGCGCTGGTGGCTGCATTGGAAATATCACTTCATGTGATTAGACCCATGCACCTTTAGCTTATGAGTAGGAGTAGTGTTTGCTTTCAGTTTGCTTGCTTGCATGCTTTATTGCTTTCTTGCTTTGCATGTTTGTTTGTTTGCTTGCTTGTGTGTTTGCTTACTCGCTTTCCTTTCACTTTTACTTCTGCTTCTACTTTGCTTTGCTTGCTTTCTCTGATTACTATTTTTGTTTACATTTTTATTTGTTTGTTTGGTACTTTACTATTTTTGTTTCCAGAAATAAGTGCTGCCAACTATTATGTTCTACCTTTTAAATAGGGTATGTGGCTGACATTTTAAGAGACTTGTTACACTGCAACAATTTGCCAATATTGTGTTCGCCTTCTCTATGCCTGGTTGTAACCTTTGGCCGATGAAGTCCTGATGGAAAATATGAATTGTCTGCAAGGGAAGTTTGGGTCCAACCGTGAACCAATGTACACACTGGGAAACCCCATTCCTGTACTCAGCCTTCTACTCTATGTGTTTAATCTCATCCAACTATTAGAAACAGAGAAGGGTAAAATCTAAACAAGAAAACCTATGTCAGAGGTATTACATGCTTCTTTGAAGGAACAACCTCTTCTTCTCCCAATAAGTCGGGATCCCTCTTCTGCCCCAAAATAAATAAGTGACGATTCACAATTCTCTTAAAAAATACAAAGGCGAAAGAAGAGAAAGGCTTCCTGCACAGAGAGGTGAAGCATTCAACTCCACCGGGGTATTGACCAGGCTCGCTGGCAGTGGAGAAATGTGTTTGTTCTTGCGTGACTCCACTAGGGTAGTGTCCTGGCATACTGGTAGTGGAGCAACACTAGAGATGAAAACTTATACTCTGAAAATCTTCAACTCACAAACTAAACTACCCTTCCTTGTTTTGAAACACTAAGATCTAAGCTGAACTTTTGATTGTGTTTTACTGAGTTGGCAAAGGGTGAACCATGTATGTCCATGGGGTAAGTGGGGAAACTAAAATAACCTGCACAACGATTCAATACTCTCCGAAAGACAAAGGCCTGTGCTAGCAATGAAACAAAATAGAGAAGCTGGAGTTCTACCAGTGTGTCGCCAAGTGTTGTAGCGGCTATAACCACCCTCCAAAATTTTGGCCTGCACCAATTTCGGAGCCTCCCTGGAATATTTTCACTTGATGACTGCACACACTCAGGTTACCTGCATGGGCTCGTGTGAGTCTTTACATTCACTTTGCTTGTTTATTGCATTCAATTCCCTCAATGTTGATGTCTAAGTCATGCTTGTGACCGTGTTCTGCTTATGCTCAAATTCTTTGCTTCATATGTGTTTGATGTGTTCGCCATGAAAGCATCTATCGCACTCACACATGGAGTTACATTCACTGTCGCACAAGCATCATCTCGATCATGAACGATCAATCACGAGTGTCGCACTTGTTTCTTGCACTGTCAGTCAGTCATGTTGAACATGTGTGTCTGGATGGCTTGGTCATTTCTTCATCAAGTCGTGCGAGTGTGTGTTCGTATGATTACCTATGAATCTTTCAATTGTTCACACACTTAGTAATTTTGCTGAAGTTCTGATGACCAGACTCCTCACTAACAGCTAGACCATCACCCTGCTTTCGACTTGATCGACTATCAACTAGAACAACGCAGAAGCACCAAGCTATTCCTTTCAAGTTGTGCTGCTTGCAAGAAACTCAATCAACTCTCATGCTGGCCGCCCAAACATTCGGACCCGGCAGTCACCCGGGGATTGAATCCCCTCAAAAATTGTGCAGAGGCCATTGACCTCACTGGTTCAACTGACTGAGGAGATTGCGCAGACAGGCCAAACAAACACCAAGCGCCTGTCCCTGTCTCCTTCAGAAAATTGCGCAGTTTCCCAGTTAGTCATCCGGACAGTTGACCGATTGTTCATCTCAAAAATTGCGCAGTTCTCATGAGCAGGCCTTCCACTTCCAATTAGTCAGCTCAGCTCAAAAATTGCACAGAGATGATCAGTACGTCATCCTCCTAGCCTTAGTGTAGTTTTCCTAGCCAGTAGCTCCTAGCAACAGACTGCTTGTTCCCACAAGGAATTGCATAGTTTATGTTGCTAGTGACTGAGCAGCCAACTGCCAGTTCCCTCTGGGAATTGCACAATTTTGGCTGCCAGTGACCCCAGCAGCCAACTGGAAGTTCCCTCTGGGAATTGCATAGTTTTAGCTGCCAATGACCCCATTAGCCAACTAGCAGTTCCCTCTGGGAATTGTAAAATTTTGGCTTCCAGTGACCCAGCAGCTAAGTGGCAGTTCCCCTTGGGAATTGTGCAGTTCTTGCTGCCAGTCTCCCGGACAGTTCCCCAGAAAAACTTCGTAATCCTTGCCTACTAACCCTTCATGCAGCCCGACCTGTTCCTCTGGAAACTTGTGAAAATATGGTTGTCTAGCCCCTGCTGACTGTTGGTTTCGAAAAATGCGCAGAACATGTCTGCCTTTCCTTCCTGTAGCACAGACTATCCCTCCCAAAATTTGCGCAATTTTGACTCTCAACCGAGCCAAACCTTGCAGATAGTCACTGTCAACTTAGATTATCCATCTCCATCTCTTAGTGACTCTTGTGCAGTTTTCATTAGCAGTTGCCTGGAGCCATCATACCACATCACAACCCTACTGCCTCTCTTGGTCACCTATATCCGAATGTTCATGTGTCATGGTAGACTATAGGGTTTTGGATTTGATGTCATCTCGTCATGAGTGACTACAGGTACAGGTACACCAACAAACATGTCAAGGCGACGAATGAGATGAACGAAGGGAACACATGTAGATGGACAGGTTCACAAACAGACGAATGAACGAAGCATGTGACGCCGACGAACGCAACGAACATGCACCTTCGCGAACAAGTGTGTTTGTCAAGCCTTCCAACATGAAAGCAAGGAACAACATGTTAAAGCTTCATCAAGCGAACCAAGGACCATCGTAGACTCCAGGCACTACGCCATGCGGAGGTGAAGCTATGATACACCATGAAGACATCCATCACTCAGCATCACTATAGCTCGGCATGCACTCCAACAGCAACATGAATGTACCAGCATTGTCATGTCAATTCATGTTGAGTCAAGTCATGAGTCATGTTGCCCACATCTCCACTATGGGCTTGTTGTCAATCAATGTGATGTAACGTGGAAGTCCAAGACACCCACTTGTTGAACATAGAGTCATGTAAGATGGAAAGTCATGGAAGTTGAATGGTCATGAGGGTAGTCAAACAACCACAAGGGTCAGTTTCACCCTTGGCTATAAATAGCCTCCTCATTTGTACATGAAAGGACTTTTCACCTTAGCTCCTCCCACATAGCCAAGAGAGTTTGTAATCTTTTCTTTGAGGAGTAAGTAATGGCTCTAATGCCCCGCTGACGGGGTTAGTGATGTATGGTTAACGATGTGTCTTGGAACTTTCACTTAATTCATAAGCCTGTCAACAGGCCAACACATTTTCACCCATGTATTGTATTTGTTGTAAGACTATTTTTTAACACTTGTAATGCATGTTAATTTAACCTGTGTTCTACATCTGAACTGATTCATTTGTTGTAATGCATAATCTATTAATAGAAATGTGTTGTATATGCTTCTAATGATGTCCCGTTCATGTCGACTGCTCTGCCGGACATCAGACAGACCTTCCACATGAACCTTGTTGTAACAACTTTTGCACTCGTTCAGACTGATCCGTGAGTGTTGTACATGTAATCTTACCTTGTATGTTGTGATTGCCACATCCGAGTGGACTGCTCCATTGAAAGCCGCATATGTCGTTTGTGTTGTGTGTTCCTAGCCGAGTTGGGGTTGATCCCTTTCAACCTGAAACTCACCTTCACCTTCTTCCCCTCACAGTGAAAGAACCATGGACACAAGTACACTTACACTCACTAGGCATGCAAACCTCACTTCTCGAAGACAAAGCAAACCACTCTCCTACGCTGACAAGCAAGAGTTGAGGCAAATCCTTAAGATAATGGCAAGCGGGCCATTATATCGGATGGGACTCCCACACCAAATGGTGTGAGGTCTAGTTGGGACTTCATACCATGGTGATCCCCTAAATGTTTGCGGGTCTAGCACTGTCAACATTTTTGGCACTAGAAGGAGGGCCTAATGACAAGTTGTGTCCTCTTATCCAGTTTTGAACATTTGCACACCTTTCATGGAGTCTTTCACTTTTCTTCCCCTGCGGTGTTTTTCGAATCGTGAAGATGTCTCCATCATGGGGAAGCTTTTCAATCTCTTGTCCACTCACACGTATGATGGTGAAGGCGAAGTGGCCTCACCTAAGTACTTACATAACTTTCTTTCCATGATTCATGACGAAGATGAGTTTTCTAACGAACAGGCCGATTTGCTTCTTTCATACACACTTCGAGAATCTCCATTTCATTGGTTACTCAACCTACGGGGTGACACCGTGCACTCATTTGAGCACTTATGTGGTCTTATTGAAGACACCTTCTATCATTTTGATCCAGGCCATCTTGACTAGAAACTGTTACAACAATGAAGGGCTCCACATGAATCAGTTATTGATTTTTGGTAGTGCTTCTGTGACTTGCAGTTTCAAGCTCTGAGGAGCCAGATGAAATTTGTTTATCCTTGAGACTGGTTTGAGTATTGCCTTAAGAAATCTGTTTGTCCAAAGAGAAAGCTTGAAATGAAGGCTCGCTCAACATTATTCATTGATGGAGCTACACACTCTCATGTGGATGCGGACACCGTCTTAATGGATATTTCACCTTCCTCTCATTCAACAGCTCCACCACTGTCAAGTGATGTTGAAGAGAATGCTCACATGCCTGTTCATCTTTCACATTCTCCCAACATCACTTCACTCAATTTTTACACAGATTTGGTTGTGATTCCTTTGAGTTTGCATATGCATTACTATCTATGTCCTCTGTCTTCACATCGGGTGTTCCTCCGAATGATGTTGTCTTGTGTTCATCCATTCCAGACTCTTCAATTTTTGTGAACGAGGAGCAAGCAATTGATGGAGTTGGTGTTGCAAAACCAACATGCATTGTCATTCATGAAGAGTATGAGTGGGAACTTGAGCATCAACACTTGGCGAAGGATGAATCCATTTCATCCGAGCCCCCTTCGTTCTTTCCTAACATCGTTGTTGAACCTTCCATCCATGATTTCGCATGTGTGTCTTCATCCACGAATGCACCCATTGTTGATCTTCCGCAGGACACACCGTATGTTAACCCCTCATCCAACAACGAAGAGGACCAAACATTCATTGGAAATCCACTTGATATTTCATCTTCTCTTTCCGGAAATGCAGAGGGTGAGGATCCTTCCTTCTCATCTACCCCTCTGTGTGATTCATCAAACCATGAGGATGCGTACCAACATCCTGAATTTTTTTATCTTGGTTGTCGTGATCTCTTCACCTCATCATCTGATCATGATGTTTATTCACTCGTTGTTAATTTGTCTAAGCCACTGGTCTACCAAGATCCATCTGTCAACGAAGTGGAAACCCCATAGACCATCGAGGCACTTCAACCCGAGCTGATGGTTATGTCAGGCCCTCGCTGTCCTAAGGTTGGTTTCGCTTTTGATGAAGAAATTGTTCAAACACTCAAGGCTCCTCATCACTCATATGTATGCACTTAAGATCAACCTAATACTCAGATTTTAATCCCTCTACTCGAACTACACAATCTCATCACTCATGCATTGGAGGAATCCTACTCAGCAAGCACACTTGTGCAACACCAGTGATCTACCTTTCTCACGTTTTCTTGCATATCATAATCAAGGGAATGCATACACTCAACATCTACACACAGTGTAGCACAACACCATGGCAAGTCCACAGAGTGCATGACATGCGCTTTCACTCATTTTTGTTCTGTGGATGCTTGTAACTTTAGAGCGTGTCTATTTTCATTGTTGTATCTTTCACATTTGCTGGTTCGCACAACTAGGTTTCTCGTTGACCAAGCCTTCACCAACATGGTTCAACCAATGCGCTAATGGTTGCATTGGAAATATCACTTCACATGATCAAACCCATGCACCATTAGCTTAGGAGTAGGAGTATTGTTTGCTTCCAGTTTGCTTTCTTGCATGATTATTTTCTTTATCACTTTGCATGTTTGTTTGTTTGCTTGCTTGTGTGTTTACTTACTCGATTTCCTTTCGCTTTTACTTCTGCTTCTGCTTTGCTTTGCTTGCTTTCTCTGCTCACTATTTTTGTTTACATTTATTTTGTTTGTTTGGTATATTACTATTTTTGTTTCCAGAAATAAGTGCTGCCAACTATTACATTCTGCCTTTTGAATAGGATATGTGGCTGAAATTTGAAGAGACTTGTGACACTGCAGCACTTGGCCAGTCTTGTGTCCGCTTTCTCTATGATTGGTTGTAACCTTCGTCCGATGAAGTCCTAACGGAAAATATGAATTTTCTGCAAGGGAAGTTTCGATCCAACCGTGGACCTGTGTACACACTGGGAAACCCCATGCCTCTACTTAGCCTTCTACTCTATGTGTTTAAGCTCATCCAACTAGTAGAGAGGTGAAGCATGCAACTCCACTGGGGTATTGACCAGGCTCGCTAGAAGTGGAGCAATGTGTGTGTGCCTGCGTGACTCCTTCGGGGTACTGTTTAGGCATGCTGGCAGCGGAGCAACACCAGAGATGAAAACTTATACTCTGAAAATCTTCAACTCAAGAACTAAAATACCCTTCACAGATTCGAAATACTGAGATCTAAGCTAAACTTTTGATTTTGTTTTACTGAGTTGGCAAAGGGTTAACCATGTATGTCCATGGGGTAAGTGGGGAAACTGAATTAACCTGCACAATGATTCAATACTCCTCAAAAGACGAAGGCCTTGTGCTAGCAATGAACCGAAAAAGAGAAGTTGGAGTTCTATGAGTGTGTTGCCAAGTGTTGTAGCGGCTACAACCACCCTCCAAAATTTTGGCCTGCACCAATTTCGGAGCCTCCCTTGAAGAGTTTCACTTGATGACTGCACACACTTGGGTTCACTCTGTGAGATCGTGTGAGTATTTACATTCACCTCACTTGTTTATTGCATTCAAGTCCCTCAATGTTGATGTCTAAGTCATGCTTGCAATCGTGTTCTACTCATGCTCAAAGTCTTTGCTTCATATGTGGCTGTTGTGTTCACCATGAAAGCATCTGTCGCACTCACACATGGAGTCACATTCACTGTCGCACAAGCATCGTCTCGATCATGAATGATCAATCACAAGTTTCGCGCTTATCGCTTGCACCATCAATCAGTCATGTTGAACATGTGTGTCTAGATGGTTTGGTCATTTCGTCGTCAAGTCATGTGAGTGTGTGTTTGTATGATCACCTATGCATCTTTCAACATGCTTACACACTTAGTCATTTTTCTGAAGTTCTAATGACCAGACTCCTCATTGACAGCCGGACCATCACCCTGATTTCGACTCAATCGACTGTCAACCAGAACAATGTAGAAGCACCAAGCTAGTCCTTTCAAGCTACTCTGCCCACAAGCAACTCAATCAACTCTCATGCTGGCCACCCAGATATTCGGACCCAGCAGTCACCCCAGGACTAACTCCCCTCAAAAATTGCATAGAGGCCATTGACCTCACCTGTTCAACAAACTGAGGAGATTATACATACAAGTCGAACAAACACCAAGTGCCCGTCCATGTCTCATTTAGAAAATTGCGCAGTTTTCCCAGCCAGTCATCCGAACAGTGGACCGACTGTTCATCTTAGAAATTGCACAGTGCTCATGAGCAGGCCTTCCACTATCCATCAGTTAGCTTATCTTAGAGATTGTGCAGAGATGATCAATAGGCTAGCCTCCCGGCCTTAGTGTAGTTTTCCCAGCCAACTGCTCCAAGCAGTAAACTGCCTATTCCCTCCAGGAATTGCGTAGTTTCTGTTGCGAGTGACTGAGCAACCAACTACCAGTTCCCTATGGAAATTGAGTAGTTTTGGTTGTCAGTGACCCTAGAAAACAACTGGTAGTTCCCTCTGGGAATTGTGAAATTTTGGCTCCTAGTGACCCCACCAGCCAACTAGTAGTTCCCACTCGGAATTGCGCAGTTCTGGCTGTCAATGACCCTCCAACCAACTAGCAGTTTCGTCTGGGAATTGCGCAGTTCTAGTTGCTAGTCTCCTAGAAAGTTCCCTAGAAAAACTGCGCCCAATCCCTACCTGCTGACCCTTCATGCATCCCGGCTCGTTCCTCTAGAAAATTGCACAAATCTGGTTGTCCAACCCCTGTTGACTATTCGTTACAGAAAATGCGTAGAGCATGTCTGCCTTGCCCTCCTGCAGCATAGACTGTCCCTCCCAAAATTTGGACATTTTTTCCTCCTAACTGAGCCAGAACTTGCAGACAATCACTGTTGATTGCGATTGTCCTTCTCCATCTCTCAGTGGCTCTTGTGCAATTTTCATTAGCAGTTTCCCGAAGCCATCATCCTGCATCACAACCCTACTGCCTCTCTTGGTCACCTATATTCGAATAATCATGTGTCATGGTAGACTAGGAGGTTTTGGATTTGATGTCATCTCATCATCAGTGACTGCAGGTACGAGTAATAAACTACCCTAAAAATCTTCAACTCACGAACTAAACTACCCTTCCTAGATTAGAAACAATGAGATCTAAGTTGAACTTTTGATTGTGTTTTACTGAGTTGGCAAAGGGTGAACCATGTATGTCCATGGGATAAATGGGGAAACTGAAGTAACCTGCACAGTGATTCAATACTCCCTAAAAGACCAAGGCCCTGTGCTAGCAATGGACCGAAATAGAGAAGTTGGAGTTCTACCAGTGTGTTGCTAAGTGTTGTAGTGGCTACAACCACCCTAAAAAAATTTGGCCTACACCAAATTCAGAGCCTCCCTTGAAGAGTTTCACTTGATGACTGCACACACTCGGGTTCACTCTGTGAGCTCGTGTGAGTCTTTACATTCGCCTTACTTGTTTATTGCATTCAAGTCCCTACATGTTGATGTCTAAGTCATGCTTTCCACCATGTTCTACTTATGCTCAAAGTCTTTGCTTCATATGTAGTTGTTGTGTTCGCCATGAAAGCATCTGTCGCACTCACACACAGAGTCACATTCACTGTCGCGCAAGCGTCATCTCGATCATGAATGATCAATCACGAGTGTCGCGCTTATCGCTTGCACCGTCGGTCAGTCATGTTGAACATGTGTGTCTGGATGGTTTGGTCGTTTCATCATCAAGTCATGCGAGTGTGTGTTCGTATGATCACCTATGCATCTTTTGACTATTCACACACTTAGTCATTTTGCAGAAGTTCTGACAACCAGACTCCTCACTGATGGTTGGACCATCACCTTGCTTTCGACTCGATCGACTCTCAACCAGAACAACGCAAAAGCACCAAGCTAGTCCTTTCAAGTTGTGCTGCCTGCAAGCAACTCAATCAACTCTCATGCTAGCCACCCGGACAGTCGGACTCGACAGTCACCCCAGGACTGACTCCCCTCAAAAATTGCGTAGAGTCCATTGACCTCACCCATTCAACAGACTAAGGAGATTGCCCAGATAGGCTGGACAGGCACCAAGTGCCCATCCCTATCTCCTTTAGAAAATTGTGCATTTTTCCCAGTCAGTCATTCGGAGAGTCGACCGGTTGTTCATCTTAGAAATTGCATACTGCTCATGAGCAGGCCTTCCACTACCAATCAATCATCTCAGCTCAGAAATTGCAGAGAGATGATCAATAGGCTGGCCTCCCGGCCTCATTGTAGTTTTCCCATCCAGCAGCTCCTAGCAGTAGACTGCCTATTCCCTCCAAGAATTGTGCAGTTTCTGTTGCCACTGACTGAGTAGCCAACTACCATTTCCCTCTAGGAATTGTGCATTTTTGGCTGCTAGTGACCCCAGTAGCCAACTACCAGTTCCCTATGGGAATTGTGTAATTTTTGTTGCTAGTGACCCCAGCAGCCAACTAGCAGTTCCCTCTCGAAATTGTGCAGTTCTGGATGTCAGTGACCCAGCAGCCAACTGGCAGTTTCCTCTGGTGTGCAGTTCTGGCTGCCAGTCTCCTAGATAGTTCCCCAGAAAAACTGCCCAATCCCTACTTGCTGACCCTTCATGCAGCCCGACCTCTTCCTTTGGAAAATTGCGCAAATCTGGTTGTTCAGTCCTTGCGGAATGTTCGTTCCGGAAAATGCACAGAGCATGCCTGCCTTGCCTTCCTGCAGCCCAGACTATCCCTCCCAAAATTTGTGCAATTTTACCTCCCAGCCGAGCCAGACCTTGCAAACAGCCACTGTCGACTCAGATTGTCCATCTCCATCTCTCAGTGACTCTTGCGCAATTTTCATCCAAAGTTTCTTAGAGCCATCATCCTGCATTATAGCCCTGCTGCCTCTCTCAGTCACCTACATCCAAATGATCATGTGTCATGATAGACTAGGAGGTTTTGGATTTGATGTCCTCTTGTCATGATTGACTGCAGGTACATGTACACCAACAATCATGTCAAGGCGATGAACGGGATGAACAAAGGGAGCACATGTAGATGGACAGGTTCACCAACAGACGAACGAACGAAGCATGTGACGTGGACAAATGCGATGAACATGGACCTTTGCGAACAAGTGAACCTTTCAAGCCTTCCATCATGAAAGAAAGGAACAACATGCTAAAGCTTCATCAAGTGAACCAAGTACCATCAAAGACTCTGCGTACTTCACCATGCAGAGGTGAAGCTATGATACACCATGAAGACATACATCACTCAGCAGTACTGTAGCTCAACATGCACTCTAGTAGCAGCACGAATGTACCAGCATTATCATGTCAAGTCATGTCGAGTCAAGTCATGATTCATGTTGCCCACATCTCCACTATGGGCTTGTTGTCAATCAATGTGATGTAATGTGGAAGTCTAAGAGACCCACTTGTTGAACATAGATTCATGTAAGTCAAAAAGTCATGGAAGTCAAACGGTCATGAGGGTAGTCAAACGACCACAAGGGTCAGTTTCATCGTTGGCTATAAATACCCTCCTCATTTGTACATGAAAGGACTTTTCACCTCAGCTCCTCCCACATAGCCAAGAGAGTCTATAATCTTTTCTTTGAGGAGTAAGTAGTGGCTCCAACGCCCTGCTAACGAGGTTAGTGATGTATGGTGTAACGATGTGTCTTGGAAATTTGGCTTAATTCAAAATCCTGTCAACGGGCCAACACACTTTCACACATGTATTGTATTTGTTATAAGACCAATTTTTAACACTTGTAATGCATGTTTCTTTAACCTGTGTTCTACATTTGAACTGATTCTTTTGTTGTAATGCATAATCTATTAATAGAAATGTGTTTTATATGCTTCTAATGATGTCCCATTGATGTCGACTGCTCTACTGGACATTAGACAGACCTTCCACGTGAACCTTGCTGTAACAATCGTTGCACTCATTCAGACTGATCCGTGAGTGTTGTACGTGTTATCTTACATTGTATGTTGTGACTGCTGTATCCGAGTGGACTGCTCCACCAGATGCTGCATATGTCCTTTTTGTTATGTGTTCCTAGCCAATTTGGGACTAATCCCTTTCAACCTAGAACTCACCTTCACCTTCGTCCCCTCACAGTGAAAGAACCATTGACACAAGTACACTTACACTCACGAGCACATGAACCTCACTTCTTGAAGACAAAGAAAACCACTCTCTTGTGTTGACAAGCAAGAGTTGAGGCAAATCCTTAAGATAATGGAAACCAGGCTATCATACCGGATGGGACTCCAACACCAGACTGTGTGAGGTCTAGTTGGGACTTCATACCGGGATGATCCCCGGAATGTTGGCGGGTCCAACATCGTCAACTTTTCTGGTGCTAGAAGGAGGACCTGATGACAAGCTGTGTCCTCTCATCCAGTTTTGAACCTTTGCACATCTTTCATGGAGTCTTGCACTCTTCTTCCCCCGCGGTTTTTTTCGAATTGTGAAGATGTCTCCATCACGGGGAAGCTTTTCAATCTCTTGTGACTTCACACATATGATGGTGGAGGAGAAGTGGCCTGGCCTGAGCACTTACATAACTTTCTTTCCATGATTCATGAGGAAGATTAGTTTTCTGACGAACAAGCTGGTTTGCTGCTTGCATACACACTTTGCGAATCTCCATTTCGTTGGTTGCTTAGCCTACCGGCTGACACCGTGCACTTGTTTGAGCACTTATGTGGTATTATTGAAGACATGTTCTATCATTTTGATCTAGACCATCTTGACTGGAAACTGTTACAACAACGAAGGGCTCTGCATGAATCAGTTATTGATTTTTGGCGGCGCTTCCGTGACTTTCAGTTTCAAGCTCCGAGGAGCTAGATGAAATTTGCTTATCTTTGGGACCGGTTTGAGTATTGCCTTAAGAAATCTTCCCATCCCAAGGGAAAGCTTTAAATCAAGCCTCACTCAACATTCTTCATTGATGGAGCTACACACTCTCATGTGTATGCGGACACTGTCTCAACTGGATGTCTGCCTTCCTCTCATTCAACAACTCCACCATTGTCAAGTGATTCTAAACAACATGCTCACATGCCTCTTCATCTTTCACATTCTCCCAACATCACTTCACTCAATTTTCATGGAGATTTGTTTGTGATTCCTTCAAGTTCTCATATGCATTCTTGTCTACGACCTCCGTTTTCACACTTGGGTGATCCTCCAAATGATGATGTCTTGTGTTTTTCCATTCCAAACCCTTCACTTATTGTGAACGAGGAGCAAGCCATTGATGGAGGTGGTGTTGCAAAACCAACATGCACTGTCATTCATGAAGAGTATGAGTGGGATCTTGAGCATCAACACTCAGCGAAGGATGACTCCTTTCCGTCTGACCCCCCTCCATTCTTTCTGAACATCATTGGTGAACTTGCCATCCATGATTTCGCATGTGTGCCTTCATCCATGGATGCACCCATTATGGATCTTTCACAGGACAGATCGTATGTTAGCTTATCATCCAACAATGGAGAGGACCAAAAATTCATTGAAAATCCACTTGATATTTCATTTTCACTTTCTAGAAACGCAGAGGGTGAGCATACTTCCTTCTCATCTACCCCTTTGTGTGATTCATCAAACCATGAGGATGCCAACCAACATCCTGAATTTTCTGATCTTGGTTGTCGTGATCTCTTCACCTCATCATTCGATCATGATGTTGATTCACTCGTTGTTAATTTGTCTAAGCCACTGGTCTATGAAGATCCATCTATCAACGAAATCAAAACCCCATAGACCATTGAGGCACTTCAACCCGAGCTGATGGTTATGTCTGGCCCTCGCTGTCATTAGGTTGGTTTCGCTTCTGATCAGTAAATTGTTCAAACACTCAAGGCTCCTCATCACTCATCTATATGCACTCAAGATCAATCTAACACTCAGCTTTTACTCCCTCCACTCGAACTACACGATCCCATCACTCATGCATTGGAGGAATCTTACAGAGCAAGCGCACTTGTGCAACACAAGTGGTCTACCTTTCTCACGTTTGCTTGCATATCACAGTCAAGGGAATGCATATACTCAACATCTACACGCAGTGTAACACAACACCATGGCAAGTCCATAGAGTTCATGACATGCGCTTTCACTCATTTTTGTTTTGTGGACACTTGTAAGTTTGGAGTTTGTCTATTTTCATTGTTGTATCTTTCACATTTGTTGGTTCGCACAATTGGGTTTGTCATGGACCAAGCCTTCACCAACATGGGTCAATCAATGTGATGTAACGTGGAAGTCCAAGAGACCCACTTGTTGAACATAGGGTCATGTAAGTCGGAAAGTCATGGAAGTTGAACGGTCATGAGGGTAGTCAAATGACCACAAGGGTCAGTTTCACCCTTGGCTATAAATACCCTCCTTATTTGTACATAAAAGGACTTTTCACCTCAGCTCCTCCCACGTAGCTAAGAGAGTCTGTAATCTTTTCTTTGAGGAGTAAGTAGTGGCTCCAACGCCCCGCTGACAGGGTTAGTGATGTATGGTGTAACGATTTGTCTTGGAACTTTCGCTTAATTCAGAAGCCTGTCAACAGGCCAACACGCTTTCACACATGTATTGTATTTGCTGTAAGATTGATTTTTAACACTTGTAATGCATGTTTCTTTAACCTGTTTTCTACCTCTGAACTGATTCATTTGTTGTAATGCATAATCTATTAATGGAAATGTGTTGTATATGCTTCTAATGATGTCCCATTCGTGTTAACTGCTCTGCCGGACATCAGAAAGACCTTCCACATGAACCTTGTTGTAACAATTGTTGCACTCATTCAGACTGATCCATGAGTGTTGTATGTGTTATCTTACATTGTATGTTGTGACTGCTACATCCGAGTGGATTGCTCTACCAGACGCTGCATATGTCCTTTTTGTTATGTGTTCCAAGCCGAGTTGGGACTGATCCCTTTCAACTTGGAACTCACCTTCACCTTCTTCCCCTCACAGTGAAAGAACTATTGAGACAAGTACACTTACACTCACCGGGCACGCGACCCTCACTTCCCGAAGACAAAGGAAACCACTCTCCTATGCTAACAAGCAAGAGTTGAGGCAAAGCCTTAAGATAATGGAAACCAGGCCATCATACCGGATGGGACTCCCACACCAGACTGTGTGAGGTCTAGTTGGGACTTCATACTGGGATGATCCCTAGAATGTTGGCGGGTCCAACATCGTCAACTTTCTGGCGCTAAAAGGAGGGCCCGATGACAAGCTGTGTCCTCTCATCCAATTTTGAACCTTTGCACATCTTTCATGGAGTCTTGCACTCTTCTTCCCCCGCGGTGCTTTTTGAATCGTGAAGATGTCTCCATCACGGGGAAGCTTTTCAATCTCTTGTGAATTCACACATATGATGGTGGAGGAGAAGTGGCCTGGCATGAGCACTTACATAACTTTATTTCCCTGATTCATGAGGAAGATGAGTTTTTTGATGAATAGGCTAGTTTGTTGCTTGAATACACACTTTGCGAATCTCCATTTCGTTGGTTGCTTAGCCTACTGGCTGACACCATGCACTCATTTGAGCACTTATGTGGTCTTATTGAAGACATGTTCTATCATTTTGATCTAGACCATCTTGACTGGAAACTATTACAGCAACAGAGGGCTTTGCATGAATCAATTATTGATTTTTGGCAGCGCTTCTGTGACTTTTAGTTTCAAGCTCTGAGGAGCCACATGAAATTTTCTTAACTTTGTGACCGGTTCGAGTATTGCCTTAAGAAATCTGCCCGTCCCAAGGGAAAGCTTTAAATCAAGCCTCACTCAACATTCTTCATTGATGGAGCTACACACTCTCATGTGGATGCGGACACCGTCTCAACTTGCTGTTCGCCTTCCTCTCATTCAACACCTCCACCACTATCAAGTGATTCTAAACAACATGCTCACATGCCTGTTCATCTTTCACATTCTCCCAACATCACTTCACTCAATTTTTGCGCAGATTTGTTTGTGAGTCCTTCGAGTTCTCATATGCATTCTTATCTACGACCTCCATTTTCGCACTTGGGTGTTCCTCCGAATGATGATGTCTAGTGTTTGTCCATTCCAAACTCTTCACTTGTTGTGAACGAGGAGCAAGCCATTGACGGAGTTTGTGTTGCACAACCAACATGTGCTGTCACTCATGAAGAGTATGAGTGGGAGCTTAAGCATCAACACTCGGTGAAGGATGACTCCTTTCCGTCTAATCCCCCTCCATTCTTTCCAAACATTATAGGTGAACCTACCATCCATGATTTCACATGTGTGTCTTCATCCATGGATGCACCCATTATTGATCTTTCACAGGACACACCGTATGTTAGCCCATCATCCAACAACGTAGAGGACCAAAAATTCATTGGAAACCCACTTGATCTTTCATCTGCACTTTCCGGTAATGTAGAGGGTGAGCATACTTCCTTCTCATCTACCCCTTTGTGTGATTCATCAAACCATGAGGATGCCAACCAACATCCTGAATTTTCTGATCTTGGTTGTCGTGATCTCTTCACCTCATCATTTGATCATGATGTTGATTCACTCGTTGTTAATTTTTCTAAGCCACTAGTCTACGAATATCCATCTATCAACGAAGTCGAAACCCCACAGACTGTCGAGGCACTTCAACCCAAGCTGATGGTTATGTCAAGCCCTCGCTGTCCTTAGGTTGGTTTCGCTTCTGATCAGTAAATTGTTCAAACACTCAAGGATCCTCATCACTCATCTATATGCACTCAATATCAATCTAATACTTAGATTTTACTCCCTCCACTCGAACTACACGATCCCATCGCCCATGCATTGGAGGAATCTTACACAACAAGCACACTTATGCAACACAAGTGGTCTACCTTTCTCACGTTTGCTTGCACATCACAGTCAAGGGAATGCATACACTCAACATCTACACGCAGTGTAACACAACACCATGGCAAGTCCACAGAGTGCATGACATGTGCTTTCACTCATTTTTGTTATGTGGACACTTGTAAGTTTGGAGTGTGTCTGTTTTCACTGTTGTATCTTTCACATTTGTTGGTTCGCAGAACTGGGTTTCTCACAGACCAAGCCTTCACCAACATGGGTCAACCAATGCACTGGTGACTGCATTGGAAATATCACTTCACGTGATCAGACCCATGCTCCATTAGCTTAGGAGTAGGAGTAGTGTTTTATTTTAATTTGCTTGCTTGCATGCTTGTTTGCTTTCTCGCTTTGCATGTTTGTTTGTTTGCTTGCTTGTGTGTTTGCTTACTTGCTTTCCTTTCGCTTTTACTTCTGCTTCTGCTTTGCTTTCTCTACTTGCTATTTTTTTTTACTTTTGTTTTGTTTGTTTGGTACATTACTATTTTTGTTTCCGTAAACAAGTGCTACCAACTATTACGTTCTGGCTTTTGAATAGGGTATGTGGCTGAAATTTGAAGAGACTTGTGACACTACAGCACTTGGCTAGTCTTGTGTCCGCCTTCTTTGTGCTTGGCTGTAACCTTTGGCCAATGAAGTCCTAACAGAAAATACGAACTGTCTGCAAGGGAAGTTTCAGTCCAAACGTGAACTTGTGTACACACTGGGAAACCCCATGCCTATACTCAGCCTTCTGCTCTGTGTGTTTAAGCTCATCTAACTAGTAGAAATGGAGAAGGGTAAAATCTAATCGATCAAACCTATGTTAGAGGTCTTACATGCTTCTCTGAAGGAACAACCTCTTCTACTCCCAATAATTCAGGATCCATCTTCCACCCCAAAAATAAATAAGTGCCTATGCACAATTCTCTTAAAAAATACAAAGGCGAAAGAAGAGAAAGGATTCTTGCGCAGAGAGGTGAAACATGCAACTCCACCAAGTTATTGACCAGGCTCACTGGTAGTGGGACAACATGTGTGTTCTTGTGTGACTTCGTCGGGGTACTGTCCAGGCATGCCGCTAGCAGAGCAACACCAGAGATGAAAACTTATACTCTAAAAATCTTCAACTCAAGAACTAAACTACCCTTCCCGGATTCGAAACACTGAGATCTAAGCTGAACTTTTGATTTTGTTTGGCTGAGTTGGCAAAGGGTGAACCATGTATGTCCATGGGGTAAGTGGGGAAACTGAAGTAACCTGCATAGTGATTCAATACTCCCTGAAAGACCAAGGCCCTGTGCTAACAATGAACCGAAATAGAGAAGCTGGAGTTCTACCAGTGTGTCACCAACCGTTGTAGCGGCTACAACCACCCTCCGAAATTTTGGCCTGCACCAATTTTGGATCCTCCCTTGAAGAGTTTCACTTGATGATTGCACACACTTGGGTTCCTCTGTGAGATCGTGTGAGTATTTACATTCGCCTTACTTGTTTATTGCATTCAAGTCCCTGCATGTTGATATCCAAGTCATGCTTGCGACCGTGTTTTGCTTATGCTTAAATTCTTTGCTTCGTATGTGGCTGTTGTGTTTGCATGAAAGAATATGTCGCACTCACACATGGAGTCACATTCATTGTCACACGATCATCATCTCGATCATGAACGATCAATCACAAGTTTCGCGCTTGTCACTTGCACCATCGGTCAGTCATGTTGAACATGTGTGTCTGGATGGTTTGGTCGTTTCGTCGTCAAATCATGCGAGTGTGTGTTCGTATGATCACCTATGCATCTTTCAACTACTCACACACTTAGTCATTTTGCTGAAGTTCTAAAGACCAGACTCCTCATTGACAGCCGAACCATCACCCTGATTTCAACTCGATCAACTGTCAACTAGAACAACGTAGAAGCACCAAGCTTGTCCTTTCAATTTGCGTTGCCCACAAAAAACTCAATCAACTCTTATGTTGGCCACCCACACATTTGGACCCGACAGTCACCCCAGGGCTGAATCCCCTCAAAATTGCGCAAAGCCCATTAACCTCACCCATTTAACAGATTGAGGAGATTATGCAGACAGGTCGGAAAAACACCAAGTGCCCATCCATGTCTCCTTCAGAAAATTGCGTAGTTTTCCCAGTCAGTCATCCAGACAGTCGACCGATTTTTCATCTCAGAAACTGCACAGTGCTCATGAGTAGGCATTCCATTGTCCATCAGTCAGCTTAGCTCAGAAATTGTGCAGAGATGATTAGCAGGTCGGCCTCCAAGCCTTAGTATAGTTTTCCCAGCTAGCAGCTCCTAGCAGTAGACTGCCTATTCCCTCTAGGAATTGCACAGTTTCTGTTGCAAGTGACTGAGCAACCAACTACCAATTCCCTCTGGGAATTTCATAGTTTTGGCTGCCAATGACCCTAGCAACCAATTGGCAGTGCCCACTGGGAATTGTGCAATATTGGCTGCTAGTGATCCCACTAGCCAACTAGCAGTTCCCTCTTCGAATTGCGCAGTTCTGGCTATCAGTGACCCAACAGCCAACTAGCAGTTTCCTCTGGGAATTGTGCAGTTCTGGCCGTCAGTCTCCCAGACAGTTCCCCAAAAAAACTATGCAATCCCTACCTGCTGACCCTTCATGCATCCTGGCTCGTTCTTCTGGAAAATTGTGCAAATCTGGCTATCTAACCCCTGCTAACTAGTCATTCCAGAAAATGCGCAGAGCATGCTTGCCTTGCCCTCCTGCAGCACGAACTGTCCCTCCCAAAATTTGTGCAATTTTGCCTCCCAGTCGAGCCAGACCTTGCAGATAGTCATTGTTGATTGAGATTGTCCGTCTCCATCTCTCAGTGACTCTTGCGCAGTTTTCATCAGCAATTGCCCAGAGCCATCTTCCCACATCACAGCCTTGCTGCCTCTCTTGGTCACCTATATCTGAATGATCATGTGTCATGGTATACTAGGAGGTTTTGGATTTGATGTCATCTCGTCATGAGTGACTGTAGGTATAGGTACACCAACAAACATGTCAAGGTGACGAATGGGATGAACGAAGGGAGCACATGTAGATGGACAGGTTCACCAATGGATGAACAAATGAAGCATGTGACACGGACGAACGTGAAAAAAATGCACCTTCGCGAAAAAGTGAGCCTGTCAAGCCTTCCAACATGAAAGCAAGGAACAACATGCTAAACCTTCATCAAGCAAACCAAGGACCATCGAAGACTCCGCGCACTTCGCCATGTGGAGTTGAAGCTATGATACACCATGAAGACATCCATCACTCAACAACATTGTAGCTCAACATGCACTCCAGCAGTAGCACGAATGTACCAGCATTTTCATGTCAAGTCATGTCGAGTCAAGTTCTGAGTCATGTTGCCCACGTCTCCACTATGGGCTTGTTGTCAATCAATGTGATGTAAAGTGGAAGTCCAAGAGACCCACTTGTTGAACATAGAGTCATGTAAGTTAGAAAGTCATGGAAGTTGAACAGTCAAGAGGGTAGTCGAACAGCCACAAGGGTCAGTTTCACCCTTGGCTATAAATACCCTCCTCATTTGTACATGAAATGACTTTGCACCTCAACTCCTCTCTGTTGGAAATAATACTGAGAGGGGGGGGGGTGAGTCAGTATTATCAGATCAATAAGACTTTTCAAATTTCATGCTCAGAAACATATACGCTACTTCAGTTAAGTGAACCCGCGTGTACACGCTACTGTGTCTAAAGCAACTAGCGTATATCCAGAAATCTTATGATTCAGTTAGATTATCTTTAGTAAATGCATCAGAACATTATTAACCACATTGACAATAAACAGGTGCAGTATAACAGAACAGATCATCACATAAAAGTCACACACATGAACACCATGATATAAGGTGGAAACCCAATGTGGGTGAAAACCACCTGCTGCAATTTGTCTCTTTCTTCTTTAATAAGAAACTTCTTTTACAATGTACTGGTGCAGTCATTTACCAGCACGCAGGCTACAACCTGCAGAGGGCTAAAACCCTCATAGCTCTTGTACTAGCCGATCCATTTACTAGTACGTAGGTGCCAACCCTACAGAAGGCTACAACCTTCACTCGTTTTCCAGCTACTCCTGGAAGGGAGCTACAACCCCCTAGCTCTTGTACTGGCTGATATGTTTACCAGTACGTAGGTGCCGGCCTACGATCTTCCCGGGACCACGTTTCATACATTTTCATACTGGATCCATAAGACAATTACCATTGTAGTACAACCTGCATCATCAATCACTGAAACACCCAATACTGAATCACTGAAACCCTGTCAAGAACACAGACAACATAAAAACAACCAGATCCAACTCCATATTCATACTTCACATTGTATACGCTACTTTGATGAACCCAACCTGCGTGTATACGCTCTTTTACCAAAGACAACCCGCGTACAGATCTGTAAATTCAAACTTAAAACTCCGCAGCTATATCAGACATCAAAACATACCCAGATCATGACAATAAACATGCGTCAATAGATCTAGTCTATTCATAGTCAAACCATATGAAGATAATCATTCCAAGCCTTGAGATCCTGTTCCATTGTTCATCATCATCCTCCACATGAATGAAACCTTGGTTCAGATTGATGAGCCCCAATTTTTGGTACAATTTGGGCTCATTTGGCCTACTTGCTCTGCTCAAACCATTCATTTTTTATTGCTTATGCATTCATTTCGTGGTTTATTCGTGTTGTTTGTAGGAAGAAGGGTAGGCACTCTATCCACGTGACTAATTCATGATGATTTCAGGTTTTGGCATTAAAAGGGAGCAAAGAATACGAAAAAGGAGACAAAGAGACAATGAGGTGGCACTGCTGGTTTTTAGGAGAGGATGTCCACAGTTTTGGGGACCTTCCTCATGATTCCCACCATAGCTCCGAGCTCCAATCCATCTCCCCACCGAGCTTAGAGGCAACCAACTGTTCTACAGGAACAGCAGTTATAACTGTTCTACAGGAACAGCAGTTATGACTGTCCTACAGGATCAGCAGTTTAAACTTCAGTTGGACAGCCGAGCTCCTCAAATCAAGGACACCTGTTGGATGATCGTTTTGCATAAATACTGAGGCCGTAGCCTTGGATAGAAGCTTTTTGAACTTTGGTATTACTCTTGTAATTGGGAAGTACGAGCTACAGCTCGGTTTTTTGTTCCTTTTGTAAGCCAATTTTGGCATGTCATCAGACTTTCGTTTATGAATAAAGGCAGGCAGATTTTGATCTCATTTTGAGTTTCTAAGGGGGCTATAGCTCTCAGGTTAGGGCCCAACCTGAGAGCAATAGATCTCCTCGGTGTTGTAATGTTGTTGCATTTCGTTCCAGCACTTTGAGTTTTTACTTTAACATGCAATTCGAAGTTACAGTTTGTTAATTTAGTCTTTTTCATGAGCTTAGATAGGATTAGTTTATGGTGATTTGCTTTCAGTTGCTTAAGTTCGATAGGAGGATAGTTATAAATTATTGGAGCTCCAGCAAAAAGGTTGTAAAGGCTCACTGCCATCTCTGTTAGGGATTGGGGTGCTGTCCATAACCAACCACCAAAAAGAAACGCAGTTCTTCTCACTTCCATGCAGGCTGCAACATAGACATTTTCGTTGAAGATCCATCCATGCACTTTCGACATTGAACCATACTTCTACATTTCACTTCCATGCATGAGTTTCATTTCTGGGTTTTCCATTGCTGTTCATAGGTTTCATGGCACAGTTATCATAGGTTAATGAGTTTCTCGTTTTTTTGGTGCATAAGTCATTTGTTTCATTTACGCTGCTCCTTATCACTCCACTTCCTTCTTCTTCTTGATCTCTCCTCAATCCACCTACTCAGCCTCCGTCCAACTCATTTACCCTCCAACTCATCCATTATTCACTTAGCTCCATTTACTTACACTTTCGTTGATCCCATCCTCCCAACCATCAACCCACTGCATTCACTCTTCCTCCCTCTGATTTTTCTGCTCCTGAGCCATCACCAGCTCCATCTCCATCTCACCTATCCTCCCACACCACTCCAACACTCCACCATCTCCCAAAACTTCCACGGCCAGACATCCTGTAGAATTGCACAGACTTCCTATAGAAACCCCTGAGTTTCCTGTAGGATCCCCTGCAGACTTCCTGTAGAAACCTGCAAACTCGGTTGCTGAGCATCCGAACGTGGTAGGCTTCTGTGGACTGATGCTAGAGACCCTCTGGGACCTCCCTTAGCCATCCTGACCTTGCCCATGCTTTCCTTCCATTCCAACCGCTCCTGCACAACCAAACCCTAATCAAAAGCATCCTCACAATGAATCCAACCACTTAATGAAAAAATACAAAAACATGTCTTCTCAGATGCAAGTAGCTTAGATGCATGTATTTCAGTTCACTGCAAGTAATGGCATTATTGGTAGTTGTTTCATTCACAGTTTTGCATAGTTAGGGTCTAGCTAGTCAAACTAGGGTTTACTAGGGTTTCCATGCTTTGTTGGCTTTCAGTTTCTTTTTGCAATTAGACTAGTCTCCTTTGAGTTAGCTTTCATCCATCATTCATAAAGCTTCTTCTGTGAGCCTATAGAAGTTGGCTTGAGCCCTAGCGGACTTGTGCCAGCTGACCAAGTGACAGCTGCGACAAGAGCTAGTACTTGTGCATACAACACCGTCGCTTCCAAGTTTGTACGAACTACCGGGTTGATAAAATTAAGAGACAGGAAGCTCCAGGAGTTGTAGCATTATTGCTACAATACTGGAGCCCACCATATTTTTGGCGCCGTTGCTGGGGAAGCGTCAGAGTATTAGTAATTGTTGCTTTTCTTCTATTTTCTTACTCTTGCCTTCTGCTAAGTAGTTTACTTCATTTCCATTCTGCAAAAGTAGCATAGCATTTCCTGCTTTCATAGATTAGCATTTCCTGCTTTCCTAGATTAACATTTCCTTTCTGCAAGCGTAGACTAGCATTTCCATTCTTGCAATTTCATTTGAGCAAAGTAGATTAGTTCTTTCCTGCTTTCAGTTTAATTCTGCATATTTCATAGTTAGTTGTAGATCAATCTGTCTCAGTTTTGCAGGTACCAAAAGAAAAGCAAAGCAAAAGCAATCAAAAGAGAAAAAAGAAAGTCTTTTCCATTTCATGCCTTGTAGGAACCGAGATAGATCAGGCAAATTCCTACCAAACACCCCCACCACATCACTGAGTCACCCTTCTCTCTTCTTTGGTGACAGTGACCCAGAAGAACCTATAGGTGAACATCCTGAGATATCCAAAGACCCTATAGTAGAAGAAGAGTTAGAGACCATTCCATCTGAAGCTATGGCTGACAATAGAAGAGAAGATGAGAGAATAGAAGGTGCCTTCCCCATCCGAGAGACCAATGGAGAGATGAAAATGAAGAACATTAACCCCTCCGCCTTACCTCACTTCCATGGGCTGACCACTGAAGATCCAGATACCTTCCTGTTTGAGTTTGCTGTCCTTTGTAGAACCTATGACTATACTGAAGATGAGCAAAAGTTGAAACTTTTCCCTTCCACTCTTAAGGATGCAGCACTACGCTGGTTCATGGGCTTACCTGGGAATAGTATCACCACTTGGGCTCAGATGCAGCAAGCTTTCAACACCAAGTACCGAGATTACTGTAGGTCCAAGGAAACAAAGGGGGAAATCTTTCGGATGTCCATGGGAAATGATGAGTCCTTAGAGGATTATGAGGAGAGGTTCTAACTAAGCTATAAGCGGGCCAGGTGCACACTTGACCCTGAATCCCTCAAGTTGGTCCTGCTCCGAGGAGTCCCTGAAGACCTCTTAGATACCCTTCACATGTTAGCTGGGGGGGGGACATTTACCAACTGCCTTATGAGGACATCAAGACTGTGTTTAGAAACCACTCCAGGGCAGCTCGGAAACGAGGTAGAGGAAACCACCTCTCAACTAGTGTCCCTTTCTCCAAACATGAGCTTGCAAGTCAATTAGAAGATCTTAAGAGTGAGGTGAGACAAACCATTGCCATGTAGCTTGACACATTCAGGATTCAGCAAAAGAAAGAAGAGGCTGAGAGAGCCTTGGCTGTCTTCTGCCCTAGGTGCACAAGGAGGCACCCTAAGAACGAATGTCCATTGCATTCGGTTGAAGTGTGTTTCGTTTGTGAGGAGGACCATCCCACAAATCAGTGTCCAACCTTACCTGGGTTTAAAGCCATGTACCAAGGGACAGAAGCTCCCACAGAGCCTCTCTATTACCTCAACCAAAGGAGGCCACAGGGATCTAGACCTTATCAGCAGGGGATGCAAGGGGCATCTCAAGCTTATTACAACCCCAACCAATCGACTCCTATGCCTTCCTGGGGTCCCCCTGCTCATCCTTCATGGTCCATGCCTCCTCCATGGTCTTATCCACCTCAGTACCCCACTCAACCTACTTCTCATTCATATCACTCACATGCCCAGCCACAGCCTCAATGGAATGCACCTCAGTCGGGGTGGAGGCCCCAATACAACACTCCTCCTGCCATCTTGCCTCCACCACCAGTTCAACCTCAGCCATTACCTCCTGCTCCTCCAAGGCAGCCTCAAATGCCTGCTCAACCGAACCCGAACCCCAACAATAGACAGGCCCAGCAGGTATACACTGGGGAAACCTCAATCCCTACCTATGCTGTGGAGATCCAGGAGATCAATCTTCGATCTGGAAAGACTCTACCAGATCGCCAACCTCCTCCCCCAGAGGATGAGGAAGATAAACAGGAAAGTGAACCAAAGGCTATTCCACCCTTTCCTGAGAGACTAACAGCCACCACACAACCCAACCCAGAGGAGGAAGAGCTTTTGGGTGAGCTCAAGCAGTTGTGTGTAAAAATACCACTTCTCCAAGCCATCAAGGATGTGCCAATATACAACAAGCTGGTTAAGGAGAAGTGTTTCAAACACCCAGGCAGACGGAAGAAAGATGCCTCAACTATCAATGTCATAGGACAACTGTCTGACCTTATGTTAGGACAAGTCATCTGCCCAAAGTACCTAGATCCTGGAAGTCCTGTAGTAAATGTTCACATCAATGGCACCATTATACCTCACACCTTGATTGATCTGGGGGCCGCCATTAATGTGATGACCAGGGATACCATGCTTAAGCTTAATCTTCAGGGTTCCTTGAGGAAGACCTCGACAGTACTGCAATTAGCAGATCGCTCCACCGTGACTCCCGAAGGGATTGTGGAGGATGTCTTGGTCTCTATTGACTCTTGGGAATACCCTGCAGACTTCCTGGTTCTGCAACCAAAGGCCAAGCTTACTGGATATCCTCTCATTTTGGGAAGGCCTTGGTTAGCTACTGCAGATGCTTACATAAGTTGTCGTGCAAGAAACATGACCATCAAAAATGGTCCCATGTCCAAGCAGCTAGTCCTATACCCTCCTGCCCAACCCTCCTTGGAGCATGACTTACCACTCTGGTTGGAAGAAGGAGAGGAAGACGAGGTGTACTCAGCACCTCTGTGCACCTTAGATACCACTAGAAGAGACCCCCCAACCGAGGATGACTTGATCGAGACCTTGATCCAGAATCCACCTTCCAGTGCACTACCCTTAGAGAAATTGGTGGAGGATGCCCAAGCTAGCACCCTAGTGGATCTTTGTACAACCAACCCTGTTACTCCCAGAGTCAAGAATGTGGAGTTCGGCCCTGAGAAAGCATTGAAGATCAGCTCCTCCCTATCTCCTTCCCAGGAAAAGGAGCTGTGTAGTCTGTTGGCCAACCACCTAGATGCTTTTGCTTGGAGCTATAAGGAAATGAAAGGAGTCCATCCTTCGGTCTGTACCCATCATATATACATCAAAGAGGATTGTAAACCGGTTAGGCAACCTCAGAGGAGAATGAATCCAGCCCTTAAGGACATTGTCAAGGAAGAATTGCAAAAACTGTTGGATGTCGGATTCATCTACCCCATCTCAGATAGTGAATGGGTGTCCCCTCTAGGGTTGGTTCCCAAGAAAAATGGGAAATGGAGAATCTGTGTGGACTACCGAGAACTGAACAAAGCTACCAAGAAGGACCATTTCCCTCTACGTTTCATAGATCAAGTGTTGGATGGACTGGTAGGAAAGAAGTTCTTCTCTTTCCTGGATGGGTTTAGCGGGTACAACCAAATCCAAATCAGCCCGGAAGACCAAGATAAGACCACCTTCACTTGTCCTTGGGGTACCTTTGCCTATCGAGTCCTTCCCTTTGGGCTATGCAATGCTCCTGCTACCTTTCAGAGAGCTGTCTTGAGCATCTTCTCGGAGCTGGTCCATGATGCAGTAGAGATCTATATGGATGACTTTACTCCTTATGGGGCCAGCTTCCAGGAAGCATTGTCCAACCTGGGAAAAGTCCTAACCAAATGCACCGAGATGAACTTGTCCCTTAGCCCTGAAAAATGTGAATTCCTAATGACTGAAGGGACCGTGCTAGGCCATACCATTTCTTGCCAAGGATTGCAGGTGGATCCTAACAAAATTGCTCTCATCAAGAGGGTTCCACCTCCTCAAAAGGTCAGGGATGTCCGGAGTTTCTTGGGATTAGCAGGATACTACCGGAGATTCATTAAATATTTCAGCAAGCTAGCCTCGCCATTGTTTGGCCTGTTGGCAAAAGATGTGGAGTTTAATTGGACTGACGATTGTCAAAGGGCTTTAAATGAATTAAAGGACAAGTTGGCGTCGGCCCCAATCCTGAGAGGTCCAAACTGGGCCCTACCTTTCCACATCCACACTGATGCCTCGAACAAAGCCATAGGTGCAGCTTTAGGGCAAGTTGAGCAGAAACTTCCATATGCCATTTACTTTGTTAGCAAAAACTTGTCCAAAGCTGAGCTGAATTACACTGTAACCGAGAAAGAATTCTTGGTTGTGGTCCATGCACTGAACAAGTTCCGACATTATATTACTGGTTACCAGACCTTTGTACATACTGACCATGCTGCTATTAGATATTTAATGAATAAACCAGATGTGCATGCTCGTATTATTAGATGGTTACTTTTATTGCAGCAGTTTGATTTGACCATTGTTGACAAACCAGGTAGAGAAAATGTAGTTGCTGACTTTTTATCTAGATTGGATTTGTCTGCAGATGAGGATGGAACAGTGGACGACCAGATGCCTGATGAACATCTGTTTGCTATTTCAGTACTCTCTCCATGGTTTGCTGATATAGCAAACTATCTTGTTTCAGCACAGTTCCCTCCACACCTATCTTCCAGAGAGAAGAGCAGAATCATCAGAAAAAGTGCCTCATTCACTTGGATCGGGGGCAATCTGTTCAAGCTTGGCCCCGATCAGATCCTAAGGCGTTGTGTAAGGGAGGAGGAAGTCTTTGATATCCTCCTCACTTGTCATGATGGGCCTTGTGGAAGGCATTTTGCAGCAAAGAGAACTGCCTTCAAGATCCTGCAGGCGGGCTACTATTGGCCCACACTTCATCAAGATGTCAGAAGATATGTCAGTCAGTGTGACCAATGCCAAAGAATGGGGAAACTGACCCAAAGGGATGAGATGCCTCTCCAACCTCAAGTGACTCTTGAGCCATTTGAGAAGTGGGGCATGGACTTTGTGGGCCCAATCAACCCCTCTTCGAGGCAAAGGACTTACATCATTGTGTGTACTGACTATTTGACAAAGTGGGCTGAGACCAAAGCAATCAAAGCAGCAACAGAAGAGAAGGTGGCCGAGTTCCTAAGAGAGAACATCTTCTATAAGTTTGGCTATCCAAGAGAGCTGGTCACCGATCAAGGGAGCCAGTTCACCTCCAACCTGGTTGAAGATCTCCTAGCTCATCACAAGATCAAGCATAGGACTTCCACCCCTTATCACCCTCAAGCAAATGGGCAGGTGGAAGTCACCAATAGAGCATTAGAGGGGATCTTGACTAAAGTGGTGAGCAGCAACAGAAAGGACTGGGCAGATCGCCTGGTTGAAGCCACATGGGCTTACAACACCACTTGGAAGACCACCACCGGCTTCACACCATATGAGCTGGTCTATGGGAAGAGAGCTTTGCTGTCCATTGAGTTTGAATACAACACCTTGAGGATGGCAGCTCAGCTGGACCTAGATCTCAGCCATGCACAACAAGAAAGGCTATTGCAGCTGAATGGCCTGGATGAGCACCGAATGCAGGCCCTCGTTCACTCAGAAGTGGTTCAACTTCAGAGAAAGGTGTGGCATGACCAACATCTCCATGACAAGCAATTTCAGCCGGGAGATTGGGCTTTGTTGTATGACTCCAGATACAAAGATTTCAAGGGGAAGCTGAGAACCAGATGGCTAGGACCATATGCAAAAGAGAAATGCCATGACAATGGATCTGTCCTCATTCGAACCATTGATGAGGAAGCCATTCCCATGCTTGTCAATGGGAATCGTTTGAAGATCTACAGGAGACCTCTCTCAAGACAAGAGTTCATCAAAACTGTAGAGAAATCTGTATTGGTCATAGAGAAGGGTTCTGCCTCTGCCTCTGGCATACCCTGAAGGATGAAAAGAAAAAAGAAAAAAAACAAAAAAAAAAAAAAAAAAGAGGAAAAAAAAGAAGAAAAAATAAATAAAGAAAAAAGAAAAAATAAATAAAGATCCTTGGGTGAAAACCTCTCTGAGGCGCCCAGGGCAGGTAGTAGGGGTGAAAACCTCATTGAGGCGCCCCTATTGTCTTTCAAAAAAAAAAAAAAAGAAAAGGTGAAAAAGATCCTTGAGTGAAAACCTCTCTGAGGCGCTCAGGGCAGATGGCACGGGTGAAAACCTCTTTGAGGCGCCCTTGTCATCTTTCAAAAAAAAAGAGAAAAAAGAGAAAAAAAGAAAAAAACAATAAGCAAAATATGGTAAAATTGCATGCAGGTTGCAGATGTTCTATGGAGGAGAGGAAGCCCTTCAACTCAGAGCCAAGGGTCCTTATCATGCTGTCAAGGAACCTCACCAGAACCTCCTTCAAGGGTACCCATGTTTTTTCAAGGTATGTGCAAATTTATCAAGGTTTAAATCTTCTACAGGAAGATGCTATCTTTCTACAGGAAGATGCAGTCTTTCTACATGAAGGCGCGGATTTTCTACAGGAAAGTACAGACTTTCTACAGGAAGGCCGAACTTTCTACAGGAAGCTCTGTGTTCTACAGGAAACTTCCTGTAGAAGTTTTGGACGGCCAGAATTCATCTTAAAGGGAGATTTAGCGACTATGGATTGGTTTGGATGCATGCAAGCCTCTGTTGGCACCCTTGCACAGTGCTGTCATCTTGCTCCACCATCCTTGTCGACATGCGACCAAGTTCCCTGCACCAACAGAGAAGATCGATGAGCTCTCGCGGGAAAAGTCATTTTCAAAGTTAAACAAATGTTGGGATCTCATACCGCAGGCATCAAGAGCTCCGGGAACGTGATTGAAAGGCCAAAACCTCCGTCGTGCAGCATGCACCCAAGGAGAAAGGACTGTTACGAGACACCTCGCGGGAATCCTGTAACAGTTCAACCTGCTCGAGTGGATACCATTCACAGCACCGCCATCTGAAATGAAACGCGGGCGCATGCAAGCAAAACATCCACTCCATCGTTGGAAGCCTGTAACCACGAGCCTCCGGGTCTGTGTAAGTCGCATGCAGCAGGTAGATCCACTCACCATCGTCCAAGAACTGGAAAAATCGTGTGCAGCCACGCAGGTAAGTGTCTCAACCCTTCCTTCCATCAAATCGCATGAATCTTACTTTGAAATTGTTTGCAAAGCGTAAAATTGAATGGTTGAGCGGCCGTATGGCCAGTCGACTGGCCACGTCGGCTAGTTAAAGTGTAATTGGATGTTTGGGTGGCGGCCATGACAGAGAGAATGAACTACACGCACGTGAGAACACTCTCGTCAGAAGCATGAGTTTAACAGGAAAAGGCGGCGGCAAATCTGTGGGAATGAATGCGGCAGCAAGTGAATACGCAGGCGAATGATGGATGACGTCGCCCAACGGTCCGGCGGGGACAGCTCATCCCCCGCGCCACGGATTGCGCCGATTCAAAATCTAATCGGCTAGATCATGCGCATGCATTTATAATCCAACACTTCAAACTCGGGTGGCTATTATGATCTCCTCTGCACTTTGATACGCCAAGCTGTTGGCTACCAGAACGCCGGTAAAGCACACCTCGAGCGCGGGCCAACTACGGTCCTCCCCGAGAATTGTGCACTGCTTCTACAGGAACGCAGTTCTACAGGAACGCAATTCTACAGGAGCGCAGTTCTACAGGAACACAGTCTACAGGAACACAGTCATCTACAGGAAAGCGGGTGCCTCACGAAAAAGGTGGCCAATTAAAGAGGTAACCCTGAACTCTTCATGTAACTGGTTAGTAGAAGTGGCAAGACCATCGTCCACAGTCCGGTCATAAAGATAGTGGTGGAATTGTTGTTTGCTGTGCCTATGCTATCGTTCTACAGGATGTCGGTATAAGTAGACTGTGTTGAATTTTGTGGATTATGTGCATGCTCTGTCTTAATAGACCAAATCTCTTTTGCATTTGCCACCTTTAATCAAAACGACCGTGTTCATCATGCCGGGTGGGTTTATAAGACGGGAGCCCACTGATTCAACTAAACTAAGGGAAAACCCGGCAGTGGTAGAGCTCTTCACCAGAGCACAATGGATGCCTTTTTGTGATAAGCTGTAGGGTTACGATGATGAAGTGGCCGAAGAATTCTTGCAGGCTCTGAAGCCTAAATCTCAGACACTGGCCACAGTAAACTTCAGAGGTCTAAGCCTCAAGCTCACCCCAGAACATATCAGTTGGATCACAAAACTTCCTATGGGTTTGCCGTGGGATAAGGAAGAACGAAAGCTGAGTCAACAGGCAAAGAAAGAATTCTTTCCACCTGAGGAAGAATTCTCGGAGGACAAAAACGGGGTGCGAAGAACGAGCCTGTTGCCACCTTGGAATGAAGTCAGTTTGCAAATCATGAAATATATTACTTGTGAAGGCCGTTTCAGCATCGTGTATGCATATCACTTTCGGCTGCTCACTGAGTTGAGGCACCGAATTGACCTTCCTGTAGAACAGAAACTGAGCATCCCTTATTACCTCCTGCAGTCTCTAATAGAGTGTGCTACAAAGCTGAAAGAGGGAATACCAGATCAGATAGCCCACCATGGGTTGATCAAGCTTCTTGTGGAGGATGCATTGCATTCATATAAGGTTCCCCTCTCATGGGAATCCTTCCGGAATTTGACAAAAGATGGGGACATTAAAATGTTGATCGAAGAAACTGGTTCCTCCAGCAGTGAGGAACACGAAGCAGTGGCTGAGGAACAGAGGGAAGAAGGCCAAGAAACCCCGACAACAGTACAGAGGAAAGAACAAAGGAAGAAGCATGAGGAAAAGGAGGACAAAGAAAAAGGTGGCACACCTATCCTGTCAGCAAGGGAAAAGAGGATGAAGAGCAGAATGGACAAAGCTGAGGTGGTCCACGTCAGCCCGAGTACCTCAACAGCACCTGCAACCAAAGCAAAAAGCAAAACTCAAGCAGGCAAGCAAGCGGAAGTGGAGACACCTGTGTCTACAGGAAAGCAGAAACAGGCTTCTACAGGAAGCCCGAAAACAAAAACACAAGCTTCTACAGGAAGCCCGATATTGCAAAAAAAGGCTTCTACAGGAAGCCCGAAGACAGAGACAAGGACTTCTACAGGAAGCCCGAAATTAGAAAAAGGGGCTTCTACAAGAAGCCCGAAAGTCATTGAGAAACAACCTCCTACAGAAAGTCTGAAGACAGAGAGAGGACCTTCTACAGGAAGCCCGGGAGTGGCTAAAGCCGGGTCTTCTACAGGAAGCCCAAAAGCAGGAAAGAAAGAATCTTCTACAGGAGGCCCGGAAGTGGGCAAAGTCGGGTCTTCCACAGGAAGCCCAAAATCTGAAAAGGAGGGGCCCTCTACAAGGAGCTCTGAGAGAGCAAAATGCAAGAAAGAGAAGGCTGGTATTCTAGAAAAGGAGGCAGCAGCGGCGCTGGCCGCCCTCAGTACACCTCCAAAACCGAAGGAGAAGAGGGAGAGAGAGACCCCTCTACCATCTGAAGACAGGAGAAGCAAGAGGATGACCACGGACAAGCCACAGCCTCCACCCAGCAGCCAAACCATTTTAGGGGATGTCCCTACTTCACCCAGTGCAAGAACCCCCTCTAAGACATCAGCCACCCCCGAGAAGGGGAGCCCAAAAATAAATTCCTGGACACGGAAAATAGGCCAATCGCCTTCCGAAGCCCGGCTCAAGGAAATAGGAAAGGGGGAAGGAGCATCACCTTCGTCACTACCAGGGGCAGCAAAGGCAGGGCCGCCAAAGATAGGAAAGGAAGTAGCGCCACCCTCGGCAGAAAAGGCAAAACCACCAAAAACAGGTAAGGAAAAGCATGCACCGGGCTCTAGTTCTCAGCCAAAGACGAGGAGCCAGGGCAAAGTTGCTCAAGGATGAGCAAATAGTTTAGCTGGGGGGTGATGATGAGCCCCAATTTTTGGTACAATTTGGGCTTATTTGGCCTACTTGCTCTGCTCAAACCATTCATTTTTTATTGCTTATGCATTCATTTCGTGGTTTATTCATGTTGTTTGTAGGAAGAAGGGTAGGCATTCTATTCATGTGACTAATTCATGATGATTTCAGGTTTTGGCATTAAAAGGGAGCAAAGACTACAAAAAAGGAGACAAAGAGACAATGAGGTGGCACTGCTGGTTTTTAGGAGAGGATGTCCACAGTTTTGGGGACCTTCCTCGTGATTCCCACCATGGCTCCGAGCTCCAATCCATCTCCCCACCGAGCTTAGAGGCAGCCAACTGTTCTACAGGAACAGCAGTTATAACTGTTCTACAGGAACAACAGTTATGACTGTCCTACAGGATCAGCAGTTTAAACTTCAGTTGGACAGCCGAGCTCCTCAAATCAAGGACACCTGTTGGATGATCGTTTTGCATAAATACTGAGGCCGTAGCCTTGGATAGAAGCTTTTTGAACTTTGGTATTACTCTTGTAATTGGGAAGTACGAGCTACAGCTCGGTTTTTTGTTCCTTTTGTAAGCCAATTTTGGCATGTCATCAGACTTTCGTTTATGAATAAAGGCAGATTGGTTTGTTAATTTAGTCTTTTTCATGAGCTTAGATAGGATTAGTTTATGGTGATTTTCTTTCAGTTGCTTAAGTTCGATAGGAGGATAGTTATAAATTATTGGAGCTCCAGCAAAAAGGTTGTAAAGGCTCACTGCCATCTCTGTTAGGGATTGGGGTGCAGTCCATAACCAACCACCAAAAAGAAACGCAGTTCTTCTCACTTCCATGCAAGCTGCAACATAGACATTTTCGTTGAAGATCCATCCATGCACTTTCGACATTGAACCATACTTCTACATTTCACTTCCATGCATGAGTTTCATTTCTGGGTTTTCCATTGCTGTTCATAGGTTTCATGGCACAGTTATCATAGGTTAATGAGTTTCTCGTTTTTTTGGTGCATAAGTCATTTGTTTCATTTACGCTGCTCCTTATCACTCCACTTCCTTCTTCTTCTTGATCTCTCCTCAATCCACCTACTCAGCCTCCGTCCAACTCATTTACCCTCCAACTCATCCATTATTCACTTAGCTCCATTTACTTACACTTTCGTTGATCCCATCCTCCCAACCATCAACCCACTGCATTCACTCTTCCTCCCTCTGATTTTTCTGCTCCTGAGCCATCACCAGCTCCATCTCCATCTCACCTATCCTCCCACACCACTCCAACACTCCACCATCTCCCAAAACTTCCACGGCCAGACATCCTGTATAATTGCACAGACTTCCTGTAGAAACCCCTGAGTTTCCTGTAGGATCCCCTGCAGACTTCCTGTAGAAACCTGCAAACTTGGTTGCTGAGCATCCGAACGTGGTAGGCTTCTGTGGAATGATGCCAGAGACCCTCT
Source organism: Pinus tabuliformis (assembly GCA_031772625.1). NCBI lineage: Eukaryota > Viridiplantae > Streptophyta > Pinopsida > Pinales > Pinaceae > Pinus > Pinus tabuliformis. The sequence continues at coordinate 542,779,392 of CM062820.1, read as the reverse complement.
GGGACCTCCCTTAGCCATCCTGACCTTGCCCATGCTTTCCTTCCATTCCAACCGCTCCTGCACAACCAAACCCTAATCAAAAGCATCCTCACAACGAATCCAACCACTTAATGAAAAAATACAAAAACATGTCTTCTCAGATGCAAGTAGCTTAGATGCATGTATTTCAGTTCACTGCAAGTAATGGCATTATTGGTAGTTGTTTCATTCACAGTTTTGCATAGTTAGGGTCTAGCTAGTCAAACTAGGGTTTACTAGGGTTTCCATGCTTTGTTGGCTTTCAGTTTCTTTTTGCAATTAGACTAGTCTCCTTTGAGTTAGCTTTCGTCCATCATTCATAAAGCTTCTTCTGTGAGCCTATAGAAGTTGGCTTGAGCCCTAGCGGACTTGTGCCAGCTGACCAAGTGACAGCTGCGACAAGAGCTAGTACTTGTGCATACAGCACCGTCGCTTCCAAGTTTGTACGAACTACCGGGTTGATAAAATTAAGAGACAGGAATCTCCAGGAGTTGTAGCATTATTGCTACAATACTGGAGCCCACCATAGATCACCAACCCATAACCAGCATTTGGATCTCTCACCTCATCAGATTTTCATCACTCACACACACTCACTGCATAATCTGGCCTAATGATCTTTCTCCTTATATAGCTTTAGGCCCTTCACAATACCACGGTCCAAAACCATAGTAACCCAATACCATCAACTCAATACTATGGATCAACACGTCTGTCGAGACTCCATGGTCCAAAACCATAGGCACAAATTCCAAGGACTAACTACCACGGACCAAAAGTAAGCTTTCCGACATGTACGCTCTTTTCCGTTCATGAAACTGCGTGTATACCCTACTTGGTATATATCGAACCTGCGTACACGCGACTTGGTATATAGTGAACCAGCGTGTATACGCGACTTGGGCTTAATGAACCTGCGTGTATGAACTTTCTTGGCCTGCTGTACTAAGATCTGTCCTCTGATTAAGTTGCCATCACCTGTACCAACCTCTGAGTGAGTTGCCATCAAGGACAACACTTGAATCATAATGCCAACAATCTCCCCCTTTGGACTTGATGGCAACCACCACACCAAGTCACTCTCCCCCTTTGACATCAAGGGCAAAGGGCGGACCAAGATATTCTCTTCTTTGGTATACCTTCTGTTGTCCATACTCCCCCTAAGTACCTACTGAAATCTCCAAATGTGCTCCCGCTTTGTGTATGCCAAAGTGTACCAATCTATCCATGCTCCCCCTGAGCAGATGCAGCTTCTAAGACCAGCAATTCATTCAAGACCATGACTATCATTCATTATATATGATCTGCACCATAAGCATCAGCATCCGAACCTGCAATACCATTCCTTTGATCAAACAGCAAGATGTATCATTTAGCTTCATAGACTTTATCCACAACTGCTAACCATAATGCCAACAATGCATTATTTGAAGTATATGCTCCCCCTGAGCCTGTGCCATCTGTAGTTCGATCTGATCATGCATACATCAGTAATAAGCATCAAGATCTCATCATCATCAAGTTAGGATTAAACACTTCTAACATCTTACAAGTATCAAAACATTTCCAAACATCCTCAGCAGACTGTAAACGTTAACCAAGAGAGCAGATATTGGACTGAATCATATCAGACCCCTTTTCTGAGCCTATCCCCACATTATTTCTTCAGACTGAGATATACGCGATTTTGCAGTGTGAAACTCGCGTATATACGCGACTTCCCTTCATTAAACTTGCGTATGAGAATTAGAACACTGAAGTTCTATACCTTCAGCTCCCCCTGAATCAGTCATGTCAGTATACTCTGCTATGCAACATCTTTCTGGCTGTACTTCCTTTTTCTTCCATATTTTCAACTGTGATGATGTTTTCTTCTTTTGGTTTGGTATCCACAATCTTCTCCTGCATTCTTTCGCTATGTGTCCCAACTTGTTGCATACATAACATCTTACATGTTTTATATTCCTTCTGTAGCAATCAGCAGCTTTGTGACCAAACATATTGCAAGCAAAACAATATCCTGTAAAGTACCTTGAATGTGATGATCTTTCTACATGATGGTCTTGAACCCTTCTTCTTCCACATCTAGCTGCAACATGTCCAAGATTATGACATACATAACATTCAACATTATTCATAGGAGGAGTAAAAGATTTTCTTTGAGGAGTCTCTTTCTTTGATCGTTGATGGGGTTGACTTTTCATCTCCTTGTTGATCATTTTAGATTTCTCTTTAGAGTTCCTTGCCTCACCTTGTGTACTAGATTCACCTTCAAAGGATTCATGAAAACCAAGACCAGTCTTGATAGCAGGAGATCGTTGACTACTAAGAATATCATCCAAAATCTTAGTACTATCTTGAAATCGCAATAGTTTATCCTTTTCTTCTAATTTACCTTTCAAGATATTTACCTCAACTTGATGTTGTTCTTCCTTTTCCAGACATTTCTTTGTCAAAGTCTCTTCAGCTTTCCTTCCTTCATCCAGCTGATGCCTTAGTTTGAGGATCTCGTTTTCTTGCTCTTTATTCAGCGCTAGCAGCATTTGTCGAATTCTGGAGGCACATTCCAACTGATCTTCTAATCTGATGATTTCTTCTTTGAGGGCATTCTCCTTTTTGCTAGGTAGATCTTGCTGATCTATGATTTGATCTGATGCTTCATTTGCTTGTCCATCTTCAATCTGAGGTGATTCAGGATCTGAATTTTTGCTTCCACTCAACGGCAGGTTGTCATTGTTCTTTTGAGCTGTCTTCTTCTTCTGACGTGCTTTCTTCCCCATTGTTCTACGAATCTCCTTCAAGCGATCAAGCTTCTCTGAAGGACCTGCTCTGATACCAATTGTTGGAAATAATACTGAGAGGGGGGGGGTGAATCAGTATTATCAGATCAATAAGACTTTTCAAATTTCATGCTCAGAAACATATACGCTACTTCAGTTAAGTGAACCCACGTGTACACGCTACTGTGTCTAAAGCAACTAGCGTATATCCAGAAATCTTATGATTCAGTTAGATTATCTTCAGTAAATGCATCAGAACATTATTAACCACATTGACAGTAAAGAGGTGCAGTATAACAGAACAGATCATCACATAAAAGTCACACACATGAACACCATGATATAAGGTGGAAACCCAATGTGGGTGAAAACCACCTGCTGCAATTTGTCTCTTTCTTCTTTAATAAGAAACTTCTTTTACAATGTACTGGTGCAGTCATTTACCAGCACGCAGGCTACAACCTACAGAGGGCTACAACCCTCATAGCTCTTGTACTAGCCGATCCATTTACTAGTACATAGGTGCCAACCCTACAGAAGGCTACAACCTTCACTCGTTTTCCAGCTGCTCCTGGAAGGGAGCTACAACCCCCTGGCTCTTGTACTGGCTAATATGTTTACCAGTACGTAGGTGCCGGCCTACGATCTTCCCGGGACCACGTTTCATACATTTTCATACTGGATCCATAAGACAATCACCATTGTAGTACAACCTGCATCATCAATCACTGAAACACCCAATACTGAATCACTGAAACCCTGTCAAGAACACAGACAACATAACAACAACCAGATCCAACTCCATATTCATACTTCACATTGTATACGCTACTTTGACGAACCCAACCTGCGTGTATACGCTCTTTTACCAAAGACAACCCGCGTACAGATCTGTAAATTCAAACTTAAAACTCCGCAGCTATATCAGACATCAAAACATACCCAGATCATGACAATAAACATGCATCAATAGATCTAATCTATTCATAGTCAAACCATATGAAGATAATCATTCCAAGCCTTGAGATCCTGTTCCATCGTTCATCATCATCCTCCACATGAGTGAAACCTTGGTTCAGATCACCAACCCATAACCAGCATTTGGATCTCTCACCTCATCAGATTTTCATCACTCACACACACTCACTGCATAATCTGGCCTAATGATCTTTCTCCTTATATAGCTTTAGGCCCTTCACAATACCACGGTCCAAAACCATAGTAACCCAATACCATCAACTCAATACTAGGGATCAACACGTCTGTCGAGACTCCATGGTCCAAAACCATAGGCACAAATTCCAAGGACTAACTACCACGGACCAAAAGTAAGCTTTCCGACATGTACGCTCTTTTCCGTTCATGAAACTGCGTGTATACCCTACTTGGTATATATCGAACCTGCGTACACGCGACTTGGTATATAGTGAACCAGCGTGTATACACGACTTGGGCTTAATGAACCTGCGTGTATGAACTTTCTTGGCCTGCTGTACTAAGATCTGTCCTCTGATTAAGTTGCCATCACCTGTACCAACCTCTGAGTGAGTTGCCATCAAGGACAACACTTGAATCATAATGCCAACACTCTCACGTAGCCAAGAGATTTTGTAATCTTTTTTTTGAGGAGTACGTAGTGGCTCCAATGTCCCGCTGATAGGGTTAGTGATGTATGGTGTAACAATGTGTCTTAGAACTTTCGCTTAATTCAGAAGCCTGTCAACAGGCCAACACGTTTTCACACATGTATTGTATTTGTTGTAAGACTGATTTTTAACACTTGTAATGCATGTTGCTTTAACCTGTGTTCTACATCTGAACTGATTCATTTGTTGTAATGCATAATCTATTAATGGAAATGTGTTTTATATGCTTCTAATGTTGTCCGTCCGTGTCGACTGCTCTACCAGACATTAGACAGACCTTCCACATGAACCTTGCTGTTGCAACCGTTGCACTCGTTTGGACTGATCCGTGAGTGTTGTACGTGTTATCTTACCTTGTATGTTGTGACTGCCGCATCCGAGTGGACTGCTCCACCGGAAGCTGCATATGTCCTTTGTGTTGTGTGTTCCTAGCCGAGATGGGACTGATCCCTTTCAACCTGGAACTCACCTTCACCTTCTTCCCCTCACAGCGAAAGAACCATTGACATAAGGACACTTACACTCACGAGGCACAAGAGCCTTACTTCTCAAAGACAAAGAAAACCACTCTCTTTTGCTGACAAGCAAGAGTTGAGGCAAATCCTTAAGATAATGGCAACCGGGCCATCATACCAGATGGCACTCCCACACCAAACGGTGTGAGGTCTAGTTGGGACTTCATACCAGGGTGATCCCTTGAATGTTGGCGGGTCCAGCACCGTCAACACCACTCTGGAGGCACCACTCCTTTTAAGGTACAAGTTAACTTCGATATTCCCATAATTGAAGGCCTAATTGATGTAGACACTGTAGATAAATGGTTAAATATGTTGGAAGGATGTTTTTCAGTTCATGAATTTTCCAATCGGAAAAATATTACTTTTTCACTTCTCAAATCCGCCCCACACATCAAGGACTAGAGGGAAACCTACTGTGAACAAAAGGATGAGAGTGAACCATTGTTGTTTTCAATCGCACCTACTTGGAATTCTTTCTGAGATGCCATCAACGAACAATATTACCTTGTCGAGAGCTATGAAGACAAATATATAAAGTGGACGACGCTATAGTAGGGAAGGGACCAAGATGTGCCATAGTTCACAAATATTTTTGATACCCTTTGCACGAAGCTGGGTATCAAAGATACTGAGAGACATTTGGTGTTCAAGTACCATGGTTATCTACACAAGTACATACACGATGAGATGGAGTTCCTAGACATTTCCTCACTCGGTACGACGTATCGGTACGCTGTCAAGATTGAGCAGAAGTTTAAACAAAAGAAGTGGGACTTTGGATCTACAAATCCAAAGCAAGGAAAAGGTGCCCCCAAACCACAGAACAAAGGACCAAGCCAAGGCGGGGCTACCCCGGACAGCTCACTGAAACTGCAAGCAAAGAAAAACACCACGAAGATGAAGAAGGACATGGGAAAATGGTGTGGGTTCCATAAGAGCTCCACTCACAATACAAGTGAGTGTCAGGCCAATCAGTCACTGGTGGCCGAGCTAAAGGCTTCCAAATTAGATGCAAGTTCTGACTTTGAATTTGAACCTGATAAGGGAACTAACAAAGGGAAGCAGGTCATTGATGCAGAGCCCAGTGCCACCATGGCCACCACCAAGGTCGAAAAGATTGAGCCTGAAGATCCAAAGGAGGGGGAACACCTATTCCACTCATAGATGTGGGTGAAGGGTTTTCCCCTGCAGTTCATTGTCGACAGCGAGAGCCAAAAGAACCTCATTTCAGCAGAGGTCATGAAGTGGCTGGGCCTAAAGACAATAGCACATCCATAGCCGTACACCATCGGATGGCTTCTCCAAAGACGAGATCGTTGTGTTAGCCAGCAGTGTCGCCTTCCCTACAACATCAAGCCATTCATAGATGAGGTATTGTGTGACGTTTCTCCTCTTGAAATTTGTGATGTATTGTTAGGACAACCATACTTGTGGAATTGACATGTTGTATATGAGTCTAGACCTCACTTTGTGATTATTACTTTGGCTAATAATTTGTACAGGATACTAGAGGTAGCCCTGCCTACCGCCATCTATTTGATCACTATAAAGCAATGCAGTAAGATCATTTCCCAGACTAGGAAATTTTTTTTCCTTATGATTCACCCCTAAGGAAAGAAGAAGTTTATGGTCACGACTTCCAGGGAGGGCTCCATTGAATAGCAACAATAGATGGACAAGTTCATAGAGGAGTATAGGGACATTTTCGCCTCACCTACAGGGGTACCTCTGCACTGTCAGGTCAAGAACTCCATCGATCTGACCCCGGGCGCGCCACTGGCCAATGGATTGATCTATCGACGCTCTATTATGGAGAATGATGACATCATGAAGCAGATTCAGGAACTATTGTAGAAACGGCACATCATACCAAGCTCATCACCTTGTGGGAGCCTGATTGTATTAGTATAGAAGAAGGATGGAACATGGAGGCTCTATATTGACTATCAAGTGCTAAACAAGATCATTGTCTAGAATAGGTACCCAAACCCATGAATTGATGACCTTCTGGACCAGCTCAAAGGGGCCAAATATTTCAGCAAGATTGACTTGAAGTCAGGTTATCACCAGGTGCCTATCGAACCCTCCGATGTGTGGAATACTGCCTTCAAATCCAAGGAGGGCCTTTTTGAATGGTTGGTCATGTCATTCGGATTGACGAACGCCCCTGAAATCTTCATGAGATTGATGGACGACATCTTGCGACCCTTCATCAATGCATTTGTGGTGGTGTATTTAGATGACATCTTAATCTTCAGTTAGAGTTGGGAAGAGCACCTCCACCATATTCGACTGGTCCTTCAAACCCTGCGACAACACAAGTTGTGTGCTAACTTGGAGAAATGCACCTTTGGCCTGACCTAGGTTCAATATCTAAGATACATCATTGATGAGCAGGGTGTACATGTGGACCCATCCAAGGCACAAGTCATTCGGGATTGGCCAAATCCAACCACTCTAACAGAGCTCCGTAGTTTTTTGGGTCTTGCCAATTTGTACCATAGGTTTGTGTTGGGGTTCTCTCATATCACTTAGCATTTAAGTCAAGTCACCAAGGGCGAAGCGAAAGAAAAGTTTTTTTGGTAAAAAACCCAACAAAAAGTGTTCTCTGAATTGAAGAATCACTTTTGTTCTACAGCAATTCTCACATTACCAGACCTGCAACAACCATTTGAGATTAAGACAGATGCCTTTGACTATGATATTAGTGTGGTTCTTACTCAGCATGGGCATCCAATGGCTTACCACAGTGAGACACTTTCAGACACAGTCTGAAAGTACCCCACTTATGTCAAAGAAATTTATTCCATTGTGCAGGCCTTATGTCAATGGAAGCATTACATTATGGGGAAGGAAACGGTCATCCACATAGACCACCGACCTCTACAATTCATATAGACACAAGGGAATTTGCAGAATGATCGCCCTCATAAATGGTCCACCTATCTGCAACAATTCCATTTGAACATTAAGTATAAGAAGGGTAGAACCAATAACGTCGCTACCAGTCATGGGGCTGATCACTATGCTCGAGTCCTGTTGGCACGAGACATTGGGGTGGCCACATATTTACAAGAGCAATCCAGAATTAGGCAGCATATACCAGACACTCCTGGAAGGGAAGAAAGTTCCAAATTTTCATCTTCAGGATGCACTGTTATGCCACCTAGGACACATTTGTGTTCCTTCAAGTGAGCGTGCCAAGATGATTTTGGAGGCGTGGTCGCTAGAAATTTTGGAGTAGAGAAAACAGTGGCGGTATTGTAGAAGTATTTTTATTGGCTGAAACTTTGTTAGGATGTTGGTAAGTAAATTAGATCCTGCACCACCTACGCCATTGCCAAACCAACCATCAAGAAGCAAGGCATGTATACTCCTCTACCTACTCCTAGCTGACCTTGGGAATCTGTCTCCATGGATTACATGTCGGGCCTTCCTTCTACTAAGTAGGAAAATGATTGCGTTTTCGTGGTCGTCGATAGGTTCTCTAAGATGGCCGTCATGATGGCCTGTAAGAAGAGTATCACAACAGAGGCCACTGCTAAGCTCTTCTTTGAGTGATTATGGGTACACTTTGGGATCCCACAAGCCATTGTCTCAGACTAGGACAACAGATTCCTAAGTGCACTTTGGTCAGGTCTCTGGCCGATGTTGGATACAAAACTTACTAATTCCACAGCTTTCCATCCCCAAACTGATGGCCAAACAGAGGTTGTCAACAGGATGATCATGCACATTCTACGCATGTATAACTCGAAGCATCCATGCACGTGGGATGAAAGTCTCCCCTATGTCCAACACAGCTACAACAAATCTCTCTACATTTCAACAAGCCACAACCCCTTTCAGGTAGGGCTGGGATTTCAACCATTATGCCCCATTGATGTGGCCATACCATTTATAACCACTCAGGTAGATTTAGCTCACGTTCAGTCTAAATCTGAAAAGGCTAACAACTTCAATGAGCGCATTTAACACATCTGCCAATAGGTCCATGATATATTGGACAGAGCCAATGCTAAGTACAAGCAGCGCCATGATCAGTGTCGAGTGTCGCACAAGTTATAGGTGGGCGACAAAGTTTGGCTACATTTGCAAAATGGAGTGCCTTGCTAGACCCCACTACAAGCTTCGCTCGCTCTGATATGGTTCATACATCATCACCAAGGTCATCGATGATAATTCCTTCGAGCTCATCATCCCACCATTCCTTGGTCTGCACCCAATGTTCAATGTAGATCGCCTTCGGCCATACTTTCCACCATTGTTGGACACATCTAACATTGCATAATAGCTCACACCAATAGAGCTCAACCCAGATTGCATGGAATAAGCCACAACTGATCAGATCATGGACACATGGATCAAGAACATTCGCTAATAGAGGATACATTTATATCGAGTTTTCAAAGTAGGCCAACTCCTCCACCAGGGCAAGTGGTTCACTAAGGACCAAGTTCAATAGAAATTTCCTCACCTCATGAAGCCTTTGCACACAATGGGGACCACTGCTTCCTAAAGGGGGAAGAATGATCCAGGTAGATATTGGTGGCCACCCTCCTATTCCACCTAGACCCCCCAGTCAGTTTCATCTATTTCCTTGTTCATTTCAACATTTACTATTTTTAGCAGTTTTTCAGGTCCTAAACTTCCAGAGCAATTTTGACCCCCTAAACGGTGTTTTTTTGGGGTCCGTGGAAAACCCATAGTTCTAAGTAAGGGCATGCAGCGAAAGCTATAGTACTCGGCAAGACATTTCCAACAAGGTATCGTATGAGTCAAACGAAGATAATATGACCAAGTTACGACCCCAGGAAGTTGGCTGCCCAACTAACCCCAACGGGGCCCACAAACTCTTGGTGTTACATCTCCTAGGGTTAGGGTTTTGGTTGTTTATGGTTTCCTCATGTTCTCCAATAATAAATAGGCCCTTGAGCTTCATTGTAACTGTTATGAAACCAGCTCACAAAAAGATAGAAAAGAGAGATCCACGCCTTAGAATTCAGCCTCTTCGAGGGGGCAACCTCCTTTACATTACATAAATGAACAATTCTTGGATGATACAAATGAAAATACCTCCTTTCTATATATAGGAGTCTAAGTGGTCCCAATACAATCAAAGCCTACATAACAATAATATTGTAGGGCACAACAATAACAATAGTGGGCTTCTATGTGGCACAATAGTAACAATATGGGCACTGCATGGGTACATCAATATAATAAGTGGGTTATACTAACAACAATAGGGGGGTAATAGGGCACAACAATATAAATAAGGGGTATAACTACAATAGTAATGGGGTAATCACTAGTATTATAGGGACCCAACATGCCCCTCTCCTTCAAAAAAGTGTTGTCCTCAACGCTTGAGTAGTTCTGGATGCTTCTGCATAAAATTCTCATCCTCCCATGTGGAATCTTCAGCGGATAAGTTCTTCCACTTGATAAGATACTCTGAAATTGATCGATTTCGTAGCTGTCGAGTTCTTGTTTCTGTGACTGCTTCCGGTTCCAATATAATTTTTCCTTCCTCATCAAGTTCTGGCAATATTGTTTGAATTGGAAGCTTGTCACCTATAACCTTCTTTAAACATGAAACATGGAAGACTGGGTGCAATCGAGAAGCTGCAGGAAGCTCCAATTTGTATGCCATAGTACCAATCTTTTGCAACACCTTGTATGGACCATAATACTTTGGTGATAATTTATTATCCTTCTTAGCTTGCTTTAGGGACATTTGCTTATATGGTTGTAGCCGTAGGAATACCCAATCACCTACATCAAAACTTCTTTCACTGCGATGTTGATCTGCCTGTTGTTTCATTCTATTTTGTGCCAACACGAGGTTATCCTTTAAGAGTTGGAGGACTTGTTGTTGATGTTCGATGTGATGTTCCACTGCCTGAACCTTAGAATTTTCTCTTAAATATGATGTGATGGATGGTGGTTGATACCCATAAAGTGCCATAAATGGGTTCATTTTTGTTGCTGTATGGAAGGAAGTGTTATACCACCATTCGCCAGAGGCAACCATTTGACCCATTGTGTCTGTTTATCAGATACAAAGCAACGAAGATATCCTTCCAAACATTTGTTTACTATCTCAGTTTGCCCATCAGATTGAGGATGATAAGATGAGCTATGAGCTAACTGAGTACCAAGACAAGAAAATAATTCTGTCCAAAAATTTCCAGTGAAAATGGGATCTCTGTCACTTACAATAATCTTTGGGTTTCCATGTAGCTTTTGAACTGTTTCCATAAATGCAGTAGAAACTGTACTGGCTTTAAATGGATGTGATAATGCACAAAAGTGTGCATACTTGGTAAGTCTGTCAACTACCACCATGATGACACTCTTTCCCTCAGACTTGGGTAAACCTGTGATAAAATCCATTGAAACCTCCTCCCAACGTTGGCTTGGAATGGATAAAGGTTGTAATAGACTCGGTGTCTTAATTGTTTCAACTTTATTTTGCTGGCAAACCAAACATTCTGCCACAAACTTTTGAATATCTGATTTAAGGCCATCCCAAAAAAATTCCTTCTTAACCCTGTGGTAAGTTTTTAAAAATCCTGAGTGCCCTCCTAAGGGAGAAGTGTGCAATTCCATAAGAATCTTTTGTTTTAGCTGGGAATTCTTACAGAGGTATAAGCGATCTTTGTACCATAACGAATCATTTTTCCAGCTAAATGTATCAGAAGTACTGGAATCTTGTTGTAGCTTTCGAATAAGTGCCCACACTTCTTCGTCATTCTTCCATTCCTCCCTTGCTTCGTTTATCCAATCTGGTTGGATAATAGAAATGGCACACAACAATGCTTCCACATCCTCATCCTTTCTTGAGAGTGCATCTGCCACCACATTTTGCTTCCCTTTTTTGTAGATGATTTCAAAGTCATAACCCAACATCTTTGTGACCCACTTTTGTTGCTCTTCAGAGGATAATCTTTGTTCTAAAAAGTATTTAAGGCTATCATGATCCGTTTTTACCTTGAAGTGTCTTCCCATTAGGTAGGGTCGCCATTTCTTAAGTGCATGGAGTATTGCCAACATTTCCTTCTCATAAATAGCTTTGCTTAAAAACTTTCCCTTGATTGGACGACTTTCAAAAGCAATGGGTCTTTCATCTTGCATTAGAACAGCACCAATTCCATTTCCTGAAGCATCACATTCCACAATAAAGGTTTTTGTGAAGTCCGGTGTAGCTAAGACCGGTGCTTGGCACATTGCCTCTTTAAGATTTTCAAAGGCCTTTGTTGCTTCCGGAGTCCATGAAAATGAATCTTTCTTCAATAATGTTGTTAGAGGTGCTGCTATTCTCCCATAATTCTTAACAAACTTGCGATAATACCCTGTCAACCCAAGAAATCCTCGCAGATGCTTTATGGATGTGGGGATTTTCCATTCCTTAATGGCTTTAATTTTGCTAGGGTCTACCTTAACTCCTTCATGAGATACAATATGACCCAAATATTCCACCTCCTGGACTCCAAAGAAACATTTGGATCTTTTTGCATATAATTGTTTCTCCTCCAATAGTTGTAGCACCCTGTCAACATGTTCAACATGATCCTTCCAAGACTTGCTGTAGATTAGTATATCATCAAAAAATACTAACACAAATTTTCTAAGGAATGGTTTGAAAATTGAATTCATCAAACCTTGAAATGTTGAAGGTGCATTGGTAAGGCCAAAAGGCATGACCAAAAATTCATAATGACCCTCATGAGTTCTAAATGCCGTTTTTGGAATGTCTTCAATCTTCATTCTGATTTGATGATATCCCGAACGAAGATCCAACTTGGTGAAGTAAATTGATCCATGCAATTCATCCAGTAATTCATCAATAACAGGAATGGGGAACTTATCTTTAATAGTGAGCTTGTTGAGCTCCCTATAATCTGGACACATGCGCCATGATCCATCCTTCTTGTGCACCAATACTACTGGAGCTGAGAAAGAACTTTGACTCGGTTGAATTATACCAGCCTCTAGCATTTCTGCAACCATACGTTCAATTTCACTTTTTTGGACATAGGGATATCTGTACGGCCTGATGTTTGGAGGAACACTTCCTGGAATCAGATGAATAGCATGATCATGATCACGCATAGGTGGGAGACCCTTGGGAGTCTCAAATACCTTGGAATGATTGTCCAAGACTTTTTGGAGATCTGGAGAAATAGATGATTCCAATGTGGAAACATCTAGCGAGCATAATTGTGCAATTACACCTCTTTGCTCCTTTCTTAGAAGCTTTGTCATACCATGAGAGCTGATTATCTTTCCTGGTTTCCCTGCAATACCCCTTAATTCAACTTCCTTTCCTTCTGAAGAAAATTTGATGAAAAGTTCTTGAAAATTAAAAGCTATTGTACCCAAGGATTGTAGCCATTGGACTCCTAGTACAACATCCGAACCTCCCATTGGAATGGAAAGCATTGGGCTAGTCAATACATATTCTCCCATGGATAGCTTGATATTATGGCACTTTCCAGAGCAATTTATTGTTCCTCCATTTGCAATCATCACTTGACACTCTGGTGCTGGATATAGGAAGCAATTCAATTCTTTTGCTACCCTACAATGAATAAAATTGTGGGTGCTTCCTGAATCAATCAACACTATTACCTTTTTTTTCTTGATTTGTCCTTCTATCTTGATGGTTTGAGGAGTGGTAATTCCCGCCAATGCATTACAAGATATGGTCGGATTTATTTGTTCTTCATCTAGGCTTTGTTCCTGGAATATATCCTCTTCTTTTGACCTTTCTTGCTCCTTTTCTTCTTCCTCTTCACAATCTATGTAGAATAATTTCTTCTCACCACACTTATGACCTTTTGTGTATTTGCTATCACAATTGTAACAAAGCCCTTTTGCTCTTTTTTCTTCCAATTGTTGTGGTGTCAACCTTGTAGGTTGTGGAAGACTATGGGCAACAACACTTCCGTCTTTATAGTTGTGAACGGTATGCTTCCTAGTTGCCATAATTTTGCTTTCCATTTTTCTTGCTAACCTGAATGCCTTCTCTAATGAATCAGGTTCCCAAAGGCGCACATCATGTTGGATATTATCCTTTAAAGACCCTATGAACACATCAATCCTATGCTCCTCTGGAATATCTTTTACCCTTATGTTCAATTTTTGGAACTCCTCAATGTGCTCCATTATTGAACCCTTTTGTTTGAGACTTATCAATTGGCTAAAAAAAGTGTTGCTTTTTGTATCCTCATAATGTGCTATCAATTCTTCCGTAAAAATTGCCCAAGTGATAAATTGTTTACGAGAACAAAGCCATTGATACCATACAAACTGATTTGGTTCCAAATATAAAGTTGCCGTACGTACCTTTTGTGGGTTTTGCACATTATTGAGATCGAAGAATTGCTCCATCTGTAATATCCATGTGGCGGGATCCTTGCCATCAAACTTCCTCATATCGATTTTTGGAACATGGTGAGTCTTCGATCCAACATTAGAGTCTATGGAATCATGATTAACATTTCTTTTGTTCTCATCATGAGTTTCCTTTACTACCTTTTCACCATTAGTGACCCTTTCTTGTAGCAACTTCTTCAATTCATCCATCTTATCATCCATGCCATCAATTTTAGCGTCCATGCCATTCACCTTAGCTTCCATGCCATCCATCTTAGCTTCCATGCCCTTTATCTTAGCTTCCACGCCATTTACCTTAGATTCCATGCCATTTATCTTAGATTCCACGCCATTTATCTTAGATTCCACACCACTTATCTTAGCTTCTGTTAGCTTTTGTGAGCGTGACATTTGTTGCACTTGTTCTTGTAATTTTGATATATCATGTAGCATTTCTTCCTCTTCTTCATGAGTCATGCTAGAGCTTTCAGGTTCCTTACTAGGTGTTTGAATTTTCTTTCCTCGGGGCATCAGTTACCGATAATAATGCTTTACTATGCCCTTTGAATTCCGTTAAACCAAGCTTACACAAAAAATTAAAAAAAAACTACACACATTTTTTCACTTTATAGAAGCCTGATATTGAATCTGATGTATCTCTGTAATTTCGGATCATCCAGTTCTGAAATTGGTATCTGTAGTAGCCTTCTGCGTCCTCTTTCCAATGCCACAAGTCTGAGCCCAATTGGATTCTCCAAGGAAGAGTTATGTGAAATCTCCCACAATGACTTGCTTTTAGACTGGTTCAGTAGAGCGAACTTGTACGATGTGCCACGAGTCACTGTTTCAACCTTTGAATCTGAAACTCACCCACAATAAACTAGAGTCCGTCCTCTTTCTGTACCTTTTTACGAAATTTCAATCCGATCCTCAGAGAGAGAGTTATGACGATTTTCCCCAGGTCACCTGTTTTGAATGTAATTCAGGAGTCTGCAAAAAGGCCAAATTCCTCAGATCATATCTCCGAAAATATCGCGCTAAAAGCTCTGAAATTCGGACCCAAAGTTCAGCGCCAATTCTTCTCAAATGGGTTTTTTTTGCGACTTCTGAAACGTCACAGAAAAAAAGTTATAGCGAAAATGCCACGATGACCTATTTGGAGCAGCGAAACCCTAGAATCCAAAGCTCTGATACCAAATGTTATGAAACCAGCTCACAAAAAGATAGAAAAGAGAGATCCACGCCTTAGAATTCAGCCTCTTCGAGGGGGCAACCTCCTTTACATTACATAAATGAACAATTCTTGGATGATACAAATGAAAATACCTCCTTTCTATATATAGGAGTCTAAGTGGTCCCAATACAATCAAAGCCTACATAACAATAATATTGTAGGGCACAACAATAACAATAGTGGGCTTCTATGTGGCACAATAGTAACAATATGGGCACTACATGGGTACATCAATATAATAAGTGGGTTATACTAACAACAATAGGGGGGTAATAGGGCACAACAATATAAATAAGGGGTATAACTACAATAGTAATGGGGTAATCACTAGTATTATAGGGACCCAACAATAACATAGTTCATAGGCATGTAGCTACGACATCTCTTCTCAGAGATAAGTTACCATCACCTGAGCTATCTTATTTCCATTTGGTTTGTAAGTATAGTTCATTTTTTTTCTATTAATGAAATGAAGTGTTTTTCTGCTACATCTCTGTGTTTATGATTATATCTATAATTTTTTGCGTTCCTGTTTAAGTTCGGATCACGTAGTCACTTGTGACAAGGACTTTCTTTAGAGATGACAATGTTGCCACGTATGTCTTCAATTCTTGATGCAGATTTGTCATTGTACCCTCCAAAGGGTCTTGAGATACATGGAGTCTTTATGGATCACTATGGTCATCGCAATATGGTGTTCTTTCACTCATCTCCATCATGTATTATTTGTCCTTAAATGATTCTTTATGCTACTTCCTTTGACATATCTTCTCATGCCTCCTTGACATGTCGCTCTAGTAAAACCTGCAAGTAAGATCACTCATGGAAAGCAATCATCAACCCAAAAATCTCCTATTCTTTCATATTTCATGAAAACTTTCCAACTATGGATCAACAGTGCACTCGGGAGAGGAAGGGAAAGCTTCTCGGTGCAAGGTGCACTTTTAAGGGTCAAGGGTTATGTATTGAGCACTAAGAGTGTGTTATGCACTATACTAGGAAGGGGAGGCTTGATGGAGGGCACATGGTGCACTCCCAAAAGTCTATGAGGCCCAATGATGGTTTTTGATGTTCCATGCGCTCAACTGAGGAGGCCCAAGTCACAAGGAAGACACAAGGCACATTGTCAAGGCTTAAGGGAGGCTTGATGATCACTATTGGTGTACCATGCACTTATATGAGGGCGCAACGTGTAGTTTCAAGGCTTAAGGAGGGCCTAATGAACATTTTCAATGTGTTATGTGCTCAGCTAGGTGACAGGCTTAAATAAGGGCACAGTTCGGGAGAACAAGGAGAGCTTACGGCTTGAGGGTGTGATGTGCGCCCAAGAGGAAGGGAAGGCTTAGCTTGGACATAGGGCACATCCTCAACAAACAGGGTGGGGGAGACAACTAGGGCTTGGGAGTGCGATGTGCACTCTTCCTTTCCTAGTGGGGAAGCTTGTAGAACCAAAATTTGTTTTTGGAAGATGAAACATGGGAAACACAATGAGTTAGGGGTGAAACTAGGTGTGACACATACCAACTCACTAGTAACACTTAGACATGATCCATTACTGAGAAACATACATCAAAACACTAGTTTACAGACACTCTTCAAGTATAATGAACAAAGTATGATTAATTATGACCAAAAAGTGTGATTTTGTGAATAAAGTGTACTAAGACTGTGGAGTGCATCATGGATGTTCTTAATGATGCGACGACACTCAAGAAAGAACAAGGAGACTTGAAACATAGAAAATAACATGGAATGGCACTCGGTGACTAAAAGTGCACTTGATATGACAGTAGGTAGGCTCCAAAATTCGAATGTAGTGAAATTTTAGAGGGCGTTGTAGCAGTGACAATAGGTTCCTAGCTTTAGAGGTCATCTAGCTTCAAAGGAAAGTCATATTTCCTTTTTTTGTATGAAAGAACAAATTCAAAAATTTAAACGAATTTTTTTTAATTGCATATTAGTTATATGCCATTACAATGGCAAAAAACTTAAAACCAAATCAAGAAACCAACTCCATTATAGAATCACAAGAAAAAATTAACTCGAAGGTAAATCCCAAACCACAAAGCACAAATTACAGAAGACTTGAATCAAGTAAAAATATTGATTCAAGAACCTAGGAACACAAGAGAAACATCATGAATTTCATTAGCCACATTCCTTGACAACATTATAACCTCCATTAACCATGACCATGGTCAATTAAAAATTATGATTGAATATAGGGCCACGATAAGGGAATTCTACTAAACTGGTATTAATAAAGAGAAGATTAAAGATTAGAATGGAATATAACCAAACAGAGGATTGTGGGGTTATTTATTGACCCTATATCCAACCACCCCCTTGATCCAAGGTAGAGATGTATTTTTATGGATTGGTGCACATTTGATCCATGGAAAGAGAAAACATAGTTACCGATCAAACGAGAAAATGACCTAGTACCCACTTTTTTGAGGTAACAAAAAATCACTTGATTTTGAAAAATGGTGATTCAAAATACACCTTTTTTTTAGCATATTTTTGCCACTTTAAATTATTTTATGTATCAAGTATGAACAATTTTTTTAAATGTTAGTGATTTTCATGTTGATTTTGAAAAGTGTTGAGGCAACATCAACACATTTTTTTAGAGGGCTTATTTTTGACACTTTAAATTTTTTTTATGTATTAAGTGTGAACATTTTTTTTGTTAGTGATTTTCATCTTCATTTTGAAAAGTGTTGATGAGCATCAACCTTTTTTGTTTAAAGGGCTTAGTTTTTACACTTTAAATTTTCTAATGAAATAAGTGTGCATAATTTTTTTAAAATGTTGGTGATTTTCATGTTAGAAATAAAACATTAAAAAAAAAAAAAAAACATGACAAAAATAAAAATAATAAAAACATGTTAGTAAAAAAAAAAAAAAAAAACCGTGACAAAGAAAAACAAAAAAAACACCAAAATCAACTTGTAAAAATAAAAAACTAAATAAAAAATTAACCAAAAAAACAAAAAATAAATAAAAAATATCAAACAATAAATTTAAAAAAGAAAAAAGAAAAAAGATTTTTTTGTTTCAAAATATATATATAATTTAAAGAAAAACAAATTTAACCACAAAAAAAGTCTAAAAACAATTTTTTTTAAGTTAAAAAATAAATAAATAAATAAAATAAAAACTTAAAATAATTACCAAAAAAAAGGTTAAAATAAAAATTAAGAAAAAAAAAGAAGAATTAATTAATATATATATATATATATATATATATATATATATATATATATAAACAATTAAATTAAATAATTTAAATAAACAAAATTAAAACTAAAAGATAAAATAAAATTAAAATTTAAGAATTATTTTTTAAATTAAAATTATAAAAATAAAGAAATAACATAAATAAATAATTAAATAAAAACTAAATTATAAAACAAAATTAAAAATTCAAAAAAATAATTCAAAACAATTAAAAAAAACTATAAAGATTAAAAAAAAAATAAAAATTCAAAACATATTAAAAAAAAAATTAAAACAAATTTAAAAAAAAATCAAAACAAATTTTAAAAATTAAATGAAATTAAAATTATAAAAAAAAATTATAAATTATAAAAAAAAAATCATTAAAAATTTTATAAAAAAACAATTAAAAAAACATTAAAAAAAATTATAAAAAAAAACATTAAAAATAAAAAATAAAAAAAAATAGAAACACAATTAAAAAAAACGAAATAACCCTACCCTACCTCCCTCAACCCCCTCTGCTCCCCTCTCTCCTCCCTCTTCACCTCTCGACCCCTCCTGTCACGCCCCCAGGCCTATGGTAGTCTTTCAACCATACTTGGTGAGGTGTGACACCACCGAACACTTTCTTTTCACCAATACTTATGTTCATGGACTACGCCTAACCACTTGTCCTACTTAGTTTGTGTTTTTCAACCAAGTAATTATTATGTTTCCTTTATACCAATGAACACCCATACACATTCATCATCCACACCAATTATAAATGAAGAACACAATTGCACAATATAAAGGGAGGGGCAACTCCCTGAACAATGAGTCTGCCCGAATATATTATATTAATCAACTTTCTAATATTACAAAGCTTTACAAGTATACTTGGGAAACACCAAGTTTCATACTTAGCCAAATTTACAACTTGCCACACCTTCGTGTGCCAACCAAAGTTCCTTGCCCGAGTTGGGCGGGCGCGCCCTCACACAAGCTGCCAACTGACTCCTCAACCGAACTTTGTTTCAACGGGCGGGCGACCTCACCCAAGTCACCCTTCACAACTTCCGCATGGCGAGCGGGCGACTCACCCAAGTCTCCACCCACACCTTCACCCAAATGCGGGCGCCTTCACCTGCGCCCTCACCTTTCCTTCCAAGTTTGTGTGCTATCGTGTGGAGCTGCCCAAGGTTGGGCGCATTAGAACTGCGCCTTTCTTTGCTACGGCTCGCACTCTTCTTCGCACCTCGCACTTCTACGAAAGATTTGCTTGATCGAAAGTCAATGCTCCAAATGCTCCATCACATCGTTTACTTATATCGTTGGTTGGGCAAGTCGAGTTGCCCAAGCTGACTTGCCAAACACCCTTACACATCATTTGTTCACCTTGTTTATTGTTGGTTGGCCAACAATCTTTGCACAAGCTGCCACAATATGTAAGTCAACCCGTGGGTTAGCCAAGCATGCTCCCCATGCTATAAACACCATCGCTCCATCCTCTAATGCACATTTTTAACTTGTCACTTCGCACATTTCGGTCATGGATGCTCGCACTTCGTTTGTTCCACTTCGCTCATTCACCAACAAGCCAATTCGCACTTTGGGTGGTTGTGCCAAGAATTGTAGGTCCTTACATCCTCCTCCACCTAAAATCGTTGTCGTCCTCAACAACATCCCATCCTGGTAGCCATCCACCAAGATCATCATCAATAACTATCTCATCCTTGGTCGATGATATCGACTCCTCCACATACTGCAAACATCCGTGCAACATATGTATAACCACCATCTCCATCATGTGTCATCCCATCCTGTGAACTGTCATCCTTCCTGCCTGCCTGATGTCAACATCTCTCTGGTACACTGCTAGCCCTCATGACTTGAACTAGTCGGGTGATCAATCCAACTGTCACGCTCAAATCATAAGAATGTCCATCCTTATGCCTTCACTAGTCTATCTCAGATTCATGCTCAAACCATAAGAATGTCCATCCTTATGCCTTCACCAGTCTATCTCAGGTCCATGGAAACTCCATCCCATCTGCAACATGTCATGATGCTCAATGCCGAACCATTCCTGCACCATCTATCATACCTGCTCAACCTATTTTAAGGACTCACTGCCATGAGTAGCTAACAATGAACCCCATCTTCTATGTCATCTAAGAAGATGTAGAGGGAGTAGAGCCTGAAGGCTCACCCTTACTAATAAGCTCAATCCATCTGTTAGGATTCTTTATCTCCATCCTCTGTAGATATGCAACCCGATCCTCCTCATGGACATTCGATCTCACATAAACCTCCCCGTCATCATCAACCTCCACTTCTTCTAGCCTTCTTGACAAATCCAAGATACTATCGGATAGTGTCCTGATAACCAATGACTGCTCGATAAGCTTTGCCTCAACAGTAGACAACCACTTACTCATGTCTTCCATGCACTTCTCATCCTCCATTTGCATCACTACCAATTTACAATCAGGCTTTGTCACACCAATGGGTACATCTTCCCTTCCATCATAAATGTACAACTTCTTCAAATGAGGAACAATCATAGCATCATATTGTTTCAAGAATTCCATCCCTAGCACAGCCTCATAGTCATCAATCCGCACTATAGTGAAGTTGACTTTCCCGGTCCACTCACCTAGTGTTGTGTCCACCCTTTCAGCTACACCAAGTATAGAATCAGGAGGAGAATTCATCGTCTTCATTTGTGCCTTCACTAGTACAAATTTCAGCCCAATTCTTCTCACAACATCTTCACTCATGAAGTTGTGAGTAGCCCCACTATCCACCATAGTGAGTATATCAACACTCCCAATCTTCATCTGAACATACTCCAAGCTGTTCCTTTCAGGATCTCTTCGAGAGACCACTTCTGTAGCAGCAGCAGCTCCAAGAATCTGCATCATCCCCACAGAAGGTCCTTCTTTCTTTGTATTAGATTGTGCAATAGCAGCCACCTTTGGTCTAGAAGGGAAATTCTTCACTGTATGTGGTTCAACACAAATCCAACACTTCAATTCCTTCTTCGTCTTCTCATCCGACTTCGATGCTTCATCTTTCTTCTTCTCTTTCGGCTTATCGGACTTCTTCTTCCTCTCATCAGAAGTCTCATCATAATGCTCTACCAACCTGTCCACAGCAGCAAAAGATTCTTCAAGTGTTTTAATCTTCTGCCTCTTCACTTCATTGCGTGCCCAAGCTTTCAATCCAATAATGAAGTTGAACACCTTGTCCCTCTCTGCCATGTCAGGAAGTTCCAGAACCGCACTTGCAAACTCCCGCTGATATGTCTGTAGGTTCCCTATATGCTTAATGAATTTAATCTTCATCCTTGCTTCCCATGTTTCATCTTGGGGACTGAAATGAGCCTGCAAAGCTTTCTTAATGTCATCCCAAGAAGTAATGTCATCAGCACTGCCATTGGCAATCTGATCCATCTGTCTTCTCCACCACATCTTAGCATCTTTTGTCAGGAATTAAGCAGCCACTTTCACCTTTGTCTCATCATCGGATAGACCCAAGCGTTCCAAGTATTGCTCCATATCCCAGAGAAATTTACCAAGAGTCTTCACGCTTCTTGTACCATCATAAGATTCTGATTCCTTGACTTTCACATGAGACACTCCTCCACCTGAGTTATGTCTCACAGCCTTCTTCAACACCGCGATCTCATCATTTGCACCATCAATAGATTTCTGCAATTTCAAAATCTCTGCCAGACCTTTATCCCTTGCTTCTCCAATCTCTTTGACTTCAATTTCAAGTTGTGTACACTTAAGATCAGTGTACTCATGCTGAGTCCGGAGTTCATCAAACTCTTCCCTCAACTGCACATGATCCTTTAGTTCCTTCACGACTAGATCCATCTTTGTAGTCTAGTAAGATTCCAATGCCTCCATTCTCTCTAGTATCTTGTTTATAAAAGCCTCGATCACATTGTGGCTAGATTTACCTGATACCACATGAGATTCACCTGCCATTTCTGCTTCCTTCTTCCTTCTTTGTGATCGAGTATCGACCATACAACAGCTTCACCAAGTTGCCGACAACCTGAACCAGCCCTTGTTCCACTTGTATGTGAAACAACTTCCTTCACCTGCAAGTACCTGCTTTACTGTCACCAACTTCCAAGTGTATGTGCACTTGCTTCACCCAGCTTCCTGCAAGACTCCTCCGAGTGTTCAGACTAGCTCTGATACCACCTGTCATGCCCCCAGGTCTACGGTAGTCTTTCAACCGTACTTGGCGAGGTGTGGCACCACCGAACACTTTCTTTTCACCAATACTTATGTTCATGGACTACGCCTAACCACTTGTCCTACTTAGTTTGTGTTTCTCAACCAAGTAATTATTATGTTTCCTTTATACCAATGAACACCCATACACATTCATTATCCACAACAATTATAAATGAAGAACACAATTGCATAGTATAAAGGGAGGGTCAACTCCCTGAACAATGAGTTTGCCCGAATATATTATATTAATCAACTTTCCAATATTGCAAAGCTTTACAAGTATACTTGGGAAACACCAAGTTTCATACTTAGCCAAATTTACAACTTGCCACACCTTCGTGTGCCAACCAAAGTTCCTTGCCCGAGCTGGGCGGGCACGCCCTCACACAAGCTTCCAACTGACTCCTCAACTGAGCTTCGTTTCGACGGGCGGGCGACCTCATCCAAGTCACCCTTCACAACTTTCACACGACGGGTGGGCGACTCACCCAAGTCACCTGAAGACACCTCCGTTTACTCCTTTGCACGACAGGCGGGTGACTCACCCAAGTCTCCACCCACGCCTTCACCCGAATGCCGGGTGCCTTCACCCGCGCCTTCGCCTTTCCTTCTAAGTTTGCGTGCTACCATGTGGAGCTGCCCAAGGTTGGGCGCATTAGAATTGCACCTTTCTTTGCTGCGGCTCGCACTCTTCTTCGCAACTCGCACTTCTACGAAAGACTTGCTCGAATTGCTTGATCGAAAGTCGATGCTCCAAATGCTCCATCACACCGTTTACTTATATCGTTGATTGGGCAAATCGAGCTGCCCAAGTCGACTTGCCAAACGCCCTTACACATCGTTTGTTCGCCTTGTTTATTGCTGGTCGGCCAACAATCTTCATACAAGCTGCCACAATATGTAAGTCGGCCCGTGGGTTAGACAAGCATGCTCCCCACGCTATAAGCACCATCGCTCCATCCTCTAATGCACATTTTTAACTTGTCACTTCGCACATTTCGGTCATGGATGCTTGCACTTCATTTGTTCCACTTTGTTTGTTCACCAACAAGCCAAGTCACTTCGGGTGGTTGTGCCAAGAACCGCAGGTCCTTACACCTCCCCTCTCTCGTCCCGTCCCCTTTCCTCCGCACCCTCGGCGCTCCCCCCACCTGACTCCTCTCGTCCCCTCTCCCTTGTCCCAACCCCCTTGGCCCTCCCCTCTCCTCTCCCGACCCTCACCACTCTCCCCTCTCTCGTTTTGACCCTCCACCACCACCCCCTCACCACCCTCTCCCTCGCCCCTCCCCTATCCTCTCCCGACCCTCACCACCCTCCCCTCTTCCCTCCCGACCACTCACCACCCTCCCCTCCCTTCCCCCCAACCCTCGCTCACCATCCTCCCCTCCTCACTGGGGAGGGGAGGGGAACAAGGTGAGCGAGGGTCTGGGGGGGAGGAGGGGAGAGGGGAGGGGTCAAGGGGGTCAAGGAGGGAGGGGCCAGGGTCGGGTCGGGGGAGGGCCAAGGGTGGGGAGAGGAGGTGGGGGAGAGGGGGACGGGAGAGGCGAAGGAGGGGGGTGAGGTGGGGGTAGTGGACGGGAGAGGAGAGGGGGAGGTGACGGGGTAGGATAGGGTTATTTGGTTTTTTTTTTTTTAAATTGTGTTTTTTTCTTTTAACTTTTTTTAATTGTGTTTTTTTAATGTTTTCTTTAGTTGCTTTTTATTTTTATTTTTATTTTTTAATTTTAGTAATTTTTTGAATTTGTTTTGATTTTTTTTAAATGTTTTTTTATTTATTTAATTTTTGTTATTTTTTTATGTTATTTCTTTATTTTCATAATTCTAATTCAAAAAAATAATTCTAAAATTTTTATTTTATTTTATCTTTTATTTTTAATTTTGTTTATTTAAATTATTTAATTTAAATTATTTATTTTTTTAATTTTTTTTTCTTAATATTTCTCTTTATTTTTTGTAATTATTTTAAGGTTTTTTTTTTTTTTTTTTTTTTTTTAACTTAAAAAAAATGTTTTTAGATTTTTTTGTGGTTCAATTTGTTTTTCTTTAAATTATTATTATTTTTTTTTATTAATTTTTTGATATATTTTTTTAATTTATTTTTAGATTTTTTTCGTTAATTTTTTATTTTTACGAGTTAATTTTGGTTTTTTTTAACATTTTTATATGTTTTTGTTTTTTTCCCTTTTTTGTATTTGATTTTTTTTTCATGTTTTTTCATTTTTATGTTTTATGTGTATATATATATATATATATATACATGTTTTTTTACTAACATGTTTTTATTATTTTCATTTTTGTCATGTTTTATGTTTTTATTTTTGTTTTTTTTTTTTATTTTACTCTTTTCTTCTTCTCCTCTTTTTCTTTTTTAATTTTTACATGGTATGATTAATTTGTTTTAGATTTTATCGTTTCTTTTATGTCATTACTATATATTTTTTATGTTTGATTTTTTTTGTCATGTTTTTTTTTTATGTTTTATTATTTGTTATTTTTATTTTTTTTCAATATTTGAATTTTTGTTTTCTTTTGTATTTTTGTATTTTTTTTTATTATTTTTTTTCAATATTTGAATATTTGCATTTCTATATATTTTTTATATTTGATTTTTTGTGATGTTTTTATGTTTTATTACTGGTTATTATTTTGTAATTTTCTTTTCGATATTTGAATTTTTGTTTTCTTATGTATCTTTCATATATATATATAGATATATTGTAGGGTCCATATCGATGCTTGTCTAGCAGCCCGATCCCATTATGTGCAATTTGATAATTGATTTTTATTTTCATTTTGCAATGTATCAAGTTGTCTTAGGCTAAGATTTCAAAATCACTATACATTTAGCATTTAAAAAAATTACTCCTGGTATAATAACTCTTTCATTCACATGTTCATTTTTAAAGTTTTTTAGTCATAAAAATTTTCCATAATGTCATGCTTGAAATATTTTGAAAATTTCAAATTGTTTTGTAGTCATAATCTTTGGTTTTAATTCCATGGTTGAAAAGTTATCAAGATTTTAATGTTTTTCTAAGTTGTAATATTTTATCTTTAATGTTATGGTTGAAAACAATTATAAATATTTTTTCTTAGCACCATGCTTGAAAATTGTTGGAATTTTAAGGTTAATTTCAAAGAAGTGATATTTTAAATTTAATGCCATGCTTAAAAATCGTTGGAATTTTAATGCTTTTAAAATACGTGATATTTTATCGTTAATGTCATGTTTGAAAATAATTGGAAATTTAAATTTTTTCAAAGTGACGATATTTTATTTTTAATGTCATTATTAAAAAATGTTGAAAATGTACCCTGAAAAAAATAAAAATAAATAAATAAATAAATAAATGTTATTCCAGCATTAACACTCTTCGATTTCAAGGTGTTTTTTGCACCAAACAAAATGGCTTTTCTTGTTTTTTACCGTTATTTTTAAAAAATATTGAAAATTTACTTTGAAAAAAAAATGGTGATGGAGAATCAACACTTTTTATTTTTGGTTGTTTTTTTATGTTTTTCTTTGGATTTTTGAGCTCGAGTACCCATTTTGAGGTAATAGTTCCCATTTGATCGATAACTATGTTAGAATTGGATGAGTTGTTTGTTTATGGTTTTTGATAAACCTCCTTGTAATAATAGGGAGGTGCCATTATATTTTTTTTTACAAATCATGGGTCGAGTTAGTTACTGGTCTCCATGTGAACTATTTTGACATTAGTGAGTTTTAGGGGGTTGGTCTTGGCTCTGCCCAAGATTGACCAAATGCTAGGCATAATCCATTGAAAGGGCTACCTACTCCTATGCATATGCCTAACCATCCCCCCCCTTTACACCCCCACCCATCCAAACCCCACAACACCTCAGCTTTTGGATCACATTGATGACACTAACACTTCGATATCATTTCTCACAAATAGTCTAGTGCATCACAATTCATTTATAGCAGCCCCTAGACAAGATACATCATAGGAGTATCTTAGAACTCCATGTATATGGCCTTTTAGCCACACTGGTTATATATCATTGAGTCCACATGGTCAACCCATTGTTTCTGGTTCGAGTCAAGTAGCACCACATCTGTGCTCTCATTGTAGGTATACTTTCCATCGTGTGATGGAGGGTCCTATTAATTTATGCTAAACCATTGGTTATATATTTAGTTGTACAATTTACAAACATTAAATAAACATAATTTTAAAGTACTTCTTTTTTACTTTTGGTTTTTTGGTATGTATTAATGCTATGAGAGTATACATTTTTATCGAGGTGGAAATATGTTAGTTTTCCCAATCTTGATGTAGCCATGGCTACACCATTTGGTATTGTGGCATCTCACACACACATATTTAAATGACTTTAAGCTTGTATATTTCAATGATAACTAAGTGGGTTTTGAAAATTTATTGTTTTGCAAATGTCCAATGTATTTGAGAGAAATAAATTTTAGTGTTAGATGTGTGTCCTCAGGTGTCTATTGAATAATTTGAGTAGTCATCTCCACCTAGGCCAAGTAGATCACCTTGCACACAGTTAGCATATGTTAGATTAAATCTGCTTTTAATGTGAGATCAACTAGTTTAGCCTATTCCAATTTGATGTTTTGCGAAAAGTTGAGCCATTAAAAGACTTCCAAATATGCTATGGATTTTTTTGGGGCAAAGCATAATAGAAAAATATGGATATGACGGCTTTATCCATTGAATTTTTGTATGCCAAAAAGGACTAGAATGACTGAAAATTAGTGGCATGAAACAATATTAGCAAAATGCTCTTCAATGTTTCATGATTAGGAGCATTTGATGTTTTCCTCATTACAGTGAGGACGCATGTTTTCTTAATTCCTCAACTACAATTTTGTTTCACAAAGTAGTAACACAACATATTTTCTTAAAGATGCATGCATTACTCTTGTAATACACTTGGTAATTGGGTGTGATGGACTTTGACTATATTAAATCACAGAAGATATGTTGTTATTATTTCTTTTGAATCTTTCCCTCCTAGTTTATTTGTTTTCTCCTCGCTGAACCACTCCCACCTTTATAGTGACATTTTCACATGTCCTATCATTCCCTTTACATTCACATTTTTGGTAGATTGGCATCATAATTGTTCAAAGGAGACCACAATTTTTTAATTGCAAATTTTATGATGACATTAATATGATGTCATTTGGCTATGAATAAGATAATAATTCAACACTAAATGATGCATGATGCATGATCATTTTATGCAATGTACATTTAATGCAACGTACTATCAATGCCAATTTGATGCAGAATGACACAATATGATGCAACTTTGACACAAAGACAATGTAATGTTGACATGGATTTTAATATTTGTGAACACATACAAGTTGGAGAGTGGGATAAGTAATTACAAGTTACTTGTTTATCCTCTTACGCTATGGTCTAAAAAGGTGGCTTTTTTGGATTTTTTTGTCATACTCCAGCAACATGATTCTTGGTGATATTATGATGTTCTGTCATTTAAATTGTATTTTTTTAATGCAAAACTAAAGTCAACGCCTTCAAAAACACTTAGCCACTTGGATTGTGTAGACTTAACAATTTAAAACTATGATTTTCCCAAATTTTTACTAGATTTTGGACAAAATCCACCAAAACATCTACTTCAGAAAGCACCAAAAAATCACCTCATTAGACTATTTTTTTCTTAGTAAAAAAATTACAATTTTACTTTAAAGATTAAGTGACTAGATTACAAATTTAATCACTTAACTAAGCATGCTAATTTATCTCATTGTAGGTTTCTTGATCATGGCTATCATATATTTAATGTTATGACATATTTCACTACTATATATGGAAAATTACTCAAAATATTCCTATAATTTCTTCTTCTTTTTTAAATTAAAAAAATTCCCTTCAAAGTAGCATTGTTGATGGGCCTCCCTAGTAGGTACCTGACCTTTCCTAGGCACATTTAACCCTTCCTTCTACACTTAATAATGTAATTTTCAACTTTAATATGTTCTTAGGAAGATTAAGAGATGATTTTCATATCTTGTGTGTCTAACACATTTATTGTGCAAGATATTGAGAATATTTTATGCTAATCACACGAGAGTACATCCAAGAGAAAAATATGGAGTTTGTACCCTGCTGGAGGATGGTCAAAACTCAGTTGGCTCAAGGCCATTATCACTCCCTTGTAGTTACAAAGTCATTACAGAACCAGATCATATTTTCTAGGTTTTTTGGAGGGAAGCAACCCTCTCTTCAAGGAGGTTTCCCCTCACCTATTTTTTGTATAAATAAGGGGCTTGAGTAGCCCATTAGGGATTCAAACTTTTGGATATTATAGTCAAAAGTAGTGAAAGTTTCTTTCCTGTTATTTCAGTTTCGTAATAGTTCATGTATGAGCACATTACTTGATTAATGAGAAGCACTATTTGGTTTCCAGACTAAATTTTCCTTAGGGACCTAATTCTCCTTGGTTTAGGGCATGTTACCGCTCAAACTAGCAAGGGACCTAAGGGGGATCCCTAAAGGGCAAATGCTAGGCCAAGGGTAACAAATGGAGACTTAGCCCACTGTCACCTCAACCAAGGCTCCCTTTTATTTATGGACTTTCACTGATGGGAGGAGACTTGGTATGTATGGAGTCACCGATGAAGGATAATTCAATGGATATGAGTGACCCAAATAAACACCTTTCCTAGAAGAGTTTGAAGGATGGAACTTGCTTTCTTTTTAAGCAAGGTACTATGTATTCTAGGGAAAGGAAGAGAGGGTTTAAGGGTTAGGTTTATGGGATAAGACTTGTGAACGAGTTCCCCAATCAATAAAATTCTTGTTATAATTGGTATCTCGGATGGTTCTTGAATAATGATCTTTCAAAGGAGCGGGACCACATGGGGCCAAGTGGACCCGGTTAGGGTATGAGGAAATTATGTAGCAACCAATGATATTCTCACCCTAAGGTGGGGGGAAGGATCCAAGAAATAATTACACTTGAAGATGTTGTTTTGACCCTATGATGTACTAGCTTGGGGGATGGCGAGGCAAGTTTTGATCCCGGAGCTAGGGATTAGATTTTCTACCAATTCCCCCGTCGGAATGGCTTCCAAATTGGAGGAAATCTTGAGGAAAGTTCAGTGAAGGAGACCCTAGGAGATCGAACTTTTTTAGTGGCTAGGTTGTCCATAAATTGATGCCCTAGGTACCCCAACTTCCCTAGACCCGGAAGGAGGTGAAAGAATATGATTTTTAGTGACCACCCTTGGTAGATAATTGCCTTAATCCTTGGTAGAATGGATTCTATGATGAATATGAATAGAATTTCTTGGTTCCTAGTCAAGGAGGCGTCAAGATCACTTTGCTAGCATTTCTAGGTCAAGAAGAAGCAACCTTGTAGATTTTATACTTCGATGTGAAAGAGGAACGGGTTATCAAGGTAAAATTCATTAATATAATTACCCCTAGGATATTTCACTCATATTACATGGCCCATACATTTAGAGATGTTATAATAGAGACAAATTCCACAATTTTAAGTAGTAAATGCATGCAGCAATTAGCCCTAGAACAACGAAAATCCCAGTTCAACATATATGACAAAATTAAACAAGAACAACATCAAAAATTATCTACTTGCATGTAACAGGTGGTATCCAACCATTCACAATTTCCAAGAGAGAAGCTCCAAGAGAAGATAGACCAATATCCACACATCAAAATTCATCCATAAAGCTCAAATTCACCCGCTAAGAAAAAGTGTGAAATTCTAAGGAGAGAGAAGAGATATAATCCAAAGTGATGATGAGAAATGAACTCATCTCACTTGTATTTATACACAACTTAGGAGTTCGAATTAGCATCCTTGGCCTACATAAGCCCCAAAAATAAAATAATGTTCTAATAATTCAACTTTTGGTGACAAGCCTACCAAACTAGCTCATAAATGAAAGAGTAAGCCTCTCAAGAGGTCAAATAATAATCTATGCATGTCTTAGGGCCCTCTAAGAAGAATAATGAGGTCCATGGGTGCCAAAATGAAGAATAGGACCTTCAAAAGTAGTGGACAAAGGGTTGGCGCCTTGTAATAATCTGTGGTGGTCCAAATGACATGTGGGGGCACACAAGTATCCTCATGGATATCCAAACAAATCGAAGATGCCTGTAGATCGCTTGCAAGGGCTATGATGATGGTGTAGGTGATGCCACATCGTCGTGCAAGTCCTGGATCATCAGCCAAGAGTATGGTGTAGATCTAGGGCCAGCTAGGCATGATGGATTAGGTGCATCCTCCTTGTCCAATAAGTGAACCATGTGCAATCTTTGAATGGATGTGGGGATCCATGGAGTGCAATCTGCTAATGTGGAGGCCCATGGCTCTGAACACCCACCCTACATGTGCCAATATATCCCTCTAGAGGATTAGGACCCCGTATAGGTAGACCAAACCCAAGATGGAAACGATATGAAATCCTGCATAAGATCCAATGCATCCCCTAGCCTTCCAATACAACAAGTCATTAGAGAAATCAAGTAAATGAGCTTGCCAATCATGGACCATAGTTGGGGACTTCATAATTGTTTTCCCTTCCATAATGGGCTTCGGGATGTGCGAATGTCTCGTAAACTCCAAATGGGGTTAACCAATGATCCTATTAGGTGGTTTCTACTTCTAAATGGGATAATATAGTCAAGGTACATCTTAAAGGGAAAATGCTAGGCCAAGGGTAACAAATGGAGACTTAGCCCACTGTCACCTCAGCTAAGACTCCCTTCTATTTACGTACTTTCACTAATGGGAGGAGACCCAATATGTATGGAGTCACCAATGAAGGATAAGTCAGTGGATATGAGTGACCCAAATAAACCCTTTCCCAGAAGAGTTTGAAGGATGGAACTTGCTTGCTTTCTAAGAAAAGTATTATGTATTCTAGCAAAAGAAAGAGAGGGTTTGAGGGTTAGGTTTATGGGATAAGACTTGTGAAGGAGTTCCCCAATCCCTAAACACCTTGTTAGAATTGGTAACTCGTATGGTTCTTGAAGAATGATCTTTCAAAGGAGCGAGACCACACGGGGCCAAGTGGACCTGGTCTAGGTTATGAGGAAAGTATGTAGCAACCAATGATATTCTTACCCTAGACAAGGTGGGGGAAAGGATGAAAGAAATTATTTCACTTAAAGATGTTGTTTTGACCCTATGAAGTATAAGCCTTGGGGATGGCAAGGCACTTTTTTTTATCCTGGAGGTCGGGCTTGGCTTTTCTCCCAATTCCACCGTTGGAATGGCTTCAAAATAGGAGGAAATATTGAGGAAATTTCAGGGCAAGAGATCCTAGGAGATCGAACTTTTTTGGTGGCTAGCTTGTCGAGAAATTGATGCCCTAGGTACTCCAACTTGGCTAGATCTGGAAGGAGGTGAAAGAATATGATTTTTAGTGACCACCCTTGGTATATCACTTCCTTAATCCTTGGGAGAATAGATTCTATGATGAATATGAGTAAGATTTCTTGTTTCCCAATCAAGGAGGCCTCATGATCACTTCGTCAGCCTTTCTAGGTCAAGAAGAAGATACCTTGTAGCTTTTATACTTCTATGTGAAAAATGAATGGCTCATCAAGGTCAAATCAATTAATAGAATTACCCCTATGGTATTTCTCTCATATTACATGGCCCATACATTGAGAGATGCTATAATAGGGACAAATTCCACAATTTTAAGCAATAAATGCATGTAACAATAACCCTAGAACAATGAAAATCCCAGTGCATTGTATATGACAAAAGTAAACAAGAATAACATCAAAAATCATGTACTTAAATGTAATAGAGTATATCCAACCATTCACAATTGACAGGAGACAAGCTCCAAGAGAATATAGACCAATATCCACACATCAAAATTCATCCATAAAGCTCAAATTCATCCACTAAGAAAAAGTGTGAAATTCTCAAGAGAGAGAAGAGATCCAATCCATAGTGATGATGAGAAATGAACTCATCTCACTTGTATTTATACACAACTTAGGAGTTCGAATTAGCCTCATTTTCCTACATAAGCCCCAAAAATAAATTAATGTTCTAATAATTCAACTTTTGGTGACAAGCCCACCAAACTAGCTCATAAATGAAAGAGTAAGCCTCTCAAGAGGTCAAATAATAATCTATGCATGTCGTAGGGCCCTCTAAGATGCCTAATGAGTTCCATGGGTGCCACAATGAAGAATAATGCTGGAAATAATACTGAGAGGGGGGGGGGTGAATCAATATTATCGGGTCAATTATTTTTCATTTCACAAGCAGATTTGTATACACTACTTCAGTTAGTAAATACCACGTATGTACGCAACTTCAATTAAGGAAACAAGCGTATATAAGCAGTCTTGTAATTTAAATTATTCTTCAAATGTTGATCATTAATCTGTGCATCAAACCATATGAACAGTAACCAGGAACAGTAAAACAGAACAGGCAATCACACATAAGAACATAAGATATAAGGTGGAAACCCAATGTGGGTGAAAACCACCTGCTACAATTTGTCTCTATCTTCTTTCAATTAGAAACTTCTTTTTACAATGTTTCTGTACTGGTGCAGTCTTATATCAGTACACAGACGGCTACCTGTAGAAGGCTACAACCTTCTCTCGTTCTCCAGCTTCTCTTGGAAGGGAGATACAACCCCCTTAGCTCTTGTACTAGCTAAGGTACTAGTACGTAGGTGCTGACCTACAGAAGGCTACAACCTTTCCTTTTCTTCCAGGGACCATGTTTCATAAATTTTCAGACTGGATCCATGAATATCAATAAAACATCAAGTATATTTGCATTAACCAAACTCCTTTGTACAACCAAATACTGAATCAACCAATAACTTCTCAGAATGTTGTAACCAGAAAATAGTACCAGTAACCAAACACCAATTCTGAACCTAGAACACTGCAGCAATAAACAGAAGCAGCTAAAACATATTTCATGAGATATACGCTACTTCAATATGTGGAACCTGTGTGCATACGCTTCTGTATCAAGGCCATCCTACGTATACGCTATTTTAAGTTAGTGAACCAGCGTGTATACGCGCCTCTGCTATGCTGAACCTGCGTACAGATCTATAAAAGATAATTTATCCTTTTTACTTATTCAGACATTAGTTATACCCAGATTATCATATTTATAGATCACGTCATGTGCCAAATATAACAGATCAAAAATTACACAAAGATACTTCTCTTCAAACCGCCTTAAGATCTTGACCCATCAATAGAACTTATCCTTCTCCTTGCGCTCAGGTTCCTCCTTAATTCAGATCTAGTTATGCACCATAACCCAATGACAGTATTCTAGATCTTGCTCTTCATAAGATATTCAATGCTTCAGTTTATACCTTGCCAAATGATCTCCTTCCCTTTTTATAGACTTAGGCCTTACTCAAACCATGGTCCAAAACCATAGAGATCCAATACTAGGGACTCAATACCTGGTTTCAACACTTTGGTTGCAATACCAATGACCAAAACCATAGGTTCAAATATGACGGACTAAATACCATGGACCAACCATAAGTTTTCCCACATGTACGCACTTTTCTTTGCATGAAAGTGTGTGCATACGTATATGCGCCTTTTGATCGGTACACCCGCATGTATACATGATTTTGTTAAGAGGAACTTGCGTATACCTCATTTTCTTTCATTTTGAGAGCCTGAACTGTGATCTTCCCTTTGAGTGAGTTGCCATCAAGGACAACACCTGTGCCATAGTGCCAAACCTGTGTCATAATGCCAACAATCTCCCCCTTTGGACTTGATGGCAACCCCAAGTCACTCAAAATCATTCTCCCCCTTTGACATCAAGGGCAAAGGGTTATGCTCCCCCTGAATACATGCTGAAATCTCTGCTCTGTTGTGCTGTCCAAGCTCCCCCTGACTGTAGGCAAGGTATGCAAGAAGATGTTCTATAAAAGAAAGATGAATTTATACATTATATATGACCTTCCTATCACCAAAGACTCATACATCCATCCATCTCCCAACCAAGTGGGGACTGACTCATCTATCCAACCAAGTGGGGATACACCAAGAATTTACACATGATAACAACAAGAACATTACTTCATCCATCCCAGGAATAGTGGGGAAACCAAGATAGGTCGTTACATGGCCTTGATAAGAAAATAAATACATGACATAGAGACAAAATATCTACAACAAGACTAGCATCTGTCAATCATCAATCATCATAACCCTCAATCATCATTCAGACCAGCAACCATGATCTTCCTCATGCACCTATTCCACTTGAAATTAAAACAACTGTGAATGTAAACCAAGATCTTCTAAGATAATGCCAACAATGCATTATTAGAAGAGTATATGCTCCCCCTGAACCTGTCCCAGACGGTCTCTGCCTATATCAGACTCTTTTCATCCTGAAGTTGGCCCACTGTTTTTCTTTAAACCAACATATACGCGACTGTATCTTCATAAACCAGCGTATGTACATGGATCCTCCTCATGAAACTCGCGTTCAACCACTTTTATTTGAAACAGACAAGATTCAGCAGCAAGATGATGCATCAACTACCCCCAGCTTTTGTCTGAGGTATTCAAAAGTCTCCCTGGGTAGTGGTTTGGTGAGTATGTCAGCGACTTGTTCCTTCGAGGGAACATACTCCAATTTAACCTTTTGTTCAAGCACTCGTTCTCGGAGAAAATGATACTTTATAGGTATGTGCTTAGCCTTTGAATGCATGATAGAATTCTTTGAAATACTGATTGCACTTGTATTATCACAGAAAATGGAGATAGGTGGAGTACAAGATTTGCATGTCTTGCAATGTTTGCATCATCCAAAGGAGTTGTGTGCAGCAAGATGCAGCAGCTACATATTCTGCTTCAGCTGTAGATAATGCAATTGAACTCTGTTTCTTGCTGAACCAAGATACTAATCTAGGACCCATGAAGAATGCACCACCACTAGTGCTTTTTCTGTCATCCACGCTTCCTACCCAAATGTGTGGTCTAAAATGCGGATGCAAATTAGAGTTTAATTTAATGTCAACCCGGGAAGGTAAACTTAGAAGTGCTTATCTAAAATATATAGATCTAGAAATATTCCTAATTTGTCCAAGATCTTAAAGTCCCCTTACAGGAACATATTCATTAAGATCTCTTTCAATAACTAATCAAGCCTAGATCTAACAATTGTTTGAGATCTATGATTCTCTTACAAGAACATATTCTACAAGATCTCTTCCAACATTAGAACATCTAATAAGAAATTAAAAGCTGAAATGAAATAAACCTAGATCTAATAATTGTCTAAGATCTTATGGTTCTCTTACAAGAACACCTTCAAATAAGATCCTTCCAATATTAGAACATTTAAGAAAACTTGAAAGCCGAAATAAAACAAAAACATAAAGTAAATTATAAACAATAAGCATGCAAGTGAGGCCATGGGGGCCCTCCATAACTCCACAAGCATACCACTTCAATGGAGACTCACATGTAGAAGCAAAATTGAAGTATGATCCTTTATTTCAAAATTCTAAGATTACAAAAACTTCCAGATTACAAATGGAGGAGATTGTACTCCTATTTATACAATGGGATGAGTAACAACTCATAATGATCATCCACTAATCTACTTTCCCATTATTACAAAATATGATCCCACAAATCTCTCAAGCATTTTTAACTACTTTCCCATTATTACAAAATATGATCCCACAAATCTCTCAATAAATCTCTCACATATCTTGGATAAGATATGCCAACCAAATCCTCCATGATCTTCTCCTTAGGAATTGGATAAGATATGCCAACCAAATCCTCCATGCTTTTCTCCTTAGGAATTGGATAAGATATGCCAACCAAATCCTCCATGCTTTTCTCCTTAGGAATAGGCTTGCATAATTATCTCCTTAATATGGTGGAGGAGATATGGATAAGTCTCTTGGAATTAATTCTTCACATATTTCCTACACATCACAAAACTCACATATTCTTGAGATATATATAAAAATATGTATATTTTCTAATAATTAATCATAAATTCACTTGTAATACAAAAATGAATAAAATGGAAAATAAGAAGGTGAAACCCAAATGTATGTATGAAGATGATATGATAAAAGGTTAATGGGATGATGAAATGTAAGAAAAAGGCGGATGAAAATATGACATTTATGAGTCCCAACATCCTCCCCAACTGAACTTGTTGCATGTCCTCATGCAACCATGCATGGGTCTCTTTAAGAACATTTGGCATCTTGAACAACTTTGGCTTTACATGATGATGTGTTTAATAATGAATGTTTCCAGGATATGTGAAAGACATGAGTAACAACTTACATTTTCTTATGGTTGGTTCTTGTGTGACAACCATGAATACAAAGAATGTTGGTTCTTGTGTTAACAAGATTCATTTCGTTTTCTATTCTCTTTTCTTCAATAATAATGTAAACATTCACTGGAAATCATAATGTGCATAAGAAAGCCCTTTTGTAATATTAATGAAGCATGCCAATATTGCGTATGAAGCAAAGTGCAACAAAGTATCATTAGAAAATAAATGTTGGTGAATGGTAAATTAAAAAAATGGAGTGATAGTGGTGAAGAAATGGAATCATGGAAGTGAATATGTAGTGAATATAGTTCTCCCCCCATCAACTGAATTGGTTGCATGTCCTCATGCCACTTGACATGGATCATGAAAGGAAATGTAGCATGGTGAGAGAATTTTCCAAAATATTCAAATTAGCATATAAGGAATTGCATGATTAAAGATTAGAAAACAACATACCTCTACTTACCCAAGAATGATGAACTATGCAATAGGAATGTAGCTGTTGCTGCTGCTGGATCAGGAAAATGTGACTGATGTTGTTGTAACTGGATTCTGGGAGATGAAGGAATCTGAACTGCTGATGCTGAATCATGGAAAAGAGAAACGCTGAAAGTGGAACTGTGGCACTCTCATAGATCAAAATGAATGCTGATGTAACTGCTGAGGGAGTTGTGAAAAAGTGTATAGTCTTCACCTGCTACTAAACTTCTTGGTACAATTCTAATCATGCGAAAGAATGTGTCAATGTCGAGCATGAATAGAAATCATTGGATTACCGGCCATTGATGTATGTCGTTAACCAATGCGAGGCAACTCACCATTGATGTCAATGAGTGCCAAGGTACCCGAGTACATCTTGCAAAGTGTGAATGGATGTGTTGAGGTCGAGCCACTTGCAAGATTTGAAGATCAAGGGACATTGATGTATTCCCATGATCGTCAGCGAGAGAACTTGCCATTAAGGCATGCAAGCCTCTAGGTACTCAAAAGGAACTCTAGTCTATTTCCCAGATAAGGTGCTGATGTCGATGGGGCAAGACTTGTTGAAAGGTGGGCCTTAAGAAATCCCACATCAGTCAACGCGAGTTTGTACAAGAAGATTTGGTAGGACTATAAATGGAAAGAACTCACGGACAAGCAGTGTGGATCAGCATGGCGAGGAAAACAAGGCAATGTAATCATGGAAAGGGAATGAGTTTTATTCATCGTTGTAAAACAAGGATTTGTAATCATGACGCAAAAGGATCGTTGCGGAGTGGAAAATGTCATGATATGTGCAGTGAAGAATTAGCTCCTTCAAGCATCCAAAAATGGATGTAAGGAAATGCATGGTGTATGAAGATGAACTCTTGCTGTGAAAAATGGATATGGAAATGTCATGCTTTATGGATTTACAATTGGTGGAATTCAAAATCTGCTTCAAAAAGGGAGGTGCAAGGTAGTGGTTGTGGAGTTGGATTTGTCTTTAGAATTTTTCATGAATTGCAGTCTTTGGAAGACCAATTGTCGTCACAATATAATCTCCTTATGATCACTTGATTATCCTGTAACCTGTAAAAAAACTTGGCAGAAAGAAAACATAAGTGTGTTCAAGAAGAAATGGTCATTTCCTTCATGATTCTTACACAAAAATTTCATACCAAATAAAACATATTAAGGACAATCAAAGTGTTGAAATTGACTTAATCATGATATTAAAATCAATCCATTCTTAAAATAACCATGAAAAGTAATACTTCATGTTTGGGTCAGATGAAATATACTCGACAAAAAGATTGGCATTAAAAAGATCTGTTGTGGTCTGCATATTAGTATGTGATATAAAAGCATTCAACATAAATATGTTATGCCAACTTGAAGCTATTGAAACAAGATAATCATCATTTATAGAAACCTCTAAATGTTTGATAAATCGATCCTCAAAATTTGTTTCCACGTGTTCCATTTTTTTATTTTCAGACTTGCATGAATTTTGTGAAATTTTATTTTATTTTATTTTTTATTTATTTTATTTTTTTTGAAATAAAAAAACAAAAGAATGAAATTCAAATTTATTTATATTTTTTTTTAATAACAAAATTAAAAAAATCATTTTTTTTTAAATAAAGAAATTAATGAAAAACTAATATAGAAAATTTCTAAAAATAAATTAACACTAAAATGGATTTTTTTTTCAATATCCTAAAAAACACACAAAATCCTCTAGAATCAATGAAAAATCGGGCTTTTATGTAACTTTGAATTCCTCTGCATATTAATTGTAAAAACCGTTTTTTCTTCATGTAGTTACAAAAATAGGGTCCCGAAGAACCACGATTTTCTCTTAGACCGTTAGGAATTTAAGCAAACTATTTCTAGGTTATATAATTCATTCTATTATGGAAAACACCCATGTCTTCGTTTGTCTAGATTTTCCCTGGTTTGATCGGAAACTGCTTTTCAAAACTGACGTTTTTAAGGGGTTGCATTTTGAAGATGATCTTTTTCTCATTCACAAAATTCTTTATTGTCACATTCCAGATTAGTTCTCCAGCAAGAGTATTTTTATTGGAATAAATCAATAAATTTTATGATCTTCCAGATCGCACGAAGCGCGGGAAGAGAGCATACTAATCTCTTGATTTATTTTTATTTATGCAGGTTAGCGTGGATGGATAAAACACAATTAAGATCTGCGACAAAACCTTGCATTATCTACACTCTTTCTGCAATGTCACAGGGGCATTTAGACTCCCAGAAGACAAATATTTCCGATAATCAGGCTCCTGGCTCACCCGTGATACAGAAACAAGACATAGAAATGCAAAGATGTGCCACTGAATTTATTCATGATGATTTATTTTTTTGAAAACAAAACTAAAAACTTCTAATGATAACGACTTCTAATGACTTCTAATGAGATCTCATTTTTATTTTTCTAATCTATTCTACATTAACTTAAAAGATGTTTTATTTTCTAAGTAAAAGAATGCTTCCAATGAAGCCATCTACGGACTAAAAATTCGAACATGCTCACATCAAGATTTAAAAATTTTACATTATGTTTTGCAAGTATGTGAGAATCCTGTCTTAGAGTTGGCTCAAGGTTATTGTCCTTGCTCTCCAAGAAGTACCTGTTCAACATTGTCAAATTCATCATCCGTAGATGGATTAGTGAGAAATGGGGGGTTTAAAATAAAAACTAAATTTAAAATAACTATGTACGAAAATAAAAATGCTCCAAACTTTGAACTCCTTTACGAACCTGCTGTCACCAAGTTCCACAAATTAGTCCATAAAAACAAATGCATAAAAACAATTACTAAATCCTTCTAGTTGCACTTCCCCGGCAACGACGCCAAAATGTGTGGTCTAAAATGCGGATGCAAATTAGAGTTTAATTTAATGTCAACCCGAGAAGGTAAACTTAGAAGTGCTTATCTAAAATATATAGATCTAGAAAGATTCATAATTTGTCCAAGATCTTAAAGTCCCCTTACAGGAACATATTCATTAAGATCTCTTTCAATAACTAATCAAGCCTAGATCTAACAATTGTTTGGGATCTATGATTCTCTTACAAGAACATATTCTACAAGATCTCTTCCAACATTAGAACATCTACTAAGAAATTAAAAGCCGAAATGAAATAAACCTAGATCTAATAATTGTATGAGATCTTACGATTCTCTTACAAAAACACCTTCAAATAAGATCCTTTCAATATTAGAACATTTAAGAAAACTTGAAAGCTGAAATCAAACAAAAACATAAAGTAAATTATAAACAAATAAGCATGCAAGTGAGGCCATGGGGGCCCTCCATAACTCCACAAGCATACCACTTCAATGGAGACTCACATGTAGAAGAAAAATTGAAGTATGATCCTTTATTTCAAAATTCTAAGATTACAAAAACTTTCAGATTACAAATGGAGGAGATTGTACTCCTATTTATACAATGGGATGAGTAACAACTCATAATGATCATCCACTAATCTACTTTCCCATTATTACAAAATATGATCC
This sequence comes from Pinus tabuliformis, assembly GCA_031772625.1. Lineage (NCBI taxonomy): Eukaryota > Viridiplantae > Streptophyta > Pinopsida > Pinales > Pinaceae > Pinus > Pinus tabuliformis. The sequence continues at coordinate 542,738,005 of CM062820.1, read as the reverse complement.
CACAAATCTCTCAATAAACTCTCAAAATATGATCACAAATCTCTCAATAAATCTCTCACATATCTTGATAAGATATACCAACCAAATCCTCCATGATCTTCTCCTTAGGAATTGGATAAGATATGCCAACCAAATCCTCCATGCTTTTCTCCTTAGGAATTGGATAAGATATGCCAACCAAATCCTCCATGCTTTTCTCCTTAGGAATAGGCTTGCATAATTATCTCCTTAATATGGTGGAGGAGATATGGATAAGTCTCTTGGAATTAATTCTTCATATATTTCCTACACATCACAAAACTCACATATTCTTGAGATATATATATAAATATGTATATTTTCTAATAATTAATCATAAATTCACTTGTAATACAAAAATGAATAAAATGGAAAATAAGAAGGTGAAACCCAAATGCATGTATGAAGATGATATGATAAAAGGTTAATGGGATGATGAAATGTAAGAAAAAGGTGGATGAAAATATGACATTTATGAGTCCCAACATCCTCCCCAACTGAACTTGTTGCATGTCCTCATGCAACCATGCATGGGTCTCTTTAAGAACATTTGGCATCTTGAACAACTTTGGCTTTGCATGATGATGTCTTTAATAATGAATGTTTCCAGGATATGTGAAAGACATGAGTAACAACTTACATTTTCTTATGGTTGGTTCTTGTGTGACAACCATGAAAACAAAGAATGTTGGTTCTTGTGTTAACAAGATTCATTTCGTTTTCTGTTCTCTTTTCTTCAATAATAATGTAAACATTCACTGGAAATCATAATGTGCATAAGAAAGCCCTTTTGTAATATTAATGAAGCATGCCAATATTGCGTATGAAGCAAAGTGCAACAAAGTATCATTGGAAAATAAATGTTGGTGAATGGTAAATGAAAAAAATGGAGTGATAGTGGTGAAGAAATGGAATCATGGAAGTGAATATGTAGTGTGGTGAAGAAATGGAATCATGGAAGTGAATATGTAGTGAATATAGTTCTCCCCCCCTCAACTGAATTGGTTGCATGTCCTCATGCAACTTGACATGGCTCATGAAAGGAAATGTAGCATGGTGAGGGAATTTTCCAAAATATTCAAATTAGCATATAAGGAATTGCATGATTAAAGATTAGAAAACAACATACCTCTACTTACCCAAGAATGATGAACTATGCAATAGGAATGTAGCTGTTGTTGCTGCTGGATCAGGAAAATGTGACTGATGTTGTTGTAACTGGATTTTGGGAGATGAAGGAATCTGAACTGCTGATGCTGAATCATGGAAAAGAGAAACGCTGAAAGTGGAACTGTGGCACTCTCATAGATCAAAATGAATGCTGCTGTAACTGTTGAGGGAGTTGTGAAAAAGTGTATAGTCTTCACCTGCTACTAAACTTCTTGGTACAATTCTAATCATGCGAAAGAATGTGTCAATGTCGAGCATGAATAGAAATCATTGGATTACCGGCCATTGATGTATGCCGTTAACCAATGCGAGGCAACTCACCATTGATGTCAATGAGTGCCAAGGTACCCGAGTACATCTTGCAAAGTGTGAATGGATGTGTTGAGGTCGAGCCACTTGCAAGATCTAAAGATCAAGGGACATTGATGTATTCCCATGATCGTCAACGAGAGAACTTGCCATTAAGGCATGCAAGCCTCTAGGTACTCAAAAGGAACTCTAGTCTATTTCCCAGATAAGGTGCTGATGTCGATGGGGCAAGACTTGTTGAAAGGTGGGCCTTAAGAAATCCCACATCAGTCAACGCGAGTTTGTACAAAAAGATTTGGTAGGACTATAAATGGAAAGAACTCATTGACAAGCAGTGTGGATCAGCATGGCGAGGAAAACAAGGCAATGTAATCATGGAAAGGGAATGAGTTTTATTCATCGTTGTAAAACAAGGAGTTGTAATCATGACGCAAAAGGATCGTTGCGGAGTGGAAAATGTCATGATATGTGCAGTGAAGAATTAGCTCCTTCAAGCATCCAAAAATGGATGTAAGGAAATGCATGGTGTATGAAGATGAACTCTTGCTGTGAAAAATGGATATGGAAATGTCATGCTTTATGGATTTACAATTGGTGGAATTCAAAATCTGCTTCAAAAAGGGAGGTGCAAGGTAGTGGTTGTGGAGTTGGATTTGTCTTTAGAATTTTTCATGAATTGCAGTCTTTGGAAGACCAATTGTCGTCACAATATAATCTCCTTACGATCACTTGATTATCCTGTAACCTGTAAAAAATCTTGGCAAAAAGAAAACATAAGTGTGTTCAAGAAGAAATGGCCATTTCCTTCATGATTCTTACACAAAAATTTCATACCAAATAAAACATATTAAGGACAATCAAAGTGTTGAAATTGACTTAATCATGATATTAAAATCAATCCATTCTTAAAATAACCATGAAAAGTAATACTTCATGTTTGGGTCAGATGAAATATACTCGACAAAAATATTGGCATTAAAAAGATCTGTTGTGGTCTGCATATTAGTATGTGATATAAAAGCATTCAACAGAAATATGTTATGCCAACTTGAAGCTATTGAAACAAGATAATCATCATTTATAGAATCCTCCAAATGTTTGATAAATCGATCCTCAAAATTTGTTTTGAGGTGTTCCATTTTTTTATTTTCAGACCTGCATGAATTTTGTGAAATTTTATTTTATTTTATTTTTTATTTATTTTATTTTTTTTGAAATAAAAAAACAAAAGAATGAAATTCAAATTTATTTATATTTTTTTTTAATAACAAAATTAAAAAAATCATTTTTTTTTTAAATAAAGAAATTAATGAAAAACTAATATAGAAAATTTCTAAAAATAAATTAACACTAAAATGGATTTTTTTTTTTTCAATATCCTAAAAAACACACAAAATCCTCTAGAATCAATGAAAAATCGGGCTTTTATGTAACTTTGAATTCCTCTACATATTAATTGTAAAAACCGTTTTTTCTTCATGTAGTTACCAAAATAGGGTCCCGAAGAACCACGATTTTCTCTTAGACCGTTAGGAATTTAAACAAACTATTTCTGGGTTATATAATTCATTCTATTATGGAAAACACCCATGTCTTCGTTTGTCTAGATTTTCCCTGGTTTGATCGCAAACTGCTTTTCAAAACTGACATTTTTAAGGGGTTGCATTTTGAAGATGATCTTTTTCTCATTCACAAAATTCTTTATTGTCGCATTCCAGATTAGTTCTCCAGCAAGAGTATTTTTATTGGAATAAATCAATAAATTTTGTGATCTTCCAGATCGCACGAAGCGCGGGAAGAGAGCATACTAATCTCTTGATTTATTTTTATTTATGCAGGTTAGCGTGGATGGATAAAACACAATTAAGATCTGCGACAAAACCTTGCATTATCTACACTCTTTCTGCAATGTCACAGGGGCATTTAGACTCCCAGAAGACAAATATTTCCGATAATTAGGCTCCTGGCTCACCCGTGATACAGAAACAAGACATAGAAATGCAAAGATGTGCCACTGAATTTATTCATGATGATTTATTTTTTTGAAAACAAAACTAAAAACTTCTAATGATAATGACTTCTAATGACTTCTAATGAGATCTAATTTTTATTTTTCTAATCTATTTACATTAACTTAAAAGATGTTTTATTTTCTAAGTAAAAGAATGCTTCCAATGAAGCCATCTACGGACTAAAAATTCGAACATGCTCACATCAAGATTTAAAAATTTTACATTATGTTTTGCAAGTATGTGAGAATCCTGTCTTAGAGTTGGCTCAAGGTTATTTTCCTTGCTCTCCAAGAAGTACCTGTTCAACATTGTCAAATTCATCATCCGTAGATGGATTAGTGAGAAATGGGGGGTTTAAAATAAAAACTAAATTTAAAATAACTATGTACGAAAATAAAAATGCTCCAAACTTTGAACTCCTTTACGAACCTGTTGTCACCAAGTTCCACAAATTAGTCCATAAAAACAAATGCATAAAAACAATTACTAAATCCTTCTAGTTGCACTTCCTCGACAACAGCGCCAAAATGTGTGGTCTAAAATGCGGATGCAAATTAGAGTTTAATTTAATGTCAACCCGGGAAGATAAACTTGGAAGTGCTTATCTAAAATATATAGATCTAGAAATATTCCTAATTTGTCCAAGATCTTAAAGTCCCCTTACAGGAACATATTCATTAAGATCTCTTTCAATAACTAATCAAGCCTAGATCTAACAATTGTTTGGGATCTATGATTCTCTTACAAGAACATATTCTACAAGATCTCTTCCAACATTAGAACATCTAATAAGAAATTAAAAGCTGAAATGAAATAAACGTAGATCTAATAATTGTCTGAGATCTTACGGTTCTCTTACAAGAACACCTTCAAATAAGATCCTTCCAATATTAGAACATTTAAGAAAACTTGAAAGCTGAAATCAAACAAAAACATAAAGTAAATTATAAACAAATAAGCATGCAAGTGAGGCCATGGGGGCCCTCCATAACTCCACAAGCATACCACTTCAATGGAGACTCAGATGTAGAAGCAAAATTGAAGTATGATCCTTTATTTCAAAATTCTAAGATTACAAAAACTTCCAGATTACAAATGGAGGAGATTGTACTCCTATTTATACAATGGGATGAGTAACAACTCATAATGATCATCCACTAATCTACTTTCCCATTATTACAAAATATGATCCCACAAATCTCTCAAGCATTTTTAACTACTTTCCCATTATTACAAAATATGATCCCACAAATCTCTCAATAAATCTCTCACATATCTTGGATAAGATATACCAACCAAATCCTCCATGATCTTCTCCTTAGGAATTGGATAAGATATGCCAACCAAATCCTCCATGCTTTTCTCCTTAGGAATTGGATAAGATATGCCAACCAAATCCTCCATGCTTTTCTCCTTAGGAATAGGCTTGCATAATTATCTCCTTAATATGGTGGAGGAGATATGGATAAGTCTCTTGGAATTAATTCTTCACATATTTCCTACACATCACAAAGCTCACATATTCTTGAGATATATATAAAAATATGTATATTTTCTAATAATTAATCATAAATTCACTTGTAATACAAAAATGAATAAAATGGAAAATAAGAAGGTGAAACCCAAATGTATGTATGAAGATGATATGATAAAAGGTTAATGGGATGATGAAATGTAAGAAAAAGGTGGATGAAAATATGACATTTATGAGTCCCAACACCAATCTGTATCTGTATATGCACGAAGTGTGAGATCTGTACCTCTAGGATACCATAAGCCATAGTTTTGAGTTCCTTGAAGATACTTGAAAATTCTCTTAACTGCCTGAAGATGAGTTTCCTTTGGATTTTCTTGAAACCTTCCAACTATTCCCACTGCATGCATAATGTCTGGTTGGGTACCTGTTAGATAGAGCAGACTACCAATCATGGATCTATAGGTTGGTTGATGCACTGCTGCTAATTCATCATTTGTGCTGAGGCTGCATCCTGTTACCATAGGGGTACATACTGGTTTCGAATCCTCCATCCCATATTTCTTCAAGATCTGCTTGAGATACTTGGTTTGTGATAGAAAAATACCGTCTTTGTTTTGTTGGACTTGTAAACCAAGAAAATATGTGAGCTCACCAAGCAGGGACATTTCAAATTCTTTTTGCATTACCAAGGCAAAGTGTTGACTCATGCCTTCTTCATTGTTACCAAAGATGATATCATCAACATATACAACAAGTATTAGCAACTTATCATTGTCAATTTTTATATATAGATTGCTATATGTTGATCCTTTTGTAAAACCTTGTTGATGGAGGTACTTATCCAACCGAAAATACCAAGCTCTTGGAGCTTTTTTAAGGCCATAGAGAGCCTTTTTGAGTCTACATACAAGTTTAGGATCATTTCCAAGAATAAACCAATTTTGTTGCTCAATATACACTTCTTCATCCAAGTCTCCATTTAGAAAGGCAGACTTCACGTCCATTTGAAATACTTTGAACTTCTGAAAGCTAGAAAGAGCAAGGAACATTCTTATGGCCTCAAGTCTAGCAACTGGAGAAAATGTTTCTTCAAAATCTACGCCTTCTTGTTGAGCATACCCTTTACAAACAAGTCTAGCCTTGTTTCTAGTAACATCTCCATTTTCATTCAGCTTGTTTTTGAATATCCATTTTGTTCCTATGACATTCTTATCTTTTGGTCTAGGAACCAACTCCCAAGTGTTATTCTTTTCAATCTGCTCAAGTTCTTCCTCCAAGGCCTTTACCCAGCATTCATCTTTGCATGCCTCTCTTACATTTTGTGGTTCAATGGAGGAGAGCAATCCTAGATAGCTTGAAGCTTCTGAAATGGTTCTCCTTGTTTGTACACCTGCTTCTTTCTGTCCCAAAATTTGAGTTTCTAGATGATTCTTCTGAACATACCTAGATGGAGTCTTTTCTTCTATCCTTATCTATTCTTCTGGTGCCTCATGGGTTTCTTCTTCATCATGAATCTGATTTGATGTTGATAGTTCTCATCATCTTCGAATTCTTCAAATTTTATTTGCCTAGGAGTGTTTCTTTCTTCATCAACCACTACATCAATACTTTCAACAATTTTTCCAAGTCTTTTATTGTAACACTTATATGCTTTGCTGTGGGGAGAGTAACCAAGGAGAATGCCTTCATCTGCTCTAGGTTCAAACTTGCCAAGGTTTTCATCAATCTTTTTGATGTAGCATTTGCTTCCAAAAATTTTGAAGTATTTTACCGTGGGAGTCTTACCATACCAAAGTTCATGATGAGTCTGAGTGTTATTTACCCGGATGTTTTTCTTATTGAGAATAGTAACTGCAGCAAATGCGGCTTCACCCCAGAAGGTTGCGGGAGTTCTAGACTCATCAAGCATAGCATGAGCCATTTGTTGAATCGTTCTATTCATCCTTTCAACTACTCCATTTTGTTGAGGAGTCCTTGCAGTAGAGAATTCCCTTCTTATTCCATGTTCTTCACAAAAGTTGAAAAATTCATCCGAGGTAAATTCCCCACCTCTATCAGACCTGAGGCATTTGATTCTGCGATATGATTCATTTTCAACCAAGGCCTTGAATGCTTTGAATTTTTCGAAAGCTTCGTCTTTATGCTTCATAAGTCCTAACCAACACATCCTGGAAAATTCGTCAATGAACAATATAAAGTATTCTTCTCCTCAAGGTGACCTTTTCCTAGATGGACCACATACATCAGTATGGACAAGTTCAAGTGGCCTACTAGCTGATCCTTCCTTCTCAGGGAAATTAGTTCTGGTTTTCTTACCAAACTGACATGATTTGCATATTGTATTGTCTGGAATTCAGATGTCAGGGAGATCACGAACCGCCTGAAATTTACATGCTTTCCTTATCTGAGAGAAGCTTAGATGCCCTAATCTTCTGTGCCATAGCCAATGTTCATCATTCTTGCTTAGATAGCATTGTTGTTGTCCTCCTTTGAGTATGTATAAATTATTTGGAGTTCTTATGCCTTTGATCACAGTTTCTCCTGTATCAAGTTCACGAACGATGCATCCATTTGATCGAAATATTACATCATTTCCTTGATCACACATTTGACTAACACTCAATAGATTATGCTTTAAGCCATCAACATACATAACATTACCTTTTCTTTCAAAAACACAGAACCTTTACCTTTTATGAGTGGAGGGGTGTCATTTCCAAATGAGACCTTCTTTTCCTTTTCTAAGGCACTATATGACTGAAGTTTTTCTTTATCACCTGTCATATGTTTCGAGCATCCACTGTCGATGTGCCACTGATTTTCCTGTCCTTCCGCATATAAGAATATCCCACATCTTTCTGGTTGCGATTCTTTCTTTCTCCATGTTTTAGAATTCAATGAAAATTGCTCCTTCTGAGTTGTTTGCCGAAACCTATTCCTGCATTCAGAATCTTCATGATCGAAGTTGTTACAAATATAACATTCTACTTCATTCTCAAGAGCAGAAAAGTTATTGTAGGTCCTTTTCATGATCCCAATCATACTCCTTTGTTTTTGAGCTTCTCTAGTCATGATGGTCTTGTAGGAAACACATTGAACAGCTTTGTGACCAAAGTTATGACAAGAGAAACATTGGCCATTGAGGAAATTTCTGCGATTATCAAACCTACCAACCAAATGATTGTAGTTTCCATTGACATACATTCTTGAGGCAAATTGAGAATGATTTACCTGTGGTTGGTTGAAGCTTCTGTTCATCCTTGAAGTAGATTGCCCTCAATTTACTTGGTAATCTTTGTTCATTCTTGAAGCAAAATGTCCCTGATTATGCTTTTGCTGTCAATTGTCAACCTGTTCACTTTTTCTTGCTGCATCAAGATAACTTTTGGAGGTGGATGGCTTCTATGCTTGTTTCTGTGCTTGAGATGCGTCTTGAGTATTCCAAGACTTGTCTTGATTAGAGGAGAACGCTGCACTTTGATAATCTCATCTAAAGTTTCAGATCCCTTAGCAAATCTAAGATTAAGAGCTTTTGATTTCTCAATATCTTTTCTAAGTCCCAAAATTTCACATTCTAATTTTTCATTGTGTTTTTCTCTTTCAGCAAGTTGGAATGTCAGAGTATCTATAATCATATTTTTTTCCTCTAAACAAATTTTGAGTTTAGAAATTTCTTCATAGAGACCTTCTTCATCTATAGCATCCAAGAAATCATCATCTTCAAAAGCCATCAAAAGTCTACAATCATTACGTTGTTCATCTTCATCACTATTTGAATATCCATCACTGTTTTCATGTGTATAATAGCTCTTCTTACTTACATTCTGTTTTGTATTCCATCTAACTGGTTCCTTACCTTTGTCAAGTTTATCTTTATGAGGACACTTGGCAGTATAATGACCAACTCTTCCACAAGAAAAGCATTTGAAAGGCAGCTTACCTCTGAATCTTCTAGTTCCCCGTTGAAGGTTCTTGATAAAATTTTATTCTTCCTCTTCTTCTGACATATGTCCTGACTCATTGTAATCTCCTTTTCCTGAGGCTTTGAATGCAGCTTCTCTCCTGTCTGATGGTCCCCCTTTTCTCATTTCGTAAGCAGTTAGAATTTCGTGCAGCTGTGACATGGTAATGCTCTGTAGATTCTATTTTTCTTCTATGGTAGAAACTTTTGAATCAAACTTAGGAGACAAAGATCTTAGAACCTTTTCAACCAAAACAACTTCTTTTATTTCTTCACCCAAGTTTTTCATACAATTAACAATCTCATCTATACATAGGAAATAGTTAGCCACGCTTTCATCATTGTGCATTCTGAGATTTTCATATTGAATTATGAGAGTTTGTAGTTTTGCTCGTTTTACCTGTTCATCTCCTTCATAGCTCAGAATGATCTTGTCCCATATTTATTTTGCGGTTTTGAGCTGCATAACCTTGATGAATTCTGATTGAGATAGGCTCCCTAATAGAGTATTGACAACCTTTGCATTTGTTTCATACTGCTTCTAACCAGTCGTATCTGTAGAAGTTGTTGATGGAAATGTGTATCCTGTTTCCACAATATCCCAAACTTCTGTACCAAGAGATTGAAGATAGGTAGTGATTCTTACCTTCCAATAGACGAAGTTGCTCCCATAAAAAATTGGTGGCCTGATTGATGCTTCCTTTTTGTAGTTGCTCACAATGATAGATCTTCCTTCAAGCGATCAAGCTTCTTCTGAAGGACCTGCTCTGATACCAATTGTTGGAAATAATACTGAGAGGGGGGGGGGGTGAATCAGTATTATCAGGTCAATTATTTTTCATTTCACAATCAGATTTGTATACACTACTTCAGTTAGTAAATACCGCGTATGTACGCAACTTCAGTTAAGGAAACAAGCGTATATAAGCAGACTTGTAATTTAAATTATTCTTCAGATGTTGATCATTAATCTGTGCATCAAACCATATGAATAGTAACCAGGAACAGTAAAACAGAACAGGCAATCACACATACGAACACAAGATATAAGGTGGAAACCCAATGTGGGTGAAAACCACCTGCTGCAATTCGTCTCTTTCTTCTTTCAATTAGAAACTTCTTTTTACAATGTTTCTGTACTTATGCAGTCTTATACCAGTACGCAGACGGCTACCTGCAGAAGGCTACAACCTTCTCTCGTTCTCTAGCTTCTCCCAGAAGGGAGATACAACCCCCTTAGCTCTTGTACTAGCTGAGGTACTAGTACGTAGGTGCTGACCTACAGAAGGCTACAACCTTTTCTTTTCTTCCAGGGACCACGTTTCATAAATTTTCAAACTGGATCCATGAATATCAATCAAACATCAAGTATATCTGCATTAACCAAACTCCTTTGTACAACCAAATATTGAATCAACTAATAACTTCTCAGAATGTTGTAACCAGAAAACAGTACTAGTAACCAAACACCAATTATGAACCCAGAACACTGCAGCAATAAATAGAAGCAGCTAAAACATATTTCATGAGATATACGCTACTTCAATATGTGGAACCTACGTGCATACGCTTCTGTATCATGGCCATCCTGCGTATACAATGTTTTAAGTTAGTGAACCAGCGTGTATACGCGCCTCTATTGTGTTGAACCTGCGTACATAGCTATAAAAGATAATTTATCCTTTTTACTTATTCAGACATTAGTTATACGTAGATTATCATATTTATAGATCTCGTCATGCGCCAAATATAACAGATCAAAAATTACAAAAAGATACTTCTCTTCAAACCGCCTTAAGATCTTGACCCATCAATAGAACTTATCCTTCTCCTTGCATTCAGGTTCCTCCTTAATTCAGATCTAGTTATGCACCATAACCCAATGACAGTATTCTAGATATTGCTCTTCATAAGATATTCAATGCTTTAGTTTATACCTTACCAAATGATCTCCTTCCATTTTTATAGACTTAGGCCTTACTCAAACCATGGTCCAAAACCATAGAGATCCAATACTAGGGACTCAATACCTGGGTTCAACACTTTGGTTGCAATACCAAGGACCAAAACCATAGGTTCAAATATGACGGACTAAATACCATGGACCAACCATAAGTTTTCCCACATGTACGCACTTTTCTTTACATGAAAGTGCGTGCATACGTATACGCGCCTTTTGATCAGTACACCCGCGTGTATACGCGATTTTGTTAAGAGGAACTTGCGTATACCTCATTTTCTTTCATTCTGAGAGCCTGAACTGTGATTTGCCCTTTGAGTGAGTTGCCATCAAGGACAACACCTATGCCATAGTGCCAAACCTGTGTCATAATGCCAACAAATAAGACCTTCAAAAGCAGTGGACAAGGGGTTGGCCCCTTGTAATAACAATTGGTGCTCCAAATGACATGGGGGGCACACAAGTTTCCTCATGGGTCTCCAAACAAATTGAAGATGCATGTAGATCGCCTGCAAGGGCTAGGATGATGGTGTAGGTGATGTCACATCGTCGTGCAAGTCTCGGATCATCAGCCAAGAGTATGGTGTAGATCTAGGGCCAACTAGGCATGATGGATTAGGTACATCCTCCTCGTCCAATAAGTGAACCACGAGCAATCTCTGAATGGATGTGGGGATCCATGGAGTGAAATTTTCTACTGTGGAAGCCCATGGCTCTGAACACCCACCCTACATGTGTCAGTGTATCCCTGTGGAGGATTAGGACCCCGTATAGGGAGACCAAACCCAAGATGGAAACCATATGCAAATGCATAAGATCTAATGCGTCCCCTAGCCTTCTAGTACAACAATTCATTAGAGAAATCGAGTAAATGAGCTTATCAATCATAGACCATAGGTGGGGACTTCATAATGGATTTCCCTTCGTTAATGGGCTTCGAGATGTGCCAATGTCTCCTAAACTCCAATTGGGGTTAATCAATGATCCTATTAGGTGGTTTCTACTTCTAAATGGGATAATAGAGTCAAGGTACATCCTTCAAAAGCTGGTGGCATGTGACATATAGGTGAATGAAGTGGGGAAAGAGGAGGGGGAGACTTGGGTCACATGTTGGGTTACAAGGGTAGCTAATAAGAGGGGAGCCCACACTTGGGATTATAATGTATACGAGGGAGCAATGGTGGTACATGACGTGCCCCAACCTTGATTTTTACACCCTTCTTTATATGTCTTTTTCCTTTTTATGATTTTCTTTGATTAACTTCTCGGGGCTCAAGGGGTAAGAGCATGATGTATAAGATATAGTAGTGACTACACCCCTTTAAGGTGGGACAGTTCATTTCCCACCAGGGTTTGGCACAATCATGGGCTCATATAAGATGGAGGAGGCTCATAGAACCTATAGGAACGAGGGTGATGGCCATGATGATGGGGTAGAGCTCATGTATTGGATTTTTCTCCCATGCTAAATGTGTTTTTCCTGACCATATTTTTCATTTTGTGGTACATTTTCCTATTGAATATGGCCATATATGATTTTATCTTTACTTTTAGCAGCATCAACCTTTGGGTTTCATTTCATGCCATGACCCAAGGTGTGGGAAAGGGGAAGGGGAATGTGGACCCAGGTGGGAGAAATGATGAATGGGGTAATAATGAGTTGAAAGTGGGTAATATAAGCAGATAAGGGAGAAGGACTACACAACCAATATTGGGGTTTCCCATGAAATACCATCCCTAAATCCAAATGGTCAGTAAAATAGATCCCACGGGACTAGGATGCAAGGTTAATATCCAAAAGGGGGATAGGGGACAAGGGCACATATCTAACTCATTATTTCCACTGAATCCCCCCTTTAATCCATGCCCAGAAGTGTCCATTATAAGAAAACTACAATACTCAATTGCCAAATGACAAGGCATACCTTTAAGTTCGGGAGGCCCACCTTCAAACATACAATCATGGTAGATGTGTGAGGGACCACATCGTTGGCTCAGGTGGTGGAGAAAAGGAATAATGAGCTAGCCAGTAGCTATAACGGGTTGTCGACTGAGGAACATCTTGTAGGAAAAAAAAATTCCTAGGGATATCACCCACAAAATGGTGGGTAACATCTGGCTCTAACTGGTACATGATATGTCGAAGAAGTGGGTGAAGCTACTCGAACGATGGGTCACGAGAAATTCATTAATCTCTTGGTTATTGTAGACCTGTCATATGAACATATAATAGATGGAAAAACCTGGGGCAACATGCTTTCGATGTTTCTCATGATCTCAAATGCTATATGTTAGGCCATAAAATCAACAGAAGATAAAATATGAAAAATTTAATTTAGATGCATCTAATCTACCAAGAGAAATATCATATGACATTAGTTCTAATGAGAAAATGAGCATGCAATGCATCCTATCCTAACATTCATATAGTGAGGCTAATACTAGGTGTAATCATAAATCCAGTGCAACCAACATATCATCAAATCAATATAAATATGCCTGCCTATATGATTACTCATGTAGCAAGTCTCAAAGCAAATGCAAACCCAAACACATGGAGGATGTTGTGGGCGGAAGGTGGGAAAATATGGTTCCCACAAATGGATGATTATGTGAGAAGAGGTAAGAAAAGGATGTCATCTAGTCCATGAGGTCTTCTCTTGCAACTAATATATAGAGATGTCAACAATCAAGCTCATAAACTTTCGATGGATGGATACCTCTAGCATATCACTTCCATCATTGCCCTTGTTATTTACGTCATGGCTTATGGCCTTCATCGGGTTATGATTAGCAAGAAAGGGAGGTCGACGAGATGGAGAAACACAAGTAGGTTGCACATGATGATTGCACTGGAGAGGGGAGACTATGGAGTGATCAAAACCCTAAGGGCGTGTACAAGGAGGAAAATTATAATCAATGATTGGCTTTTCCTTGACAGAATACTCGAGAGGTGGAAAGGGCTCACAATTACTTGAGATCATATGACTAGGGGTGAGGGAATCACTTGATGAAGACCCAAGATGATTACCAATAGAAAAATTGGAGAAAGAATTATTGTATTCAACAAGTTTCACTTTCCCAAAATCATAATCTAAAGGCTCAAGTGATTTGAACATAGAATCATACTCAAGAGAAGTCAGAGCCTTATCAATTTCCTTAGTATAAAGATTGGGTCTCCCCTAAAAGGAAAATTGATCACTTCCAACTGCCCCTCTTTATGCAAAGGAAAATGAATATTCTCCTTCCCAAGGGTATCAATGGGTATGTCATCATAAATAGTGCTTGAGGGGAAAGGAAGACCAATATCATCCTCATCCTCCTTATCGGTGTCGTAAATGAGAGCACAATCAAATTGAGGACCAACAATTTCCCATTTCTCATTTTCAATGTGGAAATAATATTCAATGTCATCTTTCAAGGGGAAAATGCGATCATCTCTGTCAAGGTTTTCAAAAGAGGACTCATCGGGAGTAATATCCTTGAGAAAGGTAAGGTTGGTCTCAATTTCACTTTCCATAAATTCATCCTTCCCAGCACATGTGTCCTCAAAATCATCATTTTCATTATGTGGACCTAAGGAGGAATCGTCTTCTTTCTCATTACCTAGATTCTTAATGTCTTTATGATACTGATGAAGGCTTCCTCTTGGATGCTTGATGTAGGGTGTACTTGAAAATGTCTAAGAAATCCATCAATGAACTCTTCAATAGATGATATGCTCCTAGGTTCATGATCATGCAACCATTAGTTATGACCATCGAGAGATCCAATGAACAATAACATAAGGAAATATTGGTGGACAACCTTCTCTCTTGAAGTATGTGCATTAAAACTCTTTATGTGGTAAATTGTGTAGAGTGGATCACCATCAAACACAAGCACCCCACGTACCATCCTTCCTACGACATGATTAGGATGCCCAAGGATGCTAGAAATGTCCAAAGTGGGAAATTGATCAAAGAATGATAACCTATTTGAGGTATACATGAAAAATATGTGGGAGTCGCCATGGTGAAATTAAAGATGCCTAGAAAAATGCTTGCTTCACCCTACAAGCATCGATATTAAAGTTCAATGAAGAACTAGGTATTTGTTCTTCCAATGGAGTCGCCAATAATGATATGTCAATATGTCGTATGGGGAACAAAATAGATGCTTCGTGTCCCTGGCAACGACGCCAAAATGTTACCGCTCAAACTAGCAGTGGACCTAATGGGGATCCCTAAAGGGCAAATGCTAGGCCAAGGGTAACAAATGGAGACTTAGCGCACTGTCACCTCAGATAAGACTCCCTTCCATATACAGACTTTCACTTATGGGAGGAGACCCAATATGTATGGAGTCATTGATGAAGGATAAGTCAATGGATATGAGTGACCCAAATAAACCCTTTACCAGAAGAGTTTGGAGGATGAAACTTGCTTGCTTTTTAAGAAATGTACTATGTATTCTAGGCATAGGAAGAGAGGGTTTGAGGGTTAGGTTTATGGTATAAGACTTATGAAGGAGTTCCCCAATCCCTAAAATACTTGTTAGAATTGGAAACCCAGATGGTTCTTCAAGAATGATATTTCAAAGGAGCAAGACCACACGAGGCCAAGTGAACCTGGTCTAGGGTATGACGAAAGTATGTAGCAATCAATGATATTCTTACCGTGGACAAGGTGGGGGAAAGGATCAAAGAAATAATTTCACTTGAAGATGTTGTTTTGACCCTATGAGGTACTAGCCTTAGGGATGGCAGGGCAAGTTTTGATCCTGGAGTTAGGGCTTGGATTTTCTTCCAATTCCACCGTCGGAATGGCCTCAAAATTATAGGAAAGATTGATTAAATTACAGGGCAAGGGACCCTAGGAGATCGAACTTTTTTTATGGCTAGCTTGTTAGGAAATTGATGCCCTAGGTACTCCAACTTGGCTAGATCCAAAAGCAGGTGAAAGAATATGATTTTTAGTGACCACCCTTGGTATATCATTACTTTAATCCTTGGTAAAACGGAGTCTATAATGAATATGAGTAGGATTTCTTGGTTCCCAGTCAAGGAAGTCTCGAGATCACTTCGTTAGCCTTTCTAGGTCAATAAGAAGCAACCTTGTAGCTTTTATACTTCAATGTGAAAAATTAATGGCTTATAAAGGTCAAATTCATTAATAGAATTATCCCTATGGGATTTCTCTCATATTACATGGCCCATACATTGAGAGATGTTATAATAGAGACAAATTCCATAATTTTAAGAAGTAAATGCATGCGGTAATAGCCCTAGAACAACGAAAATACTATTCCAACGTATATGACAAAAGTAAACAAGAATAACATCAAAAATAATGTACTTACATATGATAGAGTATATCCAACCATTCACAATTGACAAGAGATAATCTCCAAGAGAAGATAGACCAATATCCACACATCAAAATTCATCCATAAAACTCAAATTCATCCACTAAGAAAAAGTGTGAAATTCTCAAGAGAGATAAGAGATGCAATCCAAAGTGATGATGAGAAATGAACTAAACTCACTTGTATTTATACACAAATTATGAGTTCTAATTAGCCTCCTTGGCCTACATAAGCCCCAAAAATAAAATAATGTTCTAATAATTCAACTTGTGGTGACAAGCCCGCCAAACTAGCTCATAAATGAAAGAGTAAACCTCCCAAGAGGTCAAATAATAATCTATGCATGTCATAGGGACCTCTAAGAGGCCTAATGAGGTCCATGGGTGCCAAAATGAATAATAGGACCTTCAAAATCAGTGGACAAGGGGTTGGTCCCTTTAATAACATGTGGTGCTCCAAATGACATGTGGGGGCACACAAGTGTCCTCATGAGTCTTCAAACAAATTGAAGATGCATGTAGATCGCCTGCAAGGGCTATGATGATGGTTTAGGTGATGCCACATCATCGTGCAAGCCTTGGATCATCTACCAAGTGTATGGTGTAGATCTGGGGCCAACTGGGCATGATGGATGAAGTGCATCCTCCTCATCCAATAAGTGAGCCACGAGCAATATCTGAATGGATGTGGGGATCCATGTACTACAATTTGCTATTTTGGAGGCCCATGGCTCTCAACACCCACCCTACATGTGCCAATGTAGCCCTCTGGAGGATTAGGACCTCATATAGGGAGACCAAACCCAAGATGGAAACCACATGAAATCTTGCATAAGATCTAATGTGTCCCCCAGCCTTCCAATACAACAAGTCATTAGAGAAATCGAGTAAATGAGCTTACCAATCATGGACCATAGCTGGGGACTTCATAATGGCCTGCCCTTCCATAATGGGCTTCGAAATGTGTTAATCTCTCATAATATCCAAATGGGGTTAACCAATGATCCTATTAGGTGGTTTCTACTTCTAAATGGGATAATATATTCAAGTTACATCCTTAGAAAGGTGGTGGAAAGTGACAGATAGGTGAATGAAGTTGGGATGAGGAGGGGGAGCCCTGGGTCACATGTTGGGGTACAAGGGTAGCTAATAAGAGGGGAGCTCACACTTGGGTTTGTAATGTATAGGATGGAGTAATCATGGTACATGAGGTGCCCTGACCTTCATTTTCCACCCTTCATTATATAACTTTCGCCTTTTTATGGTTTTCTTTGATTAACTGCTCAGGGATCAAGGGGTAAGAGAATTATGTATAAGATATAACAGTGAATACCCCCCTTTTAGGTGACGTCGTCCATTGCCCACTAAGGGTTGGGAAAATCATGGGTTCCTATTGAAGGAAGTTCATAGAACCTATAGGAACCAGGGGGATGACCATGATGATGAGGTAGAGCTCATGTATTGGCTTTTGCCCACGTGCTAAATGTGTTTGTCCTGGTCATCTTTTGCATTTTGTGGTACATTTTCCTGTTGAATGTCACCATATATGCTTTTATCTTTCTTTTTAGCTGCATCAGCCTTCGAGCTTCGTTCCAGGCCATGACCCAAGGTGTGGGCAAGGGGAAGGGGCATGCTAACGCTATGTGGACCCAAGTGGGAGAAACAATGAATGGGGTAATAATGAGTGGAAAGAGGGTAATATAAACGGATAAGGGAGTGGGACTACACAACCAAAATCAGGGTTTCCCATGAAATAGCATCCCTAAAGCCAAATGGTCAGTAAATGAGATCCCACGAGACTACGATGCAAGGTTAATCCATGCCCAAAAGTGTCCATGATAGGAAAACTACAATACTCACCAAATGACAAGGAATACCTTTAGGTTCGGGAGGCCCACCTTCAAACATACGATCATGGCAGATGGGTGAGGGACCACAATGGTTGGCTTAGGTGGCGGAGAAAAGGCATAATGAGCTAGCTAGTGGTTTCAAGGTGTTGTTGGCTACTAGTTGAGGACCATCTTGGAGAAAAAAATTATCCTAGGGATATCACCCACAAAATGGTGGGTAATAGGGTCTAACCTAGGTGCTCAATCCCCCTTCTTGTATTTTTAATTTCCATGCATTAGTCCAATTATACATTTCTAAAATATTGTCTTTGCAGGGTTAGTGAATGAGATTGTCTCAAAGTTTGTTTATGCATCTTGCTTTTATGAATATAGCAATAAATTATCTTATGGAGTAATACTCTTTCTATTTAGTAGTTCAACTCATCCTTTCTATTATTGATAATGTTTTTTGTAGTTAGTTAGTTTATCAGTCCATTTATGCATTTTTCTTGAAGTTTAGACAACAGTTATTGATTTACATAACAGTTCTTGGATAAAATTAGTACTCATTTTTGTGCACTTAGCTTACTTTGATCATTATCTCTTTGCTTACTGTCATACATTTCTGCAATCTGTTAGTGCATGAATTTATATCTTGACAAGCTACATGAAACTCCAAATTTGCTTATTTATTGCGTGAATTGATCCATCAAAGGTACCTGAGCTAGGGAAAGACTTATTGACAATTATCTAACCCCCGTTATCCTTATCCATCTCTCAAGCCACGTGTAGAATCCATAATATTGCTCTTGGGTCTGTCTCCTATAGAAAAATAGGTAATCTTGTAGCAACCAACAAATTGCATCAAAACACCTCTAGAATTGCACCCAAAGCATGTTCATCCTTCCTTAGCATGTTAAAACACACACTAGACCCTGAGGATGGAATTTGGATGTTCAGAGACCCCATAGAATCTTTAACCTAGTGGTTGTAGAAAAATTTCTTTCTTTTCTGCATATTAGGGTTTATTATTTGAATGCTCTCTTTTAGTTGTAAGTTTATTTACCATGCATAGTAGAATAGATTTGATTTTGTTCCAAATTTATTGAATTTTTTTTCTTTCACTTCCTAAAATTAGGGTAGGTTTACTTTTTGTTCTTTTCTTTTCTACAATTTATGAGTATTCCTTATAGCATAGATAGCAAAGTGGTCTCTGTACAACCTAGTTTCCCTTTAGTTACAACATATCAACAAAATAAGAACTCATTACATGATGCACGCATAGTGTAGACCCATATTGAGTTTGTATGAACCCCTGGTTGAAAATTAAAGTTGAGATCCCTTAGGAGTTGCAACATTCTTGTTGTAATTCTAAGGGATCAATTCTTTGATCACATAAACATGTCATCAATTGAACCATACCTTATTTATGAATTTAAATGTACTATTCATCAAAATGAATCAAATCACTTATTCAACATATCAAAATTAACAAAATATTGTTATTTTTATTTATTTTTAAAATATTTAAACAATTATAATTACTATACATCATAATCATAAATATAAATATGTGGATGGAGAAGAGCCCTGATATGATGCAGTTTCTTCTAGGTTTTTGCAGTTATAGGAAGTAGGCCTCAAGCATGTTGGTTAATGTTTCACTTGTGATATCTCCTATTCCTTGCTCCTCTCTAGCTCTATTACCTCTTGATCAATAGGCATACCCCTCCTAATGGGGATGGATGAGGATTTAGTTGATTAAACTAAGGAACCCTTTATAGGGGCCAAGATCTAGGTAGACTTTTGGAAAAAATCCACATCATAGGTTTCGATGTCAAGTATGGAACCCTCTCCATCCTCCTATTTGATCAAATTTTCCCTTTCACCATGACAACAATCATATCAAAGGCAGGACTTGTTGTGGGATCATGACTTGGGAGAGAGATCATTATTAGCGGGTCTTCTTTCCAAGGTTATCCTTTCCTCTTAACTAGTGCAACTATGTCTCCCTTTCTGTTCAATGACATTCCCATGCCTTCTACATCACCTCTCCTTTGATGACCAAGATATTCCTTTCACCATCTAAGCTTACCTTCCAATTTTTTTTTACATTAACTTCCTCTCAAAACTCCCTACCAAATCTTTTTCTGGGTGGTTTTATCAACAATCTCCTTTCCCTAGACATGCATTGTGACAACCCTCTCACATCCCAAAAAACACATGTTTAAGAAGCTTGAAAACAAAATAAGAAATGCATTAAAAGAAAGGTGATCGAACCAAAACTTGTCTTAGGTAAAGAGGTCCAGCTTATTGAAATACACAACATGGAACATACAATGATTGTTGGTAGGTTCATGAGCAAGTGAATATCCATGAAATTTATATGGAAATAGACAAGTAAATTTTGCAACCGCTTTAGGTTATTCTCCTTATTATATGCTTTTGGAAAAGGGATTTATTATGAACATAAATATGCATAAAATTGTAACAACCCTGGTTAAAAATCCGTGTAAAAATATATAAGACAATGGTCATGGGACATGTATTCCACGTTGAATGGTAAAAAAAAATCCTAGTGGGGTGTCACTTCAGTTTATTATGGCTAAGGAAATTGGCAAGGGAAATGGCAGACTTTGGAAAGGCATGAGACATTTATTGGCATTTTATTTATGAAAATAAAGCAAATTATGAGAAAAGGAAGGTGAAAGGTCACATGTTGCATGTGAGGAGGAAATTGAAGGAAAATAATGGAAATTGAAGAAAATAGAGGCCTCATTGATAAAAAGGCTTCCAAGGATCAGTTGGCAAGCTTTGACAAATTTTGGCGGAGCTCTCTTCTATTCTTTCTCTCTCTCTCATACTCTTGGACACTTAGAGTTTTCTTGGAGAACTCTTGGAGAGTGTGGAATACTTGGAAGCTTTGAGCAAGAATGAAAAGGAAAAGTAGTAAAGCGCAAGAGGACATCGAGATCAACAACTACAATGGATTTTTCTTGCAGGTACCGAGTTGCATGTATGATTTCCTTACTAGTTTTGGCATACATGGCACATGCATGTGGTTTCTTGGTGATGATTTGTCATTGGCATAGAGGATTTCCTGGATTGGCAGTGGATTTTCCTAGAATTTCCATTTCCAGGATAGCCATGGTGTTGTGGGTTCATTACTTTATTTTTCTAGTTGGTTTTCATGTTTCCTTTAGCTTGGGTTGAGTTACTAGTCCCCGAAAGCCCTATAACAACTTGGGTTGAGGTACTAGTCTTGGAAGACTTGGTTGGACAAATTCTTTGCAAGCCCTTGGTGGGTTGAGTTACTAGTCCTGGAAGCCCTGGTGGGACAAAGGCTCTGGAAGTCCAATGACAGGTGTGCATTGATTTACTAGTCCTAGAAGCCTTTGTTGGAACAAACGCTCTAGAGTCTTGGAAGGCTTGTGTAGAGACCAATCTGATGATGGTTTTGTGATGTTCGACCGTGAGGTGGAATCACTATTTGATGGGTTGAGGTGGTTTGTCCTCTGGAAGCCCTGGATGGTTTTGATTGATGTGTTTTATGAGATCCCACATTCATGCTTGGAATATGGCACGAGGGTGATTGGCTGAAGAGAGACTTCGCTTGGCCATTCTATGGTCAGGCGGAACGTGGTAGTCCATATCGGGTTGGATTTCACATAATTAATATGAGATTATTTCTCCTCGGTAATTCATAAGTATTATACTAGTTTATATGTGGATTATATGGTTGTTGTTTCCTTGGTATTTTTGTTGTTATGATGTTGTTTATGAACATGTATTATGACAATGGCTATGCATGGCTCTAATAATGTTTTTACTTGTAATTGAATGAACAATGTATCTATGGCCTAATAAATGATAATGCAACTAAAGTGATAAGGAAACAATGCCTCACAGTGAATCTCAAATAAGTATGAGACCCCTGTGCTTAGATTTGTTGTTTAAACCTATAGATTACAAATTTCTGATATGTTTGACGAAATGTTTGTCATGGCTAGTAGGGGTCCAGTCTAGTCCTTGTCAATGTTTTTGTAGGTGTATCATTTTTTTGTTGTATAAATTCATTTATGAACCCGTCATTGAGTTATGGGCAGTGACCTAGGCTCCGGGCCTCAAAAAGTGGCACAAATCTTGTAGTCACAGGCATAGGTATGAGGAGAAAATTCCCCAGATGCGTGCATACCCATGTTGTGGGAGCATTTGGAACCTCCTAGATGCATGCTTGTCCATATAAAGGGATCGGCTAGGAGTTTAATGGTCTAAAAACTCAGTGGGACCCAGGGGTTGATTACCTGATTGGTTGGGTTGGCTCCTGGGAGTTCTGTCGTTGATGTTGAAGGTCTGTATGGTGTGTTTCCATCAGTTCCACTTCCTTAACTGACGCATAGGGATTCGAATCATATCATAGTAGCTTATCATCACATGTTTACCCCGGTTGGTCGGTTACTTGGGTAGATGAAGGAGGAGGGTGTTACAAAAATAAATATAAATAATAATAATAATAATAATAATATTTAATATAATATAATTAATAATTATGAAAGGACATGTCCCAAAGAACATGACTCTTTATGAATGGGTACTCCCACTTAGATGTATATATGTAACCCCAATTGTACTCTCAACATCATATTTTTCTACTATTAAGTACTTATATTTTCAAATCCCAAAGGGGGGGCATCTTTGGCCCATTGTGATAAGGTTCAAGGAGTAGGCTCCTGCATTCTCATGAAGTCTGGGCTCTTGCAAAGTCATAAATGTCTGGTATATCTGGCATATGAGTTGTTGGATATACTCTTGATGTTAGTCGCTAATTTTTATCTTGGCCCTCACCCAAATTACTCCAACGAGTTATTGATTCACCATGGTTAAATAAAATAAAAAATTACTTATATACTATTTATACATTGTCCACAGGAATTTCTTTATATTCCAAACATTTTGAATATTTTGTGTGATAATGAAATGTGTTCATATCATTTGGTATTAGATCTTCACATAATTGAGGTCTCCTTATTCTCCATGCCCTCAATCACATTTAGGATTTTGGCCACTCTTTTCTTGTAATTAAAAAAAATAAGTAAAAATTAAAGTTGTGCAAAAACATTATAGGTTGTGGAAAAAAACATTCACATATAAAAAGGTTATGAATTATTGTTAAAAAAGTACATGTGAAAGTAAAAAGGGATTTTTTCCAATTATCTTTAAAACTACACATAAGAAAGAGTAAATAACATAATCTTAATTCCTCATTAATTGCCATTGGTGGTTTGCAAGCTCGTGGTTTTGGCAACCCATGGTAATTTCCCTTGGTATTTGCAAGATGAGGAGAAATTAATAAATACAAGGAGTTAAAAATTCCTTTTTACGTGGAGGAAATTAATAAAGGAGTTTACGTGGATATATATCTAAAAGGTGAAGGAAATTATATATATAAAGGCATTACTGAAGAAGTTATAAGTCCAAAAAATGTATTATTTTTAATACAATATTAAGTTAGAAAACATAAAAATGAACATTCATCATTATTAAAGTTTTGAAGTGCACAAATGTGTCTCTTTAATTAAGGGGTTGAAATTTAAGTGAAATTGATTATTTTGAAGTGGATAAAGGGTAGTATATCAATAACACCCAAAATCACAGAAAGTGTTAAAAGATTAAGTGAAATATTACAAGGTTTGAAAAAGTAAAATTGAGACTACTAATGGAATATTTCCTAAAATTTTTAGCAAAGTTGTTTTAGCACTATTTAAACTCAAAGGAACAATTGTAGGAAGCGGCGTTATTATCTCTATCGCTTTTACTCGAGATGACAATTATGTTAGTATTGAATGTGTTAACTAATTAGTAGTTCCTAAGACGAATATAATTGAAACGATAGAAAGAGATGAAAAACAATATGACATAAGAAAATTACATCTGGGTGTCAGGGACAATACTTTTGTGTCACAATTCATTGTTAAATATATATTTTGTGATGATAATGACATTATTTTGGGTTCCCCCTTCATAGAATCACTACGGTCCTTCATCCTAAATACAAACAATTCTTTTTTGACATTTTCATACAAGAAGAAAAAATAACACTACAGGACATTGCATTAGAGCCAGATTTAGTAACACCATAAGACATTAAAGATATGTCAAAGGTCATTGTTTAAGAAAATAAAAAATATATAGAAAGAAGATGACAAAATTATTGCAAACAAAAATGAAGAAATTTCTTGCCTCAAGGACAACAATGAAAAATTACTTACGCAAATTATGAAGCTTAAGAAGGACAAGAAGTCATTAGAAAACAAAGTACAACAATTTGTCGAGAAGGAAGTATCAAAATATTCAGATGTGGAAATTCAAGTTGAAGAAGATGGAACATATACAGATCCTGTTAACCTCACAACTCAATCAAATCCAAATACAAAAGAAGTAAATAGATACTCAGATGTTGCAATTCAAATGAGAGAAATTCCAACAGAAGATCCAATAATCAAACTAGAAACATTAGTATTCAAAGAAGATCATATACCAAAAATAAGAAAAGAAAATGTTGCAAGTACATTAAAGAAAAGTCAAGATATAAGAATTCCCTATCGACACCCAAATCATAAGAGCAAACATCTCAACCAGTCAACGAATCCATATCATTATGAATATAAATAATTGATTTATGCTTTGAAGAATATTGATGTCAGCACAATTAAGTCTTATGATAACAATTCATCTTTGGAAGCCTATAAGCACTAAATTCCACAAAATATTGATTTGGAATGGTTGGATCATGTTAGATTTTAACAAATACGCTCAACACTTAGAAGTTTGTATCATCAAGTATCATCAACCATGACAACATCAATATCATGCAAAGAAATTACAAGCAAAAGAAATATAAAAGTATTTTCATCAATATGATTTAAGGAAAAAGAATTTCTAAAGGGGAAGGAAATGGTATGAACATATATACAAAACAAAAATAAATAATAATGATAAAAAATTTAATATAATATAATTGATAATTATGAAAGAACATGTCCCAAAGGAAATGGATCTTTATTTAGGCACACTACCAATTGTACTCTCATCATCATATTTTTAAACTATCAAACTTATATATTATTTATATATTGTCCACATGTATTTTTTATATCCCAGACATTTTGAGTATATTGTGTAATAACGAACTTTGTTCATATCAGGATTAGGTGACGTCCTTTAGGGAAGAGACGCAAAAGCTCCTTTGAAAACACTGGCACTGGGGTTCACAAGCCCTTTTCCTCAAAAAATGGAAAATTGACTTTAATGCTAAGACTAAAAGACTAACACCTCTTCTAGTCTTTGTGAATTTACCTAGCCTCCCTTTTATTTTTTGGTTAGAGGACATTTTAAAGAAATAGGGGACATAATGGGCATTTTTCATGAGGCCATCACTTCATATTTGCAAACTAGATACATGGGAATGACGAGAATTTTGGTGGGCATAAACCTCTCTTGCAAATATTTTAACCATCAAGTTGGTGAAGATAGTCCATAGGTAGTTTTTAGACTATGAAAGTATTCCCTTCAAATGTGGTCGTTGTCATACATGTCGTCATCTTCATACAGCCTATTTGTACACCATGAAGAAGTAAAAATGGGTTCACAAGGAGGTCTTGAGGAAGGAGCAACTCTATGTTTTAGATGACAAAAAACCCTCAGTCTCACAGTCTCAAAAAGGTGGCTATCCTCCAACGAAATTGAGCTTGTAGGATCCCAAGGAAGATCTCCCCACTAGCTTTGTCACATCAACAGTTAGCTCGCAAGAGGCCATGGATGCTCTCCCACCTAGCTCTATCCCTCTGGAGGGCTAACCCTCTATAGGTACATTTATCATGCCCCCTTTATTTTGTGATTCCCTTTTATTTCATTCCTCCCTTGTGGTTTCTTTGGATCTTACTTGACCTATTTAGGAGGCTTACTTAAAACCATCATTGGTTTATCTCTCCCTACAACTTCTCCCTATTCTATATTAGCCCCCTTTAGGTTGTTGACTCCTCCCTCTCCCCTAAGGAATTTCCTTTGTTGAAACACTTTGAAGATCCCTGCCCCCCTTAAGTTTCCATTCCCTTCAACCTCCATTCCAAATACTCCCACTCTGGTTAACCAAATTCTTCTAGTTTGAATGACACACTCCCAAAGGTCTTCGAGAGTGGGCTTGGAGTGAAAGAAGAAATGGACTCAAAACCTCCACTTAGGGGTTGAAAATACATCCTTTCTATAGCACAATGCCAAGCAAATGCTAAAATTAAATACGGA
Source organism: Pinus tabuliformis (assembly GCA_031772625.1). Lineage (NCBI taxonomy): Eukaryota > Viridiplantae > Streptophyta > Pinopsida > Pinales > Pinaceae > Pinus > Pinus tabuliformis. Next base: position 542,711,623 of record CM062820.1, on the reverse strand, counting down.
AAAAAAAATCCATCATTGAGACTCTTAAAGCATCAACTCCCCTAAAGTCCTGAACATGAAAATTCTCTACCTAAATTGCATAGGATTAGCCAATCTTACAAAAAAAAATTGGCTCTAAAGTGGCTTACAAAGACTGACTCACCTCGAATCCTTTTGCTTCAAGAAACCATGATAAAAGGAGATTTATCCACAAAAGAAAAGGGAGATCAATTCAAAAATAGGGTTTTTTTTTGCTATATATTCCATTGGTAGATAGGTGGGTGTAACATCCTTGGTTAAAAATCCATGTAAAAATAAATAAGACCATGGTAATGGGACACGTATTCCAAGCTAAATGGTGGGAAAAACATCCTAGTGGGTGTTTATTTCGGTTATTATGGCTAAGGACATTGTCAAAGGAAATGGCGAAGGCTGTGGAAAGGTAAAATGACATTTTTGGCACATTTATTTACGAAAATAAAGGAAATTAGGAGAAAAGGAAGGTGAAAGGTCACAAGTTGCATGCGAGGAGGAAAATGAAGGAAAATAATGGAAAATGAAGAAAATAGAGGCCTCATTGATAAAAAGGCTTCTAAGGATCAATTGGTAAGCTTGGCCAGTTCAGTTTTGGAGCTCTCTCATCATTCTCTCTCTCATACTCTTGGATACTTAGAGTTTTCTTGGAGCACTCTTGGAGGGTGTGCTACACTTAGATTTTTGGGGCAAGAAGGCAAAGGAAGAGCAGGAAAGCGCAAGAGGACATCAGGATCAACAACTACAATGGGTTTTTCTTGCAGGTACTGAGTTGCATGTATGTTTTCCTCACTAGTTTTGGCATGCATCGCATATGCATGTGGTTTATTGGTCATGATATATCATTGGTATGGAGGATGGTCAGGATTAATAGTGGATTTGCCTAGCCTTGCCATTTCTTGGATAGCCATGGTGATTGTGGATTTATTTCCTTGTTTTTTTTTTGTTAGTTCTCATGTTTCCTTAGCTTGGGTTGAGTTACTAGTCCTGGAATCCCTGGTTGGACAAATGCTCTGGAAGCCCTATAACGACTTGGTTTGAGTTCCTAGTCCTAGAAGCCTTGGTTGGACAAACACTCTAGAAGCCCTTGGTGGATTGAGTTCCTAGTCCTGGAAGCCTTGGTTGGACAAACGTTCTGGAATCCCTTGGTGGGTTGAGTTACTAATCCTGAAAGCCCTAGTTGGACAAACGCTTTGGAAGCCCGTAATAAGTTGTGGTCGAGTTGCTAGTCCTGGAAGAGTTGGTTGGACAAATGCTTTGGAGCCCTAGAAGGCTTGGATAGAGACCAATTTGATGATGGTTTTGTGATGTCCAACTATGAGGTGGGTTCATTGTTTGATGGGTTGAGGTGGATGGACTCTAGAAGCCCTTGATGGTTTTGGATTGATGTCTTTTATGAGATCCCGCATTCATGCTTGGAATATGGCACAAGGGTGAGTGATTGAAGAGAGATTTGGCTCAGCCATTCTACGATCAGGTGGAACATGGTGGTCCCATCCCAGGTTTAGACTTTTCATCATAAATATGAGGTTATTTATCCTTGTATTTCTATGAGTATTATATTGGTTTATATGTAGATCATATGGCTATGATTTCCTTGGTATTTCTTTTGCTATTATGTTGACTATGTATATGTTTTATGACAGTAGCTATGTATGGCTCTCATCATGTATTTACTTGTAAATGAATGAACAATGTATCTATGACCTAATGGATGAAACTACAGTTAATGTGTTGAGGTATCAATGCTTCGTAGTGATTCTCAGCTAAGTATGACCCCTATGCTTAGATTTATTATTTACTCTTGTAGATTACATATTCATGATATGTTTGAAGAAATGTTTGTCATGGATAGTAGGGCTCTAGTTAAGGTCTTGTTCAAGTAATTGTATGTGAACTCTCATTTCCCTGTTATCTTACTGTTCTGAAGGCGTCATTCAATTCTGGGCAGTGACTTGGGATCTGGGCCTGAAAAAGTAGTTCAAATCTCAAGGACGTTGTCATAGCACTGAGAAAAATAGTTCCTGGACGCTGGCATGCCTTTTCATGAGAGCATCAAGAGCCTCCTGTACGTTGGCAAGCCTATAACATGGGAGAGTACGGGGGTCAGGTGGTCCAAAATATCAGTGGGACCCAGGGGATGGTTGGAAGAAAGGTTGGAATTGTTCTCGAGGGTCCTAACGCTGATCTTGAAGGTCCGCATGGTGTGTTTCCATCAGTTGCACTTCCTTAACGTAACTTAGGAGGTCGAATCATATCGTAGTGGCCTCTCATCACTTGTTTACCCTGGTTGGCCGATTACTTGGGTAGATGTGGGAGGAGGGTGTTACAAAGTGGTATCAGAGCATGGTTCACCCCTCGGACTAGATGGGTTGTGTGTTGGTCATGCATTCATGTTGGTTGCATGTGTGTTAATCATCCTTGTGGTCTATATGCTTGTTGCATTTGCATGGTGTTGATAATGGTTGTAGTGATGTCGTCATGTGAAGGATAATGGTGTTGTTCTGGGATGTGTCATCATGAGTGTATGGTTGTATATGCATTGTTATGTGTGTCGGTGTCTATATGCATGCATTGTCATGGTTATGGTTGTTGAAAATGCAGCAAGATGATGGAGCTTAGTGAAAAGAAGTCGCCTTCACTAAGTGGGCCCACAGGCTATTTTTGGTGCAAAGTCTATTTTTAGACTATGTCTATTTTTAGACATATGGATCATGGTCTATGAGTTGCAGGATGCTATTTGTGGATGATTGGTCATGTTGGTAAAAATAGATGGACTTCTACTTTTAGACATATGGGCGGAGTCTATTTTTAGACTGCCAGGCTAAAAATAGAACAGTCAAATATTATTAGCTCATAATAATATTTGGACTATAAACATTATCTTATCCTCTTGGAGAACTTCAGTTTGAGCTACAGATGTGGCACATGCAGCTTTCAGAAGGAAATACACTTTTCTTATGGGTCAGTTGAGCTATTGCATGATGGACTTCAGTTAGAACTCATGTGGTTGAGTTTGGTGGAGTTGATTGAGGAGTTGATGGAGTCGTGTTCAGTTTGACTTAGTACAACTAGTTGTATTTAGTCTAACTGCAGAATACACTAGTGATGAGTGATGTGAATTAATTATTAATTAATTCACTAATTATTAACTCATAAAGCAAATAAAGAATACATCAGTTAACTCAATGCATGGACAGTTCAGTGGAGACAGGTGTTAGAGGTGAGTGAAAGGGCAAGACAGCTGTCAGTTGTGACTATAGTTGTGCATGAGATTTGCACAATCAATGGATTGAGTATTGCCAATGAGGATTGCGTGGTTCAGCCAAGGGAAATACGATTTTGGATCAGCCATTCTCATCCATTCTCATGCAGGATTGTGCAGTGGAGGCAGGCAAGAAGCGGAGGAGATTTGAACCTGTGATCGATTCAAATCTGAGCTAGTTTGTGTGTAGAAGGTGGAGATAGAACTGAGTAGTTGTGAGGAGTTTTGTACTATGTATTGTTAAATGTTGTCAATCAATATAATATACAGATAGTTGGGGGTTTTCAGCTGTATGCTTTCCCCGTGATATACTATGTTGATATGTGTGATTGATGCTTCAATGTGTGCATGCGATTGTTTCTGAATACTGCAAATTGATGATCAATAGTAGAGGAGGTTATGTATTATTCACGCATTCTGCAATAGTGTATAATCAGGATAATCTCTGTGAATAAGTGTCATATTATTCAAAATTTCTACATGGTATCGAAGCAGAGTTGATCATCAGATCTATTATTCAGAAAGTGTTTACATTTATTTCTTCAGGCAGAGTCTGTAATCAGGCCAGGTAGCCTCTGGATTCATCCTTCTTTTGGAAGGTGAGATATCCGGTAAAATCCCATACAATCAATCTCTGTATGAGAAATACTTTGTTCTCATGAATTTTAGATCAGAAGAGGTTGAGTTTTGAGTTGGTGGAATTCGAATTTGCAGCAGTGTTTTCTTGGTGTCAAAGTTGAAATGTCTTTCAACGAATTGCGATTGGAGTATGATCTTGAAGGCAGCTCAAATTATATTGCATGGAAAGACAGGATGGAGACGGTGTTAGATGACAATGGGTTGAAGGAGTTCATAGAGGCCGAGGTCCCAAAGCCTACAGATACTGCTCAAGTTGAGGCTTGGCAAAAGAAGACAGCAAAGTGTCGAAGGATTCTGTTGGAGGGCATGAAGGATCACATTGTGTCCAGCCTGCATGGAAAGGCTTCTCCATACTTGATGTGGAAAGCGTTGACAGATCTATTCCAAAGCAAGAGCGACCAGAAGAAGTTGGCACTCAAGGATAAACTCAAAAACATTAAGTGTGAGAATGGAGACAGTATGCCCCAGTATCTCACGAAGTTCACCCAATGCCGAGATGAGCTGGGAAGTGTGGGGGTGACGTCGATGATGAGGACTTGGTGAGCTTGGCTCTCCTTGGTCTTCCGAAGAGTTGGAATTCCTATCAGGACTCTGTCAATGGTTGGGAGAAATTGCTAGGATGGGAAAGACTTTGGTCGGATCTTGTGCAAGAGGAGATCAGGCAGAATACCAGGGACGGATCTTCATCAAAGGCATTTGATGAAGAAAATTGCGCTTTAGCTGCCAAAGCAAAGAAGGGAAAGGAGAAGGGTTCTCTTTCCGAATCTAGTTCTTCCAATGATGGGAAGAAGGTTGACAAATTGAAAGTGTGATGCTTTCGTTGTCATGAGGTGGGCCATTATGCTACAAATTGTCCACGGAGGAAATCCAAGAAGGGATCCGGGGAAGGATCTGAAGGTGAGGCACTTGCTTCACAGTTTGAGTTGGATTTCACATTCTTCGCATGCATGGTTTCATCCATGGTGGGAAGTGGTTGGTTTCTTGACAGTGGAGCTTCTTTCCACATGACCGGTGACAAGAGTTTGTTCAGTACTTTGGAGGAGAAAGATCTCCAGATACTCATAGCGATGGGTAATGATGAGAAGTATAGTGTCTCAGGTGTAGGCACAGTTATTTTTCAAAGGGAGCATGGAGCTCGCCTTACCTTGACCGATGTCAAGTATGTACCAGGACTGAAGAGAAACTTGGTGTCGATCGCGATGCTGGAAGACAGAGGTTTTGATGTAGTCTTCAGTAAGGGAAAGGTTTTCCTTAGACACATCATCACTAGACAAGTGAAGCAGATTGGTTCACGGGTCAAGAACCTGTATGCTCTTGAGGTTCAAGATGCATGCAAAGCCTTGAGCAGCGAGGCAACTGATGGAGACTTGGTGGTCAACATGCAGAGCCAGAAGAAGTCTCAGACGATTATGGAGGAGCCACGATTGGTGCAGCAGCTTCAGGAGGTTGTGGAGCAGCCACAACAAGGGAAGATGAGAGGAGATCGAGTAGAGACATCTACTCATGCAGAGGTCACATGCAGCCATACCTCCAAGTAGGAGGTGGGGCGATATAGATTGATCGTCCCAAGGAGGAGGGGCAGGATCCTTGAGGTACCCAACCTCTTGGATGAGACCTTTCTACGGGAGCCTCGATGTGGAGTAGCAGGAAATGACTGATTGGTTAGAGACAGATGTGGATGGAGCGGCAGAGAGAGCGATAGTGTAGGGAATCCCAGGATAGCGCATAGCTAGCAGGCTGCAGCAATGCGAGAGGCACAAGTGTTTTGCACAGTGCAAGGTGGCACAAAGAAGTGTGCAATGGTGCGAGATGCATGGAGATGTTGCAGTAGCGCAGATGTCAGAGAGGGAGCACTTGTCAGCAGCAAGTATAGCTTCAACACCAGAGTATGTTCCTAGCCCAACAGAGTGGTCAGTTGGGAGTGTTTTTGTTCCATGTGTTGTTGGAGCAAGTGGACCGGGCAAATGTGTTGCATGCAGAACATTCCAGAGTTGCAGGATAGGAGTTGCAGATAATCCATATCTTGTTGAGAGGGAGTGTTGAAAATGCAACAAGATGATGGAACTTAGTGAAAAGAAGTCGCCATCACTAAGTGGGCCCACAGGCTATTTTTGGTGCAAAGTCTATTTTTAGACTATGTCTACTTTTAGACATATGGATCATGGTCTATGAGTTGCAGGATGCTATTTGTGGATGATTGGTCATGTTGGTAAAAATAGATGGACTTCTATTTTTAGGCATATGGGCGGAGTCTATTTTTAGACTGCCAGGCTAAAAATAGAACAGTCGAATATTATTAGCTCATAATAATATTTGGACTATAAAAATTATCTTATCCTCTTGGAGCACTTCAGTTTGAGCTACATATGTGGCACATGCAGCTGTCAGAAGGAAATACGCTTTTCTTATGGGTCAGTTGAGCTATTGCATGATGGAATTCAATTAGAACTCATGTGGTTGAGTTTGGTGGAGTTGATTGAGGAGTTGATGGAGTTGTGTTCAGTTTGACTTAGTTGAACTAGTTGTATTTAGTCTAACTACAGAATACTTTAGTGATGAATGATGTGAATTAATTATTAGTTAATTCACTAATTATTAACTCATAAAGCAACTAAAGAATACATCCGTTAACTCAGTGCATGGACAGTTCAGTGGAGACAGGTGTTAGAGGTGAGTGAAAGGGCAAGACAGCTGTCAGTTGTGACTATAGTTGTGCATGAGATTTGCACAATCAATGGATTGAGTATTGCCAATGAGTATTGCGTGGTTCAACCAAGGGAAATACGAGTTTGGATCAGCCATTCTCATCCATTCTCATGCAGGATTTCGTAGTGGAGGCAGGCAAGCAGCGGAGGAGATTTGAACCTGTGATTGATTCAGATCTGAGCTAGTTTGTGTGTAGCAGGTGGAAATAGTACTGAGTAGTTGTGAGGAGTTTTGTACTATGTATTGTTACATGTTCTCAATCAATATAATATATAGATAGTTGGGGTTTTTCATCTGTATGCTTTCCCCGTGATATACTGTGTTGATATGTGTGATTGATGCTTCAATGTGCACATGCGATTGTTTCTGAATACTGCAAATTGATGATCAATAGTAGAGGAGGTTATGTATTATGCATGCATTCCGCAATAGTGTATAATCAGGATAATCTTTGTGAATAAGTGTCATATTATTCAAAATTTCTACAATGGTTATGCATGTATGGTACGTTAAACATGCATTGTGGGGTCATTGTATGCAATTAGGTCATCATGATGATATTAGTATGTTATGATGCTAATGTGTTGGCTGAGATAGAGTAGGAGATGCAGATCATTAAAGTGAAGTTGCAACATTGGACCTCGAGGCAAGAGCACGTCGTCATACAGGTTTGTATGTTGGGCATGCATGTATGTAGGTTAAGGATTGTTATATGCATTATGGTTATGTGTATGTATTTCATTCTATTGAGATTATGGTTACATACATGATAGATGCTAGTTGATTAGTGTAGTCATATGCACATGTGTCAGATAGTCATTAATGATAGTAACATATGGTTGTATGCATTACTATTTTTGTTTTATGTTAAGATAACTTGATGATTATGTTATACATTGTTGATGAGTATGTTATAGGTTAACTTGTTGTTGTTATATGATAGTTAGCTTGATGATTAGGTTATATGTTGTTGATTAACATGATATATAACTTGTTGTTGTTATAGGATAGTTAGCTTGATGATTGAGTTATATGTTGTTGATAAGCATGATGTATAACTTCTTTTTGTTTTATGCTAGTAACTTGATGATTAGGGTTATTAAATTAAGATCTTGATGTTATATGTATCATGCTAAATTGGATTGGCCTATGCAGATGGTTAGGGTTATGACATTCAGGTATGAGTTGACTTATTTGTGACATTGTGTTGTGCTAATATAGACTGACTGTGCAGATGTGATTATTATGTATGAATGATAAATGTTTATGAGCTTATGATGTGGACATGTTAGCTAGTGACTATTATGGATATCATGATCTTATTTATGTTTGAGTTGATATGTTGTGAAGTTATATCGTGCTAACTAGATTGATTGTGCAGACAAGATAGCCTCCCCTAAGATACATTAAGGTATGAAATTTCTTGTTGTCTACTCTGCGCTTAACTGTTTGATTATGATTTCTATTTGGTGTTTGAGTGTTTGGTGACTATTATGTTTTCTAGTTGATTTATTTAACATGGTATGTTTTCAAGTTGGTTGAATGTTTGATGAATTACATAATATGAGTATGTGTTCCAATGATCTTACCTTAAGATGATTGTACTGATACATATGTGTTGAGACAGTTGATATGTACTTGAGTGTAGTAGGTGATAGTTGTAGCATTACGTCTAACGACTATGAGTTGATTATGGATTATAACATGATTGTTAGTCTTGGTAAAGGTTGATTTCAAATTGACAAATATGATTGTCTTGATATTTGGAACGTGTGGTTGACATGTGTGAAGAGTTGCAGGAAACATGTTTGGTATTAGTATGACAAGGTAATATTTGATGTATTTATATAACTAATAGTTGGGTGATGTGACAACATATAGTAAGCCACAATTCTAACAAAGTAAAAAGGTAAAAGAAAAGAATTTGGCAAGAATTCCTTTGGCTATGTTGGAAACCCTAATTCCAAAAGAATGAGTGTTTTGCATAAAGAAAGTCTTCTTAACCTTGATTTGTCTGAAATTATGTGGATAGGTGATATATTCATGGACATGTATTTGATAGGTATAACAACGGGTGTCTAGTTATAGCTAGACATGTCAAGGGAATTGGAGTCCCTTGGGAGATGGCACAAATGTGCTTAGCTACAAGGCAACGTGTTTGGTATAACAAGGTAAGATAACTAGTATATTGTTATATTTATTTATACATTGACAATTATGTGTTTATGGTAGTGTGATGCAGGGAGTTGCATGGCAAGAGAGGTTTCCATGAAATATTGAAGAAGGCTCAGGTTGAGCTTTCCTTGGGAACCATGGGATTGAGTCATGGTGTCTATTGTTAGTCATGTGCTTTTGGTCTTTTGTCATTTGTTGTGCTTGATTTGCAGCTTTGTTTATGTCTAGTGTATGGCCATACCACTTTGTTCACGGTGTCGTATTGGTATTGGTATTCATAGTTTTCTTCTTATTTGCATTTTTCTTGCCTTTTATGCTTCTAGTCTTGGGAATTGGTTTGGGAAAGAGGAATTTAATGGAGTTCAGGGAGAGTTGTGTGGTACCCAATAGGTGATGTAAGACCTCGATGAAGCTCGGTGTATGTATAAGAGCAGTTGAAGGTAAGGATATGGTAGCCAGTTGGACTGGTTGGGTCCATTGGTGTAAATGGACGATGGTAGGATAGTCTTGAGAAAGGTAACAAGAAAGGTGAAGTAAGTGGATTTGAGGCATCATATGCTTGGCTATGTTGGGAACTATTGTTCTCGATGTCGCACATGTGTTGCACGCATAAAGGGAGTTCTCTTAACCTTGACCTTATGATATCTATTAATTACATTGTGATCATGATTATGCAGATGTCTATATGTGTATACAAGTATATATTTATGTATGTCATGTCTGACAGGGTCATCATGGATCATGATTATTTTATGTTAATGTTTTATGTATGTATGTATGTCGTTGACTAACTAGATCATTATTATTTTATGTTGATTCTTATATGTATATATGTGTATGTATGCATATCGTTGTCTGATAAGATCATGATTGTTTATGCTACTGTTTATGTATATGTATGTATGTATGTATCCATGTATCTATGTCACTGCCCGACAAGGTTTTCAGGGATCATTCTTATGGAGGAATGATTGCTTATGTAGGTGAATGGCATGACGACGTTCCTGGTCTTATGGGAATCAAGTGGGAAGAGTAGTCTTGAAAAATATATGAGGTCAGTGTCACGTGGATATGAATTGATATTGTATTCTTGTATTATGCCTAGTTTATGTTATGATAGGTAATGTAGAAGGATACATTAGTGGAATGAAAACAATGTGCTTTGCAACATGTTAGCATAAGCATGGATGGCAGAGAGACACTAGAAGCAAGGTCGCTTGGTTGAGACAATGTGGTTTTGGATGTGTGGTACTACTGTTGTGCATATGTTGTATATGTTTTATATGTTGCATCTGTGAAGTTGTGTGCATGCAGTGTTGTGTATATATAGTGTGTGTACATGTTGTTTATGTAATGTTATGCACTGGGTGGTACGCATAATGTTGTGTGAAGGTTGCATATGCAGTGCTGAGTATAGATGGTGCTATGTACATGTTGGATATGCAGTGATGTGTACATATTTTATTATACGCATGATGGATATGTGGTGTTATGTGCATATGGTGTTATGTGCATGTTGGATATGCAATGTTGTGTACATAGGGTGCTATGTACATGTTGATATGCAGTGTTATGTACATATGTTGTGTGTATGTTGTACATATGGTGTTGTGTGCATGATTGTACAAGTGGTGTTGTGAGCATGTGGTTTCGTGTACATGTGGTGTTGTGTGCATGTGGTGTTGTGTACATGTCATGCATGTGATGATGTGTACATGTGGTGTCATGTACATGTCATGCATGTGGTACTATGTACATGCGGTATTGTGTATGCATTGTATAGGTGGTGCAATGTACTTGTGGCGTTGTGTACATGTGATGATGTGCACATGTTGTGCAAGTGGTGCTTTGTACAGGTGGTACTGTTACGTGTTGTACATATGGTATTGGTGTACATGTGTTATTGTGTGCGTGTCATACATGCTGTGTTGTGGGCATGTGGTACTATGTATATGCATTGTGTGGTCATGGTATCGTGACATGTGTAATCGTTATGTTGTACTATATGCACGTATATGTATTGTGTGGGGTTATACATTGGGGTATAGATCTATGTATTGTGTTGTACATCGGATGTAGGTGTATGTATTGTGTGGTGGTGTACATCAAGTGTAGGCGCATGTATTGTGTTGTGTTGTACACTAGGAGTAGGTGTATGTGTGGTATGTTAGGTATAGGTGCATGTGTTTCAGGGTGGTGTATGTCATGTGTGGTTGTATGTGTGTGATGCACACTATGTGTATGCACACATGGTTGAGGAGAAGGCACTGGGTTTTTTTCGAGTGTGGAAATTGATCCAATGTGCGTACAAAATAAGGAAAAAGATAGAAGCTAAGGATTGATTAAAGGATAAGTAACAGTATTTTATTTCACTTTAATTATGCATGAGATTTATGATTCTAGTCTATGATGATTACATGTGATCTATGATTTTAGTTTATGATGGTTACATGTGATTTATGATTTTGATCTATGGTGGTTTTGTTTTGAGATAACCTGATGTGATATGTTTATACATGATGATTTGGTCAAAGATGCTAGTTTGACTTATTGTGATAGGAAGCGAACAAAATTGCAAGTGTACCTTATTGACAGGCCACCAATGAGGTATGATGTGAGTTGATTTCAATTTATTTTGAATCTAATGTAAGTTGTGTGCTTGGTACAGGAAGCATGGAAATGCCTGGTTGGCTGGTTGAAAATGACTACAAGAGTTAGCGGCATCAGTGAAAGGAAATGGAACATGCAGCAGTATGCTGGTAAAGCATCAAGGAGCAAGGCCATTGTGGGACACTAGTACCAAATAGTGTCCATTGATTTCCATGAGCATGCTATCACCAGTATGATGGTTTGAGGCATGGATATGCCTTGCATTTTGTATCTCCCGATGCGAGGAAGCCTTGCCAAGGAATGTACTTCCTGGGATGGGGGTGCCAACGGAATTTGGAAGGTGTGTGACTGCACAAAAGGGGCTCACCAAATTTCCTGAGGGATTATGTAGCAGAGAAGGGAAGGTTGGGGATGGATTGTTTTGTTCATCAACATCGCCAGATGTAATTAGATGCACATCAGGAGTGTTCCCTAGTACAATGAGTCAGTAATTGTTCACTGAGAGGAGAAGTGGCACAATATTGTAGCGTTGGACATTGGATGCAGCTTTGACCTTGACAGTCGATTATGGACTTCCTGGGAAGGAGGTGAATCCTAGTATTACTTTGAGGGTGGATATGTGAGCCTCTAGATTCCCTTGTGGCGGATGCAGGCATCTTATCATTTTATTTGTTGGTTGAGAAAATGTGTATGTGTATATGTGTGTATTATTGTAAATATTGTATCGAGCTAGATTTATAAAGCTCCATAGACATTATGATTATTTATTGGTTGAAGCAAATGTGTATGTGTGTATATGTGGTTATTATTGTAAATATCATAATGAGATGTGTTATAAAGGTCCAATAAATGATATGTTTGTCGTGTTTCAACTAAAAAAAATTGTAAATGCTGCAAGGAGTTGTGTTATAAACCTCCATGGGCAGTATGCATTGTTTTCAACAATTGTGTTGGTTATAGGTGTCATTGAACACCGAGGATGGTGTTCCCCTAAAGGGGAAGGTTTTGTAACAACCCTGCTTAAAAATCCATGTAAAAATATAAAAGACCAAGGTGATGGTACATGTATTCCAAGCTTAATGGTGGGTAAAACATCCTAGTGGGTGTTTATTTCGGTTATTATGGCTAAGGAAATTAGCAAAGGCAATGAAAAAGGCTTTGGAAAGGAAAAATGGAATTTTTGGCACATTTATTTATGAAAATAAAGGAAATTAGGAGAAAAGGAAGGTGAAAGGCCATAGGTTGCATGTGAGGAGAAAAATGAAGAAAATAGAGGCCTCATTAATAAAAAGGCATATGAGGATCAGTGGGTAAGCTTGGTCAATTTAGTTTTGGAGCTCTCGCATTATTATCTCTCTCATAGTCTTGGATACTTAAAGTTTTCTTAGAGCACTCTTGAAGGGTGTGTCACACTTGGATTTTTGGAGCAAGAAGGAAAAGGAAGATTAGGAAAGCACAAGAGGACATCGAGATCAGGAGTTACAATGGTTTTTTCTTGCAAGTACCGAGTTCAATGTATGTTTTCCTCATTAGTTTTGGTATGCATGGCATATGCATGTGGTTTATTGGCCATGATCTGTCATTGGCATGGAGGATAGTCGAGATTGAAAGTGGATTTGCCTAGCCTTACCATTTCCTAGATAGCCATGGGGATTGTGGATTTATTTCCTTGTTTTTTTTATCGGTTCTCATGTTTCCTTAGCTTGGGTTCAATTACTAGTCCTGGAAGCCCTGGTTAGACAAACGTTTTGGAAGCCCTGTAACAACTTGGGTTGAGTTACTAGTCCTGGAAGCCTTGGTTGGACAAACATTTTGGAAGCCCTTGGTGGGTTGAGTTACTAGTCCTAGAAGCCCTGGTTCGACAAGAACTTTGGAATACCTTGGTGGGTTGAGTTACTAATCCTAGAAGCCCTGGTTGGACAAATGCTTTAGAAGCCCGAAATAAGTTGTGGGTTTAGTTACTAGTCCTTGAAGCCTTGGTTGGACAAACACTCTGGAGCCCTAGAAGGCTTGGATAGAGACCAATTTGATGATGTTTTTGTGATGTCCAACCATGAGGTGGAATCATTGTTAAATGGGTTGAGGTGGTTGGCCTCTAGAAGCCCTGGATGGTTTTGGATTGATGTGTTCTATGAGATCCCACATTCATGCTTGGAATATGGCATGGGGGTGAATGACTGAAGAGAGATTTGGCTCATCCATTCTACGGTCAGCTGGAACTTGTTAGTCCCATCCCGGGTTTGGATTTTGCATCATCAATATGAGGTTATTTCTCCTTATATTTCTATGAGTATTATACTGGTTTATGTGTGGATCATATGGTTGTGATTTCCTTGGTATTTTTGTCGCTATTGTGTTGGATATGTATATGTTTTATGGCAGTATCTATGTATGGCTCTCATCATGTTTTTACTTGTAAATGAATGAATAATGTATTTATGACTTAATGGATGAAATTACAGATGTGTTGAGGCATCAATGCTTCTTAGCAATTCTCAACTAAGTATGAGACCCATATGCTTAGATATGTTATTTACTCCTGTAGATTACATATTCGTGATATGTTTGACAAAATGTTTGTCATGGTTAGTAGGGGTCTAGTCAAGGTCGTGTTCAAGTAATTGTATTTTTACTATCATTTCCATGTTATCTTGCTATTCTGAATGTGTCATTCAATTTTGGGCAGTGACCTGGGCTTTGGGCCTAAAAAAGTGGTTCAAATCTCGGGGACACTGGCACAACATTGAGAAAAATAGTCCATGGACGTTGGCATGCCTTGTCATGAGAGCGTTCAGAGCCTCCTAGATGTTGGAAGACCTATAGCATGGGAGTGTCTGAGGGTCAAGTGGTCCAAAATCTCAGTGGGACCAGGGGTTGGTAGGAAGAAAGGTTGGGATGGTTCCTGAGGGCCCTAATGTTGATGTTGAAGGTCTACATGGTGTGTTTCTATCTGTTCCACTTCCTTAACGTAACTTAGGAGGTCGAATCATATCATAGTAGCCTCTCTTTGCATGTTTACCCTGGTTGGTCGGTTACTTGGTTATATGTGGGAGGAGGGCGTTATAGTGGGTTTAGTGATAGGATGAAGGAAAGATGTTGTCAATATTATTTTGAGATGGTCTATAAAATCAGGTCTTCTTTTGGAACTACACTCTTGAGAATTAGGGTGAACCTTCCTTTCTATAAACATGTATGGGCCAAATGTGGGACAGGAAGGCTTTTTGAGAAAATGCTTTGGGAAGTACCACCATAACATGTGAAAACCACATTCCTGGAGACGATCTAAACTTCACACTGGGATCACGTGAAATTTGGGGTCTTGCTACCCATCTAGATCCCATGGAAAACTTCGTAATGCATAGATTAGATCAAGTGAGGTTGGTAGACATTCAAACTCCAAAATTAATGCCCACATGGAGAAATAATAGGTCAAGGAATGCCAAAATTGCTAAATGACTTGATTGTTTCCTTATATCAAACTCCCTCACTGCTAAAAATTTGAGATTTTGACAACGGGTTTGTGTGGGGGGAGAATTGGATAATGATTGTTTCATTATATCAAGCTCCCTCACTTCTTCAAATTTTTTATTCTGAAAGTGGGTTTGTGTGGGGGAAGAATTGGACCATTGTCCAATTCTTTTGGAATTAGCTACTGCTATCTCGAAGCATACTAGTCCTTTCGAGTCAAATCCCCTTTGGTTTGAGAACCCCTCCTTTCTGTAAGTCATAAAATACCTATAGAGGCCTTACAACCCAGATGAGCATTCCTAACTTCCTATTCAATTCCATGAAATTCTTAAAAAGGTCAAAGCAATGATTATTTCTTGGGCTCATCAGAAAGAAAGAAAGAGACTCCAAATTGATGTTGGGTGTAGAAGTCCAAATTCATTCTTGCCAAGCCTAGAAGGTAGAGGGCCACTTCTCCAATCAATTAAAAAGATCAAATGAGGACGTTGGAGGAGGAGCCAAAAAAAATCTTTCTTGACAAAGAAATGAATGGAGAATGAAGAGTAGGGCCCTTTGGCTTTAGGAAAGTGATGAAAATACAAAATATTTTCATCACTTTTCCAGTCATAGAAAGTCAATGAATACCATTTAGGAAATCACTAGAGAAAATGGTACTCTTGCAACTTTTATTCAAAGACATCTCCAAAGAAGGAATTCATTATTTTCAGTTCATTTTCAATGTTGATTCTCGAGCTATCATTTAAAACATTTTGAATATCATTAGATTTTTCCCAAGTTTCATAGATAATGAAGGGAATGAACAATTAATGGTGAAAAGCACAGAGGAGGAACTAGAAAAGGTTCTTCATAGATTCCAAAAGGGGGAAAATCCTGGACTGAATGGTCTCCATATTGAATTTTTCATTGGATGTTACGATTTCGTTGGTGCAAATATCCTATAAGTAGTAGCGTGAATCAATTATTCTTTCAATTGTTATATTATGTCAGTTAATAGTTTTCACATATAATAAACACTATTAATACAAAAACAAAAGCAATTTATTATTGAGAATATAAGTGAGGACTCCAATCCTCTTTTAAAAATGTAGGGTCCAACCTATAAGATAAGTTTTCCAATTCTTCAAGGTAAAAACCTTTAAAGAGGACACCAATCCCCTTAATCAAACACAAGCACCAACTTGGTCTATATGAGGACACCAATCTCTTAAGTTAAATCTAGGTGCCAACCTGGACTCTTAGGCTCTAACCTTTTCAAAACACTTCAAATACAACTCAATCACTAATCAAACTACTCCATCAATATAGGTTAAGGTATTGCTTCAATTTGTCTTCTAGAATCACTTCAAGATGATGCTCAACTTCTCTTCAAAGGTTGCTACAAGATTTTTTCAATAGTTGTTCAAAAATTTCTTTAATGACTGCTCCAAGATTTCTTCAGTAATTTTTCCAAAATTTCTTTAATGACTGATCCAAGATTTCTTCAATGGCCACTCCAAAACTTCTTCAGTGACAACTCAAAAGGTTCTCCAAGGTTAGCTTCAAGTCTGCTCTAAACAAGCTCCAAATTTTTCTCTATAATGTATCCAAAGTTTGTTCTAGAAGTATTCAAAATCTACTCCAAAGTGTTTCCAAAGTTTGCTCTTGAAAGTATCCAAAATTTGTTCTAGAAAGTCTCCAAAATCTGGTCCTAAATGTCTCCAAGGTCCGTACCATAGTCTACTCCAAAATTGATCAAGGATTACTTCAATATTTGGTCCAAAGTATGCTTTAAAAAATATCTTCAAGTCAGCTCAATAAGGTCTCCAAGTCTGCTTCAAAAATCACTTCAAATCTGGTCCAAAGTATGCTCCAAAAGGTCACTTCAAAAGGGCTTTCCAAGGTTTTCTCTAAACACACTTCAAGGATCAAACTTGACTTCAAAGGCAAGCTGAAATCAAAGCTAATAGAAGTCCAAGGTCTACTCCCAAATAAAGGTTGAATAATTTTCCACAAGGGAGGGGGGTGGGGGGAGGGAGTCTCCTCCTCGTTACAACATGAAAGTCTACCACAAGGGACCAAGTTATGTACTTGCCATAGGTCCGAGTTTCCATGGGTTTGAGTTTCTTCAAAAGAGGGTTGAGATCTACTTCATAACAAGGACAAGGTCTGCTCCACAAGTCGAGGTTTGTATCTATAGAAAAGCCTGATTTTTTGTTTCATAAGAGAGCTAAAATATGTGTTATTAAGAGCTCAAATTCTCAATATTAGAAAACTTACAAAGATACTCCAAAATCTAATGAGACAACCTTCCAAAAGGCCTTAATCAAAACAGAAATATACTTCAAGAAGTGCTCTTCCTTCCTCAGGCCAGAATTCTCTCTTTGTTGTCTTGACCAAGTTGGAGACCAAATGGAGTAGACACCCCTATTTATACTAGATGTGCCACCTAGAACAAGGCCAACTTACCCTTAAGTAGTCTGACTTGATAGGGGGTACCATAGGTGGTTTTCTAACTTAGAAATGCATTTCTCCTTAATGGAGAGGAGTTAAGGGGTGTGTTACAACTCGTTGGAAACAGCTTAAGGTGAACATTAAGCCTATGCAATTATATTCTTCAATTGGACATCCTTTGACATCAGTAACAATTAATTCGTCCAACATTGTGAAATGTTCCCAATCCTCTAGCCAAATTCTTGCCCCTTTCTACTATGCCTTCATTCCCCTCATCCCAAAATTTGAAAACCCTTCCTCCTTTGATCAATGCAAGCCTATATTCCTTTGTAATTACATTTATAAAATAATCTCCAAGACCATAGCAATCTACTTGAAGGTCATCCTTTTGGAAAATATATCCTCAAAGCAATTTAGGTTCCTAAAAGGAAGGAAAATCCATGAAGCTATAGGCTTGGCTTAAGAAGGTTTACACTTTATCCAAACCTCTCATCAATAAGTAGTGGTATACAAAGTATACCTCTCAAGGCCTTTGATTGAGTTGGTTGTACATATAGCTCCTTTCTTCGTTTGGACTTTTCTTATGAGTTTGTCTCTTGGGTTATGAATTGTATCAACACTATATCCTTTGCAGTCCTTAGAAATGGTGCAACTTCCCCTTTTTCATTGCGTTAAGAGGGATTCATCATGGTTGCTCACTCTCTCCTATTCTTTTCCTCTTGATGGTAGAAGGTTTAAGTTGATTATTAAATGATGCAATCCACACAAGGGCTTCTAAGGAATATACATCAGTCCTTATTGCTCCATCTCCCATTTTCTTTTTGTCAATGATATTCTAATTTTCTCTAATGGAAACCTTAGATATCTAAAAAATCTTCGAGACATGTTGGAGACTTTCTCCCTGGTGACTGGTATGGAAATAAATAGAGAAAAACCCCTAGTTTTTGGATGGAGTCTCTCAAATGATGAGATTCTAAACACTGAGAATAGTTTAACCTCCAAAATTGTTGTGTTGGGACAAGGCCTTAAATATATAGGATTCCTTCTCTAACCAAATTATTTATTTAAAAGCATATTGACAATGGCTCATAGAAAAAATTGAGAACTGAATTCTAGTATGGTGTAATAGATGTTATCATGAGTTGGAAGTCTTGCTCATGTGAAATCAATGATTAAGGCAATCTTGGCATATTGGGCTTCGCTTGCATGAATTCCCAAGGGAATATAAAACAAAATAAAACAATTGTCTCTACATTTCCTTTGAGGAGGTACACACTATAAGAGATCCTTTTTTCTTTAATTCATGGAAATCTATAGCCATTCCAAAAACACAAGGGGGAGTGGGGCTTCAAAAACCTTCTTTTCTCAAAATCGTTTGCAAAAAAATGTATATGGCACATAACGAATGGGATTGGTCTTTGGGATGAGATATTATACCAAGAATATATAAATCCTTTTTGTATCTCGCACTAGATCCAAACTCCAAAAAATTCTTCTAGAAATGGATCAATTATATAGAAGGTCATCATCCATGTTTTCAATTATTTGATCAATTATTCATGAGCTTAATCACATATATAATAGTTGGATTGTCTGCTAAAGCATAATTACATATATAGTATGATGAACCAACTAATGGAAATGATCATTTGGGTGGGGAAGGTCTACTTGTTTCTATTCCCTCTAGCCTCTTTGAGGCATCATCCCTTGATGATAGAAGAGCCTACGTTGGAAAATTGGAAACGAATTTGCTATCATAATTGGGAAAGACTCTTGGATAGGCAGTCAACCAAACCATATATTGTTGGCTCCATTAGTTACTTTACTCAATTGTGATGGATTTCACTTAAATCAAACTTCTAGAAGGGATCTAGTTCAAGGCACTCAACAATAGCTAACTGCTCATGACTTATAATTGGAAGAACATATAAGGATATGGGAAACATATGCACAGTCTTTGAAATATTGCTTTATCTCTCTCACTGACTCCCTAGATTAACTTATTTGGGCCCATCACTCCTTTGTGAAGTATTCCCCAAAATCAAGTTACTCTTTCTTTGTGCAAGACATCTTAAATTTGAGCTTTTCTTATGAGTTTGTCTCTTGGGTTATGAATTGTAACAACACTCTATCCTTTGCAGTCCTTAGAAATGGTGCAACTTCCCCCTTTTTCATTATGTTAAGAGGGCTTCACCAAGGTTGCCTGCTCTCTCTTATTCTTTTCCTCTTGATGGTAGAAGGTTTAAGTTTATTATTAAATGATGCAATCAACATAAGGTCTTTTAAGGAATATATGTCAGTCCCATTTTCTCTTTGTTAATGATATTCTAATTTTCTCTAATGGAAACCTTAGATATCTGAAAAATCTTCAAGACATGTTGGAGACTTTCTCTCCAATGACTAGTATGAAATTAAATAGAGATAAACCCTTCGTTTTTGGATGGAGTCTCTCAAATGATGAGATTTTAAAAACTGAGAATAACTTATCCTCCAAAATTGTTGTGCTAGCAGAAGACCTTAAATATATAGGATTCCTTTTCTAAATAAATTCTTTATTTAAAAACATATTGGCTATGGCTCATAGAAAAAATTGAGAAGTGAAATCTAGTATGGTGTAATAGATGGCTATCATGAGCTGGAAAGCTTGCTCTAGTGAAATCAATGATTGAGGCAACCCTAATGTATTGGGCTTCACTTGTATGAATTCCCAAGGGAATATAAAATAAAAATAAAACATTTGTCTCTACGTTTCCTTTAAGCAGGTACACACTATAAAGACCCTTTTCTTTTACTTCATGGAAATTTATAGCCATTCCAAAAACGCAAGGGAAATGGGGCTTCAAAACCTTATTTTCTCAAAAATGCTTACAACAAAATGTGTATCGCACCTAATAAATGGGATTGGTCTTTGGGATGAAATATTGTACCAAAAATTTATAAATCCTCTTTCTATCTCGCACTAGATCCGAACTCAGACAAAATCTTCCAGAAATGGATCAATTATATGGAAGGCCATTATCCATGCTTTCAATAATTGATCAATTATTCATGTGTAATCACATATAAAATAGTTGCATTATCTGCTAAATCCTAATTACAAATATAATAGGATGAACTAACCAATGGAAAGGATCGCTTGGGTGTGGAAGGTTTAGTTGCTTCTATTCCAACTGGCCTCTTTAAGGCATCGACCCCTAATGACAAAAGAGTCTTTGTTGGAAAACTGGAAATGGATTTGCAATCGTAATTGGGAAAGACTCTTGGATAGGCACTCAACCAAACCATATATTGTTGGCTCCATTAGTTACTTTACTCAGTAGTGATGGCTTTCACTTAAGTCAAATTTCCACAAGAGATCTAGTTCAAGGAACTCAATTGGTTAACGGCTCAAGACTTACAATTGGAAGAACATATAAGGATATGGGAAACATATGCACAGTCTTTACAATAGTTCTTTATCTCTCTCACTGACTCCCCAGATCGACTTATTTGGGCCCATCACTATTTTGTGAAGTATTCCCAAAAATCAAGTTACTCTTTCTTTGTTCAAGACATCTTAAATCTCATAGCTCCCTGATGGGGAAGAAACTATGGAAGCAGAAATCTCCCTCGAAGGCAAATTTATTTGTGGCTAGTTCTTAGGAAAAAAACCCCACCCCTAAGACTTCTTACAAAAATGTTCCATTTAAGACCCTGGTAAATGCTTCCTTTGTTCACTGGATATAGAAACTATAGAACCTCTCTTTCCATTTTGTCCCCTCTCAAATAGTCTGAGCAAAAATCTAAAGATCGTCCACATTCCTAGGCTAGCTCGTCAATTGAAGAAAGTCTAAAAGCTTGGCTCTATGCTCCCTCATGAAAGCCATCACAAGGCACTCCCTATCACAATGGCTTGGGGAATTTGGTTGGATAGGAATTAAAATGATCTTTGAGAATTCTACCCCCTTCCCTATCAAAACTATGGTTACTAGTTGGCCATCATGGAAGCATTAAAACCCAATAGTGAGTGACAGTCAAGGATAATTTCAGAACTCTCTTTTCAACCAGATTCCCCTTGGGCTTTTTTAATGCAGAGGGACAAAAAAAAAACCTCTCAAGGGGCGAGTAAGGGACATGTTTTTCCTCTCGAGCTCTCACTATGTTTCCTTTTAAGCTAGCTTGGTGCTAATTACAAACAACTAAGAAAAACTAATGGCTCTAAAATTTGTACTTCAGCTGGCCTTGGAAAGAACATTTCTCATATACACATTTATGGGGATTCCCTCTTAGTAATAAATTGGATGATGGGGAACACCACTCCACAAAATTATACTCTTCAACCCCTCTTTCAACACATACAACAACTTACTACATCTTTCACTTCTATCAGATATGATCATGTCTATAAGCACATGAACAAAGAAAGCTCACAAACTCTCAAAAAATTGGCTAGCTTTAGACTCCAACATATGGAAGGTTAGCCTAGCATTGGACTCCAACATATAAAAGGTTAGCCTAACATTGGACTCCAACATATAAAAGATCACAACCACTAAAGAAAACACCATGGAAGTACTTTGAACATAAATAATATATACTTTTTTATTTCAAAAAACTTACATATATATAAAACTACAAATCAATAGAATTATATTTTGTAGAAAATAAAAACAAAAATAAAAATGTGTTGAAATATATAGAAAACAAAAATAATGCTACTTTTTATCTACTTAATAAGCATAAATATATGAATAAATTATATATAATAATTCTTTATAAAAAAAATCACACAAACAACATATACATTATTTGATAAAATCATTCTCAACTTTTTAAAAAATATACATCACAATTTATTTATTTATTTATTAATAAATAATTTAATTTTACATCCAAGTTGATTGTACACCCAACTACATACAAATTTTACACTAAACAAGTGACAAACCACATATACTAACTCAACTTTTAAAGAAATATGCATCACAATTAATTAATTTATTAATTTATTAATAAATCAATAAATCAATAATTGGTTTTACATCTAAGTAGATTGTACACCCAACTATAAGAACAAAATATGCAAGGGCTTCAGGCACGAAGCTTGCTCTTGTTGTGTCTCTTCTCTATGACCAATATACGAACCTTTACACAAACTTGTACACGAACCTCTGGACTTTCACACTCTAGCACTCTTCACATGGCCTCCTGCCTTTAACGGACTGATGTTCCTCAGACCTCGGTGAACCTCTTGTCTCACAGATACTACCTCAACAGACAATATAACATATGCGGAATAATAGGAAAGTACTCAAATGAAAGTTCAACTCAGAAATGGATACTCATATTATTTATGAAGATTTTTCTTACAATTTTTCATAGAGAGATTCCATATCTCTTTACCAGAAATAGACTGCTTAGGCTTTTATCAGATGTTGCAGCTTTACAAGCAAGAAGCTATCTGAAGGCTTCCTGGCCTTTCACAGACTCTATCTCAGAACTTCAATCTCTAAAACACACTTTGACCGACTTCAATCCTAAGAATCTGACCACTTTAGGTTCTCACCAGAGCTCTCACTCTGATGCACAGGCTTCTCAGATCCGGACTCTAAGGAGATGAAAGCAAGAACTTTCTTCTCGGACTCAAAACCCAAAAACTCTCACTCTGAATGCCTTTGATGAGCCTAGTTCTCTCCTTATATAGGAGATTGAGGAGACCAGCACCTAAAAATCTGGCAGACAGATTGAGTACCATGCTCCATCAGTCATTGAGATGTGGATTAAATCCCACCAAAAGTCAGAGAAGTGCTTCGGGTCTCATGACTGGAAAGGATCTTGGTACAGTTTTACACAGTGGATGATTTTGAAAAATCCCACGGAAAACTTTACATGTTGATTACTTTAAAGTATAGAAGATAAGATATTTACATAGTGGATACATTTAAACAGTAAAGCCCACGAGAAAACTGGTCACATAAAGTTCTGTGACTAGACACCATTATTACATAGTAGATGCTTTTTAGGAGAAGCCCACGAGAACTTTCATTAGTCTCCCAAAGGTGTGGTCCTTGGAAATCTTATCTTGGAATATCTACATAAGCCCCTAACCTTTGTATATATTCTTTGTACAATTATGGGCTTCCTTAGAACAGTTTGGTGTTTTATCTTGGTCATGACTAACCATTCATGGTGTCTTTTCATAAAGTAACCAAGAATTTCACTGTCTGGGTAATTATTTAAGTCCCCAATAGTTTTACAAGGAGAGTGCCAACACTCAGTTAGGAATCCACAATCATTACATTCAAGTTGGAAATCCTTTTGGAAGAAGAGAGGGTCCATAGTTGTTTTGTTAATACCAAAATCAGCCCACCATTGTTGAAACCATTCACATTGTCTTTGTCTTTGTGTAGTCCATGTAGCTCCAAATTTTACTCTGGTGTAATGAGTTTCATCCTTCCCGTCTACATTCATAATGTCCCACCATAGTTTTTTGTAGTCTGAGAAATTATAAATAGTATCTGGAAAGAGAAGGGTTGGATCACCTTGGGGCCACATTCCAGACATATCATACCATCTTGGCCATCTAGTTCGATTAATAGCAAAAAATTTATTGAAGACCCTTTTTTGACTGCTTCCTTCTGTCCAAATTACATTGATATCCCGAAAATCCTTTCTTAGGGATTCTTTGGCCAAATGAGCAGCTGACATACTCTGTTGATACACCATGTCATGTATCCACTTGCTACCTTTGGGGTAGATTTTTCTTTCTGGTACTAGATGTTGTATATCTGAATGAGATTGTAAGTTTGCATCTAGTATCTTTGTATTTCTTAGCTGCCAGGTAGGTTTCCACCTTGTACAATATTCTTCCCAATTTTGTGTTTCAGGAATGCTTCTTAGAATTTCTGTATGCTAGGAAGGATCCCATTCTATTACTATCAACATGACATTTTCTTTCTCACTGATGTATTCTCTACTCAAAAAGTCAGGTAAACAATTCTTTTCTCCTTTAATGTGTTTGACTTCAAAGTCAAAATTTGCAAATAGAACCTGCCACCTTGCAAACTTAGCCTCTTCGGGTTTCTTTATGTCTTCGTTGAGGATCTTTTTTAGTGCAGAGGCATTGGTCCTTAAAAGAAACTTCTTATGGATTAGGTGGACATCAAAATCTTCAATGCAGTTACATGCTGCTTTGACTTCCTTTTCTATAGTGGAGTAGTTCTTCTCATATGGGCTCCAGGTTCCTGAGACGAATTGGACAACTTGTTCTTCTCCTTCCTTCTTTTGCTTTAGAATTCCTCCCCACCCCACGTCACTGGCGTCTGTTTCAACAATTTTGAAAGAATTTTCATCAGCAATATGAAGAATAGGGAGAGTTTTTACCTTATTTTTTATTCTTTTGATGGCTTCTGTGTGTGCCTGAGACCATGGTTGTGGATGTTTTTGTAACCTCTGATTAAGTAATATTCTATCTTTGGCACAATCTTTATAAAAACTGCTCATATAGTTCAAGCATCCCAAAAATCTCAGCAAATTCTAGAGCATGTTTTTGCAGAGTGATCTGCCCATCTTTGATTGTGTAGCCTAAGAATTTGATACTTGTCTGAAAGAGTTCAATCTTTTTCTTGTTGGGAATAAACTCATTATTTTTTACCAATTGTACAAATTTTTGAACATGCTTGAAGTGTTCATGGACATTTTTAGAGAATATAAGAACATCATCAATATATACCAATAACCAATCAAAATATGGTTTAAAAATCATGTCCATGACCTTTTGGAATTTGGAAGAAGCATTCTTTAGCCCAAAAGGCATCACATTCCATTCATAGTGTCCTGTTGGGACACTGAAAGCTGTTTTAAATTTATCAAGTTCTCGGATCACCACTTGTCAGAAACCTGATTTCATATCAAATTTAGAAAATATTTTAACCCCAGCAATCCTTGCTAGGAGATTCCCTTTATGGGGAATAGGGTAAGTATCATTTGAGATAACAATGTTTAAAGGTCTGTAGTTTATGACTAATCTTGGAACCCCCCTTAACTGTTTTAAATTCTTATTGACATAAAAGCCATAGCAGTTCCAAGGACTGTTGGATTCTCTAATTAGTCTTATTTCTAACCGGCTTGCTATTTCCTTTTGACAGAGATCTTTGTATTATTTGTTCATAGGAATTGCTCTGCTCTTGCAAGGTTTTCTTTCATATTCATCCTTATATGGAAATTCCACACAATATTGTTTCTTATGCCAAAAAGAGTTTAGTTCTTCTTGTTGGGTTGTGTTATATTCTTTCTATGACTAGCCCGCGTAATTAACTGGGGGTTAGAGGGGGGGAGTTCACAGGGGGTTTGAGGGGCACCCATAACCCCACTTTATGGGGTCCGAGGCAGCACCCCGGAAAATTTTGGTTTTGGACCCTATGTTAGGTTGGGCGGACCCACCTATGGTGTTGTGCATGATTTTTGCACCTGTTTTTGGACGCGATGGTTTTCAGTCTATGGTTTTGGACGCGATGGTTTTTCGGTCCATGGTATTGGATGCTTCTGCATGTATAAATATGTATTGTAACATTGAAAGGAATAATAATGAAAAATCAAGCTGGTAGTCCCGGTTTTGGGATCCAAGGGAAAATCTCTGTGTATATGTGTTTTATGTGTTATGCTCTCACATTGTTTATTTTATGTGTTTTAGAATTTGTATGCAGGTAATTTATGTACGGGGTTAAAACCTACATTTGGTATCGGAACAGTTTTGGCTTCAAGGGGACACCTTTATTGCTGAGGGGTTTCGCTCGAGCACGTGGTAGACCCTGTTCAGTGGGAGATCTGCGAGATCGATACTGGTGGTGAAAGAAGATGGCGAGCAGTGGAAAGATATAGATCGAGAAATTTAATGGTCAGAGTTTTGAGTTGTGGAAACTCAAGATGGAGGATCTGTTTATGGATAAAGATCAGTGGATCGCGGTAGATCCAGGTACTAAACCAATGGGAGTATCCAATGAGAAATGGAGAAAGGATCGGAAGGAAAAGAGCATAATATGATTGTGTCTCAGATTCAGTATTGCTGAATGTATCCGGGGAAGCTACGGTGAAGGCTTTGTAGGACAAGTTAGGGACTTTGTACCAATCTAAGTCTCTGGTGAATAAACTATTCCTGCAAAAAAAGTTGTATAACCTGAGGATGAAAGATGGAGACTCGGTGACAGAGCATCTGAACGCATTTAATACTGTGGTAAGTCAATTAACGTCTGTTGATATTAAAATTTAAGATGAAGATAAGTGCATCAGTTTGTTGTGTTCTCTACCAGATTTGTGGGATAGTCTGGTTATTGCAATAGGTAGCAATGCAACTGCCTTGCAATTTGATGAAATAGTCTCAGCCTTGCTGACGGAGGAGATGAGACAAAAATATGGAGAGCCAAAATGGTGATGCCTTGTCTGTACAAGGACAGTCCCAGAATAGAAACAAAAATAAGTCATCTAGTGGGAGATCTAAATCTAGAGGGAGATCTAAATCTCCAGGAAAACCTGTAAAGGTGGTGTGCTGGAAATGCGGAAAGGAAGAGCACTTCAAAAGGGACTGTAAATCTAAAGCTCTTGACAAAGGAAAGGGATCTGATGATGCTCCTTCTGCAGAGGTGAAAACCACCTCAGATGAAGGTGGGGATGTGTACTTGCCTTCTTCAAGTACAGATGTAGATCATGAGGCATGGTTGATTGACTCAAGTGCATCCTTTCACTTCACTCCCCATAGAGAGTGGTTCTGCGAGTATGAGAAATATGACGGTGGTGATGTCTTTTTGGGGGATGACAGGAAGGCTAGAATCATTGGTCGTGGAAAAGTAAAGTTGAAGTTGCAAGGTGGAAGGGTTAGAACGCTTCCATGTGTTCTACATATTCCTGCATTAGCCAGAAATTTGATTTTTGTAAGCAAGTTGGATGATGCAGGTGTAAAAACAGTGTTCGAGAAGGATACCTGCAAAATGGTTTGGGGAGCACTGGTATCGATGTGGGGAGTTTATATTGGAACTCTGTACAAGCTGCAAGGTAGCACTGTTATTAATGGGTGCAATAGTTCTATGGTTCCTAAAAGTGGAGCAGAAAATCTAGTGATCTTTGGAGAAAAGACCATGTTGTGGCATCAAAGGCTTGGACATATTGGAGAGAAGGGCCTTTGAATACTTCATGATAAAGGTATGGTAGAAGGTATGAGTAATAGCTCTCTGGATTTTTAATTCTGTGAAAATTGTGTATATGGTAAGAAAAATCGGGTGAGTTTCCCCTCTGGTAGTAAGAGGGCGAAACAGATATTAGAGCTTGTGCACAATGATGTGTTTGGACCTGTGAAGGTTCCATCACTGGGTAAGTCTGTGTACTATGCATCATTTATAGATGACTTCTCAAGGAATACATGGATATATTTCCTTAAGAAGAAATCTAAAGTCTTTGACAGGTTTAAATAATTTAAGGCTCTCGTGGAAAATCAGACAGAGAAAAGATAAAGGTGTTGAGGACAGATAATGGTGGAGAGTTTTGCAGCAAGGAATTTGAAGAATTCTGTAAGAAGTGTGGTATAGCACGGCAGAAAACTACTCCATATACACCTCATCAAAATGGAGTTGCAGAAAGAATGAAAAAGACGTTAATGGAAAGGGCAAGAAGTATGCTCAGTGGTGCCGGGTTAGGACAAGAATTATGGGCAGAGGCGGTGGATACTGCATGTTACCTGGTCAATAGGTCACCTTCATCAGCGTTGGAGGATAAGACTCCACGAGAGGTATGAACTGGTAAGAAACCCTCTCTTTCACATCTGAGGGTATTTGGATGTGATGCATATGTACATGTTCCAAAGGAGAAACGAACCAAGTTGGATAGTAAATATAGAAAGTGCATCTTTATTGGGTATAAGGATGGTTTAAAGAGTTATAAGCTTTGGAACCCAGTAACAAGGAAGGTTGTGTACAGCCGAGATGTGGTGTTCAGAGAGGTGAAAGATGTTATTAAACACGAAGTCCAACCAAAGGAACCTGGGAAGATAGAGTTTGAGCTAAAGGAGGAAGAATTAGACTCTACAGCAGAGGAGGAATCAGAAGATGAAGAGCCACAAACTCCGGTTGTGAGAAGATCAGTTTGAGAAAGAAGGCAACCAGAAAGGTATAGTCCATCTGCTTTTTGTTACTTTGTCTGTCACTGATGATGATCCCAGAACTGTGAAGGAAGCAGTGGATTCAGAGGATGGAAAACTCTAAAAAGAGGCCATGGTTGATGAAATGGCATCTTTGCACAAAAATGAGGCTTGGGATCTGGTGAAGTTGTCGGCTGGAAGGAAACCCATTGGCAGCAAATGGGTGTTCAAAAAGAATACAAATGCAAAAAGAAAATTGGAGAAATACAAAGCTCGGTTGGTAGCAAAAGGTTATTCCCAAGTGCCGAGAATTGATTTTGGTGATATTTTTTCTCCCGTTGCCAAGGTAACTTCTATTAGATTACTTTTATCTGTTGCTATTGCTTTTGATTTTGAGGTAGAACAGATGGATGTGAAGATAGAATTTCTTCACGGGGATTTGGAAGAGGAGATCTACATGAAGAAACCTGAAGGCTTTGCGGTGAAGGGTAAGAAAGAACTGGTATGCAAGTTAAAGAAGTCTTTGTATGGGTTAAAACAGTCACTAAGGATCTGGTGTCAAAAATTTGATACATTTATACGGGGACTTGGCTTCACTAGAAGCAAAGCAGATCACTATGTGTATTTTAAATTAATTGGTGATTGTGTTATTTATCTAGTCTTATATGTGGATGATATGTTGTTGGTTGGAAATGACAAAGAAGTTATCGAGGATTTTAAGACTCAATTGTCCTCCAAATTCGACATGAAAGATTTTGGTGCTGCAAGCTATATTTTGGGCATGGAAATTAAAAGAGATCGGGCAAATAGGAAGCTCTGGTTAAACCAGAGGAAGTATGTCGAGACAATATTGCAAAGGTTTAATATGCAGGATAGTAAACCGGTGAAGGTTCCTATTCCTGTAGGTGTGAGGTTATCTACTGAATAGTGTCCCAAGACACAAGATGAGGAAGAGGACATGTCCTATGTTCCATATGCAAGTGCAGTCGGTATCCTGATGTATGCAATGGTTTGTACTAGACCAGACATTGCACATGTATTGGGAGTATTGAGTAGGTTTATGTCAAAACCAGGAAAGGAGCATTGGACAACAGTGAAGCGGGTTTTCAGGTATTTGTGTGGCACTAGTGATTATGGTTTGTGCTACCAAGGAAGACTAGGATTGGACAGAGTGTTGGATATTCATGGCTTTGTTGATGCAAACTGGGCTGGAGATCTGGATCAGAGAAGATCTACAAGTGGGTATGTGTTTAACCTATTTGGAGGTGCAGTCAGTTGGATGAGTAAGAAACAATCTGTAGTGACACTATCAACTACAGAGGCAGAATACATGGTAGCCACTCATGCAAGCAAGGAAGCAGTTTGGTTGCATATATTGTGTTCAAGTATGGGGTTAGTACAGGAAGCTATAAGGATAGACTGTGACAGCCAAAGTGCAATTTTCTTGGCAAAGAACCCTGCATATCATTCAAAGACAAAGCACATTGATGTTCAGTATCACTTCTGCATAACATCTTTTTTCTATCTGTGATCTCAAATGTGAGATCCTTTGCTTGATTACAGGAGTTTGTAGATAGTCTCATATTTTTATGGTAGTCTTTAGTTCTTTGAGCTCTTCTAGTTTATTTTTGGCTTTCTCAATTTGTTGCATTGCTTGTACCATAGTGGATACCCTTGGAGTAGAAATAAAAGGTAGCTTGATTGTTTGCAACTTACCATTTGAGCTTGGTACAGATATAAAGTAGCCAGCCTTTCCATTTTTCAGTCTGGCTGATCCATGTGGCTCTACAGCGGCCAAAAATACATTTCCTAAGATGCAATCAATAGGAATGTCAGCAACAACAAATTTTAGTTTTATACAATGTTCTTTGAAGCAGATAGAAGCCTGAGGAACTTCATACAATAAGTCTTTGTTCCCTAACCCAATTACCTATCTGAAGGACTTTACCCAGTATTTTGCAGGTATTATCTTTGAATTTAGTATATTGACATCTGCTCCTGAGTCAATAAGTGTCTTTAGGGAAAACATTTCGCCATTTATACAGATATCCAACATAACATGATGTTGTTGATATTGGATGGTCATGACTCTCATATCTCTTAAATCCATAAAGTCATCCCTCTTTCCTTCAAATATTTCAACATTTGGGTTGGTAAGATATTCATCATTTTCTTCTTCAGGTGCTTTTCCTTTCTCCAACTCAGAGACCTTTGTTTTTAGGGAGGCGATTTCTTTCTTAAGATGATGAATCTCTTGACTGACTTCTCCTATTGTTAAGGATCTAGCCTTAGATTGTTGTTGGCTTCTTTGGAAGGCTCTTGTATTTCTTTCAAAAGAGGCATCAATGAATAATGCCTTGGATTCAATTTTTGAAGCACTTTTACTACTGCTTCCCTGGTTTTTGTGCATGGTACTCAAAAAAGTTTCAAGTAACTTTTCTTTCAGTTCCCCTTCTTCTAATGTTCTGATTTGAGCAAGTAACTTTGTCTCTACATCATCTATGGTCTATGCCATGAGAACCTTTTATTTTGGTTTAGAAACAAAGTCTTCTTCAGAAGAGATTTCTAATTCAATACTTGATTCACATTGGTAGTTTTCTGAATCAATACAATTGCATTGATTCATGTGCATATTCAATTCTGAGGAAGAATATTCAGAGGATTATGAAGTTGAGCAGATTTGTTGTTGTTGTATTTGTTCTCTATGTGAGGAGTTGGGGAAATTTTTAGACTTGTGGTTTTTAGAACCACATTTGTAACACATGATTGGCACCATGCTTTCTATTTTTACTGCTCTCTTCTTCTTTGCTGCTTCGAAAGATTTCTTCCCTTTGTTTTTCTTAGATTCATCTGCCAGGGGGGAGCAATTTGAGGTGTGTCCTGGTTAACCATAGAGGCAATAAGTCAGTTTATTCCACTGATTATTTTTATGTGTTTGTAGATGAATATCCTTAGGTTCATAATAGTGTGTCTTTGGAACATACTTATAGTACCCTTTCCTAGTTCCTTTTCTTTTCTTTTGTGGATATTCTCTGTGCCCTTGTCTTCTTACTTTCTTGGCCTTCTTTTTCGCTTTTCTTCTTATTATTATGGGGTCATCTATAGATAGGCCATATCTACTACAAATGGATTTACTATCTGGTAGTTTTGACAATTTTTGCAGTGATTTATTTACTTTCATGCTTGTGCATAATCCTACCAAAACTCTGGTTATGATACTGTATATTTCTCCCCAAGTAAAGGATTCAAAAGGCATTTGAAAAACATCTTGTTGTCTGAGATAATCAACAAATTTTGAAGGTAGAGCTACTAAGTAGACTTGTTTCCATAAGATGTTTTTACTATCTTTGACCTCATATATTCTTTGAATCCAATCCCTATGAAAGTCTTCATATTGGGACATTTTGTTGCATTTAATGTTCATGAGAATCATCTCATGCTTATTTGCAAGTTCAATTTCTCCTCCACACCAATGTTCTAAAATGAATGAGGTTAATGCCCCAATCATGTTGCTTTGTGGGTCACCGTTAGCATTATGGATGATATATCCCCCTTCATCCTTCAAGATTTCATTTTCCATTTTTATTACTAATGTTGGTGAGGACTCTGTTTTCCACCATCTTAATAAGGTTCCAGTGAAACATTGAATGATAAACTTACAAGCTTCTATTTCATTCTTCCCTTTAAGGCACATAAGCTTATATTCAGTAAACATTAGGTCTATCATTTGCCTTATCTAAGCAATATTCAGATTGTCAATATTCTACTCTCTGTGTGATTCAGGATGGAAATTGTGTGTTTCAGGGAACTTCCCTTTTCCACAGAGATCTAGTGCAAGGTACCTGGTATACTAGTTTTGGAGAGGTTCATAGATGGGGAACAAGTGTGATTCTGAGCTTTTAGGTTGTTCTGTTTCTCTAAACAGAGAAGAAAGAGTTATAGGCTCAGATTTTTCTTCTGTTGTTTCTTTTGGGAGAAGAAGAGGAAATTTATCAAGAGGTTTGATAGGATGTTGGATATTTACAGTTCTTTTGAATAAAGGAGATAGGAATAGGCTTGTCCTTGGAGGCTATATGCACTCTGTCAAAATTTTCAGATAATTTTCCAATGGATTCTTGAGTAGATTGTTTCCCTATAACCACTTTCTTTTCAACATCCTCAATTATTGTTAAAGATTATTCTTTGACAAAGCCTTTTAGTACTATAGTAGAATAATTTACATCATTCAAAGTCTTGTTGATGCTATTTACAGAAACTTGTAAATTATTGAAACTTTTTTTTACTTCTGTAGTCTTTGCACAGTTCATTTCCAACCCTTTTACTGTCGTGTTAGTTCAGTTTATCTATTCACTGGTTCTTTGTATCCTGCCATCAATGCCAAGAGCATTATCATCCTTTAAGACCAAGGGAATGGCTTTAGCACTGTTTTTTGCTTCTCCTAACATAATGCCTTTGTAAGGAGGAAAAGTAGTAGGAGTTTCAATTTTGCTACCATCTATAGCATTCAGGCATGTTTTGCTGAAGATGATTCAGAATCTGCCATATGTACATCTGTGCTTTCCGATTTTCTTTTCCATTCGTAAAAGGATAACCAAATGTTTGCCTTTTCCATGTATGTCTTTTATTCATATGATAGTCTGATCTTCTCAGGAATGGAGTAAAAGGTCAAAACTTTCAGCCTCAGGATGGGTATATGCATCCCAATTTAGCATATTTTTTATCCACTAATTATCAATCGTATGTTTTTTACATGCTTCCATAACTGAGAAGAATTTTTGCATTTCTAGTTTTGAAGGCTTCTTACAATCAGGAGGCACAAAATTATTAAATCTGGACTGAGGAATCAAGTCATCTAGTTGTTCTAGATATCCTAAACTGTATTGAGGCATACCAGAGGGACGCATTTTGCTGAACATTCCTCTAAGACGGGGATCTTCATTTTCCAAGGCAGGAAGTTCATGAATCATCATCACATGATCCGAATCATGTGGGAATGGAATATCAGAAGATTTCGGATTAGGACAGGGAGTTACAAAAATTGTCAGTGGGGATTCTCCCGTTCTGGGGTCATGGTTCTCATGTATAACAAAGTTGGCAAGACTACTAAGATTTACTTTCTGATTGTAGTTTGAACACATAACTTGCAACGAGGCAAAGTTTACAATCTAGGCATATTCAAATAAATCCATATGCTATGTTAGAGTCCCACCCTAACCCCCTTATTTATGTAATAGGATGGAGTCATAGTTATAGTTAAGTAAAGAGTCAATAAATCCCGTATTAATAATTGTAAGTGGTTAACCCGCATTTAATGATAGGACCACAGTTAGTTGCAAATGGGCCATGGAATTAGATAGATGGTATTAATAAGAACCATGGTATTGCCCCATGGTATTGAATGTATGAATCCTATATAAAGAATAGAGACTCCCTTCGAGGAGCATCGTATCTTATTTTGTAATCAAGCTCAACTCTATTGGAGGTTTCCCCCTCGAAGAGGCAAGTGAACATTGCTTTCTAAATAATAAAATACTTGCTGTTATTGCTCATTGTTCTATGTTCTAGGTATATTTCTTCGCATATTTGGTATTATGGTATCGTCTTGCAGGTTAAGAGCATAACAAGTGGTATCAGAGCGCTTTCCAGGGCTGGTGGGATCTCCAATTTTTAGCAAAAAAAATTTGGCTAGAGACGTGTTTCGGCGTCTTTAAACCACGGGATCTGTGATTGAGTGCATAACCCTGCGGATTTGGGGAGGCATGCACGCAGGAAATACAAGAGGTGGTCACGCTTGTTGGACTCCCTTGTAACCCTTGTGGGTACCCCTTCGAGTAGTAGCGCATTAGACATAGCCATGTACGGACTATCTTCCAAGTACCCGCTGGGTATCGGAAGCCCCCTAGCTCCCTTGATAACCTCACCATAGATAAACCGTCGACCGTCTTGCTGCTATAGTACACCGAGAACAACACTCGGATAGATCACTCGCGCGTACGACAGGGTAGTCGGGTTGTACGACTAAGGGTACGGTTGATCCTCCTTGGTTAGTGCCTTGAAAAATTAAGCCGAGTACTATTGTCAGACCCTTATGTATATTGCGATCTATAGCACCTGACACTCCTGGAGACCATAGTTCCCTGACCTATCTCTTGATCATGCATAATCTTTGTCAGATCAAATCTCGCAAGTGGGGCTTTTATCGCCACAACAGCAATCAGTTTCGTCGTTCAGATCTATCAGATCAGCCATTCAGATCTCTCAGATCCATCAGATCTGCAGTAGCAATCAGTTCCATTAGATCCACCATCCAGATCTGAGTATTTGTGTGGGTTCCTATATCTAAGCGTGATTTTTGCAGGACTTTTGGCAGCATAGACATTTCTAGGATTCGACTACTGTAGTATTCCTAAGCAAGGAGTAAAACTCCATTCGAAGTATAAAAAAAAAAAGTCTGAGACCCCCCGGGGCACTTATTGGTGACTTAGCCCATAAGAATTAGGACAACGAGCTGAGCAAGGTGGTACCATTCAATTGTTAGTGCCAAAAAATTCAGGCGGTCCCAAATTTCAAGTACATCGCCTCGGTGCATGGTACAAACTAGAGCTCAAGCAATGGCGAATGAGAGGATGGACAGCCTTGAATCAGCCTTGAAAGACGTAGTGTCGCAGCTGAAGGAATTAAATGCAACACTCTCTAAGGGCAAGAAGGAGGCATATATTGGCACTGAAAACAGTGAGGGTGAGTCTAGCCAGTCTCTTCACCTCTTTGGCACCCACTAACAATCCCATCCACGACCACCCAAGTTGGACATGTATAAATTTGATGGCTCTCACCCAGCAGCATGGATAGCACAAATGGAGCAATATATCAATCTGAATTAGATCCTGGATAATGCCACTCAGCTTAGTGTGGGTATCATGTACTTGAACAATGAAAGATGGCAATGGTGGCAATGGCATCAACGTTGCTAGGGAAGGCCCTTGACTTGGGAGACATTCAAAAAAGCTCTTATGGATCGCTTTGACCATGAATCTACCTTTTTGGGTCATCTCACTAAGCTCTGATAGACAGAAACAGTGGATGAATATATTACAGCCTTTGAAGCCTTAGCTTTCCGCACTGGAGATCTACAAGATGAGTTCTACACAGAATGTTTTGTCAATGGTCTTAAAGAAGCCATACAAGCCCACGTCCGACTGCACCACCCTCCCTCATGGCTGCAGGCTTGCAAGATAGCTCGTGAAGTAGAACGTGCATTAGCGGCCCAGTCCAATCGCCCAAATTTCACTGCTAAGGGTCACCCCCCACAGGCTCAAAGCACTACCCAAACACTCAAGGTTCAAAAGGTGTCACCTGTAGAAATGGCGGAAAGAAGAAAGCAAGGATTATGTTACTACTGTGATGAAAAATACTCCCCCGGGCATAAATGCAAGGAGCCCAAATTCTTTCAAATTGATGCTACTGATCACAATTCATCGGAGGAAGCCCCACCACTTAAGGAACTAGAGGAGGAAGATGAGGACAACCAGTAAGAAAATGTACCCGAACAACTAGTTATCTCGCTGCATGATTGGCAGGGATTTCTTCGCCTCAAACTCTCAAAATCAGAGGTTTTATTAAGCATCGCCCAGTAGTAGTCTTGATTGATAGTGGAAGTACACATAATTTTATCCATCAAAGAGTCACGGAAGCAGTGCATTGTTTTGTATGAGCAATTTCTAACTTCCAGGTTCAAATTGCTGATGGGGGAACAATGAAATGTGAAGGCCGCTGTGAAAATGTCAAACTTCAAATAGGGGATTATCAGTTAAAGACCCACATGTTTGCCATACACATGGGAGGGTGTGACATTTTCCTAGGTGTTGAATGTTTTCGCACACTTGGCCCAATCACAATGGATTTCCAAGAGTTATATATGAGCTTTAAGCAGAACAACCACACACATACCCTCCACGGACTCCAGGCGGGAGCTCCCTCTATCATTAGCTCACATCAGATGGAAAAATTGTTAAAAAAGGGCCACCATGGAGTTATAGCTCAATTTAATGCCATCCAGGCCTTCGAACCCAATTCTCTTCAGATTCATCCTGAGATGCAACAGATCTTAAATAACCATCTGCCAGTCTTTGACAAGCCTCATGAGCTTCCACCCTCGAGAGGGGAACATGATCATAGCATCACTTTGGTCCCAGAGGCCCAACCACCAAATGTACGCCCATATAGATATCCATTTGCCCAAAAGAATGAAATAGAAAAAATAATCAAGGAACTTTTGGAAGCCGGTGTCATTCGTCCCAGCATTAGTCCTTATTCATCACCGATGGTCATGGTGCTAAAGAAAGATGGGGAATGGCATATGTGTCCAGACTTTAGGGCCCTTAATAAGTTGACCGTCAAAGATAAATTTCCCATCCTAGTTGTCGATGATTTGCTGGATGAACTAAATGGGGCTCAATTCTTCACTAAGCTTGATCTTCGCTCAGGCTACCACCAAATTCGCATGAAAGAAGTTGAATTCCAAAGACTTCTTTCCGAACTCATGAAGGCCATTATGAGTTCCTAGTCATGCCATTCGGTCTTTGTAATGCCCCATCCACTTTTCAAAGCCTTATGAACCACTTGCTCAAACCATATCTCAAAAAATTTGTCCTTGTTTTCTTTGATGACATCCTCATCTACAGTCGCACTTGGGCCGCACATCTTCAGCATGTAAATCTGCTCTTGCAACTGCTCCACGAACATAAATTATTTGTCAAGATGTCCAAGTGTTCTTTTGGCATGGAAGAAGTTGAGTATTTGGGCCACATTGTGGGGCGTGAAGGTGTCAGGGTGGACCCCAAAAGATCCAGGCAATGAAGGATTGGTCTTAACCTAAGACCTTGAAGAGCCTAAGAGGATTTTTGGGTCTCACAGGCTACTATCGAAAATTTGTCCGCAATTATGGCCGCATTGTGAGGCCCCTCACTCAGCTCCTCAAGAAAAATTCATTCCTCTAGAATGATGAAGCACAACAGGCCTTTACAGCTCTAAAAAATGCCATGTGTTCCACCCCAGTCTTAGCACTACCAGACTTCACCAAATCTTTTGTCATTGAATGTGATGCTTCGAGTACGGGTATTGGGGCAGTCTTAATGCAGGAAGGTCGACCCTTGGCCTTCACAAGCCAACAACTAAGTGGGAAGAATCTGGGACAATTTACCTATGAGAAGGAGATTATGGCCATCTTACATGCAGTAGATACCTGGCGACCATACTTATTGGGGCGACGTTTCCAAATCTGGTGCCTTAAATATTTTTTGGAGCAACGCCTATCCTCACCACAACAAAATAAATGGCTCGCCAAAATGTTGGGATATGATTATGAGATAATTTACAAGAAAGGGAATGAAAATATTGTAGCAGATGCATTATCCCGCCAATTTGAGGAGGAAAGTACCCTGCTCGCAATTTCCCTTCCCATTCCAGAATAGATTGAAGAGGCTCGCAAGGAATGGTTGTCATGTCCCTGGCTCTCCCAACTCATTACTCAATTGCAAGCGGATCCAAATTTCAAAGAGGGCTACTCGTGGCAGGATGAGATTCTTCGCTACAAGGACAGAGTCGTAATATCACCAACATCCACCCTCAAAAGCTGCATTTTGGCGGAGTTGCACTCATCTTCCACTGCAGGACATTCAGGCTTTCAGAAGATGTATGCTCACACTCGAAGATCATTTTTTTGGACAGGCATGAAAAAGGACATTCTTACTTTTGTAGCTGAATGCAACGTCTGTCAACGCCACAAAGGAGAAACAGTGAAAGCATTAGGCACATTACAGCCATTGCCCATCCCGACATCAATATGGATGGAAGTTTCTATGGATTTCATTACGGGTCCTCCAAAGTCAGGAAACAAGTCAGTCATCATGGTGGTTGTGGACAGACTTTCTAAGTATGCTCATTTTTGCGCCCTACCTCACCCTTTTACACCGACTTTGGTCGCTCAATCTTTCATGGATCAGATCTTCAAATTGCATGGCATGCCCACTTCCATTGTGTCTGATCGTGACCCAGTCTTCACCAGTAACTTTTGGCAGGAACTCTTCAGGCTACAAGGTACCCAACTACAACTCAGTACTTCCTATCATCCACAAAATGATGGTCAAACTGAATCAGTCAACAAATGTCTGGGAACCTACCTTAGGTGTTTCACTTCAGAAAAGCAATATCTCTGGGTACAGTGGTTACCTCTAGCTGAATGGTGGTATAACACCAACTATCATGCCACCACCAAAATGACTCCATATGAAGCAGTTTACAGTCAACTCCCTCCTTCCCCTACTTCGTATATCAAGGGGCGCTCGAAGGTACAAGCAGTGGATCAACTCCTACAGAACCGCACAACCATGCTGGCCCATCTTCGAGAGAATCTTCATCAAGCTCAAAACTGCATGAAGCAATAGGTAGATCAACATCGCTTAGAACGCCAATTTCAAAAAGGGTATCAAGTATTTTTGAGGTTGCAACCATATAAGCAAACATCACTCAAAGACAAGGGTTGTCAGAAACTATCTCCAAAATTCTACGCACCGTATCAAGTACTTCAGCACATTGGAGAAGTTTCCTACAAGCTAACTTTGCCACCCACTGCAAAAATCCATCTAGTTTTCCATGTCTCATGCCTCAAGAAAGTGATTGGGAACAATTGCAGAATTCAAACCAGTCTACCTGAACTGGATGAAGAAGGGTCAATCTGGCTCCAACCTGAATAGGGCCTAGACACACGAGAACGGCACCTACGTGGCCACATGATCAAGGAAGTCCTCGTCAAGTGGAAAGACACCTCTCCGGAAGATGCAACCTGGGAACCAGCCACTATTCTTCAACAGTTTCCGCAGCTTCAGCCTTGAGGACAAGGCTATTCTTATGGGGGAGGGCATGTTAGGGTCCCACCCTTACGCCCTTATTTATGTAATAGGATCAAGTCATAGTTATAGTTAAGTAAAGAGTCAATAAAGCCCGTATTAACAATTATAAGTGGTTAACCTGCATTTAATGATGGGACCACAGTTAGTTACAAATGGGCCATGGTATTAGATAGATGGTATTAATAAGAACCATGGTCTTGCCCCATGGTATTGCATGTATGAATCCTATATAAAAGATAGAGACTCCCTTCGAGGAGCATTATGTCTTATTTTGTAATCGAGCTTAGCTCTATTGGAGGTTGCCCCCTCGAAGAGGCAAGTGAACATTGCTTTCTAAATAATAAAATACTCACTGTTATTGCTCATTGTTCTATGTTTTGGGTATATTTCTTCGCATATTTGGTATTTTGGTATCGTCTTGCAAGTTAAGAGCATAACATGCTAGCAATTAACAGATGGTGGATGAGAACTAGTAGTATCAATATATTGTGGATCTATGTACATAGATGAAGCTTTGCAAGCTAAATCAATTCTTCTATGATCTATGGTAGATCTTCTAGGAAAAGACACTACAGCAGATGATGGTCCTTTTATATCAGCAGAAGTGATTTTTTGCATTGTAGGGGGTTTTGGATTATCTACAACCCAATGTTCTGGGAAACTTAAGTCTTCCCATTTGATAATTTGGTGTTCTAACTTTTGGTTTTGGGCATCTGTTAGTACAACCACACTGGATTTTGATTCTTTACTGGGAGCATGGAGGACAGCAGGATAGAGGGTATTGGTATGTCTAAAACAACCACGAGTTTGGATGGCTATATTATTTCTTTTCTTCTTCATATCAAACCCCGTTGTTTGGATCTGGAGTTGCAAAATATCTTTGATATGTTCATCAAAGGTATAGACAGAAAAATTTGGATAACAGTCAATCTGGTTCATTGCGATTAGTACTCAAAATCTATAAGTCTATAAAATGGATAGTTCTAAAAGATCAGTCTCTTTCAGAGAGCTTGAAGCTAAAGAACAAGCTGAAGAAAACCCATTAAGAGATATGTTTGCATCATCATCTAAAAGGGTTATAAATTCTGCAGAACTTGAATATTTAGAGAGTCAACCTTCACCTAAGTGGTGTTTGCCTAGTATCTCCTCTACAGAAGTATATGTTGATCTGTCTATGTTCCATCTTAAAGCTGTAACTAGAATTTCTATCAAAGAGAGTATTAGTCAAATACAAGAAAACTCTGATTCTGTACAAACAATTTGTCTGCTTGATACTAAAAAACTTCAGAATGAAGCCAAGCGATTGGGAACTAAATATCTACACTTGGGATGTATTAGAATAGGGATCAATCCCCTAGTACATAGAGGGCTGAATACTTTTGTTCTTGCCACGGTCAGAGATTTGACACATAATAAGTATTCAGATTCATTAATAGGAGGGATGGTTGCACCATTATCAAATGGACCGGTCTACTTTAACTGTTATCCAAATTTTTCAGTTTATACCTTTGATAAACATATCAAAGATATTTTGCAGCTCCACATCCAAACAACGGGGTTTGATACGAAGAAGAAAAGAAATAATATAGCCATCCAAACTCGTGGTTGTTTTAGACATACCAATACCCTCTGTCACGCCTCCAGGCCTACGGTAGTCTTTCAACTGTACTTAGCGAGGTGCGGCACCACCGAACACTTTCTTTTCACCAATACTTATGTTCATGGACTACACTTAACCACTTGTCCTACTTAGTTTGTGTTTCTCAACCAAGTAATTATTATGTTTCCTTTATACCAATGAACACCCATACACATTCATTGTCATCAGCAATTATAAATGAAAAACACAATTGCACAATATAAAGGGAGGGGCAACTCCCTGAACAATGATTCTGCCCGAATATATATTATTAATCAACTTTTCAATATTACAAAGCTTTACAAGTATACTTGGAAACACCAAGTTTCATACTTAGCCAAAATTTACAACTTGTCACACCTTTGTGTGCCAACCAAAGTTCCTTCCCCGCATTGGGCGGGCGCACCCTCACACGAGCTGCCAACCGACTCCTCAACCGAACCTTGTTTCATCATGCACGATGGGCGGGCGACCTACCCGAGTCACCCGAGACCCTCATTTACTCCTTTGCACGGCAGGCGGGCAACTCACCCAAGCCTCGTTTACCACCGCATTTTACTTCGCATGCCAGGTAGGTGACTCACCCGAGTCTCCACCGGTGCCTTCACCCGAACGGTGGGCGCTCCTACCCTGTGCCCTCACCCAAGAACCGAGACCCGTGCGTTATCTCCGTGCGGCCTTGCCCAGGGTTGGGTGCATAGAGCTATGCCTCTTCTTTGTTGCGGCTACACCTTCCTACTTCACACTTTCTCCTTGCTCGAGTTACTTGATCGAAAGTCGATGTCCAAATGAATCCATCGCATGGTTTACTTATATGGATGGAAGGGCGAGTCAAGTTGCCCAAGCCGACTCGTCCTCCATGTGTTGAAACGCCCCTACACTTCGCAAACTTGCCATTATGTATGTCAGCTTTTGCCCAAGTTCGTAGGTCGGCCCATGGGTTAGCCAAGCATTCTCCCCATGCTATAAACTCCTTCGCTCGTCCTTCCTTATGCGCATTTTTACATTGTAACTTCGCACCTTGGTCGTAGAGCTCGCACTTTTCTTCGTTCCACTTCACTCGTTTGCCAACAAGTCGTCGCACTTCACCCCGGTGGTTATGCCAAGAACCGCAGGTCCTTACATCCTCGTCCACCTGAAATCATTGTCATCCTCGACAACATCCCATCCTGGTAGCCATCCACCAAGATCATCATCAACAACTGTCTCATCCTTGGTCCATGATATTGACTCCTCCACATACTGCAAACATCCCTGCAACATATGTAGAACCACCATCTCCATCATGTGTCATCCCATCCTGTGAACTGTCCTCCTTCCTACCTGCCTAATGTCAACATCTCTCTGGTACACTGCTAGCCCCCATGACTTGAACTAGTCGGGTGATCAGTCCAACTGTCACACTCAAATCATAAGAATGTCCATCCTTATGCCTTCATTAGTCTATTTCGGATTCTGCCACATTCTGGACTCACCAAGAATCTCTCCCATGCTCAGGTCCATGGAAACTCCATCCCATCTGCAACATGTCATGATGCTTAATGCCGAACCATTCTTGCACCATCTGTCATACCTGCTCAACCTATTTTAAGGACTCACTGCCATGAGCAGCTAACAATGAGCCCCATCTTCTATGTCATCTAAGAAGATGTAGAGGGAGTAGAGCCTGAAGGCTCACCTTCACTAATAAGCTCAATCCATCTGTTAGGATCCTCTATCTCCATCCTTTGTAGATATGCAACCCGTTCCTCCTCTCGGACATTCGGTCTCACATAAACCTCCTCATCATCATCATCATCCTCAACTTCCTCTAGCCTTCTTGACAGATCCAAGATACTATCGGATAGTGTCCTGATAACCAATGACTACTCGGTAAGCTTTGTCTCTACAGTAGACACTGCTTACTCATGTCTTCCATGCGCTTCTCATCCTCCATCTGCATCATTGCCAATTTACAATCAAGCTTTGTCACACCAATGGTTGGAACACCAATGGGTACATCTT
Source organism: Pinus tabuliformis (assembly GCA_031772625.1). Taxonomy (NCBI): domain Eukaryota; kingdom Viridiplantae; phylum Streptophyta; class Pinopsida; order Pinales; family Pinaceae; genus Pinus; species Pinus tabuliformis. Next base: position 542,668,664 of record CM062820.1, on the reverse strand, counting down.
CCCTTCCATCGTAAATGTACAGCTTCTTCAAATGTGGGACGATCATAGCATCATATTGTTTCAAGATCCATCCCCAGCATAGCCTCATAGTCATCAATCCGCACTATAGTGAAGTCGGCTTTCCCGGTCCACTCACTTAGTGTTGTGTCCACTCTTTCAGCTACACCAAGTACCGAATCAGGAGGAGAATTCACCGTCTTCATTTGTGCCTTCACTGGTACAAATTTCAGCCCAATTCTTCTCGCAACATCTTCACTCATGAAGTTATGAGTAGCTCCACTATCTACCATAGTAAGTACCTCCATACCTCCAATCTTCATCCAAACATACTCCAAGCTGTTCCTTTCAGGATCTCTCCGAGAGACCACTTCCGTAGCAGCAACAGCTCCAAGAATCTTCATCACCCCTACAGAAGGTTCTTCTTTCTTAGCATTATATAGTGCAATAGCAGCCACTTTCGGTCTAGAAGGGCAATTCTTCACCGTATGTGGTTCAGCACAAATCCAACACTTCAATGGCTTCTTTGTCTTCTCATCTGACTTCGAAGCTTCATCTTTCTTCTTCTCTTTTGGCTTATCACAGTTCTTCTTCCTCTCATAAAAAGTCTCATCATAATGTTCCACCAACCTGTCCATAACAGCAAAAGCTTCTTTAAGTGCTTTAATCTTCTGCCTCTTCACTTCATTGCGTGCCCAAGGTTTCAATCCAATAATGAAGTTGAACACCTTGTCCCTTTCCACCATGTCAGGAAGTTCTAGAACTGCACTTGCAAACTCTTGCTGATATGTCTGTAGGTTCCCTATCTGCTTTATGAATTTAATCTTCATCCTTGCTTACCACATTTCATCCTGAGGACTGAAATGAGCCTGCAAAGCTTTCTTCATATCATCCCAAGAAGTAATGTCATCACCACTACCATTGGCAATCTGGTCCATCCGTCTTCTCCACCACATCTTAGCATCTTTTGTCAGGAATTGAGCAGCCACTTTCACCTTTGTCTCATCATCGGATAGACCCAAGCGTTCCAAGTATTGCTCCATATCCCATAGAAAGTTACCAAGAGTCTTCGCGCTTCTTGTTCCATCATAAGATTTCGATTCCTTGACTTTCACATGAGACACTCCTTCACCTGAGTTATGTCTCGCGGCCTTCTTCAACACTGCGATCTCATCATTTGCACCATCAAGAGATTTCTGCAATTTCAAGATCTCCGCCAGACCTTTGTCCCTTGCTTCTCCAATCTCCTTGACTTCAATTTCCAGTTGTGTACACTTAAGCTCAATGTACTCATGCCGAGTCCGGAGTTCATCAAACTCTTCCCTCAACTGCACATGATCCTCTAGTTCTTTCGCGACTAGATCCATCTTTGTAGTCCAGTAAGATTCCAATGCCTCCACTCTCTCTAGTAGTTTTTCGATAAAGGCCTCAGTCGCATTGTGGCTAGATTCACCCGATACCACTCGAGATTCACCTGCCATTTCTGCTTCGTTCTTCCTTCTTTGTGATCGAGTATCGACCATCCAACAGCTTCACCAAGTTGCCAGCAACCTGAACCAGCGCTTGTTCCACTTGTATATGAAACAACGTCCTTCACCTGCAAGTACCTGCTTCACTGTCACCAACTTCCAAGTGTGTGCACACCTATGCGGCACCACCGAACACTTTCTTTTCACCAATACTTATGTTCATGGACTACGCCTAACCACTTGTCCTACTTAGTTTGTGTTTCTCAACCAAGTAATTATTATGTTTCCTTTATACCAATGAACACCCATACACATTCATTATCATCAGCAATTATAAATGAAGAACACAATTGCACAGTATAAAGGGAGGGGCAAGTCCCTGAACAATGAGTCTGCCCGAATATATAGTATTAATCAACTTTCCAATATTACAAAGCTTTACAAGTATACTTGAAAACATCAAGTTTCATACTTAGCCAAAATTTACAACTTGTCAGACCTTCATGTGCCAACCAAAGTTTCTTGCCCGAGCTGGGCAGGCGCGCCCTCACACGAGCTGCCAACCGACTCCTCAACCAAACCTTGTCTTTTCGTGCACGACGGGCGGGCGACCTACCCGAGTCACCCTCGTTTAATCCTTCGCACGGCGGGCGGGCAACTCACCCAAGTCCCGTTTACCACCGCGTTTTACTTTGCACGCCGAGGGGTGACTCACCCAAGTCTTCACCGGTGCTTTCACCTGAACGGTGGGCGCTCCTACCCGCGCCCTCACCCAAGAACCAAGACCCGTGCGTTATCTCCGTGCGGCCTTGCCCAAGGTTGGGTGCATAGAGATGCGCCTCTTCTTTGTTGCGGCTATACCTTCCTACTTCGCACTTTCTCCTTGCTCGAGTTACTCGATCAAAAGTCAATGTCCAAATGAATCCATCACATGGTTTACTTATATGGATGGAAGGGCGAGTCGAGCTGCCCAAGCCAACTCGTCCTCCATGTGTTGAAATGCCCCTACACTTCGCAAACTTGCCATTATATATGTCGGCCTTTGCCTAAGTTCGTAGGTCAGCCGTGGGTTAGCCAAGCATGCTCCCCACGCTATAAACTCCTTCGCTCGTCCTTCCTTATGCGCTTTTTACATTGTAACTCCTCACCTTGGTCGTAGAGCTCGCACTTTTCTTCATTCCACTTCGCTCGTTTGCCAACAAGCCATCGCACTTCACTCGGGTGGTTATGCCAAGAACCGCAGGTCCTTACACCCTCTATCCTATTGTCTTCCATGCTCCAAGTAAAGAATCAAAATCCAGTGTGGTTGTACTAACAGATGCCCAAACCAAAAAGTTAGAACACCAAATTATCAAATGGAAAAACTTAAGTTTCCAGGAACATTGGGTTGTAGATAATCCAAAATCCCCTACAATGCAAAAAAATCACTTCTACTGATATAAAAGAAGGACCATCATCCGCTGTAGTGTCTTTTCCTAGAAAATCTATCATAGATCACTAAAGAATTGATTTAGTCTGCAAAGCTTCATCTATGTACATAGATCCACAATATATTGACACTGTCAGTTCTCATCCACCATCTGTAAATTGTCAGCATATGGATTTATCTGAATATGCCTAAATTGTAAACTTTGCCTCTCTGCAAGTTATGTGTCGAAACTGCAATCAAAAAGTAAATCTCAGTAGTCTTGCCGGCTTTGTTATACATCAAAACCATCACCCCAAAATGGGAGAATCCCCACCAACTGCTCACATAGTTCAAGCATCCCAAAAATATCTGCAACTAAGTTTTGTCAACGATAATATCTGGAAATTTATTAACAAATTCTAAAGCATGTTTTTGCAGAGTGATCTGTCCATCTTTGATTGTGTGACCTAAGAATTTGATACTTGTATGAAAGAGTTCAATCTTTTTCTTGCTGAGAACCAAACCATTATTTTTTACCAATTGTACAAATTTCTAAACATGCTTGAAGTGTTCATGGACATTTTTAGAGAATATAAGAACATTATCAATATATACCAATAACCAATAAAAATATGATTTAAAAATCGTGTCCATGACTTTTTTGGAATTTGGCAAGAGCATGGTTTAACCCAAAAAGCATCACATTCCATTGATAGTATCATGTTGAAACATTGAAAACTATTAAGTTTTTTTTTAATTTATCAAATTCTCAGATTGCCACTTACCAAAATACTTCAACCACTGCAATCCTAGGAGATTCCCCAACTACATACAAATTGTACACCAAACAAGTGACAACTCACCATAGAGACACATTCAAATTATACAATTGACAATTGGTAAATACACTTAGTCTGTAATTATTTTGTCGTAGACCCAAATACACCGTACAGGGTCACATACAAAATTAGGTAACCAAATAACAGTTATGGGTATTACATAAATTGTGTATGCAAGTCTTCATCACATCATATTATATATATATATTCTCATATATTAAAAAAACAAAAATCATTCTCAATACTATACATAATATTAAATTAAAAAATTATAAATATATAAAATTTAATTTTATAATTTCATATATATTAGATAATTGGGATTATTTTTATTTACTAAATTTAAATGGACAACATCATTTACTCAAAATTCTTTAAAATATATATATTTCAATTAAGATTATATCGAATAATTAATAATAAATTGAACTTTAATATTTTTATGAATATTCCAGCAAATTCATATTAATAATATATTGAATTTCAAATTATTAATTTTATAAATATTCTTGCAATGGTTTACAAATATAACCCCATGTATATTTTTGCAAATCATATTAATGAGAAATTCCTAAAATTTTCATGCCCGGTTTCTGCGTGGAGATCAAAAACCCTACTGCCACTCCTAAATTTTCAAGCCCAGTTTCTGCGTGGAGATTAAAAACCCTACTCCACTCCTAAATTTATGAAGCTTCGCGGCACACAAATATTTTTGCCCAAAAACCCTAATTATGCGGCTATCAATCGTCTCGTGTATGTTTATTTTCCACACAAGATGAATGAAAAAGAATGGAGCATTCCATCATCTACAGGAACAGATCCACAAACCCGCAAAGAAAGAGGCACCGCCGGACAAAACAGCCCCGCCACAGCCCTCCGGCAAGAAAGAACAAACGATTTTCATTATTAATGTTTAGATCTGCCCGCAAGCGCACCTGCAAACGCAAGATCATGGAAACCTCTCAAACACAAACCCTCACAGGGCTTCTCACGGCCCTAAATTACACAATATAAAAACAAACCCCTCGGAGGGCTTCTCACAGCCCTAAGTTACACAATATAAAAAGCTTACAGCTAAGCTAACTCGATCCACAGAAAGAATCCATATATTCTACAACGAAAAACTGTCTTCGCGTCCGATCCATGAAAACCACGGCCCGATCTTCACTCTTAATGAGCAATCCCTCGATAAACAAAATAATCTCAGGAGAGATTGATCCTGCGGAGCTCAGATCCTCTACTACATATTCACGAATACAGAAAATAAAATCTCAAATCATAAAGTTGCGCAGTGCTTCAGAGAAAGAAATAAAAGATGAATCTTAATGGAAACAAAATGAAAACCTGATACAGACACAGAAACCCTAACTTTAGTTAACTTCACGCAAAGAGGATCGATCACAGCATAAAACGAATGAACCCTGTCATTTAAAGAATGCGCAGAGTAAATCGACGACTGGGATCAATCACCGAGAATATTATATAGCGAATATGCCACCATCCAACGGTGAAAGTTGGGTTAGCCGCTTTGTCACGATAAGTAGAAGGGTCTGGGTACGCTGCCACGAAGTTCAGCTCCGCCGCGTGATGACAACTAAGTGAAGGGTGATCACGGATTTAAAAATTGGAGAGCGGTCCCACATCCTTTCTACCTTTTTCGACCCCGGCATATTTTTGTTGATTTTTATTTTTATAATTTTTGGAAAATAGAAAAATTTACAATACTCTCTTTAAACCAATTTAGATCATGGTTATCAGTGTTTTTGATGTGCAGCGATATTATTATGTATAAATAAGAAATGTTCACTTCGAAATTATTGTGCTTAGTTTAAGGAGGCGGAGGAGTTGTCCGGAAAGTTATGGAAATTTTGATCATATTTAAAAAAAATTTGGCAAGATTTTTTGTAAATCTAAGTTATAATTGTTAAATTTCAAAATTTTAAGTGTCCCTATTTATAATACATTAGCAGTAGAGCAAGAAAAACTTTTCTTACAAATAAGGACGTGTCTCCTGCTTTTCCAAGAGGTCAACATTCAGATTGCATGAAATGCAGCATGTCCTCTAAATGCCCGTGAGAAATTTCTGTCGGGCCTCAACTTTTCAGGTTGTTGAGATATTTTCTCTGAACACATTCGAAACTAGAGAATTCTGTGTTTTCTGAAAACAGAATGATATTTTTTGAACCGTTTTTTACTCTGCTTTTACTGAAACCAGGATGAATCCTCTGCTTTTTCTAAAAACAGAATGATATTTTTCTAAAGATTGTTTTTTTCGCTCCGAAAATCATTTAACTTTTAGTAAGATTTTGATAAAATCTAGCAGGGATTTTTGTGAATCCAGGTAACAACTGTCAAACTTCAAGGTTTTATGGGGTTGAATCCATTTCCACCATTAAAAATATGATTCAAACACTGTTTTTGACTTTTGATGACTTTTGACTTTGTTTTTCTGAAACCAAAACTTATGATGTAACTATTCATCTTTCAAATCATAAAATACTAAATGGGTTGTAAGTGCTTCATACATTTCTTAGAAAAAAACCCAGTATTATGGTGTAAAATCCCACAGGGTTGAAGTTTGAAAACCTCGATGCTATCAGTATGGATAGGCAATCCACATTATTTTTCAGACGCATGTCTCCACTGATCTTTCTCTCAAAGCGATGTACAGTTCATTGTAACCATGTCATTACTATTTGATTTTACAGCCCAATATGATGTGTAAGGATGTATGTCCTTCATTAAAGTTGAAATTTTGTTGATGTTAGCCAAAATAAAAATAAATTCTTGATTACAAGATAAAAAAATTAATCAATACAATTAAAATAACCATAATAAAAATTTAAAAAAAACTGCTATACAATTATCTCATGTATATAATGGTTTAGTTAGTACGTTGAATTAATGTATCATAAATTTACTTTAAATCAATTTTAAACATTTTTACAATTTACTAAAGCTAATGTCATTTTTTAAATCAAAGTAAAAAGGTTAATTCAACACAAAGAACAGAAAATCTTCCTCCAAAATCTTTTAATATTTCTTTTACTTAAATATTTGTAAAATGAATCTTTAAAAGGAAAACCATATCCTGTGAACATCTTAAAATCTATTAATTTGATGTAGTGTTATTATAAATTTTGTTATCATATCATGTAAAAAAACATCATTAAATCCAAGATTAGTATTCATATTAATATTATTATTAAAAATGATATTAATATTATTAAATTTAATAACTTTGGAAGTCTTGTTGTTGGTAGATGCCTCACTTGACTTTCTCTTTAATTGAGATACCTCATTAGTAGGTTGCTTTAAAGACTTGGCCAAGTTTTCCATGTCAAAAGAATCATTTTCTTAGTTCTAGTCAAAGAGGCTTCGTTTCACTTACCCGCATGCTTGGATTATTTAAAATCATCCAATAGAACACACATCCTTTTCAACATTAATGGCTTCTACAAAATTTAAATCCAACGTCCTTTGCAGCTCTCTTGACAAAAGTGGAGATATTGGTAGCAAGGTAGCTGCAATAATCTTTAGTGATTTCATTGTGTGGTTGCACATTTGCAGGAAACTTATTCAATATATGGTTGAATCTTTGATTGAAATCCTTCTCTCTCTTTGTCTACCATCTTGAGGTTTTTGAGTTCTTTTAACAACATGGTGGGAGTTTTATCATGTACAAACTTCTCTAAAAATAATTTCTTAAACTCCATCTAATTGTAAATGGAATTGGGTGGAAGACTGTGATACCATACGGATTGTAACACCCTCCTCCCACATCTATCCAAGTAACCGCCCAACCAGGGTAAACATGCGATGAGAGGCCACTATGATATGATTTGGCCTCCTAATTTACGTTAAGGAAATGGAACCAACGAAAACACACCATACAAACCTCCAACATCAGCATTAGAACCCTAAGGAACCATCCCAACCTTTCTGCCAACCAACCCCTAGGTCCCACTGAGATTTTGGATTACTTGACCATCACCTGCTCCCATGCTATAGGCCTGCCAACGTCCAGGGGGCTCTGGACGCTCCCATGCTATAGGCCTACCAGTATGCAGGAGGCTCTCGATGCTCTCATGACAAGGCATGCCAGCGTCCAGGGACTATTTTGCTCAGTGTTGTATCATTGTCCTCGAGATTTGAGCCACTTTTTCAGGCTTAGAGGCTAGGTCACTTTCCAAAATTGAATGACACCTTCAGAACAGTAAAATAATAGGGAAATGACAATACAAAAGCAGTTACTTGACTAAGACCTTAACTGGACCCCTACTAGCCATGACAGACATTTCATCAAACATATCACGAATATGTAATCTACATGTGTGTAAATAACATATATGAGCATAGGGGTCTCATACTTAGCTGAGAATTGCTAAGAAGCATTGATGTCTCAACACATTAACTGTCATTTCATCCATTAGGTCATAGATACATCGTTCATTCATTTATACATAGCTACTGTCATAAAACACATACATAAGCAACATAATAGCAACAAAAATACCAATGAAATCACATCCATATGATCCACATATGAACCAGTGTAATACTCATAGAAATACAAGGAGAAATAACATCATATTGATGATGCAAAATCCAAACCTGGGATAGTACTTTCGTGTTCCACCCAACCGTAGAATGGTTGAGCCAAATCTCTCTTCATCTATCACCCCCGTGCCATATTCCAAGCATGAATGTGGGATCTCATAGAACACATCAATCCAAAATCATCCATGACTTTCAGAGGCCATCCACCTCAACCCATCAAACAGTGATTCCACCTCATGGTCGGACATCACAAAACCATCATCATATTGGTCTCTACCCAAGCCTTCTAGGGCTCCAGAGTGTTTGTTCCAACCAAGGCTTCCAGGACTAGTAACTCAACCCATAGTCGTCGTCAAGCTTCCATAGCGTTTGTCCAACCAGGACTTCCAGGACTAGTAACTCAACCCACCAAGGGCTTCTAGAGCATTTGTCCAACCAGGGCTTCGAGGACTAGTAACTCAACCCAAGTTGTTAAAGGGCTTCCAGAGCATTTTTCCAACCAAGGCTTCCATGAACTAAAAACTCAACCCAAGCTAAGGAAACATGAGAACCAACCAAAAAAAAAATAAGGAAATAAACCCACAATCTCCATGGCGATCCAGGAAATGGAAAGGCTAGGAAATCCAACGTCAGTCCAGGCAATCTTCCATGCCAGTGACATATCATGACCAAAAATCCATATGCATATGCCATGCATGCCAAAACTAGTGAGGAAAACATACATGCAACTCTGTACCTGCAAGCCAAAATTGTTGTAGATGTTGATCCCGATGTCCTCTTGCACTTCCCTACTCTTCCTTTGCCTTCTTGCACCAAAACTCCAAGTATGCCACACTCTCCAAGAGTGCTCCAAGAAAACTCTAAGTGTCCTAGAGTATGAGAGAGAGAGAATAATGAGAGAGCTCCAAAACTAAACTAACAAAAGGTTACCAAATGATCCTCAGAAGCCTTTTTATGAATGAGGCCTCTATTTTCTTCATTTTCCATTATTTTCCTTCAATTTCTTCCTCACATGCAACCTGTAGAAATTTTGAATAATTTAACACATATTCAATGGAGATTATCCTGATCATGTACTATTCTGGAATACATACACAATACATAAGCTCCTCTACGTTGATCATCAATATAGCAACATCAATAACAATAAAACATCAAGAGCATTCACACATTAACACAGTATGTAACCCGGGGAAAGCATCTCGCTAAAAACCCCAACTATATGTATATTAATGATTAAGACCATGTAACATTACAAAGTACAATGCTTATCACAAGCAATCCAATACCAGCTCCACCTGTTACACACAATACAGCTAAGATCTGATCTCCAAATCTATTCCACTGCTTGCCTGCCTCCACTGCTCAATCCCTGCTCAAGAATGAATGAGAATGGTTTGCCAAACTCGTATTTCACCTCCAAAGAATCACTCACACTGTGTAAGACGTGAGCAGAGGCTATAATACTGGGCAAATACATGAGCAAACTCATTTGCATACTCAATCCCTTGATTGTGCAAATCCTCATGCACAACTATAGTCACAACTGATAGCAATCTGATCCTCTAACACCTATCCCTGTTGAACTGAACATGCACTGACATGCAACTGAGTTAACTGATGTATTCTATAGTTGCATTATGAGTTAATAATTAGTTTAACAACTCATCATTAGTCTATTTGCAGTTAAACTAATTACAACTAGTTTAACCAAGTCAAACTGAACACAACTCCATCAACTCCACAATCAACTCCACCAAACTTAACTGATTGAGTTCTAACTGAAGTCATGCATGCAACAACTCAACTGACTCATAAGAAAAGCGTACTTAATTCATATAATGAAATATGTGTTACTTCCTTCTGACAGCTACATGGGCCACATCTGTAGCTCAAACTGAAGTGCTCCAAGAGAATAAGATCAAGTTTATAGTCCAAATATTATTATAAGACAATAATATTTGACTTTTCTATTTTGGATAGCCAGTCCAAAAATAGACTTTGATCACTCCTGCTGTGATCACTCCTACTGTGATCACTCCTACTGTGATCACTCCTGCTGTGGTCACTCCTGCTGTGATCATCCCTGCTGTGGTCACTCCTGCTGTGATCATCCCTGCTGGGATCCAAAAATAGAACTTGCGCCATAATTTGCCTGCGGGCCCACTTAGTGAAGGCGACTCTTTTCACTAAGCTCCATCATCTTGTTGCAATCTCAACACTCCCTCTCGACAAGATATGGATTATCAGCAACCCCTATCCTGCCTCGGTGGTATTCGAATTTGCTCCTGGTGAGAGCCTTCGTCAGAATATCAGCATCCTGATCCTCCGTTGGAATGTATGAAAGCAACATGATCCTCCGCTGCACACAATCTCTGATATGATGGTACCTGATGTCAATATGCTTAGATCTATCATGAAATACAGGATTAGCCGAGAGTTTAATGCAACTCTGGTTATCACAGTAAATCACAGTAGGATCCAAATGAGAACCGAACAAACCAACCAGGATCTTCCTCATCCATATAGCCTCGCATGCAGCCAAACTTGCTGCCATATACTCAGCCTACGCTGAACTGAGTGCCACGGATCTCTGCTTCCTGCTGTACCAAGAAACTGTTGTCGATCCAATACTGAAGACCCCTCCTGATGTGCTCTTTCTATCCGTTGGGCTCCCTGCCGAATCTGCATCCGTGAAGCCACATAGCTTCACCTCATCCTCCTGTCTGTACCACAAACCATATCCCGATGTGCCTCTCAAATAACGCAATACATGCTTGCTCGCCTTCCAGAAGAGCTTGGTAGGCTTAACCATAGCTTGTGAAAGCTGGTTAACTGCATAGCATATATCGGGTCATGTACTAACCAAATACATCAGCGACCCCACCAACTGTCAATAAACAGTAGCATCCACTTCTTCTCCCGAAGTGGCATCCTCCTTCCTCCAACCTCCAGGAAGAGGAGTATCAACAGGCTTGCAGCCATGCATGTTGAACTTCTCCAGTATCTCCCGAGCATATTTGCCCTGAGAAACAAACAGTCCACCACTGCGCTGCCATATTTCCAATCCTAGGAAATAGTGAAGGAGGCCCAAGTCCTTCATCTCAAACTCTGTAGCAAGATCCTTCTTGCATGACAGTATCAACAGCTCATCACCCGTTAGAATCAAATCATCAACATACAGTACAATGATAAGCAACTTACCCTCCACCACAATCTGGTATAGGTTAGGATCTGCCTCGCTCTTGGAGAATCCAAGTCCTGTGAAATAGTTGTCTATCCGTGTGTACCAAGCACGTGGTGCTTGCTTCAACCCATACAGCGCTCTCTTGAGCCTGCACACATGCAACTAGCTGCTGAAGACCTCAAAGCCTTCGGGCTGCTCAATGTACACCTCCTCCTCAATGACTCCGTTGTGGAACGCAGTCTTCACATCCATCTGATGAATGTGCCATCCCATCTGCGCTGAGAGAGCAAGAATCGTCCGTATGGAAGAATACCTTGCGACAGGTGCAAAGGTCTCCTCATAATCGATCCCCTCTATCTATGAAAAGCCTCGGGCAACAAATCTTGCCTTGTACTTCTCTACACTCCCATCAGCTGCCTGCTTAACTTTGTAGATCCATCTCGAACCCACCACTGATTTCCCTTCCGGTCTAGGAACAATCTCCCGTGCACTGTTTCTAACAATAGAATCATACTCTTCCACCATGGCGTCTACACATGCGGGATCCTCCACAGCTTCCTCGAAAGAGGATGGCTCAGTCACAACACACTTGCTCATAAGAGCCATGTATCCAGTGTACCGATCAGGTGACTGTCTCTGCCTGCGTTGGGCTGTAGGTGGTCCTACAACTTTCTCTACATCTTGAGCCAGTCGCTCAGCTTCTGTCAAGTGCTTTCGCCCTCTAATGGTTGGCGCTGCATGAGTGGTCTCTTCCACTCCATGAACCTCGTCCTGTGGCTGATCCACGTCCTGAAGCTCATCCTTAGGAACTAATAGCTCCTCATCTGCATGCAAGTGTAGCTCCCTCTCAAGCGAACACTTCATGGCTTTCTCCTCCTGAAATTTTATATCTCGTCGCACAACAGTTTTACCACTGTCTGGCAAATACACATGATAGTTGTGGGGCGTATCAGTGTACCCCACAAATATCCCAACCTCTGCGGTCGGCTCCAACTTCTTCCTGGCATCCTTCGTCACATGCATGTAAACATTAGCACCAAAAATCCTCAAATGAGAAAGATCAGGCTTCTTACCAGAATAAGCCTCCTCGGGTGTACTCATGCCAAGTATCTTGTGAGGACAATGGTTCTGCACATAAACTGTTGTATTGCATGCTTCTGCCCACAAGTGAAGGGTAGGCCCTGATCATGCAACATTGCCCGTGCAGCACCCACAATCATTCTGTTCTTCCGCTCAGCTACCCCGTTCTGCTGTGGGTTATGGGGAGCTATGAGCTCTCTTCGAATCCCTTCTGCCTTGCAAAAATCCTTGAACTCGTCCGAGATGTATTCACCACCATTATCGCTCCTAAGAGCCTTCACCTTCTTCCTCGACTCCTTCTCGACCAGTGCTTTGAATTCACAGAACTTTGAATATGTCTCGCTCTTCTTCTGCATGAAGAAGATCCAACGCTTACGAGAGAAATCATCAACAAAAATCACATAATACCTGTGTTTTGCTGTCGAAGCAACTGAGAAAGGTCCACACACGTCTGTGTGAATTCTCTCAAGGATCCTCGTGGCGCGACTATCCTTCTCATGAAAGGTGGCTTTCTCAAACTTCCCCAAAGTACACCCCTTGCACTGATCTGACTGCGCAAGTGTGCCTTTAGGAAGCCCTGTAGTGATCTGCTGTAGTATCTTCAAGGCTGCATGGTGAAGGTGACCCAATCTCCTGTGCCACAACTCACCATCATCCCAACTCACTAATCCTTCTGCCTTGCCTGCCATTGCTGTGCATACATCTACATGCAACTGATAAAGGTTCCTCACTCGAACCCCTATCTTCCGGGTCTCACCAGTTGTCTTGCTACGTAGGAAAGCTTTTCCCTCGTTGAAAACAACATCATACCCCTTGTCTTCTAACATCGCCACTGAGATAAGATTCTTCTTAAATCCTGGAACATGCATGACTTCCTTCAATACAAAGGGTTTACCATACTCCCTCTCAAAGGAAATGGTACTGATATTGGTCGCATTGTATCTACCATCATCGCCCATCTCGATGTGCACTCCAATATCTTTGTCCTCCAGATCAGAGAACAAATCTCTATCTCCCGTCATGTGAAAATATGCACCATTGTCCAAGAGCCACACCGATCCCATCACACTTGAAACCAAGCATGCGATCAATGAAAAATGAAGCTCAAACTGCGAGGCTAGAGCCTCTCCTGCTGCCGATCCAGTAGCCTGCTTGTTCTTCTTCTTCTGCGGACAATTAGTGGCATAGTGTCCATGCTGGTGACAGTGAAAACACTTCACCTTGGACATATCCTGCTTCTTGCCTTTCGCACCAGACTGAGAAGCTTTCTTGCTCTTCCCTTTCTTTGCTTTGGCAGCCAAAGCACAATTCTCTTCATCAGCTCCCTTTGACGAAGATCCGTCCCTGGTACTCCGCCTGATCTCCTCCTGCACAAGATCTGACCATAGTCTTTCCCATCTTGGCAATTTCTCCCGACCATTGACAGAGTCCTAATAGGAATGCCAACTCTTCGGAAGACCAAGGAGAGCCAAGCTCACCAAGTCCTCATCATCGACAGTAACCCCCACACTTCCCAGCTCATCTCGACACTGAGTGAACTTCGTGAGATACTTGGGCATACTGTCACCCTTCTCGCATTTGATGTTTCTGAGTTTATCTTTGAGCGCCAGCTTCCTCTGATCGCTCTTGCTTTGGAATAGATCTGTTAAAGCCTTCCACATCAGATATGGAGAAGTCTTTCCATGTAGGCTGGACACAATGTGATCCTTCACGCCCTCCAACAGAATCCTTCGACATTTTGCGGTCTTCTTTTGCCAAACTTCCGCTTCAGCAGCATCAGTGGGCTTTGGGACATCCGTCTCTATGAACTCCTTCAGCCCGTTATCATCCAATACTGCCTCCATCCTGTCCTTCCATGCAATGTAGTTTGAGCTGCCCTCAAGAGCATACTCCAATCGCAATCCGTTGAAAGACATTGCTGCGTTGCCACCAAGAAAACACTGCTGCAAATTCGAATTTCCACCAGCTCCAACTCAACCGCCTCGGATCTAAGATTCGTGAGAACACAATATTTCTCGTACAGAGATTGACTGTATGGGAATTCACTGGATATCTCACCTTCCAAAGGAAGGATGAATCCAGAGGCTACCTGGCCCGATTATAGACTCTGCCTGAAGAAATAGAATGTAAACACTTCCTGAATAGTAGATCTGATGATCAACAGCTCTGATACCATGTAGAAATTTTGAATAATTTAACACATATTCAATGGAGATTATCCTGATCATGTACTATTGCGGAATACATACACAATACATAAGCTCCTTTACGTTGATCATCAATATAGCAGCATCAATAACAATAAAACATCAAGAGCATTCACACATTAACACAGTATGTAACCCGGGAAAAGCATCTCACTAAAAACCCCAACTATATGTATATTAATGATTGAGACCATGTAACATTACAAAGTACAATGCTTATCACAAGCAATCCAGTACCAGCTCCACCTGTTACACACAATACAGCTAAGATCTGATCTCCAAATCTATTCCACTGCTTGCCTGCCTCCACTGCTCAATACCTGCTCAAGAATGAATGAGAATGGTTTACCAAACTCGTATTTCACCTCCAAAGAATCACTCACACTGTGTAAGATGTGAGCAGAGGCTATAATACTGGGCAAATACATGAGCAAACTCATTGGCATACTCAATCCCTTGATTGTGCAAATCCTCATGCATAACTATAGTCACAACTGATAGCAATCTAATCCTCTAACACCTATCCTTGTTGAACTGAACATGCACTGACATGCAACTGAGTTAACTGATGTATTCTATAGTTTCATTATGAGTTAATAATTAGTTTAACAACTCATCATTATTCTATTTGCAGTTAGACTAATTACAACTAGTTTAACCAAGTCAAACTGAACACAACTCCATCAACTCCACAATCAACTCCACCAAACTCAACTGATTGAGTTCTAACTGAAGTCATGCATGCAACAACTCAACTAACTCATAAGAAAAGCGTACTTCCTTCTGACAGCTGCATGGGCCAAATCTGTAGCTCAAACTGAAGTGCTCCAAGAGAATAAGATCAAGTTTATAGTCCAAATATTATTATGAGACAATAATATTTGACTTTTCTATTTTGGACAGCCAGTCTAAAAATAGACTTTGATCACTCCTGTTGTGATCACTCCTGCTGTGGTCACTCCTACTATGGTCACTCCTATTGTGATCATCCATGCTGTGGTCACTCCTGCTGTGATCATCCCTGCTGGGATCCAAAAATAGAACTTGCGCCATAATTTGCCTGCGGGCCCACTTAGTGAAGGCGACTCTTTTCACTAAGCTCCATCATCTTGTTGCAATCTCAACACAACCTGTGACCTTTCACCTCCCTTTTCTCTTTATTTCCATTATTTTCATAAATAAATGTGCCAACATTTCTATTTTACCTTTCCAAAGTCTTAGCCATTGCCTTTGCCAATTTCCTTAGTCATAAATAACCAAATGAACACTCACACTAGGATGTCTTGCCCAACATTCATCTTGGAAAAATTTTCCCATCAACCGTGGTTATTATTTTTCCTTTATTAACTTTTATTACATGGAATTTTCACCAAGGTTGTTACACTGACGCTCTACCTTCTAAAGTGTACGAAAAATTCTACAAGCAACATCATCAAATCATACCTCAAACATTCGTAAATGTATATAGAAGTCATCAATATTATCTTTAATTTTTGTCTTCTTGTATGGATCAGACTTTGATAACAACTCCTTCAGATGTTTAGGCATGCAGTAAAGATTATCTGGAAGAGAAAGAGGCCCTTGGGCCATTTAATCCAAA
Source organism: Pinus tabuliformis (assembly GCA_031772625.1). Lineage (NCBI taxonomy): Eukaryota > Viridiplantae > Streptophyta > Pinopsida > Pinales > Pinaceae > Pinus > Pinus tabuliformis. The sequence continues at coordinate 542,652,317 of CM062820.1, read as the reverse complement.
CCTTGATTAGTCATGTCTTCTCCCCCTTCCTCCTCTTCCTTGGAATATGAAGAGTCTTCTCCTTCTCCATTCAAATCTTCTTTATAATCAAGTTGTTCTTCATTAGAAAATTGAAAATCTCCCTCGTCACCTTCTAATCTTCATTAATAGGTGGAAGATCCCCTTGTTGAACTATTTCTTCTAAAGGTTTTGCTAACTCTTCAAGGGTGGAAATGACCAAATCTTCCACTGATGAAACCAATAAACAAATACATGTTGTCTCTTTATTTCTTGGATTATGAGCCTGAAGATTATGAGAAACAGGGAGTAGTCTAAGAGATCTTGTGAACTAATGAGTAATTAGCTAGATTGTCTGAAGTTGATCATAGGTAACTTCAAAAGTTTGCTCCAGACCAAGATGAGCGGATTATCTAATTTCAAGAATAGGAGTTGAAATTGAACTCAAACCATCACTGCCTTGCACAGATGTTTCGTTGTTTGGGTGAGGTAAATTTTCATCCATAAAAAGGTGGTTTCCCTCCTAACGCCAGAATTTTGACAGTACTAGATCCTGCCAACATACAGGGGATCTCCTTTATATGAAGTCTCAATTAGTCCTCACATTGTTTGGTATAGGAATCTCATCTTGATTAGGGCTTAACCGCCATTTACTTTAAAAAATTCCTTGGCTTAAGCATTTAGCATGAGAGAGAAGCATGCACATGATTTTGAATGAGCAAGCAAATATGCCTTATGAAATGTCCAATTGTAGAATGTATCTAGGTTCTTTCACTAAAAGGAACAAAAGTGAGCCTTCACGAAACAAGTATTAGTACTAATATGGTGAAGACACAAAAACATATGCATGATATAATCGTTAGACATCAAGAGAAATAGTTCACATAAGTGCAACTATCATTATGACCATCACAACACACTTTCAATAAGATAAGATACAAATCCACCGAAATAGTTAAATTTCTTCAGTACATAAGGACAACAACATAAACCGCAAACATTCGAAGAATAGTATTAAAACATCCACGATCTATGCATGAAAATTTGTTGGCCCAATGACTTCAAGTATTCAGCAAAATTTCCAAGATACATGAGTACAATGAACACCACTTGCTCTAAATAGTGGAGTGTTAGAGCCACCACTTTCTCTCTGAAAGAACTATCTCTAACTCTCTAATGCCTTTGTGAGAGAATCCAAGGTGAAAAAGTCCCTACTTTGAAAAATGAGGCCTCTTTTATAACTAGAGACATGACTCTTCATATCCTCATGACTCTTCATATCCTCATGACTCTTGAGTTTCTCATATGGATTTTCGACTTATAATCACCTTTGGACTTCTCAATAACCCTTGGTCTTCCAAATGAATTTTGAACTTCAACATGACTTTTGGACTCCTTCGTGTCTTCTGGAATTCTACATGTGACCTTTATACTTGTACATGTGGCTCTTTTGTCTATACATGACTCTTGGACTTACACATATTTATATTTACAATAATTACATCATTACACCATTACTTCCACATGATGATGTGGTGACATCATGACAAGTCGCTAACATTGATGACTTGGACCCGTTCTTGAGAGATGACAATGTTTCCACCTATGTCTTCAATTCTTGATGCATATTTGTCATTGTTGTTTCCATTTACCCTTCAAACGGTCTTGAGATACATGGAGCCTTTATGGATCACTTTGGTCATCAGAATATGGTGTTCTTTCACTCATCACCATCATGTCTTGTTTTTCCTTGAATGCTTCTATATGCTACTTCCTTTGACAGATCTTCTCATGCCTCCTTGACATGTCACTCTTGTAACACCTGCAAGTAATATCACCCATGAAAAGCAAGCATCAGCCCAAAAAATCTCCTATTGTGTCATATTTCATGCAAACTTTCAAACTATGAATCAACAGTGCACTCGGGAGAGGAAGGGAAAGCTTCTAGGCTCAAGGCGCGCTATTAAGGGTCAATGGTTGTGTATTGAGCACTAAGAGTGTGTTATGCACTATATTAGGAAGAGGAAGCATGATGGAGAGCGCAGGGTGCACTCCCAAAAGTCTATGAGGCCCAAAGATGGTTTTTGATGTGCCATGCACTCAACTGAGAAGGCCTGAGTCACAAGGAAGGTGCAAGGCGTAGCGTCAAGGCTCAAGGTAGGCTTGATGATCATTATTGGTGTTCCATGCGCTCAGATTAGAGAACATGGCATAGTTTCAAGGCTTAAGGAGGGCCTAATGACCATTTTCGATGTGCTATGTGTTAAGCTAGGTGAGAGGCTTAAAGAAGGGCATAGTTCAGGAGAACAAGGAAAGATTACGGCTTCCCAAGAGTAAGGGAAGGCTTAGCTCGGGTGCAGGGCGCATCCTCAACAAACAAGGGTTGGGGGGGGTCTCGGGAGTGTGATGTGCACTTCCTTTCCTAGTGGGGAAGTTTGTAGAAACCAAAATTTTCGTAAGTCTAGAAGATGAAACATGGGAAACACAATGAGTTAGGGGCGAAACTAGGTGCGACACATACCAACTCACTAGTAAAACTTAGACATGACCCAATACTAAGAAGCATACATCAAAAAACTAGTTTACATACACTCTTCAAGAATAATGAACAAAGTGTGTGTGATTGTGACCAAAAAGTGTAGTTTTGTGAGTAAAGTGTACTAAGACTATGGAGTGCATCATGGATGTTCTTAATGATGCAACGACACTCAATAAAGAACAAGGACACTCGAAACATATAAAATAACATGGAATGACACTCAGTGACCAAAAGTGGCACTTGATATGATAGTAGGTAGGCTCCAAAATTCGAATGTAGTGAAATTTTAGAGGGTTTTGTAGCAACGACAATAGGTTCCTAGCTTTAGAGGTCATCTAGCTTCAGAGGAAAGTCATATTTCCTTTTTTTTGTATGAAAGAACAAATTTAAAAATTTTAAATTATTTTTTTTATTGCATATTAGTTATATGCCATTACAATGGCTAAAAACCTATAACCAAATCAAGAAACCAACTCCATTATAGAATCACAAGAAAAAATTAACTTGGAGGTAAATCCCAACCCACAAGTGCAAATTACAGAAGATTTGAATCAAGTAAAAATATTGATTCAAGAACCTAGGAACACAAGGGAAACATCATGAATTTCGTTAACCACATTTCTTGACAACATTATAACCTACATTAACCATGCCCATGGTCAATTAAAAATTATGATTAAATATAGGGCCAAGATGAGGGAATTCTACTAAATTGGTATCAATAAAGAGAAGATTAAAGATTGTAATATAACCAAACAGATGATTGTGGGGTTATTTATTTACCCTATATCCAACCATCCCCTTGATCCAAGGTAGAGATGTGTTTTTATGGATTGGTGCACATTTGATCCATGCAAAGAGAATTGGATGAGTTGTTTGTTTATGGTTTTTCATAAACCTCGTTGTAATAATAGGGAGGTGCCATTATATTTTTTTTACAAATCGTGGGTCGAGTTAGTTACTAGTCTCCATGTGAACTATTTTGACATTAGTAAGTTTTAGCGGGTTGGTCTTGGCTCTACCCAATATTGACCAAATGCTAGGAATAATCCATTGAGAGGGATACCTACTCTTAGGCATATTCCTGACCATCCTCCCCCTCCACACCCCCCTCTATCCAAACCCCACAACACCTCAACTTTTGGATCACCTTGATAACACTAACACTTCAATAGCATGTCTCACAAATATTCTAGTGCATCACAAGTCATTTGTAGCAGCCCCTAGACAAGATACATCATAGGAGTATCTTAGAACTCCAAGTATATGTCCTTTTAGCCACACTGAATATATATCATTGAGTCCACATAGTCAATTTTCTGGTTTGAGTCCAGTAACACCACATCTATGTTCTCATTGTAGGTATACTTTTCATCGCCTAATGGAGGGTCCTATTAGTTGATGCTAAATCATTGGTTATATATTTAATTGTACAATTTACAAATATTAAATAAATGTAACTTTAAAGTACTTATTTTTTACTTTTTCTTTTTGGTATGTATAAATTCTATGAGAGTATACATTGTTATCGAGGTGGAAAGATGTTAGTTTTCCCAATATCGATGTAGCCATGGCTACAACATTTGGTATTGTGGCATCTCGCACACACATATCTAAATGACTTTAATCTTGTCTATTTCAATGATAACTAAGTGGGATTTGAAAATTTATTGTTTTGCAAATGTCCAAGTTATTTTAGAGAAATACATTTTAGTGTTGATGTGTGTCCTCGGGTGTCTATTGAATAATTTTAATAGTCATCTCCACCTAGGGAAAGTAGATCACCTTGCACACAGTTAGCATATGTTAGATTAAATCTACTTTTAATGTGAGATCAACTAGCTTAGTCTACTTCAATTTGATATTTTGTGAAAATTTGAGCCATTAAAAAACTCCAAATATGCTATGGATTTTTTGGGGCAAAGCAGAACATAAAAATATGGATATGATGGTTTTATCCATTGAATTTTCGTAGGCCACAAAGGACTGGAATGTCTAAAAATTACTAGCATGAAACAATATTAGCAGTATACTCTTCATTGTTTCATGGTTAAGAGCATTTAATTTTTTCCTCATTACAGGGAGGACACATGTTTTCTTAATTCCTCAACTACAATTTTGTTTTACAAAGTAGTAACCCAACATATTTTCTTATAGATACATGCATTACTCTTGTAATACACTTGGTAATTGTGTGTGATGGGCTTTGAATATATTAAATCACAGAAGATATGGTGTTATTATTTCCTTTGAATCTTTCCCTCCCTAGTTTGTTTGTTTTCTCCCCACTCCCACCTTTATAGTGACATTTTCATATGTTTTATCATTCCCTTTATATTTACATTTTTGGTAGATTGGCATCATAATTGTGCAAAGACAACCACAATTTTTTAATTGTAAATTTTGTGATGACATTAATATGATGTCATTTCGCTATGAATAAGACAATAATTCAACACTAAATGATGCACATGATGCATGCTCATTTTATGCAATGTACATTTAATGCAACATATTATCAATGCCAATTTGATGAGAATGACACAATATGATGCAACTTTGACACAAAGACAATGTAACGTTGACATGGGTTTTAATATTCGTGAACACATACAAGTTGGAGAGTGCGATAAGTAATTACAAGTTACTTGTTTATCCTCTTACACTACAGTGTAAAAAGGTGACCTTTTCTGGATCTTTTTGTCATACTCCAACAACATGATTCTTCATGAGATTATGATGTTCTATCATTTACATTGTATCTTTTAATGCAAAACTAAAGTCAACACCTTCAAAAACACTTAGGCACTTGGATTGTGTAGACTTAACAACTTAAAACTATGATTTTCCCAAATTTTTACTAGATTTTGGACAAAATCCACCAAAAAAATCTACCTGAGAAAGCACCAAAAAGTCACCTCATTAGACTATTGTTTTTCTTAGTAAAAAATTTACAATTTTACTTTAAAGATTAAGTTTCTAGATTAAAATTTTAATCACTTAACTAAGCATGTTAATTTATCTCATTGTAGGTTTCTTGATCATGGCTATCATATATTTTATGTTATGACAGATTTCAGATTTTATTTTGTGACCCCTTAGACTCCTATATATAGAGAGGAGGTCTTTTCATTTGTATCATCTAAGAATTGTTCATTTGTGTAATGTAAAGGAGGTTGCCCCCTCGAAGAGGCTAAATTCTAAGGCGTTGATCTATCTTTTCTATCTTTTTGTGAGCTGGTTTCATAACAGTGGAGCTTCATTCCACATGTCAGGTGACAAGAATATTTTCAGTACCTTGGAGGAGAAGGATTTCCATATGCAGATCGAGATGGGCGATGATGGAAAGTACAATGTTTTAGGTGAAGGTACGGTTGTGTTTCAGAGGGAGCATGGAGCTACCCTCACCCTGACTCACGTAAAGTATGTACCAGGTCTGAAGAAGAATCTTGTGTTTGTCGCTCTACTAGAAGATAAAGGCTACGATGTAGTCTTTAGTAAAGGAAAGGTATTCCTGAGGCATATCGGTACTGGACAGACCAAGCGAATTGGGATTCGAGTAAAGAATCTCTACAAGTTGGAGGTAGATGATTATGCTGCTTTGAGTTCCAAAGCTGAGATGGTGTAGAGCCAAGATGTTGGCGAGCTATTGCATAGAAGACTGGGCCACTTGCACCATGGAGCCGTGAAGATCATGCAACAAATTTCTACAGAACTTCCCAAGGGAAAACTAGAGCAGAGGAATACATGCAAAGGTTGTACCTTGGGTAAGTATGTGAAATCTTCCTTTCCGGATCGAGACAGTAGAGCTGGAGCAATCCTAGAGCGAGTTCACTCAGATGTTTGTGGACCTTTCTCTACAACCTCCACCGCTAAACAAAGGTACTATGTTAGACTTTAAGCTTCTGTGGTAGCTTTTTGGAGTAGATCTGGATTATCCACAGTATTATGTTCATTCTGTCGACGTTTCGAACCCCAAAGGGGGTCCATCATCAGGACCAAAATTGATAGAATATGAATGATAGTTCCTTGAGAGAAGAATCTTCCGACCAAAGTATATATAAACCTAGAAATTGATAAATTTTTATAGAAGCCGTCCTTTACATATATGAATTATTTTATTTTTAATTTTAATTTATTATAATAATTTTAGTTTAATTATTTTAATTTTGATTATTCTAGCTTTAGTTATTTTAATTATTTGATTTTAATTACATGTTAAGTTAATTAATTAATTAATTCATAATCCTTAATAAATACTAATTGTAAGTTTATTTTTATGATGTAATGTAATTTTATTATTTTTATAATTAGAAATAAAATAAATTAAAATAAAACTAATTATAAAAATAATAAAATTACATTACCTCATAAAAATAAACTTACAATTAGTATTTATTAAGGATTATGAATTAATTAATTAATTTATTTAACATATAATTAAAATCAAATAATTAAAACAATTAAAATAACTAAAGCTAGAATAATCAAAATTAAAATAATTAAACTAAAATTATTATAATAAATTAAAAATAAAAATAAAATAATTCATATATGTAAGGGTCGGCTTCTATAAAAATTTATCAATTACTAGGTTTATATATACTCTGGTCGGAAGATTCTTCTCTCAAGGAACTATCATTCATATTCTATCAATTTTGGTCCTGATGATGGACCCCCTTTGGGGTTCGAAACGTTGACAAAATGAACATAATACTGTGGATAATCCGAATCATGCTACTCCAGATACTATGTTATTTTTATTGATGATTTTTCTCGTAGATGCTGGATATACTTTATGCAAAAGAAGGATCATACTTTCTTGAGGTTTTGTGAGTTTAAAGCCTTGGCAGAGAAAGAATCTGGAAAGAAAATAAAATCCTTGCGTAGCGACAATGGTGGAGAGTATGTCTCCCAACAATTTAAAGACTTTTGCGCTGTAGAAGGAATTAAACGAGAATTGACGGCACCCCATAACCCACAGCAGAATGGGGTGGCCGAAAGGAAGAATAGATCGATTGTGGGAGCAGCTTGAGCAATGTTGCATGAATGAAGCCTACCACTGCATTTGTGGGCTGAGGCATGCAATATAGCAGTATACTTGCAGAAAAAAAGCCCACACCGTATACTGGGAATGAAGACACCTATGGAGGCCTTTTCTAGGAAGCGACTAGATGTGAGTCACTTCCAAATCTTTGGATCATCAGTTTACTATCATGTGACCAAAGATGCCCGGAAGAAGCTGGATCCAACAGCTGAGTTGGGAACACTTGTGGGGTACACGGATACATGCCACAACTATTAGGTGTACCTACCTACCAGTCAGAGGACAGTGGTACGCAGGGATCTGAAGTTCGACAAGCAGAAAACCATGCGATTATCACTTGAGAGGGAGCTCAAGTTGCATGTAGAGGAGGAACTTCCAGTTCCTAAGGAGGAGGAGCCTTATATTGATGCGGAGCAGCTGCATGCAGAGGATCGAGAGTGGAGACATCCACTCATGCTGAGACTTCCAGAGATGGGCGGAAATGCTCAAGGGAAGCTGACAGGTTGATGTTGGATTCGCGGGAGAATGTGGGACAACCATCTTCTCAGCACAAACAGAGGAGGTCGCCCAAGCGGTACACTGGGTACATGGCCCTAGTTGGGGAGTGTGTAAATACCAAACCTTCTTCATTCGAGGAGGCAGTGTAGCAATGAGTCTGAGTTGATGCAATGGTAGAGGAGTACGACTCTATCATTCGGAATAGTGTGTGGGATCTTGTCCCAAGACCTCAGGGTAAGTTAGTGGTGAGTTCCAGATGGCTTTATAAGGTAAAGCAGGCAGCTGATGGCAGTGTTGAGAAACATAAGGCAAGGTTTGTTGCCCGAGGTTTCTCACAGGTCGAGGGGATCGACTACGATGAGACCATTGCTCCTATAGCAAGGTACTCATCTATCAGGTCAATGTTGGCACTATCATCTCAGATGGGTTGGAAGATCCATCAGATGGACGTGAAGACAACATTCCTCAATGGGAAGATTGAGGAGGAGGTGTACATTGAGCAGCCAAAGGTTTTGAGACCTTTGATCGTGAGTCGCATGTGTGCCGACTCAAGAGGGATTTGTATGGGCTGAAGCAAGCACCCTGTGCTTGGTACACCAGGATCGATAGTTATTTCATCGGGTTGGGCTTCACCAAGAGTGAAGCAGATGCAAACCTTTACCACATCATGGTAGAAGGTAAACCATTGATCATTGTTCTTTATGTCGATGATCTGATTTTGATAGGTGATGATTAGCTGATACAGTCTTGCAAGGAGGACCTTGCAAGAGAGTTCAAAATCAAAGACATGGGTCTTATGCACTACTTTCTAGGCATGGAGGTGTGGCAGAAAGATGGTGAAGTATTTGTGTCTCAAGGCAAGTATGCCAATGAGATACTTAGGCGCTTTCACATGGAGAAGTGCAAACCCATGCAAAATCCTCTTTCTGGGAACTGGAGGAAGGAGGATGCTACTTCAGGTGAGGTAGTAGTTGCTACTATTTATCAGCAGCTGGTGGGTTCACTTATGTATTTGGTGAACACACGACCCGACTTATGCTTTGTGGTGAACCAGCTAAGTCAAGCTATGGTTCAGCCTACCGAGCTGTTTTGGAAGGTAGCGAAGCATGTGTTAAGATACCTCAGAGGCACATCTCAGTTTGGATTATGGTACAGACAGACATAGGGAGTGAAGCTTCAGGGCTTCACAGATGCGGATTGGGCAGGAAGTCCATCAGACTGGAAGAGCACTTCTGGAAGAATCTTCAACCTTAATTTAGCTGCAGTTTCCTGGTACATCAGGAAACAGAGATCAGTTGCACTTAGCTCAACAGAGGTTGAATACATGGCTGCTAGTCAGACTATATGTGAGGCCATTTGGATGCGGAAGATTCTAGTGGGATTGTTTGGTCAGAGGATGGATCCAACCATGATCTACTGCGATAGTCAGAGTTGTATCAAACTCTTTGAGAATCCTGTTTTTCATGACAGGTCCAAGCACATTGATATCCAATATCACCATCTTCGAGACTATGTGGTCGAGAGGATCATGTTGTTGCTGTATGTTTCGACCAAGGAACAAGATGCAGATATTTTGACGAAGGCATTGTCAAAATGCAAGTTCAAGTTCCACAGAGATAGGATTGGGGTTACTGATAATCCCTTTCTTCTTGAGAGGGAGTGTTGAAAATAGCAACAAGAAATGCTAAATATAGAAGTGATAAATTTAGTACTGCTATAAATAGCATTTCGGGATACCTTCCTATTTTAGTTAGTCCCTAAACTAAAATAGAGAAGTAAAATTCGAATTTGATCTGAGCAGCTGTTTGTAAAATAATTAATTAATTCACCATGAGTTAATTAGTTGAAGAAAATCAAACATGAAGTCTATGTGGGGACATGCAACGATTTCTCCATTGGTTGAGGAATTTATCCATTAGTTAAAGAGATAAGGATGGGTTTTATTTAGTTGGCTCAGTTAATTGAGTCAAGTCTAGTTAGATTAATATAAACAGTTTGTTGAATTAATTGTGAGTTTAGTTAGTTAATGCATGCATGCATGTAACTGCTACACTTCAGATAACTGAATATTCTCTCATAAATAACTCATGCATGTTAGTTCAGACAGAGACCCAGTTGAGATCATATGGAGGGAGTGTACTATCAGTTGCAAGAATATTCCATTGTGAATATCTCTTGCATGCAGAAGGAATTCATTCTTTGGAGATTGCGCAGTTACTTCTTCAGTTTTTGTGAGTGTGATGAGGCCAATTCACACATGTGGCATCACTGGACCCCAAGAAAAACTGCTCAAGGAAATAGGAGGCTTGGAGGGCTTGAGGAGGACATATGTTGTGTCTATTCAGTTTGTGAGCTGTTTTTTTTTATTGCAGAGAAAGTAGGATAGTTTGAGACCTGATTATTTTTGTAACTTGAACATATTTCCACTTGTATGATAATACAGAGATTGGGGTTTTAGGCCGAGGCTTTTCCTGGGTTATTTCTTCTGTGTTATGTGTGATTGATTTCTCATTCTCAGTTTTATGTGTTCTCATTGATCTTGCTCATATTCGATTAAGCTTCCACAAAGTTTGTTGTAGAAGTAGATCTTGTATTTTGCTTTAGTATATTGCATAATTTTTTGATCTACAGCGGGAATTTCTACAGGTACAACTTAAGGCCTATTGGACCTTTCCTAGGCACATTTAACCTTTCCTTATACACTTAATAATGTAATTTTTAGCTTTAATATGTTCTTAGTATAGTTAAGAGATGATTTTCATATCTTGTGTGCCTAATGCATTTATTGTGTAGGATATTGAGAATATTTGATGCAGATCACACATGAGTACATCTAAGAGAAAAATATGGGGCTTGTCCCCTGCTGGAGGATGGTCAAAATGGTTGGATCAAGGCCATTATCACTCCCTTGTAGTTGTAAAGTCATCACATAACCATATCCTATTTTCTAGGTTTTTTGGAGAGAAGCAACCCTCTCTTCAAGGAGGTTTCCCCTCACCTTTTTTGTGTATAAATAAGGGACTTGAGTAGCCCATTATGGATTCAAACTTATGGACATTATAGTCAATAGTAGTGAAGGTTTCTTTCCTATTATTTCAGTTTTGTAATAGTTCATGTATGAGGACATTACATGATTAATGAGAAGAACTCTTTGGTATCTAGACCAATTTTTCCTTAGGGACCTAATTCTCCATGCTTTAGGGCATGTTACGGCTCAAACTAGAAGGGGACCTAAGGGGGGTCCCTAAAGGAAAAATGTTAGGCCAAGGGAAACAAATGGAGACTTAGCCCATTGTCACCTCAGCTAAGGCTCCCTTCTATTTACAGACTTTCATCGATGGGAGTAGACTTGATATGTATGGAGTCATCGATGAAGGATAAGTCAATGGATATGAGTGACCCAAATAAACCCTTTCCCAAAAGAGTTTAAAGGATGGAACTTGCTTTCTTTCTAAGCAAGGTACTATGTATTCCAAGGAAAGGAAGAGAGGCTTTGAGGGTTAGGTTTACGGGATACGACTTGTGAAGGGGTTCCCCAACCTAAAATCCTTGTTATAATTGGTATCCCGGATGGTTCTTGATGAATGATATTTCAAAGGAGTGGGACCATACAGGGCCAAGTGGACTCGGTCTAGTGTATGAGGAAAGTATGTAGCAACCAATGATATTCTTACCCTAGACAAGGTGGGCGAAAGGATCAAAGAAATAATTTCACTTGAAGATGTTGTTTTAACCCTATGAGGTAGTAACCTTGGGGATGGCAGGGCAAGTTTTGATCTCGAAGCTAGGGCTTGGATTTTATCCCAATTCCACTATTAGAATGGCTTCAAAACTAGAGGAAATCTTGAGGAAAGGCTAGCGCAGCAGACCTAAGGAGATCAAACTTTTTTGGTGGGTAGTTGGTCAAGAAATTGATGCCCTAGGTACCCCAACTTGGCTAAACCCGGAAGGAGGTGAAAGAATATGATTTTTAGTAACCCCCCTTAGTATATCAATGCCTTAATCATTGGGAGAATGGATTCTATGATGAATATGAGTAGTATTTCTTGGTTCTGAGTCAAGGAGGCCTCAAGATTACTTCGCTAGCCTTTATAGGTCAAGAAGAAGCAAACTTGTAGCTTTTGTACTTCGATGTGCAAAAGGAATGGATTATCAAGGTCAAATTTATTAATATAATTACCCCTATGAGATTTATCTCATATTACATGGCCCATACATTGAGAGATGTTATAATAGAGACAAATTCCACAATTTTAAGCAATAAATGCATGCAGCAATTAGCCCTAAAATATTGAAAATCCCATTCCCACTTATATAACAAAAGTAAACAAGAATAAAATAAAAAATCATGTACTTACATGTCACAAAGTATATCCAACCATTCACAATTGACAAGAGAGAAGCTCCAAGAGAATATAGACCAATATCCACGCATCAAAATTCATCCATAAAGCTCCAATTCATCCACTAATAAAAAGTGCGAAATTCTCAAGGGAGAGAAGAGATCCGATCCAAAGTGATGATGAGAAATGAACTCATCTCACTTGTATTTATACATTACTTAGGAGTTTGAATTAGCCTCCTTGGCCTACAAAATCCCCAAAAATAAAATAATGTTCTAATAATTCAACTTTTGGTGACAAACCCACCAAACTAGATCATAAATGAAAGAGTAAGCCTCTCAAGAGGTCAAATAATAATCTATGCATGTAGTAGGGCCCTTTAATAGGCCTAATGAGGTCCATGGGTGTCACAATGAAGAATAGGACCTTCAAAAGCAGTGGATAAGGGGTTGGCCCCTTGTAATAACCTGTGGTGCTCCAAATGACATGGGTTCCAAACAAATCGAAGATGCTTGTAGATCGCCTACAAGGTCTAGGATGATTGTGTAGGTGATGCCACATCGGCATGCAAGTCTTGGATCATCTCCTAAGTGTATGGTGTAGATATGGGGCCAGCTGGGCATGTTGGATCAGGTGCATCCTCCTCATCCAATAAGTGAGCCATGAGCAATATCTGAATGGATGTGGGGATCCATGTACTACAATCTGCTATTGTGGAGGCCCATGGCTCTCAACACCCACCCTACATGTGCCAATGTAGCCCTCTGGAGGATTAGGACCTCGTATAGGGAGACCAAACCTAATATGGAAACCATCTGCAATCCTGCATAAGATCCAATGCGTCCCTTAACCTTCCAAAACAACAAGTCATTAAAGAAATTGAGTAAATGAGCTTACCAATCATGGACCATAGGTGGGGACTTCATAATGCCATTCCCTTCCATAATGGGCTTTGGGATGTGCCAATGTCTCGTAAACTCCAAATGGGGTTAACCAATGATCCTATTAGGCAGTTCCTACTTCTAAATGGGATAATATAGTCAAGGTACATCCTTCAAAAGGTGGTGGCATGTGATAGATAGGTGAATGAATTGGGGAAGGAGGAGGGGGAGCCCTAGGTCACATGTTGGGATACAAGGGTAGCTAATAAGAGGGGAGCCCACACTTGGGTTTATAATGTATAGGAGGGAGCAATCATGGTAGATGAGGTACCCCGACCTTGATTTTTCCACCCTTATTTATATTCCTTTTTCCTTTTTATGATTTTCTTAGATTAACTACTCGAGGCTTAAGGGATAAGAGCATGATGTATAAGATATAGCAGTGACTACCCCCCTTTAAGGTGGGTGGTTCATTTCCCACCAGGGGTTGGGACAATCATGGGCTCCTATATGATGAAGGAGGCTCATAGAACCTGTAGAAACCAGGGTGATGGCCATGATGAGTGGGTAGAGATCATGTATTGGCTTTTGCCCACATGTTAAATGTGTTTGTCCCAACCATATTTTGCATTTTATGGTACATTTTCCTATTGAATGTGGCCATATATGCTTGTATCTTTATTTTTAGCTGCATCAACCTTTGAGCTTCATTCCAGGCCATGGCCCAAGTTGTGGGCAAAGGGAAGGGGAATGTTAACTTGATGTGGACCCAATGGGGGATTGTGGACCCAAGTGGGAGAAATGATGAATGGGATAATAATGAGTGGAAATAGGGTAATATAAGTAGATAAGGGAGAGGGACTACGCAACCAAAATCGGGGTTTCCCATGAAATACCATCGCTAAAGTGAAATGGTCAGTAAAATAGATTGCATGGGACTAGGATGCAAGGTTAATATCCAAAAGAGGGCTAGGGGACAAGGGCACAGACCTAACCCATTATTTCCACTAAATCCCCTCGTTAATCCATGCCCAAAAGTGTCCATGGTAAGCAAACTACAATAATCAATTACCAAATGACAAGGCATACCTTTAGGTTCGGGAGGCCCACCTTCAAACATACGATCATGGTAGATGGGTGAGGGACCACATGGTTACCTCAGGTGGTGGAGAAAAGGCATAATGGGCTAGCTAGTGGTTGCAAGGGGTTGCTGGTTTCTGGTTAAGGACCATCTTGGAGAAAAAAGAGTATCCTAGGGATATCACCCACAAAATGGTGGGTAACATCTAGCTCCAACTGGGACGTGATCTCTCGAAGAAATGGATGAAGCTACTAAAACGTTAGGTCATGAGAAATCTAGCAATCTCTTAGTTACTGTAGACCTGTCACCTACACATACAATAGATGGAAAAACATGGGGCAACATGCTTTCATGGTGTCTTGTGATCGCACATGCTATATTGTAGGCCATCAAATCAACAGAAGATAAAATATGCAAATTTTAATTTAGATGCATCTAATCTACCATGAGAAATATCATATGATGTTAGTTCTAATGAGAAAATGAGAATGCAATGCATCCTATCCTAACATGCATATAGTAAGGCTAACACTAAGTGTAATCATAAAGACAATGCAACCAAAATATCATCAATTCAATATAAACATTCCTGCCTATATGATTACTCATGCAACATGTCTCAAAGCGAATGCAAACCCAAACACATGGAGGATGTTTTGGCCAAGAGTCGGGAAAATATGATTCCCACATATGGATGATTATGTGAGAAGAGGTGAGAAAAGGATGTGATCTAGTGCATGAGATCTTCTCTTGCAACCAAGATATAGAGATGTCAAAAATCAAGCTAATAAACTTTCGATGGATGGCGACCTCCGTCATATCACTTCCATCATTGTCCTTGTTATTTATGTCATGGATTATGGCCTTCATCGGGTTATGATTAGCAGGAAAGGGAGGTCGATGAGATAGAGAAACACAAGTAGGTTGCACATGACGATTACACTAGAGAGGGGAGACTATGGAGGATCAAAACCTTGAGGGTGCATCCAAGGAGGAAAAGTATAATCAATGATGGTCTTTTCCTTGATACAATACTCGGTATGTGGAAAGGGCTCACTATTACTTGAGATCTTATGACTAGGGATGAGGGAATCACTTTATGAAGACTACAGATGATGACCAATAGGAAAAAGGGAGAAAGAAGCATTGTATTCAATGGGATTTTTCTTTCCCAAGATCATAATCTAAAGGCTCAAGTGATTTGAACATAGAATCATACTAAAGAGAAGTGGGAGCCTTATCAATTTCCTTAGTATCAAATATTGGGTCTCTCCTAAAAGGAAAATCTCTTTCGGAAAAGGAAAATGAATATTCTACTTCCCAAGGGTATCAATGGGTATGTCATCATAAATAGTGCACGAGGGGAAGGGAATACCAATCTCATCCTCATCCTCCTTATCGGTGTCATAAATGGGAGCACAATCAAATTGAGGACCAACAATTTCCCATTTCTCCTTCATAATATTCAATGTCATCTTTCAAGGGGAAAATGGGATCATGTGTCTCAAGGTTTTCAAAAGAGGATTCATCAGGAGTAATATCCTTGAGAAAAGTAAGTTTGGTCTCAATTTCACTTTCCATAAAGTCATCCTTCCCAACACGTGTCCTCAAAATCATCATTTTCATCATGATGTGGACCCAAGGAGTACTCATCTTCTTGCTCATTAACTAGATTCTTAATGTCTTGATGATGCTCGATGAAGGCTTCCTCTTGGATGATTAATGCAGGGTGTACTTGAAAATGTATAAGAAAACCATCAACAAACTCTTCAATAGATGAGATGCTCCTAGGTTCATGATCATGGAGCCATGAGTTATGACCGTCGAGAGATCCCATGAACAATAAAATAAGGACATCTTGGTGGACAACCTTCTCTCTTGAAGTATGTGCATTAAATCTCTCTATGTGGTCAATTGCAGAGAGTGGATCACCATCAAACACAGGCACCCCACGTACCATCCTTCTTGCAACATGATTAAGATGCCCAGGGATGCTAGCAATGTACAAAGTGGGAAATTTATCAAAGAATGATAACCTATTTGAGGTATACATGAAAAATATGTGGGATTCTCCATGGTGAAATTAAAAATGCCTAGAAAAATGATTTATTCACCCTATTAGCATTGACCTTAGAGTTCAATGAAGAACTAGGGCTTTGTTCTTCCAATGGAGTCTCCGATAATGATATGTCAATATTTCATATGGAGAACAAAACACACGTTTCATGTCCCCGTCAATGGTGCCAAAATGTTACCGTTCAAACTAGTAGGGGACCTAAGGGGGATCCGTAAAGGGAAAATGTTAGGCCAAAGACAACAAATGGAGACTAAGCCCACTGTCACCTCAGCTAAGACTCCGTTCTATTTATGGACTTTCACCGATGGGAGGAGACTTGGTATGTATGGAGTCACCAATGAAGGATAAGTAAATGGCTATGAATGACCCAAATAAACCCTTTCCTAGAAGAGATTGAAGGATGGAACTTGCTTTCTTTCTAAGCAAGGTACTATGGATTCTAGGGAAAGGAAGAAAGGGTTTTAGGGTTAGGTTTATGGGATAAGACTTGTGAAGGAGTTCCCCAATCCCTAAATTCCTTGTTAGAATTGGTATCCCATATGGTTCTTGAAGAATGATCTTTCAAATCATTGAGACCACACGGGGCCAAGTGGACCCAGTCTAGCGTATGAGGAAATTATGTAGCAACCAATGATATTCTTACCCTAGACAAGGTGGGGGAAAGGATCAAATAAATAATTCACTTGAAGATGTTGTTTTGACCCTATGAGGTACTAGCCTTGGGATGGCAGGGAAAGTTTTGATCCCGAAGTTAGGGCTTGGATTTTATCCCAATTTCACCGTCAGAATGACTTCAAAATTGGAGGAAAGCTTGAGGAAATGCCAACACATGAGACTGAAGAAGAATCACAAAGCCATATAACCATATGCATAGAAAATTAACACACAAAAATCAAACTAGCAGAAAAGGCGGAGAGCCATCATGTGGTCTGTCATACTCATGTAATTCTCATTATTCAAATAATTTAATAATACATTTAAATATATGAGTAAGTGGTCTTAAGATATTGCGTCTATCTTAGACTCACTTGGTTGAGACAATTTCTCAACTTACACACTAATTTAGGAGAGCTAGTTGGAGAGAATCTCTCATCCAAACTAGACTCCTTAGTTTGAAGAATTCTCATGATTTTATTTGTTTAATTTAATAATTGGATTTATTATTGATTTTTAAGAGAGTAAGGCTAACATTACCCCCCCCCCCCCTCACAATGATAAATCCAAAAAGAACAAGGAACCATCTTCCAAGTTCTCAAGTTGATCCTCAAAAACCATTTGCCTGAAAAACCGCCAAAGCTGGATGCTAAAAAAAACTCAAATCTAAAGAGAACATGAATCAGCTGCATGTCTGATTCATCTCTGAATGTCACTTGACAACTCCATCATGTGCCTAGCCACAAAAGGATCCAACTGTCCTTTTCTTGAAAACAACATCTAGTGTCCACTGACACAATTTGATGAACGCCCACTGAAGTATTTGCTGATGATGATCGCTCACTGGCTGATGAAGATGCCCATTGGCTGCTTCGCTGATGTTGTCAAGACTTTCAGTCTAACAACCACTTGTCAATTTGATTGACATTTTCCACCCTTTGTCAACTGAAAGGAGAGGCAATCTTCTCCAAATTATATCTAAACTCCCCCCCTGTAGGTGGAGGAGTATTTCACTGGTGTACTCCCCCGATCAACTGCACGAGAGTACCATCTTCATTTGATTGTTGGCTGCAATATGTGTGAGTGAATCTGGTTGTAAAACTTGTACAATCTTATGGCTGTGGATGACCATAACTAGGGATCAATCCATGAATAATTTATCTTCAATCTGGCTTATTGTTGTTGGTTGCAACATTTCTCTGATGTATGATTTGACTTGCCATAATGGCTACAAGGATGGAGATCAACATATTGTTTTTCTAGATGACCGGTTCTTTGACAATGATAACATTTTGGTTTCTCTGCAACTTGAGTTTGTGTGCATTGACATTGGTCTGCAAATTGCTGAGAATTTGCTGAGGTGATTTGTTCAAGTAATCTGGCACTGACGAAATGAATGGGCTTTGAATAATCAAGGATATGTAAGTTGTCGTTATCTTTGACATATCCTAAGCCGCGTCGATTTTGATTACTTTGAATTTCTTCCCATCGCTTGATGATGGGTTTGGAAGAAATTTGAACTCGAACAACTTCAACACTTGAAGATGGTTGGATGAATGAAGTCGAATGATCAGTTGTCTCTGGATTGGTCAAAGACTTGGAAGCAACACGCTTCTCTTGCAACTCATTTCTCTGCAGTTGCAACTCTAGTCGAAGGAACTCAATTGTTTCATGTGCATGTTGAATATGCAATTGAATGTCAGCAAGAGTGGTTTTGCTGATGTGCACCATGTCACCAACTGATGATAACATTAAATTGTTAATAATTTGGGACAATTGAATGTGTGTCGTGATGTTGCTTTGCTTACTTTGAAGTTAGGCTCGCTTGTCGTAGAAGTCGTGCTTGAAAAACTTGCTCACTTGAGTCCATTACTGAAATGACACGCTCACTTGTACTGGTTGTTGATTGCTGATGCTTTTAAACACTCACTTGAACTGCTGATTGTACGCTCGCTTGATGATTGGTTTGAGTGACATGCTCACTTGATTTATCACTTATTGCTCACTTGAAGAGTGGAATACTATGATTCACACTCGTTTGACGATGATTTCTTGCTTGAAGTTGCTTGATTGATTATTGACACTTTGTGCTTTCTTGAATGTACTCACTGAATGTGATGATTTGTAAAAAAAGGAAAGGGTGTCGAACACTGTCGAAAATGCACCCAAGATACAGATGACAAGTTCAATCTTGATGACTTAGTTGAAGACTTACTTGACTTAATGTATTCACCTTAACAAGTCAAATTAGGGTGTTGGTTACAATCAAGAATGCACCCATACAATTCAGTTAAAAAATGTTTATCTGCAAGTGATACAAGAAGTGTCGATGATGTTGATGTTGTCTTGGCTTGAAATAATTGATTTTGTAGCATCCTTAACTTGATGGCGTGAATTAGCTGTTGTGAAATGTTGTTGCAGAATATTACTTTTATCAAGTCGATGATGTGACGCTTTGTGCTTATGAACTTAATTGATTATGGGAGCTTTGATTTCAGGAGCTTGATCGATGACTTGTATATGTAAACTTCCTTATGTGCATGTAGTCATTTTGTTTAAGCATAATAAAGAGAGTGTTTTACAAATTCGACTCAAATCATGCAAGCACATTTACGACATAGAGTGTACCTATGATCCCCTTATTCAATTTCAGGTGGATCTAGGACACGATCACCACAAAAAGATATGTTTTTATTAACCTTCAATATACATCATCATGACAATGACTTCTGTGAGACGTCTCAAGCATAGAGTGAGAACTCCTTGGCGTCAAATTGTCTTCAAAAAACTGTCTGTAGTGACTCAATCACTCTCAAAGTAAAAGATTACTTTGGATTATAATAATGTCTTTCACCCAAACAAATTCACTTATCGCTCCAAATACTGAATATACATCTTATGTCTTCATAAAATCACTTATTACTCCATTACACAATTTTTTTTTACAAATACTCCGTATCTCTCCAAAATGTACAAAAATCACTTCTCACTCCAAAAAAAACTTATCACTCCAAAATATTAAAACATGCCATTTTCCAGGGACATTGAAAAGTCCAAATACACTTTGACTTTGATTTCCATTTAAGCTAGTTTCCATGATAATCATAGCAAATATGATACCAGAGAAGCCAATGGTACACTCATCCATAAAGAAGGGATAAGGATGGACTGGGTTGTGTGCTGCCAAATAATCAATGAGAAGATGCAAAACCACATTGCAGGTAGCTTAGCAACAATGTGACATGCAAGTATCGAACTGATCCCGTAATTCGCTCTAGCCCACTGCCAAGAGGCACCAAGGCCATCATATTGAACAGAACATGCAGCACCGAACCATGAAATACCACAGAGGTGTAGATCCTATACACTTGCAACCGTAAAACTAACTGTGCTGGCCAGAAACAGATCTCATAAAAGGAATCATATCCAACCAGTAGGCATATCAAGTAAATAATACCACAAACAGCCACCAATCCATATGTGATAAACGGAACTCAGCTTCTGATTGTAGCGTTGTTTACTTCATTTATGCTAATCAAAGCTATGAAAAAACTCCAGTAAAAGCACCAACAAGCTACTCAACATCGAACACCCAAATTAACTATGAAGTCGTGTAGTCCATTTACCATAATATCGTTAATCCTCGCCACTAGCATCCTCCCATTCATTACATATGCCCTGCAACTAGTCCAGTTGAAATATCCATGCAATCCTCATGCTACTAAAACAAAATCCTATGCTTTCCGTAACACATCTCTCCCAATAAAAACTCGCTTTGAAGACTTAATAAAACAACTGACATTGCACGAGAAAGTGGGGCAGCTCTTGACCTCGGATGAAGAAATAGCAAGACAGGGAAAACCCAGTCACAAATGGTGGTCTGAGTCCCTCCATGGCATTACAATTAATGGAACAGGGGTTCATTTCAATGGAGCCATCAAATGTTAGGATGATGCAATGGGGAAGACCGCAGGAAGTTGGTGCAAACAGTTCGCAACTTCCACACCCATTTTTCTTGAGGTATCGGCCGATATGGGACAAATTATATTTGATTGATCTTCAATCAAAATAGAACCCTCTGTAATCATAACTCTCCATAGAAAATTTCATTAGACTCTGTCTTTATTACAAATAAAGTTGGGTTTCCATGCCATTTTAGGAGGTTTTCCTCCCAAGGTTGAAATTATCACCGACTCAAGGAAATAATAAGCAACCTTTTACTCCTCAGCGTCGATCAAATTGAACCTTGTGAACGTTTTCAAGTAATTTTACCAGCAGACAGAAGAAAAATTCTCACTATATTTAGCTTCCACAAACAATCCTCAGAGTTGCCTATCCAAGGAACATAATTCTCTTCAGATCTTTACCAGGCGATTTGTATACTGCTTAATCTATAAATCGAAGAATTACACGAATTCAACCATGCTCCTTGGCCAACAGACTTCATAAAAGAAAAGAAAAAAGTAGTGATTCACTGAGGCCATCCAATTCAACACTCGCTTCAAAACAAACAATCCCTGTACCGTGTTTTGTTTCTTCAAACAACAACTTTATGCATCATTCATGCAATAGTCAACTCCATTCGATAGCCTTAAAGATGTTGGTCCATCCAAATCATGCAGCTACTCATGCAATTGCCGAAGATCAAACTTTTCTGGTGGCTAGCTTGTCAAGAAATTGATGCCTAGGTACCCCAACTTGGCTAGACCTGGAAGGAGGTGAAAGAATATGATTTTTAGTAACCACCCTTGGTAGATCAGTGCCTTAATCCTTGGGAGAATGGATTCTATGATGAATATGAGTATGATTTCTTGGTTCCTTGTCAAGGAGGCCTCAAGATCACTTCACTAGTCTTTCTAGGTCAAGAATAAGCAACCTTGCAGCTTTTATGCTTTTATTTGAAAAAGGAATGGCTTATCAAGGTAAAATTCATTAATAGAATTACCCTTAGGATATTTCGCTCCTATTACATGGCCCATACATTGAGATATGTTATAATAAAGACAAATTCCACAATTTTAAGCAGTAAATGCATGCAACAATTAGCCCTAGAACAACAAAAATCCCAATCCAACGTATATGACAAAAATAATCAAGAATAAAATAAAAAAGCATGTACTTACATGTAACAGAGTATATCCAATCATTTACAATTGGCAAGAGAGAAGCTCCAAGAGAAGATAGACCAATATCCACACATCAAAATTCATCGATAAAGCTCCAATTCATCCACTAAGAAAAAGTGTGAAATTCTCAAGAGAGAGAAGAGATCCAATCCAAAGTGATGATGAGAAATGAACTCATATCACTTGTATTTATACACAACTTAGGAGTTCGAATTAGCCTCCTTGGCCTGCATAAGGCCCAAAAATAAAATAATGTTTTAATAATTCAACTTTTGGTGACAAACCCACCAAACTAGCTCATAAATTAAAGAGTAAGCCTCTTAAGAGGTCAAATAATAATCTATGCATGTGATAGGCCCCTCTCAGATGCCTAATGAGGTCCATGGATGCCACAATGAAGAATAGGACATTCAAAATCAGTGGACAAGGGGTTGGCCCCTTGTAATAACATGTGGTGCTCCAAATGGCATGTGGTGGCAAACAAGTGTCCTCATGGGTCTCCAAGTAAATTAAAGATGCTTGTAGATCACCTGCAAGGGCTAGGATGATGGTGGAAGTGATGCCACATCATCGTGCAAGTCCTATATCATATACCAAGTGTATGGTGTAGATATGGGGCCAACTGGGCATGATGGATCAAGAACATCCTCCTCGTCCAATAAGTGAACCACTGTAACGACCCTCATGAAAATTCCATGTAATAAAAGTTAATAAAGGCAAAAACAATAACCATGGTTGATGCGACACTTATTCCAAGTTGAATGTTGGGAAAACGTCCTAATGTGGGTGTTCATTTGTTTAGTATGGCTAAAGGAAATTGACAAAGGCTTTGGAAAGGAAAAATGGATTTTTTGGTACATTTATTTATGAAAATAATGGAAATTAGGAGAAAAGGAAGGTGAAAGGTCACAGGTTGTATGTGAGGAGGAAAATAATGGAAAATGAAGACAATAGAGACCTAATTGATAAAAAGGATTCTGAGGATCAGTTTGTAACATTTTTTCAGTTCAGTTTTGGAGCCCTCTCATTATTCTCTCTATCTCTCTCTCACTCTTGGACATTTTTCTTAGAGCATTTTGGTATTGGATCAAGAAAGGCAAAGAAGGTAAGAGGAAGCAAACATCAAGGAATGAAGAGTAGGATCAAGCAACTACAACATTATTCTTTGCATGTATCGATTTATGTGTGTATTTTCCTTGCTATATTGAGCATGCATGGTATTGCATGTGGTTCTTTTGTTGTTATGGCATGGGTTTTCTAGGTGTGACAGTGTTTTCAGCCTAGACTTGCCATTTCCGGAAAGCCATGGTTTGATGGGGTTCTCATTTTTTGGTTGAGCTGGATCGCAGGATGGATTCGTAGCTAAGTGAGGTGGACCTCCAAATGATAGAGCACATGGCCTAGTGGTCCCTGAACCGGACTGTGGATCACGATAAAACCACTGCCCTAGTAACCCCTGAGCTAGACTGTGGGTTGCAGTAAAGCCAAGATTGTGTTACCTCAGTGGGCTAGGAATCCTTGCTGGTGAATGGCAGGATATACAGTAAATCCAAGAGGTGGATTTCTCTCCATTGGGCCTAGTAATCCTGGGTTGAGATATGTAGTAAAGCCTAGAGAGTGGATCTCAGTTTAGGGCCTAATGATCCGGTGTGGATTACGGTAAAGATTGAGAGACTAGGAGACAGGAAAATTCCTCACGTGTAGGTGGAGAAATCTGATTGCATCCATGCTTGTTGGCTTAGTGATTGAGTGGAGATCACAATAAAGCCTATTATTACATGTTTATTGTGTTAGTCTAGTGATCCATTATAGATTACAGTAAATCCTGGTTTCTATTGATGAGGGTGAGGTGGTTTAGCCTCAGGATTCCCTAGTTGATTCTTTTGGTTTGAGTCCCACCTTCATGCTTGTAATATGTCATGGGGGTGAATGGCTGAAGAGATATTTGGCTCGGCCATTCTATGATCGGGTGGAACATGGTTAGTCCCATCCTGGGTTTGGATTTTGCATCATCAATATGAGGTTATTTCTCCTTGTATTTCTATCAGTATTATACTGGTTTATATGCGGATCATATGACTGTGATTTCCTTTTTATTTCTGTGGCATTATGTTGGCTATGTATATATTTTATGACGGTGGCTATGTATGGATCTCATCATGTTTTTACTTGTAAATTAATGAACAATGTATATATGACCTAACAGATGATAATACAGCAAATTATATAAGGGAACAATGCTTCTTAGTGATTCTCAGATAAGTATGAGATCCCTATGATTAAATCTATTGTTTACACCTGTAGAGTACATATGTGTGATATGTTTGATGAAATGCTTGTCATGGCTAATAGGGGTTCGGTTAAGGGATTGTTCAAGTAATTACATTTGCATCATTGTTTCCCTATTATATTTATGTCCTAAAGGTGTCATTCAATTTTGGGTAGTGACCTGAACTCTGGGCCTGAAAAAGTGGCTCAAATCTTGGGGACGTTGGCACAACACTAAGAAAAATAGTCCTTGGACCCTAGCATGCCTTGGCATGAGAGCGTCCAGAGCCTCTTGTACGATGTCAGGTCCATATCAAGGGAGTGTCGAGAGCCTCTTGGATGTTGTCAGCTCAATATCATGGGAGCGTGGGGGGTCAAGTGGTTTAAAACCTTAGTGGGACCCAGGGTCTAGCTACCTAATTGGTTGGGATGGTTCATGTGTCCTGTAGTTGATATGGAAGTTTTGTATGTTTTGTTTTTGTTGATTACACTTCCTTAAGGTCACATATGAGGTTGAATCCAATCATAGTAGCCTCTCGTCACATGTTTACCCCAGTTGGTCGGTTACTTAGGTAGATGTGGGAGGAGGGTGTTACAGAGTGGTCTTAGAGCATGGTTCACCCCTTAGACTAGATGGGTGGTGTGTTGGTCATGCATTCATGTCGTTTTCACGTGTGTTAATCATCCTTGTGGTCTATGTGCTTGTTGCATATACATAGTGTCAGACATGGTTATAGTGATGTCACCATGTGAAAGAGGATGTTGTTGTTATGAAGTATGTCATCAAGAGTGTATGATTAGTTACAAGTTGTTTATGCTTGTGTATTTTCAGTGTACATTGGTATGGTTATGTTGTCATGCATGAGGTCATGGTACATGTACATGATATGGTCATGCATTAATGACCGGACTCTAGTTAGATTAATGGTTACATGGTTATATGCTTATGTATTATATGTATATATGTTGTTATGATTATGTTTATTCATGTATAACACTAATTTGGATGATCTTGCAGATGAGATATCCTCCCTGAATTATGTTAAGGTACGTTGGTTTATTGTGATTTGGTTTAGCTGACACAGTATGCCTTGTAGGAAAGAGATAAAAATGACTAGCAAGATGGTAGACTACAAAGACTTTCCCTATGAATCAGATGAGCAACGTGGTGTTGGAAACTCTTTTGATTTGGTAGACGCATTGAGAAGCTTGAAGGAATAAATAAGGAGTTGTCAGGCAAACAATGACAAAATCATACATGCACAAGAGAAACAAGCAAAGGTTAATGCTATACTTCTTCAAAGTGTGTCAGAACTGCAGCGACAAGGGCCACTTCAGATCAACCATGGATAGAAGGACAAAAATAATGGGGCATATGGAAGTAGGTCTCATGGTGGTTACAGGTCGGATTGAGATGACATGGTTACAGATGATCGGTTGTTGGATAATCCAGATAGGACAGGTGATGGATACAAGTATTATTCTATTTCTAGTTCTGATAAGCATCATGATTGTCATCGTTATCATTCTTATAGGAGTGAAAGGGGATACATTCCACATGAGTTTAAGAAAGAAAAACACCTACTTTTTATGGAGATGTGAAGAAGCCAGAAGATGCAGAGGCTTGGATACTTGGAATGAAGAAATTATTTGAGTTGCATGAGTACACAGATAATATGAAGGCCAAAATAGTTATCTTCAACCTGAGAGGTAAAGCAAACATCCGGTGGGAATATGTGAAGTGGGTTACAAACATCATGATAGATGACTTGACTTGGCACGAGTTCCAAAGGATTTTCAAGAAGAAGTACTTGTCAGAAAGGTACTACGATAGTAAGGCCAAAGAATTATATGAACTAAAGATGGGATCAATGACAGATGAAGAGTACACGACTAAGTTCCTAGAGCTATTGAGTTGTGTACCATATCTTAAAGATGAGAAGGCTAAAGTTCAATGATTTGTTAGTGTATTTCCATTAGCATTTACAAATCGGATTGAGTATGATGAGCCTCGATCACTTGAGGAAGTTATTGGGAAATTGAAGCATTTCTATGAACAGTCAAAGAATAAGAATGAATCTCAGCAAGGATGGAAAGGAAAAGACAAAGGTAAAGGTAAATGGCAGCCAAAAAGAGCATGGACTGAGAATGTAGATGAGAAAGAGAATGTGGCACCACCAAAGAGGTTCAATATAGCCAGACAGGGACATGGGCCGCAACATCAACATAGAGGTAATGGTACTGGTCAGTTGGAGTGTTGGACATGCAAAAAGGAGTACCTTAAGAGGGATTGTCCATAGAATCAGGGTGGTAGGCCTCAGATATATAGTGTGCAAGAGGCATGGACTATTGGGGATATTGGTCATAGCGTTCCTCGTATTTATGCATCATTGGATAACAAACAGGGATACCATCATGCATGTATCATTGAGATGGATGGTAATATTTGTGATCAAATTATTTCTATTTTGATTGGCCCTAGATCTAATTATAGCTATGTTAGAATTGACTTAGTGGATAAGTGTGGTTTATGTAAAGAATTGCATGCAAAATCTTGGTTAGTGCAATTGGATACTGGTACAAAGAAACGACTTCATCATTGGGTAAGAGCTTGTGCATTTGATTTGAATGGTATGCCTACCGCAACACATTTGAATGTATTACCGTTGGGATCATACAATATGTTGTTGGGCATGGATTGGTTGTATCTTCATAGAACCAAGGTGAATTGTTATGACAAAGAAATTGAGTGTGTGGATGACAATGGGGAACCAAGAGTCTTGCAGGGAAAGAAGAAAGCCACATCAGTTAGGATGGTGAAATCTATGCAGGAAAAGCACAGTCACAGGAAAAGGTGTGTGTTATTTGTTGTACATATTTTTAGTGACAAAGGTAAGGAAGTTGAGGATGCAGATGTTTTGAGCAGGTACCCAGTTCTACAATAGTTTCAAGATGTGTTTCTTGAGGAGATTTCAGAGTTTCCACCTCACAAGGAAGTAGACTTTTCTATTGAGTTAGTGTCAGGGGAAGCTCCAACATGAAAAGCACCTTACAGAATGAGCACACCTGAGTTGGTAGAGTTGAAGTTGCAGTTGAAGGAAATGTTGGACAAGGAATACATTAGGCCAAGTGTATCACCGCGGGGTGCACCAGTATTGATTGTGAAGAAGAAGGATGGTACTCTCATACTATGCATTGACTACAAGAAGTTTAACAAAGTGACCATCAAGAACATGTATCCATTTCCAAGGATTGATGACTTGTTTAATCAGGTGAAAGGAGCAGCAGTGTTCTTGAAGATTGATTTGAGATCTGGATATCACCAAGTATGCATCAAAGAAGAGGACATTTACAACATAGTAGTGAGCTCAAGAAGGTGATATTGGAGTTTCATGCAAAACCATATTCAGGTCACCCAGGCTACCAGAAGACATTGACCGCTGTGAAGAAATTTTATTATTGGTCAAATCTGAAGAAGGATGTAGCAGAGTTTGTGGCTAGGTGTTTTAATTGTCATCATGTGAAGGCAGAGTGTAAGCATCCAGGTGGACTTTATCACAGGGTTGCAGAGGATAGTGAGACAACATGATTCCATCATGGTTGTTATGGACAGGATGACAAAGGTTGTGCACTTCATTCCAGTGAAGTTTACATTCTCAGCTAGAGATGTAGCATAGGTATTCATCAATGATGTGGTCAGATTGCATGGCGTTCCAAAGAAGGTTGTGTCAGACAAGGATGCAAAGTTCACTTCCAATTTTGGAAGAAGTTGTTTGCAGGCTTGGGCACAAAGTTGGTCTTCAGTACAACTTATCATCCACAGATAGATGGATAGACAGAGAGGGTCAACAAGATATTGGAGGACATGTTGAGGATGTATGTGATGCATCAACAATGAAAGTGGGAAGAGTATCTTCCACTAGTAGAGTTCACTTACAATAATGAGTATCAAGAATCTTTGAGGATGAGTCTGTTTGAGGCATTGTATGGGTGAAGTTGCAATACTCCCATCAGTAGGAGTGACCCAGTTAACAGGGTGTTGATTGGAACGTACATGTTAGCGGACATGGAACAGGAAATGCAGGTTATAAAGAAGAATCTAAAGGCAGCACAGGATAGGCTAAAGAGCTATGCAGATCAGAATATGTTGTTCAAGGAGTTCCAGGTTGGGGA
Organism: Pinus tabuliformis; assembly: GCA_031772625.1. Classification (NCBI taxonomy): domain Eukaryota; kingdom Viridiplantae; phylum Streptophyta; class Pinopsida; order Pinales; family Pinaceae; genus Pinus; species Pinus tabuliformis. The sequence goes on along the minus strand of CM062820.1, from coordinate 542,623,633 downwards.
AGAAGTGTACTTCTGCATCAAACCAAAGAAGAGTGCTTTACAGATTGGATCAAGTGCCAAGTTAGCACCATGGTTTTGTGTGTTAACACCCAGGTTGTTCCCTTTGACTCCCAAGGGAATACGGCCGGGGTAACCACTAACCAATCTTTGGATTACAGTTTCTAGCCCAACTGTAATCAGAGAGGGCTCTCTCTTTAAGGTTTGTCTCTGTTTTGTGAAAGTTTCAGGCTAGCTATGATGCTCAAGGTTTGTTTTTGGACTTTGTTGGATGATGACTTCAGTCAAGATATATTTGTGCTCACTAGAGTGTTCTAAGCCATTGGGCATGGAGTCAGTGGTCCTTTAGTTGTTGGGTGTGCTGTGTTGATACAGTGGTGGTGCTACAGAGCTAGATAAGTGTCTGAGAAACATCGCTTTGAAATTGTGTTTAAGTGTGATGTATCCAGCTTATGAAAGGCAATTAAGAATCTTCCAACGAACTGGTATGGAGAGACAGTGAGAATAGTATATAGAAGCAGTGAAGAAGTTCTAGATAGCATTCATATTTATAGAATTAATGGAAACATGAGCAATTAAGAATTCATGTCCATGGTTAATTCTGAAGAAAAACATTTACAACAGTAAAAATTGAGCACAAGGTGTAACCAAACATATCCTGCACTATTCTTTTTCTCTACTGCTAGTTCAGTGAAACATGAGTATGGTTTAATAAACATAAGAAGACAAAACAGAGATTGAGAAAACTTATTGTTCCATCAGACAGCACAAGAATTCTGCAACAGCACGCATGGTCATCAGCAAGACATCAACGTTTCAGGAAATCACTGAGCTATATGAGCCCTCTGCATTAGTAAATCTGAAAGTATACAATACATTTGCCTCACAGTGAAATCACCAACCCCTCATACGTTATTAGGGGAGGTATATATACAAAATTTACATAAGAAAATATCAAGGAAGTGAGTTAATGGCTCATTATTGTTATGCCAACTCCTGGAGCATTGTAGCTGAGAAAGTTAATGCTGTAATAACTCTTCCTTGCTTTAGCTGTCCAAAATAGTCAGAAACTGTTGACTTGGTGGCTGTTGGAGTCGGCTGAGGATACGCTGTCCAAAATTTGCGTATTTTCTTATCCTTTGGGCTAGCTGTCATTGTCCATGTGCTGAGTCACCTTTTAGCTGTCTTAAATTCTGACTTTATTTTGCTGTTTGTCTTCTAGTGAGTTGGAGCTGGCAGTGACCGAGCAACAGAGGCTAACGTGGCAAAATTTGAAGCATTGCCTGCCACCAATCTTCCTTAGGCATTTGATGTCTTCGAATCTTTATTAAAGTTTCATCGGCCTCTGTATATCTGTAAAAATTTGGAGGAATTTCAAAAAGGTGATTTACCTCATTTTCAATAAAAAACAGACCTTCAAGTTTGTTGTATAGGCTCTGTCCTGTTGGAGGCCCTGTTTCCTCAGAAGTACTAGCAGATGCAGTGATTTGATTTTCAATATAAGTTGCCATCCTGTTGGTAAATTGGTCTCGGGAGATCAGTCTTCCTGCACCGCTTAGTAGGCTGGGCAGTCCCTTTGCTTGCAGTGCTCCCATTTTGAGTTTATACTCGTCCACCTCAGCCTGAATTTCATAGCATTTTCTCTCCACAGTTTGTACATAATTTCTGAGAGTTAGCACCTTTTTAGCTGTGAGGACGGCCTCTGTTCTGTTGACAATGCCGATGGCTGCCAGTTCCTCTTTTTCTTGCCTGTTCAAAAAATCTATCATTCTATTGGCCTGCTCAGGTCTGTCTCCCAGCACTGTTTTGGCCCTCTGAATCTCTGTCTGTGCTTGGCCAATTAAATCCATTTGCTCATGTATAGTTTTAATTGACCTCCATTGTTTAGTGATGGATTGGCCAATTTTGGCCCATAGAATTCTTTTTATTTCAGCCATGGCACTTTCTAGATTTAGCTCTTTCTCTAAGGCCTTTATCTTTTCTTTTAGGGCCTTTATTTCTCTGCCTTGTTCTGCCACAGTCATTTTTGATTTATCATATTTGGCATCCAGTTTTGCCAATTTTTCCTTGGCCTGCCTTATTTCATTTGCCTGGAGCTCCATTTCTTTGATGGCCTTAGTCAATTCCTCCACGCTTGTGCTGGAATCTGGAGCTGTTGTTGTTGTTGCTGCATCTGTTGTGGGAGCCACTGCTGCCTCTGTAGTTGTTGCAGTGGTTGAAGTAGTTGGAGGAGCTTGGGATGTAGACTCTCCCTGTTTATCTTGTAATGCCCCTTCAAGCTCTTTCTCCAAATCGAGGACCTTCTGGTTTAGCTGCATTATGAGGTCCAGTTGCTCATCGACCTGCTTTTCCTTTTGTAACTCTGTTGTTTGACGGTGTTCTGTGGGCAGCAGCTTCAACCTCTTCTTTAATGCATTGAGGTCATCCTCCTTTTTCTTCATAAGGGCCTTTACACCCTTTGGATCGCTAGGATCATGTCCTAGGTCGATAATGATGTCCTCAAGTGATTTTATTCTGTTATCTTTGGCTAGGGAGGACATTCTTTCAAAATCCAACTGAATGTTGGTATTTTTCAGTGACTCTTTTAGTTCATGGGCCATGGTTGCCCTATCCACCAAGGTTGCATAAACCATCTCTCCAGTTTGCTTGTGGAGTTCAATTTGGTCCATGGGATGGATGTCCTTGGCCCTGACCTCCACCCTTTTCTTCACATAATCTGCAGCTGATTTTGGATGGGGCACTGTAGGTTTGAAATGACTGAGGATCATTTTCTCCTCTTGAATGTCATATACAGACATTAGCCTTTCTTTCTGGGCTGGTGTTGCATTTAGAAATTGTTTATAGACTTCCACCCTCAGCAAGTCATTCTGTGCCTTTATTTGCTTGAAAGAAGCCTTAGTACTTTTGGGCTTCTTGCTCTGCTGAGAGGAGGAGGACACCTCCAAACCAAGTTGTAATCCTTGCTCCTGCTGAAAGGAGCTTGTACCTGTATGTTGGCTGCCCTCCCTGTCTTTCCTTGAACTGTCAAGGATTTCTTCAGTGATGTCTTCTACCTCTGGGGAGTCAAGCCTTTGCCTTTTGGTCCCCGGTTGTTGGGAGGATCCACTAGCAGGAGTGGACTCTTCTCTATCTCTTTTCATACCCCTCTCCTCATGTGTTGGGGTCTGCAAAATTGGAGCTGCTGGTAGCTCAGTTTGGGGATGGGGAGTCTGCTCTTGCTGCTGCCCTGGTTGCTGCTCTTGTTGCTGCCCTTGTTGCTGATCACTTGAAGGGGCAGGCTTTTCTTTCACTGTTTCTTCTTCAGCACCCATTATTCCTTTCCCTTTGTCCGTACCTGGTGCTGCTGTAGAAGGTGCCCGTGTGGTTGGTGCAGTTGTTGTGGCCGAGGTCCCTTCTCCTGCTGAGTGCGGTCGTTTGAAGGGTACCTGCTGCACAGAATCTAGGTCAAGAGTCTTTTCCAATTCTTTGACATTCTTTTGCATTATTTCTTCTTCAGTTAATTTTTCAACTAAAGTATCCAGCTGCCATTCTTGCTGGTTGGCATATTTTTCAATGTGCGTATATTTGCAATGCTTATAACCTAGTAGCCTGTACTTGACTCTCCTAGCAGTAATGAAGCCTTCAGGGTCGTAAGGGACCCACCGGAAGCTGTGTGATAGCTTGTATTTGTCTTTGAGGATTAGGTCAGCATCTTTCCATCCTTCTTTTTTATTCATGATGAAGGGGCCCAAGTGGTCCTTGAACTTGAGATGGGCTTTCTTTTTAGAGCTGTGAAAGTGAGTGAGGTCAGAGTGAATTAACTGCCTATAATACTCCAAGGCAAATATCCTCATGGGCACATATTTTGGGAGCCTGTATGGACAGAGCTCACAGCCATAGACTCTGATGACTGTATGATCCTCATATAGGTACCAATCACCTATTTTGTAATTCTTGGAGAGCTGCAGGACCTTCTGTATTTCAAATGATATTCTGGGAGGAGGGGACCTCATCAATAAGCAAGAGACAGGGTACACAAATTGATCAATAAATTCACAATAGGAATAGGGTGAATTTTGTACTTCGTGGTAGACAGATGTCCAGAAGATAACAGATCTTCTTTCCCCTCTAGAGTCCAGCTTTTTGATGTAGCATGGAAAAACCTCAGACTGATAGTACATGAAGAGGTGGTAGATATAAGATGAATATTTGAAGACACCCTGTCTGTCTACTTTGCACAACTGATCATGAATCTTGTTAGCTATGAACTTGGCAAAGTTATATTTGCGGGCAGGGGGCTGGCCTGGGCTGTAAGCAGCTAACAATACCAGCATTGTTTCATCCACATGCTCACTGGTTCTGTATCCCAACACATAAGCAATCATGTCCAGCAAAAGCCTGCCTACCTCAGTAAAATAGACATCCAAGTAGGGAGGTGGCCCTGTGGGCTGGCATTCAGGCTTCATAAATGTCTTGGTGATTCTCTGAATATCCTCACTGGTCATCTTGGCACCAGTGTCCAGCAGATAATTCATGGAAAAAGGGAACAGCAGCTCTGTTTGATCAAAGTTGAGCATCTTATTGATGGATTCTGGATTAATGTGAAAGAGGATGCTCCCAGATGGAGACTTAATAGCTCTGTGCTGTACATCATAATTTTCAGCACATAGGCGGATAACCTCTGGAAAAATGTTGACAGAGGGGAGACAGTAGTGTGGCAGATTTGATTCCCATATCCCATATGTATCCTTGCCCTTCAGTTAGTCATCTCTCAATTGCCTGAAGGTTTGCAAATAGTCCCTATTACCCGCGAAGTCTTGGATGAGGTAGTCCCTGTCAGCAAGAGGCAAGGACTCCAGGTCTTTATTTGGTGCATTTATAGGAGCCACACTGAGAGCTGTGGGTGCAGGAACAGCCATTATGCAGTTTGTGAATGGAACAAGGCAAGTGCAATGGTTTGCAAGGTTGTTAAGAGCTTGAGTGACAGGCTCACTGTAGACAATGCTTGAAATCTTCTTCACAGTGAAAAGGCAGGCTTGGCAGACTTGTTTCTGCTGTTTTTGGTAAATTCACAGGGATTGTGAATTGATGGGGATGATTGCAAAGGGTGAGCAGGCTTCAATTTGATGATATGCAGTCTTGGGCCTCCACCCGGCAAAAGGGAACAATGCCGGGCAAGTTCGAGGCCGAATTTGTAGATTTCAACCGTGAATTATCGTTTTAATACCGAATTCTCGAGGCAAAGGGTAATGCAGGTGGATTTAATGGCAAATTAAGTGGCAGACAGTGTGAAATTTAGGATTTGACCAATGCTTATGGGAGAATTCGCATAAAAATGGCATGCATAGGGGCGAAACAAAGAACTTGCGGTGAATACCTGGAAAAACGCACAGAACGCTTTCGGGCCGAAAAGGGGGAGCTTGCTGCAGCTGGATTGCCAAGTTATAGCGGCCGCAACTTCGAATTTGAAGGCTGGGAGGTAATTTCGCGGTGAACGGGTTGACAACGGCTGCGTCTTCTTCGCGCGAAAATGACAACAAACGGCTAGTTCGGGCGTTTTTAACGGCAAATTTGGAAAAAGGGTTATTGGCGCTTTTTCTGCCAATGACGTCAGCATGACGTCATGGCGGGCCCGGGTACTGAGGGTGACGTGGACGCTGAGCTGGAGGCCAGCGTGGCTGGACACGGTGGCGGGCGGATGCGGTGGCAGGGCTACGTGGAGAGGCACGGGGCGCGGGGGCGGGCGGAGTGGCATGACATCATGGTGACGTGGGCGCCGACGTGTGGGAGGGGTGGTATCGGGGAGGCGGCAAGCGGTCTCCCCGCACCACCTTTGGTGATAGGCGGTATCGGGGAGGGGGGCTCCGAACAACCCCAGCGCATGCCACGCGTCCTGGGTACGGCCCCCAATACCGCCATTCCCCGGACGTTAAAGGGAGGCAGGTCGGGATCTTAGATTGACCGCCCACCGTTGGATCGGGGGCGGCGGACGATCAACGGCTGGCGGGTACTGTCGTCTGTCGCGCAGCTTTGGGTTGGGCCCCGCCTGACCATTTAAATATTCGATTTAATATTTGGGCACGGGACTTTGGGTTTTTGGGTTTTTTGTGGGTTTTCGGGTTAATCTGTGGGGGAAAAGAGCTTAAGAGGGTTTAAGCAGAGGGAAAGGGGTTTTTTGATGAAACTTTTGAAAAGAGGGGAGGTGAGGGCTTAGGGTGAGGTTATTACTCTTAACCAGAGGTTAGAGCAATCCCATGACAGGGTTGACCATAGTCCCTGGTGGACTAATGTCTCCCTTAGACAAACTTATTTAGCTATAGTGCTAAAAGGGAGGATATCTATACATTGCTTGGGATTTATACACCATGGTGTTATAATAGTAGGGGGAAAGGAAACATAAGGGATTTAGATAATAAGAAGTTAAGGGTTAGTATGAATGGAAGAAATGAATGAGGAGTGATAGCACTAAGTTTATATGAAGGCAACTTAGCTTAGGGAGTAGATCAAAATGAAAAGAATATTAGACAAGAAATGTGGCTTCTTTTCAAAGAAAGAAGTCATCTATGACAATAAATTTGTACAGATGAAGAGTATAAGGAGGACTGATCAGGCAGATCCTGCAGTGCTCATGGGAGGTTAGTTAGAAACTTTGAAGGGGATGAGGGAGGTTAGTGATGATTTAACACTGTGCCACTTAGGCCACTGCTCTTGCCTTTCCTGCTGATGGCCACTTTGATTTACTCCAAGTGATGTCCTTGGATTTAGCTTTCTGCAACCTTCCACTGCCTACCCTGCCTATTTCCTAGCATTTTTTGTTACTTCAAGGAGGGTGCACTTGGACTTGCAAACCCTTAGGTGCCTTTTCTTTTCCTTTGGCTTTTCTTTTGATTTTCTATCTAAGGCTACCCTTATTGCTTCCAAGGTCCCAGATTAAACAGTTGGGAACCTTCTTTCTCTACCTAACTACTTTGCCTGCCAGGATTGAACTGTCTGGACAGACTTGTTTCTCTAATCTATAACAGAAAATTGAAACATGGCATGATCCAGATTAGGCTGTTGGACCATCCATCAAAATTGAGTCAACATCAAGCTATATACACATTTTGTCTTTCCTTGAAAATATGGGATCTTTGCATCATCAAAGCAGAGCATATTTGGAACTTTCTTTGCCAATCATGAAATATGAAACCTATTGGTATAGGTAGCTAACAGTGGCTCCACATGGGGATGGTTTTCCATTTGAAAGACCAAGAACAACAGGTCAGAATTCCTTGGCTCTTGACTTCTTGTATCAAGCTTGGAGTATTCCTCTTTGAAATCCCAAAACTGTTCTCTTCCCATCTTGGTAAATCTCTGAACTTATTTGCCTTTTGCTGATAACTTATAAAACTTGAGAAACTGCATTTTTACATGTTAACCGAAAGTAATATATACACCTGAATATGTACAAGGGAAACTTAGGCTGCACTCATGGATGGTAGTCAAAATAGTGCTTTAACATCCTACCATTCACAGGACCTTCGTCCAAATCAGCTTCATCAAGACTTTTAAGGAAATAAGTATTGTTTCCTTGTACTGCTTGAACAGCAAATGGTCCTCTCCAAAGGGAATCAAATTTTCCATGTTTTCCCTTATCTTCTCTTCTTGAATCCCACTTGAGGACTTTGTCTCCAATGTTGAAATCTTCTGCCTTAGTCCTTCTATCAAAAACTTTCTTTAACTTTTCTTGTAAAACTTGAACTCTGCTGTAAACTTGGTCTCTAGTTTGCTGCAAGCACATTATTTGATTGATCCTTCTTTGCATGTCATTGGGCTCGGCTTGGCTTTCTTGAAGTAGTTTCATAACAGGAACCCCTAGTGATGAAGGGAATTTGGCTTCTAATCCATAGACTAACTCATATGGGCTGACCCCAATTGATCTCTTGGTTGTTAGTCTATCTGCCCATAAGGCATTGACTAGCTTCTTATGCCAATTCTTCTTATTTTCTTCCAACACCTTCTTTATGATGTTCACAAGGCTTTTATTTGATGACTCAGCAAGGCCATTTCCTTGGGGATAGTATGCAGTAGAGTGGCCCAAAGTAATGTGAAATTTGTGGCAGAAATTCACCATCTTCTTAGATCTGAAGGCAGCCGCATTGTCTGTTATTATCTTATCAGGACAACCAAATCTAGAAAGAATATTGGTCTCAAGGAACTGAATGATAGCGGAATCATTTGCTTGTCTGCATGGAACAGCTTCAATCCATTTAGTAAAGTAGTTTGTAGCTGTTAGAATCCATCTATGTTGGCCTGAAGATGAGGGATGAATTTCCCCAATGAAATCCAAGCCCCATTGTTGAAAAGGTCTCTCTGTTGCAATAGGCCTCAAAGGAAGTGGTAGTAACTTTCTCTTTCCCTCAAACACTTGGCATTTATGACATGAAGTGGTAAATTTCTTGACATCAGAGAAAACAGTGGGCCAATAGTAACCAGCCCTCAATATCTTATCCACAGTGGACTTCCAATACAAGTGTCCACCACAGTCACCTGCATGAAATTCTTTGGTGACATTGTTAGTCTCATTCTCAATTAGGCAGTTTAACAATATACCCTCATGGTTTTTCCAAAGCAAATTACCATCCATAACACAAAATCTTGACGCTTTCATTTTTAGGAACCTACATTTAGTTCTGGACAATCCTGGTGGAGCACACAGGTTTTGTAACACATAACAGATATCAGAATACCATGGTGATTGTTCAAAGGCTACATTGATCTTTGGAGTCGCCAGCTCCGGTTCATTGTCCAGCTGGTTTATGTCTAAGGCTTGGAAGTTTGCCTCGGTCATTAATTTGGCCAAACCTTGCCCTTTTATCAGTTTTGTAGGTTTTATCTCAATATCAAATTCCAAGATGTTGGCAATCCATTTTCCTCTTCTGCCCTCTAAGTTTTCTTGAGTGAGTATGTCTTTCACAATGGGACTTGGCACATAAGCTATAACATGGGAATAAAGGATATAAATCCTGAAGTCTTTAATGGCCTTGACCAAAGCATAAGCTTGTTTCTCCATGATCTGATATTTCAGAGGTGCATCTCTAAGAGCTCTACTAAAGAAAGCAATGGGTTTCTCATTTCCTTGGTCATCTTTCTGTAATAAAACAGCAACAATGGTATGCTGTGAGGCAAAAGAGAAAATGATGAATTCTCTATCAAATTGAGGATTTGTTAAGACTGGGGTTTGGGTAAGGGCCAATTTTATACCTTCAAAGGCTTGATTGGCTTCAACTGTCCATTTCACTTTTGAATCCTTCTTTAGCATGTTATTCAGTAATCTGATCAATTCTGCTAAGTTTGGGATAAACCTTCTTAAGAAATTGATCTTCCCTAAGAAAGCTTGCAATTCTTTGATGTTTCTTGGGTGGGGCATTTGTAAGATAGCTTGTATCCTATTTGGGTCAATTCTTATGCCATCCTTTGAAATGATATGTCCTAACAGCTTACCTTCTTCCAAACCAAATAGAGATTTCTTGGGATTCAAGGATATTCCATATTTCCTACATGTTAAGAAGATCTGTCTTAAGTGCTTCAAGTGTTCTTGGTCAGATTTTGAGAAAGGTGTGAGGTCATCCAAATAAATGACAAGAAAGTCATGGATCTCTTTGGCGAAAGCAATATCCATTGCTCTTTGAAATGTCGCCCCTGCATTTTTCAATCCAAAAGGCATTTTTACATACTTGAAAGTTCCCCATGGGGTTGTGAATGCAGTTTTGTCTTGATCATCAGGGTGCACTAGGATTTGATTGAAGCCTGAAAATCCATCAAGTAATGAGATCCTTGAAGCCCCTACCACTCTTTGGAGAATGTGATCCATCTTAGGTAAGGGATAATTGTCTTTGAGGGATACTTGGTTTAGATTTCTAAGATCAACACAAAGTCTTATCTCACCAGTTTTCTTTCTTGTAGGCACCAAATTTGAGATCCAGTCTGAAAACCTGATTGGTGCTATGATGCCAGCTTTAAACATTTTTTGCAGCTCTTTTTCAATTGAAGGGAGAAGCATGGGATTGATCCTTCTCAATTTCTGCTTGAATGGCTTTTGATTAGGCTTGAGAGGGATAGTATGCTGGATAACAGAGGTGTCATAGGATTTTAAATCCTCATAACCCCATGCAAAGACATCCTGAAACTCTTTAAAGAGGTCAACGTATTTAGGTTTTTGATCAGGAGGTAAGGATGCAGACAATTTTATTATTTTGGGCTTCTCTATAGTTCCAATGTTGCATTCCTCAATGGCAGCATTAAGGGGCTGCATTTTTGGTTTTCTAGGGATATCATTTGAGTCAAAAATGTCCTCTAATGGAGTTAAGCCTGTTGGAAGAAAATTGTCTTTCAGCTCTATGATTTCAGCCTCTGTGCCAGCTATTTCTTCACGACTGATTTGTTGGATTTCTTGTATGTTGTCTTTGTTAAAAATTGTTGGATGTAGGATTTGGTTAGCTGTTTTGGGTGATATTGCCTTGTGGTTTTGTTCATTTAGTATTTGTGATTGACTTGCTCCCTCAGTGTCAATGTTTAGTCCTGCAAATTCTTGCTGTAAGGTCAAGAAATTATTTATTTGTGTATCATCTTCAAATACTTGCCAGTCTTTGACATTGTTTGGGACAGAAGGTCTGTGTTTTATCTCGGCTGTAAAGCGATGGCTGGGTTCAAAGGGTAGCTTGCAGGTGCTTGCAAATGTGGCCAAACTATGAGCATGAAGGTTATGGGTTCTAGAGATTTTGGTGATTTGAAAGTTAGTGAAGGAGTTTAGTATTTCAGCAGCAGCAAACCTATAAGATCTCAACCTTTTGTCATTAGTGACAAAATTCCCCTTTACTTGTTGGATAATCAAGTCTGAATCTCCCATGATTGAAACCTTTATGGCTTGTAAGGATTTTACTAGTTTGAGGCCTAGTAAAAGGGCTTCATATTCTGCCATGTTATTGGTACATCTGAAATTTAGTCTATAAGCTCGGCCTTCTGCATGACTATTTAGTTCATTATGTATCCAAACTCCTGCTCCTGCCCCTAATTTGTTGACTGACCCATCAAATTCAAGAAACCATAAGATCTCTTGGTTTAGGGGAGGCTTAATAGCTTCTCTGTAACATGGAATTGTGAGTTGAAGTTCTGGTTTTTCATTTAGTTTGTCTTTTGGGGCAGTCTCATCACTTGATTGAATCAGCTTGATTTCTAGAGCAGTAGCTTGTTCACTAATGTCCTGATCTCGTTTGAGTGTCTTGGATTCATCATCATTTGTAGGACCTGAATTATCATTGAAGAGAATATATGAATCTATATCAGAATGGACAGCATATATGGGAAAATTTTGGGGTTTTTCCTCACTGCTGACCATGTACTTCATGAGTGTTTCTCTGTACAGTCTCTTTGGTTGCCCAAAGACAGAGATAGTGGCATATGACATGTCTAACTGCAGGGAACCTTGGAGTTTAGCCCCCCATGATCTAGATAACAACATTCCATACTTGGGTGGGATATCAGCAACTACAACATCCATCAGGATTGTCTTATTGGGGTATTGGACAAGTGACACACAGAGATCTTTTATCAGGCCTAAACACTTAACTTGGCTGGAGTCAAATGAAAATAGGTCCTTATACGGTCTTGTAATATCCAGATTTAATCTTTCCATGACTGATTTGGGCATCAGGTTGTGAGAAGCACCTGAGTCAAACATTGCATTGTGTAATACCTTATCATGAACATGCAGACTGACATAAAAAGGTAAGATTCCTGTAACTGCTGTCTTTCCATCAACCTCTGGGCCGAAAAGTAGTTCAGGAGTATCATCCAACACATTAACATCATCCTTGTTGTGATTGAGTTGAAGGGATTTCTTGATTTGTTGTTTATAGATGTTGTGTTTGGCCAACTCTGAAAGAGGAATGGCTATCTTTAATTTTCCAATTTCAGCTTCTAAGTCAAAAGGTTTTTCAGATTGGGTCTTGGTATTTTGGTTAATAGCCCTTTCCTTTTCAATGGAATCCTTGATGCCTTCCTCCTGATTCTCTTTTTGATCTTGAGGCTTATCCTTTTTACTTGTCTTTTGAGAAATGTTGGCTGGGTAATGTTGAAAGGATGTTGTATCTACTGGTTGTTGATTTGAGGGAGATGTTTCAATTATTTCCTCAACCATTACCTCATCTGTAATTGGACCAGTTTTGTCACTTGGTTCTGTGACAATAGCTTTGTTAGGCTGTGGGATATCCTTTGTTTTGTCAGGCTGTGTCACATTTATTGTTCTACTCCTCAATTTATATTGCTTGTGAACTTCATAAACAGCTGTATCATATCCCTGTTTGAAATCAAATGACTCACCTGATCTGGTTTGGAATTGCTTGATGTCATCATCTTCATGATCTTTCTGTGTTAAAAAGACTTGATTTTCACCATCCAAACCCATTAGATTAATGTGAGGGTCTTCATTGGGTTCACTTGATGTAGAAGCCTCCGCATAATTCTCTTGGAAAGGGGGTCTGATATGTTGGTCAGGATCAGTCCTTCCACCATTGGGATTTTGAGTTTTTCTAAAATTTTGGTTTCTCACATTGCTTGTTTGCCCTTCCCATGATGAATTTCTTTCTATGGTTTCCACTCTGTCCCCAAGTCTATCCATACCTTTGATAATTGCATCTAACTTCTGCTCAAATGCTGAGGGTTCTTCTTTAAATGTAGTTCTTCTTTCAGCTCTTGCCCTATTTCTTTTGGCAATCAAATTTGCCTCTACACTCACTGCTATGTCTTGCATGTCTGCCAAAGTAGCAGGGGCTCTTTCTCTCAATTGATATGCCATATCAGCATCAAATCCATCAGGGAACTTAATTAATGCTAGGTCAGGTGGTGGTCTAAGGTTTTGAGGAATGGCACTGTAGACAGAATTGAATCTAGTGCAATAGTCCGAAACAGTTTCTTGTGGACCCCTCTTTATGGTGTCATATTCAAATAGAATGTGTGTGCAGAGGGTCCTTTTTCTTTTCCCATCTGTTTAGGAAGGATTGGTAAAGGGCTCCCAAATTAGCTATAGAATTTGCAGCCAGCGCCCTGAACCATGTTCTTACTTCACCTGTGAGACTTTGTACAAAGATTTTCATCCTTACATCATCATCATCTATCTCATAGTTTTCAAAGTAGTCTTGCATTTTCTTAGTATGCTGTAAGGCAGTGTATGTACTGGTTCCATCAAAATAAGTTATTTTACCCTGGTAATCCTGAGGCATGGCCTCAGGATTGTTAGGCAGCTGGAGGGGTGCATAACGATTTGCCATATTTGGTAGGATAAGTGGGACAACTGGAACAACAAGAACGACAATGGCAGTTTGTGTGTTAGGTGTTGCCAATATATTTTGTGAAGTGGATGATGAAGAGGGGGATGAATGAGTGGTTTGGAGGTGAATAGTAGGCTTAGCAGGGGTGGGGATAAAACTATGCTGAACTGTCTCAGGGCTGGATTCAGGAGACTGCTCCCATTCCTCTTGGATTTTATGAGTTTTATGGATCAAATTAGGGTTATTGAAAACAGGAGGAGGATTTGGGTCAGGATTTGACCTGGTGTGCCTTGTTTTCCTTTTAGGAGCCAGCTTCTGAACTTCTTTCTTGTATTTTTAGGATATTTTTAGAACTGTTTCAAGGGACTGCTCAAGCTTTTAGAACCACTGTCTATGGACGGACAACAGTTGAAAAATATGCTTTCCCCAGTGGAGTCGCCATTTATGTTAACACCCAGGTTGTTCCCTTTGACTCCCAAGGGAATACGGCCGGGGTAACCACTAACCAATCTTTGGATTACAGTTTCTAGCCCAACTGTAATCAGAGAGGGCTCTCTCTTTAAGGTTTGTCTCTGTTTTGTGAAAGTTTCAGGCTAGCTATGATGCTCAAGGTTTGTTTTTGGACTTTGTTGGATGATGACTTCAGTCAAGATATATTTGTGCTCACTAGAGTGTTCTAAGCCATTGGGCATGGAGTCAGTGGTCCTTTAGTTGTTGGGTGTGCTGTGTTGATACAGTGGTGGTGCTACAGAGCTAGATAAGTGTCTGAGAAATAGCGCTTTGAAATTGTGTTTAAGTGTGATGTATCCAGCTTATGAAAGGCAATTAAGAATCTTCCAACGAACTGGTATGGAGAGACAGTGAGAATAGTATATAGAAGCAGTGAAGAAGTTCTAGATAACATTCATATTTATAGAATTAATGGAAACATGAGCAATTAAGAATTCATGTCCATGGTTAATTCTGAAGAAAAACATTTACAGCAGTAAAAATTGAGCACAAGGTGTAACCAAACATATCATGCACTATTCTTTTTCTCTACTGCTAGTTCAGTGAAACATGAGTATGGTTTAATAAACATAAGAAGACAAAATAGAGATTGAGAAAACTTATTGTTCCATCAGACAGCACAAGAATTCTGCAACAGCACGCATGGTCATCAGCAAGACATCAACGTTTCAGGAAATCACTGAGCTATATCAGCCCTCTGCATTAGTAAATCTGAAAGTATACAATACATTTGCCTCAGAGTGAAATCACCAACCCCTCATACGTTATTAGGGGAGGTATATATACAAAATTTACATAAGAAAATATCAAGGAGGTGAGTTAATGGCTCATTAATGTTATGCCAACTCCTGGAGCATTGTAGCTGAGAAAGTTAATGCTGTAATAACTCTTCATTGCTTTAGCTGTCCAAAATAGTCAGAAACTGTTGACTTGGTGGCTGTTGGAGTCGGCTGAGGATACGCTGTCCAAAATTTGCGTATTTTCTTATCCTTTGGGCTAGCTGTCGTTGTCCATGTGTTGAGTCACCTTTTAGCTGTCTTAAATGCTGACTTTATTTTGCTGTTTGTCTTCTAGTGAGTTGGAGCTGGCAGTGACCGAGCAACAGAGGCTAACGTGGAAAAATTTGAAGCATTGCCTGCCACCAATCTTCTTTAGGCATTTGGTGTCTTCGAATCTTTATTAAAGTTTCATCGGCCTCTGTATATCTGTAAAAATTTGGAGGAATTTCAAAAAGGTGATTTACCTCATTTTCAATAAAAAACAGACCTTCAAGTTTGTTGTATAGGCTCTGTCCTGTTGGAGGCCCTGTTTCCTCAGAAGTACTAGCAGATGCAGTGATTTGATTTTCAATATAAGTTGCCATCTTGTTGGTAAATTGGTCTCGGGAGATCAGTCTTCCTGCACCGCTTAGTAGGCTGGGCAGTCCCTTTGCTTGCAGTGCTCCCATTTTGAGTTTATACTCGTCCACCTCAGCCTGAATTTCATAGCATTTTCTCTCCACAGTTTGTACATAATTTCAGAGAGTTAGCACCTTTTTAGCTGTGAGGACAGCCTCTGTTCTGTTGACAATGCCAATGGCTGCCAGTTCCTCTTTTTCTTGCATGTTCAAAAAATCTATCATCCTATTGGCCTACTCAGGTCTGTCTCCCAGCACTGTTTTGGCCCTCTGAATCTCTGTCTGTGCTTGGCCAATTAAATCCATTTGCTCATGTATAGTTTTAATTGACCTCCATTGTTTAGTGATGGATTGGCCAATTTTGGCCCATAGAATTCTTTTTATTTCAGCCATGGCACTTTCTAGATTTAGCTCTTTCTCTAAGGCCTTTATCTTTTCTTTTAGGGCCTTTATTTCTCTGCCTTGTTCTGCCACAGTCATTTTTGATTTATCATATTTGGCATCCAGTTTTGCCAATTTTTCCTTGGCCTGCCTTATTTCATTTGCCTGGAGCTCCATTTCTTTGATGGCCTTAGTCAATTCCTCCACGCTTGTGCTGGAATCTGGAGCTGTTGTTGTTGTTGCTGCATCTGTTGTGGGAGCCACTGCTGCCTCTGTAGTTGTTACAGTGGTTGAAGTAGTTGGAGGAGCTTGGGATGTAGACTCTCCCTGTTTATCTTGTAATGCCCCTTCAAGCTCTTTCTCCAAATCGAGGACCTTCTGGTTTAGCTGCATTATGAGGTCCAGTTGCTCATCGACCTGCTTTTCCTTTTGTAACTCTGTTGTTTGACGGTGTTCTGTGGGCAGCAGCTTCAACCTCTTCTTTAATGCATTGAGGTCATCCTCCTTTTTCTTCATAAGGGCCTTTACACCCTTTGGATCGCTAGGATCATGTCCTAGGTCGATAATGATGTCCTCAAGTGATTTTATTCTGTTATCTTTGGCTAGGGAGGACATTCTTTCAAAATCCAACTGAATGTTGGTATTTTTCAGTGACTCTTTTAGTTCATGGGCCATGGTTGCCCTATCCACCAAGGTTGCATAAACCATCTCTCCAGTTTGCTTGTGGAGTTCAATTTGGTCCATGGGATGGATGTCCTTGGCCCTGACCTCCACCCTTTTCTTCACATAATCTGCAGCTGATTTTGGATGGGGCACTGTAGGTTTGAAATGACTGAGGATCATTTTCTCCTCTTGAATGTCATATACAGACATTAGCCTTTCTTTCTGGGCTGGTGTTGCATTTAGAAATTGTTTATAGACTTCCACCCTCAGCAAGTCATTCTGTGCCTTTATTTGCTTGAAAGAAGCCTTAGTACTTTTGGGCTTCTTGCTCTGCTGAGAGGAGGAGGACACCTCCAAACCAAGTTGTAATCCTTGCTCCTGCTGAAAGGAGCTTGTACCTGTATGTTGGCTGCCCTCCCTGTCTTTCCTTGAACTGTCAAGGATTTCTTCAGTGATGTCTTCTACCTCTGGGGAGTCAAGCCTTTGCCTTTTGGTCCCCGGTTGTTGGGAGGATCCACTAGCAGGAGTGGACTCTTCTCTATCTCTTTTCATACCCCTCTCCTCATGTGCTGGGGTCTGCAAAATTGGAGCTGCTGGTAGCTCAGTTTGGGGATGGGGAGTCTGCTCTTGCTGCTGCCCTGGTTGCTGCTCTTGTTGCTGCCCTTGTTGCTGATCACTTGAAGGGGCAGGCTTTTCTTTCACTGTTTCTTCTTCAGCACCCATTATTCCTTTCCCTTTGTCCGTACCTGGTGCTGCTGTAGAAGGTGCCCGTGTGGTTGGTGCAGTTGTTGTGGCCGAGGTCCCTTCTCCTGCTGAGTGCGGTCGTTTGAAGGGTACCTGCTGCACAGAATCTAGGTCAAGAGTCTTTTCCAATTCTTTGACATTCTTTTGCATTATTTCTTCTTCAGTTAATTTTTCAACTAAAGTATCCGGCTGCCATTCTTGCTGGTTGGCATATTTTTCAATGTGCGTATATTTGCAATGCTTATAACCTAGTAGCCTGTACTTGACTCTCCTAGCAGTAATGAAGCCTTCAGGGTCGTAAGGGACCCACCGGAAGCTGTGTGATAGCTTGTATTTGTCTTTGAGGATTAGGTCAGCATCTTTCCATCCTTCTTTTTTATTCATGATGAAGGGGCCCAAGTGGTCCTTGAACTTGAGATGGGCTTTCTTTTTAGAGCTGTGAAAGTGAGTGAGGTCAGAGTGAATTAACTGCCTATAATACTCCAAGGCAAATATCCTCATGGGCACATATTTTGGGAGCCTGTATGGACAGAGCTCACAGCCATAGACTCTGATGACTGTATGATCCTCATATAGGTACCAATCACCTATTTTGTAATTCTTGGAGAGCTGCAGGACCTTCTGTATTTCAAATGATATTCTGGGAGGAGGGGACCTCATCAATAAGCAAGAGACAGGGTATACGAATTGATCAATAAATTCACAATAGGAATAGGGTGAATTTTGTACTTCGTGGAAGACAGATGTCCAGAAGATAACAGATCTTCTTTCCCCTTTAGAGTCCAGCTTTTTGATGTAGCATGGAAAAACCTCAGACTGATAGTACATGAAAAGGTGGTAGATATAAGATGAATATTTGAAGACACCCTATCTGTCTACTTTGCACAACTGATCATGAATCTTGTTAGCTATGAGCTTGGCAAAGTTATATTTGCGGGCAGGGGGCTGGCCTGGGCTGTAAGCCGCTAACAATACCAGCATTGTTTCATCCACATGCTCACTGGTTCTGTATCCCAACACATAAGAAATCATGTCAAGCAAAAGCCTGCCTACCTCAGTAAAATAGACATCCAAGTAGGGAGGTGGCCCTGTGGGCTGGCATTCAGGCTTCATAAATGTCTTGGTGATTCTCTGAATATCCTCACTGGTCATCTTGGCACCAGTGTCCAGCAGATAATTCATGGAAAAAGGGAACAGCAGCTCTGTTTGATCAAAGTTGAGCATCTTATTGATGGATTCTGGATTAATGTGAAAGAGGATGCTCCCAGATGGAGACTTAATAGCTCTGTGCTGTACATCATAATTTTCAGCACATAGGCGGATAACCTCTGGAAAAATGTTGACAGAGGGGAGACAGTAGTGTGGCAGATTTGATTCCCATATCCCATATGTATCCTTGCCCTTCAGGTAGTCATCTCTCAATTGCCTGAAGGTCTGCAAATAGTCCCTGTTACTCGCGAAGTCTTGGATGAGGTAGTCCCTGTCAGCAAGAGGCAAGGACTCCAGGTCTTTATTTGGTGCATTTATAGGAGCCACACTGAGAGCTGTGGGTGCAGGAGCAGCCATTATGCAGTTTGTGAATGGAACAAGGCAAGTGCAATGGTTTGCAAGGTTGTTAAGAGCTTGAGTGACAGGCTCACTGTAGACAATGCTTGAAATCTTCTTCACAGTGAAAAGGCAGGTTTGGCAGACTTGTTTCTGCTGTTTTTGGTAAATTCACAGGGATTGTGAATTGATGGGGATGATTGCAGAGGGTGAGCGGGCTTCAATTTGGTGATATGCAGTCTTGGGCCTCCACCCGGCAAAAGGGAACAATGTCGGGCAAGTTCGAGGCCGAATTTGTATATTTCAACCGTGAATTATCGTTTTAATACCGAATTCTCGGGGCAAAGGGTAATGCAGGCGGATTTAATGGCAAATTAAGTGGCAGACAGTGTGCAATTTAGGATTTGACCAATGCTTATGGGAGAATTCGCATAAAAATGGCATGCATAGGGGCGAAACAAAGAACTTGCTGTGAATACCTGGAAAAACGCACAGAACGCTTTCGGGCCGAAAAGAGGGAGCTCGCTGCAGCTGGATTGCCAAGCTATAGCGGCCGCAACTTCGAATTTGAAGGCTGGGAGGTAATTTCGCGGTGAACGGGTTGACAACGGCTGCGTCTTCTTCGCGCGAAAATGACAACAAACGGCTAGTTCGGGCGTTTTTAACGGCAAATTTGGAAAAAGGGTTATTGGCGCTTTTTCCGCCAATGACGTCAGCATGACGTCATGGCGGGCCCGGGTGCTGAGGGTGACGTGGACGCTGAGCTGGAGGCCAGCGTGGCTGGACACGGTGGCGGGCGGATGCGGTGGCAGGGCTACGTGGAGAGGCACGGGGCGCGGGGCGGGCGGAGTGGCATGACATCATGGTGACGTGGGCGCCGACGTGTGGGAGGGGTGGTATCGGGGAGGCGGCAAGCGGTCTCCCCGCACCACCTTTGGTGATAGGCGGTATCGGGGAGGGGGCTCCGAACAACCCCAGCGCATGCCACGCGTCCTGGGTACGGCCCCCAATACCGCCATTCCCCGGACGTTAAAGGGAGGCAGGTCGGGATCTTAGATTGACCGCCCACCGTTGGATCGGGGGCGGCGGACGATCAACCGCTGGCGGGTACTGTCGTCTGTCGCGCAGCTTTGGGTTGGGCCCCGCCCAACCATTTAAATATTCGATTTAATATTTGGGCGCGGGACTTTGGGTTTTTGGGTTTTTTGTGGGTTTTCGGGTTAATCTGTGGGGGAAAAGAGCTTAAAAGGGTTTAAGCAGAGGGAAAGGGGTTTTTTGATGAAACTTTTGAAAAGAGGGGAGGTGAGGGCTTAGGGTGAGGTTATTACTCTTAACCAGAGGTTAGAGCAATCCCATGACAGGGTTGACCATAGTCCCTGGTGGACTAATGTCTCCCTTAGACAAACTTATTTAGCTATAGTGCTAAAAGGGAGGATATCTATACATTGCTTGGGATTTATACACCATGGTGTTATAATAGTAGGGGGAAAGGAAACATAAGGGATTTAGATAATAAGAAGTTAAGGGTTAGTATGAATGGAAGAAATGAATGAGGAGTGATAGCACTAAGTTTATATGAAGGCAACTTAGCTTAGGGAGTAGATCAAAATGAAAAGAATATTAGACAAGAAATGTGGCTTCTTTTCAAAGAAAGAAGTCATCTATGACAATAAATTTGTACAGATGAAGAGTATAAGGAGGACTGATCAGGCAGATCCTGCAGTGCTCAAGGGAGGTTAGTGATGATTTAACACTGTGCCACTTAGGCCACTGCTCTTGCCTTTCCTGCTGATGGCCACTTTGATTTACTCCAAGTGATGTCCTTGGATTTAGCTTTCTGCAACCTTCCACTGCCTACCCTGCCTATTTTCTAGCATTTTTTGTTACTTCAAGGAGGGTGCACTTGGACTTGCAAACCCTTAGGTGCCTTTTCTTTTCCTTTGGCTTTTCTTTTGATTTTCTATCTAAGGCTACCCTTATTGCTTCCAAGGTCCCAGATTAAACAGTTGGGAACCTTCTTTCTCTACCTAACTACTTTGCCTGCCAGGATTGAACTGTCTAGACAGACTTGTTTCTCTAATCTATAACAGAAAATTGAAACATGGCATGATCCAGATTAGGCTGTTGGACCATCCATCAAAATTGAGTCAACATCAAGCTATATACACATGTTGTCTTTCCTTGAAAATATGGGATCTTTGCATCATCAAAGCAGAGCATATTTGGAACTTTCTTTGCCAATCATGAAATATGAAACCTATTGGTATAGGTAGCTAACATTGTGGACCCTTCAGTACTATTGAGAGGATTGGGCTAGTAGCCTATTGACTTGCACTACCTCCGACAGTGAAAGTCCATGATGTTTTCCATGTGTCATTGCTTAAGAAATATGTTAAAGATTTTGATCATATGATTGACTGGTCTGTATTGGAGGTGGAACCAAATGGAGAATTCTAGCTGGAGCCTTAGTTTATATTGCAAAAAAAGGTGCTCATGCTCCGGAACCAAGTAATCGAGTAGGTTAAAGTGCAGTGGAAGAACTTTGGGCCCGATGAAGCTACATGGGAGATGGAAAATCAAATGCGGGCTATGTATCCTTCATTGTTTGCCAGTTGAGGCAAAACAATTTTGGTATGTTGTTTTGGTATATGTTTTGGTACATGTTTGGGTATATGTACATATGTATATGGATGTAAATACCGCCATGAGCTATGATATAAATCTCCAATGAGCAGTATGGTTCTCATGTAATTATGATGTTATGCTTGTTATGTTGTCATGTTGGTTTGCTTCTCAACAGGGTGATCATTGTAAATATTGCATCAAGCTATGTTATAAAGCTCCATGGGTAGTATGTCTTCTTTTCAGGGGTTTTGTTGAGGTATAGGTGTGGTTGAACATCAAGGATAGTGTCCCCTAAGGGGGAGGGTTTTGTAACAGCGCTGGTGAAAATTCCATATAACACAAGTTAATAAAGGAAAAAATAATAACCACGGTTGATGGGGCACTTATTCCAAGCTGAATGTAAGGCAAAACATTCTAGTGTGGGTGTTCATCAGTTTAGTATGGCTAAGGGAAATTGGCAAAGGCAATGGAAAAGGCTTTGGAAAGGAAAAATGACATTTTTGACACATTTATTTATGAAAATAATGGAAATTAGGAGAAAATGAAGGTGAAAGGTCACAAGTTGCATGTGAGGAGGAAAATGAAGAAAAATAATGGAAAATGAAGGAAATAGAGGCCTAATTGATAAAAAGACTTCTGAGGATTAGTTTGTAACCTTTTGCCAATTCAGTTTTGGAGTCGTCTCATTATTCTCTCTCTCTCTCACTCACTCTTTGACACTTAGAGTTTTCATGGAGCATTTTGGCATTGGATCAAGATAGACAAAGAAGGCAAGAGGAAGCAGAGATCAAGCAAGGAAGAGGAGGATCAAGCAACTACAATATTATTTGTAGGTATTAATTTTCATGTGTATTTTCCTTGCTATATTTGGCATGCATGGTATTTCATGTGGTTATTTCACTGTTATGGCATGGGTTTTCTAGGTTTGACAGTGTTTTCAGCCTAGCCTTGTCATTTCCGGATAACCATGGTGTGATGGGGTTCTCATGTTTTGGTTGAGCTGGATTTCCATATGGATTCGAAGCTGAGTGAGGTGGATCTCCAAATGATAGAGCACATGACCTAATGGTCCCTGAACCAGACTGTGGATCACGGTAAATCCACTGGCCTAGTAACCCCTGAGCTAGGCTATGCGTTGTGGTAAAGCCAGGATTGTGTTTCCTCGGTGGGCCTGGGAATCCTTGCCGGTGAATTGCAAGATATACGGTAAAGCCAAGAGGTGGATTTATCTCTGTTGGGACTAGCAATACTAGGTTGGGATATGTGATAAATCCTGGAGAGTGGGTCTCAGTTTAGGGCCTAGTGATCCAGTGTGGATTGCAGCAAAGCCTGAGAGACTAGGAGTCCTCACGGTGTAGGTGGAGAAATCTGGTGGTATCCATGCTTGTTGGCCTAGTGATCGGGTGGAGACCATGGTAAAGCCTATTATTACATATTTATTCTATTGGCCTAGTGATTGGGGATGGATTACGGTAAAGCCAAGTTTCTATTGATGAGGGTGAGGTGGTTTAGCCTCAGGATGCCCTAGTTGGTTCATTTGGTTTGAGTCCCACCTTCATGCTTGGAATAAGGCAAGGGGGTGAATGGTTGAAGAGAGATTTGGTTCAACCATTCTATGGTCGGGTGGAACGTGGTAGTCCCATCCCAGGTTTGGATTTTGCATCATCAATATGAGGTTATTTATCCTTGTATTTATATGAGTATTATATTGGTTTATATGTGGATCATATGGCTATGATTTCCTTGGTATTTTTGTGGCTATTATGTTGGTTATGTATATGTTTTATGACAAGTGATATGTATGGCTCTCATCATGTTTTTACTTGTAAATGAATGAACAATGTATATATGACCTAATAGATGATAATGCATCAAATGATATAAGGGAACAATGCTTCTTAGCGATTCTCAGATAAGTATGAGATCCCTATGCTTAAATATGTTGTTTACACCTGTAGATTACATATTTGTGATATGTTTGATGAAATGCATGTCATGGCTAATAGTGGTTTAAGGGCTTGTTCAAGTAATTACATTTGCATCATTGTTTCCCTATTATTTTTTTGTCCTAAAGGTGTCATTCAATTATGGGTTGTGACCTACGCTCTGGGCCCGAAAATGTGGCTCAAATCCCGGGGATGCTAACAAAACACTGGGAAAATAGTGCTTGGACGCTGGAATGCCTTGGCATGAGGGCATCCAGAGCCTCATGGACGTTGTCAGGTCCATATCATGGGAGCGCCCTGGGTCAACTGGTCTAAAACCTCAGTGGAACCCAGGGGCTAGCTACCTGAGTGGTTGGGATGGTCCCTGTGAGTCCTGTAGCTGATGTGGAAGGTCTGTATGTTGTGTTTCCATCGATTCCACTTCCTTAAGGTCACAAAGGAGGTTGAATCCAATCATAGTAACCTCTCGTCACATTTTTACCCCGGTTGGCTAGTTACTTGGGTAGATGTGGGAGGAGGGTGGGGATCCATGGAGTGCAACCTGCTATTGTGGAGGCCCATGGCTCTCAACGCCCACCCTACATGTTCCAATGTAGCCCTCTGGAGGATTAGGATCCCGTATAGCGAGACCAAACCCAAGATGAAAACCATATGCAATCTTGCATAAGATCCAATGCATCCCCTAACCTTCCAATACAACAAGTCATTAGAGAAATCAAGTAAATGAGCTTACCAATAATGGACCATAGGTGGGGACTTCATAATGTCATTCCCTTCCATAATCAACTTCGGGATGTGCAAATGTCTCGTAAACTTCAAATGGGGTTAACCAATGATCCTATTAGGTAGTTTCTACTTCTAAATGGGATAATATAGTCAAGGTACACCCTTCAAAAGGTGGTGGCATTTGACAGATAGGTGATTGAAGTGGGGAATGAGGAGGGGGAACCCTGGGTCACATGTTGGGGTACGAGGGTAGCTAATAAGAGGGGAGCCCACACTTGGGTTTATAATGTATAGGAGAGAGCAATCGTGGTACATGAGGTGCCCCGACCTTGATTTTTCCACCCTTCTTTATATTCCTTTTGGCCTTTTTATGATTTTCTTTGATTAATTGCTTGGGTCTCAAGGGGTAAGAGCGAGATGTATAAGATATAACAGTGACTACCCCACTTTAAGGTGGGTTGGTTCTTTTCCCACTAGGGTTTTAGACAATCATGGGCTCCTATATGATGAAGAAGGCTCATAGAACCTGTAGGAACCAGGGTGATGGCCATGATGATGGGGTAGAGATCATGTATTGGCTTTTGCCCACATGCTAAATGTGTTTGTCCCAACCATCTTTTACATTTTGTGGTACATTTTCCTATTGAATGTGGCCATATATGCTTTTATCTTTCTTTTTAGCTGCATCAACCTTTGAGCTTCATTCCAGGCCATGACCCAAGGTTTGGGCAAAGGGAAGGGGAATGTTAACCCGATGTGGATCCAATGGGGGAATGTGGACCTAGGTGGGAGAAAATTTGATGAATGGAGTAATAATGAGTGGAAAGCAGGTAATATAAACAGATAAGGGAGTGGGAGTACGCAACCAAATTCGGGGTTTCCCATGAAATATCATTTCTAAATCAAAATGGCCAGTAAAATAGATCCCACGAGACTGGGATGCAAGGTTAATATCAAAATGGTCAGTAAAATAGATTTGTTACAATATTATCGACCAATATGATGGTTTATTGATACCACATGCCCAAAAAATTATAATTCAATATATCATTTCATATAATATTTTTTTAATTAATCAATTTAATTAATCAAACTAAAAAAACATAACTTATTTGCAAATAATCCTCAACTTTTAATTTGTAAATATTATTAAAAATATTCTAAAATTATTAACAGAAAATAAATCTTTATTATCCACCTAATAATTAAAATAAATTTCTAAAAACTTTATTATAAAATAAACATAATATAAATTATTTTTTTTCCCACTCAAAACCCTAACCTATACCTTTGTTCCAACTATAACTACCGTGGCCATCAAACATTGAATGATACTAACCAAATAGCTCTCCTTAGCCACTCAGCTCACCCTACATATGAATTTTGTAGAGAAATATTATTTGTATCCTTTGATGTAAAGAAGAGTTTCCAGAGGAGTTATGAGTCAATGCATCGTGCCTTTGTTTTATTTGTTGGTTATGATTTTTTGTTGGTGTAATTTATGAATGTTATTGGTTGTAATTATGAGAAATCTTTCTTTTTCTTTTCTTTTTTCTTTTTAATGTTTGTTTTGTTGTAGTAATTTATTTTTGGTTATAATTTATGAATGTTATTTAATTAAAAAATCAGTAAAAAGCTAGTTTTTTATTTTAATTAAAATTAAAATTATTAAAAATATATAAATCTGATTTAGAATGTGTTTAACAAATTATAGAAATAAGAATTATTGGGAAAAAAATGAGTTATCTCAATATGCGAAAGAAGGATTGTAATGTCATAGGTTTGCATGAGGTTGTGCTTTACTCATTAGACTTTTAAATGATAATATGTTTAATTTGTTTGTCGTTTAATCTCTCATTGCTTTTAGAAAGTTTTAGTTACTTGAATTTGCCATGCATTTGTAAAGTATGGCTAGATTTGAGGGTTTTTTAAATATATATTCAGCCTGCAGCGGAAATTGTAGAGGATAACGAGACCAAAGGGTAATCATATAACAAAATTTATTGCCTTCATTAGAAGGTAATTTGGCATTTACACCATTGGGTTATTGTTGTGCAATATTGGGTTACTACTATAAAATAGTGGTTGGAGCATGGATTTGTTATTGGAATTGGGGTATATGTAAGTTTAATCATGTTTTTGTTTTTGTTTTTGTTTTTGTTTTTGTTTTTTTTTTGTGGTAATTTTACTTTTTTTATCCAGGGTAAAATATTTTAATAATGATCTAATTTTTTTATGGGAATGTGTTATAATTTTTTAATGTATATATATATATATATATATATATGAAATGAGTATTGAGTGGCACTAAAATTATTTGGTTTGAAGATTAGAACTTTTTATATCAAGTGTCCTAGTATTTCTATCTTGTTTTCAAAGTTCTTGTCTCATTGCATATAAAAGTTTCTTCGTAACACATATTATTATACTAAGAAATTTTTTCCTATATACTTTCCAAAAAAATCTATTAAAAACTACATATCAGCATAGCATATATATCTATTAAAAGATAAATATTTATTGATCCTCTTGTGTCATAGTGACTTAGTCTTCCTCACCATTTGCTGCTTGTTGCATGTCATTTTCAAAAACAGTCATTGCCTAAATTCTGAGTACTTTTCCATCATCATGGTATGGGTTTGTATGATGATATTTCCCCATTTATTTTTAGATCTCCTAGATTTATTTTCACACAACATTGACACACAGGGGATCAATAAATGCTATTTCGATATGCAATTTTTAATGGAGTTTTTTAGAGAATATATGGGAAAAAACTTTCTTAGTATAATAGTATGTGTTATAGTATGTGTTATGAAAAAACTTTTGTATGCAATAGGACAAGAATTTTGGAAACCAAATGGAAATACTAGGGCACTTGAAACCAAATGATTTTAATGTCACTCAATACCCATTCCTATATATATATTCATTATTAAAAATAATAATAATAAATATAATTCAAATTAAAGTTATAATATAATTATTTTTTATGATTTTTTTAATTACAC
Source organism: Pinus tabuliformis (assembly GCA_031772625.1). Lineage (NCBI taxonomy): Eukaryota > Viridiplantae > Streptophyta > Pinopsida > Pinales > Pinaceae > Pinus > Pinus tabuliformis. The sequence continues at coordinate 542,596,803 of CM062820.1, read as the reverse complement.
GTGTTCCTCCTATGAAGTTGGTCGGAAAACACTATTCATTCCAACGAATCTCGGCACCCCATTTTCGTCTTCCTCCATCAAGTGAAAAACTGACATGTGGAAAGGATTTTTTGCAAGAACCATTACTCCATCGCCAACCCCTTTGCTTGGGGAAACTCCTATTTCATAGACCATAGAAAAGTAAATGCTGCCTCACATGCAAGGCAGATAGCTTTCACCCTCTCTCTCCAGGCTGCTATATCGATTCGCGTATGTCACTCAGAGGGCGAAAGCTATTTGCCTCGCATGTCAGGCAGCATTTACTTTTCTAAGGCAGCATTTACTTTTCTATGGTCTATGAAATAGGAGTTTCCTTTGCTTGGTATAGGGCTCGAGTCTCGAGGAGCCATTACTTCATCACCAACCCCTTCACCTGGTATAGGGCTCGAGTCTCCCACAAGCCAGTAGATGGATCTTTCCCCATCCTCGCCTTTCCCATTTGCCCTATCACGCCCCTACGCCTGTGGTAGTCTTCCAACCGCTTGTAGCAAGGTGCGGCACCACTGAACGCTTTCTTTTCACCAATACTAACATTCGTGGACTACGCCTACTTCCACATTAACATTACTTAGCTTGTGTTTCACAACCAAGTAAACATGCAATTATCCTTTATACTTAATGAAGCCCATACTCATTTGTTATCCATAGCAATTTTAACAAGAACATCAACAATTGAAACAAGTATAAAGGGGAGGGGCAACTCCCCGTAATGTGAGTCTGCCCGAAAATATATTAAGAATATCAGTTTACAACATACAAGTGTGTCTTGGCCGAACCAAGTCTCACACTTAACCAAATTTACAAAGAGAGGCAAACTTGCCTTTTACAACAGTCTTGTGCACCTCTTACACAAAGGACGGTGCTCACCTGAGCCACCTAAAATCCCATGCCAAGTCTTACACCAAAACCGTACTTCAGAATCCACCCCGGGCACACTTGCCCAACCTTCGACTTAATTCCAAGACTACACCCAAGCATACAATCCTCTTAGAGCAATGCGCATGAGATATGCGCAGCTCCCTCTTAACTGTGCACTTGCCTTCTTGTTCCTTGCGAAGATGTGAGTGAATGCGTTGATGAGTTATGAGCTCCAATGCTCATACACTTATACCCTTCCTTGCATGGGTTTCATGTGGGTGGTAGCCCCTTGGCCGACCCCCAAAATAGGTTCAACGCACCCTTAAAACGCTCCTTTACGAGTTGGCCTTGCCTCAGCACGATCTTCCTCCAAATCGTTGTATAAAGGTGCCATCGTTCCATCTTTTTTCCAAGTGTCGCACACGTTCACCGTTTCGTCGCATTTCAACTCGCAGAAACGTCGCTCGCCCCTTCAACGCGTGCCCGTCGTGCGCCCGCCCATGAGCCCACGTGCCCGCCCGCGCCCTCGTGCACGGCGACTTCGCCCGGCGCCCGTCGCACAATCGCCCAGAGGCCTTACATCCTCCTCCACCTGAAATCGTTGTCGTCCTCGACAACATACCATCTCGGTAGCCATCCACCAAGATCATCATCATCCATGATGTCGACCTCTCCACATAAGGCAAACATCCCTGCAACATATGTAGAGCCTCATCTCCATCATGTCTCAACTTAGTGACCAACTGCCACCAAGCTCACCATACCAAGGTATGCACCTCAACGATATGCTCTCCATCAGATATCATCTCGATCCATGATCATCGACCCCTCTACCACAATCTCCACTGCAACATCTCGTGTCGACCTCATCATGTGTCCCTCCTCCATGTAGTCTCCCTGTCAGATGCCAACACGTATGTGTTACCATGTCTCGACTAATGCCAACATATCTCTGCACATTGGTACCCCTCATGACTCGAACTAGTCGGGTGATCAGTCCAACCATACACCCAAACCATAAGAATGCACATCCTTATGCCATCACAAGTCTTTCCCTGACTTCTGCTACATCTCGGACTCATCAAGAATCTATCAATCATCCCATGCTCAGGTCCATGGAAACTCCATCTCATCTGCAACATGCTCCATATAACCAACCTGATGTCCATGACTCTAGTTGTCCATGATGTCCAACCCATGTAGACTCCATCCCAACCTCTGGCCATCTGCATCCAAGTCTGCACCTGTCATAAAGAAGCCTCCTCCAAGGCCCCTTGTAAAGTTGGTGTGGTTCCTCCCTATCAAGGCCTCCACACCAACCTTCCTCCAAGGTTATCTATAGAGAAAGGAAGGCCAGGAAGTTTCCTCCCTGACTCTCATCCACCCATGTGTCAGATTGATGTTGTGTCCTCAAGTATCTATGCACAGCCTCAATCTCCTCACATGTACACCCAAGCTCACCTAGCTTGTCCTTTGTCAACTGAAAGTCATATATGCCCATAGCATATCTACAAAATTCCACTATCCCAGCAGGATCTCTACCTCCATAATCCTCATCAACCTCTGCCTCTTAAGTAGTACTCGAACTCTCTTCATTTGCAACTCCATTGTGAAGATCATCAGTAGAAGATGCTCCCAATAAGTGTCTCCATGTTCGTGAAGTTGTCTTCTCACTTCCTTCATTCTTCTTTCCAGCTCTTGCAACGAAGTCCACCAACTTCCTTTCCTTCGTTGTTTGAGTCACACTCCCAAGTCCTCTTTTCTCCACATCCTCATGCTTCACATTCAGATCTTTGGGATACAAAGTCATAGAAGCCATCCTTGGTCTATACCCCAAGCAACTTCTTCTATTCATCGGTACCATCATGGTTCTCCCTTCAGCTGTGATCAAGAGAATGTCCCGGTCCACCATTGGTATGGCTTGTGCAAGCTCCATAAAGTCCAGCCCCAACACCATAGAATGATCATCCATGTCCACAACTCTCAAGTCCAACTTTCCAAACCACGATCCTACTTTCACCTGAGTGTCCTTCAACACCCCATCAATAGCTCTAGTGGTAGAGTTGACTGCTTTGAAAGCACTCCATTCCCTCTCCATCTTTGCTTTCTTCCCAAAAGACTTTGCTGCCTTCCTGCTTAAGAAGCTATGAGTAGCCCCCGTATCCACCAAAGCTGCAAATCTCTTGCCCTTCATGGTCACCTGCACAAAACTTAGCTTCAAGGAATCACCTCCCTCTGTTGGCTTTGTCTTGCGCCTTACATCAGCAACCTTCTTCAAGAATTCGGCCTCAGAAGTGTCAATTGGCTCATCTTCCACCTTGACATTCCTCCTAAGGTACTTCACCTCCTTGCTTGGCTCCTCTAAGCAACCCGATCTTGGTCCAGCCTGACTCCCTTCAAGCTTGCCCTTCATCGCATCTTGCTCAAGTGCACCAACCAAGTGTCCACTGACCAAGTTCATAGAACTAACTTCCGAATGTCCTCTGAATGCTCTCGGTATTGAGTTCCCAACCTGTCAATGTAGTCGAGCTCTTCCTGCTCAATCACAACAACCTTCTTACCAAGAAGCTTCTTCTTTATCTCTTCCTCAATTTGCTTGATTTCGGCTTCCACCCTGGCACTTTCCTTCCTCAACCGAGCTCTTTCACCAAAGAGCTCTTGAAGATCAAGACCACTTCGTTGGATCTCCTCATCAAGTTCCTTGAGTTCAACATCTGTCGTACTTCCGCATTGGCTCTTGAGTTCTTCAAGTTCCCTCCTTAGTTCCGAACAACTCTCCCGAATCTTCATGTTCTCAGCCTTCATCGAAACCCAGTTAGAACTCCATTGACTCATCTATTCCAACACTTCGTACTGGAGAGCTTCAACTGCACTATGGCTAGATTCACCTTTCGTAGGTTCATCTACCATTACTGCCTTTTCAGCCTTCTCCATGTTCACCGAGTCACCTGCAACCTGAACCAACCCTTGTTCCACTTGTGTGAAACGGTTTCCTTCACCTGCAAGTACCTGTCACGAGCAACCCTGCACACCGGCTCTAAACTGAGCTCTGATACCACCTGTCACGCCCCTACGCCTGCGGTAGTCTTCCAACCGCTTGTATAAAGGTGCGGCACCACCGAACGCTTTCTTTTCACCAATACTAACATTCATGGACTACACCTACTTCCACATTAACATTACTTAGCTTGTGTTTCGCAACCAAGTAAACATGCAATTATCCTTTATACTTAATGAAGCCCATACTCATTCATTATCCATAGCAATTTTAACAAGAACATCAACAATTGCAACAAGTATAAAGGGGAGGGGCAACTCCCTGTAATGTGAGTTTGCCCGACAATATATTAAGAATATCAGTTTACAACATACAAGTGTGTCTTGGCCGAACCAAGTCTCACACTTAACCAAATTTACAAAGAGAGGCAAACTTGCCTTTTACAACAGTCTTGTGCACCTCTTGCACAAAGGACGGTGCTCACCCGAGCCACCTAAAATCCCATGCCAAGTCTTACACCAAAACTGTACTTCAAAATCCACCCCGAGCACACTTGCCCAACCTTCGACTTAATTCCAAGACTACACCCAAGCGTACAATCCTCTTAGAGTAGTGCGCATGAGATATGACCAGCTCCCTCTTAACTGCGCACTTGCCTTCTTGTTCCTTGCGAAGATGTGAGTGAATGCGTTGATGAGTTATGAGCTCCAACGCTCATACACTTATACCCTTCCTTGCGTGGGTTTCATGTGGGTGGTAGCCCCTTGGCCGACCCCCAAAATAGCTTCAACGCACCCTTAAAACGCTCCTTTACGAGTCGGCCTTGCCTCAGCGCAATCCTCCTCCAAATCGTTGTATAAAGGTTCCATCGTTCCATCGTTTTTCCAAGTGTCACACACGTTCACCGTTTCGTCACATTTCAAATCACAGAAACATCGCTCGCCCATTCAGCGCATGCCCGTCGTGCGCCCGCGCGCCCGCCCGCACCCTCGTGCACGGCGACTTCGCCCGGCGCCCGTCGCACAATCGCGTGGAGGCCTTACATGCCCAGTCCTATTCTCTTCCATATGCTTTGCCTTCCCCATTTTCCTGGTTCAATTTCCTCCAAATGCTTAGTTTAGAAAACTAACTGTCGTGGCCATAACCTTCAAGCATCTATTGCACTAAAATTCTCTGGGGCGAGATCTACTGCAATTCAACTTCATGTCGGACGTATCAACCAATCTCTCAAAGGTCCTTATATTGTTAATATCAGGCAAGTGCATGAATTACATAAGAAAGAAATTTTCAAACCTCACGTTTGCAGCCCCTGAACAGGTCAGCTCCCATTCCCTCCCTGGCTTCCACTTGCCCTCGAATTCACTTAAACAACCGGGACTCGTCGTATGGTTGGTAAGGAAGAGGAAGGAATGAGTGGTGTGCATCCGTGAGAAATGAAACCAAACCCTGGATATACCATGTTATGTTTATTCATCATCTAGATGCGACCAATATTATTCCCACAACATTAGAGTGCCCTCCTCTTCAAAACTGCAAAACAAGTTACAACAAGTATCCTCAGCTTGATTAACTCCATTTTGATCCACCTGTGCCTTTGGTAGGCAATGCGATACATGGCTTGGTGGATGCATTCTTAAAGCACCACACGCTACTTATTCTCGACCGAATATCCTTCCCGACAGATTGGGGAGTAATGATTAGCACCAGTGATTTGGGAAACCGACGATGGGGTATTTTTTACTATTCGCATGCTATGGATATTAAAAATAGAACTCTCAGCTTCAACCGTAATGCCACAATGTCCACCTTCCTTACTGGTTACTGTATAAATATGTCGCCATGGATCTGAGCATATTATATGAATTTCCGTCTTCACTGATAAATCGATTGGAGAATTACTTGGCTTAAGGCTTGCATTCATTGGTTTTCATCAGATTCAATCTTGAAACCCCAACCCTTTGTTTTTGTCGTGTGTTTTCTCTACTTTCCTATTAATCACTGCACCTGGAACGGATACCCAAAACTAATGTAGTCGCTAATTAGTGGCCAATATCAGCAGCGCTTTTCGGTGGAGTACCATACCAGTTCTTGATGTTATTTACAGCAAAGTTACAAGAATTTGGATCTCCTATCAGATTGAGAGAGAAGTTTAACATAAAATATTCAATCCAAGTCATTAAAGAATAATAAATCTCAAAATAGGATCAAAATATTATCTTTTTGTTAAGGCTATAGTGGAATGTCACCTTAACCTTCAATTGCTCATTTTGCTCTAGCAAGATGCCATATTTTTTCTTGAAAACAAAATATTCTTAATTGAGAATATTGAAGTCTCTCTGGAACCATACAGCTATTTGTTTAGGATGCAGACTTAGAGACTTTGCCAGCTGTGCTTTCATCTAGAATTGCAGTTTGTTACCCATTTCAAAACTTTTTTCTAATGTTTTTACTTGTTCCAATGTCAACCTTCTCTTATTGTCCCCAAAATGTAGGTGCTCAATTGAGCCATACTCCTCCACATTATGATTTTTAGATAGGTCCATGACTCTCGAGTAAGAAGAAATGCAATCTGGATCTCTAAGACATGGAAGCCCCTTTTAATAAGCAAGTTGAATATTTACCCTATGGCAAATAGTTTTTCCATTGTGGTTTTTTTTATAGTCTGGAGGAAAAGAAGCCCATTTGTGAAGTTGGGTTGTGGTTTTGGGGGAGTGTTGGCCTCTTCATGCAGCCTTAGACTCCCACTTTTTACCCAGTAATGACATCAATCTCCACAACCCCATTGTGGGTAGGGCTTCTGAACCTTCCATTACATTTTTGAAATCACACATCACTTTCCTCCATTGGGAATGTGATGGGAAAATTCTGTCTTCGTTGTCCTAAAACAGAAAAAATTTACAAGACTACTTATGCCTGCATTTGTGTGGATATGGACTTCAACAAGAGTTTTCTTGCAGAGATTAATTTGATGGCTCCAAATTAAACTATATTTGGGTCCAAAATCTCAACTATGAGAATATTTCATTTCGGTTATTCTATGAAATGGGCCATGTAATTAAAAACTGCCCCAAGTGTTTTATGAATAGCAAAGACCTGAAAAAGTCACTAAGGCCCAAACAATGGAAAGGAGCACAAGGTGTTCACTATATGGTATCCAAAGAGGAAGATCTTCAAGACAAGAGAGGACTAGAAGACAAGAAGGAAGAAGGTACAGTCAAAGAAATCCCATACGCAACAACAAAATTGAAGTAGGAAAAGTCACTTGTCAATGTGGATCCTTTGGTCGCTAGTAAGGATTTCTCGGATGTCGCATTAGTGGAAAAGAAGCAAACCCTCGTGGAAATGGATTCCCCTCCGGAAACCACAAGGAATATCATTAAAAGGAAGCTTCTTGGGTAGATTAGGTGGATGAGGAATATTTCAAGAATATTATCATGCAATTGTTGATCACAACTCTCCGCAAAAAATTTCATTAGACTCTGTCTTTATTACAAATAAAGTCGAGCTTCCATGCCATTTCAGGAGGTTTTCCTCCTAAGGTTGAAATTATCGCCGACTCAAGGAAATAATAAGAAATCTTTTACTCCTCAACATCGATCAAATTGAAGCTTATGAACGTTTTCAAGTAATTTTAGCAGCAAACAGAAGAAAAATTCTCACTATATTTAGCTTCCACAAACAATCCTCAGAGCTGCCTATCCAAGGAACAGAATTCTCTTCAGATCTTTACCAGGTGATTTGTATACTGCTTACTCTATAAATCGAATAATTACATGAATTTGGTCATGCTCCTTGGCCAATAGACTTCATAAAAGAAAAGAAAAAAGCAGCGATTCACCGAGGCCATCCAATTCAACACTCGCTTCAAAACAAACAATCCCCGTACCGTGTTTTGTTTCTTCAAACAACAACTTTATGCATCATTCATGCAATAGTCAACTCCATTCGATAGCCTTCAAGATGTTGGTCCATCCAAATCACGCATCTACTCATGCAATTACCGAAGATGAAACTTTTTTGGTGGCTAGCTTGTCAGGAAATTGATGCCCTAGGTACCCCAACTTGGCTAGACCTGGAAGGAGGTGAAAGAATATGAATTTTTAGTAACCACCCTTGGTAGATCAGTGCCTTAATCCTTGGGAGAATGGATTCTATTATGAATATGAGTATGATTTCTTGGTTCCTTGTCAAGGAGGCCTCAAGATCACTTCACTAGTCTTTCTAGGTCAAGAATAAGCAACCTTGCAGCTTTTATGCTTTTATGTGAAAAAGGAATGGCTTATCAAGGTAAAATTCATTAATAGAATTACCCTTAGGATATTTCACTCCTATTACATGGCCCATACATTGAGATATGTTATAATAGAGACAAATTCCACAATTTTAAGTAGTAAATGCATGCAACAATTAGCCCTAGAACAACAAAAATCTCAATCCAACGTATATGACAAAAATAATCAAGAATAAAATAAAAAAGCATGTACTTACATGTAACAGAGTATATCCAATCATTTACAATTGACAAGAGAGAATCTCCAAGAGAAGATATACCAATATCCACACTTCAAAATTCATCGATAAAGCTCCAATTCATCCACTAAGAAAAAGTGTGAAATTTTCAAGAGAGAGAAGAGATCCAATCCAAAGTGATGATGAGAAATGAACTCATCTCAGTTGTATTTATACACAACTTAGGAGTTCGAATTAGCCTCCTTGGCCTGCATAAGCCCCAAAAATAAAATAATGTTTTAATAATCCAACTTTTGGTGACAAACCCAACAAACTAGCTCATAAATTAAAGAGTAAGCCTCTTAAGAGGTCAAATAATAATCTATGCATGTCATCAGGCCCTCTAAGATGCCTAATGAGGTCCATGGATGCCACAATGAAGAATAGGACATTCAAAATCAGTGGACAAGGGGTTGGCCCCTTGTAATAACCCGTGGTGCTCCAAATGGCATGTGGGGGCACACAAGTGTCCTTATGGGTCTCCAAGTAAATTGAAAATGATTGTAGATCACCTGCAAGGGCTAGGATGATGGTGTAGGTGATGCCACATCATCGTGCAAGTCCTATATCATATACCAAGTGTATGCTGTAGATATGGGGCCAACTAGGCATGATGGATCAAGAACATCATCCTCGTCCAATAAGTGAACCACTGTAACAACCCTCATGAAAATTCCATGTAATAAAAGTTAATAAAGGCAAAAACAATAACCATGGTTGATGCGACACTTATTCCAAGTTGAATGTTGGGAAAACGTCCTAGTGTGGGTGTTCATCGGTTTAGTATGGCTAAAGGAAATTGGCAAAGGCAATGACAAAGGCTTTGGAAAGGAAAAATGGATTTTTTGGTACATTTATTTATGAAAATAATGGAAATTAGGAGAAAAGGAAGGTGAAAGGTCACAGGTTGTATGTGAGGAGGAAAATGAAGGAAAATAATGGAAAATGAAGACAATAGAGACCTAATTGATAAAAAGGATTCTGAGGATCAATTTGTAACATTTTGTCAATTCAGTTTTGGAGCCCTCTCATTATTCTCTCTATCTCTCTCTCACTCTTGGACACTTATATTTTTCTTAGAGCATTTTGGCATTGGATCAAGAAAGGCAAAGAAGGTAAGAGGAAGCCGGGATCAAGGAACGAAGAGTAGGATCAAGCAACTACAACATTATTCTTTACATGTATCGATTTGCATGTGTATTTTCCTTGCTAGATTGGGCATGCATGGTATTGCATGTAGTTCTTTTGTTGTTATGGCATGGGTTTTCCAGGTGTGACAATGTTTTCAGCCTAGACTTGCCATTTCTGGAAAGCCATGGTGTGATGGGGTTCTCATTTTTTGGTTGAGCTAGATTGCAGGATGGATTCGTAGCTGAGTGAGGTGGATCTCCAAATGATAGAGCACATGGCCAAGTGGTCCCTGAACCGGACTGTGGATCATGATAAAGCCACTGCTCTAGTAACCCCTGAGCTAGACTGTGGGTTGCAGTAAAGCCGAGATTGTGTTACCTCGGTGGGCTAGGAATCCTTGCTGGTGAATGGCAGGATATACAGTAAATCCAAGAGGTGGATTTATCTCCATTGGGCCTAGTAATCCTGGGTTGAGATGTGTAGTAAAGCCTAGAGAGTGGGTCTCGGTTTAGGGCCTAATGGTCTGGTGTGGATTGCGGTAAAGATTGAGAGACTAGGAGACAGGAAAATTCCACACGTGTAGGTGGGGAAATCTGATTGCATCCATGCTTGTTGGCTTAGTGATTGAGTGGAGATCACAATAAATCCTATTATTACATGTTTATTGTGTTAGTCTAGTGATCCAGGATAGATTACAGTAAATCTGGTTTCTATTAATGAGGGTGAGGTGGTTTAGCCTCAGGATGCCCTAGTTGATTCTTTTGGTTTGAGTCCCACCTTCATGCTTGTAATATGTCATGGGGGTGAATGGCTGAAGAGATATTTGGATCAGCCATTCTATGATCGGGTGGAACATGGTAGTCCCATCCTAGGTTTGGATTTTGCATCATCAATATGAGGTTATTTCTCCTTGTATTTCTATCAATATTATACTAGTTTATATGCGGATCATATGATTGTGATTTCCTTTTTATTTCTATGGCTATTATGCTAGCTATGTATATATTTTATGACGGTGGCTATGTATGGATCTCATCATGTTTTTACTTGTAAATGAATGAACAACGTATATATGACCTAATAGATGATAATGCAACAAATGAAATAAGGGAACAATGCTTCTTAGTGATTCTCAGATAAGTATGAGATCCCTATGATTAAATCTATTGTTTACACCTGTAGATTACATATTTGTTATAAGTTTGACAAAATTCTTGTCATGGCTAATAGGGGTTCGGTTAAGGGATTGTTCAAGTAATTACATTTGCATCATTGTTTCCCTATTATATTTATGTCCTGAAGGTGTCATTCAATTTTGGGTAGTGACTTGAACTTTGGGCCTGAAAAAGTGGCTCAAATCCTGGGGACATTGGCACAACACTAGGAAAAATAGTCCTTGGACCCTAGCATGCCTTGGCATGAGAGCATCCAGAGCCTCTTGCACGATGTTAGATCCATATCAACGGAGCGTCGAGAGCCTCTTAAACGTTGTCAAGTCAATATCATGGGAGCATGGGGGGGTCAAGTGGTTTAAAACCTTAGTGGGACCCAAGGTCTAGCTACTTGATTGGTTGGGATGGTTCTTGTGTCCTGTAGTTGATGTGGAAGGTTTGTATGTTTTGTTTTTGTTGATTACACTTCCTTAAGGTCACATATGAGGTTGAATCCAATCATAGTAGCCTCTCGTCACATGTTTACCCAAGTTGGTCGATTACTTAGGTAGATGTGGGAGGAGAGTGTTACAGAGTGGTATCAGAGCATGGTTCACCCCTCAGGCTAGATTGGTGGTGTGTTGGTCATGCATTCATGTCATTTTCACGTGTGTTAATCATCCTTGTGGTCTATGTGCTTGTTGCATATACGTGGTGTCAGACATGGTTATAGTGATGTCGCCATGTGAAAGAGGATGTTGTTGTTATGAAGTATGTCATCAAGAGTGTATGATTAGTTACATGTTGTTTATGCTTGTGTATTTTCAGTGTACATTGGTATGGTTATGTTGTCATGCGTGAGGTCATGGTACATGTAAATGATATGGTCATGCATTAATGACTGGACTCTAGTTAGACTACTTGTTACATGGTTATATGCTTATGTATTATATGTATATATGTTGTTATGATTATGTTTATACATGTATAACACTAATTTGGATGATCTTGCAGATGAGATATCCTCCCCGAATTATGTTAAGGTATGTTGGTTTATTATGATTTGGTTTAGCTGACATAGTATGCCTTGTAGGAAAGAGATAAAAAGGACTAGCAAGATGGTAGACTACAAAGACTTTCCCTATGAATCAGATGAGCAACGTGGTGTTGGAAACTCTTTTGATTTGGCAAATGCATTGAGAAGCTTGAAGGAAGAAATAAGGAGTTGTCAAGCAAACAATGACAAAATCATACATGCACAAGAGAAACAAGCAAAGGTTAATGCTATACTTCTTCAAAGTTTGTCAGAACTGCAGTGACGAGGGCCACTTCAGATCAACCATGGACAGAAGGACAAAAATAATGGGGCATATGGTAGTAGGTCTCATGGTGGTTACAGATCAAATAGAGATGACACGGTTAGAGATGGTCGGTTGTTGGATAATCCAAATAGGAGAGGTGATGGATACAAGTACTATTCTAGTTCTAGTTCAGATAAGCATCATGATTGTCATCATTATCATCCTTATAGGAGTGATAGGGGATACATTCCAGATGAGTTTAAGAAAGAAAAACACCTACTTTTTATGGAGATGTGAAGAAGCCAGGAGATGCAGAGGCTTGGATACTTGGAATGAAGAAATTATTTGAGTTGCATGAGTACACAGATAATATGAAGGCCAAAATAGTTATCTTCAACCTGAGAGGTAAAGCAAACATCCGGTGGGAATATTTGAAGTGGGTTACAGACATCATGATAGATGACTTGAATTGGCACGAGTTCCAAAGGATTTTCAAGAAGAAGTACTTGTCAGAAAGGTTCTACCACAGTAAGGCCAAAGAATTATATGAACTAGAGATGGGATCAATGACAGATGAAGAGTACATGACTAAGTTCCTAGAGCTATTGAGTTGTGTACCGTATCTTAAAGATGAGAAGGCTAAAGTTCAATGATTTGTTAGTGGATTTCCATTAGCATTTAGAGATTGGATTGAGTATGATGAGCCTCGATCACTTGAGGAAGTTATTTGGAAATTGAAGCATTTCTATCAACAGTCAAAGCATAAGAATGAATCTCAACAAGGATGGAAAGGAAAAGACAAAGGTAAAGGTAAAGGTAAATGGCAGCCAAAAAGAGCATGGCCTTAGAATGTAGATGAGAAAGAGAATGTGGCACCACCAAAGAGGTTCAATACAACCAGATAGGGACATGGGTAACAACATCAACATAGAGGTAATGTTACTGGTCAGTTGGAGTGTTGGACATGCAAAAAGGAGTACCTTAAGAGGGATTGTCCATAGAATCAAGGTGGTAGGCCTCAGATATATAGTGCGCAATAGGCATGGACTATTGGGGATATTGGTCATAGCGTTCCTCGTATTTATGCATCATTGGATAACAAACAAGCATACCATCATGCATCTATCATTGAGATGGATGGTAATATTTGTGATCAAATTATTTCTATTTTGATTGACCCTAGATCTAATTATAGCTATGTTAGAATTGACTTAGTGGATAAGTGTGGTTTATGTAAAGACTTGCATGCAAAATCTTGGTTAGTGCAATTGGATACTGGTACAAAGAAGCAAGTTCATCATTGGGTAAGAGCTTGTGCATTTGATTTGAATGGTATGCCTACCACAACACATTTGAATGTATTACCGTTGGGATCATACAATATGTTGTTGGGCATGGATTGGTTGTATCTACATAGAACCAAGGTGAATTGTCATGACAAAGAAATTGAGTGTGTGGATGACAATGGGGAACCAAGAGTCTTGCAGGGAAAGAAGAAAGCCACATCAGTTAGGATGGTGAAATCTATGCAGGTAAAGCATAGTCACAGGAAAAGGTGTGTGTTAATTGTTGTACATATTTTTAGTGACAAAGGTAAGGAAGTTGAGAATGCAGATGTTTTGAGCAGGTACCCAATTCTACAACAGTTTCAAGATGTGTTTCTTGAGGAAATCTCAGAGTTTCCACCTCACAAGGAAGTAGACTTTTCTATTGAGTTAGTGTCGGGGGAAGCTCCAACATGAAAAACACCTTACAGGATGAGCACACCTGAGTTGGTAGAGTTGAAGTTGCAGTTGAAGGAAATGTTGGACAAGGAACACATTAGGCCAAGTGTATCACCATGGGGTGCACCAGTATTGATTGTGAAGAAGAAGGATGGTACTCTCATATTATGCATTGACTACAAGAAGTTTAACAAAGTGACCATTAAGAACATGTATCCATTTCCAAGGATTGATGACTTGTTTAATCAGTTGAAGGGAGCAACAGTGTTCTCGAAGATTGATTTGAGATCTGGATATCACCAAGCATGCATCAAAGAAGAGGACATTTACAAGATAGTAGTGAGCTCAAGAAAGTGATATTGAGGGAGTTTCATGCAAAACCATATTCAGGTCACCCAGGCTACCAAAAGACATTGACCGCTGTGAAGAAATTTTATTATTGGTCGAATCTGAAGAAGGATGTAGCAGAGTTTATGGCTAGGTGTTTCGATTGTCATCATGTGAAGGCAGAGTGTAAGCATCCAGGTGGACTGCTATAGTTGATTGTGATTCCAAAATGGAAATCGAAGGTCATTTCCATGGACTTTATCACAGGGTTGCGGAGGACAGTGAGACAACATGATTCCATCATGGTTGTTGTGGACAGGATGACAAAGGTTGTGCACTTCATTCCACTGAAGTTTACATTCTCAGCTAGCGATGTAGCATAGGTATTCATCAAAGATGTGGTCAGATTGCATCGCGTTCCAAAGAAGATTGTGTTAGACAAGGATGCAAAGTTCACTTCCAAGTTTTGGAAGGAGTTGTTTGCAGGCTTGGGCACAAAGTTGGTCTTCGGTACAACTTATCATCCACAAACAGATGGATAGACAGAGAGGGTCAACAGGATATTGGAGGACATGTTGAGGATGTACGTGATGCATCAACAACGAAAGTGGGAAGAGTATCTTCCACTAGTAAAGTCCACTTACAATAATGAGTATCAGGAATCTTTGAGGACGAGTGTGTTTGAGGCATTGTATGGGCAAATTTGCAATACTCCCATCAGTAGGAGTGACCCAGTTAACAGGGTGTTGATTGGACCGTACATGTTGGCGGACATGGAACAAGAATAGCAGGTTATAAAGAAGAATCTAAATGCAGCACAGGATAGGCTGAAGAGCTATGCAGATCAGAATATGTTGTTCAAGGAGTTTCAGGTTGGAGAAGAAGTGTACTTGTGCATCAAACCAAAGAAGAGTGCTTTACAGATTGGATCAAGTGCCAAGTTGGCACCATGGTTTTATGGACCCTTCAATACTGTTGAGAGGATTGGGCCAGTAGCCTATCGACTTGCACTACCTCCGACAGTGAAAGTCCATGATGTTTTCCATGTGTCATTGCTTAAGAAATATGTTAAAGTTTTTGATCATATGATTGAATGGTCTGTATTGGAGGTGGAACCAGATGGAGAATTCTAGCTGAAACCTTAGTGTATATTGCAAAAAAAGGTGCTCATGCTCCGGAACCAAGTAATCGAGTAGGTTAAAGTGAAGTGGAAGAACTTTGGGCTCGATGAAGCTACATGGGAGATGGCAGACCAAATGCGGGCTATGTATCCTTCACTATTTGCCAGTTGAGGCAAAACAATTTTGGTATGGTGTTTTGGTATATGTTTTGGTACATGTTTGGTGATGTTTTGGTATATGTACATATGTATATGGATGTAAATACTGCCATGAGTTGTGATATAAATCTCCAATGAGCGATATGGGTCTCATGTAATTATGATGTTATGCTTGTCATGTTGTCATGTTGGTTTGCTTCTCAACAGGGTGATCATTATAAATATTGCATCAAGCTATGTTATAAAGCTCCATGGGTAGTATGTCTTCTTTTTAGGGGTTTTGCTGAGGTATAGGTGTGGTTGAACATCGAGGACAGTGTCCCCTAAAGGGGAGGGTTTTGTCACAACCCTGGTGAAAATTCCATGTAATAAAAGTTAATAAAGGAAAAAATAATAACCATGGTTGATGGGACACTTATTCCAAGCTGAATGTAAGGCAAAACATTCTAGTGTGGGTGTTCATCAGTTTAGTATGGCTAAGGGAAATTGGCAAAGGCAATGGAAAAGGCTTTGGAAAGGAAAAATGGTATTTTTGACACATTTATTTATGAAAATTATGGAAATTAGGAGAAAAGGAAGGTGAAAGGTCACAAGTTGCATGTGAGGAGGAAAATGAAGAAAAATAATGGAAAATGAAGAAAATAGACGCCTAATTGATAAAAAGACTTCTAAGGATTAGTCTGTAGCCTTTTGCCAATTCAGTTTTGGAGCCGTCTCATTATTCTCTCTCTCTCTCACTCACTCTTTGCCACTTAGAGTTTTCATGGAGCATTTTGGCATTGGATCAAGATAGGCAAAGAAGGCAAGAGGAAGCAGAGATCAAGCAAGGAAGAGGAGGATCAAGCAACTACAGTATTATTTGTAGGTATTAATTTGCATGTGTATTTTCCTTGCTAGATTTGGCATGCATGGTATTTCATGTGGTTATTTCGCTGTTATGGCATGGGTTTTCTAGGTGTGACGGTGTTTTCAGCTTAGCCTTGCCATTTCCGGATAACCATGGTGTGATGGGGTTCTCATGTTTTGGTTGAGCTGGATTTCCGGATGGATTCGAAGCTGAGTGAGGTGGATCTCCAAATGATAGAGCACATGACCTAATGGTCCCTGAACCATACTGTGGATCACGGTAAATCCACTGGCCTAGTAACCCCTGAGCTAGACTGTGGGTTGCGGTAAAGCCATGATTGTGTTTCCTCGGTGGGCCTAGGAATCCTTGCCGGTGAATTGCAAGATATACGGTAAAGCCAAGATGTGGATTTATCTCCGTTGGGACTGGTAATACTAGGTTGGGATATGCGATAAATCCTGGAGAGTGGGTCTCGGTTTAGGGCCTAGTGATCCGATGTGGATTGCAGTAAAGCCTAAGAGACTAGGAGACAGGAAAATTCCTCACGGTGTAGGTGGAGAAATCCGGTGGTATCCATGCTTGTTGGCCTAGTGATCGGGTGGAGACCATGGTAAAGCCTGTTATTATTGAAAAGTGTGCAACAAGAAATGCTTGTTGAGAATGCAACAAGATGATGGAGCTTAGTGGAAAGGAGTCGCCTTCACTAAGTGGGCCCGAAGGCAAATTATGGCGCAAAGTCTATTTTTGGATCACAACAGGAGTGATCAGAGTCTATTTTTAGACTGCTAGTCACAAATAGAAAAATCAAATATTATTGTCTCATAATAATATTTAGACTATAAACTTTATCTTATCCTCTTGGAGCACTTCAGTTTGAGCTACAGATGTGGCACATGCAGCTGTCAGAAGGAAATACGCTTTCTTTATGAGTCAGTTGAGCTATTGCATGCAGGACATCAGTTAGAACTCATGTGGTTGAGTTCTGTGGAGTTGGATGAGCAGTTAATGGAGTTGTGTTCAGTTTGACTTAGTTGAACTAGTTGTATTTAGTCTAACTAATCAATAGACTAAGTGATGAGTTGTGTGAATTAGTTATTAATTAATTCACTAATTATTAACTCATAATGCAACTGAAGAATACATCAGTTAACTCAGTGCATGTATAGTTCAGTGGAGACAGGTGTTAGAGGTTGAGATTGCTGTCAGTTGTGCATGAGATTGTGCACATGCATGGGATTGAGTTATGCCAATGATCTCTGCGTAGTGTGGGCCAATACCAAGTGAAATATAGCTTGTGCTCATGTGATTTATAGTGTGGGTGATTTTCACAAGGTAAATAGGAGTTTGGATCAGCCATTCTCATTCATTCTCTTGCAGGATTGTGCAGTGGAGGCAGGCAAAGCAACGGGGGAGATTTGGAGATCAAATCTAAGCTGTATTGTGTGTAACAGGTGGAGATAGTACTAAGTACTTGTGAGGAGTATTGTACTATGGTTTTTACATGTTCTCAATCAATATAATATACAGATAGTTGGGGTTTTTAGCGAGATGCTTTCCCCGGGAAAATACTGTGTTGATGTGTGCGATTGATGCTTCTATGTGCGCATGTTATTGTTTCTGCTTCTGCAAATTGATGATCAACGTAGAGGAGGTTATGTATTATGCATGTATTCCGCAATAGTGCATGATCGGGATAATCTCTGTTGAATATGTGTTTATTATTCAAAATTTCTACAGTTATTACATATTTATTCTATTGGCCTAGTGATCGGGGATGGATTACGGTAAAGCCAAGTTTCTATTGATGACGGTGAGGTGGTTTAGCCTCAGGATGCCCTAGTTGGTTCTTTTGGTTTGAGTCCCACCTTCATGCTTGGAATAAGGCACGGGGGTGAATGGTTGAAGAGAGATTTGGTTCAACCATTCTATGGTCGGGTGGAATGTGGTAGTCCCATCCCAGGTTTCGATTTTGCATCATCAATATGAGGTTATTTATCCTTGTATTTATATGAGTATTATATTGGTTTATATGTGCATCATATGGTTGTGATTTCCTTGGTATTTTTGTGGCTATTATGTTGGTTATGTATATGTTTTATGACAAGTGCTATGTATGGCTCTCATCATGTTTTTACTTGTAAATGAATGAACAATGTATATATGACCTAATAGATGATAATGCAACAAATGATATAAGGGAACAATGCTTCTTAGCGATTCTCAGATAAGTATGAGATCCCTATGCTTAAATATGTTGTTTACACTTGGAGATTACATATTTGTGATATGTTTGATGAAATGCATGTCATGGCTTATAGGGGTCTAGTTAAGGGCTTGTTCAAGTAATTACATTTGCATCATTGTTTCCCTATTATCTTTTTGTCCTAAAGGTGTCATTCAATTATGGGTAGTGACCTACGCTCTGGGCCTGAAAATGTGACTCAAATCCTGGGGATGCTAGCAAAACACTGGGAAAATAGTGCCTGGACACTGGAATGCCTTGGCATGAGGGCATCCAGAGCCTCATGGACGTTGTCAGGTCCATATCATGGGAGCACCTTGGGGTCAATTGATCTAAAACCTCAGTGGGACCCAGGGGCTAGCTACCTGAGTGGTTTGGATGGTCCCTGTGAGTCTTGTAGCTAATGTGGAAGGTCTGTATGTTGTGTTTCCATCGATTCC
Source organism: Pinus tabuliformis (assembly GCA_031772625.1). NCBI lineage: Eukaryota > Viridiplantae > Streptophyta > Pinopsida > Pinales > Pinaceae > Pinus > Pinus tabuliformis. The sequence goes on along the minus strand of CM062820.1, from coordinate 542,577,957 downwards.
ACTTCCTTAAGGTCACATAGGAGGTTGAATCCAATCATAGTAACCTCTCGTCACATTTTTACCCCGGTTGGCTAGTTACTTGGGTAGATGTGGGAGGAGGGTGGGGATCCATGGATTGCAACCTGCTATCGTGGAGGCCCATGGCTCTCAACGCCCACCCTACATGTTCCAATGTAGCCCTCTGGAGGATTAGGACCCCGTGTAAGGATACCAAACCCAAGATAGAAACCATATGCAATCCTGCATAAGATCCAATGCATCCCCTAACCTTCCAATACAACAAGTCATTAGAGAAATCAAGTAAATGAGCTTATCAATCATGGACCATAGGTGGGGACTTCATAATGTCATTCCCTTCCATAATCGGCTTCGGGATGTGCCAATGTCTCGTAAACTTCAAATGGGGTTAACGAATGATCCTATTAGGTAGTTTCTACTTCTAAATGGGATAATATAGTCAAGGTACATCCTTCAAAAGGTGGTGGCATTTGACAGATAGGTGAATGAAGTGGGGAATGAGGAGGGGGAACCCTGGGTCACATGTTGGGGTATGGGGGTAGCTAATAAGAGGGGAGCCCACACTTGGGTTTATAATGTATAGGAGAGAGCAATCGTGGTACATGAGGTGCCCTGACCTTGATTTTTCCACCCTTCTTTATATTCCTTTTGGCCTTTTGATTTTCTTTGATTAATTGCTTGGGTCTCAAGGGGTAAGAGCGAGATGTATAAGATATAACAGTGACTACCCCCCTTTAAGGTGGGCTGGTTCTTTTCCCACCAGGGTTTTAGACAATCATGGGCTCGTATATGATGAAGAAGGCTCATAGAACCTGTAGGAACCAGGGTGATGGCCATGATGATGGGGTAGAGATCATGTATTGGCTTTTGCCCACATGCTAAATGTGTTTGTCCCAACCATCTTTTGCATTTTGTGGTACATTTTCCTGTTGAATGTGGCCATATATGCTTTTATCTTTCTTTTTAGCTGCATCAACTTTTGGGCTTCATTCTAGGCCATGACCCAAGGTTTGGGCAAAGGGAAGGGGAATGTTAACCCGATGTGGATCCAATGGGGGAATGTGGACTTAGGTGGGAGAAAATTTGATGAATAGAGTAATAATGAGTGGAAAGCGGGTAATATAAGCAGATAAGGGAGTGGGACTACGCAACCAAATTTGGGATTTCCCATGAAATATCATTTCTAAATCAAAATGGTCAGTAAAATAGATCCCACGGGACTAGGATACAAGGTTAATATCAAAATGGTCAGTAAAATAGATTTGTTACGATATTATCGACCAATATGATGGTTTATTCATACCACATGCCCAAAAAATTATAGTTCAATATATCATTTCATATAATATTTTTTTTATTAATCAATTTAATTAATCAAACTAAAAAAACATAACTTCTTTGCAGATAAATCTCAACTTTTAATTTGTAAATATTATTTAAAATATTCTAAAATTATTAATAAAAATAAATCTTTATTATCCACTTAATAATTAAATTAAATTTCAAAAAACTTTATTATAAAATAAACATAATATAAATTAAATTTTTTTCCCACTCAAAACCCTAACCTATACCTTTTTTCCAACTATAACTAACCTGGCCATCAAACATTGAATGATACTAACCAAATAGCTCTCCTTAGCCACTCAGCTCACCCCTACATATGAATTTTGTAGAGAAATATTATTTGTATCCTTTGATGTAAGGAAGAGCTTCCAGAGGAGTTATGAGTCAATGCATCGTGCCTTTGTTTTATTTTTTGGTTATGATTTTTTGTTGGTGTAATTTATGAATGTTATTGGTTGTAATTATGAGGAATCTTTCTTTTTTTTTTTTTTTTTAATGTTTGTTTGTTGTAGTAATTTATTTTTGGTTATGATTTATGAATGTTATTTAATTAAAAAAATAATAAGAAGTTAGTTTTTTATTTTAATTTTAATTAAAATTATTAAAAATATATAAATCTGATTTAGAATGTGTTTAACAAATTATAGAATAAAGAATTATTGGGAAAAAAATGAGTTATCTCAATATGTGAAAGAAGGATTGTAATGTCATAGGTTTGCATGAGGTTGTGCTTTACTCATTAGACTTTTAAATGATAATATGTTAAAGAAGGATTGTAAAGTCATAGGTTTGCATGAGGTTGTGCTTTACTCATTAGACTTTTAAATGATAATATGTTTAATTTGTTTGTCGTTTAATCTCTCATTGCTTTTAGAAAGTTTTAGTTACTTGAATTTGCTATGCATTTGTAAAGTATGGCTAGATTTGAGGGTTTTTTAAATATATATTCAGCCTGCAGCGGAAATTGTAGAGGATAACGAGAACAAGGGTAATCATATAACAAAATTTATTGCCTTCATTAGAACACAATTTGGCATTTACACCATTGGGTTATTGTTGTGCAATATTGGGTTACTACTATGAAATAGTGGTTGGAGCATGGATTTGTTATTGGAATTGGGGTATATGTTACCAAGTTTAATCATGTTTTTTTTGTTTTTTTTGTTTTTTTGTTTTTTTGGTAATTTTACTTTCTTTATCGAGAGTAAAATATTTTAATAATGATTTAATTTTTTTATGGGAATGTGTTATAATTTTTTTAGTGTATATATATATGAAATGAGTATTGAGTGGTATTAAAATTATTTGATTTGAAGAATATAACTTTTTATATCAAGTATCATAGTATTTCTATCTTGTTTTCAAAGTTCTTGTCTCATTGCATATAAAAGTTTCTTCGTAACACATATTATTATACTAAGAAATTTTTTCCTATATACTCTCAAAAAAATCTATTAAAAACTACATATCAGCATAATATATATCTATTAAAAGATAAATATTTATTGATCCTCTTGTGTCATAGTGACTTAGTCTTCCTCGCCCTTTGCTGCTTGTTGCATGTCGTTTTCAAAAACAGTCATTGCCTAAATTCAGAGTACCTTTCCATCATCATGGTATGGGTTTGTGTGATGATATTTCCCCATTTATTTTTAGATCTCCCAGATTTATTTTCACATATGTGTTATGAAAAAAAATTTGTGTGCAATGGAACAAGAATTTTGGAAACCAAATAGAAATACTATGGCACTTGATGTAAAAGGTTCTAGCTTTCAAATCAAATGATTTTAATGTCACTCAATACCCATTTTTATGTATATAGATAGATATTCATTATTAAAAATAATAATAATAAATATAATTTAAATTAAAGTTATAATATAATTATTTTTTATGATTTTTTCAGTTACATTGAAGTTGTTTCTCTATGAAATTTGCTGGTGTTTTTCTATGAAATTTGCTGGTAAAAACATTATTCAGTCCAACCAATCCCGGCCCCATTTTCGTGGCAAGAGCTAACCAGTCTGCCATAGGGCATTAAATCCATGGTTAGCTGCGCCCTCAATAACACACACGAGCAGTGACTTTGTAAATAAAAAATAATGCGTGTGCTTTATAGGGATATCGAGGGCGCAGCTTACCAAACATTTAATGCCCTATGGCAAGCTGGTTAGCTCTTGCCCATTTTTGTCTTCCTCCATCAAGTGAAAAACTGACATGCAGAAAGGCTTTGTGCAGGAGTCATTACTCTATCGCCAACCCCTTTGCTTGGTACAGGGCTCGAGTATCCAGGAGCCATTACTTCATCACCAACCCCTTCACCTGGTATAGGGGCTCGAGTCTCCCACGAGCCAGTAGATGGACCTTTCCCCATTCTCGCCTTCCCCCATTTGCCCAGTTCTATTCTCCTCCATATGCTTTGCCTTCCCCATTTTCCTGGTTCGATTTCCTCCAAATGCTTAGTTCAGCGAACTAACTGTCGTGGCCATAGCCTTCAAGCATCTATTGCACTGAAATTCTCCGGGGCGAGATCTACTGCAATTCAACTTCATGTCGGACGTATCAACCGATCTCTCAAAGGTCCTTATATTGTTAATATCAGGCAAGTGCATGAATTACATAAGAAAGAAATTTTCAAACCTCACGTTTGTAGCCCCTGAACAGGTCAGCTCCCATTCCCTCCTTGGCTTCTACTTGCCCTGGAATTCACTTAAACAACCAGGACTCCTCGTGTGGTTGGTGAGAAAGAGGAAGGAATGAGTGGTGTGCATCCGTGAGAAATGATGAAACCAAACCCTGGATATACCATGTTATGTTTATTCATCATCTAGATTAGACCAATATTATTCCCACAACATTAGAGTGCCCTCCTCTTCAAAACTGCAAAACAAGTTACAACAAGTATCCTCAGCTTGATTAACCCCATTTTGATCCACCTGTGCCTTTGGTAGGCAATGCGATACATGGCTTGGTGGATGCATTCTTAAAGCACCACACACTACTTATTCTCGACCGAATATCCTTCCCGACGGATTGGGGAGTAATGCCACAATGTCCACCTTCCTTACTGGTTACTGTATAAATATGTCGCCATGGATCTGAGCATATTATATGAATTTCCGTCTTCACTGATAAATCGATTGGAGAATTACTTGGCTTAAGGCTTGCATTCATTGGTTTTCGTCAGATTCAATCTTGAAACCCCGACCCTTGTTGTTGTCGTGTGTTTTCTCTACTTTCCTATTAATCACTGCACCTGGAACGAATACCCAAAACTAATGTAGTCGCTAATTAGTGGCCAATATCAGCAGCGCTTTTCGGTGGAGTACCATACCAGTTCTTGATGTTATTTACAGCAAAGTTACGAGAATTTGGATCTCCTATCAGATTGAGAGAGAAGTTTAACATAAAATATTCAATCCAAATCATTAAAGAATAAGAAATCTCAAAATAGGATCAAAATCTTATATTTTTGTTAAGGTTATATTGGAATGTCACCTCAACCTTCAATTGCTCGTTTTGGTCCAGCAAGATGCTATATTTTTTCTTGAAAACCCAATATTCTTGATTGAGAATATCGAAGTCTCTCTGGAACCATACAGCTATTTGTTTAGGATGCAGACTTAGAGACTTTGCCAACTGTGCTTTCATCTAGAATTGCAGTTTGTTACCCATTTCAAAACTTTTTCCTCATGTTTTTACTTGTTCCAATGTCAACCCTCTCTTATTCTCCCCAAAATGTAGGTGCTCAATTGAGCCATACTCCTCCACATTATGATTTTTAGACAGGTCCATGACCCTGAGTAAGAAGAAATGCAATCTGGATCTCTAAGACATGGAAGTTCTTTTTAATAGACAAGTTGAATATTTACCCTATGGCAAATAGTTTTTCCATTGTGGTTTTTTTATAGTCTTGAGGAAAAGAAGCCCATTTGTGAAGTTGGGTCGTGGTTTTGGGGGAGTCTTGGCCTCTTCATGCAGCCTTAGACTCCCACTTTTTACCCAGTAATGACATCAATCTCCACAACCCCATTGTGGGTAGGGCTTCTGAACCTTCCATTACATTTTTGAAATCACACATCACTTTCCTCCATTGGGAATGTGATGGGAAAATTCTGTCTTCGTTGTCCTAAAACAGAAAAATTTACAAGACTACTTATGCCTGCATTTGTGTGGAGATGGACTTCAACAAGAGTTTTCTTGCAGAGATTAATTTGATGGCTCCAAATTAAACTATATTTGGGTCCAAAAGCTCAACTATGAGAATATTTCATTTCGGTGATGCTATGAAATGGGGCATTAATTAAAAACTGCCCCAAGTGTTCTATGAATAGCAAAGACCTGAAAAAGTCCCTAAGGCCCAAACAATGGGAAGGAGCACAAGGTGTTCACTATATGGTATCCAAAGAGGAAGATCTTCAAGACAAGAAAGGACTAGAAGACAAGAAGGAAGAAGATACAGTCAAAGAAATCCCATACGCAACAACAAAATTGAAGTAGGAAAAGTCACTTGTCAATGTGGATCCTTTGGTCGCTAGTAAGGATTTCTCGGATGTCGCATTAGTGGAAAAGAAGCAAACCCTCATGGAAATGGATCCCCTCCGGAAACCACAAGCAATATCATTAAAAGGAAGCTTCTTGGGTAGATTAGGTGGATGAGGAATATTTCAAGAATATTATCATGCAATTGTTGAAAAGGGGGAAAAAGGAGGGAAATCGCTAAGAAAAACAAGAAGTTGAACTAGATCAAAATAAAATTATACTGAAAAATGGAATATAAATGTATTTGTATTTTGGGGGTTTTTTGGAAATTTTTAGTTTGAAAAGGGCTAAGATTTTTGTGTCAATGGGAACTCGTTTGAGGGTTTAGATTGAACCTCTATGCCCAATCTCAAGCCTACGGGGAAGATTGGAATATGTAAAGGTTCTTGCCTTGTAATCCATATTTTTTTAATAATACAAATCTCTACCTGTTTCAATTAAAAAATAAAAGGATCGAAAAATTGCTTACTTAAAGATGAAGGAAAAAGAAGCAGGTGAAGCTCCATTCAATGAAAACACAAGCTCCAAGCCCCCAAAGAGCAAGATTGAAGAGAAACCTGCAAATAAAATTCCTTCAAAGGCGAAATAGTGAAAGACAGAAGAAGATTGAAGGTGTTGTTGTTCCAAGAAGTTATGTTAAAGTCATCAAGGACAAGGAACAACAAAGGACTGATCCACCTCGAAGAAAGAATGCTTTTATAAGATCATCAAGGAAAGACATTTCATCCAGGTACAATCATATAATTTCTAGGTATTTCATGTACTAACTTTGGACATAAGGTTAGGGATTGCAACACTTATTATAGGGATGATTATCAAGTTCATCATCAAAACCCTAGAAGGAAGTTTGCAGGAACACAGATAGATATCCTAATGGCTTCGTCCACAGAAAGTATGCATATGTTGTTCTGTAATTCAAGTTCCACATTGAATGTTACAAATGCTATAACTATGGACACATGGCTCGTGTTGCAGATACATGATGAATTCTTCCATGAAAGAAAAACCCAAAATATTCCTATTGGACAAGCTTGCAAGATTATGGCACATAATTATGTCAATATTACACTGAGGGGTGGAGAAATTCATACATATTCGGAAAACTCCCTCTATGGCACTCCAGTTAAATGAAAAATAAAATAATGGTGTCACACATAATCATAGAACATATATGTACAAAGGATGAAATTCACACAGGATCACATAATACACACACACAAACACAAGTTTTCTTTATGTTTTCTTGTTCACTCTCAGTCCCTTAGGCTCATTCACTTTCTCTATATATTTGATTAAATTCAAACATGAATAAATACAAGTATGACATACTTTCAAATCTGTGAATAGTGGATTCAATGGCCTAATTTTCGCTTCAAAAAAAACCTCTCAAATATCTTAATCCTAAGTTAGCAAATTCTAATAATAGAAGGGATTACATGGCATTCAATAATACAATCATAATATTAATACTAATCTACATATAACAAAATCCATGCTTTGAGGAACCAATTCCTCTAGTAAAAGTTTTGACCTTCTTGGTCATCTGAGTTTAACCAATGTACCTACATCAATTATGAATGTTAAACAAGGGGGTTCTAAGTAGCAACAACTACAAATTGAAGATATATATTTCAGGTAGTTTGATTTGAAATGGTATACTTTCAGTGGTTGATGGTTTACATGATCAATATTATAGGCAAATTAGTTAGCATTGTACAGATTTGAAAAGCAAAGTTAGGAATAGTTTTGTTGTCATCGTCATAAGGTGAATCTTTTTAGTAAAACATATTGACAGGTAAAATCAACTTGTGGCAAGTTGTGAGAGGCGCAACATGTCAGGGGTAGAGAAAAAGTCAAAGGAAGAAAGGCATATTGCAGGAGGTCAGAGGAAGATACTTCATCAAGGGGTGTTACCCTTTGTCATTGATGTTAAAGTGGGAGAGAAAGTAGGAGAGAAGATCATAAGCATGGAGATAGGGGGGCAGTGATCGCAAGGGAAGTCAGTGTGTTGCCATTAATGCCAAGGGTGGGATTGTTGGAATTTGGTTGTCATTGATGTCAACCTAAGAAGCAACCAAAAGAAGCCCCGCTTTTGATGAGAAAAATGCTTGGGAAGATTGGTGTTTTTGATCTAATCATCATTTGATTGTCCTCATCATGCAGATTTGAATGGTAGGTGGCACGCCACATAACTCCTCACAGTTGATGATATATGCCCTGTCAAGTTAGGAACCCCATAATGTGGTCAAGGTGCCCCAAATGATATGCTAACGACAACTTGATGATTGATTACAATTGGCATTAATACTCAATAGAATCTGTGATAATTTAACAACTTTGAGATATCCAAGTCTGTCATCCAATTGTGACCTCTTTCACTATGGAACCGGCCTAAAATAATCAATCAAATAGGCTTCCTAAAAATATTTCTTAGAGATTCAGGTTTTCCCCTTTTAAAATTAAATTTATTGGTTTATTTTGGTGGTTGACTCAGGCCTTATGGGCATGTCAGCCCCTTCTTCTTCTATAAATAGAGAGCTTCACTCTCTCCAAAGGACATAAAATTTACTTGTTATCATCAAATAATTTCGCTCTCCCATATTGAATGTTTGGAGATGTGCCCCACAATGGGTTGAAACATGGATTCAATTAATAAATTGTCATATTTGAAGCATCCCAAAACTATATTCCATTGTTCAAAACTTTCATGTTATCCATAGATATTTTAAAAAGGAAGGTGTTGAAACCCCTAAGAGCCATTGCTAGAAGGAGGAAATATTCATGCTTTCTACACTAATGGCATTCCATCCATTTAGCAATCCTTTCTTCGTATATTGATTTACATGAAACCTTCCTATGAGGGTTGTTTATGTCTATTTCTGAACCATTCTAAAGAGAAGACTAGGATCAACTATGTTCATGATCATACCCTCATTATTCTTTACAAATAGAGTTTCTTAGCTCTAACTTAGTAGATATGGTTTTCACGTCTAAAATGACTTATTTGGACTATTCCAAATCCCAACTTTCATTATTTGTTGTCTAGAAATTGCATCATTTTCACTGTCCACTCCATCCACTCTTTTATCTCCTAGGATTTAAGCTTCAACCTCACATTCAATCAATATAGTCTTTTCGAACCCTTATTTGACTTCTTCATCATTATTCTAAACCTTTAAAATTGCCCAGTGAATAATATTATTAGTTTATGAAAATATTGGATCATTGTTCTTTGCGTTATGTTTAATTTTATAGGTCAATTTAACATTAATTTTATTGATAGTTTTCAATGACATTTCCCACCAATAACCATGATACAAGACCACCCTTAAGTATATCAAACATCTTTCACCATGTTCTAGTAACTCATAATCTATTAAATTTACGGAGACTTGAAATGTTAGAATCACCATGATATTCTTTGTTTCCTTGGTTGAATACTTCTTTCTTCCTCTTTATATATATATATAATTTTATTTTATTTTGAGTTTATAAATTTGGTAAATTAAACGATTTTCTCACTGTGAAATACCACTTCTTTGAAATAAGAAAAGCGAAATTAATATATTGCATTATGATCGAATGAATTTTTTGGCAGGTTAATTGGATTAAATTGAATTTTATGATATCATATATTTTTCCACATAGTAATCTTAGAAAGAATGTAAATGATGGGTTTTGGTTTATTGAATGGTCGATTTTTCTACTTGTGGAAACATTGTTTGAAAAAACGCTGACATTGAAGGTTTTCCACAAATGTAAATGATTTAAGATGTGAAAAACAGATGACTTAAGATATGAAAACAAAAATATTATAATGATGCATGTATTTACAAATTTTTTATTAGTTTAGGAAAAGTATTATATTAAACAAGTCAATTAAATATATATATATAAACTGTATTTGAAGTTTCGTTGTAAATTAGCAACCTAGGAAGAAGTTTCATTCAATCAAGCATTTAAATTTGAATTATTGTTTTAGATTCCATAAACATTACAGGGAAAGTTCTTAGACACTGAGGAATTGTCTGGACTGTCAAAAGTGGTCGAAATCTAGGTAAAAAATTTCAAAAAATCTTGTAAATGCAGTGTTTGAATCATGTTTTTGATAGTGGAAATAAATTCAGCACCATCAAAAACATCTACAACACCTAAATTATGAATTTTGACAGCTTTTACTTAGATCTACAAAAATCCTTGTCAATTTTTTTCAAAATATAGCCAGAATTTTCATAACTTTCAGAGGAAAAGAACATAATTTTTAGACTACAACCTCATATTTACTCAAGGCGTTTGATGCTTCCTCGAAAATCTACTTTGTGGAAACATTCCCATGGCTAACTTCAGGGACCACACATACCTCCCATGCTTTGATATTTTACGAAGTTCCAAAACCTAACAACAGGTTAGGCAAGTCATTTCTATATTTCAATGGATTGGAATTCAAAACACAACCTTGCACACAGTTCTGCCTTGCACCGCAAGATTTCATGGTTGGGCTTTCAGTCCAAAATGCACTAGAAGGAATGTTATTTATATCCAGCAAAGCAAACCAAAATATCAAGCAACCGACCAACCATGGGTCACTTGTGTTCACAGAGCTGATTCTCCCAATCCAAAATTTCTGCATCTTCATCATGAGTCTGTCGCTAGACACTTAGCTTAGAACTCGTAACGTTAGAGTCTATGATCAATATGAATTTATAATTAAGTCACACTATAGAGAAAAAAATAAAAATAAAATTGGAGCGTAACTATCCAAATATATGTCATAAATAACTAATTCATACATTTCAAAATTCAATAATAAAACTAAGTGGAAGGAACACTAGCTATACGGCCTTGTTTACATTTCATTTGAAAAAACTCACAAAAAATGTATATATTGTAATAAAAATATAAAACATGAAATTGAAGAGGAAAAATATATATGCCAAAAACCAATTAAATGACAACAGTGTAAATATTATAAGTCACACCACATGTTACAAATGAATGCGGGGAAAATCCACTAGAATCCTTTGCTTCAAGTATCCTTCCTACCACATGTTACAAACGAATGCGAAGAACTTGAGATTCAATACAAACATGCAATCTATATGTTGTAGTAAAGAAAAATTCAAAATCACATTTTGTGGAAACACATTCGATGTGCGACCCTCACATATCAGAACACCACTGAAACCATACTTCATGAAAAATTCGAAGCTCACGATTGTTTTAACATTGTTATTATTTTGTTTATATTGTTTGAAATAATTAATTATGTGATTCCTTTGTGCAGGAGTAAAACCACGTTGGTATTTCAAACAAGTTTTCAAACAACGACTTTGAATGTACGACCACACATGTGTTTTGTTTGACCAAGTGGATAAATCGAAGTACAACTGCACATTGTCCGTCAATATTGCCATGCAGACTTTGCACTCACTTCCCATCTGTAAAACGGTTAATAAACAAAAGCTTTGGAACTTGGTTAAAGGGGTCGTTGGTTAACTTCTATTTGAAAGGCTAATTCGATGAGATTAACTCATAGTTCATGTCGTAGTTCTTAGTGCATTTCATAATTACAACTCGGTGTTGATTGTTGTAATTTTGTGACATATACACACAGCTCAAATTTCACCTCCACGTAGTCAAACTTTGTGATAAGTTTGCCATCAATTCAGCCAGTCATCAAGGCTACGGGCACAATCCAATGCACGATGCTTGTGCACGATCGAGTGTCAAAAAGGGTTTCCGTAGAAGTTCTGCCACTGCCATTATATTTCTGTAGAATCACATTTATTTATCTCTCGAAAACTCTGTGTAGCTTTTAATTGTCCTTTGTACCTGGAAATGTGATTGGCAATATCCAATACGTTATACTGCTACGATAACGTATTAAAGCAATATCCAATACGTTATACTACTACGATAGGATAATAATGCACCTAACCCACAGTTTAATACATATCTCCAAGATATCTATAGCCACCCTCCACATTCATGTAACACTTGGAGAGGTGGTGGTGCACATGCGGAGTCTTGTAGGATAATAATGCACCTAACCCACAGTTTAATACATATCTCCAAGGTATCTACAGCCACCCTCCACATTCATGTAACACTTGGAGAGGTGGTGGTGCACATGCGGAGTCTCGTAGGATAATAATGCACTAACTCACAGTTTAATACATATCTCCAAGATATCTACAGCCACCCTCCACATTCATGTAACACTTGGAGAGGTGGTGGTGCACATGCGGAGTTTTATTGCCAACCTTGAAGGTGGTAGATTCATTAGGACAGGGGTTAAGGTGAGTTTTCCCTCTGGTGAGTTCGGTAAGTTGGTCTGCGTTCTCCGTTCGTTGTGGATCTGGTCCGGGTTGTTCGAGCGCAGAAAATCGTGGTCTCTGCTTCTTCTGGTCTCAGAGGCAGCCACCGATATGTCCCCACTCTTAATTTTTCTCCCTCTACATATATGGACTCATGTATTTGCCCTCCAGTCTTTGGGATGCATGGTATTGTGGTTTTGGCGAGATTGGAACTGCAAGTTCCTGGAGCATGGCATAGTATGGTTTTGGTTATGTGTTGAGTCATTAGTCTTTTATGTCTCGGTGTCTATGGTCTATGAGATTTGGTTGTCCTGTATGGCTCACACAAGGTTTGGCCGACAAGCTGCTTTGCATGTCAAGGTACTCCTTGCTTGAATAATTGTCGAATTGTAAGGGTTTTGGTTTATGGTAAATTCTGTTGTTTCTTGGGTATTATGAATTTGTATGGGTTTGATATTGAGCCAAGATTGTCTATAATCATTGCCCCGACTTTAGTCAGTATAGGGTGGTGGTTTGGGGAGCTTTGTTGGAAATGCCTAACGTCAGTCCAGCCCTAGTGGATAGGATATGTTGTATCTGGCTATGTCATCTGGTTGTGGGAGGGTACTGGGAAAAGGGCAATTCTCGACTCAAATCTTGTTAGTATAGGTTTGATTATGGGCAATTTGGTTCAGTTTTTTCAACTCGGGTGACCGTTCAACAAAGCAATTTTTCATTCAATAGAATATAAACAAGATGAAGCTGGTATATAGAACTTACTTCTTAAAATATCGCAGCTTTCTGGAAATAAAAGTCTAACTCTTTAGCTCTTCTCCTCAAGGAACATGCACGAGTCTCACACGACCTCTTTCCACAGGTCTTTACTCCAGCGCCTTACAGTTCAACCTCTTTTGGATTTCAGAAACTATCCTCAGACGTGCAGAATTGTCCTCAGACAGACGGCCCAGTAGGCTTCGATATTAATAAAAAGCAAGAACGGAATACAAAGCTTATTACAACAGAAGCGTCTCAGAGTTCATTACAACACACATGCTCTCAATCGAACGATGCCCTGAACTCATGAGAACTCATTCTTAAATAGACCTAAAACGAATCCAAACTTAGCTAAGACATGACATAAAGTAGAAATAATTGAGGGTCCTGCCGGTATCTTTTTCCACCGACGGTGTCTACTCAATCTTTCTTTTGTACAATAGATTCTTGTCACAACATGTGACCAACACTGTCACATTGTTGACAAGAGATTCTTTTACCAGGGTCCCATCGGACTCCTAGTTTCCCATAAATCTTCTTCAGACGATCCGGCAGATGGTTCGTATTCATCGATGAGCTGTTGATGGTATCTATACATAAGTCGGTCATATTGTTCTTCGATTCCTTCATTTGGATCTTATGCATCTGTCATTTCTTCTTTTTCTTTTGGCGACCTTGTCATACGGCGAGATGTTGTAGATGACGATTCTCCCTTTATGATATTTGTTTTGATCTTGTGAAGTCCTGGTTGTTGTGGTGTTGCATCAATTCTTGTTTTTCCCACTTGTTTAAAAAATGAAGAGCACTTATTTCAATATCCAGGAAAGAATCTTTAAAAGCATTGCGTGTTGCAAGTGATCTTTGTACTGCCAATTCTACACCATCTAATGATTCCCATTTGAATATCTGAAACATATTGGTTGAGCTCTCGATAGAGTGTTGAATCCATAACCTGCAGTTTTCACTCAAATAGTCTCTATGCTGCCATCCTAACTCAAAAATCATTGACGTGCATATCCTTTTTGATATCATCAAGCTAATAATTTGCATGACATTATTGTTCCAATTTGGAGATAAAACTGAGATGGTGATTAATGCCTTTTGATTAATTGCAAATTTTAAAGCTTTTGGCTGTCCTTGTAGACTATCCATTTTATTAAGAATTTGAATTTTCTCTACCAGTCTTAAATTTCCAAACTCGTGGAACCATTCAGCATGCTGTTTGATTAACTCTTGATTGTTACCAGTTTCAAAATTACCAATCCTTTCATGACTGAATACTTGAGAAAAAGGATTTGGTTCTATGCTGTCTCTAATTCTTAAACTATGAAAATCCCACTGATAAGCATATGTCTTCAAATACTGTAAGGATCTTTGTATGCACTGGGATACTCTGGTAACTTGGATTTTTCTGCATTCTCCTTCTTGGATTCTCCAATCTGCAAAATTCTCAAATATTTCATACTGAGGGAAAGTATCGGTATTTTCATAATTCTCATCAATCCTTTGAAGGAAAGAGGATTCTAGTTCTTCAAATATATCTGGAATTCTTAAAGAAAGCAGATATTTTATCATTTCCTCTTTTATGGGAATTTCTTCTAGATCCAAAATCTTGGCACCTGTGAAAAGACTTAGGGCAAAATCAACACTTCCTATGATCTGATAATAGTTCAAAATTCTGAGTGTCCAGATCATTTCTTGTGTGTAGACACTAGACCATAAATCAGATAAGCTTCTGAAGAAAAGCTTAACCTTCATATTTGGTAAAGAAAAGACTTTTACCAAGTTTTCATCAAGGCCTAAAGATATGCCCAAATTCTTTGACTGCCATGCTTGGCATCTTCTGATCCACCAATTTCTCCTTAGTCTGAAACCAACCACTTTCTTGATTTCATCTGTCACACAACTTGCATGATTTTCTAAAATTCTAAATCTGTCTACAAACGTGGCAAAACTATCATCTGCAGGGCTTTTGCCCGGAATCTCAAAAATTGAATATTACAGGTTATGAACATTTTACTCATGTCTCTGGTTAAAACGTCTATCAAGAAATTTGAGTTGCCTGGTATCCACTCAACTTCAAACTCAAATTGTTGAAACCAGATTTGCCAGGCCAAAATTCTGCCTTTTGCAAGTTGTCTTGAAATCTTTGCTGACAGAAAATACTTAAAATTTTTGGAGTCTGTTCTGATTAAAAATTTAATCGGGGTTAGATATACCTCAAACCGCTGAATTCTGTTGAAGATAGCTAACGTCTCATTTTCAGCTATGAAGTAGTTTTTCTGACTTGCTGTAAACTCCCCAGAAGCATATCCACACAAATTTTCTTCAATCTCTCCTTTACTATTTCTTCTTTGCTCTAAAAGTACAGCTGACCAAAAATCAAGTGAAGCATCAGTTTGTAAAATTAATAAACCGTCACCTGGTGGTTGAAGCTTTGGTAGATGCTGACATTCTTCTTTGAGCTTCTTTACTGCTTCAGTAGCTTCTTCTGACCATCCTCCGTTGGTGTATCTTCTTATAGGAGCTGTCTTTTCTGAGAGATTTGGGATGTATTTGTGCAAGTAATTCAGAACTCCAATAAATCTTTGAATTGCCTTTTTGTCCTTCAGTTCATCAGGAAACTGTGTCAATTTTGTTAGCACATGGGGCTGCATTTGAATAGAACCATTTGCAACATTTATCCCCAAAAAATCAATGCTATCCTGAAATAAGGACATCTTAGTTCTTGACAAAACAATTCCATGATTTTTAACTTCTTCAAGAAAAATCTCTAGATGTTTCAAATGAGTATGTACATCTGGACTATGAATCAAAATATCATCTATATATGTAACTATAAAATCATATTTAGCAAAAATGTAATCCATCCTTCTTTGGAAGAAGGTGGGAGCGTTCTTCAAACCGAATGGAACAACTTTCCACTGATAGAATCCTGCTGGACATATGAAAGTTGTTTTATGTCTTTCCTCTGGTTGAATCTGTATCTGATAGTAACCCGACTTCATATCAAATTTACTGAACACCTTACTACGCTAAATTTTTTGCATAATCACTTCTGGTCTTGGCAATGGGTAATTAAAATTCTGAGTAATGGCATTAAGAGGTTTATAGTTTATAACCATCCTTGGTTTACCTCTTACTATCTCAGAATGAGTTCTAACTAAAAATGCAGAACATGCATAATGAGATTCACTTAGATTCTATAAGCTGCATTTTTAGTAATTCTTGAATTTGATTCCTCATTTCTTGTTCATCAGCTGGTGTGCAAGGAATCACTTTTCCTTTTACTCCATTGTCATGTAGGGTGACTATTTCTTGCATCTGACTCTCAATTTCCCAAAACTGCTGCGGGTTGTCCGAACAGCTTTTTAGAAGTCTCTGGTAGATATCTCTCTGTTCTGTAGACCAATTTTCTTCAATACATGTCGATTGTTTATTTACCTTTTCTGTTCTAGCTTCATAAATATGTAGGACTTCTTGCCAGTCATCTGAATCTTTAGACGGCCTTCTAGTTCCTACTTTCTTTTGGCTATTCTCGCGCCTAGCTTCAGAGTTTGCAATACTTAGCCTAGGCACAGATATAGCTTTTTTCTTCAAAGTTATTATCAGCTTATCTTGGCTGATAGTTACTGGGAGGACAGAGTTTATAAATGGCATGCCTAACATCAAACTTGTTGAAGGGTCATAATGTTGAATTGCTGAAATTTTTACAATACTCCCCCCAAATTTTAAAGAAATATTGTCTACATAGTGTGTGAGCTGGACAGATCCTCCAATTGTTTCTGAAACTAGTATATTCTTTAATGGTTTCCAGAGAGGTTTGAACAAATATGGTCTAGCTAGATTATTTGATCCTCCAGTGTCTACAATGCATCTACTGAAATCCATTCATTTCTGACTTGTACTTCCACTGAGATATAAATCAAGCTATCTGTTTTGACAATCTTTTTCAACAATGTGTTTTTTTCATTTCTGTTAATCTCTGGCAGTGGTATACTAGTTGATGGTGCAATCTTCTTTTCAAATGGACAGAAAGAATTTAATTGAGGCAAAGGTAATGCAATTTGTTTACCTTTGTCTGGTCTTTCTGATGTTTCTGCTTCTTCGAATTCTTCCTCTGAATCGGATTCTTCCTCTGAATCATCTTTTGTCTCACTTGATGACTCAACAGTTGAAGAACTTTCAATTTCACTATAGTGATGTCCACTAGAAAAATCATCATCGGAACAATTCAAACAAATATTCATTTTCTGTACAGGATCTTCATCTTCATTATCTGAAACTTCTGTAAAAATATATACATCAGAAATTTCTTCATCAGATTCTACTACCGACCAATCATCTTGGAACTCTTCAATATCTATACAAGCTTTGAGCTTACTAGATGATTTCTGGGGACACTTTCTGGCAAAATGTCCTTCCTTTTTACAAATGAAACAACAATTGTTGTTCCTTGGAGCAATTCTCTTTTTCAAATATCTGAATTTTCTGAAAGGTCTTTTTGGGTTCGATACTCTTTTGGGTTTGTATCTACCATACCTTTTGTATTTCTTCTTCTTTGATTTAAAAGGCGTCCATGGTAGTACTGTTTTGCAGACATCTGAGCTTGGGGTGATGTCATGCGCCTTCTTCTGCCAACATAAATATTTGACTTTTTCTGACACTCTAAATAGAAGATCAACCCAATAAACTTGATCTAAACTTTTCATTTGAACCTCAAGATCTTTCATTATCAGATCTCCTAAGTTTCCTGGTAATTTTGATAAATAAGAAACTTTTTGAGCAAGGTCATTGAACAGATTAGCTTTAAAGACTCTAGCCATAAAATCTTTACTGAATTGATCTAAATATTTTAGATCTTTTAATTCCATACGGCTAAGGTCAGTCAATAGTTGTTTCTTTTCATCTACTGGTTCTGGCACAAACTGAGTTTTCAACAACATTTCTAATGTAGCTAAACCAGCTTCCATGACCGCTATTCTCTCTGCTTCTGAACCTCCCATCCACCAATCAAACACAATTCCTGCCATCCTCTTTTCTGCTAGAATCATGATAGACACATTGTCTAACTTTGTTGTGACCTGCATTTGATATAAGGCTCCTATCCAGATTCTAATAGACTCTCCAGGATTGGATGAGTTATCTAGATCTAGAATGTAACCACTAGAATTTGTAGCAAACAGATCTTCTTCGATTCTAGGATACTTAACAGCTTCTTTCAGGATGTGAGCTTTATTTTGATTTTTTATTGATGGCATAATAAAGGATGGAAACTTTATTGCAACTTGTTCTAAAGTCATGACTTCCTTCTTGGATTCAAAAGGTTTTTCTGCCTTGAATGTTCTAGAAGATCCACTAGTTAATTTTCCAGTGTCTCTGGAAGTCCCTTCTCCAGCACTTGTTTCTGGTGCTTCTTCTTCTTGTTCTTCTTCTAAGTCCCAATAGTTTGGGGCTGACATATCTACATGAAATTTAGGGATTTTCTTGGCCTTTTTCTTCATTTTTCTTTTTCTTCTCTCTTCTCGTTCTCTCTTTTCTTCCTGTTTCTCTTCATACAATAATTCTAGATTTGCATTTATCAATTCTGCTTGTTTTCCTAAATTATCTAGAACATCTTCGGCATGAGAACACCAAGTAGTCAAATAATTTCCTACTTGATAGACCTGCTCCAAATCATTGGGATCTCGAGAGTCATGTTCTAGCAAAGGTGCACAGTCTGCTCTTGTAGCGGGTTGTTTTGACAATGATGAAGAGACACAAAATTTTGTTTTTGGTGGCCATTTTCCCCCTCTAGCAAATCTTTTGTTAGCATACTTATATTCTTCCATAGGTGGAAAACTATGTACATGAGTTCTAAACATTTTATTTACAGCTAAAAATGGTTTTTCTTCAGGTATATACAACTGTTTTTCAGACCGGGGTGTACTTGTGGAAGTAGAGGGTTGTTCTTCTGGTATTGTCAATTGTCTGTAAAAAGACTTTCTTCCACTTTGGACTGGACTTTCTACTGGTAGTACATGTTTCTCTGGCAAGACTATTGGCTTAGGAATTCTTGGATAAATAGAATGATTAGGAATAATTTTTACCCCTCCATCTTCAAGAGCCAATCTTTTAATTTTACTGCTTGCATTATCTGATGCCAAAGACTTGTATTGGATGTACCAGTGATCGGGTAGTTTTTCTCTATCATAATGCACACCCTCAATCTGTGCATTTGCTATCTCGACTGTCACACAATCTTTCAACACCGGCTGTTTTAGTTTAGGATGTACTGTATTTGTTAGCTGAAAGGAAGTTTGAACAATTACAGACAAAAATTCACTTTCATCTGCCATAGAATGTTGGAAAGCCTTGATAGGAGTACAAGGATTGTCTATGGCAGATGAAAGTGAATTTTTGTCTGTAATTGTTCAAACTTCCTTTCAGCTAACAAATACAGTACATCCTAAACTAAAACAGCGGGTGTTGAAAGATTGTGTGACAGTCGGGATAGCAAATGCACAGATTGAGGGTGTGCATTATGATAGAGAAACACTACCCGATCACTGGTACATCCAATACAAGTCTTTGGCTTCAGATAATGCAAGCAGTAAAATTAAAAGATTGGCTCTTGAAGATGGAGGGGTAAAAATTATTCCTAATCATTCTATTTATCCAAGAATTCCTAAGCCAATAGTCTTGCCAGAGAAACATGTACTACCAGTAGAAAGTCCAGTCCAAAGTGGAAGAAAGTCTTTTTACAGACAGTTGACAATACCAGAAGAACAGCCCTCTACTTCCACAAGTACACCCCGGTCTGAAAAACAGTTGTATATACCTGAAGAAAAACCATTTTTAGCTGTAAATAAAATGTTTAGAACTCATGTACATACTTTTCCACCTATGGAAGAATATAAGTATGCTAACAAAAGATTTGTTAGAGGGGGAAAATGGCCACCAAAAACAAAATTTTGTGTCTCTTCATCATTGTCAAAACAGCCCGCTACAAGAGCAGACTGTGCACCTTTGCTAGAACATGACTCTCAAGATCCCAATGACTTGGAGCAGGTCTATCAAGTAGGAAATTATTTGACTACTTGGTGTTCTCATGCCGAAGATGTTCTAGATAATTTAGGACAACAAGCAGAATTGATAAATGCAAATCTAAAATTGTTGTATGAAGAGCAACAGGAAGAAAAGAGAGAACGAGAAGAGAGAAGAAAAAGAAAAATGAAGAAAAAGGCCAAGAAAATCCCTAAATTTCATGTAGATATGTCAGCCCCAAACTATTGGGACTTAGAAGAAGAACAAGAAGAAGAAGCACCAGAAACAAGTGCTGGAGAAGGGACTTCCAGAGACACTGGAAAATTAACCAGTGGATCTTCTAGAACATTCAAGGCAGAAAAACCTTTTGAATCCAAGAAGGAAGTCATGACTTTAGAACAAGCTGCAATAAAGTTTCCATCCTTTATTATGCCATCAATAAAAAATCAAAATAAAGCTCACATCTTGAAAGAAGTTGTTAAGTATCCTAGAATCGAAGAAGATCTGTTTGCTACAAATTCTAGTGGTTACATTCTAGATCTAGATAACTCATCCAATCCAGGAGAGTCTATTAGAATCTAGATAGGTGCCTTATATCAAATGCAGGTCACAACAAAGTTAGACAATGTGTCTATCATGATTCTAGCAGAAAAGAGGATGGCAGGAATTGTGTTTGATTGGTGGATGGGAGGTTCAGAAGCAGAGAGAATAGCGGTCATGGAAGCTGGTTTAGCTACATTAGAAATGTTGTTGAAAACTCAGTTTGTGCCAGAACCAGTAGATGAAAAGAAACAGCTATTGACTGACCTTAGCTGTATGGAATTAAAAGATCTAAAATATTTAGATCAATTCAGTAAAGATTTTATGGCTAGAGTCTTTAAAGCTAATCTGTTCAATGACCTTGCTCAAAAAGTTTCTTATTTATCAAAATTACCAGGAAACTTAGGAGATCTGATAATGAAAGATCTTGAGGTTCAAATGAAAAGTTTAGATCAAGTTTATTGGGTTGATCTTCTGTTTAGAGTGTCAGAAAAAGTCAAATATTTATGTTGGCAGAAGAAGGCGCATGACATCACCCCAAGCTCAGATGTCTGCAAAACAGTACTACCATGGACGCCTTTTAAATCAAAGAAGAAGAAATATAAAAGGTATGGTAGATACAAACCCAAAAGAGTATCGAACCCAAAGAGACCTTTCAGAAAATTCAGATATTTGAAAAAGAGAACTGCTCCAAGGAACAACAATTGTTGTTTCATTTGTAAAAAGGAAGGACATTTTGCCAGAAAGTGTCCCCAGAAATCATCTAGTAAACTCAAAGCTTGTATAGATATTGAAGAGTTCCAAGATGATTGGTCGGTAGTAGAATCTGATGAAGAAATTTCTGATGTATATATTCTTACAGAAGTTTCAGATAATGAAGATGAAGATCCTGTACAGAAAATGAATATTTGTTTGAATTGTTCTGATGATGATTTTTCTAGTGAACAACACTATAGTGAAATTGAAAGTTCTTCAACTGTTGAGTCATCAAGTGAGACAGAAGATGATTCAGAGGAAGAATCCGAAGAAGCAGAAACATCAGAAAGACCAAACAAAGGTAAACAAATTGCATTACCTTTGCCTCAATTAAATTCTTTTTGTCCATTTGAAAAGAAGATTGCACCATCAACTAGTATACCACTGCCAGAGATTAACAGAAATGAACAAAACACATTGTTGAAAAAGATTGTCAAAACAGATAACTTGATTTATATCCCAGTGGAAGTACAAGTCAGAAATGAATGGATTTCAGTAGATGCATTTGTAGACACTGGAGGATCAAATAATCTAGCTAGACCATCTTTGTTCAAACCTCTCTGGAAACCATTAAAGAATATACTAGTTTCAGAAACAATTGGAGGATCTGTCCAACTCACACACTATGTAGACAATATTTCTTTAAAAGTTGGGGGGAGTATTGTAAAAATTTCAGCAATTCAGCACTATGACCCTTCAGCAAGTTTGATGTTAGACATGCCATTTATAAACTCTGTGCTCCCAGTAACTATCAGCCAAAATAAGCTGATAATAAATTTGAAGAAAAAAGTTATATCTGTGCCTAGGCTAAGTATTGCAAACTCTGAAGCTAGGCGCGAGAATAACCAAAAGAAAGTAGGAACTAGAAGGTCGTCTAAAGATTCAGATCACTGGCAAGAAGTCCTACAGATTTATGAAGCTAGAACAGAAAAGGTAAATAAACAATCGGCATGTATTGAAGAACAGAGAGATATCTACCAGAGACTTCTAAAAAGCTGTTCGGACAACCCGCAGCAGTTTTGGGAAACTGAGAGTCCGATGCAAGAAATAGTCACCTTACATGACAATGGAGTAAAAGGAAAAGTGATTCCTTGCACACCAGCTGATGAACAAGAAATGAGGAATCAAATTCAAGAATTACTAAAAATGCAGCTTATAGAATCTAGTGAATCTCACTATGCATGTTCTGCATTTTTAGTTAGAAATCATTCTGAGATAGTAAGAGGTAAACCAAGGATGGTTATAAACTATAAACCTCTTAATGCCATTACTCAGAATTTTAATTACCCATTGCCAAGACCAGAAGTGATTATGCAAAAAATTCAGCATAGTAAGGTGTTCAGTAAATTTGATATGAAGTCGGGTTACTATCAGATACAGATTCAATCAGAGGACAGACATAAAACAACTTTCATATGTCCAGCAGGATTCTATCAATGGAAAGTTGTTCCATTCGGTTTGAAGAACGCTCCAGCCTTCTTCCAAAGAAGGATTGATTACATTTTTGCTAAATATGATTTTATAGTTACATATATAGATGATATTTTGATTCATAGTCCAGATGTACATACCCATTTGAAACATCTAGAGATTTTTCTTGAAGTTAAGAATCATGGAATTGTTTTGTCAAGAACTAAGATGTCCTTATTTCAGGATAGCATTGATTTTTTGGGGATAAATGTTGCAAATGGTTCTATTCAAATGCAGCTCCATGTGCTAACAAAATTGACACAGTTTCCTGATGAACTGAAGGACAAAAAGGCAATTCAAAGATTTATTGGAGTCCTGAATTACTTGCACAAATACATCCCAAATCTGTCAGAAAAGACAGCTCCTATAAGAAGATACACCAATGGAGGATGGTCAAAAGAAGCTACTGAAGCAGTAAAGAAGCTCAAAGAAGAATGTCAGCATCTACCAAAGCTTCAACCCCTAGGTGACGGTTTATTAATTTTACAAATTGATGCTTCACTTGATTTTTGGTCAGCTGTACTTTTAGAGCAAAGAAGAAATAGTAAAGGAGAGATTGAAGAAAATTTGTGTGGATATGCTTCTGGGGAGTTTACAGCAAGTCAGAAAAACTACTTCATAGCTGAAAAGGAGACGTTAGCTATCTTCAACGGAATTCAGCGGTTTGAGGTATATCTAACCCCGGTTAAGTTTTTAATCAGAACAGACTCCAAAAATTTTAAGTATTTTCTGTCAACAAAGATTTCAAGACAACTTGCAAAAGGCAGAATTTTGGCCTGGCAAATCTGGTTTCAGCAATTTGAGTTTGAAGTTGAGTGGATACCAGGCAACTCAAATTTCTTGACAGACGTTCTAACCAGAGACATGAGTAAAATGTTCATAACCTGTAAATATTCAGTTTTTGAGATTCCGGGCAAAAGCCCTGCAGATGATAGTTTTGCCACGTTTGTAGACAGATTTAGAATTTTAGAAAATCATGCAAGTTGTGTGACAAATGAAATCAAGAAAGTGATTGGTTTCAGACTAAGGAGAAATTAGTGGATCAGAAGATGCCAAGCATGGCAGTCAAAGAATTTGGGCATATCTTTAGGCCTTGATGAAAACTTGGTAAAAGTCTTTTCTTTACCAAATATGAAGGTTAAGCTTTTCTTCAGAAGCTTATCTGATTTATGGTCTAGTGTCTACACACAAGAAATGATCTGGACACTCAGAATTTTGAACTATTATCAGATCATAGGAAGTGTTGATTTTTCCCTAACTCTTTTCACAGGCGCCAAGATTTTGGATCTAGAAGAAATTCCCATAAAAGAGGAAATGATAAAATATATGCTTTCTTTAAGAATTCCAGATATATTTGAAGAACTAGAATCCTCTTTCCTTCAAAGGATTGATGAGAATTATGCAAATACTGATACTTTCCCTCAGTATGAAATATTTGAGAATTTTGCAGATTGGAGAATCCAAGAAGGAGAATGCAGAAAAATCCAAGTTACCAGAGTATCCCAATGCATAAAGATCCTTACAGTATTTGAAGACATATGCTTATCAGTGGGATTTTCATAGTTTAAGAATTAGAGACAGCATAGAACCAAATCCTTTTTCTCAAGTATTCAGTCATGAAAGGATTGGTAATTTTGAAATTGGTAACAATCAAGAGTTAATCAAACAGCGTGATGAATGGTTCCACGAGTTTGGAAATTTAAGACTGGTAGAGAAAATTCAAATTCTTAATAAAATGGATAGTCTACAAGGACAGCCGAAAGCTTTAAAATTTGCAATTAATCAAAAGGCATTAATCACCATCTCAGTTTTATCTCCAAATTTGGAACAATAATGTCATCCACATTATTAGCTTGATGATATCAAAAAGGATATGCACGTCAATGATTTTTGAGTTAGGATGGCAGCATAGAGACTGTTTGAGTGAAAACTGCAGGTTATGGATTCAACACGCTATCGAGAGCTCAACCAATATGTTTCAGATATTCAAATGGGAATCATTAGATGGTGTAGAATTGGCAGTACAAAGATCACCTGCAACACGCAATGCTTTTAAAGATTCTTTCCTGGATATTGAAATAAGTGCTCTTCCTTTTTTAAACAAGTGGGAAAAACAAGAATTGATGCATACACCACAACAGCCAGGACTTCACAAGATCAAAACAAATATCATAAAGGGAGAATCGTCATCTGCAGCATCTCGCCATATGACAAGGTCGCCAAAAGAAAAAGAAGAAATGACAGATGCACAAGATCCAAATGAAGGAATCGAAGAACAGTATGACCGACTTATGAATAGATACCATCAACAGCTCATCGATGAATACGAACCATCTGCCGGATCGTCCGAAAAAGATTTATGGGAAACTAGGAGTCCGATGGGACCCTGGTAAAAGAATCTCTTGTCAGCAATGTGACAGTGTTGGTCACATGTTGTGACAAGAATCTGTTGTACAAAAGAAAGATTGAGTAGACACCGTCGGTAGAAAAAGATACCGACAAGACCCTCAATTATTTCTACTTTATGTCATGTCTTAGCTAAGTTTAGATTCGTTTTAGGTCTATTTAAGAATGAGTTCTCATGAGTTTAGGGCATCGTTCGATTGAGAACATGTGTGTTGTAATGAACTCTGAGACGCTTCTGTTGTAATAAGCTTTGTATTCTGTTCTTGCTTTTTATTAATATCGAAGCCTACTGGGCCGTTTGTCTGAGGACAGTTCTGCACGTCTGAGGATAGTTTCTGAAATCCGAAAGAGGTTGAACTGTAAGGCACTGGAGTAAAGACCTGTGGAAAGAGGTCGTGTGAGACTCGTGCATGTTCCCTGAGGAGAAGAGCTAAAGAGTCAGACTTTTATTTCCAGAAAGCTGCGAGATTTTAAGAAGTAAGTTCTGTATACCAGCTTCATCTTGTTTATATTCTGTTGAATGATAAATTGCTCTGTTGAACGGTCATCCCCTACTACATTTAGTTTCGACATAAGGTTGTTTGTGGGTTGCAGGCAAAGGGCAACTCTCGACTCAAATGTTCTTTCTTTCTTCCGTGCATTGTTCTGTTGGTTGAATCGATAAAATCTAAGACTCGCCGAGACAATTTTGGGGTTTTGCATGTGGATGGTAAATTGGGGTTTTGCATGTGGATGGTGTTATCATTCAGTTTAGGCCCATTAGTGGGCATTAGTGGAACAATGGTAGAAGTGGCCCGTAATGAAGTGTTGGTGCCAGTTGACAACATGCTTCAATGTTGGTTCCTTACTCGATTGGTTTCGTTTGTAGCTTTTTTGGCTAGTCTGTAGAGCCAGAGAGACCCTTGGCAGCGTCGTGCTTCTAAGCTTTGACTCTGTTTGGGTCGACCTCCATATCTCGACATAAGTCAGCATTTGCTTGGTAGCGCTGAAATGTGGTACATGCCATTAGTAAAGGAAATAATGGTCGTGGAGGTCGTGGCTATGGGAAACAAATGAAAGCCTCCCCGTCTCAGACCAGTCAACCCAGTTCATCCAAGGGCACTGTGCATGGGCACAAACCGACCTCCCATATTATACAGGGAGCCACTCAGGCTTATCATTCAAGCAATTCAAATCTGGTCAAGCAACATAATTGCAGATTAGGAAGAAGAGATTCGACAAACCACAGAGGGATCTGAAATTAGGGTTTGGCCAACGGGCTGCTTTATGTGTCGAGGTACTCCCTGCTTGGATAATTGCATAATTGTAAGGGTTTTGGTTTATGGTAAATTCTGTTTGTTTCTTGGGTATAAAGAATTTGTATGAGTTTGATATCACTGCCCCGACCTTAGTCGGTATAGGGTGGTAATTTAGGGAGCTCTGTTGGAAATGCATAGTGTCAGTCCAACCCTAGTGGATAGGGTATGTTGTATCTAGTTTCATCCTCTAGTTGTGGGTGGGTACTCGTCAAAGGGCAATTCTCGGCTCAAATTCTGTCAGTATAAGTTTGATTATAGGCAATTCAGTTTGATTTTTGCAACCCATGCATACTACATCTGGTTTCGACATAAGGTTGTTTGTGGGTTGCGGGCAAGGGGAAACTCAACTCAAATGTTTTTTCTTTCTTTCATGCACTATTATGTTGGTTGAATCGACAAACTCTTGGACTCGCCCAATCAATTCTAGGGTTTTCCCTGTGGATGGTGTTGTTAGTAAATTTAGGCCCACCAATGGGCACTGGTGGAATAATGGTAGAAGTGGGCCCATAACGATGTGCTCGTTGTTGGTTGATAACATGCTTCAAAGTTGGTTCCAAATTTGTAATTTCTTTGATAGCTCTGCAAAGCTGGGGCAACCCTTGGCAACGTCGTGCTTCTAAGCTTCAACTCTGTTTGTTAAGCTTCAACTCTATTTGTGAAACGAGCAAACTTCGTTCTTCACAATAAATATTCCAAAAGACTTGGAATATAAAGATATCCATTGAGGATACAAATATTATATATTAAATGTATGAATAAGAATATGATATAAATGAGTAAGGGGCCACAGTGCCTCTTCATAGGAGGTCATGTTTCATTTAGAGATGTTTCTTTACTATTAATTATTATTATTCGTAACGCTTACAATACCATGAGTGAATGAATATCATGGGTGGATGTCAATTACGATGTGATGAGTAAATTCCATATGTCGATAAATACCATGAGTGGATGCCACTAACAATATCATGGGTAAATTCCATGTGTAGATAAATACATGGGTGGATGCCACTTACAATACCATGGGTAAATTCCATCGGTAAAGGAATATTATACTATGTAATATTATACTGTCGGTAGATGCCACTTCCAATACCATGGGTAGTGGATGCCACTAACAATATCATGGGTAAATTCCATGTGTAGATAAATACATGGGTGGATGCCACTTACAATACCATGGGTAAATTTCATCAGTAAAAGAAATTCTGCTATGGGTAGATGCCAGTTACAATACCATGGGTAGTGGATGCCACTAACAATATCATGGGTAAATTCCATGTGTAGATAAATACATGGGTGGATGCCACTTACAATACCATGGGTAAATTCCATATTATACTATGAAATATTATACTGTGGGTAGATGCCACTTACAATACCATGGGTAAATTCCACTATGGGTAGATGCCACTTACAATACCATGGGTAAATTCTATTGGTAAACTAATACTATGTGATACAATGCGACTTACAATACAATGAGTAAATTACATCGGTGAATAAATACCATGGAAAGATGAATGTCATTTTTCATTGAGATGATTCTTCTTCGTTAAGAAAGAAAGCAATGATCCTTAAGAAAGAAAGTATTGAGACAAGTAAAATTTCAAGTAAAATTCCCACTTCATAAAATAATTTAAATTTTTCCACTAAAGGAAAAAATAAAAATATAAAACAAAATAATAAGATTCCTACTTCATAAAATAATTTAAATTCTTCTATCAAATAAACATTTTACCAAACCTAGCCTTTCATCAAATAAACTAAATCTTCGTTTATAAATTAGAATGATATATTACCAAACAATTATAAACTTTATTTATAAATTAAATAAATGTTTTTAAACTTTCCTCAAATAAACTAAATCTTTGTTTATAAATTAAAATGATTTATTTTAACCTTTCATCAAATAAACTAAATTTTAATTAAATATTTGTTTATAAATTGCAATGATTAAACTAAATTTTAATTAAATATTTGTTTATAAATTGCAATGATTTATTATTACTCAAACATTTTCGCAAACAATTATAAATTTTATTTAAATATTAAATAAATATTTTTAAACTTTCATCAAATAAACTAAATCTTTGTTTATAAATTACAAAGATTTATTATTACTCACCTAAAAAAAATAGAAAATCACTTTTAATCATTGCCCAAAACCAATTAAACTACATCCAATTACCTTTGAATATTCTTTATAAATTATTTATTTATTTTAAATATCCAATTACTTTTCATTAAAAATTAAAGAACCTTTTTCTTTACTACGGGCTGTGTTAATATATGAAGAAAAGGACTGGGTATATATATATTTTCATGTATTTATTTCTCTTTCAGTTTTTGTATACCGTCTGTGTTTCTGTACTTTTAATTTTTCGGTATTAGTATGGTTTCGTATTTATTTTAATGAATAAATTGGCGGATAACCTTTGTGCAGTCCTGGGCCCAAGGCTTTTAAAGCCAACGCAGATCAAAGCTCCTCCAATATGGATCCTAGAATGAATATCGAAACACCTCCCTCGCCGCCTAAATTTCTGAAGTTTCGCGATGCACATTGCTTTTTCCTCAAAAACCCTCATCATGTTGCCAGGATCGTCCCTGGTATATGTTTCTTATGAGCAGAAGATTAATGAAAAAGAAAAAGATTATGCCATCATTTACGGGAACAGATTGTCAAACCCATCCAACCCGCAAAGGGAGAGGCACCGTCCGGCCAAACTGCCCGCAACGGCCCTCTCAGCAAGAAAGAAAATATGAATTTTATTAATAATGTTCAGACCCGCCTGCAAGCGCACCCGCAAAGGCAAGGCCGTAGAATTCTCACACACACAAACCCTCGCAGGGGCTCTCACAGCCCTAAATACAAGAAACAAATTACATCTATTTCTATTTACCTCAATCATCTGACTCACTCGATTTACAGATCAAATCCCTACTTATTGTTCTCCAATACCGATCCATTAAAGTCACGGCCCGAGCTTCACGTTTAATGAACGATATTTCGGTGAACAACAGATCGATTCTCCAGCTTTCAAATCCTGAATTACGTCATGGACTGAGCTCCATGAAAACCGCAGGGGAACATAAAACCTTAAAGATGCACTGTGCTTCATAAAAAAACAGGGGAAAATAAACAATTGATGCCACACATGGATGAAATAAAGACATAACGCAAAAGCAAACCTTGCACAGCATCGCGCAGAACGGATCGATCAGAAGACTGAACGAATGTGATTTTCTTTAACCCTAACCCTGCTATTTAAAGGATGGGCGGATGAAATTGACGATCAGGATCAATCGCCAAAGAAAATTAGCCGGCGAATATACCGCCATCTAACGGTGAAAATAGTTTTGCCGCTTTGTCACGCCAACTATAAAGAGGGTTGATGTGCTGCCACGAAGCTCAGCAGGGCCGTGAGATGACAGCTAAGTGAATGGTCATCGGCCATTTAAAAAACACACCAAATCGACAGGACCGTTTGCTTTCCACCTTTTTGCCATGGCATCTTTTTTGTTTTTCTTAATAATTGAATGTACAGGAACCACCCACCTCTATAAATTTAAAAGATAATATTTCCTTTATATATATTAGTTTCTAAGTAACCTAGTGGAAAGAAATTAGAAGCTTCATTAATGTTAGTTCTGGTTTAATTTATTTATGTTATTGTTTTGTGTGTATTTTTATTTAAATTTTAATAGAGATTTGTTAAAAAAATAAGTTTTAGTTGTGTAATTGATATAATTTAGGTATTTCATGAATTTTTAAGGGTGTTGAATCTATTTATACATTACAAAATGCACTTTAAACTAGTAAAGATCACAATCCAAAATTGGTCACAATTTCATTGAATATAAATAAAAAAGTGAGAAAGCGGCTCTTAATTAGCTATCTAGAAAACTTCAATACTCAAAAAGGCTTTTATCTATAAGAGAATTTACTATCTTAATCAAGGGCTTAAATTCACAAACTCCTCATAAGATTGGCTAACTTATAACCTTAGCAAGAAAAGTTTCAAAAAGTAAACTCATATTTGTGTCTGAACTTATGCTAGGGTTGGAAATAACCTTAGAATAAGTTAGAGATCCACAACTTCTACAACAATCAAAACAACTTCACCACCTAAGGTAATAGGTAAATTTTTATAGATTACCAAATGTTGCAAAGAGTTCCCATCAAAGGCTCTCGATGTAATTTGCAATGGAGCAAGGTTTAAGAGAGCCTGCCTGATTCTAGAACATTAATGACATGACATAACATGAAGCTCCTTCATCCATTATATATCGATAAATGTTGAAATTCCTAATATCTAGCCTAGATCCAACTTAACTTTGAATCTACTAAGCACCTAGAGGGATCAAATATCTTTTCACTCTAAAAGAGGTTTGCACCTAAAGAGATTTGATCTCTCTTGACACTTGGTAGATCTAAAGTTAAGATGGATCCCAACTAGTTTAATTATTGATTATAGTTATAATTATTAAACTTATTTATTTTACTTTATTTTTTGAAATTTATTTTTATGTAATTTGACCAAGTCAAAATATTTTAATTAATAACTAAAATTATTAATTTATTTTATTAATTTAATTTAATTTAATTTTTATGTAATTTGACCGAGTGAAAATGTTTACATAATAGGAGTGGGCAAGAAATTACAACATCTCTTCCATACTGGATTGGAGAGTACCTCTTAACACAATGATCATGACAAACAAAACCCATAGAAAAAAGAAGATGCATTTTTGTGTAATCTAAATAAAATGCTAATAACTTAGCATTTATGGTGTTGGGGTTAAAACTCCACTTTTGTTTTGTTAAAGCCACTAAATAAAGAACGAGACAGCCATGATGGGTGCTTGCAAAGTGATTAAATGACCTAGGAAAGTGACTTTGAATACATAAATAGATTGGAATAAGAGATTGAGATTTGGGTTTTTAGTTTTATGACAATTTCTTTTATTAGAATAAGCTTTTATATAATAAATGTATATGAATTGTGTTTTGTATGTTTTTTTTTTTTGGCATATTGGAAAGCAAATGAATGTAATGGCCAAGGTTTTTCCACTATAAATGTATTGTGTTGATTATTATAGTTTATTTTTTTATTTTTTTGAGTGTTAGTGTTTTATGAACATTATTATGAATTTTCTATGAATTTTATCTATATTAACATATGTTTATGAATAATATGAATAATTAGTATTTCTATCTTGTTTTCAAAATTCTTGTCTCATTGCATATAAAAATTTCTTCTTAACGCATATTATTATATTAAAAAAAAATTCCCATATACTCTCCAAAAAAATCCATTAAAAACTACATATGAGCATAACATATATGTCTATTAAAAGATAAATATTTATTGATCCTCTTGTGTGATAGTGACCCAGTCTTCCTCGCCATTTGTTGCTTGTTGCATGTCGTTTTCAAAAACAGTCATTAGTGCTAGAACTAGAACCCTCGGCTTAGTGCATGTTGTCTTCCGCAGAGTCTTTAGAACTGGAGCTATGCTCCACATTGGCCATTATTGGTTGACCATCGTTCCCTTTGAGTCTGTCAAACTCATGAACTCCAATATTTCCCATGTTGCACGCCATCTCATTGCCCTCTATCATGTGACCAAGATTCTCCACCCTGAATTGCATCATCTATGTTTCCAACTATATATGATCCAGCTTCAGGTCTAGCAGACCTATCTGATGGGAGAAGTGTTAATTTATGGCTCTAGTCTTAGTCAGAATCTTTGCTTGGCGAGATGACAACACAATCAGAAACTCCACTACCCCTGCTATCTCAGCTAGATAGACGTCGATCTTTCCACCTTCCTCTCCATCAACACGTGCCATTATCGCTTATAAATCCTACATTAACCATCTCAATGTTGTGAGAAAATATGAAAATTCCACTATGGCCTGTTGAGTGCCCTCATTCTCCATATATAACAATGCAATTCCTATCCCAAGCTTGCTCCCAAGTCCAGTCGCATTGAAGGCTTCTGATCATTGCATGTCCACTTGCTTTGGATCCATTAACGGTTCAACGTGATAGCTCTAGAAGATTATCTTCAACCCTCCACCAAACAGATATGTATGCACCTACATATGGATTTCACACATGTGCACCTTAATAAATATCAAAACATCATTGGTTTCTTTGTCCGATATCATCTTCTAGCTTATGTAACCACTCCAAGTGGCCATGAAAACACAAATTCCCACATAACTATGACACGTCATCCTTAATATAATCAAAATGTATTTAATCTGACTTTACTGCAGTAATTGTTCACTATTCCCAAGCTTAATGCAACTGTGGAGTTGCCTAAATTCTAAGTACCTTTCCATCATCATGGTATGGGTTTGTATGATGATATTTCCCCATTTATTTTTAGATCTCCCATATTTATTTTCAATGTTATTTATTTTCACACAACATTGAGACACGGGAGGATCAGTAAATGCTATGTTGATATGCAGTTTTTAATCGAGTTTTTTTAGAGAATATATGGGAAAACCTTTCTTAGTATAATAGTATGTGTTATGAAAAAACTTTTGTATGCAATGGGACAAGAATTTTGGAAACCAAATGGAAATACTATGGCACTTATGTAAAAGGTTCTAGCCTTCACACCAAATGTCACTTAATACCCATTTCTATATATATTCATTATTAAAAATAATAATAATAAAATATAATTTAAATTAAAATTATAATATAATTATTTTTCATGATTCTTCAAATTACACCAAAAGTGTTCAAAAGTGTTCCTCTATAAAATTGGTTGGGCAAACATTATTCATTCCAGCGAATCCTGGTCCCCCATTTTCCTCTTCCTCCACTATTCATTCCAGCGAATCCTGGTCCCCCATTTTTCTCTTCCTCCATCGAGTGAAAAACTGACATGTGGTAAGGCTTTTTGCAGGAGTCATTACTCCATCGCCAACCCCTTTGCTTGGTATAGGGATCGAGTCTCCAGGAGCCATTACTTCATCACCAACCCCTTCACCTGGTACAGGGCTCAAGTCTCCCACGAGCCAGTTCCTCGCATTCCCCATTGGCCCAGTCCTATTCTCCTCCATATGCTTTGCCTTCCCCATTTTCCTTGTTCGATTTCCTCCAAATGCTTAGTTCAGCAAACTAACTGTCGTGGCCATAACCTTCAAGCATCTATTGCACTAAAATTCTCCGGGGCGAGATCTACTGCAATTCAACTTCATGTCAGACGTATCAAACAATCTCTCAAAGGTCCTTATATTGTTAATATCAGGCAAGTGCATGAATTACATAAGAAAGAAATTTTCAAACCTCACGTTTGTAGCCCTTGAACAGGTCAGTTCCCATTCCCTCCTTGGCTTCCACTTGCCTTTGGAATTCACTTAAACAACCGGGACTCGTCGTATGGTTGGTGAGGAAGAGGAAGGAATGAGTGGTGTGCATTCGTGAGAAATGAAACCAAACCCTGGATAGACCATGTTATGTTTATTCATCATCTAGATGCGACCAATATTATTCCCACAACATTAGAGTGCCCTCCTCTTCAAAACTGCAAAACAAGTTACAACAAGTATCCTCAGCTTGATTAACCCCATTTTGATCCACCTGTGCCTTTGGTAGGCAATGCGATACATGGCTTGGTGGATGCATTCTTAAAGCACCACACGCTACTTATTCTCCGACCGAATATCCTTCCCGGCGGATTGGAGAGTAATGATTAGCACTAGTGATTTGGGAAATCGACGATGGGGTATTTTTTACTATTCGCATACTATGGATATTAAAAATAGAACTCTCAGCTTCAATCGTAATGCCACAATGCCCACCTTCCTTATTGGTTACCGGATAAATATGTCGCCATGGATCTGAGCATTTTATACGAATTTTCCTCTTCACTGATAAATCGATTGGAGAATTACTTGGCTTAAGGCTTGCACTCACTGGTTTTTCGCCGGATTCACTCTTGAAACCCCGACCCTTCTTGTTGTCGTGTGTTTTCTCTACTTTCCTATTAATCACTGCACGTGGAACGGATACCCAAAACTAATGTAGTCGTTAATTAGTGGCCAATATCAGCAGCGCTTTTCGGCGGAGTACCATATCATTTCTTGATGTTATTTACAGCAAAGTTACAAGAATTTGGATCTCCTATCAGATCGAGAGAGAAGTTTAACATAAAATATTCAATCCAAATCATTAAAGAATAAGAAATCTCAAAATAAGATCACAATCTTATCTTTTTGTTAAGGTTAGAGTGGAATGTCACCTCAACTTTCAATTGCTCGTTTTGCTCTAGCAAGATGCCATATTTTTTCTTGAAAACCTAATATTCTTGATTGAGAATATCGAAGTTTCTCTACAATTCTCTCTACAACTGCTTGGTTTTGCACTTGGCCCGCCGATTCTGAAACCATACATCTAGTTGTTTAGGATGTAGACTTCGAGATTTTGCCAGCGGTGCTTTCATCTAGAATTGCAGTTTGTTACCCATTTCAAAACTTTTTTCTAACGTTTTCACTTGTTCCAATGTCAACCTTCTCTTATTCTCCCCAAAATGTAGGTGCTCAATTGAGCCATACTCCTCCCCATTATGATTTTTAAACAGGTCCATGACTCCCGAGTAAGAAGAAGCAATCTGGATCTCTAAGACATGGAAGCTCTTTTTAACAGACAAGTTGAATATTTACCGTATGGTACATAGTTTTTCCATTGTGGTTTTTTTATAGTCTTGAGGAAAAGAAGGCCATTTGTGAAGTTGGGTTGTGGTTTTGGGGGAGTATTGGCCTTTTCATGCAGCCCTAGGCTCCCACTTTTTACCCAGTGATGGCATCAATCTCCACAACCCCAGTTTGGGTAGGGCTTTTGAACCTTCCCTTACATTTTTGAAATCACACATTACTTTCCTCCATTGGGAATGTGATGGGAAAATTTTGTCTTCATTGTCCTAAAACAGAAAAATTTACAAGACTACTTATGCCTGCATTTGTGTGGAGATGGACCTCAACAAGAGTTTTCTTGCAGAGATTAATTTGATGGCTCCAAATTAAACTATATTTGGGTCCAAAAGCTCAACTATGAGAATATTTCATTTCGGTGATGCTATGAAATGGGGCATGTAATTAAAAACTGCCCCAAGTGTTCTATGAATAGCAAAGACCTGAAAAAGTCCCTAAGGCCCAAACAATGGGAAGGAGCACAAGGTGTTCACTATATGGTATCCAAAGAGGAAGATCTTCAAGACAAGAAAGGACTAGAAGACAAGAAGGAAGAAGATACAGTCAAAGAAATCCCATACGCAACAACAAAATTTAAGTAAGAAAAGTCACTTGTCAATGTGGATCCTTTGGTAGCTAGTAAGGATTTCTCGGATGTCGCATTAGTGGAAAAGAAGCAAACCCTCATGGAAATGGATCCCCTCCGAAAACCACAAGGAATATCATTAAAAGGAAGCTTCTTGGGTAGATTAGGTGGATGAGGAATATTTCAAGAATATTATCATGCAATTGTTGAAAAGGGGGAAAAAGGGGGGGATATCGCTAAGAAAAACAAGAAGTTGAACTAGATCAAAATAAAATTATACTGAAAAATGGAATATAAACGTATTTGTATTTTGGGGGTTTTTTGGAAATTTTTAGTTTGAAAGGGGCTAAGATTTTTGTGTCAATGGGAACTCGTTTGAGGGTTTGGATTGAACCTCTATGCCCAATCTCAAGCCTACGAGGAAGATTGGAATATGTAAAGGTTCTTGCCTTGTAATCCATATTTTTTTAATAATACAAATCTCTACTCGTTTCAATTAAAAAATAAAAGGATCAAGAAATTGCTTGCTTAAAGATGAAGGAAAAAGAAGCAGGTGAAGCTCCATTCAATGAAAACACAAGCTCCAAGCCCCCAAAGAGCAAGATTGAAGAGAAGCCTAAAAAGAAAATTCCTTCAAAGGAGAAATAGTGAAAGACAGAAGAAGATTGAAGGTGTTGTTGTTCCAAGAAGTTATGTTAAAGTCATCGAGGACAAGGAACAACAAAGGACTGATCCACCTCGAAGAAAGAATGCTTTTATAAGATCATCAAGGAAAGACATTTCATCCAGGTACAGTCATATAATTTCTAGGTATTTCATGTACTAACTTTCGACATAAGGCTATGGATTGCAACACTTATTATAGGGATGATTATCAAGTTCATCCTCAAAACCCTAGAAGGAAGTTTGCAGGAACACAAGATAGATGTCCTAATGGCTTCGTCCACAGAAAGTATGCATCTTTTGTTATGTAATTCAAGTTCCACATTGACTGTTACAAATGCTATAACTATGGACACATAGCTCGTGTTGCTGATACATAATGAATTCTTCCATGAAAGAAAAATCCAAAATACTCCTATTGGACAAGCTTGCAAGATTATGGCACAAAATTATGTCGATATTACACCGAGGGGTGGAGAAATTCATACATATTCGGAAAACTCCCTCTATGGCACTCTAGTTAAATGAAAAATAAAATAATGGTGTCACACAGAATCATAGAACATATATGTACAAAGGATGAAATTCACACACGATCACATAATACACACACACAAACACAAGTTTTCTTTATGTTTTCTTGTTCACTCTCAATCCCTTAGGCTCATTCACTTTCTCTATATATTCGGTTAAATTCAAACATGAATAAATACAAGTATGACATACTTCCAAATCTGTGAATAGTGGATTCAATGGCCTAATTTTGGCTTCAAAAAAAACCTCTCAAATATCTTATTCCTAAGTTAGCAAATTCTAAGAATAGAAGGGATTACATGGAATTCAATAATACAATCATAATATTAATACTAATCTACATATAACAAAATCCATACTTTGAGGAACCAATTCCTCTAGTAAAATTTTTGACCTTCTTGGTCATCTGAGTTTAACCAATGCACCTACATCAATTATGAATGTTAAAGAGGGGGGTTCTAAGTAGCAACAACTACAAATTGAAGATATATCTCTCAGGTAGTTTGATTTGAAATGGTATACTTTCAATGGTTGATGGTTTACATGATCAATATTATAGGCAAATTAGTTAGCATTGTGCAGATTTGAAAAGAAAAGTTAGGAATAGTTTTGTTGTCATCGTCATAAGGTGAATCTTTTCAGTAAATCATATTGACAGGTAAAATCAACTTGTGGCAAGTTGTGAGAGGCGCAACATGTCAGGGGTAGAGAAAAAGTCAAAGGAAGAAAGGCATATTGCAGGAGGTCAGAGGAAGATACTTCATCAAGGGGTGTTACCCTTTGTCATTGATGTTAAAGTGGGAGAGAAAGTAGGAGAGAATCTCATAAGCATGGAGATAGGGGGAGCAGTGATCGCAAGGGAAGTCAGTGTGTTGCCATTCATGCCTAGGGTGGGATTATTGTGTCATTGATGTCAACCTAAGAAGCAACCAGAAGAAGCCCCACATTTGATGAGAAAAATGCTTGGGAAGATTGGTGTTTTTTATCTAATCATCATTTGATTGTCCTCGTCATGCTGATTTGAATGGAAGGTGGCACGCCACATAACTCCTCACAGTTGATGATATATGCCCTGTCAAGTTAGGAACCCCATAATGTGGTCAAGGTGCCCCAAATGATATGCTAACGGCAACTTGATGATTGATTACAGTTGGCATTAATATTCAATAGAATCTTTGATAATTTATCGACTTTGAGATATCCAAGTCTGCCATCCAATTGTGACCTCTTTCACTATGGAACCAGCCTAAAATAATCACTCAAATAGGCTTCCTAAAAATATTTCTTGGAGATTCAGGTTTACCCCTTTTACAATTAAATTTATTGGTTTATTTTGGTGGTTGACTCGGGCCTTATGGGCATGTCAGCCCCTTCTTCTTCTATAAATAGAGAGCTTCACTCTCTCCAAAGGACATAAAATTTACTTGTTATCATCAAATAATTTCGCTCTCCCATATTGAATGTTTGGAGATGTGCCCCACAATGGGTTGAAACATGGATTCAATTAATAAATTTTCATATTTGAAGCATCCCAAAACTATATTCCATTGTTCAAAACTTTCATGTTATCCATAGATATTTTAAAAAGGAAGGTGTTGAAACCCCTAAGAACCATTGCAAGAAGGAGGAAATATTCATGCTTTCTACACTATTGGCATTCCATCCATTTAGCAATCCTTTCTTCATATATTGATTTACATGAAACCTTCCTATGAGGGTTGTTTATGTATATTTCTGAACCATTCTAAAGAGAAGACTAGGATCAACTATGTTCATGATCATACCCTCATTATTCTTTACAAATAGAGTTTCTTGGCTCCAACTTAGTAGATATGGTTTTCACGTCTAAAATGACTTATTTGGACTATTCCAAATCCCAACTTTCATTATTTGTTGTCTAGAAATTGCATCATTTTTACTGTCCACTCCATCCACTCTTTTATCTCCTAGGATTTAAGCTTCAACCTCACATTCAATCAATATAGTCTTTTTGAACCTTTATTTGACTTCTTCATCATTATTAGTTTATGAAAATATTATTAGTTTATGAAAATATTATTAGTTTATGAAAATATTGGATCATATTTCTTTGCGTTATTTTAATTTTATAGGTCAATTTAACATTAATTTTATTCATAGTTTTCAATAACATTTCCCACCAATAACCCTGATACAAGACCTTAGGTATATCAAACATCTTTCACCATGTTCTAGTAGCTCATAATCTATTAAATTTACAGAGACTTGAAATGTTAGAATCACCATGATATTCTTCGTTTCCCTGGTTGAATACTTCTTTCTTCCTCACTGTGAAATACCACTTCTCTGAAATAAGAAATGCGAAATTAATATATTGCATTATGATTGAATGAATTTTTTTTGAGGGGGGGGAGGGGGGCCAGTAATCTTAGAAAGAATGTAGTGATGGGTTTTGGTTTATTGAATGGTCGATATATTTGAAAAATCGACCATTCAATAAACCAAAACCCATCACTACATTCTTTCTAAGATTACTATGTGGAAAAATAAATATATGTAATTTTGTGACATATTCACACAGCTCAAATTTCACCTCCACGTAGTCAAACTTTGTGATAAGTTTGCCATCAATTCAGCCAGTCATTAAGGGTACGGGCACAATCCAACGACGAAGCTTGTGCACAATCGAGTGTTAGAAAGGGTTTCCGTAGAAGTTCTGCCACTGCCATTATATTTCTGTAGAATCACATTTATTTATCTCTCGAATACTCTGTGCAGGTTTTAATTGTCCTTTGTACCTGGAAATGTGATTGGCGGTAGAAACATCATTACGTAATAAGACGCTAAGCCAGTTAGCCATTCAAAACGGTGGAAAAATAGAATTAAAATTATAAAAAAAAATTAGTTGTTTTACCATGTCTAACCTTAAAAATGATAGTTTATTTTTTTTGTCAAACAAAGCTTAATCGAAAATGAAAGAAATATCGAATACGTTATACTGCCTACGACATGATAATAATGCACCTAGCCCACAATTTAATATATATCACCAAGATATCTACAGCCACCCTCCACATTCATGCAACACTTGGACAGGTGGTGGTGCATATGCAGAGTTTTATTTCCAACCTTGAAGGTGGTAGATTCATTAGGACAGGGGTTAAGGTGAGTTTTCCCTCCGGTGAGTTGGGTAAGTTGGTCTGCGTTCTCCGTTCGTTGTGGATTTGTTGCGGGTTGTTCGTGCGGAGAAAATCGTGGTCTCTGCTTCTTTTGGTCTCAGAGGCAGCCACCGATATGTCCCCACTCTTAATTTTTCTCCCTCTACATATATGGACTCATGTATTTGCCCTCCAGTCTTTGGGATGCATGGTATTGTGGTTTTGGCGAGATTGGAACTGCAAGTTCCTGAAGCATGGCATAGTATGGTTTTGGTTATGTGTTGAGTCATTAGTCTTTTATGTCTCGGTGTCTATGATCTATGAGATTTGGTTGTCCTGTATGGGCTCACACAAGGTTTGG
Source organism: Pinus tabuliformis (assembly GCA_031772625.1). NCBI lineage: Eukaryota > Viridiplantae > Streptophyta > Pinopsida > Pinales > Pinaceae > Pinus > Pinus tabuliformis. The sequence continues at coordinate 542,537,485 of CM062820.1, read as the reverse complement.
CCGACAAGCTGCTTTGCATGTCAAGGTACTCCTTGCTTGAATAATTGTCGAATTGTAAGGGTTTTGGTTTATGGTAAATTCTGTTGTTTCTTGGGTATTATGAATTTGTACGGGTTTGGTATTGAGCCAAGATTGTCTATAATCATTGCCCCGACTTTAGTCGGTATAGGGTGGTGGTTTGGGGAGCTTTGTTGGAAATGCCTAACGTTAGTCCAGCCCTAGTGGATAGGATATGTTGTCTTTGGCTATGTCATCTGGTTGTGGGAGGGTACTGGGAAAAGGGCAATTCTCGACTCAAATCTTGTTAGTATAGGTTTGATTATGGGCAATTTGGTTCAGTTTTTTCAACTCGGGTGACCGTTCAACAGAGCAATTTTTCATTCAACAGACTATAAACAAGATGAAGTTGGTATACAGAACTTACTTCTTAAAATCTCGCAGCTTTCTGGAAATAAAAGTCTGACTCTTTAGCTCTTCTCCTCAGGGAACATGCACGAGTCTCACACGACCTCTTTCCACAGGTCTTTACTCCAGCGCCTTACAGTTCAACCTCTTTCGGATTTCAGAAACTATCCTCAGACGTGCAGAACTGTCCTCAGACAGACGGCCCAGTAGGCTTCGATATTAATAAAAAGCAAGAACAGAATACAAAGCTTATTACAACAAAAGCGTCTCAGAGTTCATTACAACACACATGCTCTCAATCGAACGATGCCCTGAACTCATGAGAACTCATTCTTAAATAGACCTAAAACGAATCTAAACTTAGCTAAGACATGACATAAAGTAGAAATAATTGAGGGTCCTGTCGGTATCTTTTTCCACCGACGGTATCTACTCAATCTTTATTTTGTACAACAGATTCTTGTCACAACATGTGACCAACACTGTCACATTGATGACAAGAGATTCTTTTACCAGGGTCCCATCGGACTCCTAGTTTCCCATAAATCTTCTTTGGACGATCCGGCAGATGGTTCGTATTCATCGATGAGCTATTGATGGTATCTATTCATAAGTCGGTCATATTGTTCTTCGATTCCTTCATTTGGATCTTGTGCATCTGTCATTTCTTCTTTTTCTTTTGGCGACCTTGTCATACGGCGAGATGCTGCAGATGACGATTCTCCCTTTATGATATTTGTTTTGATCTTGTGAAGTCCTGGCTGTTGTGGTGTATGCATCAATTCTTGTTTTTCCCACTTGTTTAAAAAATGAAGAGCACTTATTTCAATATCCAGGAAAGAATCTTTAAAAGCATTGTGTGTTGCAGGTGATCTTTGTACTGCCAATTCTACACCATCTAATGATTCCCATTTGAATATCTGAAACATATTGGTTGAGCTCTCGATAGCGTGTTGAATCCATAACCTGCAGTTTTCACTCAAACAGTCTCTATGCTGCCATCCTAACTCAAAAATCATTGACGTGCATATCCTTTTTGATATCATCAAGCTAATAATGTGGATGACATTATTGTTCCAATTTGGAGATAAAACTGAGATGGTGATTAATGCCTTTTGATTAATTGCAAATTTTAAAGCTTTTGGTTGTCCTTGTAGACTATCCATTTTATTAAGAATTTGAATTTTCTCTACCAGTCTTAAATTTCCAAACTCGTGGAACCATTCAGCATGCTGTTTGATTAACTCTTGATTGTTACCAGTTTCAGAATTACCAATCCTTTCATGACTGAATACTTGAGAAAAAGGATTTGGTTCTATGCTGTCTCTAATTCTTAAACTATGAAAATCCCACTGATAAGCATATGTCTTCAAATACTGTAAAGATCTTTGTATGCACTGGGATACTCTGGTAACTTGGATTTTTCTGCATTCTCCTTCTTGGATTCTCCAATCTGCAAAATTCTCAAATATTTCATACTGAGGGAAAGTATCAGTATTTGCATAATTCTCATCAATCCTTTGAAGGAAAGAGGATTCTAGTTCTTCAAATATATCTGGAATTCTTAAAGAAAGCAGATATTTTATCATTTCCTCTTTTATGGGAATTTCTTCTAGATCCAAAATCTTGGCACCTGTGAAAAGACTTAGGGCAAAATCAACACTTCCTATGATCTGATAATAATTCAAAATTCTGAGTGTCCAGATCATTTCTTGTGTGTAGACACTAGACCATAAATCAGATAAGCTTCTGAAGAAAAGCTTAACCTTCATATTTGGTAAAGAAAAGACTTTTACCAAGTTTTCATCAAGGCCTAAAGATATGCCCAAATTCTTTGACTGCCATGCTTGGCATCTTCTGATCCACCAATTTCTCCTTAGTTTGAAACCAACCACTTTCTTGATTTCATCTGTCACACAACTTGCATGATTTTCTAAAATTCTAAATCTGTCTACAAACGTGGCAAAACTATCATCTGCAGGGCTTTTGCCCGAAATCTCAAAAATTGAATATTTACAGGTTATGAACATTTTATTCATGTCTCTGGTTAGAACGTCTGTCAAGAAATTTGAGTTGCCTGGTATCCACTCAACTTCAAACTCAAATTGCTGAAACCAGATTTGCCAGGCCAAAATTCTGTCTTTTGCAAGTTATCTTGAAATCTTTGCTGACAGAAAATACTTAAAATTTTTGGAGTTTGTTCTGATTAAAAACTTAACCGGGGTTAGATATACCTCAAACCGCTGAATTCCGTTGAAGATAGCTAACGTCTCCTTTTCAGCTATGAAGTAGTTTTTCTAACTTGCTGTAAACTCCCCAGAAGCATATCCACACAAATTTTCTTCAATCTCTCCTTTACTATTTCTTCTTTGCTCTAAAAGTACAGCTGACCAAAAATCAAGTGAAGCATCAGTTTGTAAAATTAATAAACCATCACCTGGGGGTTGAAGCTTTGGTAGATGCTGACATTCTTCTTTGAGTTTCTTTACTGCTTCAGTAGCTTCTTCTGACCATCCTCCGTTGGTGTATCTTCTTATAGGAGCTGTCTTTTATGAGAGATTTGGGATGTATTTGTGCAAGTAATTTAGGACTCCAATAAATCTTTGAATTGCCTTTTTGTCCTTCAGTTCATCAGGAAACTGTGTCAATTTTGTTAGCACATGGGGCTGCATTTGAATAGAACCATTTGCAACATTTATCCCCAAAAAATCAATACTATCCTGAAATAAGGACATCTTAGTTCTTGACAAAACAATTCCATGATTCTTAACTTCTTCAAGAAAAATCTCTAGATGTTTCAAATGAGTATGTACATCTGGACTATGAATCAAAATATCATCTATATATGTAACTATAAAATCATATTTAGCAAAAATGTAATCCATCCTTCTTTGGAAGAAGGCTGGAGCGTTCTTCAAATCGAATGGAACAACTTTCCACTGATAGAATCTTGTTGGACATATGAAAGCTGTTTTATGTCTGTCCTCTGGTTGAATGTTGGAAAGCCTTGATAGGAGTACAAGGATTGTCTATGGCAGATGAAAGTGAATTTTTGTCTGTAATTGTTCAAACTTCCTTTCAGCTAACAAATACAGTACATCCTAAACTAAAACAGCGGGTGTTGAAAGATTGTGTGACAGTCGGGATAGCAAATGCACGATTGAGGGTGTGCATTATGATAGAGAAACACTACCCGATCACTGGTACATCCAATACAAGTCTTTGGCATCAGATAATGCAAGCAGTAAAATTAAAAGATTGGCTCTTGAAGATGGAGGGGTAAAAATTATTCCTAATCATTTATTTATCCAAGAATTCCTAAGCCAATAGTCTTGCAGAGAAAACATGTACTACCAGTAGCTGTAAAGTCTCAGTCCAAAGTGGAATAGAAGTCTTTTTAAAAGACAGACTGTGCACACAACTCTCACCCAATGAAGCAATCATGTACTACTTTTCTCATAACTTCCACAAATTGATAAATGCATGATGTCAAATTTCATGCAGCCCCAAACTATTGGACTTAGAAGAAGAACAAGAAGAAGAAGCACCAGAAACAAGTGCTGGAGAAGGGACTTCCAGAGACACTGGAAAATTAACCAGTGGATCTTCTAGAACATTCAAGGCAGAAAAACCTTTTGAATCCAAGAAGGAAGTCATGACTTTAGAACAAGCTGCAATAAAGTTTCCATCCTTTATTATGCCATCAATAAAAAATCAAAATAAAGCTCACATCTTGAAAGAAGTTGTTAAGTATCCTAGAATCGAAGAAGATCTGTTTGCTACAAATTCTAGTGGTTACATTCTAGATCTAGATAACTCATCCAATCCAGGAGAGTCTATTAGAATCTAGATAGGTGCCTTATATCAAATGCAGGTCACAACAAAGTTAGACAATGTGTCTATCATGATTCTAGCAGAAAAGAGGATGGCAGGAATTGTGTTTGATTGGTGGATGGGAGGTTCAGAAGCAGAGAGAATAGCGGTCATGGAAGCTGGTTTAGCTACATTAGAGATGTTGTTGAAAACTCAGTTTGTGCCAGAACCAGTAGATGAAAAGAAACAGCTATTCAATGACCTTAGCTGTATGGAATTAAAAGATCTAAAATATTTAGATCAATTCAGTAAAGATTTTATGGCTAGAGTCTTTAAAGCTAATCTGTTCAATGACCTTGCTCAAAAAGTTTCTTATTTATCAAAATTACCAGGAAACTTAGGAGATCTGATAATGAAAGATCTTGAGGTTCAAATGAAAAGTTTAGATCAAGTTTATTGGGTTGATCTTCTGTTTAGAGTGTCAGAAAAAGTCAAATATTTATGTTGGCAGAAGAAGGCGCATGATATCACCCCAAGCTCAGATGTCTGCAAAACAGTACTACCATGGACGCCTTTTAAATCAAAGAAGAAGAAATATAAAAGGTATGGTAGATACAAACCCAAAAGAGTATCGAACCCAAAAAGACCTTTCAGAAAATTCAGATATTTGAAAAAGAGAACTGCTCCAAGGAACAACAATTGTTGTTTCATTTGTAAAAAGGAAGGACATTTTGCCAGAAAGTGTCCCCAGAAATCATCTAGTAAACTCAAAGCTTGTATAGATATTGAAGAGTTCCAAGATGATTGGTCGGTAGTAGAATCTGATGAAGAAATTTCTGATGTATATATTCTTACAGAAGTTTCAGATAATGAAGATGAAGATCCTGTACAGAAAATGAATATTTGTTTGAATTGTTCTGATGATGATTTTTCTAGTGAACAACACTATAGTGAAATCGAAAGTTCTTCAACTGTTGAGTCATCAAGTGAGACAGAAGATGATTCAGAGGAAGAATCCGAAGAAGCAGAAACATCAGAAAGACCAGACAAAGGTAAACAAATTGCATTACCTTTGCCTCAATTAAATTCTTTCTGTCCATTTGAAAAGAAAATTGCACCATCAACTAGTATACCACTGCCAGAGATTACAAGAAATGAACAAAACACATTGTTGAAAAAGATTGTCAAAACAGATAGCTTGATTTATATCCCAGTGGAAGTACAAGTCAGAAATGAATGGATTTCAGTAGATGCATTTGTAGACACTGGAGGATCAAATAATCTAGCTAGACCATCTTTGTTCAAACCTCTCTGGAAACCATTAAAGAATATACTAGTTTCAGAAACAATTGGAGGATCTGTCCAGCTCACACACTATGTAGACAATATTTCTTTAAAAGTTGGGGGAGTATTGTAAAAATTTCAGCAATTCAACACTATGACCCTTCAGCAAGTTTGATGTTAGGCATGCCATTTATAAACTCTGTGCTCCCAGTAACCATCAGCCAAGATAAACTGATAATAAATTTGAAGAAAAAGGCTATATCTGTGCCCAGGCTAAGTATTGCAAATTCTGAAGCTAGGCGAGAGAATAGCCAAAAGAAAGTAGGAACTAGAAGGTCGTCTAAAGATTCAGATGACTGGCAAGAAGTCCTACAGATTTATGAAGCTAGAGCAGAAAAGGTAAATAAACAATCGGCATGTATTGAAGAACAGAGAGATATCTACCAGAGACTTCTAAAAAGCTGTTCGGACAACCCGCAGCAGTTTTGGGAAACTGAGAGTCCGATGCAAGAAATAGTCACCTTACATGACAATGGAGTAAAAGGAAAAGTGATTCCTTGCACACCAGCTGATGAACAAGAAATGAGGAATCAAATTCAAGAATTACTAAAGATGCAGCTTATAGAATCTAGTGAATCTCACTATGCATGTTCTGCATTTTTAGTTAGAAATCATTCTGAGATAGTAAGAGGTAAACCACGGATGGTTATAAACTATAAACCTCTTAATGCCATTACTCAGAATTTTAATTACCCATTGCCAAGACCAGAAGTGATTATGCAAAAAATTCAGCATAGTAAGGTGTTCAGTAAATTTGATATGAAGTCGGGTTACTATCAGATACAGATTCAACCAGAGGACAGACATAAAACAACTTTCATATGTCCAGCAGGATTCTATCAGTGGAAAGTTGTTCCATTCGGTTTGAAGAACGCTCCAGCCTTCTTCCAAAGAAGGATGGATTACATTTTTGCTAAATATGATTTTATAGTTACATATATAGATGATATTTTGATTCATAGTCCAGATGTACATACCCATTTGAAACATCTAGAGATTTTTCTTGAAGTTAAGAATCATGGAATTGTTTTGTCAAGAACTAAGATGTCCTTATTTCAGGATAGCATTGATTTTTTGGGGATAAATGTTGCAAATGGTTCTATTCAAATGCAGCGCCATGTGCTAACAAAATTGACACAGTTTCCTGATGAACTGAAGGACAAAAAGGCAATTCAAAGATTTATTGGAGTCCTGAATTACTTGCACAAATACATCCCAAATCTGTCAGAAAAGACAGCTCCTATAAGAAGATACACCAATGGAGGATGGTCAAAAGAAGCTACTGAAGCAGTAAAGAAGCTCAAAGAAGAATGTCAGCATCTACCAAAGCTTCAACCCCTAGGTGACGGTTTATTAATTTTACAAATTGATGCTTCACTTGATTTTTGGTCAGCTGTACTTTTAGAGCAAAGAAGAAATAGTAAAGGAGAGATTGAAGAAAATTTGTGTGGATATGCTTCTGGGGAGTTTACAGCAAGTCAGAAAAACTACTTCATAGCTGAAAAGGAGACGTTAGCTATCTTCAACGGAATTCAGCAGTTTGAGGTATATCTAACCCCGGTTAAGTTTTTAATCAGAACAGAGTCCAAAAATTTTAAGTATTTTCTGTCAACAAAGATTTCAAGACAACTTGCAAAAGGCAGAATTTTGGCCTCGCAAATCTGGTTTCAGCAATTTGAGTTTGAAGTTGAGTGGATACCAGGCAACTCAAATTTCTTGACAGACGTTCTAACCAGAGACATGAGTAAAATGTTCATAACATGTAAATATTCAATTTTTGAGATTCCGGGCAAAAGCCCTGCAGATGATAGTTTTGCCACGTTTGTAGACAGATTTAGAATTTTAGAAAATCATGCAAGTTGTGTGACAAATGAAATCAAGAAAGTGATTGGTTTCAGACTAAGGAGAAATTAGTGGATCAGAAGATGCCAAGCATGGCAGTCAAAGAATTTGGGCATATCTTTAGGCCTTGATGAAAACTTGGTAAAAGTCTTTTCTTTACCAAATATGAAGGTTAAGCTTTTCTTCAGAAGCTTATCTGATATATGGTCTAGTGTCTACACACAAGAAATGATCTGGACACTCAGAATTTTGAACTATTATCAGATCATAGGAAGTGTTGATTTTTCCCTAACTCTTTTCACAGGCGCCAAGATTTTGGATCTAGAAGAAATTCCCATAAAAGAGGAAATGATAAAATATATGCTTTCTTTAAGAATTCCAGATATATTTGAAGAACTAGAATCCTCTTTCCTTCAAAGGATTGATGAGAATTATGCAAATACTGATACTTTCCCTCAGTATGAAATATTTGAGAATTTTGCAGATTGGAGAATCCAAGAAGGAGAATGCAGAAAAATCCAAGTTACCAGAGTATCCCAATGCATAAAGATCCTTACAGTATTTGAAGACATATGCTTATCAGTGGGATTTTCATAGTTTAAGAATTAGAGACAGCATAGAACCAAATCCTTTTTCTCAAGTATTCAGTCATGAAAGGATTGGTAATTTTGAAATTGGTAACAATCAAGAGTTAATCAAACAGCGTGATGAATGGTTCCACGAGTTTGGAAATTTAAGACTGGTAGAGAAAATTCAAATTCTTAATAAAATGGATAGTCTACAAGGACAGCCAAAAGCTTTAAAATTTGCAATTAATCAAAAGGCATTAATCACCATCTCAGTTTTATCTCCAAATTGGAACAATAATGTCATCCACATTATTAGCTTGATGATATCAAAAAGGATATGCACGTCAATGATTTTTGAGTTAGGATGGCAGCATAGAGACTGTTTGAGTGAAAACTGCAGGTTATGGATTCAACACGCTATCGAGAGCTCAACCAATATGTTTCAGATATTCAAATGGGAATCATTAGATGGTGTAGAATTGGCAGTACAAAGATCACCTGCAACACGCAATGCTTTTAAAGATTCTTTCCTGGATATTGAAATAAGTGCTCTTCCTTTTTTAAACAAGTGGGAAAAACAAGAATTGATGCATACACCACAACAGCCAGGACTTCACAAGATCAAAACAAATATCATAAAGGGAGAATCGTCATCTGCAGCATCTCGCCGTATGACAAGGTCGCCAAAAGAAAAAGAAGAAATGACAGATGCACAAGATCCAAATGAAGGAATCGAAGAACAGTATGACCGACTTATGAATAGATACCATCAACAGCTCATCGATGAATACGAACCATCTGCCGGATCGTCCGAAGAAGATTTATGGGAAACTAGGAGTCCGATGGGACCCTGGTAAAAGAATCTCTTGTCAGCAATGTGACAGTGTTGGTCACATGTTGTGACAAGAATCTTTTGTACAAAAGAAAGATTGAGTAGACACCGTCGGTGGAAAAAGATACCGACAAGACCCTCAATTATTTCTACTTTATGTCATGTCTTAGCTAAGTTTAGATTCGTTTTAGGTCTATTTAAGAATGAGTTCTCATGAGTTTAGGGCATCGTTCGATTGAGAACATGTGTGTTGTAATGAACTCTGAGACGCTTATGTTGTAATAAGCTTTGTATTCTGTTCTTGCTTTTTATTAATATCGAAGCCTACTGGGCCGTTTGTCTGAGGACAGTTCTGCACGTCTGAGGATAGTTTCTGAAATCCGAAAGAGGTTGAACTGTAAGGCACTGGAGTAAAGACCTGCGGAAAGAGGTCGTGTGAGACTCGTGCATGTTCCCTGAGGAGAAGAGCTAAAGAGTCAAACTTTTATTTCCAGAAAGCTGCGAGATTTTAAGAAGTAAGTTCTGTATACCAGCTTCATCTTGTTTATATTCTGTTGAATGAAAAATTGCTCTGTTGAACAGTCATCCCCTACTACATTTAGTTTCGACATAAGGTTGTTTGTGGGTTGCAGGCAAAGGGCAACTCTCGACTCAAATGTTCTTTCTTTCTTCCGTGCATTGTTCTGTTGGTTGAATCGATAAAATCTAAGACTCGCCGAGACAATTTTGGGGTTTTGCATGTGGATGGTAAATTGGGGTTTTGCATGTGGATGGTGTTATCATTCAGTTTAGGCCCATTAGTGGGCATTAGTGGAACAATGGTAGAAGTGGCCCGTAATGAAGTGTTGGTGCCAGTTGACAACATGCTTCAATGTTGGTTCCTTACTCGATTGGTTTCGTTTGTAGCTTTTTTGGCTAGTCTGTAGAGCCAGAGAGACCCTTGGCAGCGTCGTGCTTCTAAGCTTTGACTCTGTTTGGGTCGACCTCCATATCTCGACATAAGTCAGCATTTGCTTGGTAGCGCTGAAATGTGGTACATGCCATTAGTAAAGGAAATAATGGTCGTGGAGGTCGTGGCTATGGGAAACAAATGAAAGCCTCCCCGTCTCAGACCAGTCAACCCAGTTCATCCAAGGGCACTGTGCATGGGCACAAACCGACCTCCCATATTATACAGGGAGCCACTCAGGCTTATCATTCAAGCAATTCAAATCTGGTCAAGCAACATAATTGCAGATTAGGAAGAAGAGATTCGACAAACCACAGAGGGATCTGAAATTAGGGTTTGGCCAACGGGCTGCTTTATGTGTCGAGGTACTCCCTGCTTAGATAATTGCATAATTGTAAGGGTTTTGGTTTATGGTAAATTCTGTTTGTTTCTTGGGTATAAAGAATTTGTATGAGTTTGATATCACTGCCCCGACCTTAGTCGGTATAGGGTGGTAATTTAGGGAGCTCTGTTGGAAATGCATAGTGTCAGTCCAACCCTAGTGGATAGGGTATGTTGTATCTAGTTTCATCCTCTAGTTGTGGGTGGGTACTCGTCAAAGGGCAATTCTCGGCTCAAATTCTGTCAGTATAAGTTTGATTATAGGCAATTCAGTTTGATTTTTGCAACCCATGCATACTACATCTGGTTTCGACATAAGGTTGTTTGTGGGTTGCGGGCAAGGGGAAACTCAGCTCAAATGTTTTTTCTTTCTTTCATGCACTATTATGTTGGTTGAATCGACAAACTCTTGGACTCGCCCAATCAATTCTAGGGTTTTCCCTGTGGATGGTGTTGTTAGTAAATTTAGGCCCACCAATGGGCACTGGTGGAATAATGGTAGAAGTGGGCCCATAACGATGTGCTCGTTGTTGGTTGATAACATGCTTCAAAGTTGGTTCCAAATTTGTAATTTCTTTGATAGCTCTGCAAAGCTGGGGCAACCCTTGGCAACGTCGTGCTTCTAAGCTTCAACTCTGTTTGTTAAGCTTCAACTCTATTTGTGAAACGAGCAAACTTCGTTCTTCACAATAAATATTCCAAAAGACTTGGAATATAAAGATATCCATTGAGGATACAAATATTATATATTAAATGTATGAATAAGAATATGATATAAATGAGTAAGGGGCCACAGTGCCTCTTCATAGGAGGTCATGTTTCATTTAGAGATGTTTCTTTACTATTAATTATTATTATTCGTAACGCTTACAATACCATGAGTGAATGAATATCATGGGTGGATGTCAATTACGATGTGATGAGTAAATTCCATATGTCGATAAATACCATGAGTGGATGCCACTAACAATATCATGGGTAAATTCCATGTGTAGATAAATACATGGGTGGATGCCACTAACAATATCATGGGTAAATTCCATGTGTAGATAAATACATGGGTGGATGCCACTTACAATACCATGGGTAAATTCCATCGGTAAAGGAATATTATACTATGTAATATTATACTATCGATAGACGCCACTTCCAATACCATGGGTAGTGGATGCCACTAACAATATCATGGGTAAATTCCATGTGTAGATAAATACATGGGTGGATGCCACTTACAATACCATGGGTAAATTTCATCAGTAAAAGAAATTCTGCTATGGGTAGATGCCAGTTACAATACCATGGGTAGTGGATGCCACTAACAATATCATGGGTAAATTCCATGTGTAGATAAATACATGGGTGGATGCCACTTACAATACCATGGGTAAATTCCATATTATACTATGAAATATTATACTGTGGGTAGATGCCACTTACAATACCATGGGTAAATTCCACTATGGGTAGATGCCACTTACAATACCATGGGTAAATTCCACTATGGGTAGATGCCACTTACAATACCATGGGTAAATTCTATTGGTAAACTAATACTATGTGATACAATGCGACTTACAATACAATGAGTAAATTACATCGGTGAATAAATACCATGGAAAGATGAATGTCATTTTTCATTGAGATGATTCTTCTTCGTTAAGAAGGAAAGCAATGATCCTTAAGAAAGAAAGTATTGAGACAAGTAAAATTTCAAGTAAAATTCCCACTTCATAAAATAATTTAAATTTTTCCACTAAAGGAAAAAATAAAAATATAAAACAAAATAATAAGATTCCTACTTCATAAAATAATTTAAATTCTTCTATCAAATAAACATTTTACCAAACCTAGCCTTTCATCAAATAAACTAAATCTTCGTTTATAAATTAGAATGATATATTACCAAACAATTATAAACTTTATTTATAAATTAAATAAATGTTTTTAAACTTTCCTCAAATAAACTAAATCTTTGTTTATAAATTAAAATGATTTATTTTAACCTTTCATCAAATAAACTAAATTTTAATTAAATATTTGTTTATAAATTGCAATGATTAAACTAAATTTTAATTAAATATTTGTTTATAAATTGCAATGATTTATTATTACTCAAACATTTTCGCAAACAATTATAAATTTTATTTAAATATTAAATAAATATTTTTAAACTTTCATCAAATAAACTAAATCTTTGTTTATAAATTACAAAGATTTATTATTACTCACCTAAAAAAAATAGAAAATCACTTTTAATCATTGCCCAAAACCAATTAAACTACATCCAATTACCTTTGAATATTCTTTATAAATTATTTATTTATTTTAAATATCCAATTACTTTTCATTAAAAATTAAAGAACCTTTTTCTTTACTACGGGCTGTGTTAATATATGAAGAAAAGGACTGGGTTATATATATATTTTCATGTATTTATTTCTCTTTCAGTTTTTGTATACCGTCTGTGTTTCTGTACTTTTAATTTTTCGGTATTAGTATGGTTTCGTATTTATTTTAATGAATAAATTGGCGGATAACCTTTGTGCAGTCCTGGGCCCAAGGCTTTTAAAGCCAACGCAGATCGAAGCTCCTCCGATACGGATGCTAGAATGAATATCGAAAAACCTCCCACGCCGCCTAAATTTCTGAAGTTTCGCGATGCACATTGCTATTTCCTCAAAAACCCTCATCATGTTGCCAGGATCGTCCCTGGTATATGTTTCTTATGAGCAGAAGATTAATGAAAAAGAAAAAGATTATGCCATCATTTACGGGAACAGATTGTCAAACCCATCCAACCCGCAAAGGGAGAGGCACCGTCCGGCCAAACTGCCCGCAACGGCCCTCTCAGCAAGAAAGAAAATATGAATTTTATTAATAATGTTCAGACCCGCCTGCAAGCGCACCCGCAAAGGCAAGGCCGTAGAATTCTCACACACACAAACCCTCGCAGGGGCTCTCACAGCCCTAAATACAAGAAACAAATTACATCTATTTCTATTTACCTCAATCATCTGACTCACTCGATTTACAGATCAAATCCCTACTTATTGTTCTCCAATACCGATCCATTAAAGTCACGGCCCGAGCTTCACGTTTAATGAACGATATTTCGGTGAACAACAGATCGATTCTCCAGCTTTCAAATCCTGAATTACGTCATGGACTGAGCTCCATGAAAACCGCAGGGGAACATAAAACCTTAAAGATGCACTGTGCTTCATAAAAAAACAGGGGAAAATAAACAATTGATGCCACACATGGATGAAATAAAGACATAACGCAAAAGCAAACCTTGCACAGCATCGCGCAGAACGGATCGATCAGAAGACTGAACGAATGTGATTTTCTTTAACCCTAACCCTGCTATTTAAAGGATGGGCGGATGAAATTGACGATCAGGATCAATCGCCAAAGAAAATTAGCCGGCGAATATACCGCCATCTAACGGTGAAAATAGTTTTGCCGCTTTGTCACGCCAACTATAAAGAGGGTTGATGTGCTGCCACGAAGCTCAGCAGGGCCGTGAGATGACAGCTAAGTGAATGGTCATCGGCCATTTAAAAAACACACCAAATCGACAGGACCGTTTGCTTTCCACCTTTTTGCCATGGCATCTTTTTTGTTTTTCTTAATAATTGAATGTACAGGAACCACCCACCTCTATAAATTTAAAAGATAATATTTCCTTTATATATATTAGTTTCTAAGTAACCTAGTGGAAAGAAATTAGAAGCTTCATTAATGTTAGTTCTGGTTTAATTTATTTATGTTATTGTTTTGTGTGTATTTTTATTTAAATTTTAATAGAGATTTGTTAAAAAAATAAGTTTTAGTTGTGTAATTGATATAATTTAGGTATTTCATGAATTTTTAAGGGTGTTGAATCTATTTATACATTACAAAATGCACTTTAAACTAGTAAAGATCACAATCCAAAATTGGTCACAATTTCATTGAATATAAATAAAAAAGTGAGAAAGCGGCTCTTAATTAGCTATCTAGAAAACTTCAATACTCAAAAAGGCTTTTATCTATAAGAGAATTTACTATCTTAATCAAGGGCTTAAATTCACAAACTCCTCATAAGATTGGCTAACTTATAACCTTAGCAAGAAAAGTTTCAAAAAGTAAACTCATATTTGTGTCTGAACTTATGCTAGGGTTGGAAATAACCTTAGAATAAGTTAGAGATCCACAACTTCTACAACAATCAAAACAACTTCACCACCTAAGGTAATAGGTAAATTTTTATAGATTACCAAATGTTGCAAAGAGTTCCCATCAAAGGCTCTCGATGTAATTTGCAATGGAGCAAGGTTTAAGAGAGCCTGCCTGATTCTAGAACATTAATGACATGACATAACATGAAGCTCCTTCATCCATTATATATCGATAAATGTTGAAATTCCTAATATCTAGCCTAGATCCAACTTAACTTTGAATCTACTAAGCACCTAGAGGGATCAAATATCTTTTCACTCTAAAAGAGGTTTGCACCTAAAGAGATTTGATCTCTCTTGACACTTGGTAGATCTAAAGTTAAGATGGATCCCAACTAGTTTAATTATTGATTATAGTTATAATTATTAAACTTATTTATTTTACTTTATTTTTTGAAATTTATTTTTATGTAATTTGACCAAGTCAAAATATTTTAATTAATAACTAAAATTATTAATTTATTTTATTAATTTAATTTAATTTAATTTTTATGTAATTTGACCGAGTGAAAATGTTTACATAATAGGAGTGGGCAAGAAATTACAACATCTCTTCCATACTGGATTGGAGAGTACCTCTTAACACAATGATCATGACAAACAAAACCCATAGAAAAAAGAAGATGCATTTTTGTGTAATCTAAATAAAATGCTAATAACTTAGCATTTATGGTGTTGGGGTTAAAACTCCACTTTTGTTTTGTTAAAGCCACTAAATAAAGAACGAGACAGCCATGATGGGTGCTTGCAAAGTGATTAAATGACCTAGGAAAGTGACTTTGAATACATAAATAGATTGGAATAAGAGATTGAGATTTGGGTTTTTAGTTTTATGACAATTTCTTTTATTAGAATAAGCTTTTATATAATAAATGTATATGAATTGTGTTTTGTATGTTTTTTTTTTTGGCATATTGGAAAGCAAATGAATGTAATGGCCAAGGTTTTTCCACTATAAATGTATTGTGTTGATTATTATAGTTTATTTTTTTATTTTTTTGAGTGTTAGTGTTTTATGAACATTATTATGAATTTTCTATGAATTTTATCTATATTAACATATGTTTATGAATAATATGAATAATTAGTATTTCTATCTTGTTTTCAAAATTCTTGTCTCATTGCATATAAAAATTTCTTCTTAACGCATATTATTATATTAAAAAAAAATTCCCATATACTCTCCAAAAAAATCCATTAAAAACTACATATCAGGATAACATATATGTCTATTAAAAGATAAATATTTATTGATCCTCTTGTGTGATAGTGACCCAGTCTTCCTCGCCATTTGTTGCTTGTTGCATGTCGTTTTCAAAAACAGTCATTAGTGCTAGAACTAGAACCCTCGGCTTAGTGCATGTTGTCTTCCGCAGAGTCTTTAGAACTGGAGCTATGCTCCACATTGGCCATTATTGGTTGACCATCGTTCCCTTTGAGTCTGTCAAACTCATGAACTCCAATATTTCCCATGTTGCACGCCATCTCATTGCCCTCTATCATGTGACCAAGATTCTCCACCCTGAATTGCATCATCTATGTTTCCAACTATATATGATCCAGCTTCAGGTCTAGCAGACCTATCTGATGGGAGAAGTGTTAATTTATGGCTCTAGTCTTAGTCAGAATCTTTGCTTGGCGAGATGACAACACAATCAGAAACTCCACTACCCCTGCTATCTCAGCTAGATAGACGTCGATCTTTCCACCTTCCTCTCCATCAACACGTGCCATTATCGCTTATAAATCCTACATTAACCATCTCAATGTTGTGAGAAAATATGAAAATTCCACTATGGCCTGTTGAGTGCCCTCATTCTCCATATATAACAATGCAATTCCTATCCCAAGCTTGCTCCCAAGTCCAGTCGCATTGAAGGCTTCTGATCATTGCATGTCCACTTGCTTTGGATCCATTAACGGTTCAACGTGATAGCTCTAGAAGATTATCTTCAACCCTCCACCAAACAGATATGTATGCACCTACATATGGATTTCACACATGTGCACCTTAATAAATATCAAAACATCATTGGTTTCTTTGTCCGATATCATCTTCTAGCTTATGTAACCACTCCAAGTGGCCATGAAAACACAAATTCCCACATAACTATGACACGTCATCCTTAATATAATCAAAATGTATTTAATCTGACTTTACTGCAGTAATTGTTCACTATTCCCAAGCTTAATGCAACTGTGGAGTTGCCTAAATTCTAAGTACCTTTCCATCATCATGGTATGGGTTTGTATGATGATATTTCCCCATTTATTTTTAGATCTCCCATATTTATTTTCAATGTTATTTATTTTCACACAACATTGAGACACGGGAGGATCAGTAAATGCTATGTTGATATGCAGTTTTTAATCGAGTTTTTTTAGAGAATATATGGGAAAACCTTTCTTAGTATAATAGTATGTGTTATGAAAAAACTTTTGTATGCAATGGGACAAGAATTTTGGAAACCAAATGGAAATACTATGGCACTTATGTAAAAGGTTCTAGCCTTCACACCAAATGTCACTTAATACCCATTTCTATATATATTCATTATTAAAAATAATAATAATAAAATATAATTTAAATTAAAATTATAATATAATTATTTTTCATGATTCTTCAAATTACACCAAAAGTGTTCAAAAGTGTTCCTCTATAAAATTGGTTGGGCAAACATTATTCATTCCAGCGAATCCTGGTCCCCCATTTTCCTCTTCCTCCACTATTCATTCCAGCGAATCCTGGTCCCCCATTTTTCTCTTCCTCCATCGAGTGAAAAACTGACATGTGGTAAGGCTTTTTGCAGGAGTCATTACTCCATCGCCAACCCCTTTGCTTGGTATAGGGATCGAGTCTCCAGGAGCCATTACTTCATCACCAACCCCTTCCTTCACCTGGTACAGGGCTCGAGTCTCCCACGAGCCAGTAGATGGATCTTTCCCCATCCTCGCATTCCCCATTGGCCCAGTCCTATTCTCCTCCATATGCTTTGCCTTCCCCATTTTCCTTGTTCGATTTCCTCCAAATGCTTAGTTCAGCAAACTAACTGTCGTGGCCATAACCTTCAAGCATCTATTGCACTAAAATTCTCCGGGGCGAGATCTACTGCAATTCAACTTCATGTCAGACGTATCAAACAATCTCTCAAAGGTCCTTATATTGTTAATATCAGGCAAGTGCATGAATTACATAAGAAAGAAATTTTCAAACCTCACGTTTGTAGCCCTTGAACAGGTCAGTTCCCATTCCCTCCTTGGCTTCCACTTGCCTTTGGAATTCACTTAAACAACCGGGACTCGTCGTATGGTTGGTGAGGAAGAGGAAGGAATGAGTGGTGTGCATTCGTGAGAAATGAAACCAAACCCTGGATAGACCATGTTGTGTTTATTCATCATCTAGATGCGACCAATATTATTCCCACAACATTAGAGTGCCCTCCTCTTCAAAACTGCAAAACAAGTTACAACAAGTATCCTCAGCTTGATTAACCCCATTTTGATCCACCTGTGCCTTTGGTAGGCAATGCGATACATGGCTTGGTGGATGCATTCTTAAAGCACCACACGCTACTTATTCTCCGACCGAATATCCTTCCCGGCGGATTGGAGAGTAATGATTAGCACTAGTGATTTGGGAAATCGACGATGGGGTATTTTTTACTATTCGCATACTATGGATATTAAAAATAGAACTCTCAGCTTCAATCGTAATGCCACAATGCCCACCTTCCTTATTGGTTACCGGATAAATATGTCGCCATGGATCTGAGCATTTTATACGAATTTTCCTCTTCACTGATAAATCGATTGGAGAATTACTTGGCTTAAGGCTTGCACTCACTGGTTTTTCGCCGGATTCACTCTTGAAACCCCGACCCTTCTTGTTGTCGTGTGTTTTCTCTACTTTCCTATTAATCACTGCACGTGGAACGGATACCCAAAACTAATGTAGTCGTTAATTAGTGGCCAATATCAGCAGCGCTTTTCGGCGGAGTACCATATCATTTCTTGATGTTATTTACAGCAAAGTTACAAGAATTTGGATCTCCTATCAGATCGAGAGAGAAGTTTAACATAAAATATTCAATCCAAATCATTAAAGAATAAGAAATCTCAAAATAAGATCACAATCTTATCTTTTTGTTAAGGTTAGAGTGGAATGTCACCTCAACTTTCAATTGCTCGTTTTGCTCTAGCAAGATGCCATATTTTTTCTTGAAAACCTAATATTCTTGATTGAGAATATCGAAGTTTCTCTACAATTCTCTCTACAACTGCTTGGTTTTGCACTTGGCCCGCCGATTCTGAAACCATACATCTAGTTGTTTAGGATGTAGACTTCGAGATTTTGCCAGCGGTGCTTTCATCTAGAATTGCAGTTTGTTACCCATTTCAAAACTTTTTTCTAACGTTTTCACTTGTTCCAATGTCAACCTTCTCTTATTCTCCCCAAAATGTAGGTGCTCAATTGAGCCATACTCCTCCCCATTATGATTTTTAAACAGGTCCATGACTCCCGAGTAAGAAGAAGCAATCTGGATCTCTAAGACATGGAAGCTCTTTTTAACAGACAAGTTGAATATTTACCGTATGGTACATAGTTTTTCCATTGTGGTTTTTTTATAGTCTTGAGGAAAAGAAGGCCATTTGTGAAGTTGGGTTGTGGTTTTGGGGGAGTATTGGCCTTTTCATGCAGCCCTAGGCTCCCACTTTTTACCCAGTGATGGCATCAATCTCCACAACCCCAGTTTGGGTAGGGCTTTTGAACCTTCCCTTACATTTTTGAAATCACACATTACTTTCCTCCATTGGGAATGTGATGGGAAAATTTTGTCTTCATTGTCCTAAAACAGAAAAATTTACAAGACTACTTATGCCTGCATTTGTGTGGAGATGGACCTCAACAAGAGTTTTCTTGCAGAGATTAATTTGATGGCTCCAAATTAAACTATATTTGGGTCCAAAAGCTCAACTATGAGAATATTTCATTTCGGTGATGCTATGAAATGGGGCATGTAATTAAAAACTGCCCCAAGTGTTCTATGAATAGCAAAGACCTGAAAAAGTCCCTAAGGCCCAAACAATGGGAAGGAGCACAAGGTGTTCACTATATGGTATCCAAAGAGGAAGATCTTCAAGACAAGAAAGGACTAGAAGACAAGAAGGAAGAAGATACAGTCAAAGAAATCCCATACGCAACAACAAAATTTAAGTAAGAAAAGTCACTTGTCAATGTGGATCCTTTGGTAGCTAGTAAGGATTTCTCGGATGTCGCATTAGTGGAAAAGAAGCAAACCCTCATGGAAATGGATCCCCTCCGAAAACCACAAGGAATATCATTAAAAGGAAGCTTCTTGGGTAGATTAGGTGGATGAGGAATATTTCAAGAATATTATCATGCAATTGTTGAAAAGGGGGAAAAAGGGGGGGATATCGCTAAGAAAAACAAGAAGTTGAACTAGATCAAAATAAAATTATACTGAAAAATGGAATATAAACGTATTTGTATTTTGGGGGTTTTTTGGAAATTTTTAGTTTGAAAGGGGCTAAGATTTTTGTGTCAATGGGAACTCGTTTGAGGGTTTGGATTGAACCTCTATGCCCAATCTCAAGCCTACGAGGAAGATTGGAATATGTAAAGGTTCTTGCCTTGTAATCCATATTTTTTTAATAATACAAATCTCTACTCGTTTCAATTAAAAAATAAAAGGATCAAGAAATTGCTTGCTTAAAGATGAAGGAAAAAGAAGCAGGTGAAGCTCCATTCAATGAAAACACAAGCTCCAAGCCCCCAAAGAGCAAGATTGAAGAGAAGCCTAAAAAGAAAATTCCTTCAAAGGAGAAATAGTGAAAGACAGAAGAAGATTGAAGGTGTTGTTGTTCCAAGAAGTTATGTTAAAGTCATCGAGGACAAGGAACAACAAAGGACTGATCCACCTCGAAGAAAGAATGCTTTTATAAGATCATCAAGGAAAGACATTTCATCCAGGTACAGTCATATAATTTCTAGGTATTTCATGTACTAACTTTCGACATAAGGCTATGGATTGCAACACTTATTATAGGGATGATTATCAAGTTCATCCTCAAAACCCTAGAAGGAAGTTTGCAGGAACACAAGATAGATGTCCTAATGGCTTCGTCCACAGAAAGTATGCATCTTTTGTTATGTAATTCAAGTTCCACATTGACTGTTACAAATGCTATAACTATGGACACATAGCTCGTGTTGCTGATACATAATGAATTCTTCCATGAAAGAAAAATCCAAAATACTCCTATTGGACAAGCTTGCAAGATTATGGCACAAAATTATGTCGATATTACACCGAGGGGTGGAGAAATTCATACATATTCGGAAAACTCCCTCTATGGCACTCTAGTTAAATGAAAAATAAAATAATGGTGTCACACAGAATCATAGAACATATATGTACAAAGGATGAAATTCACACACGATCACATAATACACACACACAAACACAAGTTTTCTTTATGTTTTCTTGTTCACTCTCAATCCCTTAGGCTCATTCACTTTCTCTATATATTCGGTTAAATTCAAACATGAATAAATACAAGTATGACATACTTCCAAATCTGTGAATAGTGGATTCAATGGCCTAATTTTGGCTTCAAAAAAAACCTCTCAAATATCTTATTCCTAAGTTAGCAAATTCTAAGAATAGAAGGGATTACATGGAATTCAATAATACAATCATAATATTAATACTAATCTACATATAACAAAATCCATACTTTGAGGAACCAATTCCTCTAGTAAAATTTTTGACCTTCTTGGTCATCTGAGTTTAACCAATGCACCTACATCAATTATGAATGTTAAAGAGGGGGGTTCTAAGTAGCAACAACTACAAATTGAAGATATATCTCTCAGGTAGTTTGATTTGAAATGGTATACTTTCAATGGTTGATGGTTTACATGATCAATATTATAGGCAAATTAGTTAGCATTGTGCAGATTTGAAAAGAAAAGTTAGGAATAGTTTTGTTGTCATCGTCATAAGGTGAATCTTTTCAGTAAATCATATTGACAGGTAAAATCAACTTGTGGCAAGTTGTGAGAGGCGCAACATGTCAGGGGTAGAGAAAAAGTCAAAGGAAGAAAGGCATATTGCAGGAGGTCAGAGGAAGATACTTCATCAAGGGGTGTTACCCTTTGTCATTGATGTTAAAGTGGGAGAGAAAGTAGGAGAGAATCTCATAAGCATGGAGATAGGGGGAGCAGTGATCGCAAGGGAAGTCAGTGTGTTGCCATTCATGCCTAGGGTGGGATTATTGTGTCATTGATGTCAACCTAAGAAGCAACCAGAAGAAGCCCCACATTTGATGAGAAAAATGCTTGGGAAGATTGGTGTTTTTTATCTAATCATCATTTGATTGTCCTCGTCATGCTGATTTGAATGGAAGGTGGCACGCCACATAACTCCTCACAGTTGATGATATATGCCCTGTCAAGTTAGGAACCCCATAATGTGGTCAAGGTGCCCCAAATGATATGCTAACGGCAACTTGATGATTGATTATAGTTGGCATTAATATTCAATAGAATCTTTGATAATTTATCGACTTTGAGATATCCAAGTCTGCCATCCAATTGTGACCTCTTTCACTATGGAACCAACCTAAAATAATCACTCAAATAGGCTTCCTAAAAATATTTCTTGGAGATTCAGGTTTACCCCTTTTACAATTAAATTTATTGGTTTATTTTGGTGGTTGACTCGGGCCTTATGGGCATGTCAGCCCCTTCTTCTTCTATAAATAGAGAGCTTCACTCTCTCCAAAGGACATAAAATTTACTTGTTATCATCAAATAATTTCGCTCTCCCATATTGAATGTTTGGAGATGTGCCCCACAATGGGTTGAAACATGGATTCAATTAATAAATTTTCATATTTGAAGCATCCCAAAACTATATTCCATTGTTCAAAACTTTCATGTTATCCATAGATATTTTAAAAAGGAAGGTGTTGAAACCCCTAAGAACCATTGCAAGAAGGAGGAAATATTCATGCTTTCTACACTATTGGCATTCCATCCATTTAGCAATCCTTTCTTCATATATTGATTTACATGAAACCTTCCTATGAGGGTTGTTTATGTATATTTCTGAACCATTCTAAAGAGAAGACTAGGATCAACTATGTTCATGATCATACCCTCATTATTCTTTACAAATAGAGTTTCTTGGCTCCAACTTAGTAGATATGGTTTTCACGTCTAAAATGACTTATTTGGACTATTCCAAATCCCAACTTTCATTATTTGTTGTCTAGAAATTGCATCATTTTTACTGTCCACTCCATCCACTCTTTTATCTCCTAGGATTTAAGCTTCAACCTCACATTCAATCAATATAGTCTTTTTGAACCTTTATTTGACTTCTTCATCATTATTAGTTTATGAAAATATTATTAGTTTATGAAAATATTGGATCATATTTCTTTGTGTTATTTTAATTTTATAGGTCAATTTAACATTAATTTTATTCATAGTTTTCAATAACATTTCCCACCAATAACCCTGATACAAGACCTTAGGTATATCAAACATCTTTCACCATGTTCTAGTAGCTCATAATCTATTAAATTTACAGAGACTTGAAATGTTAGAATCACCATGATATTCTTCGT
The DNA here is from genome assembly GCA_031772625.1 of Pinus tabuliformis. Taxonomy (NCBI): domain Eukaryota; kingdom Viridiplantae; phylum Streptophyta; class Pinopsida; order Pinales; family Pinaceae; genus Pinus; species Pinus tabuliformis. The sequence goes on along the minus strand of CM062820.1, from coordinate 542,514,469 downwards.
TTCCCTGGTTGAATACTTCTTTCTTCCTCACTGTGAAATACCACTTCTCTGAAATAAGAAATGCGAAATTAATATATTGCATTATGATTGAATGAATTTTTTTTGAGGGGGGGGAGGGGGGCCAGTAATCTTAGAAAGAATGTAGTGATGGGTTTTGGTTTATTGAATGGTCGATATATTTGAAAAATCGACCATTCAATAAACCAAAACCCATCACTACATTCTTTCTAAGATTACTATGTGGAAAAATAAATATATGTAATTTTGTGACATATTCACACAGCTCAAATTTCACCTCCACGTAGTCAAACTTTGTGATAAGTTTGCCATCAATTCAGCCAGTCATCAAGGGTACGGGCACAATCCAACGACGAAGCTTGTGCACAATCGAGTGTTAGAAAGGGTTTCCGTAGAAGTTCTGCCACTGCCATTATATTTCTGTAGAATCACATTTATTTATCTCTCGAATACTCTGTGCAGGTTTTAATTGTCCTTTGTACCTGGAAATGTGATTGGCGGTAGAAACATCATTACGTAATAAGACGCTAAGCCAGTTAGCCATTCAAAACGGTGGAAAAATAGAATTAAAATTATAAAAAAAAATTAGTTGTTTTACCATGTCTAACCTTAAAAATGATAGTTTATTTTTTTTGTCAAACAAAGCTTAATCGAAAATGAAAGAAATATCGAATACGTTATACTGCCTACGACATGATAATAATGCACCTAGCCCACAATTTAATATATATCACCAAGATATCTACAGCCACCCTCCACATTCATGCAACACTTGGACAGGTGGTGGTGCATATGCAGAGTTTTATTTCCAACCTTGAAGGTGGTAGATTCATTAGGACAGGGGTTAAGGTGAGTTTTCCCTCCGGTGAGTTGGGTAAGTTGGTCTGCGTTCTCCGTTCGTTGTGGATTTGTTGCGGGTTGTTCGTGCGGAGAAAATCGTGGTCTCTGCTTCTTTTGGTCTCAGAGGCAGCCACCGATATGTCCCCACTCTTAATTTTTCTCCCTCTACATATATGGACTCATGTATTTGCCCTCCAGTCTTTGGGATGCATGGTATTGTGGTTTTGGCGAGATTGGAACTGCAAGTTCCTGAAGCATGGCATAGTATGGTTTTGGTTATGTGTTGAGTCATTAGTCTTTTATGTCTCGGTGTCTATGGTCTATGAGATTTGGTTGTCCTGTATGGGCTCACACAAGGTTTGGCCGACAAGCTGCTTTGCATGTCAAGGTACTCCTTGCTTGAATAATTGTCGAATTGTAAGGGTTTTGGTTTATGGTAAATTCTGTTGTTTCTTGGGTATTATGAATTTGTACGGGTTTGGTATTGAGCCAAGATTGTCTATAATCATTGCCCCGACTTTAGTCAGTATAGGGTGGTGGTTTGGGGAGCTTTGTTGGAAATGCCTAACGTTAGTCCAGCCCTAGTGGATAGGATATGTTGTCTTTGGCTATGTCATCTGGTTGTGGGAGGGTACTGGGAAAAGGGCAATTCTCGACTCAAATCTTGTTAGTATAGGTTTGATTATGGGCAATTTGGTTCAGTTTTTTCAACTCGGGTGACCGTTCAACAGAGCAATTTTTCATTCAACAGACTATAAACAAGATGAAGTTGGTATACAGAACTTACTTCTTAAAATCTCGCAGCTTTCTGGAAATAAACGTCTGACTCTTTAGCTCTTCTCCTCAGGGAACATGCACGAGTCTCACACGAACTCTTTCCGCAGGTCTTTACTCCAGCGCCTTACAGTTCAACCTCTTTCGGATTTCAGAAACTATCCTTAGACGTGCAGAACTGTCCTCAGACAGACGGCCCAGTAGGCTTCGATATTAATAAAAAGCAAGAACAGAATACAAAGCTTATTACAACAAAAGCGTCTCAGAGTTCATTACAACACACATGCTCTCAATCGAACGATGCCCTGAACTCATGAGAACTCATTCTTAAATAGACCTAAAACGAATCTAAACTTAGCTAAGACATGACATAAAGTAGAAATAATTGAGGGTCCTGTCGGTATCTTTTTCCACCGACGGTATCTACTCAATCTTTATTTTGTACAACAGATTCTTGTCACAACATGTGACCAACACTGTCACATTGCTGACAAGAGATTCTTTTACCAGGGTCCCATCGGACTCCTAGTTTCCCATAAATCTTCTTTGGACGATCCGGCAGATGGTTCGTATTCATCGATGAGCTATTGATGGTATCTATTCATAAGTCGGTCATATTGTTCTTCGATTCCTTCATTTGGATCTTGTGCATCTGTCATTTCTTCTTTTTCTTTTGGCGACCTTGTCATACGGCGAGATGCTGCAGATGACGATTCTCCCTTTATGATATTTGTTTTGATCTTGTGAAGTCCTGGCTGTTGTGGTGTATGCATCAATTCTTGTTTTTCCCACTTGTTTAAAAAAGGAAGAGCACTTATTTCAATATCCAGGAAAGAATCTTTAAAAGCATTGTGTGTTGCAGGTGATCTTTGTACTGCCAATTCTACACCATCTAATGATTCCCATTTGAATATCTGAAACATATTGGTTGAGCTCTCGATAGCGTGTTGAATCCATAACCTGCAGTTTTCACTCAAACAGTCTCTATGCTGCCATCCTAACTCAAAAATCATTGACGTGCATATCCTTTTTGATATCATCAAGCTAATAATGTGGATGACATTATTGTTCCAATTTGGAGATAAAACTGAGATGGTGATTAATGCCTTTTGATTAATTGCAAATTTTAAAGATTTTGGTTGTCCTTGTAGACTATCCATTTTATTAAGAATTTGAATTTTCTCTACCAGTCTTAAATTTCCAAACTCGTGGAACCATTCAGCATGCTGTTTGATTAACTCTTGATTGTTACCAGTTTCAAAATTACCAATCCTTTCATGACTGAATACTTGAGAAAAAGGATTTGGTTCTATGCTGTCTCTAATTCTTAAACTATGAAAATCCCACTGATAAGCATATGTCTTCAAACACTATAAAGATCTTTGTATGCACTGGGATACTCTGGTAACTTGGATTTTTCTGCATTCTCCTTCTTGGATTCTCCAATCTGCAAAATTCTCAAATATTTCATACAACGGAAAGTATCAGTATTTGCATAATTCTCATCAATCCTTTGAAGGAAAGAGGATTCTAGTTCTTCAAATATATCTGGAATTCTTAAAGAAAGCAGATATTTTATGATTTCCTCTTTTATGGGAATTTCTTCTAGATCCAAAATCTTGGCACCTGTGAAAAGACTTAGGGCAAAATCAACACTTCCTATGATCTGATAATAATTCAAAATTCTGAGTGTCCAGATCATTTCTTGTGTGTAGACACTAGACCATAAATCAGATAAGCTTCTGAAGAAAAGCTTAACCTTCATATTTGGTAAAGAAAAGACTTTTACCAAGTTTTCATCAAGGACTAAAGATATGCCCAAATTCTTTGACTGCCATGCTTGGCATCTTCTGATCCACCAATTTCTCCTTAGTTTGAAACCAACCACTTTCTTGATTTCATCTGTCACACAACTTGCATGATTTTCTAAAATTCTAAATCTGTCTACAAACGTGGCAAAACTATCATCTGCAGGGCTTTTGCCCGAAATCTCAAAAATTGAATATTTACAGGTTATGAACATTTTACTCATGTCTCTGGTTAGAACGTCTGTCAAGAAATTTGAGTTGCCTGGTATCCACTCAACTTCAAACTCAAATTGCTGAAACCAGATTTGCCAGGCCAAAATTCTGTCTTTTGCAAGTTATCTTGAAATCTTTGCTGACAGAAAATACTTAAAATTTTTGGAGTTTGTTCTGATTAAAAACTTAACCGGGGTTAGATATACCTCAAACCGCTGAATTCCGTTGAAGATAGCTAACGTCTCCTTTTCAGCTATGAAGTAGTTTTTCTGACTTGCTGTAAACTCCCCAGAAGCATATCCACACAAATTTTCTTCAATCTCTCCTTTACTATTTCTTCTTTGCTCTAAAAGTACAGCTGACCAAAAATCAAGTGAAGCATCAGTTTGTAAAATTAATAAACCATCACCTGGTGGTTGAAGCTTTGGTAGATGCTGACATTCTTCTTTGAGTTTCTTTACTGCTTCAGTAGCTTCATTTGACCATCCTCCATTGATGTATCTTCTTATAGGAGCTGTCTTTTCTGAGAGATTTGGGATGTATTTGTGCAAGTAATTTAGGACTCCAATAAATCTTTGAATTGCCTTTTTGTCCTTCAGTTCATCAGGAAACTGTGTTAATTTTGTTAACACATGGGGCTGCATTTGAATAGAACCATTTGCAACATTTATCCCCAAAAAATCAATACTATCCTGAAATAAGGACATCTTAGTTCTTGACAAAACAATTCCATGATTTTTAACTTCTTCAAGAAAAATCTCTAGATGTTTCAAATGAGTATGTACATCTGGACTATGAATCAAAATATCATCTATATATGTAACTATAAAATCATATTTAGCAAAAATGTAATCCATCCTTCTTTGGAAGAAGGCTGGAGCGTTCTTCAAATCGAATGGAACAACTTTCCACTGATAGAATCTTGTTGGACATATGAAAGCTGTTTTATGTCTGTCCTCTGGTTGAATCTGTATCTGATAGTAACCCGACTTCATATCAAATTTACTGAACACCTTACTATGTTGAATTTTTTGCATAATCACTTCTGGTCTTGGCAATGGGTAATTAAAATTCTGAGTAATGGCATTAAGAGGTTTATAGTTTATAACCATCCTTGGTTTACCTCTTACTATCTCAGAATGATTTCTAACTAAAAATGCAGAACATGCATAGTGAGATTCACTAGATTCTATAAGCTGCATTTTTAGTAATTCTTGAATTTGATTCCTCATTTCTTGTTCATCAACTGGTGTGCAAGGAATCACTTTTCCTTTTACTCCATTGTCATGTAAGGTGACTATTTCTTGCATCGGACTCTCAGTTTCCCAAAACTGCTGCGGGTTGTCCGAACAGCTTTTTAGAAGTCTCTGGTAGATATCTCTCTGTTCTGTAGACCAATTTTCTTCAATACATGCCGATTGTTTATTTACCTTTTCTGCTCTAGCTTCATAAATCTGTAGGACTTCTTGCCAGTCATCTGAATCTTTAGACGGCCTTCTAGTTCCTACTTTCTTTTGGCTATTCTCGCGCCTAGCTTCAGAGTTTGCAATACTTAGCCTAGGCACAGATATAGCTTTTTTCTTCAAATTTATTATCAGCTTATCTTGGCTGATAGTTACTGGGAGCACAGAGTTTATAAATGGCATGCCTAACATCAAACTTGCTGAAGGGTCATAGTGCTGAATTGCTGAAATTTTTACAATACTCCCCCCAACTTTTAAAGAAATATTGTCTACATAGTGTGTGAGTTGGACAGATCCTCCAATTGTTTCTGAAACTAGTATATTCTTTAATGGTTTCCAGAGAGGTTTGAACAAAGATGGTCTAGCTAGATTATTTGATCCTCCAGTGTCTACAAATGCATCTACTTAAATCCATTCATTTCTGACTTGTACTTCCACTGGGATATAAATCAAGCTATCTGTTTTGACAATCTTTTTCAACAATGTGTTTTGTTCATTTCTGTTAATCTCTGGCAGTGGTATACTAGTTGATGGTGCAATCTTCTTTTCAAATGGACAGAAAGAATTTAATTGAGGCAAAGGTAATGCAATTTGTTTACCTTTGTCTGGTCTTTCTGATGTTTCTGCTTCTTCAGATTCTTCCTATGAATCAGATTCTTCCTCTAAATCATCTTTTGTCTCACTTGATGACTCAACAGTTGAAGAACTTTCAATTTCATTATAGTGCTGTCCACTAGAAAAATCATCATCAGAACAATTCAAACAAATATTCATTTTCTGTACAGGATCTTCATCTTCATTATGTGAAACTTCTGTAAGAATATATACATCAGAAATTTCTTCATCAGATTCTACTACCGACCAATCATCTTGGAACTCTTCAATATCTATACAAGCTTTGAGCTTACTAGATGATTTCTGGGGACACTTTCTGAGACATTTTGCCAGATTCAACCAGAGGACAGACATAAAACAACTTTCATATGTCCAGCAGGATTCTATCAGTGGAAAGTTGTTCCATTCGGTTTGAAGAACGCTCCAGCCTTCTTCCAAAGAAGGATGGATTACATTTTTGCTAAATATGATTTTATAGTTACATATATAGATGATATTTTGATTCATAGTCTAGATGTACATACTCATTTGAAACATCTAGAGATTTTTCTTGAAGAAGTTAAAAATCATGGAATTGTTTTGTCAAGAACTAAGATGTCCTTATTTCAGGATAGCATTGATTTTTTGGGGATAAATGTTGCAAATGGTTCTATTCAAATGCAGCCCCATGTGCTAACAAAATTGACACAGTTTCCTGATGAACTGAAAGACAAAAAGGCAATTCAAAGATTTATTGGAGTCCTAAATTACTTGCACAAATACATCCCAAATCTCTCATAAAAGACAGCTCCTATAAGAAGATACACCAACGGAGGATGGTCAGAAGAAGCTACTGAAGCAGTAAAGAAGCTCAAAGAAAAATGTCAGCATCTACCAAAGCTTCAACCCCCAGGTGACGGTTTATTAATTTTACAAACTGATGCTTCACTTGATTTTTGGTCAGCTGTACTTTTAGAGCAAAGAAGAAATAGTAAAGGAGAGATTGAAGAAAATTTGTGTGGATATGCTTCTGGGGAGTTTACAGCAAGTCAGAAAAACTACTTCATAGCTGAAAAGGAGACGTTAGCTATCTTCAACGGAATTCAGCGGTTTGAGGTATATCTAACCCCGGTTAAGTTTTTAATCAGAACAGACTCCAAAAATTTTAAGTATTTTCTGTCAGCAAAGATTTCAAGACAACTTGCAAAATGCAGAATTTTGGCCTGGCAAATCTGGTTTCAGCGATTTGAGTTTGAAGTTGAGTGGATACCAGGCAACTCAAATTTCTTGACAAACGTTCTAACCAGAGACGTGAGTATAAAATATTTGAGAATTTTGCAGATTGGAGAATCCAAGAAAGAGAATGCAGAAAAATCCAAGTTACCAGAGTATCCCAGTGCATACAAAGATCCTTACAGTATTTGAAGACATATGCTTATCAGTGGGATTTTCATAGTTTAAGAATTAGAGATAGCATAGAACCAAATCCTTTTTCTCAAGTATTCAGTCATGAAAGGATTGGTCATTTTGAAACTGGTAACAATCAAGAGTTAATCAAACAGCATGCTAAATGGTTCCACGAGTTTGGAAATTTAAGACTGGTAGAGAAAATTCAAATTCTTAATAAAATGGATAGTCTACAAGGACAACCAAAAGCTTTAAAATTTGCAATTAATCAAAAGGCATTAATCACCATCTCAGTTTTATCTCCAAATTGAAACAATAATGTCATCCACATTATTAGCTTGATGATATCAAAAAGGATATGCACGTCAATGATTTTTGAGTTAGGATGGCAGCATAGAGACTGTTTGAGTGAAAACTGCAGATTATGGATTCAACACTCTATCAAGAGCTCAACCCAATATGTTTCAGATATTCAAATGGGAATCATTAGATGGTGTAGAATTGGCAGTACAAAGATCACCTGCAACACGCAATGCTTTTAAAGATTCTTTCCTGGATATTGAAATAAGTGCTCTTCATTTTTTAAACAAGTGGGAAAAACAAGAATTGATGCATACACCACAACGGCCAGGACTTCACAAGATCAAAACAAATATCATAAAGGGAGAATCATCATCTGCATCATCTCGCCGTATGACAAGGTCGCCAAAAGAAAAAGGAGAAATGACAGATGCACAAGATCCAAATGAAGGAATCGAAGAACAGTATGACCGACTTATGAATAGATACCATCAACAGCTCATCGATGAATACGAACCATCTGCCGAATCGTCCGAAGAAGATTTATGGGAAACTAGGAGTCCGATGGGACCCTGGTAAAAGAATCTCTTGTCAGCAATGTGACAGTGTTGGTCACATGTTGTGACAAGAATCTGTTGTACAAAAGAAAGATTGAGTAGACACCGTCGGTGGAAAAAGATACCGACAGGACCCTCAATTATTTCTACTTTATGTCATGTCTTAGCTAAGTTTAGATTCGTTTTAGGTCTATTTAAGAATGAGTTCTCATGAGTTCAGGGCATCGTTCGATTGAGAGCATGTGTGTTGTAATGAACTCTGAGACGCTTCTGTTGTAATAAGCTTTGTATTCTGTTCTTGCTTTTTATTAATATCGAAGCCTACTGGGCCGTCTGTCTGAGGACAATTCTGCACGTCTGAGGATAGTTTCTGAAATCCGAAAGAGGTTGAACTGTAAGGCGTTGGAGTAAAGACCTGCGGAAAGAGGTCGTGTGAGACTCATGTATGTTCCCTGAGGAGAAGAGCTAAAGAGTCAGACTTTTATTTCCAGAAAGCTGCGAGATTTTAAGAAGTTCGTTCTGTATACCAGCTTCATCTTGTTTATATTCTGTTGAATGAAAAATTGCTCTGTTGAACAGTCATCCCCTACTACATTTAGTTTCGACATAAGGTTGTTTGTGGGTTGCAGGCAAAGGGCAACTCTCGACTCAAATGTTCTTTCTTTCTTCTGTGCATTGTTCTGTTGGTTGAATCGACAAAATATAAGACTCGCCGAGACAATTTTGGGGTTTTGCATGTGGATGGTGTTATCATTCAGTTTAGGCCCATTAGTGGGCATTAGTGGAACAATGGTAGAAGTGGGCCCGTAATGAAGTGTTGGTGCCAGTTGACAACATGCTTCAATGTTGGTTCCTTACTCGATTGGTTTCGTTTGTAGTTTTTTTGGCAAGTCTGTAGAGCCAGAGAGACCCTTGGAAGCGTCGCGCTTCTAAGCTTTGACTCTGTTTGGGTCGACCTCCATATCTCAACATAAGTCAGCGTTTGCTTGGTAGGTGCTGAAACGTGGTACATGCCATTGGTAAAAGAAATAATGGTCGTGGAGGTCGTGGCTATGGGAAAAAGATGAAAGCCTCCCCGTCTCAGACCAGTCAATCCAGTTCATCCAAGGGCACTGTGCATGGGCGCAAATCGACCTCCCATATTATACAGGGAGCCACTCAGGCTTATCATTCAAGCAGTTCAAATCTGGTCAAGCAACATATTGCAAATTGGGAAGAAGAGATTCGACAAACCACAAAGGGATCTGAAATTAGGGTTTATCCAACGGGCTGCTTTATGTGTCGAGGTACTCCCTGCTTGGATAATTGCATAATTGTAAGGGTTTTGGTTTATGGTAAATTATGTTTGTTTCTTGGGTATAAAGAATTTCTATGAGTTTGATATCACTGCCCCGACCTTAGTCGGTATAGGGTGGTAGTTTAGGGAGCTCTGTTGGAAATGCATAGTGTCAATCCAACCCTAATGGATAGGGTATGTTGTATCTGGTTTCATTCTCTAGTTGTGGGTGGGTACTCGTCAAAGGGCAATTCTCGGGTCAAATTCTGTCAGTGTAAGTTTGATTATAGGCAATTCAGTTCGATTTTTGCAACCATGCATATTACATCTGGTTTCGACATAAGGTTGTTGGTGGGTTGCGGGCAAGAGGAAACTCAGCTCAAATGTTTTTTCTTTCTTTCATGCACTATTATGTTGGTTGAATCGACAAACTCTTGGACTCGCCCAATCAATTCTGGGGTTTTCCCTGTGGATGGTGTTGTTAGTCAATTTAGGCCCGCCAATGGGCACTGGCGAAATAATGGTAGAAGTGGGCCCATAACGATGTGCTCGCTGTTGGTTGATAACATGCTTCAAAGTTGGTTCCAAATTTGTAATCGCTGTTGGTTGATAACATGCTTCAAAGTTGGTTCCAAATTTGTAATTTCTTTGACAGCTCTGCAAAGCTGGGGCAACCCTTGGCAACGTCGTGTTTCTAAGCTTCAACTCTGTTTGTTAAGCTTCAACTCTATTTGTGAAGCAAGCAAACTTCGTTCTTCACAATAAATATTCCAAAAGACTTGGAATATAAAGATATCCATTGAGGATACAAATATTATATATTAAATGTATGAATAAGAATATGATATAAATGAGAGTAAGGGGCCACAGTGCCTCTTCATAGGAGGTCATGTTTCATTTAGAGATGTTTCTTCACTATTAATTATTTATTCTCGTTATTTATATTTATATTATTTATATATATTTATTCGTAACGCTTACAATACCATGAGTGAATGAATATCATGGTACGATGTGATGGGTAAATTCCATATGTGGATAAATACCATGAGTGGATGCCACTAACAATATCATGGGTAAATTCCATGTGTAAATAAATACATGGGTGGATGCCACTTACAATACTATGGGTAAATTCCATCGGTAAAGGAATATTATACTATGGAATATTATACTGTGGTAAATGCCACTTACAATACCATGGGTAAATTCCACTATGGGTAGATGCCACTTACAATACCATGGGTAAATTCTATTGGTAAACTAATACTATACTATGAGTGATACAATGCCACTTACAATACCATATTATGAGTGATACAATGCCACTTACAATACCATAGGTAAATTCCACTATGGATAGATGCCACTTACAATACCATGGGTAAATTCTATTGGTAAACTAATACTATACTATGAGTGGATACCACTTACAATACAATGAGTAAATTACATGGGTAAATGAATACTATGGAAAGATGAATGTCATTTTCTATTGAGATGATTCTTCTTCCTTAAAAAGGAAAGCAATGATCCTTAAGAAGGAAAGTCTTGAGACAAGTAAAATTTCCTCCTCAAAAACCTTTATTAAGAATGAAAAGCCACTTAAGAAAAAAAATAATAAAATTCCCACTTCATAAAATAATTTAAATTTTTCCACATAAAAATATAAAACAAAATAATAAGATTCATACTTCATAAAATATTTAAATTCTTCTATCAAATAAACATTTTACCAAAACTAGCATTTCATCAAATAAACTAAATCTTCAATTATAAATTTAAGGAATTTAGACTTTTGTGATCCATAACATTGTTTAGTAATCTTCGGCAAAATCACATAATCAATCTTATGTCGACGCGTTTCGAACCAACCAGTGTGGTTCATCGTCAGGCCAAATTGAGGAACTAATCTAGCTTAGCTTGAATAAATAGAGTCCAACGGCTATATTGCAACAGCTAATTTTGACCTGATGACCTAATTTTATTTATAAATTAAATAAATGTTTTTAAACTTTCCTCAAATAAACTAAATCTTTGTTTATAAATTACAATGATTTATTTCAACCTTTCATCAAATAAACTAAATTTTAACTAAATATTTGTTTATAAATTACGATGATTTATTATTACTCAAACATTTTACAATGATTTATTATTACTCAAACATTTTAGCAAACAGTTATAAATTTTATTGAAATATTAAATAAATATTTTTAAACTTTCATCAAATAAACTAAATCTTTGTTTATAAATTACAAAGATTTATTATTACTCACTAAAAAAATAGAAAATCACTTTTAATCATTGCCCAGAACCAATTAAACTAAATCCAATTAACTTTTAATATTCTTTATAAATTATTTATTTATTTTAAATATCCAATTACTTTTTCATTAAAAATTAAAGAACCTTTTTCTTTACTACTGGCTGTGCTAATATATGAAGAAAAGGACTGGGTATATATATATTTTCTTGTATTTATTTCTCTTTCAGTTTTCGTATACCGTCTGTGTTAATGCATGGAAAAAAAAAAAACCCATATTTATCTTCTTGTACTTTTAATTCTTTCAGTATTGGTATGGTTTCGTATTTATTTTAATGAATAAATTGGCGGATAACCTTTGTGCAGTCCTGGGCCCAAGGCTTTTAAAGCCAACGCAGATCGAAGCTCCTCCGATACGGATGCTAGAATGAATATCGAAAAACCTCCCACGACGCCTAAATTTCTGAAGTTTCGCGATGCACATTGCTATTTCCTCAAAAACCCTCATCATGTTGCCAGGATCGTCCCTGGTATATGTTTCTTACGAGCAGAAGATTAATGAAAAAGAAAAAGATTATGCCATCATTTACGGGAACAGATTGTCAAACCCATCCAACCCGCAAAGGGAGAGGCACCGTCCGGCCAAACTGCCCGCAACGGCCCTCTCAGCAAGAAAGAAAATATGAATTTTATTAATAATGTTCAGACCCGCCTGCAAGCGCACCCGCAAAGGCAAGGCCGTAGAATTTTCACACACACAAACCCTCGCAGGGGCTCTCACAGCCCTAAATTCAAGAAACAAAATACATCTATTCCTATTTTCCTCAATCATCTGACTCACTCGATTTACAGATCAAATCCCTACTTATTGTCCTCCAATACCGATCCATTAAAGTCACGGCCCGAGCTTCACGTTTAATGAACGATATTTCGGTGAACAACAGATCGATTCTCCAGCTTTCAAATCCTGAAGTACGTCATGGACTGAGCTCCATGAAAACAGCAGGGGAACATAAAACCCTAAAGATGCACTGTGCTTCATATAAAAACAGGTGAAAATAAACAATTGATGCCACACATGGATGAAATAAAGACATAACGCAAAAACAAACCTTGCACAGAATCAGGCAGAGCGGATCGATCAGAAGACTGAACGAATGCGATTTTCTTTAGCCCTAACCCTGCCATTTAAAGGATGGGCGGATGAAATTGACGATCAGGATCAATCGCCAAAGAAAATTATCCGGCGAATATACCGCCATCTAACGGTGAAAATAGTTTTGCCGCTTTGTCACGCCAACTATAAAGAGGGTTGATGTGCTGCCACGAAGCTCAGCAGGGCCGTGAGATGACAGCTAAGCGAATGGTCATCGGCCATTTAAAAAACACACCAAATTGACAGGACCGTTTGCTTTCCACCTTTTTGCCATGGCATCTTTTTTGTTTTTCTTAATAATTGAATGTATAGGAACCACCCACTTCTATAAATTTAAAAGATAATATTTCCTTTATATTATATATATATTAGTTTCTAAGTAACCTAGTGGAAAGAAATCAAAAGCTTCATTAATGTTAGTTCTGGTTTAATTTATTTATGTTATTGTTGTGTGTATTTTTATTTAAATTTTAATAGAGATTTGTTAAAATAATAAGTTTTAGTTGTGCAATTGATATAATTTAGGTATTTCATGAATTTTTAAGGGTGTTGAATCTATTTATACATTACAAAATGCATTTTAAACTACTAAAGATCACAATCCAAAATTGGTCACAATTTGACTAAATATAAATAAAAAAGTGAGAAAGCGGCTCTTAATTAGCTATCTAGAAAACTTCAATACTCAAAAAGGCTTTTATCTATAAGAGAATTTACTATCTTAATTAAGGGCTTAAATTCACAAACTCCTCATAAGATTGGCTAACTTATAACCTTAGCAAGAAAAGTTTCAAAAAGTAAACTCATATTTGTGTCTGAACTTATTCTAGGGTTAAAAATAACTTTAGAATAAGTTAGAGATCCACAACTTCTACAACAATCAAAACAACTTCACCACCTAAGGTAATAGGTAACTTTTTATAGATTACCAAATGTTGCAAAGAGTTCCCATCAAAGGCTCTCGATGTAATTTGCAATGGAGCAAGGTTTAAGAGAGCCTGCCTGACTCTAGAACATTAATGACATGACATAACATGAAGCTCCTTCATCCATTATATATTGATAAATGTTGAAATTCCTAATATCTAGCCTAGATCCAACTTAACTTTGAATCTACTAAGCACCTAGAGGGATCAAATATCTTTTCACTCTAAAAGAGGTTTGCACCTAAAGAGATTTGATCTCTCTTGACACTTGGTAGATCTAAAGTTAAGATGGATCCCGACTAGTTTAATTATTGATTATAGTTATAATTATTAAACTTATTTATTTTACTTTATTTTTTGAAATTTATTTTTATGTAATTTGACCAAGTCAAAATATTTTAATTAATAACTAAAATTATTAATTTAATTTAATTTAATTTTTATGTAATTTGACCAAGTGAAAATGTTTACATAATAAGAGAGGGCAAGAAATTACAACATCTCTTCCATACTGGGTTGGAGAGTACCTCTTAACACAATGATCATGACAAACAAAACCCACAGAAAAAAGAAGATGCATTTTTGTGTAATCTAAATAAAATGTTAATAACTTAGCATTGATGGTGTTGGGGTTAAAACTCCACTTTTGTTTTGTTAAAGCCCCTAAATAAAGAACGAGACAGCCATGATGGGTGCTTGCAAAGTGATTAAATGACCTAGGAAAGTGACTTGAATACATAAATAGATTGGAATAAGAGACTGAGATTTGGGTTTTTAGTTTTATGACATTTTTTTTTTATTAGAATAAGCTTTTATATAATAAATGTATATGAATTATGTTTTGTATGTTTTTTTTTGGCATATTGGAAAGCAAATGAATGTAATGGATAAGGTTTTTCCATTATAAATGTATTGTGTTAATTATTATAGTTTGTTTTCTTATTTTTTGAGTGTTAGTGTTTTATGAACATTATTATGAATTGTTTATGAATTTTATCTATATTAACATATGTTCATGAATAATATGATTAGTTATATTTAGATTGACGTGACTATTTAATAGCCAACAAGTAGGATTAACAACATTCATTAAGGACATAACTTGTGAAGGGCAAGTTTGTGACACCTCAATCATAAACAACACAAAGGAATTATGTCAAACTAGTAAAAATATTATAATGTTGAGTATCCCTAGTATGATGATTATGTGTCATTCTCCTCATTCTCCATAAAAGATATTTAGGAAAAATACAATGGCATTTTGCCAATAGAAATTTAAGTAGCAAAGGGTCATTATAGGTAAAATGCTTAGTCTCCTTACTTTTTGAAAGAATATGCTTTGGTGCTTATAGTTATGATTATGCATTTGGAGATTCACCATATTAATAGTGATCAAAATGTTATAATTAGAAGGGTCATTAGTTTGAAAGGTTATTAACCCCCAAGTATTGGGAAACTATATTGTTATTTCTATATTAGTGTTACCATTATTTGTTGACTTGTTATTTCTGATTGCACCATTTAGCTTCCATATATACCATGGAGGCCTAGTTTTAGTTATCATCAAGATTTGGTTATAAACTTAATGTATGAACAAGGTTATGCCTTTGAAGTAACATTGTTATTCATTCAATTTAATCAGTTATTTAGGGGTTGTAATATTCAATTGGGTATTTTTTGCTAATTTGGTTATCTTTCCTATAACATTTGATGTTAAAACAAAGGACCCTTGGTTTGACTCCTTCAAATTAGTCATATTACCATTTTTGTTCCAACTTTAATTTTTTTTTATCATTTTAATTGCATGGAATTTCAAGATTGATAGAGGAAGGAGTAAATTACATTGGGTATAAGTTTTAGAACTCCTTGACCATGTGTGCGGGGTTATAGAATGTACAAGCTTTTGTGGTTTTTTATCTAGTCCTTAAACTAGACTTATATAGGTAGTTTTTGTAAAACATTCATAGATGAATGTTACAAGGTCTAAATTGAGTGTCACTTAAATGGCATTGGATAAACAACATGATGGGCGTATAATGCTCAAATTGTATACTTGTTTGGGAAATGTTGATGAAGTACTAGTTCATACATGTCCTCTCATATAAAAGACACCAAAAACATGTTTTGATATCTTGGACCTAAATTTTCCTTCAAATATCCAAGTTGAAATGGATTACTCGGAGCTCAAAGAGGATGTATTAGATTTCATGCCATTAAAAAATCATCAAAATTAGAATTGGAAAAGTTGTAACATGTGCAAGGTCTATCAACATAGCAAAGCCTAAATCAAAGCTTTATAAGGTGTCAACTTAAAGTCATCATAAGTTTTGCATAGAAGCTAAGTTTGTGGTGATTTAAAAGGGGTTAGAAGGAGTAATCAAAAGAATATCTAGGCATTAATTTTGGTGTAAATTTTGAGGATAAGTTATTAAAAAAGACCATTATCATGGAGAGTCTAAAAAGGATGTCTTTGTAGGTAAAAAAGGTGGAAGAACCTACCAAGTGGTTGATCCGGATTCAAACAAGAATGCAACAAAATATAGAGATAACCATATACACAAAGATGTAGCAGAAATAATACTTCATTTCATTAATGGAAAATACTAAAATATGCTTACAACTAGAAATGGAAATAAACTAGCTAGCGCGATGGTAGCTTATCTCTGAGAAGAGATGTGGTGGCTACATGCCTCTGAATTGTGTTACAATGAGGCTCGAAGGCCTATTTATTGTTGATGAACAATGGAAAACCCTTCACATTCCAAAACCTAACCCTAGAAGATGAAACGCCAAATTGTGGGCCCCGTTTCTGGGTAAGTTGGTACATCAACTTCCTAGGGTCGCGAATTGGTCATATTATCTCCGTTTGACGCGCATGATAGCCCGTTGGAAAGATCTCTCCGAGGACTACGACGGAAAAGACGGTTTTTTGATAAAAAAATCATTGTAGGTAGATTTACCAAAAAACGTCGTTTAGGGCCTCAAAACAACTCCGGAAGTTTAGGACCCAAAAAACTGCTAAAAATAGTAAATTGTGCTACAATTTAGGAAACTGAAAAGATTGAAAGAGACAGTTGTGGGGATCCAAATGGGATAGGTGGGTGGCCACCAACATCCACCTGGATCATTCCTCCCCCTTTAGGAAGCAATGGTCCCCATTGCGTTGAGTTCCTCCCTGAGATGAGGAAGCTTCTACTGAGCTGGATCTCTAGTGAGTTGTTCTGCAATCTCTGATGTGTCCAGAAATGGTGGGAAGCATGGTCAACGACTGTCCACATTCATCACTTGGTGCAAGCGAAGGAATGGAGGAATGCTGTGCTTCAAATCATTGTTGCCCGTAGCCTTGGTACTGGTGTAAGGACCATGTCGGAGTGGTCTGAGCTTCTGATGGGTTATGGTAAGGTGTTCTTTCTGTCGATGCAACCAAACTTTGTTGCCCACCTGAAACTTGTGTGGTACCCCTGTGGGTGAAGAGAAGTTGTTCCTATGTTTTTTCATGACCGTATCCCTTTGTTGTTGTTGCGTGGAGGAACCCTTCGCAGGGGTCATGGATGTAGCAACGATCTTCCCCTTACTTTGGGAGTGAATCAGACAGAAAATGAATTTCCTAGTCTGGGAGATGAGCTTGCTGCCTTTCTTGGCAGTGATCAAAGAGGTGGTGGTAGGTGGGGCTACCTCCGATATCCTGTATAATGAATTATCCAAAGAAATAATGACAGTGCGAGGCCTTGACTCATACACAGCATGTCACTTGCATAAGTATGGCTGGCCTAATAGTACATCACAAACATCCAGAGGTGTAACATCACACAATACCTCATCTGCAAGGGCTTGATGCTGTAGGGAAGACGACACTGCTGGTGAACTTTGAGATCTCGTCCTTCGTGAAGCCATCCGATACTGTACGGTTGCGGGTGTGGTGTAGTCAGTAGGCCCAACTACTTCACAACCTCTGCTGAAACGAGGTTCTTCTGGC
This sequence comes from Pinus tabuliformis, assembly GCA_031772625.1. NCBI lineage: Eukaryota > Viridiplantae > Streptophyta > Pinopsida > Pinales > Pinaceae > Pinus > Pinus tabuliformis. The sequence goes on along the minus strand of CM062820.1, from coordinate 542,496,895 downwards.
TCCCACTGTCAACAATGAATTGCAGCGATGAACCCTTCACCCACATTTGTGAGTGGAAAAGGCGCTCCCCCTCCTTTGGGTCTTTTGGCTCATTCTTTTAGATCTTGGCAGTGGCAACAGTAGCACTAGGATCTGCATCAATGATCTTCTTCCCTTTGCCATTCCCCTTGTCGGGTTCTGGCTCAGGGTCGGAACATGCATTTGATTCGGAAGCCTTCAACTCAGCCACCAATGACTGCTTGGTTCGACACTCACTTGTGTTATGAGTGGGACTCTTGTGGAACTCACACCACTTTCCTGTGTCCTTCTTCGGCTTCGTGGTGTTCTTTTTTTGTGGCTTCGATGGGTTGTCTTGGGTCACCTCGCCTTGGCTTTGTCCTTTGGGCTTCGGATTTGCAGATCCAAAGTCTCGCTTCTTTTGTATGAACTTTTGCTCGATTTTGACAGCGTATCGGTATGATATGCCGAGTGAGGAGATGTTCAAGAACTCCATCTCTTCCTGGATGTATCTGTGTAGGAAATCACGGTATTTTAGTACCAGATGCAGCTCAGAATCTTTGATACCTAACTGTGTGCGAAGGGTATGGAAAATGTTTGTGAACTCTGGCACATCTTGGTCTCGTCCCTGCCGCAGTGTGGTCCATTTGATGTATTTGTCCTCATAGCTTTTGACAGGGTAGTACTACTCCTTGATGGCATCCCGAAAGTCATTCCAAGTGGGTGTGGCTGAAAATAGTGAGCTTGTACTTTCATACTTATGCTCGCAGTAGGTTTCCCACCAGTCCTTGACATGGGGGGCTGCTTTGAGAAGAGCGAAAACAATCTTTTTCCGACTTGAAAATTCATGAACAGAAAAATACCCATATAGCAGATTTAACCATTTATCTACGGAATCTGCGTCTATTTGACCCTCGAAGATGGGGATTTCAAAATTAACTTTTACCTTAAAGGTTGTGGCATTTCCAGAGTAGCTGTTGGAAGCCGATGTGTCACCTCTGGGTAGCCGTTGAAGGATTTGGGCAAAGTTGTCCATCATCGCGTTCCTTTGTCGCTCGAGGGCTTCTTCGAGCAAGATTTTGATAGGATCTCCTGCCCCCTCGTTTTTCTTCTCATCCGCCATGGGAGGTCGTTGAGATTTGCGAGGCTGGTCTTGCAAAGGTTCGACCAGTTCAAGCCCTAACTCCTTATATCCCGACCTCGTTAGGGACATGCAAAGAAAAAACAGAGAAAAAGCAGACCGCTCTGATACCACTGATCTGGATTCAAACAGGAATGCAACAAAATACAAAGATAACCATATACACAAAGATGCAACGGAAATAATACTTCATTTCATTAATGGAAAATACTAAAATATGCTTACAACCAAAAATGGAAATAAACCAGCTAGGGCGATGGTAGCTTATCTCTGAGAAGAGATGTGGTGGCTACATGCCTCTGAACTGTGTTACAATGAGGCTCGAAGGCCTATTTATTGTTGATAAACAATGGAAAACCCTTCACATTCCAAAACCTAACCCTAGAAGATGAAACGCCAAACTGTGGGCCCCGTTTCAGGGTAAGTTGGTACATCAACTTCCCGAGGTCGCGAATTGGTCATATTATCTCTGTTTGACGCGCATGATAGCCCATTGGAAAGCTCTCTCCGAGGACTACGACAAAAAAGATGATTTTTTGTCCAAAAAATCGCTAGCAGTAGATTTCCAAAAAACGCCGTTTAGGGCCTCAAAATGGCTCCGGAAGTTTAGGACCCAAAAAACTGCTAAAAATAGTAAACTGTGCTACAATTTAGGAAGCTGAAAAGACTAAAAGAGACAGTTGTGGGGGTCCAAATGGGATAGGTGGGTGGCCACCAACATCCACCTGGACCAGTGGTGAACACATGTAAAAAGAAATTATGGAATACATCATCAATAGAGAGATCATGCCAATAGGTGTAACTAGAAAGATGAATTCTTCATACATAATAATTTGAAGAATTGTTAATAAAACATTCATTTAAAGGGACAATAAAAAGTGATGAACTTACAAATTCAAAATACAAATTAAAAAAACTTTAAAATAATAATAATAATAATTAAGGAAAACATATTCTTCCCTTTCTTATATATATATATATATATAATTTTAAAAGAAGTTAAGATGAGTCTCAAAAGGCTCTTCTTTTGAAATATATATATATATAGATTTCAACTTTAAAAAAATGTTTTTTCTATGTTCTCACTTGGGATGGAAATACAAAATCTCATTTGCATTTCCTTTGTGTTCAATCTTAGACATTGATTCTAAACCCAATTAGACAAAAAATTGTGTATGTAAATTTAATGCAGGTGCATCACTAGCGATACATGTATTTTTTGTTTATTGTTTTGCATAGGTTCTAGATACTTCTAGGTTTATACATGTGTGGAGGAGTTTTTCTAAGTCTTTTGTACACCCATAACGTACTCCATCTCACATAATGAGCAAAAATATTTGAATTTGCTTGTTTTAGCATGTATTTAGGGTTGTTAGAGCAAGTTTAGGAATTGGTTTGGATTTATTCAATAACGGAAGATCTAAATGAATCTATTGGGGTTCAAGTCATCTTCCTCATGGAAACAATAAAACAAGTTGTGGTTGTTTTTTTCTTGATGGGCCAGGGATAACATGTTGAGTGGATTGTTTCCAAAAAAATTATAACTTTGTAATGTGTAGAAGGAAGAATTTTGTGTACGTTTGACATGAATTTATTGTATTAGATTCAAACCTTTGGCACTGTCGAGTGGATTTTAAAATAAAGGAATTTTTCTCTATGGTTTGCCATTAATGTTTTTAGACTACTCATTTGATGGATTAAATGGCCTTTGACTTGTAAATCGCTTTCAATACATTTACTTTGTAATATGGTTGATCATTTACACAAATCCTAGATTGAGGTGCTTGCTAAGGTTTAGGATTGATCGTTGGATTTATGGAGGGTTTGAAGCCATAGGCTCTTTGTGTTTTTGTTTAGTCGACAATCGACATACACATAGAATTGAACCCGATTTTTATGGTCACAGGCATGTTGTGCCTAGATTATAGTCAAGAGGAAAATAAAAAATATGGATCATGGTCGCAAGTTTGGAAAAGAGTGCATGGTTTATAGGAATTTGGGTGGATTCAATTAGAGGTAGGCATTGAGGTAGAATGCAGTTCTTGTAGAGATCATTTTCTCCTTGAAGGGAATCGAACCCCAAACCTCATGCTTGTTGTATAAAAACAAATGATTCAACTCATTTGAGATTGTGGTAGCACAATTGATTGAGTTTAATGCAAAGTCGAAGTAATAGAAGTGTGTTCAAACTGCATAAGAAACTTAACAAATGATGAGATAATTAATTCCATGTACCCCAAAGGCAAGTTCATTAATGCCTTGTTGATTTATAGTTGAGTGGTTAAAGGGGAAAATACCCATGCACTAATTAGTATCAAAGCTTTGTTAGAAGTAATCTTCAACTGATAAGATCAGAAAGAAAACTGTGAAATATAATTTTATGAGAGATGGAAACTAGAGCCAAAGGAAGAATTGGCTAGAGAAGACAAACTATCAATGAAACTTTGCTTGAAGAGACAAGGAATATTCAAACACCTTTATAAACTATGGAAGATGCAAAGAGAAGGGGAGTTAACATAAGAAATGTTAGTGACAGAGAGAAAGAACCTCAAGAAGAAGAGATAAAGCAAAAGAAGAGGGTGATGTAGAAATATTTGTTAAAGAAATCTTGGCATTTAGTTCATATTAAAATTAGAGGTGCCTATTGGGAAAAATACTAAGAGGCGGGGGTTTGGGGGGAGGAGGGGGGCTGAATTTTAAAACTCACTTAAACCTTTCAATTTCTTATTCATATTTTTGTATTCTATTGTCATTAAGTAAACCAATGTATGTACGCGATTATGATGAAGAAAAACAACATATATCCAATTAACTAACTTTTCATATATTTCATCATATGTTCTACTTTAACCAGTGTATCATTATTTCATTAGCCTTTAATTAAATAGTAACCATGAGCAGTAGGAACAAAATAAACCTCACACATAAACAACATAACAATACATGAGGACACCTGGATTTTTAGGTGGAAACTCAATGTGGGAGAAAACCACCGTTGTCGTCGTCTCTATCTTCATCTTTTATTATAAAGGAAAACATCTTACAATCTTGTATTGGCGCAGACTCATACTAGTACGCAGGCACCCACCTGCAGAAGGCTACAACCTTCTCTCATTCTCCAGCACCCACTGGAAGGGAGCTCCAACCCCCTGATCTCGTTTACCGACACCCACTGCAAGGGAACTCCAACCCCCTGAACATATTTACCATCTACCACTGTGTTGAGGCCTCGAAAATCGTTGCCAAAACAAAGGGGAAACCACCCGGTCCGGACCTTAGTACAACTCCTTTTCCGTTTGGAATAGTGGCTCCGACTGGGGATAATGGGACCAGTTTCCCAATAATGGATAAAAGTGGGATGAATGAGTAACTTATGATGTATGATGGCGATAAGCTAACAACTAAAACTATCAGCGAAATATATATATTAACTATAATCTAATCCCGGGACTTATCAATCTTTCAAAGCGTAGCGTTTGATAATCTGTGCTTTAAGGCAGGCATATAGATGACTCTAACACTAAAGCATAGACGTTTAAACCATTTAAGATTGCTCTGCATAATTAGTTATGCAGAGCGATAATAGCGAATTACTACACATTGTCATTCATATCATTGCTACATGCATGATTAAAAGAAAGGCATATCGCAAAACATCCAATAGTGGAATGAAATGAAGATTTGTTGTTACAGCGCATACATGTATTCAACAATAGCAAAAATAATAACACAGCAATTCATATAAGAGGAAAGAAAACAGATGCAGATAAAAGTACCATGTAAGTTGTTTAACAATCCGATGCATTAATCGTTATGTCGCAGTCCTTCCTTCAAACCAGAAAGCATTCCAAACAAGAGACAATAGTGCGCAAATGCATAAAACAGCCTTCTCGTCAAATTAAGGACTATCGGTCGAGTTTCACAAAAGAATATAGGCTGAAGCACAGTAGTGCAAACTTCAGCCTTTAAGTCTATTACAAAATTTTACGACCCTTTCCAAAACAATGAAAGGGTCTATAAATACTAATCTAATCTAAATATCTAAGAAAAACTGAACAGCTATGAAATTGGCATCAATAAATATTTTCCATCTTTTTTGGCGATCTGGCAGTCGGCAGCAATGCTTCATTCGGTGGGCTCTTTGCCTTTAAACCTCAACTGACATATCGCCAGCATTGGCTCTACTTCCGGTGGAGTGTTGAGACGCGACGTGAGCTGGGCATCATATGTGGCATCCTGAATGTCGAGGATTAGGCATTTGAGAGCATTTGTTAAACACTTAAGAGCCGACCTTTGAGTGTGCGGCTTGATTAGAAAGAGCCAATATGCGTCGGAGGTTAAAGTATTTACTCCAGCGATTAACTTTCTCTTTTCCTCCAGTTCATGATAACTTGTTTGTTCAATCATGTTCGCCGTGGTTATGCTTCCAGGTGTGCACTGAGAGATCATGTTGGCCAAATAGAGTGTATTGTTGACTAAATCAATCATATTGTTGGCAATCATTTTACACCTTGAAGCTGCCCTTTCCGATTTCATCATCTGAGTGCTCCATTCCGTGAAGAGTATGTCCTTGAATGGCTCATAGATCCTAGGCAAGTTCGATGCTTTCCCCACATCAGTATCTTTCCAATCAAGATATGAGGCTATGGTTTCTTCGGTCTGATCTAGCTCATTTCTGGCTTTTTCAATTTGCTGACATACTGCTGTAGATACTTCACATAATGGCTCAGCCTCAGTTAGTTGTTGGCACAAGAGTCTAACCTGAGAGATTAATGCACTATTTATTTGAGCTGCCTCTGCTCTGAAATCTTCGACTTTCTTGGTGCCTTTGATATCTTCGAGCTGTGCTAACAGTTGAGCGATTTGCTCATCCTTTGACTTCGTCATTAGCTCGTTTGCCGCTCTCAATTGTGCCAATGCCTCTGTTAATTCTTTCTGCTTCTGGATTGCGCTCTGATCAATCCTCTGTTTTTCAGTCTGCAGTTGCTGGGTTAATACATTGTTTGCTTGTTGTTGTGCCAGCAACTGCTCTTCTACCTGTGCTGCCTTGTTTCGCGCCTCGGCTACTTCTGCTTGCAATGCACAAATCTCCTGGTCCTTAGTCTTTAACAAAAGACTTACCTCTGATGCTTTATCAATAGTCGCTGCAGAATAAGCTCCCGCATACTGTGATAGCTTGGTAAGATCATCGGAGGGGTCCAATTCCTCCTTCCAGACTACATTCCCTGTGACTGTTTGCTCAGGAAAGATGGAAGGTTGATCAAGCCTTCGTCTCTTCCTTGAGCGCTTAACAACTGCTTTGTGCCTAGGGCTGTAGAAAACGTCTAGGGGAGGAATATCTTCCACCTAGAGCACAATCTGATCGGAAGGGTCTTTGGTGATTACCACGAGATCCTTTGAAGTGGGTGGGCCGCTGGTTCCGCTTAGAACCTGAGAAGAAGTGGTGTCTGGTGCGTCTTTGGAGCCTTCCTTTCCACTGATAATGGAATCGAATTGATTCCATTGTTTAAGCAATTCAGGATCTATGGAGGTCTGTTTGTGTTGCTCCGTCTGGGATTTACTCTTCTCCTTTTCTTGTTCCAACCTCTTTTGCTCCTCCAGCTCTTTCCGTTGCTGCTCTTCTAACTCCTTTCTCTGTTTCTCTTCTTGCTCTCTTCTTTGCTTATCCGCTAATTCCTTTTTCTGCCTATCTGCCAGTTCTTTCTTTTGTTTTTCTTCTTCTTCCTTCTTCCGCTGTTCCTCCATCTGCTTCTGCTTTCTCTGTTCTTGTTCCTTCTGCTCTTTCTGCTGCTTATCCATTTGCTCCTTCTTTTGCCTTTCAGATTGCTCCTTTCTCTGCTTCTCTGCCTGCTGCTTCTCTTGCCTTTCCTCCTGTTGTTTCTTTTGTTCTTTAGTTATAACAGGAGGTTGGCTTGTCTGTTTCTGACCAGGCTCGCTTGAGGAGGACGCTGAGGTTAATGACAATAAATCTAGAGGCAGAGTTTGCAACCTCTGCTCTCTAAGTTTATTGAACTCAGTTAAATTCTCATCATTGTATCTCATCTTGGCAAGCTGCTTGGTTTGGCTTATTGAATCGGCAGCTACGAACAGGTCATCAAACTCATCCTCTTGATGGTCAATTTTTGTCAGTTTGGCCTGTTCTAGGGCAGTGTAGGCAGTTTTATGTGGATCATAGAGTTTGCTTGGGAGAGTGGCTAGGGATAAAGCTTGTATCTTTGTTGCCTCCTTTTCTGCATGTTGAAGATTATGCAGAGTAAAAACACCCATCCTCAAGGGAAAAGGGGGCCAGCCCCTCTTCTTCTCTTTCTTGAGTGTTTTGGTTACACTCTCGGCCATAATTTGGTAGGAGATCTCTCGGGCTAACAGTTTGTCTGGAACATATAGAGGGAGAACATGCGGCTTGGTTTGGCTTCCATAAACCCTAATATAGGTAAAATGCTCTTCTCCAAACCATCCTGCTACAGCTGGTAAGTCGAAGGAAGCGAGATAGAAAATTTTGGGAATAGGCCGATCAAAAATGGAATAATGAATGGGAACCATAAAACCATTGCAAATTTGATACAAATGGTCCTTGTAAGAGGACTTCCACAATTTCTGATGATACAAATGAATGGGCGAAGGGTCTTGGGTGGTCCATCTCCAACCGAGGATGGGAAACTCAGAGTTAAAACACAATGTGTCCATAATGTAGGCGCTATAATAAAATGGGGGGATTTTCCTTTCGGTGACTACATATTTAGCTCTAAAATCCCGAACAGCTACAGTCAACTTATCAGAAAGAATGGTGGCCCAATCCATGATTATACTATTAACAGCGGCCTCCATCAGGGAACCATTTCTATATCGAAATTGGCAGAATCATGTAATCCCCATAACCTACACATCATAATTCCCGCATAGCAATAGGGAGAAGCCAAAGAATCAACGGAGTACTTACCCGAGCTTTCGTGCTTGTGTTTGGCCGGGTTCTGCCTCCAATCCCGAATGGGCTCGGATGGTACTTCATTTTCAGCTGCAAACTTCTCCACGAAGTCTTTGTTGTAGATTTTCTCTGGTTCAGGCAAATGATACATTTGCCTTAGGTGCTCTGGCTTAAACGACCCGAAAATCCGTCCGTCTCTTGTGTGGAACGTTCTGTCAATGATTGGAATTTCCTCGATTGCCCATCACACTACATCAGTGTAGGGAAGGACTTGCTCTCTGGCCGCTATTCTGTGAAGAAAGGAATCAACCAACTCTTTGAGATTTGCATTGGACTTTTTGAGTGAGTCCGCAGTAGCCACTGTCACTGAGACTTCCGGTTGCTCAGCTTCTAGTAAATTATATGTGCCCTGCCATGTAGTCTTGTTAAGACCAGTGCACGTAGTGTCTGAAATGAGGCCTTTCTTCTTATCTGCAGCAGATTGACCTGCTACAGGTATAACAACAGAGCCCGTAGTCCTCTTGGATCTTTTCCCCATCATGCTTAAGCTTCTCTCAAAAGACGAATTCTACACAATTGCAAGAGAAATCGTAACAACACAATAACAATGACGCTTCACGGCGGGATAGATATATCATTTGAAGCGTTCCAAGATTAATTTTCAAAAGTGGCTGCGGATCCAATCGCTGAGAGGATATTACAGATGCATTAATGGTGATTTGAGGCCTGCTACCCATTAAATGTGATGATTACACCGTTATCCGGGTGAATGACTCCCTTAAGCGTGCAACAGATATTCTGACGGTTAAACGCAGGTGTTCGTTAATCGAAGGGGCAAAATCTTTTAAACACACACGCATTACCTTATTCCTTGCATTTAACGGCATTTTGGGATTTGCGCTTTGTCAACCGGATATGAATATAAAATTAAAGCTTTAAGTAATAGCTTTTAAGAATGCTGACCACCGATATGCGATATCGCATCGCTTCGGGGAATTAGTGCTGCGCAATTATCACCAAAAGATCCTGCCGACAGCCGATAGCGATATCGCATCGGGCTAGCGCATGAAAACATAGCTAGGTGCATATAAAGTGGTTTTGGGGGTTCCCGATTGCGATATCGCATCGCATCGGGGGTAGGAACCGGGTGCCTTACTAAAGTGCATGTAATTCTGCCGATAGCGATATCGCATCGGGTCAGGATTTATAACATAAAGCGGTTCCACATGAGGTATCGCCGATATCGCGTCGCGTCGGGGCATGAGTTATGTGCTGTTACTTGGTGTGTATGTAACATTGCCGATCGCCGATAGCGATATCGCATCGGCGGAGACCAAAATGCCATTTGAATGCATCTCTCATGTTGTTGCGATATGCGATCTTGCGATCGCTTTATCGCAATAACAAAAGATTATTTATTATTTGAAAGATTAATATCCCAAAAAGGCTTAAATACATGAAAGCTCATTTGATTATGCGGCCTTTTTTGAACATGCAAGCATTGATGCCAATTTTTTTTTTAAAGGGGACCCATTCCATATGTTAATTTTTTTTTGTAAATAAGAATGATATGAAATGGGGGGTTGTTGTAGGGCACAACAATTGGCGATTCGCTGGAAGAACCAATTATCTCTGAAAGTAATGCAAACACTTAAGCTTTTTGAAAATAGAAACTCAATCAGAAGGGAAAACTTCTAATTTAACTGGATATTCGCGCGTTCTGAACCAAGTGAACTTATTCTATTAACTTCTTTCCTTTTGGTTTCAAGAAAAATAAATACATCCTAAGTCTTTAAAAATAGGCCTTTTATTGGTTTATAATGATAAAACAGAAACTTTCCCAAATCAGCTTTTATAATTAACTCCTCTGTCATAAGTAGAGCCTCTGTTGCCAGCAAACGTTTATAGTCTCGACAGGGATACCTTTTAACCATAGTATTATTCACTTTTCCATTCACATAAGATTGTGGTTAACAGAATGAAACTAAAATATGTTCCCATATTTTATTTTTTTATCTGTTTTTTCTTCTTTGTCATTGATAAGATAAAAAGCCATTGTCCTGGTTTGGTGGCCAGCTGTTGACAATGCCATTCACTGGTAATAATTTAACTGAACAAGCCGGCTCGTGATGAGACCTCTTGTCTTGAAATTTCAAGCCATTACCCTGTTTTGGTAGGCAGTATTGGTAATGTCGGTCAAACTATTTCCCTATGAACATGGTAAGCAGGCTTGTAATAAGACCTCTTATCTTTAATCTTTTTATATTTTAGAATTACACTCTGAGTAACCATAAACTTTAGTGAATGGGGTGAACAATTTTCTCCTTAAGAGCAGATGGATGACAGGTGAAGAGTTGAAGATGCTGAAAATGGGTTAGCTTCTATCTCAAAAATGGATAACCCCTTGAGACCATTTTTGAAAACCGAAAATGATTCACAGAACTTTTACCTCTTGAGAAGAGTTTTCAAAACGTTAGGTTGTGATTTCAGAACACACAGATATCTAGTTTCCTAGAAATTATTCCTTTTGGTTGAGGGTTCTACTATCTAAAAGCAAATATTCATATTATTTTGTGAGACAGCTTCTTCAAACCAAGCCAAAGGTCAATGGAGATACTCTACAATTTTATTTCTTACTGATCCTACAAACTAGACAAATCTACAAAGAGGAGAAGGGATTACCTTCTCAATTGAATAATTTCTTCAAGATCAGGCCATTAACAGGGAGAGAATCTCTCACCCCTGATAAGTCTTGCAATAAAAAGGTCGAATGGCCTATCTTCTCACAGATCTGAAATGGTCCAAGCCACATTTTCTGAAATTTGGTATGTTTACCTTTATCTTCATGGGCCTTGTCCCATTTGAGAACTAAGTCACCAAATTGAAAGTGTTTGGAACCGGATGAAGTTAAGTCAAATGATGCTTTGATGATTTGTTGATGTTTGGCGTGAGTGATTCTGGCTTTCTCCCTTTCTTCTTCTAATTTGAGAATTTGGTCATGTCTAAGTTGGATAGAGGAAGAAGGAGTCTCTTCAATATACTGCACTAGGGCTAGAGAGGGTAGAACAAGATTGGTAGGCAATACTGCTTCTTTTCCATATACTAGATTAAATGGGGAGGAACCTATAGAAGCCTTTTGTGTAACCCTATCAGCCCATAATGCAAAAACTAGAGATTTGTGCCAGTTTCTATGATTCTGTTCAACAGTTCGCTTAATGATTTTGATGAGATTCTTATTAGTAGATTCTGCTAAACCATTTCCCTGGGGATAATAATTAGCAGAATATTTCAGTTTAAACCCCCTCTTAATAGCGAAATCATATATAGCATTTCCTGAGAAATAGGAAGCATTATAAAAAACGAGAGCGTTGGGGACACCAAACCTGGTAATGATGAATTGGTCTATGAACTCGATGATTGCCTCTGAATTTGCTGCCTTCAAAGGAATAGCCTCTACCCATTTGGTAAAATAATCGGTAGCAGTGAGGATATACCTATGTTGTTTGGAAGATGGTGGAGTAATCTCTCCAATGATATCTAATCCCCATTGTTCAAATGGATGTTCAATGTTGACAGGTTGCAGAGGGAAAGCTGATTTCCGTTGTCTTCCACTAGAAGTTTGGCAATTGAAGCATTTTCTTACGTATTCATGAGCATCTCTAAACAGTGTAGGCCAATAATATCCAGCATGAATAACTTTGTGGGTTGTTGTGTCTGCTCCAAAGTGTCCTCCCGCTGGCCCGTCATGTAGCTCCTGTAAAACTTTTTGAGCTTCAGATTTCTCAAGACATCTTAACAGGATAGAATCATAATTTTGTCTAAAAAGCACATCATCAATGAGAGTGAAATTCTTCGCTTTTAACCTAATGGCCCTTTTATTTTTGTAAGATAAATTTGGAGGGGCATAACCGTTCTTCAAATAAAATATCAAATCAGCATATTGAGATTCAGAATCAGTGACACTTATCTGATTGATTGATTCAGTCTGATCCATATTGCTTGATTCAGGAATGTTTGATGCTCCTGCCAATATCCTGCAAAAACCTTGGCCCCTAACAATCTTTGCTGGCTTTATTTCTAAGTCATATTCTTGAAGCGCTGTGACCCAATTGGCCCTTTTTTCACCTAGTTCTTTTTGAATTAATAGTTGCCTTACCGCTGGGAAAGGGACTATAACTTTCGTGTGAGTTTTCAAAAGAAAGGGCCTGTAATGTTTAACTACTTTGAACACAACAAAGGCTTGTTTTTCCACATCGGAATAATTTAGTTCGGCACCCTGAAGATTTGAGCTAAAAAATGAAATGGGTGCTTCCAAGTTGTGAGCATTTGCTGCGTGAGAACTGCAGCATAGGATACATCGGACGCAACAGTATACAATGTAAAATGATTAGAAAAATTGGGAGTATTCAAGGCTGGGGCATTGATTATTGATTGCTTGATAACATCAAAAGCTTGCTTTTCTTCTGATCCCCATTTGAAGACTGAATTCTTCTTGATCATTGTCTGAAGTGGTAATACAATTTGAGAGAAATCTGGAACAAATCGTTTGACAAAATTGATCTGACCCAAAAATGACTGCATCGATTTTTTATTGTGGGGGAAAGGGATTTCAGAAATTTCCTTAATCCGATCAAGATCAATATAAATGCCATCTTTGGATACTATGAAGCCTAAGAGTTTTCCTTGGTCAAGAGCAAAGAAAGACTTCTTTGGGTTTAGAGAAATACCATATCTTTTGCATCGCTGAAAGATTTGATTTAAGTCATGCAAATGATTATATCTCTTTTTAGAATATACAGTAATATCGTCTAGATAGATGACTACTGATCGATTAATCAACCCTTTGAAAGCTATATCAATGGCTCTCTGGAATGTCGCTCCCGCATTTATGAGTCCAAAAGGCATTTTCTGATATGCATAAGTTCCCCATTTTGTTCTGAATGTGGTTTTAAGTTGGTCATCAAGATGAACCAAAACTTGGTTATATCCGGAGAATCCATCAAGAAAGGACATCAATTCAGAGCCTGCTACTGATTGGAGAATTTGCTCCATAGTAGGTAACGGGAAATTATCTTTCAAGCTTGCTTTATTCAAGTTTCTGAAATCAATACAGATTCGAATGTCGCCATTTTTCTTTCTGACTGGCACCATATTAGAGACCCAATTTGAATGTCAGACCGGAAAGATAATTTTGGCTTTCAAAAGCTTATTAAGCTCCGACTTTATCTGGCTCTCCAAATTTGGATGTATTTTTCTTAACTTTTGCTGAATTGGTTTTTGATCAGGAAGCATAGGAATGATATGTTGGATAATAGATGTATCACATGTCTTTAGGTCATCATATTTCCAAGCAAAAACCTGTTTGTTTTTTCTCAATAATTTAATAAATGCTTCTTTTTCTTCCTGGGAAAGTCCTATTCCTAAGTTGATGTTTTGAGGAGCATCGTCAGTGCCTAGATTTATTAATTCAAACCTAAGGGTGGAACTTTGAAGTTTTGCATTAATTACAGGTTTAAACCTGTCTTTGATATCATAAAGATCTTCAAGCTTCACCACGGGTTTGGGAATTGAATTTTCTTGAGGCGCTTGTTTCATCTGTAGATCGTGATCATCTTCCTCAATGACTTGATTGTCATAGGATTTTTCCGAAGTTAGAAACTGCAAGATATCTTCGTCATGGTTAAATACTCTCCAATTGGTGACATTGTCAGGAATTGAAGGCCTAAAAAGTAATTCTACAGAAAATCTATCAACGCTGTAGTCTTCAGAAGGTAGAAGTTTAGAGGCTACATTGGCTAGTAGGTCGGCTGCTGAATTTTGTGACCTAGGAATGGAAGAAATGTTGAAGGCTGAAAAGTGTGAGGTAAGATCCTGTACTAGCGATTGATAATGCTTGAGGTGACTTGAAAGACAATGAATTGCATTTCTCACCTGTTTGACAATTATTTCCGAATCGCCAAACACTTTTAGATATCGCACTTCAAGGCCGATCGCTTTATATAAACCCTGGACTAAAGCTTCGTATTCGGCTGTGTTATTAGTACACTCAAATTCTAAGCTACAAGACAGCATTGTCTTTTCTCCTTGCGGGCTAACCAAAATGCAACCTGCTCCTGAGCCTTCGCTGGACTTAGAGCCATCAAAATATAAAGACCAAAATAAAGAAGTATTGACAAAAATATCTACATTTTTCTCAGCATCATTAAAGCATCTGGACTTATCTGTTTGTGAAAAATTTTCAATCTGAGACGTAAAATGATTGACTGAAAAAGGAGATGGTTGGGCAACAAAGTTGCCAAAGAATGATTCTGACGAATAGTTTCCCAAAATGTTATTATTGAATGCCACAGGTTGGTTTTCTTGTTCAAATTCAGTAACTGTGTGGGTCATATGCTTCTCCCGATCGATCCTTATTTGATTCGGCTTTCCCTTGTAGGGAAGCCACATATGTGACCAATCTGTGGAAATATACCCATGCAGTTTTTCGGACCAATCTCTGCTTAAAATCAAACCATAAAATTCAGGTATGTCGGCAATTAAGATGTCAATCCTCTGAACAATTCTGGGGTCGGCTGACAACCTGATGGTTACAGAATTAATTTCTCCCACAACCTGCACCTTAGTCCTATCCAACTGTACAATATGAATGGCAGACTTCTGGGGTTCAATGTTCAGCTTAGAGCAAACTGAAGCTGGCATTATATTAGATGAGGCCCCTGAATCAATTAAACAGTTGTGCAGGTTTCTATTATAAATCTCATAAGTCAGCAGGAAGGGTGGAGTGTGAGAATTTGATTTATCTCTGATTAAAACTGAATCGGTAATTTCAACCATACCTGCAGGAGGCTGGCCTGAATCGTTGGCAGCTCTTGCACTGGGAAGGGGAGTAGAGGGAACAACATTTAATTCTTTAAGAAGTAACTTTTGTTGGTGCTTTAGTTTGCTAAGTTCAAACATGGTTATATTTGCAACCATACCACTTACAGCCAAAAAATACTCTAGGAAGGCCTCCAAATTACTCTCCAAACTTTTTGTTGCGCTTTTGTTGTGAGCACGCTGCACTTTTGCAATTTTTAGAGATGAAATTCAAACTTGTATTATGAACAAATGGAAAAGTATTTTTGAACATAGGAGGAATTTTTTGTTCATGACGTAACAGATAACAAAAACCTCTCTCCGTTTTGTAAAAATTGTTATGGGTAGAGATATATGGCTCCATAGTTTAGCCCTATTTTTGTAGAAAACCCAGAATTTTTGGCTATTTTTGAAACAGTTAGTAG
Organism: Pinus tabuliformis; assembly: GCA_031772625.1. Lineage (NCBI taxonomy): Eukaryota > Viridiplantae > Streptophyta > Pinopsida > Pinales > Pinaceae > Pinus > Pinus tabuliformis. The sequence continues at coordinate 542,481,555 of CM062820.1, read as the reverse complement.
GTAAAAAATGCAGCGTGGCCCACGCTGCGCTTTTGATGGGGAGCTCCAAATGACATTTGGTTTGAATATTTAGATTCCTCATCACTTTTACATCACTTCTAGCCTTTGGGAACAGAATTTCAACAGGTTCTGGCAGGTGGAAAAGGCTAAAAACTACCTAAAAATCACCTCTTTGCCCTCTTTTTGAAGAGCTTGCTGCACTTTTGGGAGTACGTCTGGGAGAATGAATTTTTTGCAAGCTAGGAGCAAAATTTTTCAGTTCTTGAAGATTACATCATGTATCAGACATCCAAAACTTTCCAATGAGTCATCAAGATCCTGATTTGGACCTCGAAAAGGCCTCCAAAAATCAATTCTACCAATTTCACTGTGTTTTCTCCTAGCACGCTGCGCTTTTGCCTGAAACTACTGTTTCACACTTTTATCGGCTAGATTTGAGTTTTTATGATGTAATTACTTGTCCTTCATGTAATCATGATGTAATGAAGGGTAAATAAGATTTTTAGGTTGTTTTCATGTAAATTTAGGCCTCATTTATGAGGGCAGTTCAGTCAAAGTTTAAATGGAGGATTTGTTTTAGCCTCCTTAGACATTAGGGTTTTGTTTGAACACCTCATGTAATCAATTCCTAAACTGAAGGATTCGACCTTAAGAGAGGGGAAGATGGTTTTTAGTCTATATGTATCTATCTTTCAGTCATAGAACAGGTTGGACATCAGTGAATTGAACTCTTAGAGCTCGTAGCTCATCACTTTTGCAGAAATTCAAAGGATAGTTGCAGCTATTATTAAGGAATTCTTGTGTTGTGAGATTTTGATCATGTTTATCTCTATTATAGTTTTATATGAATTATATTTCCATTCTCTTTCCATGCCTATGCTTTTCAGTGATTTTCCTTTAAGGTTATAAACATAATTCTTAGTTTTAAGCTATTTTTTGTTAGGAATTTCATGTTTGTGTCACTTGTCTTCTGATAACTGAATTCATGCTTGCCATGATCATTTTGATCTCTGATTTTTCATCCTACACTACATCGAAAAAACCCTAAAAGTATCACAAAGGCATAACTACCATGCTCCTTTATATCTCTTGTAGCTGAAGCCTTTGATCTTTTGACCTAGTTCCATGATTTTCCCTTCTGATCCAGCACAACCCTAAAAATTTCAAAAACCTACCTGAGCCTAACATGTCTAGCCTAAAATCTATTCTTATTCCAGTCAATTCATTGGTTGTGATCATAGAGAGATCCCTCTCTAGTTTAGCAAGGCTAGTTTTTGAACCCTAAGTAGTTTGAGGTTACCTCCTTCGATCTCCCTTCTCAGCCTTGGGATATTGTGGAGGATAACATTTTGGCATCGTTTCTGGGGAGATGAGTGATATATCTTCCCTAGGAAAGAATGACAAGGATCATATCTGATTTGTTGATGGTGGACAGGGGTTAGACACATAGAAAAACTGTGCATATTTCACCTGGCGACTCTAGTATCAAAGAATCCAAAGGTTTATAATTTTCATGCTGACTCCATTATTCAAAAACCGATAGTTTGAAGAACTTCTTGGTGACTTAACTGTTTTCAAGATGGATTCAATTTCTTGAAGGTATGCTCCAATGAATCGTGCTCACATTCCTAGTTTTCTAAATCAAATTCCTTGCATAGATTGGTAGACTAATTTTCCCAAGTTCATAGATGGAAACGAGGATGAAACTATTCTACATCTAATAAAATTTCATTGGCATATATTAAGCTCAGTATTAGGTTTCACGAGGATTGTTTGATGAAAATGTTTCATGTGGGGAATTTTGAGGTCTAAAATGGGCCTCATATTAGGAAATTATAAAAATAATAAGATAAGATTAGATTACATCATCAAATTTTAGAGGGAAAAAAGAAAACTATTTATTCAACTTGTATTTTCAACTTATCTCCCTATGGGTTTACTCAAATTTCGAGCGGAAAAACTTGTTGGATGCAAAATTTTATTCCTCATCCAAGGAGTATGCATGTTTCTTTCCATTGATGCTATTACACGAAAAATGAGAAATACACAAAAAAACGTGATCACAATCACATGTTTTCATGTATTTCTCATTTTTCATATAGCAGGTCCATTGAAAGTATGCAACATGGGTACTCCTTGGATGAGGAATTAAATTTTAAATCGAACGAGTACTCCCACTCGAAATTTGAGTAAAACCTTAGGGAGATAAGTTTAAAATGCGAGTTCAAAAAGTAGTTCTATTATTTTATTATTTTTTAATCTTCTTACTTATTTACTCAAAAAATGGTGAGTCATCCCCCATGGTTGACATCACCATCTTAAATCCTATTGGTTCTCATAAAGTTTATTTTGGTTGTACATTTTTCTTAGGAGGCCCATTTTAGACCTCAAAATTCCCCTAATGATGGTTACCCTAGAAGGAAAAGCAAGATTATGGTATGAAGGATTGAAGCTAGGTAGATTATTTTCTCTTAAAGATTTCCATAAAGTGCTCTCCGAGCATTACAGGAAGTCTCTTTTACAAAGATGTTGTGATTATTGTGAAGGTTTTATTGCATATCTTAAAAGTATCAATGATATCAAATGTATGGAAGATGAAGAGATCATTGGAGCCTTCTATGATTTTTCCTTCCAACAACAATCTGAAGAAGCTAATCACTTTGATACACGAGATCATACTCAGCACACAATAGCCTCCTCTTTGATTGATGAAGAAACAGATGATGAATATTGTCTAGATGCTCATAAAGATTCCCCACATGAAACAATTCTGGCAGCAACACAACACACTGATCAACTAGAGGTTAAGAAAGAATTCAGTAGCCTGAAACTAATCAAGAAGAGGAGAATAATGAAAAAGAACAGGTTATTTTAGATCCTGTGGGTGTACACATTAGCACTGTGGTTGTCAAACAAAGTCCTCTTGCCAATCATCAGGTAAAAGTAATTGAGCATATCATTGAAGAATCATTTGTTGATTTGCAGCAGTCTTATGATCCACAAGAACATCTCCAACAGACAATATTTTCTTCCATGATTAAAGATCAATCAGATTTGAATGATGAAAGCCAAGTTTTATTTCATGATTCTAATGATGAGTTGCAGCGACCTTGCCAACTTCTATGTGATCTAGTTAATGATGAAGACATCCTTGTTGCATATGATCTTGCTGTTGTGTTTGATGAAATTCAAGAAAATTCAGAGCCCTTATCTATTGTGGATGATGAGAATGAAAAACAATTTTCTCTCATTCTGTTTGATGGGAATCAGTTTCAACATATAGACAAACCAACATTGTGGAATAAGGTTTGTTTTACTTCTTTTAATCATCCAGAAGATCTTATGTTGCATGATTTCCATGATCCTCTCGTGAGTTTATTGCAGTCATCAGTAGAGGAAGAATTTTCCAAGTTTGTCAATACATGTATTGGATCTAGTGGAAAAGTTGAGTTGCCACTTTCTTTTTTCTTCTACATGCTCAAGGAAAGTGTGAGCAGGATTCAAGTAAGTAGCCATTTGTTGGATTGGTTACACTGGAGGAATCATTACACATGATTGTGTGTGTGTGTGTGTGTGTGTATATATATATATATATATATATATATATATATCTTCAGCGGGTGGGTAGTTATCATCAGGATTTGAAGCTCGTAGTGAAGGCCCTAAGATCCCGATGGTCTGCTGCTATAAGTAAGTTCATTCAGTGTGTTTTTATAGTCAAGTCAGTTCAGTTTGTCAGCCAGTTTACAGTTTTGTGTTTGAATTTTTATTATTGACTCCATGCCCAATGGATAAGGCTACTTGGTCTACGATGTTCTTGACACCTCCTGAAGGAGCTTCCATCCCCAGTTGGAGCTAATGTTAGTGTCTTTCAGTCCTACCAATCACTAGTGGTCAAATGTTGATCTAGGAGGATCTCGTCAGATCAGTTGCACAGGTTCATTGTCAGTGTTCAGTGTCATCAGTTTCGACAATGTTTTTTATGGTTCCGGTTGTTCAGGTAATGTCTATGGTTGATATGGTTTAGCACTTGGTTGTTGACATGAGTTTGTCATCAATTCCACCAGGATATGATTTTTGACGTGGGTTGGTCATTCGCCTTTGCGGAGTTTTGTGTCTACATATGATTGTCATCTGCCTTTGCAGGATTTGGTGTCGATATGGGTTTGTCATCAAGTAAGGTTTGGTTGTCATCATGGTGTTAATGACTAAATGCCATATTGTGACAAGTAATAAGTGGAACTAAACCTAAGGCTAAACCTATTCGGACCTCATTGCATTTAAAACTATGTGTTAAAACCTAAAAACCTAAGCCTCGGCCTATTCAAATTACAAACAAAACAATATAAAAACATATGATAGTCCTAAACTGCCAACCCTAACCGTGTCGGAACCGTTAGGGGTTAGGCTCATGTGATCGGAGTATTGACACAGTTAACTGCAACATCAATAGTCAACGGAACCGATCATGTGAATAGAAGAGTTTACACCGCAGAGTTAATGTAACCACGAGGATAGTTAACATTAACTATGGACATGTGAGCAGGTAAGTGGTTGGGATATGTGAATAGGTTTCGGAACCGCAATGGGGTATAAACCGTCGGCATGTGAGCAAGTGTCAGCTCACCGTAGAGTAACTGCATCAGAGGTTGTGCATGGTGGAAAGCCGTCAGGTGTAACCACAATGATGGAGGTAACGTGGACACATGTAAACCGTCGGCATGTGAGCAAGTGTCAGCTCACCGTAGAGTAACTGCATCAGAGGTTGTGCATGGTGGAAAGCCGCCAGGTGTAACCACAATGATGGAGGTAACGTGGACACATGTAAACCGTCAGGGCAATGCCTACACCAGAACCATCGGGAGAAGACTGCGGAGGTGTCCATTTGTGGTTAGCTCGTGACCTGTTCACATGGAAACAGTGAGCCAACGCGCTGTTTGATAACCACCAACGGTTCTATTTTTAGTATATGGTTATTTTTAGGTTTTTGTAATTAAAATTTTGGTTATGTTAATTCGAGGACCATGCCTAATGAACCTAAGTGTCATTTCATGGTTAGACCAAAACCTAAAACCCTTTAATTCAGTAAATTCATGCCATGATTAGCCCAAAGGAGTTCACATGTACCTTCAGGCCTATAAGAGACGGTTTTTCTCGTTGAAGTAGGAAGGAGAGTGATTTTGGTTTTTGTATGCAGATTCTGGAGGATATAGGCAGTTTTGTTTTCAATGTAACAGGAGCATCTGGAGTCAGAATTGGGAACCGTGATAGGCGTTGGAAAGCTGGTTCAGAGAGCTATCCTTTGAAAGTGACCAGAAGTGCCTGCGTACACATTAAGTTTGGTCAAATCTCTATGTACTTGACCTCTTCTATTTCAATCCTAATAAAGCAATCGCCCATCTTGAAAGAGGACCCAGAGACGTAGTCCATCAAGGACAAACTTCATAATCAACTTTGATGTGTAGTATCGCTGTGTTTTGTTGTTTTCGCTTCTGTTATGCATCTTACTTACGTTTTATTAGCTGTCATAAAGTCTTCTTCTCAAGCAATTCTCTCGATTTCTGCACTTTCAGCTTACATTCAATTCATTAATGGCTAATCAATTCTACATCAGTTTTAACTTATGATCATTTCAGATCATATAATTTGGTATCAGAGCAGGTTGCGTTTGTAGAATTTTCAATTGAATGTTAACCAGGTGTTGATGGGCTAGAATTTATCACCAACAGTCAAGGGGATCTCTTTGGTGTAGGTTCCAAACTAGAGTCTACACTGCGTGTGTTGGAGATCCCTTCCGGTATGTAAGCCCGACTGCCGTTCATTGTTGTGGAGCTAGCTTCGGACAAATATATGATATAAACTCAGTAGAATATATGAGCTTTAATAAACACTAGATAATAATTGACAAATATCATGTACCATATATATACCATTAATAGAAAAAGGTAAACCACACAATCTCACATAGAGTTACTGTTAGCAGGACTTTAGATAAGACTTGTGCATACTAGATAAATAATCCTTAACAATTACAAAATCAGTTTACAACAATCAACCATTTATCAGCATACATAACTGTGTAGTAAAAAAAATTAGATTGTACTAATACCTAAAGAAATAGTTCATTGGCATGAGTATAGAGTGAGTACACCAAATACCATTCATACGTAGCAAAACTAGATTTGGAGTACAAAACAACATGTGGGGAGACCACACATCAAATAGCTTTCGAGAACATTCGATCCATTAAGTGAGAAAAATACTCATGGCACAAACACATAGATATTTGAATCATTCAATAGTGAAAACTTACAATTAACTCATGTATTGACTAGAAGGACAAAAATTCTCTTAAGCAATATGTCTATGAATCTCCAAAATAGTCCTCAGCAAAAAGCCCTTACAAATGAGGCGTGAGGTTACATTTATAGGATGAGAGAGAACTTTGGTCTACTCTTGACTCTTGGACTTCCTAGTGACCTTTCACCAATCAAATGAATCTTGGCATTCTATGTGATCTTTCGTGTTCATAGAGTATTTTGTGCTATCATAGTACACAAAAAAAATGACTATTATCCTAGTTAGATAATCTACAGATGGCGAGTTATAGAATGTTGAGCCCGAGCTTTTTTGTCAGGCAAGCACGCCATATGTTGTATTCTGCCGCAATGGGAGATATTTGTGGTTGGCCTTCATCATGTCGGTGTAAGCACTCCAGTGCGTCCAGGATAAGGGTATTTTTCTTGGCACGTATATGATTGTTCAAGGTACCCAACTTGGTGTAGAGCCTCACTGGTTCTACGATGTAACGCTTGATATTTTCTCTTGAGATTGGCATATCTCCTGTGCGGGCGACTTGTCTATATGTCTCCACGAATGCTTGCACCTCATTGTTGATATCCTCATGATCTCTTACTTGTCCAATCTCTCCTATAGAAGGGGATCCATGCAATTGGATCACTGATTCCAGACTGCTGAACAATTGTCTGTGGGAAGCCAACACCCTCTCCGCATCTTTGGCCAATTTTTCTCTGGACTGCACTTTGATACGAAGCTGGACCCTGGTATTCTGCATAGCGATCCAATATTTCCTGGGAACTACTGTCAGGCTTCAGGGTACTTTTCAGACCACTCATGGCCTCTTTGAGCATGGCAACCCTTTCTTTTGAGTGAGTTTGAATGGTCACTATGGGTGCTATAGTGTGGTGCAGTTTTTCCATTTCTTCATACACTACTGCCATAGTCTCCCCCATGATCTTTGTTTCTGATGTGACTACCACTTGGAAATCAACTGATCTTGTGTGTAACAAGCGGAGTGTTGTGTTTTCCTCCTCCATCTATCTCTTCCCTTGTTCTGCGATGATGGCCCTTTGCTTGGATGCATATAACCTGTTTTGCAAATCTACAATCTTCTTACTCATCTGGGCTACATTGTGTTCTATGGAAGCCAAAAATGTTGTACCGACGGAGGCGATAATTTGAGGATTTGACGTGATATTTGGCACGATATTCATTGCCCTAGTTACCAACAATGGGTCAGCTGGGTTTTGATTGCAAGATTTCTTCCTCTCCTATATAATTTTGAGGTTTAGTTCATAAAATTTGATTTTAGTCAGATCTAGAAACTCTTCATCTTGATCTTTTGAGATGCCTAGCTCTCAGAGGGGCAGGTGTCCACCAGTGAGGGGAGTAACGGGAGGTACATCCAAAGGAGGAAGCTCACTTTTTCCTGAGCTTGATTCAACCACCTTTCTCATCTCTCTTTGTTCATTTACTCCATCTTCCTTTTCCCTATTTTCCCTAAGCTCCTCCTCCTGTTGCCTCTTTTCTCTTTTTGCTAGTGCTCATTGCCTTTCTAGCTCTTCCTCCATGTTCTTCAGTTACTATTCTAATATTTGTTGTTCCTCTTGTTTTTTCTTTGCAGCTTCTTCTGCTTGTCTCTGATTTTCATCTTCTTCTTGCTTCTTTCTCTCTATCTCATTTTGTGCTCTCTTTTCTTTTTCCTACCACCTTTTCTCGTCTTCTTGCCTTTTCTTCTCTATCTCATCTTGGCTTTGGTCGTCCGATGCCTACGATTGTTTGCTTTCTAGTTCTCTTTGTCTCTTTAGCTCTTGCTTATTTCTTTCCAGTTTGGCATTTCTTTATATGAGCATAACTTCCTCTTCATCATTGTCGCTTAGAGGGTCTTCCACTTCTTTTCCTTTTCGCTTCCCTTATTCATCAACTCCCTTCGGTGTTCTTTCTCTGAGGCTTACATCATCCTGGAAATCATTAAGGAGCTCATCTTCTATGGTCTGCTGCTCACTAGGGCTGATCTCCCTTGTGGATTTATACCAGTTCCTAATTTCATCCTCGAGATCCTTCCTAGTGTGGGCGTAAGACCAACTGAATTTCACCTTCTTACAATGGATAGCTATGACTTTCTCGAGGTCATACATTCTATAATTCAGGGTTACAAAATGGCTTCCCTCCAATTCTTCAGCTTCCGCTTCTACATGTTTGAATTTTTCTACTATGTACGCTCCAATAGTGAAAGGGAAAGGCAACCAAGGTTTCTTCTTACCTTTTTTCAACACCTTCGAGAACCCCCTGTGTCATCTAGTAGCAAAACTCTCGTAGAAGAGTCATATCTGTGACGAACTTGGTCAGAGTGTGAGGAGCTTTATGAGTACGAAACATCGTGACGATCATTCCTTCATCAATAGGGAACCAATGAGCAGTTTTAACCACAGTCCTCATGGCTCTCTTTGACATGCAAGGTGGTTATTCCCCGAATAGTAGTTGGTATAATGGGATGATAAATGTTTCAGATATTATATCCAACATGGCTCTATAAGCTGTGTCCCAGAAGACTTTGTAGTGGTAGTGGACGGGTTGGGATACTGATGAGTCTCAATTGCAGCTCTAGTGCTGAAAGTGACACCTTGAACAGACAACATCAAGGAGGTATAAAGACATATAGAATTCTGGAGGTTGCTCGAGGGGTGGGCTTTGGGTGGTGGCTATGTTGTTCCTCAAGGATGATGACAGGATGCTTGCCTAATTAAAAATAATTCCCTGAGTGGCGACAACATACATGAGTGGGATCGACATGCCATAAAACACATCACAGTTTGCCTTGCCATATAGCCAACACATCATTGCAGCGATTAACTGATATACTCTGCATCGCCCTTCTGTCTTGTAGGCCTGGTTTGTCTTGACTCGGAATTTTGTAGGTTCTTGCCACCAATCCCTTAAGATGTCTTTCGTTAGGATAGTGAATCCGGCGAACCACTTGGTGTTAAAAATTTGTTGCTTCTCAAGAAATTTGTAGCAGGCGCTGATTTTTGTCAAAGAAATGGTGGCTATATGTGCTCCATCATGACCCCTAATCATCCAGTCATCTATGCTTGTACACTGCAAAACCCATTCGATGATCTCAACGCATGGGAATAGTGGTGGATGAGTCGCTACTTTATGTAATCTTGACCTTTTGACATTGATATATACTTGGAAGTCCTCCTGTGTTTCTTGGATTTCCCTCTTAGCAAATTCCTCGTAGATCTCATACCAAGAGAGCCTGGTGGTTTTATTCATGTTGCAAGCCATCTCTGTAAAGATAGGTGGTTGTTTGTCTGGATCGGCTTCCCATGCCCCACTTCCCGACGTGCCTTGAGCTATTTTAGTAGTCAAGTGACCCATCTCGTCTTCAAAAGAATAAATGGCTATGCACTCGAGCTTGACGTCACCTGGCATGTCAAAAACACAATCCCACGATGAGAGAGAGGGCATGACAATAAATTAAAACACAATAAAAGGAAAACTCAGCCGATGAAAAGGGGGTCGTGAGGATGAGCGAGTCGCAAGGTCTCCAATGTTAAGAATGCGACTGTGTGACTGAGGTCAAGGTTCGGGCGTGACCGCAAGGTCGCGATGCGCAAAATTAGGTCACGGATCACACGGCGGGTGGTGGTCGTAGGTCGCAAACGGTAGGAGGTCACGGTAAAGAGGAGTCGTGAAGTCTCGAGGGGAAGGCTATCGCGGCCGCGGGGTGCATGAATATGGCTCATATTGAGTTAGAGAAGGCCCTGAATGACTTCGGGAGACCGGGGTCACTTTCAGAAGGATGGAGCTTCGAGTTCTTGATCTAATGAGGGGATCAAATGCAAGGAAAACCTAAAACTCTGAGTGGAGGAACATCAAAAGGCTAGGGTAACTTATGAAGCACAAATAGAAAGGAAATCTAAGTAAAAAAGGCTAAACCCTAGGGCGGGAGGTAAGTCGGAGATCAGGAGGTGCAGTCAGTGATATTTCGGAGAAAATAATCATTGCAGGAGGGAGGACCATTACTTACCGAAGTCGGACGCGCACGAAGTCAGGTCAGAGGGATTTCTAGCTTCCAGTGCGCCTAACAGAGCCTTGCCAAATGCAACCAGGGTGCCCTCCTATTTATAAAATCATCGCACATGTGGAGGTCATGAGGGTCGGGAGTGCGGATATTGTGACCTTGTGACTCACAGGTCGCTAAGTCACATGAGTCGTGAGGTCAGGTTGGAATGTGCGAATAGGTGGTGGGACCTTACGACCTTGCGAGTCGTGTAGTCGCATAAGTGACTGATGTTAATTATGGTGACTTTGGGACTCAGAAGGTCACGGGGTCACGGGGTCGCAGGATAGTTGAGCAGTTGGAGGTGTGACTATGCGACCTTGTGACCCATGAGTTGCCGTGGTCGCAAGGGTTACCGTGGTCACGAGTACAGGCGATAGTCGCATTCTGAAAATCGACCTGGTCTATTGAGGCATGAACTGGCGACTTGGCTTAACTTAGTCGAAACTTAGAATTTTCTTCAGGTTTACCGACACTGACGAACCTTCGGGCAAGACCTGACGAGGCCGAAGCTTAGGCTTGATATAGGGGCTCCAAGAATTTAATGGTTACTCGGATTTTTGGAGGTGTTGTCGCAACAACTACAACAATTGGAGATTCCCTGGAAGAACCCAGAATCTCTGATGTTTACGGGCCTCGCTCAAGGGGACTTAAGTAAATATCCTTTCATTGGGTTGCAAGTCCCACTAATGGTATTCCAAGTCCCCCTTTAGATCTTGGTCAGTTGTCCTGACTGTCTTGACATGAACTTTGCACACGCAATAGGGTGCTACCTCCTGTTGTCTTGGGCTCAAAAGGGAAAATGAAGTTACAGTATGAGTTTTAAAGTATTCTCGGTATAGTGGTGATGGTACTCTGGTGTTTCTCTGCTACCAGTGAGCCTAGACAGTACCCCAACAGAGTCACTACCTAGAAATCGTGAACGTTGCTCCACTGCCAGCGAGCCTAGTCAGTGCCCCAGTGGAGTCGTTGCTTCACCTCCTTGTGTAGGAAGCCTTTCTCAGTCCTTTAGCCCTTATTATGAAAAGGTGTAGGTGCTCATGGGCACTTATTTTACCTGTGCATATATGCAATTATTTAATGACGGCCTAAAACCTAAGCGGATGAGGGATCCCGACTTATTTGAATTACAAAGAGGTTATTTCTCGCTTTTTAGAGTCCTTATTGTTTTCCTGGGATATATGTATACTCATTACTGGTTTCTTCAGTTTCTCTTTCATTCCTAGGACTGCGGGTGAGCTAGAACAACTTCAAGAATTTTGACCATGTGAGCAGTGGGGATAGATTGACGTGGGTGCGAATGAGGACATGTGTATGCCATCGAGTTCCCCGTCGTTACCAATCCTTCTTACTATATTCTTGTCGCAACTTAAGCTTTGGTCCATTAATGGATCTGGAGAACATCTGAGGGATCCAAAGTGCAAGGTTGTTTTAACTTTAACCTACCATCTCTACTTTATTCCAAAAGACAACAATTAAACTAGCAACTAAAACTAATTGACAGTAAATGACAACTGTCTATGAAAGAAATGGTAGACTATAGTACAAGGTGGGACTAGCAACTCTGGGGTTGCTAGGTGAAGTAGCATTTGAGGTCGTGGTTGTTCACTGGGAGGGGTTCCACCCGTCCTCCTAGGGTTTGTAATTTGAAAGTGTGATGACCAATTTTTTCTACAATATGGAATGGACCTACCCACAAAGCTTGAAATTTTGTGTGTTTGCCTTTGTCCTCGTGAGCCCGGTCCCATTTGAGCACGAGGTCCCCTACCTCAAATTTGTGGGACCCTGCATATTTCCTATCGAACCATATTTTGATCCGGGCTTGGTGGATTGTGAACTTCTCCTTAGTTTTGAACCTTTCTTCCTCTAGTTTTACCAGGGTATTGATCCAACTTTGTATAGATGGGCAAGGGGTGCCTTGCGACTCTTGAGCTAGCCTAAGGGTGGGGAGATACAGATTAGGGGGCAGGATGGCTTCTTTCCCGTAGACCTGGAAATACAGAGATGTGCTTATTGAGATTTTGGGAGTGACTTGGTTAGCCCAAAGAGTGTTACTGAGGGCATTGTGCCAATTCTTCTACTGCGAGAGCAGGGTTTTCTTAATAATACGAATGAGGTTCTTGTTGGTTGATTCTACGAAGTCGTTTCCTTGGGGATAGTAATTAGCCGAATGTTTTAACACTATACTATTTTCTAGAGCGAAATCATATAATTTCAAAGATGAGAATTAAGTAGCGTTATCAAAAACAAGGGAGGTTGGAACACAAAACCTGGCCATGATGTACTGCTTGATAAAAGATATTATGTTATGCTCTTAACCTGCAAGACGATTACCGGAACACCAAATATGCGAAGAAATATACCCAGAACATAGAATAATGAGAAACAAGAGCAAGTATTTTATTATTCAGAAAGCAATGCTCACTTGCCTCTTCGAGGGGGCAACCTCCAATAGAGCAGAGCTCGATTACAAAATAAGACACGATGCTCCTCGCAAGGAGTCTCTATCCTTTATATATGACTCATACATGCAATACCATGGATCAATACCATGGTTCTTATTAATACCATCTATCTAATACCATGGACCATTTGTAACTAACTGTGGTCCTGTCATTAATTGCGGGTTAACCACATACAATTATTAATATGGGCTTTATTGACTCCTTACTTAACTATAACTATGACTCGATCCTACTACATAAATAAGGGGGTTAAGGTGGGACCCTAACATGACCTCCCCCTTAAGAATAGCCTTGTTCTCAAGGCTGGAGCTGCGGAAACTGCTGAAGAATAGTGGCTGGTTCCCAGGTTGCATCTTCCGGAGAGGTGTCTTTCCACTTGAAGAGGACTTCCTTGATCATGCGGCCACGCAGGTGCCGTTCTCGTGTGTCTAGGACCTATTCAGGTTGGAGCCAGATTGACCCTTCTTCATCCAATTCAGGTAGACTGGTTTGAATTCTGCAATTGTTCCCAGTCACTTTCTTGAGGCATGAGACATGGAAAACTGGATGGATTTTTGTAGTGGGTGGCAAAGCTAGCTTGTAAGCCACTTCTCCAATGCGCTGAAGTACTTGATATGGTCCATAGAATTTTGGAGATAGTTTATGACAACCCTTGTCTTTGAGTGAAGTTTGCTTATATGGTTGCAGCCTCAAAAATACCTGATCCCCTTCTTGAAATTGGCACTCTGAGCGATGCTGATCTACCTGTTGCTTCATGCGGTTTTGAGCTTGATGAAGATTCTCTCTAAGATGGGCGAGCATGGTTGTGCGGTTTTGTAGGAGTTGATCCACTGCTTGTACCTTTTAGCACCCCTTGATATAAGAAGTAGGGAGGGATTTGACCATAAACTGCTTCATAGGACGTCACTTTGGTGGTGGCATGATAGTTGGTGTTATACCACCATTCAGCTAGAGGCAACCACTGTACCCATAGATGTCGCTTTTCTGAAGTGAAACACCTAAGGTAGGTTTCTAGACATTTGTTGACGACTTTAGTTTGACCATCCGTTTATGGATGATAGGAAGTACTGAGTTTTAGTTGGGTGCCTTGTAGCCTGAAGAGTTCTTGCCAAAAATTATTGGTGAAGATTAGGTTACAATTAGACACAACAGAAGTGGGCATGCCATGCAATTTGAAGATCTGATCCATGAAAGATTGAGCGACCAAAGTCAGTGTAAACGGGTGGGGTAGGGCACCGAAATGAGCATACTTAGAAAGTCGGTCCACAACCACCATGATGACTGACTTGTTTCCTGACTTTGGAAGACCTGTAATGAAATCCGTAGAAGCCTCCATCCATATAGATGTCGAGATGGGCAACGGTTGTAATGTGCCTGGTGCTTTGACTGTCTCCCCTTTGTGGCGTTGACAAACATCGCATTCCGCTACAAAAGTAAGGATGTACTTTTTCATGCCTATCCAAAAAAATGATCTTCTAGTGCGAGAATATATCTTCTGAAAGCCTGAATGTCCTGCAATGGGGGATGAGTGCAATTCTGCCAAAATGCAGCTTTTGAGGGTGGATGTGGGTGATATTACGACTCTGTCCTTGTAGCGAAGAATCTCATCCTACCATGAGTAGCCCTTGGTGGAATTTGGATCCGCCTGCAATTGAGAAATGAGTTGGGAGAGCCAGGGATGTGAAAACCATTCCCTGCGATCCTCTTCAATCCATTCTGGAATGGGAAGGGAAATTGCGAGCAAGGTACTTTCCTCCTCAAATTGGCGAGATAATGCATCTGCGACACTATTTTCGTGCCCTTTCTTGTAAATGATCTCATAATCATATCCCAGCATTTTGGCGAGCCATTTATTTTGTTGTGGGGAGGATAGGTGTTGCTCCAAAAAATATTTAAGACTGTGATGGTCTGTGCGGATTTGGAAACGTCGCCCCAGTAAGTAAGGTCACCAGGTATCTATTGCATGTAAGATGGCCATCATTTCCTTCTCATAGGTAGATTGTCCCAGATTCTTCCCACTTAGTTGTTGGCTTGTGAAGGCCAAGGGTCGACCTTCCTGCATTAAGACTACCCCAATACCCGTACCCGAAGCATCACATTCAATGACAAAAGATTTGGTGAAATCAGGTCGTGCTAAGACTGGAGTGGAACACATGGCATTTTTGAGAGCTGTAAATGCCTGTCATTCCAGGAGAATGAATGTTTCTTGAGGATTTGAGTGAGGGGCTTCGCAATGCGACCATAATTGCGGAAAAATTTGCGATAATAGCTTGTGAGACCCAAAAATCCTCTCAGGCTCTTCAAGGTCTTAGGTTGAGGCCAATCCTACATTGTCTAGACCTTTTTGGGGTCCACCTTGACACCTTCACGCCCCACAATGTGGCCCAAATACTAAACTTCTTCCATGCCAAAATAACATTTGGACATCTTAACAAATAATTTATGCTTGCCGAGCAGTTGCAAGAGCAGATCTAGATGTTGAAGATGTGTGGCCCAAGTGCAACTATAGGTGAGGATGTCATCGAAGAAGACAAGGACAAATTTCCTAAGATATGGTTTGAGAAGGTGGTTCATAAGGCTCTGAAAAGTAGATGGGGCATTACAAAGACCAAATGGCATGACCAGGAACTCATAATGGCCTTCATGAGTTCTGAAAGCAGTCTTTGGAATGTCGACTTCCTTCATGCGAATTTGGTGGTAGCATGAGCGAAGATCCAACTTAATGAAGAATTGAGCCCCATTGAGTTCATCTAGCAAATCATCAACAACCGGGATGGGAAATTTATCTTTGACTGTCAACTTATTGAGGGCCCTAAAGTCTAGACACATCCGCCATTCCCCATCTTTCTTGAGCACCATGACCACCGGTGATGAATAAGGACTAATGTTGGGACGAATGACACCTGCTTCCAAAAGTTCCTTGATTATTTTTTCTATTTCATTCTTTTAGGTGAACGGATATCTGTATGGGTGCACAGTTGGTGGTTGGGCCCTTGGAACCAAGGTAATGCTATGATCATGTTCCCCTCGCAAGGGTGGAAGCTCATGAGGCTTTTCAAAGACTGACAGATGGTTATTTAAAATCTGTTGCATCTCAAGATGAATTGGTAGAGAATTGGGTTCGATGGCCTGGATGGCATTAAATTGAGCTATAACTCCATGATGGCCCTTTTTTAGCAATTCTTCCATCCTATGTGAGCTGATGATAGAGGGAGCTCCCGCCTGGAGTCCACGGAGGGTATGTGTGGAGTTGTTCTGCTTAAAGCTCATATATAACTCCTGGAAATCCATTGTGATTGGCCCAAGAGTGCGAAGCCATTCAGCACCGAGGACAATGTCACACTCTCCCATGTGTATGGAAAACATGTGGGTTTTCAACTGATAATCTCCCATTTGAAGTTTGACATTTTCACAGCGGCCTTCACATTTCATTGTTCCCCCATCCGCAATTTGGACTTGGAAGTTAGAAACTGCTCATACAAAACAATGCGCTGCTCCCGTGACTTTTTGATGGATGAAATTGTGTACTTCCACTATCAATCAAGACTACTACTGGGCGATGTTTAATGAAACCTCTGATTTTGAGAGTTTGAGGTGAATAAATCCCTGCCAAATCATGCAGCGAAATAACTGGTTTGTCAGGGACATTGTCCTTCTGTTTGTCCTCTTCTACCTCCTTCGGTTCCTCAAGTGGTGGGGCTTCCTCCGATGAGTTGTAATCAGTGGAATCAATTTGAAAAAATTTGGGCTCCTTACATTTATGACTTGGGGAGTATTTTTCATCACAGTAGTAACATAATCCCTGCTTTCTTCTTTCGGCCATTTCTGCAGGTGACACCTTTTGAACCTTAAGTGTTTGAGTCGTGCTATGAGCCTGTGGGGGGCGACCCTTGGCGGTGAAATTTGGGAGAATGGACTGGGCTGCTAACACACATTCCACGTTACGGACTACCTTTCAAGCCTTCGACCATGTGGGAGGGTGGTGTAGACGAACGTGGGCTTGTATGGCCTCTTTAAGACCGCTGATAAAACATTCCGTGTAGAACGCATCTGGGAGATCCCTAGTGTGGAAAGCTAAGGCTTCAAAGGCTGTAACATATTCATCCACTGTGCCAGTCTGTCGGAGCTTAGTGAGACGACCCAAAAAAGAAGATTCCTGGTCAAAGCACTCTATAAGAGCTTTTTTTAAGTTGGCCCAAGTCATAAAACTTCCATTTCAACGTTGATGCCATTCCCACCATTGCCATCTTTAATTGTCCAAGTACATGCTCCCCACCATAAGCTGAGTCTCATTATCTAAGATGTTATTCAGATTGAAATACTACTCCATTTGTGCTACCCATGCGGCTGGGTGAGAACCATCAAATTTTTGCATATCCAGCTTGGGAAGTCGCGGACGAGATTGTTGGTGGGTGCCCCAGCAATGAAGAGAGTGGCTAGACTCACCCTCATTGTGTCCATTGCCAATATACGCCTCCTCGCGGGCTTCCTCCTTGCCCTTAGAGAGTGTGCCTATTAGTTGGTCAAGCTGAGCTTGGATGGCTTGCAAGGTTTGTTCAAGTTTGTCGATCTTCTCATTGGCCATAGCTTGAGCTCTAGTTTCTACCATGCACCAATCCGATGTACTTGAAATTTGGGACCGCCCGAATTTTTTTTCACTAACAATTGAATGGTACCACCTTGCTCAGCTCGTCATCCTGATTCTTATGGGCTAGATCACCAATAAGCGCCCCGGGGGGTCTCAGATTTTTTTTTTTTTGAAAACTCCTAACGGAGTTTTACTCCTTCCTTAGGAATACTGCAGTAGCTGAATCCTCAAAATGTCAATGCTGCCAAAAGTCCTGCGAAAATCACGCCCCGGTATAGGAACCCCACACAACTACTCAGATCTGGTGGATTTGAGAGATCTGAATGGCTGATCGGATAGCTCTGATCAGCGGACAGATTGCTGTTGCGGATCTGATGGATCTAATAGATCGGAAAGGCTGGTCTGCTAACTCGGAACTGCGGGACTGATGTCTGCTGCTGCTGCAAACCCCCTTGCGAGATCTAATCTAGCAGAGATTATGTGTGATCCCAAGATAGAAACGAGAACTATGGTCTCGAGGAGTGCCAGGTGCTACAGATCGCAATATACATAAGGGTCTGACAGTAGTACTCGACCCAATGTTTCAAGGCTCTAACTAAGGAGGATCAATCGTACCCTTAGCCGTACAACCCGACTACCCTATCGTACGGGCGAGTAATCTCTCCGAGTGCTGTTCTCGGTGTATTGTAGCAGCAAGACGGCCAATGGTTTATCTATGGCGAGGTTTCAAAGGAGCTAGGGGGCTTCCGATATACCCAGAGGGTACTTGGAAGACAGTCCATGCGCGGTTCTGTCTAATGCGCTACTACTCGAAGGGGTACCCACAGGGGTTACAAGGGAGTCCAACAAGCGTGAACACCTCTTGTATTTCCTACATGCATGCCTCCCCAAATCCACAGGTTTATGCGCTCAATGACAGATCCCGTGGTTTAAAGACGCCGAAACACGTCTCTATCCAAAAAAAAAAAAATTGCTACGAAATGGAGATCCCACCTGCCCTAGAAAGTGCTCTGATACCACTTGTTATGCTCTTAACCTGCAAGACGATTACCAGAACACCAAATATGCGAAGAAATATACCCAGAACATAGAATAATGAGAAACAAGAGCAAGTATTTTATTATTCAAAAAGAAATGTTCATTTGCCTCTTCAAGGGGGCAACCTCCAATAGAGCAGAGCTCGATTACAAAATAAGACACGATTCTCCTCGCAGGGAGTCTCTATCCTTTATATATGACTCATACATGCAATACCATGGATCAATACCATGGTTCTTATTAGTACCATCTATCTAATACCATGGCCCATTTGCAACTAACTGTGGTCCCATCATTAATTGCGGGTTAACCACTTACAATTATTAATATGGGCTTTATTGACTCCTTACTTAACTATAACTATGACTCAATCCTACTACATAAATAAGGGGGTTAGGGTGGGACCCTAACATATTACCTCATCGTCATTAACCTTTCGTAATGGGATTTCTTCTACCCAACGGGTGAAATAGTCGGTGGCCGTGAGTATGTACCTATGCTGCTTTGATGAGTTAGGGATGATCTCGCCTATGATGTCTAGACCCCATTGTTGAAAAGGTTCCTCGACTGCTATGGGTTTCAGGGGAGCAGATGACCTCGCCTATCTGCCTGCATGCTTTTGGCAAATCAGACACTTTCGTACATAGGCATGAGCATCTTTGAATAGAGTGGGCCAGTAGAAACCTGCCCGCATAACCTTGTGCATCGTGGTGTCACCTGCATAATGACCTCCTGCCGGTCCGTCATGTAGATCTTTCAGCACTCGTTGGGCTTCATTGTATTCTAGACATCTTAGCAACACACCAAGGTGATGCTTCCTAAAAAGGTTCCCCTGGACCATCTGATATGAGCTGCTTTAAGTTTGATGGCTCTTCTCTGTTTAGCGGACATTGCTTCGGGTAAAGACCCTTGTATTAGGTATTGTTTTAAATCGGCATACCATGATGAGGAGTCATGTGAGCCGAGGAGTTCATTGTGGTACATTTCGATCTCGTGCTCCCATCCTTCTATTTCCTGGGCCAATCGATCGGATTCTGTGTCCTGAAGATTTGTGGCCTTGGCAGCCAGTTTACAAAGACCATGCCCTTTTACAGTGTGGGAGGGCTTAAATTCTAAATCATATTCTTGAAGGGATGTCATCCAGTTGGCTCTTCTCTCCCCCAACTCTTGTTGTACAAAGAGGAATTTGACGTCAGGATGGGGAACCATCAAATGACGTGATTCTTCAGGATGTAGGGCCTGAAGTGTTTGACTGCTTTGTAAACAACATAAATTTTTAAACACACATGGACAACAAACACAATATGAAAGATAAAACATGCAATACAATTTTTATTGACAAATGATTTACATTTATAGTACATTATGTGACTCTTGGGTTTCAGATCCCAAGGTCTCTTGGACTGCTTAGTCTTTTCGGCTTCCACACTAACCCTTTAGGATTAGGTGTCCAACATTCCCCCCCTTAATCCGAAGGGTTATGTATGAGTCCAAGAAAAGAGCTGTAATACAAAATGTGCAAAAAATACATGGCAGCACTAGGCTGAATGTGCTCTATGAAATGTTGGTATAAAGGGCGGTGGTTTAAGGATGACCACCAACACTGGAACGCTTAGTGCAGTTCTGGAACTCTTCCAAAACTGGCAAGAAACTGAAGTTTTCTGCTAGAGGAAGTGATCCTATTGTTTCAAAGAGGGAAACCTTCAACCATAAAAGGGAGGTCTCACCCCGCATAAAAGGTAAAACTTCAACCTAAAAAGGGAAGTCTCAACCTGTGATGGTTTAAGGATAACCAACAACTCTGGAATGCTTAATGCAATTCCTGAACTCTTCCAAAACTGGCAAGAAGCTGGAGTCTTCTGCTAGAGGAAGTGTTCTCAATTTTCTTCCTGGAATGCTTCCAAAACTGGCAAGAAGATGAAGTCTTCTGCTAGAGGAAGTGTCCCAGATTGCCAACTGAAGGCATGTTCAGGCATCTTTGTCTCAGGCTACAACTCTGAAACTGGTGTGGTAGGTTGTGGCTCAGGCTCTCTTGATGTGGCTTTGAAGCTTGTAGATGACCATCATTTCCCCCCCTGTCAGGTACAAGGTGAGAAGATGGAGAAAACTCAACTGCAAGACTGTTCAATATTCTGGAACAAGTTCTGATATGTGTTTGGAATATCTTCTTGGCTGTTGATGCCCATTGCCAAGAAGCGATCCATCCAAGATGAATCTTTGTTCTTGCAGGACGTTTATTTCTGAAGCATCTGTGTGAAGAATGGCTGGTTTTATGACAGTGCTTACTTGGATGAAGATCAAAATAGTGATCTTTCAAATGGCCAACTCGGTCACAGTGTTGGCATTTCACGATTTGTTGTTGTTGTTGTTGTTGTGGAAGAGGGGCAGAATCTGAAACAGCTGGAGGTGAACTGTCATGAGGAGCAAGTGAACTGTCATGAATGAATCCGGCACTCTGAAACTAAATGGGCTTGACATAGTCTGGAATATGAAAGGACAAGTCCTTGTCATATCCAAGACCAGTTATGTGCTTGTTGTGGACAAGCTGTTCCCAAGGTCTGATGATGGGCTTGGGAAGTGCAGACTGAATTTCTGGATCTGCATGTACAATTGCTGCTTTATTGGGTTCTGGATCTGATTCAACCTCAATCTTACTAATTTCACCACTTGCTGGTTTAACCTTGAACAACATATTGTTTTGAGCAGAAAACAATTTGGAATGACAAATCTGTTGAAGCTCATCTTGCTGGAACTGAGATTCTAGTTGCAAAAAATCAATCTTTTCTTGTGCATCATGCAGGCAGGTCTGAATGTCACAAAGAGTGTCTTTGCTGACATTTACCTTCCCATCAATAGTGGAGTGTATTAGTGTATTCAGTAACTCTAATACATCATCAAATCTAGCCATTGTCTCAACAAAGAAATGAACACTCAACAATCCTAGTGGAGACTATAGCAAGTCTAGACAAACCCCAGCTATTGAAGATTTCAAAAAATTAAGAATATCAGTTTGAAAAATACATTGTCCAATACCAGTCTTTCAGAGATTCTGTTCTTTAAATTCTGTAGAAATTTCACATCTGACTAGACTTTGTAGCTGATTCCTTCAAACTTTATAAAACTTGCCTCTATATCCCTTCTGGAAGCTCAGGAATGCAAAAAGAATAAAAAATCCGCAAATACCAGCAAATGTTAGGAAGAACAGTGTCAATTTAGGTCCATGGAAGAACAAGTCACCACGCTGTTCTATTCCTTAATCAGCATTTATAGATCTTCAAAAGCTTACTGCTGACCCAAGGATACTCTGACTATAGCAAATTTCTCATTTTCTTCATCACATAAAAGTCAAACTACCTATGTTAACGAGAGACAATTCCAAAGGTCATGTGCCTCATCCTGTGGATTTTTATATAAGTAAATCATAAAACCATCACTGCCAGAAACTATTACTTTACATAGCAAACTAATCCTTGCTTGCCGGGTATTTGCAATTGAATTTTACAAAACCTTGTGTGTACGAGAAAAATGTAACCAAAAAAAATGCACTTGGTGCCTACCCACTATTGCATATACTTGCCAACCTTTTCCGCAGTAGTAGTACAATTCTAATCATAAATCTCATGCAACACAAAGCCTAGCAGAACGCTGCTTCTCGAGATCCTAGACCTCCCTTTTGATAAGTCACCACAAAGGGTGTAAAAGCTGCAGATTCTATACTTAAAAAATTTCCAGAGCATGGAGAGACATTGTCAATGAAGGGTTTGATTTATAATTGCATGGACCGCAAGACAGAAGCTTATGAGCTTGTTCGGCATGGCTTAAAGAATGATGTGAAAAGTCACGTCTGTTGGCATGTTTATGGCCTTCTGTACCGTTCAGATAGGGAGTACAGTGATGCAATCAAAATCTATAGGAATGCTCTTAAGATTGATCCAGAAAATATTGAAATTCTACGAGACCTTTCTCTTCTACAGGCACAAATGTGAGGACCACCCACGCTTCCGCTTCAGGCAACTCTGATGTATATCAGCAGCAAACTGTCATTGAAAGCACACGACGGACATCAAACTATTAATACAGAGATGAGCCAAGAGGTTAATGAAGACAGGTGCGCTCTCGCGCTATATATGCATAAAATCGATTTAATGTATCTCATATAAAGCCGCGCATCAACGCTTTACATATGTGCCAATCACGCACTGAAACACCAGCAAGACTACAATTTCGAGTGAAAGAGATAAACTCCCTGCGGAACTGCGTCGAGAAGAAATTCGCCGAGAGGAATTGCTGAGAGAAGATATGCTACGCTATCAGGAGGAAGCAAGACGTGCAGCACGTACTGATTATCCTCAGGCTCCTTTAACTGGTTATGGTGATGATCCTGCTATAGCTGAGAGGGAGCTATTACTATATGGAGCTGGAAGGGATTATATTCCTCAGGCGGCTCTGCAATCTCAAGATCCATATGCGAGTCTGCAATCACAATCCCCACGGCCCTACGTTGAGGAAGATCGATCCTCCCAAGAGAAATTCAATTCGAGCCTATGCTTATTGACTATTTGGAAATGATGCGTTATGACAGATATGTAGCTCAGCGTTCCAGACAAGAAAAATACACGGAGAAAATTACGTAACAGCAACCGAATAACCTTACTTTGAGTAGCTGAATCCGCCTCTACTTAACAATACCGTTGAGCATACCTCATAACCGCGTGGGGCAGATGCATTCCGTAAATCAATTCCTGGTGGAGTGGACGAGCGGAGCTTCATATGGTGGCCCCAGGGTTGACATTATGTTCTGAAACTTTCCTTCCCTTCAACAAATTAACGAAAAACCTTTCGATAAGAGCATTAATGGGAAGATGGATTTTCTCTGCACAAAACTTTAAACCTGGGCAAAGGATTTTCTTTTAACGACAGTTTGAATCTTCTCGGCTGAGCAAAACACGTTCAGATGCATGTAACCCGAAAATAGTGTTCAAACGCTTCAACGGATGTATAGTGCGCAGTCTTCATGACACCTCTTTCCTGATGACTGAGCGCAGCAGAAAACACATCTTCATGACGCCTCTGTCGCAGCAGAAAACAGATGCACAGAGATTCAATGAGGTGCAGAGAATCAGGCAGAGGACAGAGCGCTAGGAGGTGCAGAGAATCACGCAGAGGACAGAGCGCTGGCAGAGGTAGAGGACAGAGCGCTGGAATTTATGGGAGAGAACGTTTCGATTCTAGAACTGACAGAATGTTTTGATTACAACAGCCACTGAATGGTCTCCAGCAACGTAACGCACCATTACACTCATGAACCACACCATATACCATTCAAATGATTTAAAAACAAGGCAATATCAAGCATCAACCATTCAAATGTTATTATTCAAAAGCATTCCAACGAACATATATACCAGCATATAATCGGTCTTCAAAATATATTTGCCATCACCATCTTACATATACAACCAGTGTATAATCGATGCGTAGGTTTACACAGGCCACAAAAAACAAGTGGCTCATAAAGGATTGAGCAGATTATGAATGAACTTGCTCCGATACCATGTTAAACACACATGGACAACAAACACAATATGAAAGATAAAACATGCAATACAATTTTTATTGACAAATGATTTACATTTATAGTACATTATGTGACTCTTGGGTTTCAGATCCCAAGGTCTCTTGGACTGCTTAGTCTTTTCGGCTTCCACACTAACCCTTTAGGATTAGGTGTCCAACAATAATCTTGTTTATCAATGTCCGAGTAATTTAGCTCTGCCCCTTGGAGTCATGCACTCATGAATGATATAGGATGTTCATCATGATCGTAGTCCTTTTGGGTAAGGACAGCGTGCCAGTGATGAATCTGAAGCGAAAGTGTACAAGATAAAATCTTTGTTGAAATCAGGGCTTGAGAGGGAAGGTGCCTCCGCGATAGCTGCCTTAATCTAATCAAAAGATTCCTTTTCTTCCCGATCCCATTTGAAAATCGTATCTTTCTTTATCATGTTCTGTAGAGGTTTGGAAATTTGTGCAAAATATGAAATAAACTTGCACAGGAAATTAATTTTGCCAAGGAAAGATTGCATACCTTTCTTGGTGTTCAACTGAGGGATTTGTGCTATGGATTTCATGCAGTCGGGGTCGATGGTGATTCCTTTCTTGGTGATGATGTGGCCCAGTAGGTTGCCTTTCGAAACAACAAATATGCTCTTCTTAGGGTTGAGAGAGATCCCATATTTTCGACATCTTTCAAAAATTTGTTTCAAGTGTTGGAGATGGTCACTTCTTTTTGAAAAAATAGTGACATCGTCTAGGTAGACCACCACATTCTAACCCATTAACCCTCAAAAAGCAATATCCATAGCTCTCTGGAAAGTTGCCCTAGCATTTATGATTCTGAATGGCATACGACAAAAAGCGAATGTTCCCCACATCATTTGAAATGTTGTCTTAATCCTGTATGGTTCTGATACTAGGACCTGATTGTAACTGGAGAATCCATCTAGTAGAGAAAAGACCTCGGCTCCTGAGACGGTTTGGAGGATTTGCTCCATGGATGGAATAGGGTAGTTATCTTTGTCCGACGCCCGATTAAGGTTCCAGAAATCGATGCATAGGCATATTTCTTTGAATTATTTTCTTACTGGCACCAGGTTAGATACCCATGTTGAGTGTTTGACCTTGAAAATAATGTGGGCATCCAACAATTTCTTTAACTCCTTTTGTATGAGGGGTTCTAAGGCGGGATGCACCTTCCTTAGTTTCTGTTGAAATGGTTTGACCCCCTCTATGGTAGGAATAACATGCTGAATAATCCGAGTATCATACACCTTCAAGTCATCATAAGTCCAAGCAAAGACATCATGGTACTTTCGAAATAAACTGATGAAAGCCTGTCTTTCCTCTGGGGTGCACTCTGTTCCCAAGTTAACATATTTGGGGTCAAACTTGGTCCCGAGATTGATTTTCCCATGCAAGAGAGTGGAACTATGCATCTTGGCATTTGGCAGACCTCTGAAACGATTCTGAAGGTCAAACAATTTTTCCAATGACACCACCCCTTTCAGTAAGGTATTTCCTTTCTGGGAATCCACCTCATCTTGTAATGATTTCTCATGTTCCTCTTTGTCAATAGTCGCGTCTTTGAATACTTCTGTGTTTTCCATGAATTCTAGAATCTGTTGGTCATCATTGAACATGCGCAAGTTAGTTACGTTGTCTGGTACTGCTGGTTTATACATAATTTCAATAGAAAAACCATCTCTAAGGGGTGTGAACCTAGCTGCGGCATTAGCTAGAGTATCAGCAGCAGCATTGTTAAACCTAGGAACAAACATGATATTGAAAGCTTTAAAAGAATTTATGAGATGCCATACCTCTTGCTGGTAGTTCTTTAGATGCGAAGACAAACAATGGATGCTATTGCGTACCTGTCTCGTAATGATTTCCAAATCCCCAATGACTTTTAGGTAGTCTGCTCTTAAGTCGATAGCCTTTTTTAGGCCGAGCACCAATGCCTCATATTCAGCAGTGTTGTTGGTACATTGGAATTCTAACATGCAAGAGATCCAAAATCTATCCCCTTTGGTATTTAGCAGGATGCATCCAGCCCCTGCTCCATCGTGGGTTTTTGAACCGTCATAATACATCGTCCATGTCTCTGTGCTGGGGGAAGGTAAACCTGATGTATGTAAGTTTAAGGAAACAAAATGTGTCATCACGGCTTCGGGTTTGTATGGGGATTTCAATTTGGGCATCTAGGGAAACGGTTGAGGTCTCATGCTGATAGCACCCGAATGAATATTCGAGGAGGCATACTCATAGATCTTTTTGTGCATTACTGATTGGTTCGTTAGAGATTTCAAGGTCGGCAACAATATGTTTCATACAAGGCTCACTATTTACCCTGATCTGGTTATTCCTTCCTTTGTAAGGCAGCCATAAGTGAGACCAATCTGTGGCGAAGTAGCTCTGCAACTTGCAAGACCAATCTCTGCTGAGAAGAAGACCGTAAGATTTTGGGATGTCTACGACGATTATGTCAATGCACTGGTGCACTCGAGAATCATAAGATAACCAAATAATGACATTATTTAATTCTCCTACGACTAGGACTTGAGACCTTTCACGTTGGATAATTTTGGCGTCGGTTTTCTCTGGTTGAATATTATGTTTCTTGCATACCGACTAGGGCATAATGTTGGTTGATGCGTCGGAGTCGACGAGGCAGTTGTGGATGCTGAAATTAAACATTTCAAAGGTTAAGAGGAATGGGGGATTTGAGCCTCTTGAGTTGGTGTTGGCGACGTTTACTATAGCTTGGAGGTCGACCACAACTGGGGATAAGCCTACGTGATTTCCCTTGTTTGACGCGGCGGGTTTAACAGGGGCGGGGGAGAAAGCGAAGGCTTTGGCTATTAGCTCACGCTGAGCGGTCAATTTGCACAACTCGAATAATGAGATATTAGCTCACGTTTTCTTTAAATCTTTGATGATATTGTAATCTAAATCCGCGGGTAAATATTTTGGCGTTATGTGTGGTGTTGTTGCATTAGTATTAGTAGTAACCCCTTTGAATGCATCTTTAGGTGTGGAGGAGTTCATTTTCACGCTGGCTGGCAATTTGTTCGGATATAATTCATCTGTTCCTCTAGGTGAGGAGGAAGATGGTTGACTAGTATCGGTCGGGGGCAAGATCCTACGCAACAAAGCCTTCTTCTTGTCTTCTAGGGAAGGGTCCGCTACCGCGCCTTTACTCCTGAGATTGTAACTTTTGGGGGGCTTTTGGGGAGCCTCCCCAACAAAGGCTTCTTGTGCAGTGCACACGTCTCCTCCCTGGAGGATCTTGAAAGTTAACACAGTGGACGAGGAATCCTCACCAAGGGGGGAATCATCTTCTCCTGATTCGTTGGTTTCCTCTTCTACTTCCCCAACGGTCTGGTCTTCTAACAATTGGGTGACAACGACGGTCATATTATGAAGCCATTGCAGGTAGGTTTTTTCGGAGTGTGAAGCCTGGTGGAAAGTGCAGAAGTTATCTTTGCCTAACTCTTCTACGTTGAAGGTTGAGCTAGGATTTTGCGAAACTTTAGGGGGGAAATTATTGGTCTTCCGGAAAAAGGGCTTAGTGGGCTTGGACCCTCTCGAAGCATCACTGGTTCTTCGCTTTAGCTTAGATACTTCGTTGGTTAGCTATTTTAGAGATTTGGTTAGTCCTTCGAAATCGAAGGGGTCTTTCTCTTTATCTGTCGTTTTACTTGAGGAAGCCTGGTTTTTCTTACCGGAGGACTTTGGGTCTTCTCACGACTCGTGCTCCAAGGCATTGATCGAAAGAAGATCCTTTTCGACCTCGAGCGCCGCGACAAAATTCTCTACCAGAGTGAGCTTTTCTTCACGCTTAATGAATATGGCAATGTCCCACGGCAAGGCCCTTGTGTAATAATCAATCTTGATGGAATCGTCAAGGGCTACATCCATGGGGGACTTATTGAAAATAGTGGTGACACGTTGATTAAAATCTTTTACCATCTCCTCCTTATGGCATTTCAGCGTGTTGAGCTCAGTGAGGAGGATGGAAGGTGTCTTATCTTCTAAAAATCTGTCCAGAAAGGATTTCCGGTACTCATCCCACGTTCAGATGGAGGCGACGAGTAGCACCCAATACCAAGTGGCCGCTTTATTTTCAAGGGTATGCGGGAATATGCAGAATGCTATGTCGTTGAACTGGACCTTCATCATTTGCAAAGCTAAGTAGAAATTGCTAATGTGGTCATCGGCTGAGGTCCCTTTCTCTAGGTTGAACTTTGGGAGGTGCTTCTCAGAATGTCGGGGCATATCATGAAGGAGGCCTCTAAGGTTTAAAGGGGATTGTGCCATCCAAGCCAGCGGCAGGGGACAACGGTTTGTTCTAGGGTTGAAAAGGAGGTGGCAATTGTTGCCTTCTGATTCACTGTCTGTACCTGACCTACCGCTGGTGTGAGGGGGACATCTGACTTCTCTTCTCGACACTTTGAGATGTCCTAGGTCTCTCGTGTTTCTCACATTCTGGGTGTCTCTTAGGTTTCTAAGGAGACATTGATTGTTGTAGAAGTTTATGTGGTCTCTAAGGTAGTCCTCGGCTCCTTGTCCCAAGATCCCATGAGTGCCCTCGGTGAGAGGTTGATTGTTAACATGGGTTTCCTTAGTGATTCGTCAGTTGTTCCCGTGCACTTCCTCTCTATGCATCCAGTTATTCTCACTAGTAAAGGTATTCTTAGGCTCCCCTTCTTCATCTTCAGGCTAGCTTTCCAACCCTTCGATAGATAGTCTTTCGACAGCGTCCGTGTAGTCATCCAGGGCTAAGCCAATTAACTGCGATATGGAGTTAACTAGGATGCCCTGACACGTATGTTGAAGGTTGGAGGTGCGAGAGTTGGCTAGGGAGTTAGTGGTGGGGATACATCTTAAACCCCTAGCAAATTGGCGTGTGATAGGGCGCAGAGCCCTGAGCTGTTCATTAGTGACTTCGTACATGGGAATTTCCTCTCCTCCAGGGGTGTCTTCAAGGAGGGGAATATGAGGTTCTTCCTAGAGCGGTTTCATGAAGGGTGGCTCGAAAGGAGGATTATACCGTACCTCAGGGGGCGTGGGAGGCCGAGGTTGATTACTTCCTTGATGGGAAGTCTCTATGTGAGGAGGGATTTTAGTGCTTGCCATGGCCCTCCTTCTAGCACCAAATCTGTTGATGGGCTAGAATTTATCACCAACAGTCAAGGGGATCTCTCCGGTGTAGGTTCCCAACTAGAGCCTGCACCGCATGTGTTGGAGATCCCTTCCGGTATGTAGGCTCGGCTTCCATTCAGTTTTGTGGAGCTAGCTTCAGACGGAGATATGATATAAACTTAGTAGAATGTATGAGCTTTAATAAACACAAGAGAATAATTGACAAATATCCTGTACCATATATATACCATGAATAGCAAAAGGTAAACCACACAATCTCACATAAAGTTACTGTTAGCAGGACTTTAGATAAGACTTGTGCATACTAGATAAATAATGCTTAACGATTGCAAAATCAGTTTACAACAATCAACCATTTATCAATGTACATAACTATGCAGTAAAAAAAATAGATTATACTAATACCTAAAGAAATAGTTCATTGGCATGAGTATAGAGTGAGTACAAAAAATAACATTCATGCGTAGCAAAACTAGATTTGGAGTACGAAAAAGCATGTGGGGAGACTGCACATCAAACAACTTTCGAGAACATTTGATCCGTTAAATGAGAAAAATACTCATGGCACAAGCACATATATATTTGAAGCATTCAATAGTGAAAACATACAATTAACTCATGTATTGAATAGAAGGACAAAAATTCTCTCAAGAAATATGTCTATGAATCTCCAAAATAGTCCTCAGCAAAAAGCCCTTACAAATGAGGCGTGAGGTTACATTTATAGGATGAGAGAGACCTTTGGTCTACTCTTGACTCTTGGACTTCCTAGTGACCTTTCACCAACCAAATGACTCTTGGAATTCTATGTGACCTTTCGCGTTCATAGAGTATTCTGTGCTATCATAGTACACAAAAGAAAAATGACTATTATCCTAGTTGGCTAATCTACAGATGGCGAGTTCTGGAATGTTGAGCCCGAGCTTTTCTGTCAGGTAAGCATGCCATATGTTGTATTCTGCCGCGATGGGAGAGATTTGTGGCTGGCCTTCATCATGTCGGTGTAAGAACTCCAGTGCATCCAAGATAAGGGTATTTCACTTGGCACATATATGATTGTTCAAGGCACCCAACTTGGTGTAGAGCCTCACTGATTCTACGATGTAACACTTGATATTTTCTCTTGAGATTGGAATATCTCTTGTGCAGGCGACTTTTCTATATGTCTCCACGAATGCTTGCACCTCATTGTTGATCTCCTTCGGATTTCTTACCTATCTAATCTCTCCTATAGAAGGGGACCCATGCAATTGGATCACTGATTCCAGACTACTAAACAATTGTCTCTAGGAAGCCAACACCCTCTCCGCATCTTTGACCAATTTTTCTCTAGATTGCACTTTGATACGAAGCTGGACCCTGGTATTATGCACAGCGATCCAATCTTTCTTGGGAACTATTGCTGGGGTTTCAGGGTACTTTTCAGACCACTCATGTATTTTATCTAAGGCAATCATGGCCTCTTTGAGCATGACAACCCTTTCTTTTGAGTGAGTTTGAATGGTCACTATGGGTGCTATATTGTGGTGCAGTTTTGCCATTTCTTCATACACAACTGCCATAGTCTCCCCCAAAATATCTATTTCTGATGTGATTACCACTTGGAAATCAACTGATCCTATGTGTAACAAGCAGAGTGTTGTGTTTTCCTCCTCCATATTTCTCTTCCCTTGTTTTACGACAGTGGCCCTTTGCTCGGATGCGTATAACATGTTTTGCAGATCTACAATCCACTTACTCATCCGGACTACGTTTTGTTCTGTGGTAGCCACGAATGTTGTACCAGTGGAGGCGATCATTTGAGGATTTGACGTGATATTTGACACGATATCCGTTGCCATAGTTATCGACAATGGGTCAGCTGGGTTTCGGCTGCAAGATTTCTTCCTCTCCTGTATAATTTTGAGGTTTAGTTCATCAAATGTGATTTTAGTAAGATCTAGAACCTCTTCATCTTAATCTTCTGAGATACCTAGCTCTTGGAGGGGCAGGTGTCCACTAGTGACAGGAGTAACAGGAGGTACATCCAAAGGAGGAAGCTCACTTTGTCCTGAGCTTGGGTCGACCACGTTGCTCGTCTTTCCTTGTTCATTTACTCCAGCTTCCTTTTCCCTGTTTACCCTAAGCTCCTCCTCATGTTGCCTCTTTTCTCTTTCTTCTAGTGCCCATTGCCTTTCTAGCTATTCCTCCATGTTCTTCAGTTCCTATTCCAATATTTTTTGTTCCTCTTGTTTTTTCTTTGCAAATTCTTCTGCTTCTTTCTCTCTATCTCATCCTATGCTCTCTTTTCTTCTTCTTACCGCCCTTTCTCATCTTCTTGCATTTTCTTCTCTATCTCATCCTCGCTATGGTCGCTGGATTCCTACAATTGTTTGCTTTCTAGTTCTCTTCACCTCTTTAGCTCTCAATTCTTTCTTGCCAGTTTGGAATTTATTTGTATGAACGTAACTTCCTCTTCCTTGTTGTCACTTAGAGGGTCTTCCACTTCTTTTCCTTTTCGCTTCCTTGATTCCTCGGCTCCCTTCGGTGTTCTTTCTCTAAGGTTTACATCATCCTGGAAATCATCAAGGAGCTCATCTTCTATGACCTGCTGCTCACTGGGGCTGATCTCCCTTGTGGAGTTATACCAGTTCCTAATTCCGTCCTCGAGATCCTTCCTAGTGTGGGCGTAAGACCAACTGAATTTCGCCTTCTTACAGTGGACAGCTATGACTTTCTTGGGGTCATACGTTATGTAATTGAGGGTCACGAAATGGCTTCTCTCCAGTTCTTTAGCTTCCGCTTCTACCTGTTTGAAGTTTTCTACTACGTACGCTCCAATAGTGAGAGGGAAAGGCGGCCAAGGTTTCTTCTTACCTTTGTTCAACACATTTGAGAAACCCTGTGTCATCTGGTAGCAGACCTCTCATAGAAGAGTCCTATCTGTGATGAACTTGGGTAGAGCGTGAGGAGATTTATGAGTACCAAACACCCTGACGATTGTTCCTTCATCGATAGGGAACTAATGAGCTACTTTAACCATGGTCCTCATGGCTCCCTTTGACATGCAAGGTGGTTCTTCCCCGAACAACATTTGGTATAATGGGATGATAAATGTTTTGGATATTATATCCAACATGGCTCTATAAGTGGTTTCCCAGAAGACTTTGTAGTGGCAGTGGACGGGTTGGGACACTGATGAGTCCCAATTGCAGCTCCAGTGCTCAAAGTGGCACCTCAAATAGACAACATCAAGGAGGTATGAAGACATATATAATTTTGGACGTTGCTCGAGGGGTGGGCTTTGGGCGGCGACTATGTTGGTCCTCAAGGATGATGACAAGATGCTTGCCCAATTAAAAATAATTCCCTGAGTGGCGACAACATACATGAGTGGGACCCATGTGCCATAAAACACATCACAGTTTGCCTTGCCATATAACTGACTTATCATTGCAGCGATTAACTGATATACTCTATGTAGCCCTTCTGTCTTGTAGGCCTAGTCTGTCCTGACTTGAAATTTCGTAGGTTCTTGCCACCAATCCCTCAAGATGTCTTTCGTCGGGATAGTGAATCTCGTGAGCCACTTGGTGTTAAAAATAGGCTACTTCTCAGGCAATTTGTAGTAGGAACTGATGTTTGTCGAAGCAATGGTGGCTATAGGTGCTTGACCATGACCCCTAATCATCCAGTCATTTGTGCTTGTACACTACAAGACCCATTCGATGATCTCAGCGCATGGGAATAGTGGTGGATGAGCCACTACTTTATGTAATCTTGACCTTTTGACGTTGATATATACTTGGAAGTCCCCCTGTGTTTCTGGGATATCCCTCTTAGCAAATTCCTCATAGATCTCATACCAAGAGAGCCTGGTGGTTTTATTTATGTTGCAAGCCGTGTCTGTAAAGATAGGTGGTTGTTCATCTAGATCGGCTTCCCATGCCCCGCTTCCTGAGGTGCCTTGAGTTGTTTTAGTAGTCAGGTGACCCATCTCGTCTTCAAAATAAGAAATGGATATGCACTCGATCTCAAAGTCACCTAGCATGTCAAAAACGCAATCCCACGATGAGAGAGAGGGCATGACAATAAATTAAAACACAATAAAAGGAAAACTTAGCCAGTGAAAGGAGGGTCGTGGGGATGAGTGAGTCACAAGGTCTCCAATGTTAAGAATGCGACTATGAAACTAAGGTCAAGGGACGGTCACGATGTACAAAATTAGGTCACGGATCGCATAGTGGGTGGTGGTCGCAGGTCACAAACGGTAGGAGGTCGCGGGAAAGAGGAGTCGTGAAGTTGTGAAGTCGCGAGGGGAAGGGTATCGTGGCCTCGGGGCACGCGACTATGGCTCAAATTGGCTTAGAGAAGGGCCTGAACGACTTCAGGAGACTGGGGTCACTTTCAGAATGATGGAGCTTCGGGTTCTTGATCTAATGAGGGGATCAAATGCAAGGAAAACCTAAAACTCTGAGTGGAGGACCGAGGAATGGATAGGGTAACTTATGAAGCACAAATGGAAAGGAAAGCTAAGTCGAAAAGGTTAAACCCTAGGGTGGGAGGTAAGTCGGAGGTCAGGAGGTGTAGTTAGTGACATTTGGAAGAAAATAATCATTGGAGGAGGGAGGATTGTTACTTACCGGAGTCGGACGTGCGCGAAGTCGAGTCGGAGGGATTTTTGGCTTCTAGTGCAACCAACAGAGCCTTGCCAAATGCGACTAGGGTGCCCTCCTATTTATAAAATCATCGCATGTGCGGAGGTCGCGAGGGTCGAGAGTGCGGATATTGTGACCTTGCGAATCGTAGGTTGCGAAGCCGCATGAGTCATGAGGTCAGGTTGGAATGTGTGAATAGGTGGTGTGACCTTGCGGCCTTGCAAGTCGCAGAGTCACATAGTCGCGTAGTCGCATAAGTGACTGACGGTAATTAAGGCAACTTTGCGACTTTGCGACTTTACGACTCGAAAGGTCGCGGGGTCGCAGGATAGTTGAGCGGTTGGAGGCGTGACTATGCGACCTTGTGACTCGTGAGTCACCGTGGTCACAAGGGTTTCCGTGGTCATGAGTACAGGTGATAGTCACGTTCCGACTATGCGACCCAGTCTATCGAGGCATGAACTGGCGACTTGGTTTAACTTAGTCAAAACTTGGAATTTTCTTCAGGTTTACCGACACTGACGAACCTTCGGGCAGGACTTGGCGGGGGCGAAGCTTAGGCTTGACGTAGGGGCTCCAAAAATTTAATGGTTACCCAGATTTTTGGAGGTGTTGTCACAACAGCTACAACACAAGGTCAAAATCGCAACGAGGAGAAGGAATCCTTGAGAAGATTGATTTAGAGATTGGAAAGTGACGAGTCATTCATAAGTCAACCATGATAGGATCTGATGCAGGTGAAAACACTGAAACTAAGATGAGTGATGAATAGTTCCAGGCTTCCAACAAGCATTCTTGACTATGCAACAGATTTTGGGAGTACTGTACGAATACAAGAAGGCGAGAGATGCAACTTCTTATTCCTCAGACATCAAAGAAGGACAAAGGTAAAGGAAAGGTTGATAAACCACCTTCACCTCCATCATCTCCACATCTCCTTCTTCTTCTTCTTCTTCCAATGCATAATCTGAAACGGAAAAGAAACCTAAGAAAACATCTCTTTTGAAACTTGATGTAAAATTTTAATTACCTATTTATGATGGTGAAATGAATCCTGAAAAGTTAGATAACTAGATTAAGCAGTTAGAAGTGTATTGTCACATTCAAAAGATTTCTAATGATAAAACAAAAATTCAGTTATCTAAACTTAGAATGGGGGGAAAAACTTTAATCTGGGGGAAAGTAAAACTCAAGTAGATGTAAAGCGAAAAGGAAAAGTCATCTCTTCATGGTCCAAGTTTTTAAAAGCTCTTAAGAAACAATTCTATCCTTTAGGATACATGCAGCAAGTTCAGAAAGAAAGCATTGGCACTTGGTATTTCACTGGATACACATGAAACTTTATTAAAATACATTGGTCGTTTTCATTCATATTTGCAGCATACATTATTGAAGTTTAATCCTGATGATTTTGATAAAGTTTCTGTTCAAGCCATACATATTGAATCAGGTGGTAGACCATTCAAGTTTTCATCGCAGTCGTCCAAAGAGCTGGAAATCAAAGATTCCAATGACAGTAAGGGGAAGAACAATTCAAAGAGAAAGAAATCAGTGATAGTTGAGAAGGAAATACCTACTTGTTCTCATTTCCAGAGAATATTTCATCATGAATCGAAGTGTTGAAAACTTCATCCAAAACTTAAGCCCAAAAAGTTCCTTAAGGAGAAGGATGAAAAGAAGGCAATTGCAGCAGTCCAACAAGATCTAGGTTTAGATTCAGGTGATTAAAGGAGGATAATTGCTATGGTTACGACAGGTAAAACTTTTGACACTGGTTCAAGTTCGAATACTATTGCATCTTCATCAAACAAAATACTTCAAATGAGGATAAAAGTGTTGAATTCTTTAACATAAGGATAACTTCTAAGCATACAAAGATAAATACAATGTTTGACAGTGGATCACAGGCGAATTTAATATCTGAATATTTAGTTAAGAGTTTGGGTTTGGAAAAAAGGAATCATCCAAGACCTTACCCATTAGGATGGCTAAATAAATCAACTCAGATAAAAGTCACAAAATAGTGCCGATTAAGATTTGCCATTACAACTAATTACATTGATGAAGTGGAATTAGACATGGTTCCAATAGAAATTTGTGGAGTTGTCTTAGAAAGTCCTTATCTTTATGATCGTGATGCAATATTTTAAAGGAGAGAGCATAAATATCACCTTAAGAAAGATGGGGCTGAATTTGTTATCAGGGCACATCAAAGTAAAAATCATTTGAATATTGTTGCTAATCATATGAAGCGATTAATAAGTTCAAATAAAATATTTGTAATCATGTGTGTAAAGGAACAACATAACAATCAACATGATGCTTGTTTAAGTTATGGGACTCAGAATAAAGATAGTTTGATCAAAGAGATAGAAACTATTCCAGTTCTATGTAAAACCAAACATCTTACTCATAAGCAGGGAATACAACATGAATTACAGTTTGTGCCTAAATTTCCTCTTCCTAATGTCAGAATGAATCAATTCAGTCCAAGTTTGGAAATTAACAGTTATAGGGATACAGGTCAGTATTGGGGAAATTCAGTGTTAAATTTCTCTTATATTGTGTCACCACTTCATGTTTCGAACATTTTGGAAACCTCTTTTCAAGTGGAGAGGAAACCTATTTGTTTTCATATCAAAGCCTTTTCTCAAGCAGTGTCAAAGTATCTAAGGGAAACTTATGCATCAGGGTAAGTGCTAATCAATTGAAACATCATTTAATGAATAAGGGAAAAGTGATTCAAACAAATCAACAACTAATTCAATACTTTCAAAGACAAACTAAGTTGCAACAATTTTCACCTTACAGTTTTATGGGTTTATGGAAACAAGTTCACTTAGTAATTAGGAAGCAGGAAAGTATGTCAAGTCAAGTAGCTGGTTTGATGTCAAGAATATCTTTTATTGTCTCTATTATTCCGCAAAATAGATTGTTAATACATGTCAATGGTATTGAACAATATCCAGTAGAGACTGTTTTCAAAGATGATTATGAATCACTAACTCATGGTATTTCATGGAAGGAATTCAATTGCCATGTTCACAACAGGTTGTTTGACCATCGTCGCAAGTTTTTCATACTGCATATGGATGGAACAAGTCACCGAATCAAAATGTGCCATGGTCAGCATCATCAGGGTCATCACTTGCAGGTGATTGATTGAATGTATTGGTACATCATCAGGTCAAGGTGGAAAGTGAGGGAGATCTACCCTCATCGACTATCTGTTTAGTCAAAATTTTGTGGTCCAAAAGCTTTCAACTGGAGAGGATTGATCCAGGAGGATCTCGTCGGATAAGTTGCACAAGTTCATCGTCAGTGTCGTCGTCAACATTCAGTTCAGTGTCATCAATTTCGACAGTGTTGTTTATGGTTCAGGTTGTTAATATGGTTTAGCACCTGGTTGTCGACATGAGTTTGTCGTCAATTCCACCAGGATATGATTTTCGAAGTGGGTTGGTCATTCGCCTTTGCAGAGTTTTGTGTCGACATATGATTGTCATCTGCCTTTGCAAGATTTGGTGTCGATGTGGGTTTGTCGTCGAGTAAGGTTTGGTTGTCTGATCCGGATTTAAACAGGAACGCAACAAATTACAAAGATAACCATAAAAATAGAGATGCAGCGGAAATAATACTTCATTTCATTAATGTAAAATACTGAAATATGCTTACAAACAACAATGGAAATAAACTAGCTAGGGCGATGGTAGCTTATCTCCGAGAAGAGATGTGGCGGATACATGCCTCTGAACTGTATTACAATGAGGCTCGAAGGCTTATTTATTGTTGAGCAATAATGGAAAACCCTAAACATCCAAAAAAACCTAACCCTAGAAGATGAAACTCCAAACTGTGGGCCCCATTTGGGTAAATTGGTACATCAACTTCCCGGGGTTGTAACTTTGGCATACGATCTTCATTTGACGTGCACAATATCTCGTTAGAAAGATATATCCAGGAAATACAACTTTGAGAAGAGAAACATTGGTCCACGAATCCATGTTGCTCCCAATTTTCCCAAAAAACGTCTTTTACGGCCTCAAAACGGCTCCGAAAGTTCAAGACCCGAAAAACTGCTAAAAATAGTAAACTGTGCTACAATTAAGAAAATTGAAAAGTTGATAGAAACAATGGTGGGGGTCCAAGTGGACTTGGTAGGTGGCCACCAATATCCACCTGGATCATTCCTCCCCCCTTAGGAAGCAATGGTCCCTGGTGAGCCACTTGCCCTCGTGAAGGAGTTGGCCTGGTTTGACAACTCGATACAGTTGGATATTTTGTTGGCGAGTGTACTTGATCTGTTTGTCCATGATCTGATCAATTGCAGCTTGTTCCATGCAATCTGTATTTAACTCTGTGGGTGTGAGTTGTTCTGCAATGTCAGATGTGTCTATTAATGGTGGAAAGTATAGCCGAAGGCGGTCCACATTGAACACTGGGTGCAGGCCAAAGAATGGGGGAATGTTGAGCTCAAATGCATTGTCTCTCACAACCTTGGTAATGGTGTAAGGACCATATCGAAGTGGTATGAGTTTCCGATAGGCTCCGGTAAGGCGTTCCTTTTGAAAATGCAACCAGACTTTGTCGCCCACCTAAAACTTGTGTGGCACCCGATGTTAATCATGTCGCTGCTTGTACTTGGCATTTGATTTCTCCATAATGTTATGGACCTACTGGAAAATATGTTGGATGTGCTCAATGAAGCTATTTGCCTTATCTGTTTTGGACCGGACATGAGCTGAATCTGCGTGAGTAGCTGCAAATGGCATGGCCACATCAATGGGACATAGTGGCTGGAATCCCAAGCCCACCTGAAAAGGGCTATGGCCAGTCGAGTTGTGGAGAGCCCAATTGTAGCTGTGTTGAACATAGGGGAGGCTCTCATCCCATGTGCGTGGATGATTTGAGTTCTACATGCATAGAATGTGTACGATCATCCTATTGACAACCTCTGTCTAGCCATCAGTTTGAGGATGAAAGGCTGTGGACTTAGTGAGTTTGGTGTCCAACATTGACTCGAGACTGGACCAAAATGTACTGAGGAACCTGCTATCCCGACCTGAGATGATAGACTGTGGGATCCCAAAGTGTACCTAGACTCGTTCAAAGAAGAGTTTAGCAGTGGCTTATGCTATGATATTCTTCTTGCAGGCCGCCATAATGGCCATCTTCGAGAATATGTCGACGACCACAAAAACACAGTTGTTTCCACGCTTAGTGGAAGGAAGGCCTGACATGTAATCCATGGACATGGATTCCCAAGGTCAACTAGGGGTAGGCAACGAGGTATAAAGGCCTTTCTTCTTGATCGTCGGTTTGGCAATGGCACAGGCAGTGCATGATCTGATGTACTTCCCGACATCGTGTCGAAGATTCGGCCAATAGAAATACTTCTACAGTACTGCCACCATTTTCTCGACCCCGAAATGCCCAACAACCCAACTGTAGTGTGCTTCCCAAATCATCTTGGCATGCTCGCTTGAAGGAACACAAAGGTGACCCAGGTGGCATAACAGGGCATCCTGGAGGTGAAAATTTGGAACATGTTGACCCTCCAAGAGTGTCTGGTATGTGTGGCTGAATTCTGGGTCGCTTTTGTAGAGAAGTGGCCAATTAGAAGTCTCGTGCCCACAAGAGTTGAGC
This sequence comes from Pinus tabuliformis, assembly GCA_031772625.1. Lineage (NCBI taxonomy): Eukaryota > Viridiplantae > Streptophyta > Pinopsida > Pinales > Pinaceae > Pinus > Pinus tabuliformis. Next base: position 542,442,090 of record CM062820.1, on the reverse strand, counting down.
ACAGTGGTTAACACCATGATCGGTGGTCGACTGAGGCAATCTACAACATTATTGGTGTTGCCCTTCTTATACTTGATATTCAAATGGAATTGTTGCAGGTATGTGGACCACTTTTGATGGCGATCATTTTGCAATTTCCCTTGGGTCTATATGAACTGCAGGGGTCGGTGGTCTATGTGGATGACCGTTTCCTTCCCTAATGTAATGCTTCCATTGTCAGCAGGCTTGCACAATGGAATACATCTCTTTGACATAAGTGGGATACTTCTGGACTGTGTCTAAAAGTGCCTCACTGTGATATGCCATTGGATGCCCGTGTTGAGTAAGGACTGCCCCAATAGCATAGTCAGAGGCATCTGTCTCGACCTCAAATGGTTGTTGCAAGTCTGGTAATGCAAGCATTGGTGCCATGCAGAGGCGATCTTTCAACTCTATGAATGCCTTTTGTTGAGATTCAGACCAAAATAATTTTTCTTTTGCTCCTCCCTTGGTGACTTGACTCAAGGGCCAAGTGATATGAGAAAATCCCAACACGAACCTGTGGTAGAAGTTGGCAAGACCTAGAAAGCTGCGGAGCTCTGTCAGAGTGGTTGGAGATGGCCAATCCCAAATGACTTGGATCTTGGCTGGATCCACATGCACCCCCTGTTCATCAATAATGTATCCCAGATACTGAACCTGAGTCATGCCAAAAGTGCATTTCTCCAAATTGGCACATAACTTGTGTTGCCACAGTGTTTGGAGAACCTGTCGGATGTGGTGGAGGTGCTCTTCCCAACTCTGATTGAAGATCAGGATGTCAGCCAAGTATACCGCTACAAATGAGTCGGTTAATGGCCACAAGATGTCATCCATTAGCCTCATGACGGTTGCAGGAGCATTCATCAATCCGAAGGGCATAACCAACCATTCGAAAAGGCCCTCCTTGGCTTTAACGGCAGTCTTCCACACATCAGAGGGTTTGATTGGTACCTGGTGATATCCTATGGCCATCAAAGAGCAGGTAATTTCTAAGCGATTGAAGTACAAAAAGGAGTGGCGGGATCGACCAAAGGAGAGGGGGAGTAAACTAAACCTACAAGTTAGTTTCTTTTCATGCTTCTCTTATCTATTAATTATAGAAAAGGCAACGAATTACTTTGTCTGTTGTTTCTAGGCTAGCTACTAAGTCTAGAGGGTTAGGCGTTTGTAGAAACACTAAATTTGCCCAAAACAAATTGGCGACCATACTGGGGAACGTTTACCCTTGTAGTAGCTTATCTGTATTCTTGAAGCATTTTGACATATTGTACTTCCTGTCATTTATTGAATTCAAGTCTAAATTGACTGAAAATTGAATCAAAGTTAAGCATAAAATTGCCTTGTTGTAATCAACGCACCTCTATGCCTGACACAGTGCATTATAGTGCACTTCCCCCATAGACTCCATGCGATTCAACGCACTGTCTCGAACTGTTGCCTGCACTGATCCCTTTAGGGTTAGTTTTCCCATCTAGGAGTTGAAAATTTTGTCAATTTTCATCATTTTGAATTGCTTGTTGGATGTAAATGATGTCTTGTCTTTGAAAACAGTGTTTTCATCTCCTTATTCAGCCAGCCCTACTTTGATTGGATTGATTATTGTTTCTTTAATGTTTTCTTTGTCATTATCAGTCTATAGTCAAAGTTAGTTTTTAGTTGATTGATCTTTGTCGAAAGAAAGTGTCGTAAAATCGTCTTTTCTTTCGAAAGTTGAATTGTCGTAAAGTCTTCATTCATGAAAGATCGATTGATTTATATGTGAATTTGATTTGTATTTTCATTTAAAGTGTCGAAATTCTTCATTTATTTAAAATTGAAAGTGGCATGCAGTCTTCGTTTCCCTTTAAAAGAAATTGTCACAAATCATCATTTTTTATGAAAATAGTTCTGAATTGTTTGTGCATTAGTTTTTCTTATTGCATCATTCACATTAAGATAAACTAAAAAGAAATACATCCAATTTGCATTTTAAAGTTTGAGTTTGTGAATGCTTGAAAGGAATGGTTTAGGGAATTGTATTAGTTTGTGCTCTTTGTTGCTTGTTCAAAAAGTACTTGTATGCTCTATCTCTCATAGCTAGGATTTTCATTAACGGAAGGAGTGCTTCTCATTCTAGTTGTATTTTTAGGAATTTCGGAAAACATCTCGTGGTGAACCTTCAAAGGCAAATTTTAAGCAAGATCAACCTAAAATTTACATAAATTAATCTAATAATGCATTGGAACTTAACGAAAAACATCTAGAGGTCTAGGCTAGAGACGTGTTCCGGCGTCTTTAAACCTAGTGGCTGTCATTTTCACTGAGGTTGGGTGATTCCTCCTCTCTGATTCAATAAGTGCTAGTATAGACTTGTGCTCCCTGTACCATCAAGTATATGGTGGGAGACCCCAATAGGTTGAAAATCCTTTATCCCTAGGAAGCCGAGTCTGCCACCTTATTGATCGCAATGCACTGAACACAGCATTCGGGAAGATTGACTGTCATACGTAAAGTCCTTGGTCATTTATCTTTCATTTATCACCAAGGTGTATATTGCAGTTTTGAGGTTTATATGGTAAACCCTCTTGTTTAGAATCTCTAGAGCAGTCAATTTCATTCCTTTTTTTATTCTTTAAAAGAAAAGGATCATCTAAGCACTTGTCCTTTCAGGCTCATTAAACATCGAAAGTGACTAGAGTCATCTTTTGTTTTTTCTCGACTCTTTAAAAATGAAAAAGCAAAGTTGTGTTCCAGTGTCATAAAAATTAATTGACCGCGGATAACATCCTCCAGGCTAGTTCCTTAGTTGATCTTAGGTTGAAGCATATGGCGACAAATCCGGAGTCCACCAATCAAGGAATTGCCTTTGATGGGAATCTTAGTCCTTTTCCTCCTTTCGGAAATATTGGTGCTCCTTATATGGCTACATTGTCCCTTCCGGGATTTACCATTAGCTTGCCAATATGGTTGTTTTCAACCTCTTTGGTTCAAAATGTCGTGATTTCTCCACAATCGAGTACACCTCCAACTGCACAAAATCGGCCTCTAGTTGATCCTAAAGTTGACCCTTTTCCTTCTTCTTCGGTTGTTTCTTCCTCGCCTTCTTCCTCTTCACCTGGAAAAAGTATTGGTACTAGTAACCAGGTGGCTAAGAAGAAGAAGAAAGGGAAGAAGAAGAAGAAGAAGCAAGTTTAGCAGAGGGGAAACCAAGTAACCATTGCTTTAAATGCAACATCAGATGAGAAACCATCCATAAAGCCTCACAAAGTTTGATATCCATGCAAACTTTGTGCGAGAGATCATCTTCTTCAAAATTGTCCTGATATTCCTTAGATATTAGAAGAATGGTCTTCCCGTTCACATCATCCTGTGTCATCAACTTCTAAAGATCATGTTGGAGGCACACCATCAACTAGTGGTAGTAAAGATCATGGAAAGAAGGGAACGATTAAGTTTCCATGTAGGTTATGTGAAGGGAATCATCCCATTCACCTTTGTCCCTATCTAGATGAAGCCAAAAGAGTGTTGGATAACTGTCCTGCTTCACCGCAACGACTTCCATTTGGTTACAAGAAACTATCCCTTAATCCTTCATTAGTTGATGAATTGATTGACCAAAATCAACTTTCCGTCAAACTCACTCTCTCTGAAAGTGAATCCTATGAGTCTATACTTGACCCAAATCAACAGGTCGAGGTAACAGTTGACCCGATTTCACCTTCAATAAATCGTACCTTTTCCGAAGAGAGTGAACACGATACCACTCAGGTTCTTTTTGTTTCTTCAAATCCAAATGAGCTTGGGGGAAATCCACCTGTTCCATCAACATAGGAGGAAAGTCCTCCCGTTCTCATAACTCAAGGGGTTAATTCTCTCGTTTCTATGGTACCCCCTCCAAGTAGTCTAGTCACTTCCTTTGATTGGAACCGACTGGCAGGATTCCGTCTTCCTTCTTATGTGCCTTTCCAGATCATAGTACAATTTTGTAATGTGATTGTACTAGATGAAGGTGCATCAGTGAGTATCCTTTCCTCAACTACTTGGCAAGTGCTTGGTTCGCCACCGCTTGTGTTAGTTACATAGAATCTATTGGGTTTTAACAGAAGAACTAGTCAACCATTAGGAATCCTCCCTCAGTTACCTATTACTTTGGGAGGAAAAATCGTTTCTCTGAACGTGATGGTAGTCTCAGGCCCTTTAGATTACAATTTACTCTTGGGCGTGACTATGCTTATGACATGGGAGCTACTGTTTCAACACTCTTTCGAATGATTTGTTTCCCGCATGAAGGCAGAATTGTCACCATTGACCAACTTTCATTTCCCAGTCCAAATATAGCTCCTAATCAACCATCTTCCCTAAGTGGTCCTTTTGTACCAATGGTATCATCCCCGCCGCAGGTTAATTATGTGGCAACCTGTTCCATACCTACATCAACTGACGATCAATTCAATGATGTTGTACAACATGTACTAGGGGCATTGGAACCAGATCTCTCCTTCATGACCTCTTATGAGTTGTGATCAGGCCTCCGAGGAAACGTCGTTGTCTTGTGTCAACCTCATTAAAAAATGAAACAAGGGGTCCGAGGAAAGTTCTTTGTCTTGTGTCAACCTCGTTAAAAAATGAAACAAGGTCTCTGAGGATAGTTCACTGTCTTGTGTTAACCTCGTTAAAAAATGAAACAAGGGTCTCCGAGGATAGTTCGTTGTCTTGTGTCAACCTCGTTAAAAAATGACACAATGGTCTTCAAGGATAGTTCCTTGTCTTGTGTCAACCTCATTAAAAAATGAAACCAAGGGAATGAGGATAGTTCTTGGTCTTGTGTCGACCTCATTAAAAAATGAAACAAGGAATACGAGGATGGTTCCTGGTCTTGTGTCGACCTCGTTAAAAAATGAAACCAAGGAAACAAGGATAGTTCGTTGCCTTGTGTCAACCTCGTTAAAAAATGAAACAAGGATCTTCGAGGATAGTTATTTTACTGTGTCAACCTCATTTAAAAATGAAATAGCCCCTGAGGATAGTTCTTTTACTGTGTCAACCTCGTTAAAAAATGAAACAGGTCCATGAGGATAGTTCCTGGTCTTGTGTCAACCTCGTTAAAAAATGAAACAGGTCCATGAGGATAGTTACTAGTCTTGTGTCAACCTCGTTAAAAAATGAAATAAGGAATTTGAGCAGAATTCCTTGTCTTGTGTCAAGCTCATTAAAATATGAAACAAGGTCCCAAGTTCCAAGTCAAGTCTTTGAGTAGATCTCGTAAAATCCAAGTCGAGTCGTTCACTTGATCTCGTAAAAGAACCTTCATTCCATCCACTTGATAGCCATGAGTAGTCTACTTAGGTGAATGTAATGAAGCTTAAGGGGCATGCACCTAGTGGTAAAGTTAAGTTTCGCTGTAGGTTATGTGAAGGGAATCACCCCATTCACCTTTGTCCCTATCTGGACGAAGCTAAAAGGTGTTGGATAACCATCCTGCTTCACCACAGCGACTTCCGTCTGGTTACCGGAGACTCTCCCTTTCGTTATGCAGGGGGCATGTAAACCAATCTCAAGCATAGTTCTTCGTTTCAAGCTTGTGTAAAAATGAAACTAAATCCAAGCATAGTTTTTCATTTTAAGTTTGTGTAAACATGAAACCGAATCCAAGCATAGCTCCCTATGGTTCAAGATTGTGTAAAAATGAACCCATTTCCATTTTTTAACCCTTGTGATTTCCATTCTATCAGATGAGCCTTGGTTGTTTTCATCCCATTGCCACCATTCCTTTGGTCGATCATACACTTTCACTTGGTTGTTTTACCCTTTTTGAGGAACAGTTGCAATGAGTGGTCTTATTAGCCAGCCTTTTCACATAAATAAACATGTTTTGGGAAAGTTCCAACATCACCAAAACCAGTGGCTACCCTAGACACCACTCGTTCCTCAAAATGGAGTCCTCTTTAAGCTCTTTTCAGACTCTCTAAACATGAAAAGATTTTCGAGCGCTTGTCCTTTCCAGCTCGTTAACGGATTGGAAATAATATCTCTCTTGTATTATTTTACACTTTCTCGGACATGAGAGATTATTTTACCTTCTCGGACAAGATCGAGTTTCACCTTCTCTAGACTCGTTAAAACATCAAATAGCGATAGATTCACCCAAAAGGTGGAATTATACAACAATCATATGTTATCCTCTTCAAGCTTGATAAAAATAAAGAGGTACTGGTCAGAAATGACTAGGGAAAAACGGAAAAGCCGAGAAAACTTTATGGTAGAAGGTCGCTCTTGAACATGACACTTTCACCTCATCACCGTGACTATGTGGGATGGGTCATTCAACTTGATGGTTATCACACCATTGATCTATCATACCATCCAACACTTTGTTTTGGGTCAATGCTACCAATTCACTTCAGTGTCGCCGATATGTTCAAGAGAAGTCATTCAGTTCAAAACTTCATCCTTTACAATACTGTAAACCTTCATTTTCATGCTCGCCATTCCTGAACCTTGTGTCGTCAGTTGATGTTTCATCTCCAAAATCATCTACCTCATTTCGTGTCATTGATGTGGGATATATCAAGGCCCTCCTGTGATGAGTCACTTCTTGTCGACATCAGCACATATCCAAGAAGTTGACTTAGAAACACCCCTTCAGTACTGTGAGGCTTGCATACATCAATGGCAGGTTTCTCGCTTCCGGTGATAGGTTGATATCACTAGCCTTCGACCAAAAGACTTCGTATGGTGTTCGACATCAAATTATTTATTCACACCATGCGAAATGTACTGTAGTGCCTTGAGGGTCATTATCATTATTGGTGATTCCTCTCGCGTCTATTAACAACTTACATCATTGGCTGGTAATCAAATGATGTCTCTCCATGTTCGACTTTAAATCATCTATTCACATGGTTAGACTTGTACTTGAGCGAAATATTGGATGAGATTGAAGACCCTGAATCTAGTTTCATCCATTTGGGCTGTGATATATATTTTCAGGAGTACTATATCAAATGTACAATGGCCTTACATTCATGGTCATCCATTCATGGGTCTATATCTGTAGATGACTATATTTGTACATGTAATGAAAGTTTATAAGTTGAGCATGGGGATGCCTTCCCTCAGCTAGTTCATGAGAAAAAATAAAATTATCATGATATTTGTATTGTAATTGATGGAGGTCTCCTTCCACTTCGAAACCTTCTCTCCAAATGGTAAAGCATTTCACCCGACATGTTTATTTTCGACTTCATGCTTTAGGGGGCAACTGTTACAGGTCAATTTGGGCACATCAATCCCGACTTCTAGATCCATATTATTAGGGTCCATCAAGCCCTAATTTAGTTGTTTTCATTCCCTAATGAGGTCAACCTACATCATTCTTTCCTCCCAAGAGTTTCCATGACACCATTCATCCAAAAAGTGTCCCTAAGGAGATTAGCGCAAGTAGCCTTCTATCAGACTACATTGAAATGTAGAAACTGCACTGACTGGGTGCACTGCAGCGCACTTAGCCTTTGTTTCACCTGCGCTAAGCGAGATTCATCGAATTTTTTAAATGAATCCATTGGATTCCTCATCCAATGAATACTTCTGGAAGTTTCCAGGTTAGTTGAGCTCACATTTGGACGAAGAAGAGGATGAATGAACCTAATCCACTATCCCTTCCTCCATGGAACCACTTCCCAATTTTGGTAGAACATTCATGAGGGCCATTAATGGCTTAACCTCCTCCATTTAGCTATAAATTGATCAAACATTCAAAGGCTAGTCTAGGTTGGAATTTCTTGAGCTAAGGAGATGCTATTTGAATGAGATTAGTGAGAGTATTGTAATGATGTTGAAGCGTTGCTTCATGAGGAGAGAAGGGTTTGATTGGAAGGAAGACACTGAATCGAGCATGAACATTCATGGGTTGTAATCTTTCCTCTTATCAATAAAGAATTCAAAGCTTTTTCCATTCATGTGTTTATATGTATATCGTATTCTAGATTCTATGATATGTTTAATTAACAGATCTTCATTGTATGCTTTGATTGGTTTCTGTCTCGGCTTGTGCACAGGTACTTTCTAAGTGATTTAAGTATAGAAAGGAGTGGCGGGATCGATCAAAGGAGAGGGGGAGTAAACTAAACCTACAGGTTGGTTTCTTTTCCTACTTCTCTTGTATGTTAATTATAGAAAAGGCAACAAATTACATTGTTTGTTGTTTCTAGGCTAGCTACTAAGTATAGAGCGTTAGGTGTTTGTAGAAACACTAAATTTTCCCAAAACAAGTACACCTAGTCTCATCATTTGCTTGTGTCATACATATCCAATGAGATTCATGTCATCATTCTTTTCACTATCATGGGAGTTAGTGAAATTATGGAATAAAGTGTTAAAGTGCAACTGTTCACATTGAGATCCTACTTTCCACTTCAAGTAAGATTGCTGCAAGTAATTTTCAGTTACAAGTTACTCTAATCAAGTACGTTTGATGTCACCTATCAAATCAAGTCTCAAAACACATCCAAATACATCCTAAATCGTCCCCTAAGATTTTCTCATGCACATTCCCCTCATTTCCTTTACTTTCCCAGAAACCCTACCCTATTGCTACACTTTTGACACTTTCCTAGGCTAGGATTGTTTTTTCCACTTTTGCACCCTTTCCCCTCACCCATTCCTTAACATCCACCCCTAACCCCCATAATTTTCCCAAGAATTTAGAGACCCTAAAACCCCTTCATCTCCCTCAATTTCAGATACTCCCAAATCCCCTGTTTTTCCCTACACCAAACCCTAATTTCCCTTCCCATTGAGTTAGGGTTTTCTATGGATTATGAGACTACTAAGCATAGGAAGCATAAAGGAGGCCAAGGAAAAGAGGTCTCAAGAGGCAGAAAGAGAAAAAGAGTGAGCCATCTCCTCCACTAGGTCAAAGGGACATTGCAAATCATTTGTTGCACATAGGGATATTTTTGCTTCAAAATATGTTTATGACCAGATGGAGATGAATTTTACAAAAGTGAAAGAGGTTTTGTCAATGATAGGCCAAGGAACAAAAACCTCCTTTAGTTTATGAATAGGTATTATGATTTGGGAGAAATTCCTAAAATACAATTACTATAGGAGAGTTGCTGCACTTCTGGAGTAGTCTTGGGAGATTGAATTTTTAGGTGTCTTAGAGTAGGTGTTTGCAGTGCTTGATGACTCTATTGTGTTGCAGACATCCTTAGTTTTCCAACCATAAAACTTGCAACCCAAAACGCCTCTAGGAAGGCCTCCAAATCGCTCTCCAAAGTTTTCATTGCACTTTTGTTGTGAGCATGCTCTGCTTTTGCAATTTTTAGTGATAAACTTCAAACTTGGATTTTGAACAAATGGGAAAGTATTTTTGAAAACTGGAGGATGTTTTTGTTCATAACATACCAAAGAACAAAACGTATCTCATTTTTGTAAAAAATGTTATGATTAGAGATATATGGCTCCATATTTAAGCCCTATTTTTGTAGAAAACCCATAATTTTTGGCAATTTTTGAAACAATCATTGGGTCAAAAACGCAGTGTGGCCGACGCTGCGCTTTTGATGGGGAGCTCCAAATGACATTTGGTTTGCATATTTAGATTCCTCATCACTTGTACATCACTTATAGCCTTTGGGAGAAAAATTTCAACAAGTTCTGGTAGGTGGAAAAGGCTAAAACCTACCTAAAAATCACCTCTGCCCTCATTTTGAAGAGCTCGCTGCGGTTTTGGGAGTAGCTCTGGGAGAATGAAGTTTTAGAGGGTTAGGGGAAACCTTTTTTAGTTCTTGAATATTCCATCATATAGAAGACATCCACAACTTTCCAATGAGCCATCAAGATACTGATTTGGACCTCGGGAAGGCCTCCAAAAATCAATTCTACCAATTTCATTGTGCTTTCTCCTAGCACGTTGCACTTTTGACTGAATTTGTTGTGCTTTTGCCTGAAACTACTGTTTCTCACTTTTATCAGCCAGATTCGAGTTTTTATGATGTATTTACTTTTCCTTGATGTAATTATGATGTAATGAAGGGTAAATAAGCATGTTATGTTGTTTTCATGTAAATTTAGGCCTTATTTATGAGGGCAGACAAGTCAAAGTTTAAATGGAGGATTTGTTTTAACCTTCGTAGACATTAGGGTTTTGTTTGAACACCTCATGTAATTAGTTCCTAAACTAAAGGATTCGACCCTGAGAGAGGGGAATATGATTTTTAGTATATATGTATCTATCTTTCAGTCATAGAACATGTTGGACATCAGTGAGTTGAACTCTTAGAGCTCGTACCTCATCACTTTTGCAGAAATTCAAAGGACAGTTGCAACTATTATTAATGAATTCTTATGTTATGAGTTTGTGATCATGTTTTCTCTCTGTTATAATTTTACTTCAATGATATTTCCATTCTCTTTCCATGCCTATGTTTTTCAGTGATTTTCCTTTAAGGTTATAAACAAAATTCTTAGTTTTAAGCTATGTTTTGTTAGGAATTTCATGTTTGTGTCACTTGTCTTCTGATAAATGAATTCATGCTTGTCATGCTCATTTTGATCTTTGATTTTTCATCCTACACTACATCGAAAAAACCCTAAAAGTATCACAAAGACACAACTACCCTACTCCTTTATATCTCTTGTAGCTGAACCATTTGATCTTTTGACCTAGTTCCCTGATTTTCCCTCCTGATCCAGCACAACCCTAAAACTTTCAAAATCCTACCTGAGCCTAACATATCTAGCCTAAAATCTATTCTTCTTCCAGTAAATTCATTGGCTGTGATCATAGACAGATCCCTCTCTGGTTGAACAGGGTAGTTGTTGAACCCTAAGTGGTTTGAGGTTACCTCCTTCGATCTCCCTTCTCAGCCTTGGGATATTGTGGAGGATAACACCCTAAACAAATTATCTAATATGTTTTCATTTCATATCTAAAAGATCTAATCCATCTCCATGCTCCCTAGTGCACACCTAATTCAGATCAATCATTCATAAATAATCCATCATATGCACCCTTAACACTTTGATCTCCATCTCCTTATATAGTATGAGACTTAGCCAATATTGTAGGCCAATCCCTTAGTAATGTTGATGGTAGTCTTTGACGGTGTCAAATATTCGTTGTCACGCTCATTATTATGGGCCAATACCATAGTAAAGACCCCGGGTATTCATAATACCATGGTGCGAGAATTGTATGCAACTCTTCTTCATCATACTTGTGTATGTACGCATCTTTTCTTCACAGGACACGTGTATATTTTCCTAGACTTCACCTTTATCATCCCTTTGTCTATGAACTAATATTCTTTTGTACATTCTCTTAGTCACACTGCATAACCATCATGTTGACATCTTTATCAAGTAAGTTGTCATCAAGGACAACACATTAGTCATAATATCAACAATCTCCCCCTTTGGACTTGATGGAAACCACTTTGGTGTTTGGTTACCATCACCTGTATATACCTTTGTAGATACTTGTAAACACATTTGCAGACATACCAACCTTCTCTCCAAGCATTCTTCTCCAAACACGAAGCTACTTCCGCCCATTTAAATCAAGGGCAAAGGGCTAACCAATGCTGAATAAAGGCTTATTTCTAACTTTGTAGAGAGGATCACTACAACTTTGATTTGCAGAAAATGAACACTGATGTAACCTGTCCTCCCACATCTACATAAGTAACCGGCCAAATGGGTTAAACATGTGACGAATATTTACTATGATATGATTCAACTCCCCATGTAATAGTTAAGGAAGTGGAACCAACATAACATAGACAACCTGACCTTTTACACATGCAACCGAACCCCTAGGAGCCATCCAACCCATCCAGGTGACCATCCCCTAAGACAAATTGACATTTTTATTCCTTAAAGCCTCACTCGCTCCCTTGACATGGGTATGCATGCGACTGGGACCCTCCAGTCACTCCCACAGTAAGGCATGCGTGCGTCTAGGAACTTTTCCAAGTTGTTCTGTGCCAGTGACTTCGAATTTTGTGCCACTTTTTCAGGGCCAAGACTCAGGCCACTGCCCATAACTCCATGAAACTTCGAGAGATGAAAAGTAACATCAAAACAATGATACAAATGAAAATGCTTGAACAAGGACTTAACTAGACCTCTACTGTCTGTGACAGACATTTCATCAAACATGTCACAAATATGCATTCTACGGGTTTAAACAACAAATCTGAGCATAGGGGTCTCATACTTATCTGAGATTCACTAAGAAGCATTGATGCCTCATCACAGTAACTACATTACCATCTATTAACCCATATATTCATTGTACTTTAAGTGATTAATCAAAACATGATGTGGCCCATACATTATTATTGTCATAAAACTCATTCATAACCAACATATAACCAACAGAAATATCAAGGATATAACAACCATATAAACCACATATAAACAAGTATATTTACCCATAAAATACCAAGGAGAAAGAGAGCTTTTATTGATGAATGCAAAAGCCAACCAGGTTCAGGATTTCCACATTCCACCCGCCCATAGATTGGCTGAACCAAGTCTCTCTTCAATCAATCACCCTCGTGCCATATTCCAAGCATGAATGTGGGTTCTCATAGAAAAAATCCATCAAAATCAAACCAAGGCTTCTAGAGGCCAAACCACCTCAACCCTCAACCAGTGATTGTACCTCATGGTCGGACATCACTATCCATCACGAGATTGGTCTCTACCCAAGTTGTCCATGGCTTCAGAGCATTTGTTACAACCAAGGCTCCAAGACTAGTTACTCAACCCACAATTGCTGCCGAGCTCTAGAGCATTTTTCCAACCAAGCCTCCAGGACTAATAATTCAACCCATCAAGGGCTCCAAATCGTTTTTCCAACCAAGGCTCTGGGACTAATAACTCAACCCAAGCTGTTACAGGGCTCCAAAGCGTTTGTCCAACCAAGGCTCCAGGAACTAATAACTCAACCCACAACCAAAGGAACATGAGAACCAACCAGAAAACAAGGGGAAAGACTCCCACAACACCATGGATATCCAGGAAATGGCAAGGCTAGGAAAAACCACTATCAATCCAGGAAATCCTCCATACCAGTGACAGGTCATGACCAAGAAACCACATGTATATTCCATGCATGTTAAAACTAGTAAGGAAATCATACATGCAACTCTGAATGCAAGAAAAACCCATTCTAGTTGCTGATGTCGGTGTTCTCTTACACTTTCCAGCTCTGTCTTTTCCTTCTTGCTCCAAATCCAAAATATGCCACACTCCTCCCAGAGTGCTCTAAGAAAAATCTAAGTGTTTAAGATTATGAGAGAGAGAGAGAATGGAACGAGAGCTCCAAAACTGAACTGATCAAAGGTCATGAATTGATCCTCAGAGGCCTTTTTAATAATGAGGTCTTTATTTTTTTCATTTTCCATCAATTTCCTCCTCACATGCAACCTGTGACTTTTCACCTTCATTTTCTCCTAATTTCCATTATTTTCATAAATAAATGCTAATAAATGTCACTTTGCCTTTCCAAAGCCTTAGTCATTGCCTTTGCCAATTTCCATAGCCATAATAAACCAAATGAACACCCACACTAGGATGTTTTGCCCAACATTCAGCTTGGAATATGTGTCCCGTGACCATGGTTATTATTTTTCCTTTATTAACTTTTATTACATGGATTTTTGACCAGGGTTGTTACAGACCCCTCACCCTTTAGCGAACACTATCCTCAGTGTTCAATGACACCTACAACCAACAAGACTGTTGAAAAAAAACACACTGCCCATGGAGCTTTATAACTTAGCTTGTTGCAATATTTACAATGATCAACATGCAGAGAAGCAAACCAACATGACAACATAACAACAGGACAACCATAATGACATGACACGCATACCGCTTATTGGAGCTTTATAACACAACTCGTGGTAGTATTTACATCAGTATGTACATAAACCAAAACATCGCACTAACACATTTACCAAAACATTCGTTCAACCAACTAATAGAGAATGACACATAGCCTGCATCTGATCTTCCATCTCCCATGTAGCTTCATCAGGCCCAAATTGCTTCCACTACACTTTAACCTGCTCGATTGCTCGGTTCCGAAGCATGAACATCTTTCTCTGCAATATATATTGAGGTTCTGGCTGGAATTCTCCTTCTGTCTCCACCTGTAATACAGACTAGTCAACCACATGATCAACATCTTTAACATACTTTTTAAGCAATGATACATGGAAAACATCATGGACTTTCATTGTCCGAGACAGTGCAAGTCAATAGGATACTGGTACAATCCTTTCAAGAATCTTAAAAGGTCCACAAAATTGAGGTGCCATCTTGGCACATGATCAAATCCGCAAGGAGCTCTTCTTGGGCTTGATGCGCAAGTACACATGTTCCCCAACCTGAAACTCCTTAAACAACTCGTTCTGATCTCCATAGCTTTTTTTCATGTCTTATGCTACCTTTAGATTCTTCTTGATTCCCTGCATGTCTTGTTCCATTTTTGCTAACATGTCCGGTCCAATCAATACCCTATTCACTAGGTCACTCCAACTGATGGGAGTATTACAATTTTTTCCATACAATGCCTCAAACAAACTCATCCTCAATGACTGCTGGTAACCATTATTGTAAGTGAACTCAACCAATGGAAGATACTCTTCCCACTTCCATTGTCAATGCATCACATACATCCTCAACATATCCTCCAATATCCTATTGAACTTCTCTCTCTGTCCATCTACCTGTGGATGATAAGTTGTGCTGAAGGTCAACTCTGTACCTAAACCTGCGAGCAACTCCTTCCAAAACTTGGAAGTGAACTTTGCATCCCTATATGACACAATTTTCTTCAGAACACCATGCAATCTGACCACATCCCTAATTAACAACTGCGCCACATCACTAGTTGAATATGTAGATTTCACTAGAATGAAGTGTGCTACCTTTGTCAGCTTGTCCACCATAACCATGATGGAATCATGTTGTCTAGATGTTCTCGGCAAACCTGTAATGAATTCCATGCAAATGACCTCCCATTTCCACTCTGGAATCAAGATTGGTTGTAGTAACCCACCTAGATGCTTACACTATGCCTTTACCTATTGACAATCCAAACATCTCGCCATGAACTTTGTCACTTCTTTCTTCAAGTTCTGCCAGTAGTAGAACTTCTTCACCATTGTCAATGTCTTTTGATATCCCAGGTGACCTGAATACAGAGTCACATGAAACTCTCTCAAGATGAGCTTCTTGAGCTCATTGTCATCCGACACATATATCATGTCCCCAAATCTGATCAAGCCATCTGTCATGAGACGATAGTCCACATCTTGTGCACCTGTACCTATACTTGTAACTGTACTCTGTTGTAACCATGCCCGAGCTCCATGTACCTATCATCCTACCGACCTGCCTGTAAGATTTGAGCCTATAAATCTGTCCCATAAGAACTCATAGTTCTTATGTGGTTCACTTGTATCCACATGCTAAGAGCATATGCATCCTTGTTCTCCTTACCTTTAATGTACCTGATCTCAAATTCAAACTCGCTAATCATGGTCAACCATCTAGCTTGCCTCACATTCAAATTCGGTTGGTCAAATAGGTACCTCAATCCATTGTGATCGCTCATCAGTATGAACACCCTGCCAAGAAGATAGTTCCTCCACATCTTTAATGCATGGATGATCGTTTCCAACTCAACATCATGTATCAGATAATTATGCGCGTACTCATTCAATTTCTGCGACTTATTGCATACTACATGTCCCTCCTGCATAAGAACTCCACCTAGTCCTCTTTTGCAAGCATATATGTATACCACAAATTCTTTATCCAAATCTGCAATCTTTAGCACTAGATCACTTGTCAACAACTGTTTCAACTGCTCAAAACTTGTTGCACATTCTTCTGTCCATTTAAACTTCTTACATTTCCTTTGCAATGATGTGATGGGATATGCAATCTGTGAGAAGTTCTTGATGAACCTCCTGTAATAACCTGCTAACCCCATAAATGATCTTACCTCATCCACGTTCCTAGGAGTTTCCCACTCCATGATAGCCTTTATCTTCCTTAGATCTACTGTTATGCCTTCCTTGGAAACCACATGTCCCAAGTAATGTACCCCTATCTAAAAGAAACTGCATTTGCTAAGCTTAGCATACAACTTATGTTCTCTTAGTAATCTCAATACTGTTGCTAAATGTTCAACATGCTCTTCTTCATTCTTAGAATATATAAATACATCATCAATGAATACAATAACAAATTTGTCCAAATAAGGACACAACACATTGTTCATCAAGCACATAAAAGTAGTTGGAGCATTAGTCAAACCAAAAGGAACTACAACAAACTCATAATGTATGTACCTGGTATAGAAAGTTGTCTTGTAAATGTCATCTTCCTTGATGCATACTTGATGATATCTGAATCTCAGATCAATCTTTGAGAACATTGATGCTCCCTTCAACTGATCGAACAAATCCTCAATCATCTCAACTCAAATGTTCTTTCTCTCTTTCATGCGTTGCTATGTTGGTTGAATCGACAAACTCTAAGGCTTGTTGGGACAATTCTAGGTTTTTGCATGTTGATGGTGTTGCCAGTCAGTTTAGGCCCGTCAGTGGGCACTGGTGGAAGAATGGTAGAAGTGGGCCCATAACGATGTGTTGGTTGCTGGTCGACAACATGCTTCAGAGTTTGTTCCTTACTCGGTTGGTTTCATTTGTAGTTTCTTTGACAGGTTTGCAGAGCTGGAGGACCCTTGGCAATGTCGTGCTTCTAAGCTTTGACTTTGTTTGGGTCGACCTCCAAATCTTGACACAGGTCAGCGTTTGCTTCGTAGGCGCTGAATCATGGTATGAACCACTGGTAAAGGAAGGAATGGCTATGGAGGCCGTGGTCGTGGGAAACAAAGGAAAGCCTCCCCGTCTCAGACCAGTCAACCCAGTTCATCCAAGGGGACTGTGCGTGGGTGTCAATCAACCTCTCGTATTATACAGGAAGTCGCT
This sequence comes from Pinus tabuliformis, assembly GCA_031772625.1. NCBI lineage: Eukaryota > Viridiplantae > Streptophyta > Pinopsida > Pinales > Pinaceae > Pinus > Pinus tabuliformis. The sequence goes on along the minus strand of CM062820.1, from coordinate 542,425,069 downwards.
CAAGCTTTTATCATTTAAGCAGTTCAAATCCGATCAAGCAACTTATTGTAGATTGGGAAGAAGAGATTCAACAGACCGCAGAGGGATCTGAAATTAAGGTTTCATTGGCAAGCTGCTTTGTGTGTCGAGGTACTCCCTGCTTCGATAATTGCATAATTGTAAGGGTTTTGGTTTATGGTAAATTATGTTTGTTTCTTGGGTATTATGAACTTTTATGGGTTCGATACCAAGCCAAGGCTCTCTGTAATCATTGCCCCGACCTTAGTCAGTATAGGGTGGTGGTTTGGGGAGCTCTATTGGAAATGCTTAGTGTTAGTCCAACCCTAATGGATAGGGTATGTTGTATTTGGTCCCGTCCTCTGGTAGTGGGTGGGTATTGGTCAAAGAAAAATTCTCGGCTCAAACCCTGTCAGTATAGGTCTGATTATGGCCAATTCGGTTCGGTTTTTTCAACCTGTGCATACTACAGTTGGTTTTAGCATAAGGTTGTTTGTGGGTTGCAGGCAAAGGGCAACTCTCGGCTCAAATGCTTTTTCTTTCTTCCATGCACTATTCTATTGGTTGAATTAACAAACTCTGGGACTTGCCTGGAAAATTCTAGGGTTTTTCTTGTGGATGGTGTTGTCAGGCAGTTTAAACCCGTTATTGGGCACTAGTGGAACAATGGTAGAAGTGGGCCTGTAACGATGTGCTCAATGTCGGTTGATAGCATGCTTCAAAGTTGGTTCCTTGGTTGGTTTCGTTTTTAATTTCTTTATCGAGTCTACATAGTCAAAGCGACCCCTGGCAGTGTCGTGCTTCTAAGCTTCGACTCTGTTTGGGTCAACCTCTAGGTCTCGGCACATGTCAACATTTTATCGGTAGGCGCTGAAACATGGTATGACTTGCTGGTAAAGGAAGGGATCGTCGTGGAGCCCGTGGCCGTGGGAAACAGAGGAAAGCCTCCCTGTCTCAGAGAAGCCAACCTAATTCATCCGGGGGAACTGCGTGTAGGCACAAATCGACCTCCCGTATTATACAAGAAGTTGCTAATGCTTATCATTCAAGCAATTCAAATCCGGTCAAGCAGCGTATTGTAGATTGAAAAGAAGAGATTCGACAGACCAGAGAGGGATTTGAAATTGATTTAGAGATTGACAAACTTTGATTATGGACCCTGGTCACACCTGTGACAGATCCTCTCAATATAAACAAACATTCCACTTATTTTGGACGATGAAGAGAATTCTGGCTAAAGCCTTGGAGCAGTTTCCACTTGATATGCATCTGTCTTCCCATGGACACTCGGATTATACCAAAAAGTTTCAAAAGATTCAGGTTTAATTGCAACAGTAGAATGGTCGACTCAGCCGCATAAAGCAACACATCCCCTGTATTTCTGCACATGGAGTTTCCAAGTTCCACTGTAAAAGACCCTGCTCCAGTGGATTCCGCTGGTAATTAGTAGTGGCAGTGCATCTTTGGTTATAGTTTGGTATGAAGCAGTTTCAAATTTGTAGGCATATTAATAGTTATGTTTATAGATATCTAGCAAATAGGAAAAACAAAAACTCTCAGACATATATAGCATGGCTGGTTAGACTTATTATTTTTTATTTATGGATGACATATTTTGCAGTTAGGTGGTCATGATCCGGATCTTGGGGGAGACACCCAAGATCAAAAAAAAAAAAAAAAAATTGAAATGAATCTTGGGGGGAGACCCCTAAGATTTGAAAAATTGAAATGCCAGAAGAAAATATGAGAACACACATTAAACAAAACCACCAAGAATTTTTTATTAAAATAGAAAATAATCGTAAAAGCTACATTATGGTGGTCAATATGTCCTTTTACAAAATACGACTTGTTAATTATAGTCTTTTTTTTAATTGTAGTACCACAAATTCCATGGGTGGGTAGATACCATGGGTAATTGAATAACATGGGTGTATCTCGATTTACATTACCATAAATAAATATCATGGAGGAATGAATACCATGGGTGGATGCCACTTACAATACCATGGATATATTCCATAAGTGGATAAATACCATAGGTCGATGAATACCATGGGTGGATTCCAATTTCCATTCAAATCATTTCTCCCTCTTTAAAAAGCAATGGTCTCCATTGCGTGATGTTTCCTCCTAATAAACTTTTGTTGAATATGAAGAGCCACTGAAGAGAAGGGTTTTGTGTGGTTAACCCATAACCGTGATGAACGAAGATCCGAGGATAGAGATACCTTGTAATGTTTGTGACTAACTATGATACAACTGAGTGTGTGACCTAGCAAATGTACTTCGATAAAGTGTGAGTTTGTGGATGACCCATAACCATGACAAATGAAGAACCGATGATAAAGGTATCATGTAATGCTTGTGACCAACTGTGATACTAATAGTGTGTGGCCTAGCAAATGGACTTTAATGACAGATTTTGTGTGGTTGATCCATAACCGTGATTTTGTGTGGTTGACATAGCCCAAGATGGAAGGACATGTCTCCAAAGAATCCAAGTCAGATGCTACTATGCTGACACTGATGAAAGTGAAACAGGTGCCTACTAAAGTGGAGTGGGAGTTCATGTCTCCAAAAAGAACTCACTCAAAATGTTGCTCCTGATATAAAAACTAATCTAATTGGGCATAACTAGGTCATTGTAACTCATAATTTTTATTATAACTTGTTTTTAGAAATAGAGTGGCCATTTTGCATCTTCCCATGTAATTGAAATCCCTATTTGGACACTCTAGAAACTCAGATTTGTGTTTTAACTGTCTCATCTTCATAAATGTTATGAAAAACTAATTGATTTTAAATCAATGATATATCCCTCATTCGAACTCTGATTCAACCAATTGTTTTTTAAATTGAATGATTTTTCAAGGGGAACTCAAATCTACAATCATTTTTCTAAAGTTCTGCACAAAACAACAAAAAAGATAGGAAATAGGTTGTCCACCAATTGTTGTCAGAAAAATTTCTACAACATAGCTGATTTTAAATTAGTGATATCTCCCTCATCCAGACTCAAATTTGGCCATTTTTTTTTGAATTTAACAATAATTCTGTTATTTGTTTTTGTAAATTTTGTACGAAAAGTTTCATATCTTATCTACAAAGTCTTCCCGCTTTACTCAAAAAGTGTTATGTGGAGGTCGTAGCACGTGCATAAAATTTGTTGAATATTGCTACAAAACTTTGAAACTGAAATATGCATCAAACCCGCATTCTCATGGAGCCATAACCTACTCTGATTCCATTGATCAGAATCTTGGGGATAGACCCCAAATAAAAATGAAATAAATCTTGGGGAGAGGCCCCCAAAATCTGAAAAATTGAAATGTAAAACGAAAATAGAAGAACACATTAAACAAAACCACAAATAATTTTTTTACTAAAATAGCGAATAATTGTAAAAACTACATTGTGGTAGAAAATATGTCGTTTTACAAAATGTGACTTGTTACTTATAGTCTTTTTTTAGTCACAATACCACAAGTAAATTCCATGGATGGGTGATTAAATAACAAGGTATATCTCAATTACATTACCATGGGTAAATATCATAAGTGAAGAATACCATGATGTATGCCGCTTACAATACCATGGCTAAATTAGATGGGTGGATGAATACCTATTCCATGGGTAAGTAGATACCATGGGTGATTAAATAATAAGGTGTATCTCAATTACATTACATTACCATGAGTAGACATCATAGGTGAATGAATACCATGATGTATGCCACTTACAATACCATGGGTAAATTACATGGGTGGATGAATAACAAAGGTGGATGTCAGTTACAATACCATAAGTATATTCCATAAGTGAATGTCAATTTCCATTGAAATCAAATATTCCAAGTATATCCTATGAGTGGATAAATACCATGAATGGATGTCAATTTTTATTCAGATCAAATATTCTCTCATACATATAACATATAGATGAGATAGAAATTTAGACATCATATAAGATATACATATAACTTACTTTATGTTAGAAAATTAATAAAAATGTACCACTAAACTTAAAAAAATAATAATGCCCCTTCTCAACCAGAACCACAAGTTAATTGTGAGATCTCAAAATTCATAAACCAACCAAAACAAAAAAAACAAATACTCGTTATCCACATCGTTACAAATTAAAAATAAAACAAATTAATAAAATTCCCACAAACAAATACTCGTTATCCACATGGTTATAAAATAAAAATAAAACAAATTAATAAAATTCCCACTTCTTAATCATAATGTAAAAATAACTTAAATTCTTCGATTCTATAAACATTTTACCAAACCATTATAAATATTATTTATAAATTAAATAGATATTTTTAACCTTTCATCAAATAAACTAAATTTTTAAATTACAATGATTTATTTTAACCTTTCATCAAATAAACTAAATATCGGTTTATAAATTACAATGATTTATTATTACTCAAACATTTTACGAAACCTTTATAAATTTTATTTAAATATTAAATAAATATTTTTAAACTTTCATCGAATAAACTAAACCTTTGTTTATAGATTACAATGATTTAATATTACTCACTAAAAAAATTGAAAATCACTTATAATCATGGCCCAAAACCACTTAAACTAAATCCAATTAACCTTTAATATTCTTTATAAATTATATATTTATTTTAAATATCTAATTACTTTTTCATTTAAAATTAAAGAGCCTTTTTCTTTACTACTGGCTGTGTTAATATATGAAGAAAAGGACCGCGTATATATATATCTTCTTGTATTTATTTCTCTTTCAGTATTGTATACCGTCTGTGTTAATGTATGAAAAAAAAAAAAAAAACAGCAGACGAATCCATGTTTATCTTTTGTACTTACTCTTATTTCTTTCAGTATTAGTATGGTTTCGTATTTATTTTAATGAATAAATTGGAAGATGACCTTTGTGCAGTCTCGAGCCCAGCGCTTTCAAAGCCAACGCAGATCAAAGCTCCTCCAATGCCGATCCTATAGCCTGGAATGGATATCGAAACACCTCTTTCTGAAGTTTGGCGATGCACCTTGTTTTTTCCTCAAAAGCCAGCCATCATCATGTTGCCAGGATCGTCGCCAGTATATGTTTCTTATGAGCATAAAGATTAATGAAAAAGAAAAAGAGTTTCCCATCATTTATGGGAACAGATTGTCAGATCCATCCAATCCGAAAAGGGAGAGGCACCGCCGGGCCAAACTGCCCGCCACGGCCCTCTCAGCAAGAAAGAAAATATGACTTTTATTAATAATGTTCAGACCCGCCTGCAAGCGCACCCGCAAAGGCAAAGCCGTGAAATTCTCACACACACAAACCCTCGCCAGGGCTCTCCCAGCCCTAAATACAAAGAAACAAAGTACATCTATTTCTTGTAAGTGAACTCAACCAATGGAAGATACTCTTCCCACTTCCATTGTCGATGCATCACATACATCCTCAACATATCCTCCAATACCCTATTGAACCTCTCTGTCTGTCCATCTACCTGTGGATGATAAGTTGCGCTGAAGGCGAACTTTGTACCTAAACCTGCGAGCAACTCCTTCCAAAACTTGGAAGTGAACTTTGCATCCCTATATGACACAATTTTCTTAAGAACACCATGCAATCTGACCACATCCCTAATTAACAACTATGCCACATCACTAGTTGAATATGTAGATTTCACTGGAATGAAGTGTGCTACCTTTGTCAACCTACCCACCATAACCATGATGGAATCATGTTGTCTAGATGTTCTCGGCAAACCTGTGATAAATTCCATGCAAATGACCTCCCATTTCCACTCTGGAATCAAGATTGGTTGTAGTAACCCACCTAGATGCTTACACTATGCCTTTATCTATTGACAATCCAAACATCTCGCCATGAACTTTGTCACTTCTTTCTTCAAGTTCTGCCAGTAGTAGAACTTCTTCACCATTGTCAATGTCTTTTGATATCCCAGGTGACCTGAATATAAAGTCACATGAAACTCTCTCAAGATGAGCTTCTTGAGCTCATTGTTATCCGACACATATATCATGTCCCTAAATTTGATCAAGCCATCTGTCATGAGATGATAGTCCACATCTTGTGCACCTATACCTATACTTGTAACTGTACTCTGTTGTAACCTATGCCTGAGTTCCATGTACCTATCATCCTACCGACCTGCCTGTAAGATTTGAGCCTATAAATCTGTCCCATAAGAACTCATAGTTCTTATGTGGTTCGCTTGTATCCACATGCTAAGAGCATATGCATCCTTGTTCTCCTTACCTTTAATGTACCTGATCTCAAAGTCAAACTCGCTAATCATGGTCAACCATCTAGCTTGCCTCGCATTCAAATTCAGTTGGTCAAATAGGTACCTCAATCCATTGTGATCGCTCATCAGTATGAACCCCCTGCCAAGAAGATAGTTCCTCCACATCTTTAATGCATGGATGATCGTTTCCAACTCAAGATCATGTATCAGATAATTATGCTCGTACTCATTCAATTTCTGTGACTTATTGCATACTACATGTCCCTCCTGCATAAGAACTCCACCAAGTCCTCTTTTGCAAGAATATGTGTATACCACAAATTCTTTATCCAAATCTGCAATCTTTAGCACTAGATCACTTGTCAACCACAGTTTCAACTGCTCAAAACTTGTTGCACATTCTTCTGTCCATTTAAACTTCTTATGTTTCCTTTGCAATGATGTGATGGGATATGCAATCTGTGAGAAGTTCCTGATGAACCTCCTGTAATAACCTGCTAACCCCATAAATGATCTTACCTCATCCACGTTCCTAGGAGTTTGCCACTCCATGATAGCCCTTATCTTCTCTAGATCTACTGTAATGCCTTCCTTGGAAACCACATGTCCCAAGTAATGTACCCCTGTCTGAAAGAAACTGCATTTCCTAAGCCTAGCATACAACTTATGTTCTCTTAGTAATCTCAATACTGTTGCTAAATGTTCAACATGCTCTTCTTCATTCTTAGAATATAGCAATACATCATCAATGAATACAATAACAAATTTGTCCAGATAAGGACACAACACATTGTTCATCAAGCACATAAAAGTAGCTGGAGCATTAGTCAAACTAAAAGGAACTACAACAAACTCATAATGTATGTACCTGGTATAGAACGCTGTCTTGTAAATGTCATCTTCCTTGATGCATACTTGATGATATCCGGATCTCAGATCAATCTTTGAGAACATTGATGCTCCCTTCAACTGATCGAACAAATCCTCAATCATCTCAACTCAAATGTTCTTTCTCTCTTTCATGCATTGCTATGTTGGTTGAATCGACAAACTCTAAGACTTGTTGGGACAATTCTAGGGTTTTGCATGTTGATGGTGTTGTCAATCAGTTTAGGCCCGTCAGTGGGCACTGGTGGAACAATGGTAAAAGTGGGCCCATAACGATGTGTTGGTTGCTGGTCGACAACATGCTTCAGAGTTTGTTCCTTACTCGGTTGGTTTCATTTGTAGTTTCTTTGACAGGTTTGCAGAGCTGGAGCGACCCTTGGCAACGTCGTGCTTCTAAGCTTTGACTTTGTTTAGGTTGACCTCTAAATCTCGACACAGATCAACGTTTGCTTGGTAGGCACTGAATCATGGTACGAGCCGCTGGTAAAGGAAGGAATGGCTATGGAGGTCATGGTCGTGGGAAACAAAGGAAAGCCTCCCCGTCTCATACCAGTCAACCCAGTTCATCCAGGGGGACTGTGCGTGGGTGTCAATCGACCTCTCGTATTATACAGGAAGTCGCTCAGGCTTTTATCATTCAAGCAGTTCAAATCCGATCAAGCAACTTATTGTAGATTGGGAAGAAGAGATTCAACAGACTGCAGAGGGATCTGAAATTAAGGTTTCATTGGCAGGCTGCTTTGTGTGTCGAGGTACTCCCTGCTTCTATAATTGCAGAATTGTAAGGGTTTTGGTTTATGGTAAATTATGTTTGTTTCTTGGGTATTATGAACTTTTATGGGTTCGATACCAAGCCAAGGCTCTCTGTAATCATTGCCCCGACCTTAGTCAGTATAGGGTGGTGGTTTGGGAGCTCTATTGGAAATGCTTAGTGTCAGTCCAACCCTAATGGATAGGGTATGTTGTATTTGGTCCCGTCCTCTGGTAGTGGGTGGGTACTGGTCAAAGAAAAATTCTCGGCTCAAACCCTGTCAGTATAGGTCTAATTATGGCCAATTTGGTTCGGTTTTTGCAATCTGTGCATACTACAGTTGGTTTTAGCGTAAGGTTGTTTGTGGGTTGCAGGCAAGGGGCAACTCTCGGCTCAAATGCTTTTTCTTTATTCCATGCACTATTCTATTGGTTGAATTAACAAACTCTGGGACTTGCCTGGAAAATTCTAGGGTTTTTCTTGTGGATGGTGTTGTCAAACAGTTTAGGCCCGTTAGTGGGCACTACTGGAACAATGGTAGAAGTGGGCTTGTAACGATGTGCTCAATGTCGATTGATAGCATGCTTCATAGTTGGTTCCTTGGTTGATTTCGTTTGTAATTTCTTTATCGAGTCTGCATAGTCGAAGTGACCCTTGGCAGTGTCGTGCTTCTAAGCTTCGACTCTGTTTGGGTCAACCTCTAGATCTCAGCACATGTCAACATTTTATTGGTAGGCGCTGAAACATGGTATGACTCGCTGGTAAAGGAAGGGATCGTCGTGGAGCCCGTGGCCGTGGGAAACAGAGGAAAGCCTCCCTGTCTCAGAGAAGCCAACCCAGTTCATCCAGCGGAACTGTGTGTAGGCACAAATCAACCTCCCGTATTATACAAGAAGTTGCTAATGCTTATCATTCAAGAAATTCAAATCTGGTCAAGCAGCTTATTGTAGATTGAAAAGAAGAGATTCGACAGACCAGAGAGGGATTTGAAATTGATTTAGAGATTGACAAACTTTGATTATGGACCCTGGTCACACCTATGATAGATCCTCTCAATATAAACAAACATTCCACTTATTTTGGATGATGAAGAGAATTCTGGCTAAAGCCTTGGAGTAGTTTCCACTTGATATGCATCTGTCTTCCCATGGACACTCGGATTATACCAAAAAGTTTCAAAAGATTCAGGTTCAATTGCAACAGTAGAATGGTCGACTCAGCCACATAAAGCAGCACATCCCCTGTATTTCTACACATGGAGTTTCCAGGTTCCACTGTAAAGGACCCTACTCCAGAGGATTCCGCTGGTAATGAGTAGTGGCAGTGCATCTCTGGTTATAGTTTGGTATGAAGCAGTTTCAAATTTGTAGGCATATTAGTAGTTATGTTTATAGATATCTAGCAAATAGGAAAAACAAAAACTCTCAGACATATATAGCATGGCTGGTTAGACTTGTTATTTTTTGTTTATGGATGACATATTTTGCAGTTAGGTGGTCATGATCTGGATCTTGGGGGAGACACCCAAGATCAAAAAAAAAAAATTGAAATGGATCTTGGGGGGAGACCCCCAAGATTTGAAAAATTGAAATGCCAGAAGAAAATATGAGAACACACATTAAAAAAAACCACCAAGAATTTTTTTATTAAAATAGAAAATAATGGTAAAAGCTACATTATGGTGTCCAATATGTCCTTTTACAAAATATGACTTGTTAATTATAGTCTTTTTTTAATTATAGTATCACAAAATTCCATGGGTGGGTAGATACCATGGGTAATTGAATAACATGGGTGTCTCTCATTTACATTACCATCAATAAATACCATGGAGGAATGAATACCATGGGTGGATGCCACTTACAATAACATGGATATATTCCATAAGTGGATAAATACCATAGGTCGATGAATACCATGGGTGGATGCCACTTACAATACCATGGATATATTCCATAAGTGGATAAATACCATAGGTCGATGAATACCATGGGTGGATTCCAATTTCCATTCAAATCATTTCTCCCTCTTTAAAAAGCAATGGTCTCCATTGCGTGATGTTTCCTCCTAATAAACTTTTGTTGAATATGAAGAGCCACTGAAGAGAAGGGTTTTGTGTGGTTAACCCATAACCGTGATGAACGAAAATTCGAGGATAGAGATACCTTGTAATGTTTGTGACTAACTATGATACAATTGAGTGTGTGACCTAACAAATGGACTTCGATAAAGTGTGAGTTTGTGGATGACCCATAACCATGACAAACAAAGAACCGATGATAAAGGTATCATGTAATGCTTGTGACCAACTGTGATACTAATAGTGTGTGGCCTAGCAAATGGACTTTAATGACAGATTTTGTGTGGTTAATCCATAACCGTGATTTTGTGTGGTTGACATAGTCCAAGATGGAAGGACATGTCTCCAAAGAATCCAAGTCAGATGCTACTATGCTGACGCTGATGAAAGTGAAACAGGTGCCTACTAAAGTGGAGTGGGAGTTCATGTCTCCAAAGAGAACTCGCTCAAAATGTTGCTTCTCATATAAAAACTAATCTAATTGGGCATAACTAGGTCATTATAACTCATAATTTTTATCATAACTTGTTTTTGGAAATAGAATGGCCATTTTGCATCATCCCACGTAATTGAAATCCCTATTTGGACACTCTAGAAACTCATATTTGTGTTTTAACTGTCCCATCTTCATAAATGTTATGAAAAATTAATTGATTTTAAATCAATGATATATCCCTAATTCAAACTCTGATTCAACCAATTGTTTTTTAAATTGAATGAATTTTCAAGGGGAACTCAAATCTACAATCATTTTTCTAAAGTTCTGCACAAAACAACAAAAAAGATAGGAAATAAGCTGTCCACCACTTGTTGTTAGAAAAATTTCTACAATATAGCTGATTTTAAATTAGTGATATCTCTCATCCAGACTCAAATTTGGCTGATTTTTTTTTAAATTTAATAATTTTTCGCATGAATCTAATTCTGTTATTTGTTTTTGTAAATTTTGCACCAAAGTTTCAAATCTTATCTACAAAGTCTTCCCGCTTTACTCAAAAAAGTGTTATGTGGAGGTCGTAGCACGTGCATAAAATTTGTTGAATATTGCTAGAAAACTTTAAACTGAAATATGTATCAAACCCGCATTCTCATGGAGCCATAACCTACTATGATTCCATTGATCAGAGTCTTGGGGATAGACCCCAAATAAAAATAAAATATATCTTGGGGAGAGGCCCACAAAATCTGAAAAATTGAAATGTGAAAGGAAAATAGAAGAACACATTAAACAAAACCACCAATAATTTTTTTACTAAAATAGAGAATAATTGTAAAAACTACATTGTAGTAGAAAATATGTCATTTTACAAAATGTGACTTGTTACTTAGTCCTTTTTTAGTCACAATACCACAAGTAAATTCCATGGGTGGGTAGATACCATGGGTGATTAAATAACAAAGTATATCTCAATTACATTACCATGGGTAAATATCATAAGTGAATGAATACCATGATGCATGCCACTTACAGTACGATGGGTAAATTAGATGGGTGGATGAATACCGATTCCATATGGGTGATCAAATAACAAGGTGTATCTCAATTACATTACCATGAGTAGACATCATAGGTGAATGAATACCATGATGTATGCCACTTACAATACCATGGGTAAATTACATGGGTGGATGAATAACGGAGGTGGATGTCAGTTACAATACCATTACATTACCATGAGTAGACATCATAGGTGAATGAATACCATGATGTATGCCACTTACAATACCATGGGTAAATTACATGGGTGGATGAATAACGGAGGTGGATGTCACTTACAATACCATTACATTACCATGAGTAGACATCATAGGTGAATGAATACCATGATGTATGCCACTTACAATACCATGGGTAAATTACATGGGTGGATGAATGACGGAGATGGATGTCAGTTACAATACTATACGTATATTCCATAAGTGAATGTCAATTCCCATTGAGATAAATATTCCCCAAGTATATCCTATGAGTAGATAAATACCATGAGTAGATGTCAATTTTTATTCAGATCAAATATTCTCTCAAAAAATATGACATATAAATGAAATAGGCATTTAGACATCATATAAGATATACATAAAAATAAAAATGTACCGCTAAACTTACAAAAAATAAAAATGTACCACTAAACTTACAAAAAAATAATAATGCCCCTTCTCAACCCCAATAACCACATGTTAATTGTGAAATCTCAAAATTCATAAACCAACCCGAACAAAAAAAAAATACTCGTTATCCACATGGTTATAAAATAAAAAATAAAAAATAAAACAAATTAATAAAATTCCCACTTCTTAATCATAATGTAAAAATAACTTAAATTCTTCGATTCTATAAACATTTTACCAAACCATTATAAATATTATTTATAAATTAAATAGATATTTTTAACATTTCATCAAATAAACTAAATTTTTAAATTACAATGATTCATTTTAACCTTTCATCAAATAAACTAAATATTGGTTTATAAATTACAATGATTTATTATTACTCAAACATTTTACGAAACCTTTATAAATTTTATTTGAATGTTAAATAAATATTTTTAAACTTTCATCAAATAAACTAAATCTTTGTTTATAGATTACAATGATTTATTATTACTCACTAAAAAATAGAAAATCACTTATAATCATGGCCCAAAACCACTTAAACTAAATCCAATTAACCTTTAATATTCTTTATAAATTATATATTTATTTTAAATATCTAATTACTTTTTCATTTAAAATTAAAGAGCCTCTTTCTTTACTACTGGCTGTGTTAAAATATGAAGAAAAGGACCGCGTATATATATTATATATCTTCTTGTATTTATTTCTCTTTCAGTATTTGTATACCGTCTGTGTTAATGTCCGGAGGATATTAAAAGGAAAAAAGAACAAAAAAACAAAACAGACGAGCCCATATTTTTCTTCTTGTACTTACTCTTATTTGTTTCAGTATTAGTATGGTTTCGTATTTATTAAATTGGAAGATAACCTTTGTGCAGTCTCGAGCCCAGCGCTTTTAAAGCCAACGCAGATCAAAGCTCCTCCAATGCCGATCCTATAGCCTGGAATGGATATCGAAACACCTCTTTCTGAAGTTTCGCGATGCACATTGTTTTTTCCTCAAAAGCCAGCCATCATCATGTTGCCAGGATCGTCCCCAGTATATGTTTCTTATGAGCATAAAGATTAATGAAAAAGAAAAAGAGTTTCCCATCATTTATGGGAACAGATTGTCAGATCCATCCAATCCGAAAAGGGAGAGGCACCGCCGGGCCAAACTGCCCGCCACGGCCCTCTCAGCAAGAAAGAAAATATGACTTTTATTAATAATGTTCAGACCCGCCTGCAAGCGCACCCGCAAAGGCAAGGCCGTGAAATTCTCACACACACAAACCCTCGCCAGGGCTCTCCCAGCCCTAAATACAAAGAAACAAAGTACATCTATTTCTATTTACCTCAATCATCTGACTCACTCGATTTACAGATCAAATCCCTACTTATTGTCCTTCAATACCGATCCATTAAAGTCACGGCCCGAGCTTCACCTTTAATGAGCGATATTTCGGTGAACACCAAATCGATTCTCCAGCTTTCAAATCCTGAATTACGTCATGGGCTGAGCTCCATGAAAACAGCAGGGGAATATAAAACCTTAAAGATGCACTGAGCTTCATGAAAAAACAGGGGAAAATAAAGATTTGATTCCACACATGGATGAAATAAAGACACAACGCAAAGACAAACCTTGCACAGCATCGGGCAGAACGAATCGATCAGAAGACTGAACGAATGCGATTCTCTTTAGCCCTAACCCTGCCATTTAAAGGATGGGCGGATGAAATTGACGATCAGGATCAATCGCCAAAGAAAATTAGCCGGCGAATATACCGCCATCTAACTGTGAAAATAGTTTTGCCGCTTTGTCACGCCAACTATAAAGAGTGTTGATGTGCTGCCACGAAGCTCAGCAGGGCCGTGAGATGACAGCTAAGCGAATGGTCATCGGCCATTTAAAAAACACAACAAATCGACAGGACCGTTTGCTTTCCACCTTTTTGACATGGCATCTTTTTTGTTTTTTTTAATAATTGAATGTGTAGGAACCACCCACCTCTATAAATTTAAAAGATAATATTTCCTTAAATTATATATATATATATAGGTTTCTAGGTAAGATAGTGGAAAGAAATCAGAAGCTTCATTAATGTCAGTTTGGGTTTAATTTTTTTTATGTTTTTTTGGTTGATATTTTTATTTAAATTTTGGTAGAGATTTTTTAAAATAATAAGTTTTAGTTGTGTAATTGGTATAATTTAAGTATTTTATGAATTTTTTAGGGCGTTGAATTTATTTATACATTATAAAATGTATTTTAAACCACTAAAATCACAATTCAAAATTGGTCTGAATTTGACCAAATATAAATAAAAAATGAGAAAGCGGCTCTTAATTAGCTACCTAGAAAACTTCAATACTCAAAAAGGCTTTTATCTATAAGAGAATTTACTATCTTAATTAAGGGCTTAAATTCACAAACTCCTCATAAGATTGGCTAACTTATAACCTTAGCAAGAAAAGTTTCAAAAAGTAAACTCATATTTGTGCTTGAACTTATTCTAGGGTCAGAGATAACCCTAGAATAAGTTAGAGATCCACAACTTCTACACAATTCAAAACAACTTCACCGCCTAAGGTAATATGTAAATTATTATAGATTACCAAATGTTGCACAAGGTTCCCATCAAAGGCTCTCAGTGTAGTTTGCAATGGAGCAAGGTTAAGAGAGCATACATGATTCTAGAACATTAATGACATGACAAAACATGAAGCTCCTTCATCCATTATATATCGATAAAGGTTGAAATTCTTAATACCTAGCCTAGATCCAACTTAACTTTGAATCTACTAAGCACCTAGAGGTTTGCACCTAGAGGGATCAAATATCTTTCACTCTAAAAGATGTTTGCACCTGAAAAGATTTGATCTCTTTTGACACTTGGTAGATCCAGAGTTAAGATGGATCTAGGTTGGTTTAATTATTGATTATAGTTATAGTTATTAAATTTAATTATTTACTTTATTTTTTCAAATTTATTTTTATGTAATTTGACCAAATCAAAATATTTTAATTAATAACTATAATTTATTTTATTAGTTTAATTTAATTTTTATGTAATTTGACCAAGTGAAATTGTTTACATAATAGGAGAGGGCAAGACATTACAACATCTCTTCCACACTGGGTTGGAGAGTGCCTCTCGACACAATGATCATGATAAACAAAACCCACAAGAAAGAGAAGATGCATTTTTGTATTATCTAAGTAAAATGCTAATAAC
The DNA here is from genome assembly GCA_031772625.1 of Pinus tabuliformis. Lineage (NCBI taxonomy): Eukaryota > Viridiplantae > Streptophyta > Pinopsida > Pinales > Pinaceae > Pinus > Pinus tabuliformis. The sequence continues at coordinate 542,409,761 of CM062820.1, read as the reverse complement.
CTAGCATTCATGGTGTTGGGGTTAAAACCCCAATTTTGTTTTGTTAAAGCCCCTAAATAAAGAACGAGACAACCATGATGGGTGCTTGTAAAGTGATTAAATGACCTAGGAAGGTGACTTGAATACGTAAATAGATTGGAATAGGAGAAAATAAAGATGTAGATGTGCAAGGAAATAAAATGAGTGAGATTTGGGTTTTTAGTTTCATGACAAAATTTTTATTAGAATAAGCTTCTATATAATAAATGTATATGAATTATGTTTTGTATGTTTCTTTTGGCGTATTGGAAAGAAAATGAATAAATGTAATGGCCAAGGTTACTCCACTATAAATTTATTGTGTTGATTATTATGGTTTGTTTTCTTATTTGTTGAGTGTTAGTGTTTTATGAACATTATTATATTTTTTTATGAATTTCATTTATATTAGCATATTTTCATGAATAATATGATTAGCTAGTGTTTAGATTGATGTGATTATTTAATAGCCAACAAATAGGATCAACAACATTCATTAAGGACATAGCTTGTGAAGGGCAAGCTTGTGACACCTTAATCATAAACAACACAAAGGACTTATGCCAAGCTAGTAAAAATATTATAATGTTGAGCATCCCAATTATTATGATTATGTGTCATTCTCCTCATTCTCCATAAGGGATATTTAGGAAAATTACAATGGCACTTTGCTAATGGAAATTTAAGTAGCAAAGGGTTATTATAGGTAAAATGATTAGTCTCCTTACTTTTTGAAAAAATCATGCTTTGGTGCTCGTAGTTATGATTATGCATTTGGAGATTCACCATGGTAATAGTGATCAAAATGTTATAATTGGAAGGGTCATTAGTTTGAAAGGTTATTAACCCCCAAGTGGGAAACTATATTTTATTTCTATATTAGTGTTACCATTATTTGTTGACTTGTTATTTATGATTGCACCATTTGGCTTCCATATATACCATGGAGGTCTAGTTTTAGTTATCAACAAGATTTGGTTATAAATTTAATGTATGAACAAGGTTACGCCTTTGAAGTAACATTGTTATTCATTTAATTTAATCAGTTATTTAGGAGTGGTAATATTCAATTGGGTATTTTTTGCTAATTTGGTTATCTTTCCTATAACATTTGGTGTCAAAACAGAGGACCCTTGGTTTGACTCCTTCAAATTAGCCATCTTACCATTTTTGTTCCAACTAAATTTTTTTTTATCATTGTAATTACATGGAATTTCAAGATTGATAGAGGAAGGAGTAAATTACATTTGGTATAAGTTTTTAGAACTCCTTGACCATGTTTGTGGGGTTATAGAATGTACAAGCTTTTGTGGTTTTTGTCTAGTCATTAAACTAGACTTATATAGGTAGTTTTTGTAAAATGTAATATTCCTAATTAGCTATGGCTAATTTGAATATTAGATTTTTCTCAATTTTGCCTTCTATAGTTATTTATAAATAAAAAGGTGAGGAAAAGGGCGACATAACTCACCTTTAGAATAAAGTCACACCCTAGTAGCACAACGTTGTGACTTAAAGGGGAGCCAAGGGGGCCAAAGGACCACGCAGAGATGGGGCCCACGTAGACACTTGGATGGACTGCGCAGATGGAAAGGAACACGTGGCAAGAGAGGGACTGCGTTGGAGGAGGTGGGCCTTGGGATTGAGAGAGGCCAACGCTATAAGGGAGAGGGGAGCCTCCTCATTTTTTCATTCGATTATGTGCATTTGAGCTAGTCACTTCGACTTAGAGCACATTGGTTGTTTAGTTAGTCTGCAGCACTGTTTAATGCATTAAGTGTCTCCGTTCGGAGATCTCACCCTTAGCTCCAGCGAGATAGTAGACCCCGCGACCATCACAAAGGAAACCGACATTATCATGATGGAGACACCCACCACACAACTAGTAGATTCCACTTGCCTACGTTTGATGGTTCATAAAACAGTTCGGCAAGGTCTTGGGTGGAGAAGCTAGACATCTATTTCCAACTTAACCAGATGTCGGAGGCAGAGGCCATCAAGGTGGTGACATTACATTTGGATGGTGAGGCCCAGGATTGGTGGTTCCATGGGATGGTTACACTCAGACATTCCACAGTGACAACATATGCCGAGTTTACCAGGAGATTGATGGAGAGGTTTGACCGGAGGGATCCAGAATAGCACTTCATTGAGTTGACAAGGCTCAAGTAGACAGGGAGCCCAGAGAGTTACATAGCAGACTTCTTGAGGATTTCAGTGATGGTGCCAGATCTATCCACGGCACGGAGGATCTACATGTATGTTGAGGGGTTAACAGAGCCACTTTGGGGTCTAGTCAGGTCCACTAGACCAGCCACACTCCAGGATGCTATTAGTAGGACCCGGGACTTACAGGATGCCTTACCCAGGACCCGGACACCTTACCCCCAGAGATAGGCTTTCCAGCCTAAGGGGAAGGATGTGAGGATTCCACCTCCAAAGGGGAATCCAGGACGAGCACAGATTGATGATGATGCCAGGAGGGAGTTGAAGAAGAAGCGGTTGTGCTTCACCTGTCAGGAGCTGTGGGCACCAGGACATAGATGTGTTGCTAGCAAGGCACATTTTATTGAGGTCTTCTCCAAGAACAGCGGGGAAGAGGATGAGGAGGATGATGTGGAGGCAGGAGGTGGTCATGTTGTGTAGGATTACTTTCCACCTCCACCACCACCGACAGGTGGTGCAGCTTTTGCACCTACCGGAGGGGCCCTTGCAGCATTGCGAGGAGTCCCCAAGTATTTGACACCGCGCGTACGGGGGACAGTACGTGGCCAGTGGGTATCAGTTTTGGTTGACAGTGGGGCAACCCACAATTTCATCGATGCACAGATGGTTGAGCAGAGGGGTATACAGATAGAGAGCTTTGATGGCTTTTCAGTTTTGGTCCCAGGAGATCAGACCATGGTGTGTGCTCGTTATGTTCCAGAGTTATCAGTGACGATGGGCACCTACACACTGACTGACCACTTTTTTGTGGTCGATATTCTGGACACCAACATGATATTGGGTGTTCAATGGCTTATCACTCTAGGGAAGGTCACGACAGATTGGAAGACCCTAGAGATGGAGTGGGATGATGAGAAGATAGGGAAGCATGAGAAGATATGGGGACAGCACACATATCTGCCTCAGACTATTTCGGCTCATCGGATGGAGGCAATCTTCCGGAAGGGAGACGTAGAGTGGGCAATGGATCTGCGTGCATCAGAGGCAGGGACTACAGGGAAGACAGTGCACCCAGAGATATAGTCCATCCTTGACCGGTATGCCATATTATTTGGGGAGATTCCGCCAGGACAGCCATCGGACGAGGGGTTTGAGCACACCATTGAGCTTGAGCAGGGCATACAGGTAGTGATTACTACCCCCTATAGGTATCCCAAGGCCTAACGGGATGAGATTGAGTGGGCCATTTAGGAGTTGCTAGCCCTTGGGCACATTCCGCCGAGCACGAGTCCTTTTGCTTCTTCCGTGGTGTTGGTGAAGAAGAAGGACGACACATTGAGGATGTGTATTGACTATAGGGCCCTAAACAAGAAGACCTTGAAGAACAGGTACCCCATACCCAAGATCGATGAGTTGATGGATGAGTTGAGAGGAGCCTGGTTCTTCTCAAAGATTGATTTGAGATCTGGGTATCATCAAATTTGCATGAGGGAACAGGACATTCCAAAGACCGCCTTCAGGTGTCACTATGGGCACTTTGAGTTTTTGGTGATGCCCTTCGGGCTAACCAACGCCCCAACTACATTCCAGTCTTGCATGAATCACATCTTCCACAGTCACTTGAGGAATTTTGTGTTGGTATTCTTTGATGATATACTCATTTACAGCAGGACTTGGGAGGAGCATCTCCAGCACATTGAGACAGTGTTGCACATCTTGGAGGAGAAGCAGTTCTATGCCAAGCTCTCCAAGTGTGAGTTTGGATTGATGGAGATGTTGTACTTGAGACACATCATAGGGGTGGACGGAGTGAGATTCCACGGGGAGAAGATTAGGGCCATCCGAGATTGGCCAGAGCCGAGGAACGTGACGGAACTTCGGGGATTCATTGGTATTTGTACTTACTACCAGAAGTTCGTCAAGAGTTTCTCACAGCTTGCTACACCCGTGACAGATTTGATGAGGAAGGGGGCATTCAGTTGGTCGGATACAACGCAGTGAGCCTTTAATAGGCTTAAGGAGGTTATGAGCAGCTGCCCAGTGCTTGTATTACCAGATTTTTCGCAGCCATTTGTTTTGGAGTGTGATGCGTCGGGAGATGGGATCGACAAAGTATTGATGCAGGGAGGTCACCCTATAGCCTTTGAGAGCCAAAAGCTCCTTTCGCACGAGAGGTTGTATTCTATATACGAAAAGGAGATGCTGGCCATCATGCATGCATTGGCCAAGTTCCGACAGTATTTAGTGGGTAACAGGTTCAGGGTGAGGACTGATCACAACAGCCTTAGGTTCTTTTTGGAGTAGAAGCAGCTACAGGAGAGGCAACAGAAGTGGATTAGTAAGATCCAAGCATATGACTTTGACATTGAGTATGTCAAGGGTAAGAACAATGTGGTAGCAGATGCCCTTTCACGTAGACCAACCACGTTGTCTCTTATGAGCTTGGACACAGACTGGAGGGCTCGACTCTTAGTAGAGTACTCCAAGGACAGATTTGCATGTGAGGTTCTGGATGGGCAGGTGGTGGATGACAGGTACAGGGTGGTCGATGAGATCATCTACTACAGGGACCAGATCTTCTTGACTGAGAGATCTCAGCTCAAGAAGAAGATACTTCAGGCGTCACATGATTCACCATTGGCAGGCCATCAGGGGTTTACCAAAACCTACAGGGCCATTAGAGAGAGGTTCTCATGGAAGGGTCTCAACGAGGACGTACTCTAGCATGTCCAGGAGTGCGACATTTGCCAGAGGAACAAAGGGGAGATGAACCATCCCGCAGGATTATTGCAGCCTCTTCCCATTCCGGAGGGGAAATGGGAGTGTATTTCGATGGACTTCATCACAGGGTTGCCCATGGTACAGGGCAAGGATTGCATCTTTGTCGTCGTTGATCAATTGACGAAGTACTCACACTATTTCACCATATCCACACACTACACAGCAGCATAGGTGGCTGAGCTTTTCTTCAAAGAGATCTTCAGGTTACATGGTCTTCCCAAGACCATCACCAGTGACAGGGACAACCGTTTCATGGTTAGGTTTTGGCAGGAGATTTTCCGGTTGGTGGGGACAGAGTTGACCCCGAGTACCAGTTATCACCCTTAGACAGATGGGCAGACAGAGATAGTTAACAAGTGGTTGGAGGGCTACTTGTGTAACTATGTCAGCGGGCAGCAGCGAGCATGGCTAAAGTGGTTGCATCTGGGGAGTACTGCTAAAACACTACACATCACATGTCCATTGGTATGTCACCATTCTATGCTTTGTATGGATATCATCCCTTATCTTTTTCTGACGTGATGTTTGTTGCTAGCAAGGCTCCGAGAGCCAAGATTTGGATCCAAGAGAGTCAGGATATTCTCCGAGCTCTCAAGGATAATATGGCTACAACACAGAACCAACAGAAGCTGTATGCCGACAGGGGTCGGGTGGAGAGACAGTTTGAGGTAGGGGACTTGGTCTACCTATGGTTACAGCCATACCGCCAGTTGTCACAGAAGCAGAAAGGGGCTGAGAAGCTCAAGCCCCGCTTTTATGGACCATACAGGGTGATACACAGGATTGGACAGGTTGTGTATGAGTTAGAGTTGCCCCAAGGCAGCAAGATTCATAACGTCTTTCATGTATCATGCCTAAAGAAGGCATTGGGATAGCATGTGACAGTGACAGATGAGCTACCGCCCACGGATGATGAGGGGCATTTGGTGTTGCAGCGAGAGGCTATTATTGATACCAGGGAGAGGCAGCTACGGAGCAGGACGGTCCAGGAATTCTTGGTGAGGTGGAAGAATTTACCAGATGAGGATGCCACTTGGGAGAGTGAGAAAATTTTGCAGCATCCATCACTTCAGTTGCTTGAGGACAAGCAACATTTTTCCGGGGGAGACTGTAATATTCCTAATTAGCTATGGCTAATTGGAATATTTGATTTTGCTCAATTTTGCCTTCCATAGTTATTTATAAATAAAAAGGTGAGGAAAAGGGGGACATAACTCACCGTTACAATAAAGTCACTCCCTAGTAGCACAACGTTGTCACTTAAAGGGGAGCCAAGGGGGCCAAAGGACCACACAGAGATGGGGCCCACGTAGACACTTGGATGGACTGCGCAGATGGAAAGGAACACGTGGCAAGAGAGGGACTACATTGGAGGAGGTGGGAATCCTAGTCCTTTTCCTTCTTTTGGGAATACTGGTGCTCCTTATATGGCAACGATGGCCCTTCTTGGATTGATCATTGGTCTGTCAGGTCAGTTATTTTCGACCTCGGTGATTCCGAGTGTCCAAATTGCTTTTCAACTGAGTTCTCCTCCACCTGAACAACATCAACCTCATGTTGATCCTAAAGTTGACCCCTCGCCTTTGCCTATTTCTTTGCCCCATTCTTCTCACCGTTACAATAAAGTCACTCCCTAGTAGCACAACGTTGTCACTTAAAGGGGAGCCAAGGGGGCCAAAGGACCACATAGAGATGGGGCCCACGTAGACACTTGGATGGACTGCGCAGATGGAAAGGAACACGTGGCAAGAGAGGGACTACATTGGAGGAGGTGGGAATCCTAGTCCTTTTCCTTCTTTTGGGAATACTGGTGCTCCTTATATGGCAACGATGGCCCTTCTTGGATTGATCATTGGTCTGTCAGGTCAGTTATTTTCGACCTCGGTGATTCCGAGTGTCCAAATTGCTTTTCAACTGAGTTCTCCTCCACCTGAACAACATCAACCTCATGTTGATCCTAAAGTTGACCCCTCGCCTTTGCCTATTTCTTTGCCCCATTCTTCCTCTTCGCCTGGTGAAAGTCTAGATTCTAGTAACCAGGAAGCTAAGAAGAAGAAGAGGATGAAGAAGAAGAAGCAAAATAAGAAAGGGGGAAACCAAGCAGCCATTGCTACCGATGCAACTAATGAAGAAAAATCTGTCAACCAGCCCCAAAAAGTAAAATTCGCTTACATGTTATGTAAAGGTGACCAACTTCTTTGAAGTTGTCCTGGCATTCCCAAGGTCTTAGAAGTGTGGTCCATAAGTTCACATCGACTTTTGTCATCAGCTTTTGACGATCATACTGGTGATATACCTTCAACTAGTAACAGTAAATCCAATGGGAAAAAGGGAAAAGTCAATTTTCCATGTAAGTTGTGTGAAGGTAATCATCCTATTCACCTTTGTCCTCTTTTGGATGAGGCTTCCAAAGAGTTGGGAAATCTTACAGCTTCCCAACCTTGTCTTCCTATTGGTTAGCAGAATCTTTCCCCTGATCCTTCATTAGTTGATCCAGTGATTGGTCAAAATTCATCTTTAGTCAATCCCACTCTCTCTGAAAGTGAGTCTCGTGAGTCCGTTCTTGACCAACCATTGGTTGAGAAAACGGTAGACTTGGTTCCGCCTTCAGTTAACCATACTTTTCCGATAGAGAGTGAACCCCATACTACTTAGGTTCTTCTGGTTTCTTCAGTTTCGAATGAACTGGAGATAAATCCTCCTGATCCCCAGCTGCATGAGAGAATCTCTCCTATTCCCATAGAGAATGAGGATAGATCTCCTGTTCCCCAGCTGCATGAGAGAATCTCTCCTATTCCCATAGAGAATGAGGATAGATCTCCTGTTCCTACGACACCCCCTCCGAGTAGTTTAGTCACTTCTTTTGAATGGAGTCGACTGGCAGGATATCACCTTCCGTCTTATGTGCCTTTCATTTTTATAGTACAAGCTTACCATATGGCCGTACCTAGCACAGTCATAGACGAGGGGGCATTTGTTAGCATTATGTCCTCAACTGCTTGGCAAGCTTTTGGTTCTCCTCATCTTGTCCCCGTCACCCAGAATCTGTTAGCTTTTAACAAAGGAACCAATCAACCATTAGGGATCCTTCTTAAGTTTCCAATTACTTTGGGAGGAAAGGCTATCTATATAGATGTGATGGTTTTCCAAGGCCCTTTATATTTTAATCTACTCCTAGGTCGTGACTATGTTTATGTCATGGGAGCTCGTGTCTCTTCCCTATTTCAAGTGATGTGTTTCTCGTATGAAGGAAACATTGTGATCAATGATCAACTTACATTCTTTGGTCATGAATCAACTCCCACTCAACCATCATCCCTAAATGGTTCTTATGTGCAAGCGGTATCACCCCTGCCATAGGTTAATTATGTGGCCACCAGTTCCATGCCCGCATCTACTGAAGATCTAGTAGGTGATGTAGTACACCATGTACTGGGGTCATTGGAGCTTGATTTTTCATTTGGGTCCCTGGACATGTATCCCTTTCAGAGTATTGTTCTCCCATCTGATGAAAATCACTTGGAAGCCATGGCCTCTTTTGGACTTTGATCGGGTTGGGATGGAGCAGAGTTCCTTGTCTTGTGTCAAGCTCCTTAAAAAATGAAATAAGGTATATTGGGATAGTTCTTTTACTATGTCAACCTCATTAAAAAGTGAATTAGGTATCCATGAGGATGGTTCCTTTACTTATGTAAACCTCGTTAAAAAATGAAATAGGTGTCATGAGTGCATGGTTCTTTTCCTATGTCAAGCTCATTAAAAAATGAAACAAATCCCCTTCCAATTCAAGTCTTTGATTAGATCTCGTAAAATCCCAGTCGAGTTTTTCACTTGATCTCATAAGTGCACCTTCATTCCATCCACCTGTTAGTAACTTGTAGTCTACTTAAGTGAATGAAATGAAGCTTGGGGGGCATGTACCTCGAATTGAGTCATTATGCTGGGGGCCTGAAAAATTATCTCAAGCATAGTTTATCTTTGTTTCAAGCTTATGTAAAAATCAAAACCAAACCCAAGCATAGTTTGTTTCCATTTCAAGCTTGTGTAAAAATGAAACCAAATCCAAGTATAGTTTTTCCCATGTTTCAAACTTGTGAAAAAATGAAACCACCTTTAAGTATACTCAAGCATAGTTTCCCATGTTTCAAGCTTGCGTAAAAATGAAACCATTTCCACTTTACATCTCGTGATTGCCTCTTTATCAGCCTGTTTCGCTAGATGAGCCTTCGTTATTTCATTCCATCGTCACCATCTCTTTGGCCGATCATACACTTTCAGCTGGTTGTTTTACCGTTACCTGAGGAACATCTGCGATGAGTGGTCCTATTAGCCAATTTCTTGACCTTTACATGTTTTGAGAATTTCCATCATCACTGGAACCAAGTGCTATCCTTTTTATACCACTTGTTCCTCCAGGAAGAGTCATCTTTTAGCTCTTTTCTAACTCTTGAAATATGAAAAGATCATCGAGTACTTGTTATTTCAAACTCGTTAAAGTAAATGAATTAACGTCATACATTTACCTCTTTTTCAGGCTGAGATTGACTATTTATGAAAAAGGTACACCTTAGTCCACATGGTCAAGAGATTCTCTCGAATATTGTTTTCTACCTTTTCAGGTTCAAGGGACAAATTACAAAAAGGGACATGAAGGAATTTTCTTTTTCGTCTCTTTTTCAAACTCTCTAAATATGAAAAAGATACTGAGTTATTTTTTCGTCGAACTCATTAAAATTTTTAACAACGAAAGACTCGTCACCATAATGAGACCGAGTTTCTCCTTCCTAGGGCCCATAAAACTTACTAAGATGTATTCATCTGAAGGATGAACTTACATGACCAGCATATGGTATCCTCTTCAAGCTTGTGTAAAAATAAAGAGGTACTCACTAGAAATAGTGGGGAAAAAGTGAAAGTGAAAGTGAAACATCTCTTATATTGGTAGCATCTCGCTCTTGAACATGACACTCATATGTTTCTCTTGTCGGGTTTGGGATATCCTCACTCAATCACTTGCCCTCCCGGGTTTGGGTGATCCATTTGTGCCTCTCATCTGACTATTCCACTTCGCCATCATGACCTTTAGTCCTATGTTGATTCAAATGCTACCACACTCTAGAGTCGTGTCGCCAATGTTCAAGAGAAGTCCTATCTGCAGTCTATTACCTATACATTGTATGACCCTTTGTTATAGTCTTGGATCTTATTCATTTCATTCCACTTTATTCATTGTTTCGTGTCAATGATGGGGGACTCATCATGGCCCTCCTTCAACGGGTCACTTCTTGTCGACTTCAACTCATTTTCTAGGAAGATGACTTAAAAACTCCCTTTCTGTACCTTAGAGCTCCATGCCTTAATGGCAAGTTCTTCGCATCCCTTGGCAGGTTTTCACCATTGGCCTTTGATCAGGTGATTCCATGAATGTTCGACTTCAACTCTTTTTTCACATTCACGGATTGTATTGTCATACCTTGAGAGACATTGTCATTATCTATGGTTTCTCTCGTGTCTGTTAACGATCCACATCATTGGCCGGTACTCAGGTTTTTTTCTAGCATGTTCGACTTTGACACATTCATTCTCATTTTATAATTCGTACTTTGATCGGGTTGGGATGGAATGCAAGACCCTGAGTCTTGTCTGATATGACTCAGGTTGCATGGAGTTATGTATTATTCATGATTGTACACATGTTTCTGTTATACGGATGGTTGTGACCATACCGTGGGACTTTACATTTATGATGATCCTTTTATATCGGGTGGTTGCATCCATACCTTGGATCTTAGATTTACAGATGATCTTTCTCATTCGAATGGCTACGCCCATACCGCGGATATTTTTCATAGTCCTTATTATCTAGGTGGTTGCGTCCATATCGTGGATTCATGTTTTTATATCAGATATGTATATGTATATGCGTCTTTGATTTGCAGGTCTCGTGACAGTGTTTGTTCTCATCCTTGCAAAATTTCATAAAGCATCTTAGCCATCACTCCATGTTCTACCTTTATGCTTTAGGGGGCATCTGTTACACAATATTTTGCCACACCTCCTACACTTCCCTATGACATACTCTGAGTGCCCGAAACATGACCATCATGCAGTGTACTCATTAAGATATGCAGCGCAAATCCTCCCTAAAACACTGATTGGAAAATGCCTTGAGCTTCCCTTGAAGGAAATGGATTTAAAACCCTAATTTTAGAATCATTGCTTTTATGATACTGAAAACCGTGATGGTCGCTAGTTGCACTATACTAGCCCCGCGATGCCATCGCTATGTTTTCTTGTATACCCACGATGATCCCTAAAAGGAAATTTTCCTAAAGAGGATGAGAAGGTTCGTGATCTAGAAGCTTCTAGAGCAACGAGATGGAGGTTGTTCCTCGTAGATGAGGTCGAGTTCTTCCAATTTGGCTTGTTGGTCTTATCCCTATGAGCTACCTTCTTTAGTTGAGGGCCTTCTCCTATCTTTGGAGAGATCCTAACTCTCTTTCCCTACCTATATATTCATCCTCTCCCGTTCCCAAATGGTTGGTCTTTGTCTATTTGCACCCTTGTGCTAAGATTTTGCCTATATGCTACTCATTTGGCTTAGAGAAGGAGTGCTTGGAGAGCTTAAGCTTGGACTTGGAAATTCATTCAAGGAGAGCCTATTGACATCAAGGCTTGGTTGTATGCTTCCTTCTTTATTCTATAAATATACAGTTGTTGGTTCATTTTCCATAAATGTATGCTTATATATCATTTATCTTAACGCTCCTCGATTTGTTAAGTACTTTTGATTATGCTATTTGTATTTGCATGCCTTGTTGTGTCTTGATCGCTTGTGCAGGTGTTTAAACGATGTAAACAACACAGGACCAAGCCTGTGACGCAAGTGATTCAAAGTCTTCAACAAAGGAGGACGTGATAACATCAGAACGAGGTAGGCCATCTTCTTCATCTCTCATTTCAATTGTAACTTAGGAAAGTGTCTAGTAGATTGTCACGTAGGTTGGTAGTCCCACTCATTAGGCTAGAGGGATCGTCTCTGTCTATAGAGAAGATTGCCTAGACAACAATATCCTGTCCCTAAATCTGATCAAGCCATCTGTTGTGAGACGATAATCCACATCTTATGCACCTATACCTATACTTGTAACTATACTCTGTTGTAATCTGTGCCCGAGCTCCATGTACCTATCATCCTGTTGACCTGCCTGTAAGATCTAAGCCTGTAAATCTGTCCCAATTATAGAATCATTGCTCTTATGATACTGAAAACCGCGATGGTCGCTAGTTGCACTTTTTAGCCCTACGATGCCATCGCTCTGTTTTCTTGTATACCCGCGACGATCCCTAAAAGGAAATTTTGCTAAAGAGGATGAGAAGCTTCATGATCTAGAAGCTTCCAGAGTGATGAGCTGGAGGTTGTTCCTCATAGATGAGGTCAAGTTCTCCCAACTTAGCCTGTTGGTCTTATCCCTATGAGCTACCTCCTTGAGATGAGAGCCTTCTCCTATCTTTGGAGGGATCCTAACTCACTTTCCCTGCCTATATATTCATCCTCTCCCATTCCCAAATTGTTGGTCTTTGTCTATTTGCACCCTTATGCTAAGATTTTTCCTATATGCTACTCATTTGGCTTGGAGAAGGAGTGCTTGGAGAGCTTAAGCTTGGACTTGGAAATTCATTCAAGGAGAGCCTATTGACATCAAGGCTTGGTTGTATGCTTCCTACTTTATTCTATAAATATACAACTGCTGGTTCATTTTCCATAAATATGTATGCTTATGTATCATTTATCTTAACGCTCCTTGATCCGTTAAGTAGGTTACTTTTGATTACATTATTTGTATTTGCATTCCTTGTTGTGTCTCGATCTATTGTGCAGGTGTTTAAATGCTATGAGCAGCAAGACCAAGCCTATGACACAAGTGATTCAAGGTCTTCAACAAAGGAGGACGTGATAGCATCATAACGAGGTAAGCCATCTTCTTCGTCTCTCATTTCAATTGTAACTTAGGAAAGTGTCCAGTAGATTTTCACTTAGGTTGCTAGTCCCACTCATTGGGCTAGAGGTATCGTCTCCGTCCACAGAGAGGATTGCCTAGACGACAATATCCTATCCCTAAATCTGATCAAGCCATCTGTTGTGAGACGATACTCCACATCCTGTGCACCTGTACCTGTACTTGTAACTGTACTCTGTTGTAACCTGTGCCCGAGCTCCATGTACCTGTCATCCTGTTGACCTGCCTATAAGATCTGAGCCTATAAATATGTCCCATAAGAACTCATAGCTGCTATGTAGTTCACTTGTATCCACATGTTAAGAGCATATGCATCCTTATTCTCCTTACTTTTAATGTACCTAATCTCAAAGTCAAACTCGTTGATCGTGGCCAACCATATAGCTTGCCTGGCATTCAAATTCGGTTGGTCAAATAGGTACCTCAAGCCATTGTGATCTCTCATCAGTATGAATCTCTTGCCAAGAAGATAGTTCCTCCACATCTTTAATGCATGGATAATCATTTCCAACTCAAGATCATGTATCGGATAATTTTTCTTATACTCATTCAATTTTTGTGACTCATTGCATACTACATGTCCCTCTTGCATAAGAACTCCAGCAAGTCCTCTTTTGCAAGCATATATGCATACCACAAATTCTCTATCCAGATCTGCAATCTTTTGCACTATAGCACTTGTCAACAACTGTTTCAACTGCTCAAAACTTGTTGCACATTCTTCTGTCCATTCAAACTTCTTACCTTTCATTTACAATGATGTGATGGGATATGCAATCTATGAGAAGTCCCTGATGAACCTCCTATAATAACCTGCTAACCCCATAAATGATCTTACCTCATCCACATTCCTAATAGTTTCCCACTCCATGATAACCCTTATCTTCTCTGGATCTACTGTTATGCCTTCCTTCGAAACCACATGTCCCAAATAATGTACCCCTATCTGAAAGAAATTGCATTTGTTAAGATTAGCATGCAACTGATGTTCTCTTAACAATCTTAATATTGCTGCTAAATGTTCAACATGCTCTTCTTCATTCTTAGAATATATCAATATATCATTAATGAATACAATAACAAACTTGTCAAGATAAGGACACAACACATTGTACATCAAGCACATAAAAGTAGTTGGAGAATTAGTCAAACCGAAAGGAACTACAACAAAGTCATAATGTTTGTACATGGGCCAGAAAGTTGTCTTGTAAATGTCATCTTCCTTGATGCATACCTGATGATATTTGAATCTCAAATCAATCTTTGAGAACACTGATGCTCCCTTCAACTGATAGAACAAACCATCAATCCTCACGATTCAAATGTTCTTTCTCTCTTTCGTGCATTATTATATTGGTTGAATCGACAAACTCTAAGACTCGCCAGGACAATTCTAGGGTTTTGCATGTCGATGGTGTTGTCAGTTAGTTTAGGCCTGTCAATGGGCACTGGTGGAACAATGGTAGAAGTGGGCCCGTAATGATGTGTTGGTTGTCAATTGACAACATGCTTAAGAGTTGGTTCCTTACTCGGTTGGTTTCATTTTTAGTTTCTTTGACAGATCTGAAGGGCCAAAGCGACCCTTGGCAGCGTCGTGCTTCTAAGCTTTGACTTTGTTTGGGTCGACCTCTAGATCTCCACAGAGGTCAGCATTTGTTTGGTAGGAGCTGAATCATGGTACGAACCGCTAGTAAAGGAAGGAATGGTCATGGAGGTCGTGGTCATGGGAAACAAAGGAAAGCCTCCCCCTCTCAGACCAATCAACCCAATTCATCCAGGGGGACTGTGCATGGGTGCCAATCGACCTCCCGTATTGTACAAGAAGTCCCTCAGGATTTTATCATTTAAGCAGTTCAAATCCGGTCAAGCAACTTATTGCAGATTGGGAAGAAGAGATTCGACAGACCGTAGAGGGATCTGAAATTAGGGTTTGGCTGGTAGGCTGCATTGTGTGTCGAGGTACTCCGTGCTTCGATAATTGTGGAATTGTAAGGGTTTTGGTTTATGGTATTATGTTTGTTTCTTGGGTATTATGAACTTGTATGGGTTCGATACCAAGCCAAGGTTGTCTGTAATCATTGCCTTGACCTTAGTCGGCATAGGGTGGTGGTTTTGGGAGCTCTATTGGAAATGTTTAGTGTCAGTCCAGCCCTAGTGGATAGGGTATGTTATATTTGGTTCTATCCTTTGGTTGTGGGTGGGTATAGTTAAAGGGCAATTCTCGACTCAAATTTTATCAGTATAGGTCAGATTATGGCCAATTCGGTTCAGTTTTTGCAACTCGTGCATACTATGGTTGGTTTCAGCGTAAGGTTATTTGTGGGTTGCAGGCAAGGGGCAACTCTCGGCTCAAATGCTTTTTCTTTCTTCTGTGCACTTTTCTATTCGTTGAATCGACAAACTCTGGGACTCGCTCAGACAATTCTAGGGTTTTGCCTGTGGATGGTGTTGTCAGTCAGTTTAGGCCCGTCAGTGGGCACTGGTGGAACAATGGTAAAAGTGGGCCTGTAATGATGTGCTCAATGTCGGTTGATAGCATGCTTCAAAGTTGGTTCCTTGGTTGGTTTCGTTTGTAGTTTCTTTGTCGGGTATGCATAGTCGGAGCGACCCTTGGCAGTGTCGTGCTTCTAAAGCTTCGACTCTATTTGGGTCGACCTCTAGATCTCGACACAGGTTAACATTTTCTTGGTAGGAGCTGAAACATGGTACGACTCGCTAGTAAAGGAAGGAATGGTTGTGGAGGTCGTGGCCGTGGGAAATAGAGGAAAGCCTCCCTGTCTCAGACCAGTTAACCCAGTTCATCCGAGGGGACTGTGCGTAGGCGCAAATCGACCTCTCGTATTATACATGAAGTTGTTCATGCTTATCATTCAAGCAGTTCAAATTCAGTCAAGCAATGTATTGTAGATTGGGAAGAAGAGATTCGACAAAGCGCGGAGGGATTTGAAATTGATTTAGAAGATTGGAAAACTTTGATTCCGGACCTTGGTCATACTCGTGACAGATCCTCTTAATATAAACAAATAATCCACTTATTTTGGATGATGAAGAACATTCTGGCTAAAGCCTTGGAGCAGTTTCTACCTGATATGCATCTGTCCTCCCATGGACACTCGGATTATACCATAGAATTTCAAAAGATTCAGGTTCAACTGCAATAGCAGAATGGTAGGCTCAGCGGCATAAAGTAGCACATCCCCTGTATACCCCACATGGAGTTTCTAGGTTCCACTGTAAAGGACCCTACTCTGGTGGATCCTGCTGATAATGAGTAGTGGCAGTGCATCTCTAGTTATAGTTTGGTATGAAGCAGTTCCAAATTTGTAGGCATATTAGTAGTTATGTTTATAGCTATTTAGCAAATAGGAAGAACAAAAATTCTCAGACATATATAGCGTGGCTGGTTAGACTTACTATTTTTTGTTTATGGATGACATATTTTACAGTTAAGTGGTCATGATTCAAATCTTGGGGGAGGCCCCCAAGATCAAA
Organism: Pinus tabuliformis; assembly: GCA_031772625.1. Classification (NCBI taxonomy): domain Eukaryota; kingdom Viridiplantae; phylum Streptophyta; class Pinopsida; order Pinales; family Pinaceae; genus Pinus; species Pinus tabuliformis. The sequence goes on along the minus strand of CM062820.1, from coordinate 542,393,283 downwards.
AAAAATTGAAATGGATCTTGGCGGGAAGACCCCCAAGATCTGAAAAATTAAAATACCGGAAGAAAATATGATAACACACATTAAACAAAACCACCAAGAATTTTTTTATTAAAATAGAGAATAATTGTAAAAGCTACATTGTGGTGGACAATAAGTCCTTTTACAAAATGCGAATTGTTACTTAGTCTTTTTTTAGTTATAGTACCACAAAATTCCATGGGTAATTGAACAACATGGGTGTATCTCACTTATATTACCATGGAGGAATGAATACCATGGGTGGATACCACTTACAATACCATGGATATATTCCATGAGTGGATAAATATCATAGGTTGATGAATACCATTGGTGGATTCCAATTTCCATTCAAATCATTTCTCCCTCTTTAAGAAGCAATGGTCTCTATTGCGTGAAGTTCATTCTTAAGAAACTTTTGTCGGAAGAGAAGGTTTTGTGTGGTTAACCCATAACCGTGATGAACGAAGATCTGATGATAAAGATACCTTGTAATGTTTGTGACCAACTATGATACTAATAGTGTGTGACCTAGCAAATGGACTTGATGAAGTGTGAGTTTGTGGATGACCCATAACCATGACAAACGAAGATTTGATGATAGAGATATCATGTAATGCTTGTGACCTACTGTGATCCTAATAGTGTGCGGCCTAGCAAATGGACTTTGATGACAAGGATTTTGTGTGGTTGACCCATAACCGTGATGTTGACTGTTGATGAAGTAGTAGGTGCTTACATAGCCTAGGGTGGGAGGACATGTTTCCAAAGAACAGAAGTCAAAGGTTGTTACGCTAAAACTGATGAATGTGAAACATATGCCTACTAAAGTGGTGTGGGGGTGCATGTCTCCAAAGAGAACTCGCTCTGAATGTTGCTCCTGATATAACAACTAATTTAATTGGGCATAACTTGGTCAATATAACTCATAATCTTTATTATAAATTGTTTTTGGAAATAGAATGAGTATTGTGCATCTTCCTATGTAATTGAAATTTCTATTTGGACAATCTAGAAACTCAGATTCATGTTGTAATTGTTTTGTCGTCATAAAAGTCATGAAAAAATAGTTGATTTTAAATCAATAGTATCTCCCTCATTTGAACTTCAATTCGACCAATTTTTTTTGAAATTGGGTAATTTTTCAAGAAGAACTCAAATCTACAATTATTTTTCTAAAACTCTTCACATAAACAACAAAAAAATGATAAGAGATACGCCGTCCATGAATTGTCATCAGAAAAATTTCTACAACACAACTGATTTTAAATTAGCGATATCTCCTTCATCCGGACTCGAGATTTCGCCGATTTTATTTATTTATTTATTTTTTAATTTAGCTATTTTTTCACAAGGAATCTAGCTCTGTTATTTTATTTTATAAATTTTGCACCAAAAGTTTCATATCTTATCTGCAAACTCACCTTCCAAAATACTCTTGCAAAATAAATAAATAAATAAATTAATTAATTATTCCGCTTTGCTAAAAAAAGTGCTCTGTGGAGGTCGTAGCACGTGCATGAAATTTGTTGAATATTGCTGCAAAACTTTAAACTGAAACATGTGTCAAACCCTCATTCTCATGGAGCCATAACTTTCATATCTTATCTGCAAACTCACCGTCCAAAATACTCTTGCAAAATAAATAAATAAATAAATTAATTAATTATTCCGCTTTGCTAAAAATAGCACGTGCATGAAATTTGTTGAATATTGCTGCAAAACTTTAAACTGAAACATGTGTCAAACCCTCATTCTCATGGAGCCATAACTTGCCCTGATACCACTAATTCAAATCTTGGAGAGATGTCCGAAACCCAAAAAAAAAAATGGGGTAGAGACCCTCAAAATCTGAAAAATTGAAATGCCAAAAGAAAAGAGGAAAGCACATTAAACAAAACCAACAATAATTTTTTACAAAAATAAAGAATAATTGTAAAAGCTACATTGTTGTAGACAATATATTGTTTTACAAAATGCGACTTGTTACTTAGTTTTTTTTAATTACAATACCACAGGTAAATTACATGGATGAGTAAATACTATGGAGAGTGTGTATCTTACTTACATAACCATGGGTAAATTCCATGGGTGAATAAATACCAAGTTACAATACCATAAGTATATTTCATGAGTGGATGTAAATTCCATGGGTGAATAAATACCAAATTACAATACCATAAGTATATTTCATGAGTGGATGTCAATTTCCATTCGGATCAATATAGATGTAATGTGCTACTTACAATACCATAAGTATATTTAATGATGTAATGCGCTACTTACAATACCATAAGTATATTTAATGAGTGGATGTGAATTTCCATTCGGAACAAATAAATTTTTTAAGCCTTTGATCAAATAAACTAAATCTTTGTTTATGAATTAGAATGATTTATTATCAAACAATTATAAAGTGTATATATATATTAAATAAATATTTTAATTAAACTAAATCCAATTAAATTTTAATATTCTTTATAAATTATTTTATTATTTTAAATATCTAATTACTTTTTCATTAAAAATTGAAGAGCCTTTTTCTTTACTACTGGCTGTGTTAATATATAAAGAAAGGGACCGGCGTATATATATCTTCTTGTATTTATTTCTCTTTCAGTGTTTGTATACCGTCCGTGCAGTCCCGAGTCCAGCGCTTTTAAAGCAAACGCAGATCAAAGCTCCTCCAATACCGATCCTATAGCCTGGAATGGATATCGAAACACCTCCTCTTTCTGAAGTTTCACGATGCACATTGTTTTTTCCTCGAAAGCCAGCCATCATCATGTTGCCAGATCGTCCCCAGTGTATGTTTCTTATGAGCATAAGATTAATGAAAAAAAAAGAGGAGTATCCCATCATTTATGGGAACAAATTGTCAAATCCATCCAACCCGAAAAGGGAGAGGCACCGCCGGGCCAAACTGCCCGCCACGGCCCTCTCGGCAAGAAAGAAAATATGAATTTTATTAATAATGTTCAGACCCGCCTGCAAGCGCACCCGCAAAGGCAAGGCCGTGGAATTCTCGCACACAAACCCTCGCAGGGGCTCTCACAGCCCTAAATACAAGAAACAAATTACATCTATTTCTATTTACCTCAATCATCTGACTCACTCGATTTACAGATCAAATCCCTACTTATACATTGTAAAACTGTCCTTCAATACCGATCCATTAAAGCCGCGGCCCGAGCTTCACGTTTAATGAGCGATGTGTCAGTGAACACCAGATTCTTGAGAAGATCGATTCTCAAGCTTTCAAACCCTGGATAACGTCAATGGGCTGAACTCCAAGAAAACAGCAGGGGAATATAAAACCTTAAAGATGCACTGAGCTTCATGAAAAAACAGGGGAAAATAAACAGTTGATTCCACACATGGATGAAACAAAGACATAATGCAAAAACAAACCTTGCACAGCATCGGGCAGAACGGATCGATCAGAAGACTGAACGAATGCGATTTTCTTTAGCCCTAACCCTGCCATTTAAAGGATGGGCGGATGAAATTGACGATCAGGATCAATCGCCGCTAAAGAATATCCGGCGAATATACCGCCACCTAACGTTGCCGCTTTTGTCACGCCAACTATAAAGAGGGTTGATGTGCTGCCACGAAGCTCAGCAGGGCCGTGAGATGACAGCTAAGCGAATGGTCATCGGCCATTTAAAAAACACACCAAATCGACAGGACCGTTTGCTTGCTTTCCACCTTTTTGCCATGGCATCTTTTTTGTTTTTTTAATAATTGAATGTATAGGAACCACCCACCTCTATAAATTTAAAAGATAATATTTCCTTAATATACACATATATATATATTAGTTTCTAACTAAGTTGGTCGAAAGAAATCAGAAGCTTCATTAATGTTAGTTCTGGGTTAATTTATTTATGTTATTGTTTTTTTTTGTTTTTTTTTTTTATAAGTTTTTTAAGAGATTGGTTAAAATAATAAGTTTTAGTTGTGTAATTGGTATAATTTAGGTGTTTTATGGATTTTTCAGGGTGTTGAATCTATTTCTACATTAAAAAATGTATTTTAAACAATTAAATATCACAATCCAAAATTGGTCCGAATTTGACCAAATATAAATAAAAAAGTGAGAAAGTGGCTCTTAATTAGCTATCTAGAAAACTTCAATATTTAAAAAGCCTTTTATCTATAAGAGAATTTACTATCTTAATTAAAGGCTTAAATTCACAAACTCCTCATAAGATTGGCTAACTTATAACCTCATCAAGAAAAGTTTCAAAAAGTAAACTCGTATTTGTGTCTGAACTTATTCTAGGCTTAGAGATAACCTTAGAATAAGTTAGAGATCCACAACTTCTACAACAATCAAAACAACTTCACCACCTAAGGTAATAGGTAAATTATTATAGATTACCAAATGTTGCACAGAGTTCCCATCAAAGGCTCTCAGTGTAATTTGCAATGGAGCAAGGTTAAGAGAGCCTACCTTATTCTAGAACATTAATGACATGACATAAAATGAAGCTCCTTCATCCATTATATATCGATAAAGGTTGAAATTCCTAATATCTAGCCTAGATCCAACTTAACGTAACCTTGTTCATACATTAAGTTTATAACCAAATCTTGATGGTAACTAAAACTAGACCTCCATGGTATATATGGAAGTCAAATGGTGCAATAAAAAATAACAAGTCAACAAATAATGGTAACACTAATATAGAAATAACAATATAGTTTCCCAATACTTTGGGGTTAATAACCTTTCAAACTAATGACCCTTCCAATTATAACATTTTTATCACTAATAATATGGTGAATATCCAAATGCATAATCATAACCACAAACATCAAATCATGATTCTTTCAAAAAGTAAGGAGATTAATCATTTTACCTATAATGGCCCTTTGCTACTTGAATTTCTATTTGCAAAGTGTCATTGCAATTTTCCTAAATGTCCTTTATGGAGAATGAGGAGAATGACACATAATCATAATAATGGGGATGCTCAACATTATAATATTTTTACCAGTTTGGCATAAGTCCTTTGTGTTGTCTATGATTGAGGTGTCATAAACATGCCCTTCACAAGCTATGTCCTTAATAAATGGTGTTTATCCTACTTGTTGACTATTAAATAATCACATCAATCTAAACACTATCTAATCATACTATTCATGAACATATGCTAATATAGATAAAATTTATAGGAAAATCATAATAATGTTCATAAAACACTAACACTCAACAAGTAAAAAAAAAAACCCTAATAATAAACACAATACATTTATAGTGGAAAAACCTTGGCCATTACATTCATTTGCTTTCCAATATTCCAAAAAACATACAAAACTACATTTATTATATAGAAACTTATTCTAATAAATTTTTTGTCATGAAATTAAAAACTGAGATCTTAGTCATTTTATTTCCTTGCACATCTATATCTGTATTTTCTCCTATTCCAATCTATGTATGCATTCAAGTCACCTTCCTAGGTAATTTAAGCACTTTGCAAACACCCATCATGATTGTCTCGTTCTTTCTTTAGGGGCTTTAACAAAATAAGTGGGGTTTTAACCCCCAACACCATGAATGCTAAGTTATTAGCATTTTATTTAGATAACACAAAAATGCATCTTTTCTTTTATGTGGATTTTGTTTGTCATGATAATTGTGCCAATATGCACTCTCCAACACAGTATGGAAGAGATGTTGTAATGTCTTGTCCTGTCCTACTATGTAAACATTTTCACTTGGTCAAATTACACAAAAATTAAATTAATAAAATAAAATAATAATTATAATACTAATTATTAATTAAAATATTTTGACTTGGTCAAATTACATAAAAATAAATTTCAAAAAATAAAGTAAACTAAATAAATTTAATAATTATAATTATAATCAATAATTAAATCAACCTAGATCCATCTTAACTTTGGATCTACCAAGTGTCAAGAGAGATCAAATCTCTTTAGGCGCAAACCTCTTTTAGAGTGAAAAGAGATTTGATCCCTCCAGGTGCTTGGTAGATTAAGAGCCTTTGAAGTAGCATTGTTATTCATTCAATTTAATTAGTTATTTAGAAGTGGTAATATTCAATTGGATATTTTTTGTTAATTGGGTTATCTTTCCTATAACATTCGGTGTCAAAAGGACCCTTGGTTTGACTCCTTCAAATTAGTCATCTTACATTTTTCTTCAAACTTTAATTTTTTATCATTGTAATTGCATAGAATTTCAAGATTGATAGAGGAATGAGTAACTTACATTGGGTATAAGTTTTAAAACTCCTTCACGGCGTTATAGAATGTACAAGCTTTTGTGGCTTTTGTATAGTCCTTAAACTAGACTTATATAAGTAGTTTTTGTAAATCATACATATATGAATGTTACCAGGTCTAAATTGAGTATCACTTAAATGGGATTGGATAAACAACATGATGGGTGTATAATGCTCAAATTGTATACTTGTTTGGGAAATGTTGATGAAGTACTAGTCCATACATGTCCTCTCATATAGAAGACACCAAAAACATGTTTTGAAATCTTGGATCTAAATTTTCCTTCAAATTTCCAAATTGAAAGGGATTACTAGGAGCTCAAAGAGGATGTATTAGATTTCATGCCATTAAAAGATCATTAAAATTAGAATTGGAGAAGTTGTAACATGTGCAAGGTCTATCAACATAGCAAAGCCTAAATCAAAGCTTTGTAAGGTGTCAACTTAAACTCATCATAAGTTTTGAATAGAAGCTAAGTTTGTGGTGATTCAAAAGGGGCTAGAAGGAGTAATCAAAAGAATATGTAGGCATTAATTTTGATGTAAATTTTGAGGATAAGTTATTAATGAAGACCATTATCATGGAGGTTCAACAAGGCTGTCTTTGTAGGAAAAAAATGTAGAAGAACCTACCATGTGGTGGACACATGCAAAAAACAATTATGGAATACATCATCAATAGAGAGATCATGCCAATAGGTGTAACTTGAAAGATGAATTCTTCATACATAATAATTTGAAGCTAATCAATTGTTAATAAAAACATTCATTTAAAGGGACAATAAAAAGTGATGAATTTACAAATTCAAAATACAAAATTTTAAAATAATAATAATAATAATTAAGGAAAACATATTCTTCCCTTTCTTATTTTTTCCCCATGTAAAAAAGAAGAAGTTAAGATGAGTCTCAAAAGGCTCTTCTTTTGAAAAAATTAAAATATATATGTTTTTCAAGTTTAACAAAATGTTTTTTCTATGTTCTCACTTGGGATGGACATACAAAATCTCATTTGCATTTCCTTTGGGTTCGAATTTAAATTGATTCTAAACCCAATTAGACAAAATTTTGTGTATGTAAATTTGATGCAGGTGCATCACTAGTGATACATGTATTTTTTGTTTATTGTTTTGTCATAGGTTCTAGATACTTCTAGTTTCATACATGTGTGGAGGAGTTTTTCTAAGTCTTGTGTACACCCATAACATACTCCATCTCACATAATTAGCAAAAAGATATGAATTTGCTTATTTTAGCATGTATTTAGTGTTGTTAGAGCAAGCTTAGAAATTGGTTTGGATTTATTCAATAACTAAAGATCTAAATGAATCCATTGGGGTTCAAGTCATCTTCCTAATGGAAACAATAAAACAAGTTGTGGATGTTGTTTTCTTAATGCGACAGGGGTAACATGTTGAGTGGATTGTTTCCAAAAAAAATCATAACTTTGTAATGTGTAGAAGGAAGACTTTTGTGTATGCTTAACAAGAATTTATTGTATTAGGTTAAAACCTTTGGCCTCGTCGAGTGGATTTTAAAATAAAGGAATTTATCTCTATGGTTTGCAATTAATGTTTTCAAACTACTCATTTGATGGCTTAAATGACCTTTGACTTGTAAATATTTTTCAATACCTTTACTTTGTAATATGGTTGATCATTTACACAAATCCTAGATTGAGGTGCTTGTTAAGGTTTAGGATTGATTGTTGGATTTATGGAGGATTTGAAGCCATAGGCTCTTTATGTTTTCGTTTAGTCCACACTCGACATACACATATAATTGAACTCGATCTTTATGGTCGCGAGCATATAATGCCTAGATTATAGTCAAGAGGAAAATAAAAAATATGGATCATGGTCGCAAGTTTAGAAAAGAGTGCATGGTTTGTAGGAATTTGGGTGGATTCAATTAGAGGTAGCCATCAAGGTAGAATGCAGTTCTTATAGAGATCATTTTCTCCTTGAAGTGAATTGAACCCCAAACCTCATGCTTGTTGTATAAAAACTAATGATTCAACTCATTTGAGATTGTGGTAGCATAATTGATTAAGTTTAATGAAAATTCGAAGTAATAGAAGTGTGTTCAAACTCCATAAGCAAGTTAACAAATGCTGAGATAAGTAATTCCATGTACCCCAAAGGCAAGTTAATTAATGCCTTGTTGATTTCTAGTTGAGTTGTTAAAGGGGAAAATACCCCTGCACTGATTGGTATTAAATCTTTTTTAGAAGTAATCTCCAACAGATAAGATCAGAAATAAAATTGTGAAATAGAATTTTATGAGAGATGGAAACTAGAGCCAAAGGAAAAGTGGGTCAGAGGAGACAAACTATTAATGAAACTTTGCTTGAAGAGACAAGGAATATTCAAACACCTTTATAAACTATGGAACATGCAAAGATAAGGGGAGTTGACATAAGTGATGCTAGTGACAGAGAGAAAGAACCTCAAGAAGAAGAGATAGAGCAAAAGAAGAGGGAAATGTAGAAATATTTGTCTGAGAAATCCTGACATTTAGTTCAAACTAAAAATAGAGTTACCTGTTGGGGGAATACTAAGGGGTGGGGGGGTGAATCAATATTTTAAAACTCACTTAAACCTTTCAATTTCTTATTCAGATTTATGTACGCTATTGTCATTAAGTAAACCAGTGTATGTACGTGACTATGATGAAGGAAAACAACATATATCTAGTTAACTAACTTTTCATATATTTCATCATTTGTTCTACTTTAACCAATGTATCATTACTTCATTATCCTTTAATTAAACAGTAACCATGAGTAGTAAGAACAAAATAAACCATCACACATAAGCAACACAACAACACATGAGGACACCAAGATTTTTATGTGGAAACCTAATGTGGGAGAAAACCACCGATGTTGTCGTTTATGTCTTCATATTTTATTATAAAGGAAAACATCTTACAATCTTGTATTATCGCAGACTCATACAAGTACGCAGGCACCCACCTGCAGAAGGATACAACCTTCTCTCGTTCTCTAGCACCCACTAGAAGGGAGCTCCAACCCCCTGATCTCATTTACCGACACCCACCGTAAAGGAGCTCCAAACCCCTGAACAAATTTACCAACTACCACTAGAAGGAAGCTTTGAATCCCTCACTAAAGGCTCCAACCCTCAGCTCCTGTGTGGACCACATTTCATAATGTTTCATACTGGATCCACCTGACCCAAAAAATCAAACTTGTATGCCACTTTTCATCATATTTTTAAACTGGACCCACTTTCATCATTTAAGCCCAATATCAGATAACAATACTGAAACCAATCACTGTATCAAATCACTTAATCACTTAACCAACTAAATTATCAAATCAATCATTGAGCCTCAATCAACCAATACAACTAGATCAAACTAAACCAGGAAAAATCATGTCAATTCATAACTACTCATCAATATACCAAGACAAACATTGTTACCCATCACAGAAACCAATTGTTGCTACTACAAAGCCTGATCAACCATATGTTAGAATATATACACTATTATTTTCAAGCATAACCACGTATGTACACACTTCGCCTTAAGAGGACCTGTGTACAGATCTCCAAATACTGAACAATTGAGTCCAAATCACTGTCACACTGAATCATATACTGAACCCATCACATATCATTGAACCAAATACAAATCACCTCATAGTAGCATCATCCTAGTCAACATGTCATTCCATAATAGTTCAACCCAGCTAGCACTATCAAACACAGATTATCATAAGATAGACTTCATCGACAAACAACAGAAAACATAACAGAATTGATCATACATAATTAACAACTCATACTAAAAAACCTTAACAGATGTATGCGACTCTTATAAATCACTTCCGCGTATGTATACGTTTTTCATACTTGACACCTACGTACAGATTCTGAACTTTTCGCAGTATGTATACATGACTACCGAGAGGAAAATCTGCGTATGTATGTGACTTCTCAATGGAAAAATAGTGTACAAATCTATAATCATTGAGTCATACCTTCACTACACAACACAACATATGTAAAAACCAAATCTTAGCATACAAACTGTTACAGAAACACATCATAATATCATCCTCACAGATCTATCAAACCCTAAACAGATTATCCAATGCGTTTTCATTTCATATCTAACAGATCTGATCCATATCCATGCTCCCTGATGCACACCTATTTCAGATCAATTCATTCATAAATAATCCATCATATGCACCCTTAACACTTTGATCTCCATATACTTATATAATATGATCCTTAGCCAATACCGTAGGCCAATCCCTTAGTAATGTCGATGGTATTTTTTGATTGGATCAAATATCCGTTGTTGCACTCATTATTACAGGCGAATACCATGGTAAAGACCCCTGGTATTCATAATACCATGGTGTGGAAACTGTACGCAAATCCTCTTCATCATACATGTGTATGTACACATCTTTTCTTCACATGACCTGCGCATACTTTCCTAAACTTCACCTTTATCATCCTTTTATCTATGAACTGATATTCCTTTGTCCATTCTCTTAGTCACACTGCATAACCATCATGTTGACATATTTATCAACTAGGTTGTCATCAAGAACAACACGTTAGTCATAATGTCAACAATCTCCCCCTTTGGACTTGATGGTAACTACGTTGGTGTTTGGTTACCACCACCTGTAGATACCTTTGTAGACACTTGAAAACACATATGTAGACATACTAAGCTTCTCTCCAAGCATTCTTCTCCAAACACCAAGCTACTTTCCCCTTTTGACATCAAGGGCAAAGGCCTTACCAATGTTGAATAAAGACTTGTTTCTCCCTTTGTAGATAAGATCACTGTAGGTATGATTTGTGGAATATGAACATTGATGTAACCCCTCCTCCCATGTCTACCCAAGTAACTGGCCAATCGAGGTAAACATGTGACGAAGAGTTACTATGATATGATTCAACTCCCCATGTTATAGTTAATTAAGTGGAACTGACGGAACACAGACAACCTGACCTTCTACACATGCAACTGAACCACCAGAAGCCATCCAACTCATCCAGGTGACCATCCTAAGAAAAACTGACATTTTTTTGCCTTAAATCCTCAATCACTCCCTTGACATGGGTATGCATGCTACTGGGACCCTCTAGTCACTCCCACAACAAGGCATGCACGCAGCTGGGACTTTTCTAGGTAGTTTTGTGCCAATGACTTCGAATTCTGTGCCACTTTTTCAAGGCCAGGATTCAAGCCACTGCCCAGAACTCCATGAAACTTCCAGACATGAAAGGTAACATCAAAAAAATGATACAAATTCAAATAATTGAACAAGGACTTGACTAGACCTTATTAGCCATGATAAACATTTCATCAAACATGTCACAAATATGCATTCTACAGGTTTAAACAACATATCTGAGCATAGGTGTCTCATACTCATCTGAGAATCACTAAGAAGCATTGATGCCTCATCACAATAACTGCATTACCATATATTAAGCCACATATTCATTGTACATTAAGTTATTAATCAAAACATGATGTGGGTCATACATTATTATTGTCATAAAACTCATTCATAACCAACATATAACCAACAAAAATATCAAGGATATAACAACCATATAAGAAACATATAAACAAGTGTATTTACCCATAAAAATACCAAGGAGAAAGAGATCTATTATTGATTAATGCAAAGGCCAACCAGGTTCGGGACTTCCAGATTCCACCTTACCATAGACTGGCTGAACCAAGTCCTTCTTCAGTTAATCACCCTCGTGTCATATTCCATGCATGAATATGGGTTCTCATAGAACAAATCCATCAAAATCAAACCAGGGCTTCCAGAGGCCAAACCATCTCAACCCTCAACCAGTGATTCCACCTCATGGTCATACATCACTATCCATCACCAAATTGGTATCTACCCAAGTTATCCAGGGCTCCAAAGCATTTATTCGAACCTAGGCTCAAGGACTAGTAACTCAACGCATAAATGTTGTCGAGCTCCAAAGAATTTTTCCAACCAAGGCTCCAAGACTAATAAATCAACCCACCAAGGGCTCTAGAGAATTTGTCCAACTAAGGCTCCAGGACTAATAACTCAATCCAAGATGTTACAGGGCTCCAAAGTGTTTATCTAGCTAAGGCTCTAGGAACTAATAACTCAACCCACAACCAAAGGAACACGAGAACCAACCAAAAAACAAGGGGAAATACTCCCACAACACCATGGCTATCCAGGAAATGGCAAGGCTAGGAATCTAGGTAATCCTCCATGCCCATGACATATCATGACCAAGAAACCACATGCATATGCCATGCATGCAAAAACTAGTAAGGAAATCATACATGCAACTCAGTACCTGGAAACAAAACCCATTGTAGTTGTTGGTCTTGTTATTCTCTTGCATTTTCCTTCTCTTTCTTTTCCTTCTTGCTCCAAATCCCAAGTATGCCACACTCCTCCCAAAGTGCTCCAAGAAAAATCGATGTGTCCAAGAGTATGTGAGAGAGAGAGAAGATAATGATAGCTCCAAAACTAAACATATCAAAAGCCATGAACTAATTCTCGTAAGCCTTTTTATTAGTGAGGCCTCTATTTTCTTCATTTTCCATTATTTTCCTTCTCACATGCAACATGTAACCTTTCACCTTCCTTTTCTCCTAATTTCCATTATTTTCATAAATAAATGCTAATAAATTCCACTTTCCCTTTCCAAAGCTTTAGCCATTGTCGTTTCCAATTTCCATAGCCATAATAAACCAAATGAACACCGACACTGGGATGTTTTTCCCAACATTCAGGTTGAAATATGTGTCCCGTGACCATGGTTATTATTTTTCCTTTATTAACTTTTATTACATGTATTTTTTACCAGGGACGTTACAGACCCCTCCCCCTTGGGGGAACACCATCCTTGGGTTTCAATGACACCTACAATCAATAAGATTGTTGAAAGCAAAACATACTTCCCATGGAGCTTTATAAATTAGCTTGTTGTAGTATCGACAATGATCAACATGCTGAGAAGCAAACAAACATGATAACATAACAACATGACAACCATAATGACATGACACCCATACCACTTATTGGAGCTTTATAACACGAGCTTTATAACACAACTCGTGGAGGTATTTACATCCATATGTACATAAACCAAAACATCACACCAACACATTTACCAAAACATATACCAATACATTCGCTCAACTAGTGAATAGAGAATGATACATATCCCGCATCTGATCCACCATCTCCCATGTAGCTTCATTGGGCCCAAAGTGCTTCCACTACACTTTAACCTGTTGGATTGCTTGATTCTAGAGCATGAGAATCTTTCTCTACAATATACATTGAGGTTACAGTTGGAATTCTCCTTCTGTCTCCACATGCAATACAGACCAGTCAATCACATGATCAACATCTTTAACATACTTTTTAAGCAATGATACATGGAAAACATCATGGACTTTCATTTTCGGAGGCAGTGCAAGTCGATATGATATTAGTCCAATCCTTTCAAGAATCTTGAAAGGTACACAAAATTGAGGAGCTAGCTTGGCACATGATCCAATCCACAAGGAGCTCTTTTTGGGCTTGATGCACAAGTACACATATTCCCCAACCTGAAACTCCTTAAACAACTTGTTCCAATCTACATAGCTTTTCTTCATGTCTTGTGCTACCTTTAGATTATTCTTGATTACCTACATTTCTTGTTCCATTTTTTCTAACATGTTCGGTCCAATCAATACCTTGTTCACCGGGTCACTCCAACTAATGGGAGCATTACAAATTATCCCATATAATGCCTCAACCAGACTCATTCTCAATGATTCTTGGTAACCATTATTGTAAGTGAAATCAACCAACAGGAGGTACTCTTCCCCGTTACCAATTCATCACATACATCCTCAACATATCCTCCAATATATTGTTCACCCTCTCTGTCTATCCATTTATCTATGGATGATTAAGTTGTGTTGAAGGCCAAATTTGTACCTAAACCTGCAAATAAATCCTTCCTAAACTTGGAAGTGAACTTTGCATCCCTGTCTGACACAATCTTCTTCAGAACACCATGCGATCTTACCACCTCTAATGAACACATGTGCCACATCACTAGTTGAATAGGTAGATTTCACTGGAATGAAGTGTGCTACCTTAGTCAACCTGTCCACCACAACCATGATGGAATCATGTTGTCTAGATGTTTTCAGCAAACCTGTGATGAATTCCATGGAAATGACCTCCCATTTCCACTATGGAATTGATATTGGTTGTGGTAACCCACCTGGATTCTTACACTATGCATTTACCTATTAACAATCCAAGTATCTTGCCATGAACTCTATCACTTTTTTCTTCAAGTTCGGCCAGTAGTATAACTTCTTCACTGTTGTCAATGTCTTTTGATATCTCGGGTGACTTGAATATAGTTTCACATGAAACTCTCTCAAGATGAGATTCTTGAGCTCACTATCATCTGGAACATATATCTTGTCCCTAAATCTAATCAAGCCATCTACCATGAGATGATAGTCCACATCCTGTGCACTTGTACATGTACTTGTAACTATACTTTGTTGTAACCTGTGCTTGAGCTCCATGTACCTGTCATCCTGCTGACCTACCTGTAAGATCTTAGCCTGTAAATATGTCCCATAATAACTCATAATTTCTATGTGTTTCACCTATATCCACATGCTAAGAGCTTATGCATCCCTATTCTCCTTACCTTTAATGTACCTGATCTCAAAGTCTGACTTGTTGATTGTGGCCAACCATCTAGCTTGCCTGGCATTCATATTCGGTTGGTCAAATAGGTACCTTAATCCACTGTGGTCGCTCATTAGTACGAACCTCCTTCCAAGAAGATAGTGCCTCCACATCTTTAATTCCTAGATGCTCGTTGCCAACTCAAGATCATGTATCGAATAATTCTACTCGCACTCATTCAATTTTCGTGACTCATAGCATACTACTTGTCCCTCCTACATAAGAACTCCACCAATTCCTCTTTTGTAAGAATTTGTGCATACCACAAATTCTCTATCCGGATCTGCAATCTTCATCACTAAATCACTTATCAACAACTATTTCAATTGCTCAAAACTTGATGCACATTCTTATGTCCATTCAAAATTCTTACCTTTCCTTTGCAATAATGTGATGGGATATGAAATCTATGAGAATTTCCCGATGGAACTCCTGTAATAACCTGCTAACCCCATAAATGATCTTACCTCATCCACGTTCCTAGGAGTTTCCAATTCCATGATAGCCCTTATCTTCTCTGGATCTATTGCTATGCCTTCCTTAGAAACCACGTGTCCCAAGTAATGTACCTCTTTCTAAAAGAAATTTCATTTGCTAAGCTTAGCATACAACTTATTCTCTCTTAGAAATCTCAATATTGTTACTAAATGTTTGACGTGCTCTTCTTCATTCTTAGAATATATCAATATATCATCAATGAATACAATAAAAAACCTGTCCATATAAGGACGCAACACATTGTTCATCAAACACATTAAAGTTGCTAGAGCATTAGCCAAACTGAAAGGAACTGCAACAAACTCATATAGTTTGTACCTAGTCCAAAAAGTTGTCTTGTAAATTTCATCTTCCTTGATGCATACCTGATGATACCGGGATATCAGATCAATCTTCGAGAACATTGACGCTCCCTTCAACTGATCGAACAAATCATGAATCCTTGGCAACAAATACTTGTTCTTAATGGTCACTTTTTTCAACTGCCTGTAATCAATGCATAACCTAAGAGTACCATCCTTCTTCACAAACAATATCGATGGACCCCATGGTGATACACTTGGCCTAATGTATCCCTTTCCAAGAATTTCCTTCAACTACAACTTGAGCTCTACCAACTCTGGAGTGCTCATCCTGTATGGTGCTTTCAATGCTAGTGTTTCCCCTGGTACCAACTCAATAGAAAAATCCACTTCCCTGTGAGGCGACAACTCTAAAATATTTGCAGGAAATACATCCTAAAACTATTGTAAAAATGAGTACCTTCTCAAAACATCTGCATCCTCAACTTCCTTACCTTTTTCACTAGAAATATGTACCGCAAATAACACACACCCTTTCCTATGATTATGCTTTGTCTGCATAGTTTTCACCATCCTAACTGATGTTGCCTTCTTATTACCCTGTAAGACTCTCTGTTCTCCATTATCATCCAAACACTCAATGGATTTGTCATAACAATCCACCTTGGTCCTATGAATATACAGCCAGTCCAAGCCCAACAACATACTATATGATCCTAATGACAATACATTCAAATGTGCTGATGTAGGCATACCATTCAAATCAAATTCACAAGTTCTTACCCAGTGATGAACTCACTTCTTTGTACATGTAGCCAACTGAACTAACTAATACTTTGCATGCACTTCATCCATATCGATAATAGACACCTGGTGATCTACCTTCCTGTTATCAAACGTTTCATAGATCCTAGGAACATTATGTCCAACATCCCCAACTGTTTGTGCCTCATGGGCATTGTAAATTTGTGGTCTACTACCTAGATGATGTGGACAATCTCTCTGACGCTGATCTTTTCTACAAGTCCAACACTGTACGAGCTTCCTATCACCACCCTTGTTCTTCTCATACCAAAATTCCTATCCTCTATCAAATGCATTGAATTGCTTGTGCGATGTTGCATTCTCTTTATTACTTGTGTCTTGATGCCTTGCCTGTTTCTTGTCCCATTTCCCTTTATTCTTATTATTACCCTCCCAGTCTGGTTTAATCTCAAATTTGTGCTTTGATTGCTCATAACAATTCTTTAGCTTCTGGATGGCCTCCTCCAATGGTTTAGGCTCATCAACCTCAATTTTATCCTTAAATGTTATTGGCAACCCACTGATGAATCTTTGAATCTTGGCCTTCTCCTCCTTGAGGTAAGGTACATACCTCAACAACTCCATAAATCCTCTAGTGTACTCATCAGTCATAGATCCCATATTTATCTCATAAAACTATTTTTCCATGTTGTCATAGTACCCGTCTGATAGATACTTCTTCCTGAATAGTCTCTCGAATTCACTCCAGGTCAACTCCTCCTCATAAATATCTCTGACATTATTTACATCTTCCCACCAGATATTTGTTATAACTTTAAGACTGAATGTAGCTATTATGGCCTTCATGTTCTCTGAGTAATCATGTATACTAAAGAACTTATTCATTCCAAGCAACCATGCTTCTGCATCCTGTGATTTCTTAATTTCCCCATCAAATGTAGGTGGTTTTTATTTCTTTAACTCATTCGACAAATATCTTCTATCACTCCTTGTTGTCTAGGAAAATCCTCTCTGCGGACAGAGATGATCCCTCTAGCCCAATGAGTGGGACTAGCAACCTACATGACAATCTACTAGACACTTTCCTAAATTAAAATCCAAATAAGAGAAGAGGAAGATGACCTACCTCATTCTGATGCTATAACGTCCTCCTTTGTTGAAGACCTCGAATTGCTTGCGCCTCGGGCTTAGTCCTACTGCTCACAACGTTTGAATTCTTACACAAGAGATCAAAGACACAACAAAGCATATGAATAAAAATAGCATAATTGAAAGTAATCCACTTAACAGATCAAGTAGCATTAAGATAAATGATGCATTAACACACACATTTATGGAAAGTGAACCAACAATTGTATATATTAATAAAATAAAGGAGGAAGCATACAACCAAGCCTTGATGTCAATAAGCTCTCTTTGATTGAATGTCCAAGTCCAAGCTCAAGCTCTCCAAGCACTCCTTCTCCAAGCTAAATGAGTAGCATGTAGACACAATCTTAGGATGATGGTGCAAATAGCCAAAGACCAAGCATTTTGGAATGGGAGAGGATGAATATATAGGCAGGGAAAGGGAGTTAGGATCTCTCCAAATATAGGAGAAGGCCCTCATCTCAAGGAGGTAGCTCATAGGGATAAGAACAAAGGGCCAAGTTGACAGAACTCGACCTCATCCACGCCTAACAACCTCCAAATCGTCATTTTGGAAGCCTCTAGATGACGAAGCTTCTTGTCCTATTTGGAAAAAATTTCCTTTTAGGGATCATCATGGGTATTTAATCCAAAAACGCACTGGCAGTGTGAGGCTAGTGAAGTGCAGCTAGCAACCAGCACGGGTTGCCAATGTTAGGGGAGCAATGATCCTCAAATTAGGGTTTTAGAGCCCTTTTCTTCAGGGGAAGCTCAAGGCATTTTTCCATCAGTGTTTTAGGGAGGATCTGAGCTACATATCTGGATAGGTACACTGCATGATTTCCATGTTTCAGGCACCTCGGGGTATGTCACAGGGAAGTGCGGGAGGCGTGACAAAATATTGTGTAAGAGATGACCCCTAAAGCATGAACGCAGAACATGGAGTGACGGTTGAGATGCTTTACGAGCTTTTGCAAGGACAAGAACAAATGTTTTCAGGAGACCTGCAAATCAAGGACGCATATACATATACATATCTAATATCAAAACATGAATCCATAGTATGGACATAGCAATCTGGATAGTAAGGACTATGAAAAAGATCCACGACATGGGTGCAACCATCCGAATGAGAAGGATCATATGTAAAACTAAGATCCAAGGTATGGACACATCCACCCGATATAGAAGGATCATCATAAATGTAAATTCCCATGGTATGGTCACATCCATCTGTATAGAAGAAACATGTGTATAATCATGAATAATACATAACTCCACGCAACCTAAGTCATATCAGACAAAACTCAAGTTTCTTGTGCTCCATCCCAACCCGATCAAAGTACAAATTCTAACATGTGAATGAATGTGTCGAAGTCGAACATGCTAGAAAACCATCTAATTACCGGCCAATGATGTGGACCGTTAACAGGCTCGAGAGAAACCACTAGTAATGACAATGGTTCTCAAGGTACTACATACGTGAATGTGAAAATGACGCTGAAGTCGAACACTCATGGAATCATCCGATCGAAGGCCAATGATGAAAACCTATTGTCAAATGCGAAGAACTTTCCATTAAGGCATGAAACCTCTAAGGTACTGAAAGGGAGTCTCTAAGTCATCTTCTTGGATAATGAGTTGAAGTTGACAGGAAGTGACTCGTCGAAGGAGGGCCATGATGATTCCCCCATCATCGACATGAAATGAGGAATAAAATGGAATGAAACGAGTAGGATCCAAGACTGTAGCAAAGAGTCAGACAATGTATAGGTAATAGACAACAAATAAGACTTCTCTTGAACATCGACGACATGACTCCGAAGTGTGGCAAAATTTGACTCAACATAAGACCAAAGGTCATGACGGCGAAATGGAATAGGTAGATGAGAGGCAAAATGGGTCACCTAAACCTGGAAGGATAAGTGACTGAGTGAGGATATCCCAAACCTGACGTGAGAAATAGATGAGTGTCATGTTCAAGAGCGACATGCTACCTATACAAGGG
Source organism: Pinus tabuliformis (assembly GCA_031772625.1). NCBI lineage: Eukaryota > Viridiplantae > Streptophyta > Pinopsida > Pinales > Pinaceae > Pinus > Pinus tabuliformis. Next base: position 542,373,525 of record CM062820.1, on the reverse strand, counting down.
ACGTTTCACTTTCATTTTCCCCACTATTTTTAGCTAGTACCCCAATTATTTTTTAATCACAAGCTTGAAGGGGATATCATATGCTTTTCATATAAGTTCATTCTTCGAATGAATCCATCCTTGTAATTTTTACGAGTCTTAGGAAGGAGAAACTTGATCTCGTCATGGTGACAAGTATTTCGTCGAAACATTTTTAACGAGACCAACAGAAGGATAACTCAGTATTTTTTTCCTATTTAGAGAGTTTGAAAACGAGACGAAAAAGAAAGCTCCACCATTTCCCTTTTTGTAATTTGTCTCTCGAAGCCGAAGAGGTAGAAAACAATATTCGAGAGAACCTCTTAGCCATGTTCGACTAAGGTGTTCCTTTTTCATAAATAGTCAATCCCAGCCCAAAAAGGAGGTAAACATATACTGAGATGATGCCAATTCATTTAATTTAATGAGTTCAAAAAGACAAGTACTTGGCGATCTTTTCATATTTCAACGGTCAGAAAAGAGTTGAAAGATGACTCCTCCTAGAGGAACGAGTGGTATAAAAGGATAGCAATTGGTTCCGATCATGATGGAAATTCTCAAAACATGTAAGGGTCAAGAGGCTGGATATTAATACCACTCATTACAGATGTTCCCCATGCAAGGGTAAAACAACCAAGTGAAAGCATATGATCGGCCAAAGAGATGGTGACGATGCAATGAAATAACCAAGGCTCATCTAGCAAAAATAGGTTGATAAAAATGACAATCATAAGAGGTAAAATGGGAATGGTTTCATTTTTACACAAGCTTGAAACATGAGAAACTATGCTTGAGTATACCTGAAGATGGTTTCATTTTTTCACAAGCTTGAAATGGAAACAAACTATGCTTGGGTTTGGTTTCATTTTTACGCAAGCTTGAAACAAAGATAAACTATGTTTGGCATAAGTTTGCATGCCCCCAACATAATGACTCAATTCGAGGTACATGCCCCCCAAGCTTCATTTCATTCACCTAAGTAGACTACGGGTTACTAACAGGTGGATGTAATGAAGGTTCACTTAAGAGGTCCAGTGAAACACTCAACTGGGATTTTACGATATCTAATCAAAGGCTCGAATTGGAAGGGGATTTGTTTCATTTTTCAACGAGCCTGCCACAAGAAAATAACCATGCTCATGACACCTTGTTTCATTTTTTAACGAGCTTGATATATTAATAGAATAAAGGAGGAAGCATACAACCAAGCCTTGATGTCAATAAGCTCTCTTTGGGTGAATGTCCAAGTCCAAGCTCAAGCTCTCCAAGCACTCCTTCTCCAAGCCAAATGAGTAGAATGTAGACACAATCTCAGCATGAGGGTGCAAATATCCAAAGACCAACATTTTGGGAATGGGAGAGGATGAATATATAGGCAGGGAAAGGGAGTTAGTATCTCTCCAAATATAGGAGAAGGCCCTCATCTCAAGGAGGTAGCTCATAGGGATAAGACCAAAGGGCCAAGTTGAGAGAACTTGACCTCATCCATGTCGAACAACCTCCATCTCATCATTCTGGAAGCCTCTAGATCACGAAGCTTCTTGTCCTCTTTGGGAAAAAATGCCTTTTAGGGATCATCGTAGGTATCCAAGCCAAAAGCGTGCTCACGGCGCGAAGCTAGTGAAGTGCATCTAGTGACCAGAATGAGTTGCCAACGTCAAGGGAGCGATGATCCTCAAATTAGGGTTTAGAGCCCTTTTCTTCAGGGGAAGCTCAAGGAATTTTTCCATCAGTGTTTTAAGGAGGATCTGAGCTGCATATCTGCATAGCTACATTACATGATTTCCATGTTTCAGGCACTTCGGGGTATGTCACAGGGAAGTGCGGGAGGTGTGAAAAAATACTGTGTAACACTCCTCTTGTAAGGATGATAATGATGTTGACCATGATACTTGTCAGAACTAGAACTAGAATAGTACCTGTTGACCATGATACTTGTAAGGATGACTCCTCCTGGAGGAATGAGTGGTATAAAGGATAACGATTGGTTCCAGTCATGATGGAAATTCTCAAAACATGTAAGGTCAAGAGGCTGGCTAATAAGACCACTCATTGTAGATGTTCCCCAGGCAAGGGTAAAACAACCAAGTGAAAGTGTTTGATCGGCCAAAGAGATGGTGACGATGCAATGAAATAACCAAGGCTCATCTAACAAAAATAGGTTGATAAAAATGAAAATCATGAGAGGTAAAATGGGAATGGTTTCATTTTTACACAAGCTTGAAACATGAGAAAATATGCTTGAGTATACCTAAAGATGGTTTCATTTTTTCACAAGCTTGAAACGAAAACAAACTATTCTTGGGTTTGGTTTCATTTTTACACAAGCTTGAAACAAAGATAAACTATGTTTGGGATAAGTTTTCATGCCCCCAGCATAATGACTCAATTCGAGGTACATGCCCCCCAAGTTTCATTTCATTCACCTAAATAGACTACGGGTTACTAACATGTGGATGTAATGAAGGTTCACTTAAGAGGTCCAGTGAAACACTCAACTGGGATTTTACGAGATCTAATCAAAGGCTCGAATTGGAAGGGGATTTGTTTCATTTTTCAACGAGCCTGCCACAAGAAAATAACCATGCTCATGATACCTTGTTTCATTTTTTAACGAGCTTGATATATTAATAGAATAAAGGAGGAAGCATACAACCAAGCCTTGATGTCAATAATCTCTCTTTGGGTGAATGTCCAAGTCCAAGCTCAAGCTCTCCAAGCACTCCTTCACCAAGCCAAATGAATAGCATGTAGACACAATTTTAACATGAGGGTGCAAATAGCCAAAGACCAACCATTTGGGAATGGGAGAGGATGAATATATAGGCAGGGAAAGGGAGTTAGGATCTCTCCAAATATAGGAGAAGGCCCTCATCTCAAGGAGGTAGCTCATAGGGATAAGACCAAAGGGCCAAGTTGAGAGAACTCGACCTCATCCACGTCGAACAACCTCTAGCTCGTCATTCTAGAAGCCTCTAGATCACGAAGCTTCTTGTCCTCTTTGGGAAAAATTTCCTTTTAGGGATCATCGCGGGTATCCAAGCCAAAAGTATGCTAGCAACATGAGGCTAGTGAAGTGCAGCTAGCGACTAGCATAGGTTTCCAATGTCAGGAGAGCGATGATCCTCAAATTAGGGTTTTAAAGCCCTTTCTTCAGGGGAAGCTCAAGGCATTTTTCCATCAATGTTTTAAGGAGGATATAAGATGAATATCTGGATAGGTACACTGCATTATTTTCATGTTTTAGGCACTTCAGGGTATGTCATAGGGAAGTGCGGGAGGTGTGACAAAATATTATGTAACACTCCTCTTGTAAGGATGATAATGATGTTGACCATGATACTTGTCAGAACCAGAACTAGAATAGTACTTGTGTCCATCACCTCTCCTGTCTTGTGTATCCAAGAATTGGTCATCCCTAATTGTGTCATATCTATCTGACCTGTGCCCACTGCGAGATCTCCTACCATATGCCCCATTAGTCTTATCCTCCTATCCATAGCTGATCTGAAGTGGTCCCTGCATTTGCAATTCTGACAGACTCTGAAGAATTACTGCATTAACTTCTGCTTGTATCTATTATTCCTGCATGATTATGTTATTATCTACTTTAAAACTCCTTACTCCTCAATGTGTCTATTAAGCAGAAGAGTGCCCAACACCACGCTGCTCATATGATTCGTAGGGAGAATCTTGGTAATCTACCATCTTGCTAGTCATCTTTGATCTCTTCTTCCTGCAAGGTATATTATGTCAACTAAACCAAATCATAAAAAAACCTATGTACCTTAGTATAGTTAAGGGAGGATATCTCGTCTGCAAGACCAACTGGATTAGTGCAATATATATATATATATATATATATATATATATATATATATATATATATATATATATATATATATATATATATATATATATATATAGAGACACACACACACACACATACACATACACACACACACACACACACACACACACACACATATATGTATGTATATTATACATATCATTATTTATTCATTCTTTCAATCATTATTCAGTCATCAATGCATAACCATACCAACCACATGTTATGACCTCATGCATGACAACTACATCCACATCAATGTATGCATAATGATATATAAGCATTGACACACATAACCAATGCATGACCCACCTGCACTCACAACAAATACATTCAAAAACGACATCATCAACTTTCATACATCGATACCACTGCAATCATGACCAACACCATGCATATGCAACAAGCACATAGGCCATAAGTATAAGGAACACATGTGCAACTGAAATGTACATACGACAACACCTTCATCCAAGGGGAACATAAACTAGAAATCACCCAAGGAGAACAAAACCATGCTCTGATACCACTCTGTAACCCCCTCCTTCCAAATCTACCCAAGTAACTGTCCAACAGGGGTAAACATGTGACAAAGAGTTATTATGATATGATTCAACTTCCCATGTAACAATTAAGGAAGTGGAACCGATGGAACATAGACAACCTGACCTTCTACACATGAAACAAAATCTCCAGGAGCCATCCAACACATCCAGGTGACCAGCCCTTGAGACAAACTAACATTTTGTTGCCTTAAAGCCTCAGTTTCTCCCTTGACATGGGCATGGATGCGATTGGGATGCTCTAGTCGTTCCCACAACAAGGCATGCGTGCAACTGGGGACTTTTCCAGGTAGTTATAATCACAACATTAATTCTTGTGTCGTGGTAAGACGTCAAAGTATATGTATCCTCACTGCTCTATAAAATTTTAAGTTTAAACAAATATTCACTACAATGTAACAAAATATGTAATCACCATGCTCGCTTAGAGATCTTTCTCATTATAATAAAATAAGTAATCACCATTCTCACTTAGAGATACAACTCCATGTCAATAAGAAATTTAGATGAAGATAATGATAAACATATGGAAAGCTACTTTCTATGGAGATATGGAAAGCTATGTAATATTTATTGAATTTAATAAATTGCTACTTCTGAAATGTAGATGGAAAACTTAGAATGTTCAATAAATAATTTAGTAAATGTTGGTTAATATATAATTTAGTGAGGAGGAAAGTATGACTCATTAAATATGAAAGATATTAGGGGAATTTTGAGGTCTAAAATGGGCCTCCTGAGGAAAATAATAAAATAAATGGATCTTAGGGAGTAAAGCAAGAGCGAGAGGAAGGTAAGGTTTACAGAAAACTTCTAGGAAGGTTATGGTACGAATGGTTTTATGAGGGGAAGGGAGCGGGGATCCCTCCTACATAAATGTTGTAGGTGACAAAGGTAAAGGTTTCAAGGAAATATTTAAAATTTTGGTAGAAGGGTCAGAAGGAACAATTCAAGGAGAAGGTGGGATAGGCAGTCAAGTTTTAAATGGTCAGAGAAAAGATGAGGATAGAGGTACAACAATGGACCAACTAGATCAATAACAATAAAAAAAAGGGCTAATGGGAATGGCACATGCAAGCCCAGAATGGTGGTAATCCCAATGGCAGTAATCATAGATCCCCAAACCTAGGCTTGTAAAGTTTGTATGCATACATATGTGATCATCTATAAGTTCATGGGCTTATGGCCCATAGAGAAAGCTTTGTGTGACTGGATAAAGCATCATTGGAAGTTGTGCGGTGAGATAGAGTTTCACTTAGGGTCAAAAGGATTTTTTATAGTGGCCTTTGATAATATGGAGGATAGAGACCAAGTGTTTGATGGAGGACCATATTGCTTTGCCTCTGTGGGACTATACATGTGACTGTAGAAAGAGAACTTTACTCCAGAGAAAGAGACATTCACCAATGTTTTGGTGTGGGTTAGGTTGTATTCTTTACCCCTGGATTACTGGTTGTCATCTATCTTAAAGCTCATAGGTGAGACCCTTGGGAATTTTGTAAAGGTCTCAGACATGACTTTGCAGGGAAGATACACCTCGTATGAAAATATTGTGTGGATACTGGAGCATTACCAGAAGAGATCAAGTTGTAATTCCGCAAATGAAATTTGTGCTGCAGCCCATAGACTATAAATAGATTCCCTTTAGATGTAGGTGATGCCATGAGCATGGGAATTTGATCAAGGATTCCCCCTAAATAGATCTGAGGATCAAAGTAAGAAACAAGATCAGAAAGATGTTAAAGGTTTTGTAAAAACCAATCTAAAAGGACACGCTAACATGATACAATGACAATGAAATTGAGGGAGAGTGACAACAAAGAATAGTTTTGGGGTTCTATTAGAGCTGACACATGAGGAAAACCATAACGAAGAAGGTAAAATAGGAAATCGAGAAGAGGAAAGAGCGAAAGGAATGATAGAGGTCCCTGAAGACCTTGTCAAAAGCATGGAAATGCTAGATTTGATGAAAGACTTTAAAGGGGATTTTGAATTGGCACCACATAAGGCATGCACTAAGGACCCTGACCTTTAGGACATAGTGGAAATGGAATGAATCGACCTACGGAATATGGTAGAACAATGGAGAAATAAGGGTCTGGAGGCCATTCAAATAGAACATATGGATCAGATCCAATACCTCTACCTAATGCGCGAGGATGTAAAACTACGTGGAAAGAAGCGATTGCATGGGGAAATTTGGGAGATGGGAATCAAGGTTACGAAGTCCCAAACCCCCACAGTACTAAAGAAAACAAGAAGGAAACAATGAAGGAAGTTGAACAACGTAGCCCTTCAGGAACTTGGAGTAATGTTAATAAACTCAGGTAAGATGAGAGCTCTAAGCGCGCCCCCTAACCTCTTTAGTTGAAAATGAAAGTTATAACTTGGAATGCAAGAGGCCCGAATAGCCTCGAAAAACAAGAACTATTGAAGAAGAAGATTAAAATGGAAAAAATAGATCTAATGTTGCAAGAAATGAAATGCACAACAAATAATTTTAAAGAAGTTGATAGGAAATTAGGAAGAAGGTTTAGTTACTCATATGTTGAAGCTCAAAGTAGTGCAGGAGGACTTGTTACTTGGTGGAATCCACATGTAATGCACCTAATAGATGCAGAAGCCACCCATTTTTTCCTCTTGTGGAGATGCAGATAATAGGAGTCCTTGGGTCCATTTTATTTACAAATTCCTATGGACCGCAAAGGATTGATGATAAATTAGGTTTCATTTAGGCCTTGAAGGATATTAGAGGAAGAAAACAACATCTCCCTTGGATTATAGGGGGGTATTTTATCGAGGTCAAAGATGATTGGAAAGAGACTCTGAGACCTTCAAAAGGTTCATGGAAGAGGAGAATCTAATAGATATGGAAACAGGTAATGGAATCTTTACCTAGAGTAATAAATGAGGGGGGGAGCATCAAGTATCCTCTAGATTAGATATATTCCTAATTTATAAGGATTTGTTGCTGCAAGGGTTGGATATAGAGGAAAATACTCTTCCCTGTGGTAGATCTGATCATTGGCTGATGGTGTTAGAGATTGCAATGTTGGGAACTCCTAAAAATAGATGGTTTAGATTCAAGGCATTCTGGATAAATCACCCCTCCTTTATGGAGAACATAAAGAAATGGTGGGAATATCCTCTCCCAATTTAGGGCTCCAAGATGTTCAAATTGCAGGTCCGGTTGAGATATATTGAAACCTAATTAAGGCACTGGAATAAAACTAAGTTTGGTTATATCTTTCATGCAAAAAGCGAATTGGAAACGAGGATGGAGGCATTATAGAAATAAATGATGGAAGAAGGGTACACAAATGCAAGAAGGAACGAGTAAATGGAGTTGTTGAAGAAATGGGAGGAAATATGCTTACAGGAGGAAAGATTATGGAAACATAAATCGAGAATCATGTAGCTCTAGGAAGGTGAAAATAATACTAAATTCTTTCACAGGTATGTAATCGAGCATTGAAACTCAAATAGAATTCTCAGGATCAAGTACATAACTAGGCAATCTTATGAATCCCACTAGGATATTGAGTAGGTGTTGGTTCAACACTTCTAGAAGATAGCAGAGGATACCCTTATTGATAGATCAGAATCCATACAGAATATTGTTAAGCATATTCCTAGACTGATGACAAAGGAGCATAATCGAAATCTAAATAAACCTATCTCCATGGAGGAAGTTTCCCAGGTTGTCCAAGAGATGCCTAATGGTAAGGCACTAGGCCAAGATGGCTTCACCATAGATTTTTTAAAGCCTGTTGCGAAGTGGTAAAACAAGATGTTTTTGAGGTGGTGGCGGAATCCCAGGACTCAACCACTATACTTAAAGCTCTAAATTCCACATTTATTACTCTCATCCCGAAGGAGGAAAAAGATAGCACTCTTGAGAAGTTTTAACCGATAGCCCTTTATAATGTGATATATAAGATTATATCAAAAGTTGTAGCCAACTACATCAAAATGGTACTTCCTATCCTGATCTCAAAAGAACAACCTAGATTTGTTGAAGGTAGGCAAATATTGGACAATGTTATCCATGCCCATGAGATAACACATTCTCTTAAGAGTCTAGGGAAGGAAGGAATGATAATTCAACTTGACCTATCTAAGGCATATGATAAGGTCAGTTGGGAGTATATGGAAGTAGTTTTAAAGGCCTTTGGTTTTGATAATCGATGGATCAGTTGGATCATGTCAGTTTTAAGGTCCTTTGGTTTTGATAATCGAGGGATCAGTTGGATCATGTCCTTGGTTACCTCTCCTAGCTTTTTGATTTTACTAAATGGAGCTCCTACTAAACCCTTTTTACCTTCTTGTGGAATTATCCAGCGGAACCATGTGTCTCGTTTCTTATTTTTTATGATAATGGAAGGACTGGGCAGAGCAATCAAAACTTCTACCATGGAAGGGTATATTAGGGGCCTTCAACTGCATGAGGGATGCCCGATTACAACGCACCAACAATTTGTAGATGATACCATGATACATGGTATCCCTACAATGAAGGAGGCCCAACCATTCAAGTTTATCCTAGACACTTTTGCTGCAACTTCAAGTATGGAGATAAACCACTCCAAATCTATGATTTTCTTCTTTAACATGCATATTGCTATATAGAGGAATTTGACAGCCATCTTAGGATTCCAAAGGAAAAGTATTCCTTCAAAATATTTGGGCATCCCTCTAACTGTTAAGGCTTGGAAGAAATCTAATTGGGAGAAGATTGTATAAAAAATGGAAGCTAGAGTTAAGCGATGGACTTACAGAGTCTTAAACCTAGTTGGGAGGCTAGTTTTTACTAAAGTTGTACTACAAGCGATTCCTGGGCATATCTTATCAATACTCACAACTCCTAAAGGAGTTCTACAAAAGATAAGAGAGATCCAAAGGAATTTCTTATGGAGAGGTGTCGAAGAAAAGAGAAAATGGGAATTAGTATCCCGGGACACAATATGTAAGCCAAATTTTCTGGGTGGCCTAGGCTTATAGGACCTGGAGATTGTCAATAAAGCGTGTGGAGCTAAACTTTGGTGGTGCTAGCTAAAGGAAGGTTATTCACCTTGGGCCCAACTCTAGAGGGAAAAATACACCCATAATTGGATCTTGCATGACCTTTTCCGTATCGCAGGAGAAATTAAAGGATTGACAATATGGAATTTCGCCTAGGGAAATAGGGAAATTATACAGAAACATTGTTTCTGGGAGATCATAAATGGAATTTCAGCTCTGTTCTAAGAGGATTCTTGGCAACAACAACCCAACCTAAGTAAGGACTAGTGGCACCCAATTCAAATGACCACCGAGAGTTAGGGTCAAATAACAGTGCACCAGTACTAGGAACAGGTAACCAACGACAATAAATGGAGAACATGGAACCTTAGTATCTTTTGGGAGCCTAATCAAAACCAAAGAAAAAGAAAGAAAACTACTTTTTTAACATGTATTTTTCATGTATTTTCAATTATTTTCTGTGTGTCTACTCATAAGTATGTAGAGTGGGTACTCGTTAGGTGTTGAATTTAATTCTACATCCAATGAGTGTCTACACTTAAAATTTGATTAAAACTATAAGGAGATAAACCAAAAATACAACTAAAAAAAATATTTTTATTATTTTCCCTCCAAAATATTTACCCTTAGGGATGACATCATCATCTTGAATCCTATATATATATATATATATATATATATATATCTATATATTAATTTTGTTAGTACATTTTTTTTTTATTTTGAGGCCCATTTTTTACCTCAAAAATCCCCTAATGAACAAAAAATATACTTGGAATAATTTTTCATCAAATGAGGAAATTCTCTTTCCCTATACATTGAACAGAAGGTCCAATATTAGTCAAGACGAAATCATTTTCGTTAATGACAAGGTTTTTAAAAAATCAATCCCATAATGATGATTGTCAACACAATTACTAAATAAAACAATCCCCTTACCCTACACATTTAGCAAATACTTTACCACTACTTCAACAAAATCCTTTCCCTACATATTCAGTAAATACTCTAACCCTCCACATTCAACAAATAAGGCAATCTTGGGACAAGAAAGAAGCATTATCATTAATGAAAAGGTTTTTAGTCAATCCTATAATGATGTTTGTCAACTTAGAAAAGATCAATACCATAATAAAACTCCTCAACTTAAAAAGGATAATGCAATTATGAGAAAATACCATTATTATTTATGAAAAGGTTTTAAAATAACAATATCATAACTATGCTAATCAATTAAAGAAGGATCAATCCATAATAATTCTTATCAAGTCAAGATGCATCACATTGCATAAACACATGGTCCACCTTCTCAACTCACTAAAAATCACATGATGATATTGCATGGACACATGGCCCTAACTCCATAATAATGCTTATCGAATCAAAATGAATCACATTGCATGGACACATGGCCCACTTTGTAAAATCCACATATCAAGTCAAGATGGATCACATTGCATAGAGAAATTATCCACCTTGTCAACTCACTAAGGATCACATGATGACATTACATAGACACATGGACCTAATTCAATAATAATTTTTATCAAATAAAAATGAATCAGATTGAATGGACATATAGCCTATTCATCAAATCAAAATGAATCACATTTCACATACACATGACCTACTTTTGTCAATTCCACATTGCATAGACATATGGCCCCAATCCCATAATGCATATCAAGTCACATGGTGGATCACATTATGTGGCACATGGCCCTTGTTAACTCATAAAGAATCACATTGCAAGGACACATGCTCTGCGACATCAGTAACAAAATACTCATTACATAGCTTGGTAAGAGGCATGAAACAATTCCATATCTACAACAATTATTAATCGATGTTCCTAAATCAACATAAACATGGTGAGATTAAGCATTCCCAAGTCCCTTTGGTAAAGTCACAAGTTTGTGAAATATGTATAGCTTGAATGACATAAAATCACAATTTTGTATTGTCAAAATTTTATTACCAAATTTAGATTCAACGAAAAAAACCATAACATGGAAGAGTTAGACTAGATTGCATTGGTTCAATGGTAGCTTCCCCACTTCAGTCTACAAATTTGGTTGATGAAACCTCAACTTATCTGAGTGAATTTGTGGTTCTCCTTTGTGGAAATGAACTAAGGAAAGGCTCTGACTTTGACCCTGAATTTACCTTGCTTCAATTTATGGAGGGTTCATTCTCTATGGGATTCCTCCTTTCTAGTTTTTGCATTTTGGGTTATCCAATAGGGCTTATGTTTTCTCCATTTATATTGGCCATCACCCTTGATATTCATGTATTTTGATGTTGATTCCTTTTTCCATGTTAGTGGAAGGGGGGTTATGGTTTACAATTGGGGCACTTCCTTGCTTCTCTCTCTAAGTGCACTCCTGCTCATGGCCCACACTTTATTTGTTATATCATGAATACAAGGGAGGACACTCAGTGGGCTATAAGAAGACATGAAGGTCAAATTGAAGGCAAAAGTGCATCAACTCAAACAACATTAAGGAAAATTCAAGAGTGTAAGGCTAATACATCAACATAATTGGAAATTAACATTGGTGTCTTGGTGCAACATAGAGGCATATTATAACACTAGAAAATATTGTGGCATTCTTCATATAATCATAATCAATTTCTTAGGAAATAGGGATGGTGTCTCAATTCTGATAGTGAATTCAACAACAAATTAGCTCATTGATATCATTCTATCAGCACCCAGATTTGAATGTGTAGGTGCAAGAATCTAATAAGGGAGAAACTGAAGATGCCAAAAACAATCATAATTTTGCTTAGGTTTTTATGTGATTTTCTCATAAGTGATGCAATTAAATACTTTTTTGAAATTAATTTTGTATTAAAAGTTACTTAGACTAGACAACCACTGGTTAGACCTCTTATTCAAGAAAATGGTATGTCATGGTTTATTTGTACATAGTATAGTGAATGCCATCTTACAACGAATATCATCTTTTTAATGCCCTTAGATCCGTACATCCTTTTCCTATGAGACTACCTATTAGTCACAATGAGCAACTGTTTGAAATATTGCATCACATAAATGTATAGTTTATTGTACATGGGAGGGAAATTGACATGGGAAATTGGTTTAGGATTAAACATGGTAAACCCTACGTGAAAGGTGAGGAATAGATATTGTCACACAAATATAGTGTAACAAAGAAGAATGAGTACATGAAACACCAAAATTAAAAAACACTTTACTTTTTGAAGATTTCACCATTGTTTGTAGGTCAAACAATGAAATAACAACGGTGAAATTGTCCCTAAAAGAAAATAAAAACCTAAGTTTAATAAATGGTTAAAATTGAAGTCAAGTCACCAATCTAGTGTTTTAATGTGAATGGTGTACCAAACCACATAATTTTGCAAATTGCAAACTAAATAATAGTCTAGGAAAATAAAAAATCATAATTAAGTGTAAGCAATAGATTGACATAACAAACATTCAAATTGCAAGTAACACTAGGGGAAGCAAAAATAAATGTATAACGCTCAATGGAAAGGTAGAAACATGAATAAGAATACGAGGAATTAGGTGGCCTTCAAAACTCTCCCAGGATGGGTCCTTTTGAAGATTGTCTTTGTCTAACTTCTAATGACTAATGAAAATAGACTCTTTAGTGTAGGAGTGCAAACAAGAAATAGGGTTTAATAAAAGAAAAGTGAGAGAGGGTTTATGGTCTTCTATCACAAATACTTCAACATAACCTTGTAAATAGTTCCTCTTTTGAAATGTAGACACACGGTCTTCTCATCTATAGAGGATTGGAGCTCTTTGCTAAACTAAACTCCCATGCTCGTCACTCAATCATGAGATCCCATGTCTTATATCATTTATGCATTATTGTGGTAGTTGGATTCCACATTTACAAACAACGTAAACTTTGAAACGAGAATTGATATGATTACCCATTTTTTTGAGGTAGCAAAAAAATCAACCAATTATGAAAAGTGTTGATTCAAAATACATATATTTTTTTAGCATAGTTTTTGACACTTTAAGTTTTTGTATATACATTATTTTTAAAATGTTTATGATTTTCATCATAATTTTAAAAAGTGTTGATGCAGTGTCAAGCCCTTTTTTTAGAAGACTTATTTTTTGACTTTAAATTTTCTAATGTGTTAAATGTGAATAATTATTTTCTAAATTTAACAATTTTTGAAGTAGTCCTCTTCTTCATATTTTTTTTTCTTTAACAAAAAAAAATTGTAGTGAGATTTTTTTTTTTTTTTGCATAGTTAAAAAAAAGGCCAATATTTTAAAAGTTTCGATCTTCTATATATCTATATATCGTTAATTATCTTTTCAATGCACATCAAATAATTGTCTCTAATTTTTTTTTTAATAGTTGACATAAAAATACACATTGTGAACATAAATATAATAAAAAAAATTACACATTTTGAGACTTTTTTTTGCTAAAAATGATATGTCAAAATCACAATTTTTATAGGAAAAAATTAACAAAAAATGGTTAAATAATATATATATATATTTAATTTCATGTCAAATAATAATAATAATCACATTTTTTTCCAAAAAATAATGATTCACATAAAAATTAAAGCGAAAATCACATAATACAAATATTGAACATATAACAACATTAATTGAATACTTATTCTTCTCATAAAATGTCAAAGTCAAAACATTACAAGTATAACTAATTAATAGTTACAAAAAATGATTTTGATTTCCAAGCATAGCTTAATCAATAATATCACGTAATCCATACTCTTCATCTTCTAGAGTTTCATCATTGTCTTCTTCCACAATATTTTTTGCTTCAATTTGCTCATTTTCCTCTTCTGATGGATCTTTGATGTCTGTGAATCTCCCAATGTATGCCTTTCCAATCATTCCATCTAATGGTGGTTGAGGTTCCTTTGCCTTTTTTTCCACACGTGATTCATTAAAATCCCCTTTCCTCAACCCAACTTCTTGCATTACATCTGGAAGAAATTGAAGAGCATTAATTCTTTGCTGAATAAATTTGCACTATACTAGGTCTTTTTCAATGACAATGCAATTTCTTCCTTTTTGTAGGCAACATGCTAGTGTTGTACCTAATTATCAAGCACAAAAGAAATAATGAAGTAAATTAGTATAATCACATATAAATTAAGAAAGAAGATATTGAAATTCAATTTTATATAATAAAACTTACTTGAGCCTGAGAATAAATCCAGAACCCAATCTCCTTCATTTGAACATAAGTCTATAAGATAGTTAATCAATGATTGTGGTTTTTGATAAATGTTAACTATCTCTCCTTTTGCTTATTTATCTTCATATGTTAGTTTTTTTTACAACAACATCATAAACCAGTACTTGGCTATGACTCTTTCCATCTACCTGATTAAGAAGCATAAGCTTATAGATATCATCTTTTGTCCAACTTTCAACATGGATGAACTCACAATCACTTATAATTGGTTGATCTCTACGGTTAATAATATTTGACTTTTTTTTGTAACATGAAATAGTAAAAGTTCAATTAACTTGTACATAAATGATTTTTTTAACATTAATCAAACATACAATTTCAATGTCTTACCATGTAAGCTACATCATTGAGTTTGCTTTTCCCTTGAATCTTGTCAATAACATTGCAAATTGTGTGTCTGAATGAAATGTCACAAATCTCCATAATGGTGATGTTGTGACTTCTACAAATCCCGCAACCACTTTACTAAGAGCTTGATAAGTATAAGGGTCACTATCATAGTCAATGTTTGGGATATTGAAACCATGAGGAATATCTGCAATAATTAGGGAATAATCCCTTTTAGGTATGAGTTTAGCAATGTATTCATAATCACCTTGTATTATTTGATATTGGATAGTCTCAAGCCCATTCCAAATGAAATGAGTAAGACTAGGATCAAGTTCAACATTACTAAGACATTGCTTTCTCAGTCTTTCCATCTTAATTTTTTCAATAAATCTTTTGAAACTATCTGGTGTTCCATTTGCATCCTTATTCATCTTTAATCAAATAAACAAATATATGTATAAGTTATAAAATAAAAAAAGTATACAGATGAATAAAAATGAATGTATAAATCAACATATCTTTTTAAATGCAAGATAAAAATCTTTTAGTGTTGATGTAGAACTTGAATATGGGTATTTGCATACAACATCATCCCAACTATATTCATTCAAAAATTTATACATTTGTTCTTGTATTCTTATGTAAACCTTGTGACTGAATAGATAAAGTAAAAAAAGTTAATATAATGATATGTATAACAAATATTACCAACAATAATATGTTATATTTAAAAGAAAATTATAATCTAGAAATAAGTAAAAATAATTCAACAAACTTACTTTTGAAATTCCTCACACATTTCGTCCAATGATAATTCCTCTCACTTCACACTCGATAATATTGTTTTGACAAGATTTTCATCTTTCACTCCTTGCAATGCTCTCCAAGGTGTGACAGTCATATCTTCTTGAAAGAGCTTCATTTCAGGACCTGGTTTACTGCTGCTACATATCAATGGTTTAGAATTTTTGACCTTTTGCTTTTTAATGTCAATGTTCTCCCACATGCTAAAAATATCGTTAATCAATTCACATATCTCTCTAGTTCTAAATGCCAATTAGAAAATGTTATCCATACCTTTAGATATATCAGAATTTATTTTGCCGCATTTTGAATTGATTTCTTTCCTCAATTTAATAACCTATTTCCATACAACATTCCTTCCGAAATGCTAGACTAACCTTTGTCTTATCTCCACCACATTACTCTTTAAATTCATTATGAATAAATCTAACCCCTTGGATGAAATTCATAGACATCCTATATTCAATATTTGTATTATGACCCCATGTCAATAACTTTTCTTTTGTATCTGATAAACCAACATAAATGATACATTTCATTGTTTCAAAACATGGGATATTGGGATATTGTTCCATCAATTGTCTTTGATCTTCTACGAAATGATTCCCCCCAAGTACTTAATATTTGTATTCAAAACATTTTGACTTATCAAATGCTTCTTTGTTGGGAACTTGAATTGAATCAACAAGAACCACATAATCAACCACATGAGCATATGGATTGCACCTCATCAATGTCTTCAAGTTTTTAACATGCAGGTGATGTGGCTTTCTAACTTGATATTTAAATTGTCCTTCATTTGGTTTATAGATTTTGCTGACATTAAGTTGAAATGTACAACCACCCTCAATTAAGTTTGTCTTTGTCAAGTGATGTCGAATGGAATTTTGTTTTGTTTTAATAATGTCATCCTCTAAATCAGATCCTTGTGTAATGATTTCCCTACTTCCTTTTGAGTTTCCACAAGGATCTTCACTGTTGGCCATGACTTCTTGAGAATGATCAACTTTTAATTTATTCTTCCTCTTGGTTATCGTATTTTATTCTACATAAGTAACATCCTTATCATCAACTAGAACAAATACATTCTTGGGCATTTTTGCTTTTGGTCTTTTATGGCTCTTCTCCTTTCTAACATCAGTTCTAATCTCATCCTCAGTAATGGAAACACATTCTTTAGCTTTAGTTTCAACTTCTTCATCTTCAAAAGTAACATGTATAGTTTTTCTAGATTTATCCACTATACGCATTCTTTGTTGATCCCTTGGATGTAGTCTTGTAGTATCATGAAGTAATTTTGTTTGTTTGTTTACCATATCTTCTTCTAACTCTGAGTAGACATTGCTGATAACATTCATAATATCTCGCTCTATAAAATAATTTTCTCTCAACATAATTGAAAGACCTTCAATAAAATTCAGTCAAACAAAATATCATATGTCAATAAAAACTAAGGTATGAAAGATATAATGATACAGTTACAATAATGCAAAATACATAAATATAAATAACAATACTTACGATATCTTGTGCAATGTCGTTTATGATTTGTTTACACATCTTTGTAGAATCATCCGTCATGTCATACATTAACAATGCAAACTGATATCTAATCTTTTCATGTGACTTGGGCGGTTTTGTAAGTACTTAAAAAACTTCAGTATCTGGTATCAAACACATGTCTAGTACTTTTCCCAGCAACTCATAACTTCCACCATTGTTAGAAATATCAACATATAGATATATCTGCAAATCTTGTTTACATTCTCTATATTTCACAAACCATACAAGTTATGTATGCTTCACTTCTTGTGATTTCTTCTAGTAAGAAACCAACTTCTTATCCTTAGAGGCACTTGCTAGATTTGTAGTTATTAGCTCAGGTTGGGTTCGTTCAACAATATTTTTTGAGGATCCACCTCCAACTTTAGCTGTCTTTGGTCCAGAAAGATTCACATAAATCTTCCTTGATGCCATTTTCTTGTAATATATATATATATATATATATATATATATATATATATATATATATATATATGTATATTACAAAAAAACCAATAGCTTAAGTAAACAAACAAAACAAAACAAAATTTAAAAACGAAAAAATACCAAAAACATGCACATCGACCCCCATGACAAGTTGGATGTTAGGTTCATATAGGGTACAAAAGTGAGATGCTAATAGCAAAGAAATATATTAAATTAGCAGATACACATTTAAAGTCACCCTGAGATGCCTAGGTTATATATGTTGAATTCGAATGCTTAACATTTATGCATATGCTAATTTGAGATAGGTATTCTCAAGCTTAGGAAGCTCTTAGACACAAATCAAAGTTATGTGCAGTCACAACTCATATTGCAGGAACTACTTATTAAAATTATGTCCAAAATTATTTTTCTTATAATAGACCTTTTCATGAACCCTATGAAACTGGTTTCAAACAACAATATCACATCCATTACCAAACTGGTTTCAAACAACAATATCACATCCATCACCAAACTAGTTTCAAACAAAAAAATTGTATCCAACTTTGTTCTGCTTGCATTTGGAAAAATCTATATCTATTATGCAAGTCTCTAGGAAAATGAGTAGAGAAGAATACTCGCATAGTCAAATTACATATCATATCCAAATTTGTTCTTCTTGTATTTGGAAAAACTAGTATTTGTTATGTAAGTCTCTAAGAAAACAAGTAGAGAAGAATAATGACATAATCTAATTACAAGAAGGCATAAGATCAGAGTTCGTGCATCATAGGATTATATGCATTTGAAATGATATAATACAAAAGGAAATGAGACTTAGAGATAGAAATCAATGATTTATTCATAAAAGTGATCTAGAAACATCATGAAGAATACACGGAGAGCTTCAAGAATGGAGTCATTATCTCCTACACAAATTTGGTTGCATTTCTCATCCTGTCAAATATACAAAAGAAAAGGAACAAACTTGAATCATTTTAAAATAATAAACTTTATTTTTCTCATTATGCTTATTTGTTTTAGCTCAACATAAAGAATAAAGAATATATAGTTGTAGAAAAAAAAACTAACAATATATTTATTATTTTTTAGTGAATCATTTATCAACACTACATTTATTATTTTTCAATGAATCTTTTATCAAGAACAAGTTTTTATTTTTCATTGAAACATTTATCAAGGACACATTTTTATTTTTCATTGAATCATTTATCTCAAACATGACAACACATAATATTTGCATGGTTTTTGCACATTAACAATTAAAAAAGTGGTTTGGGGGCTCAAGAATAGAGGGATAGCCTTTCCAACTATTATGATAGCATCAATGGAAACATCAAGTCCATTAATTGCATCAATGACAACATCAAGTTTAGTGACTGGTTTATTAATTCTTCTAATACAAAAAATCATAAACAAATCATAGACAAATCTAACAACAAGGTTATTAATTCTCTTAATGAAAACAAACAAGTCTTCCAACTATCTTGACGAGAAAAAACATAATTGTAAAGAAAATATATGTTAAGACTCAAAGATTATAACATATAAATAACACACAAATTAGATGTTAAGACTCAAAGATTATAGCACATAACATAAATTATGAGAACAAAGGAGATTCATGAATTACACCAACAAATTACATAATAAAAACCTAACCTTAACCGAGGTAAGTTAAGTGTATGAGGAGAGTTACCTTGAGAGCCCAACTCAATGTTTCAATGCTCATAGGTTATGGCTTTAAGGGGAAATTAGTTTTAGTTTGTTGAATTAAACAAATAAAATAAAACATTATTTTGAAATGAAAATGAAAATGAAAATTATATATATATATTATTTATTAAAATAATATATATTATTTATTTCATTTTAATTTTTTTAGGGGTTATGTCATTTGATAATTATATCTTTAATATGAACTTATTATATCACTTACATTTAAATTTTAGAAAAAATGAATATAATTAACTATTTTAATATTTTTTATTATCTATTTCATTTATTTTAAATATTTACTTAATATTTTAAATTACAATATCTTAAAATAACTAAATACATTTTTTTTTTACAGAAACGGTTATGGGATTTCATTAGATTTTTGGCAAAAAGCCACAATTCAGATTACAGATAGTGGAGCTTCTTTCTGAGCGCCTCTCCAACAAGAGGATCATAGCACATATGCTTATGAATCTCCTCTTTTTACATTTTATAATGTGATCTATTGTTGTTGCTTTCCCGAGCTTATGAATGCATACAAACTGCTTCAATAAAATGCAATAAAACATGGAAGATTAGGGGATTGGATCCCATGAGGTTTCTTTGTCTTTGAGAATAATCCCAGCAGATAACTGGGCTGCCTTGTTTGCCTCAATGTCTGCCTCTTTGTTGTTTACTCTCAATACATGGAAGAATTTCAAATTCAGGGGTTTTGTCATGTCTTTGATCCTTGTAATCGTCCTTGCAAGACGCAGATCTGCTGGATTAGAATCTGTCGCCATTGTTTTGATGATGACCTGCGAATCGCCAAAGACATTTGCCTCCTTGTGGCCCAACTCTTTAAGTAGTTTGATCCCTTGAAGAAGGGCCATCGCTTCAGCTTGCATGCTTGAGGAGTGACCCAGTCCCCAAGCATATCTGTGAATAGAAGTTTCTTTTGAGTTTATTATGAGCCCTCCTGCGCCAACAATTCCTGGATTTCCCTTGGCTGCCCCGTCAAAGAAGAGAGAAGGAAGTGTTTGCTTGGAAATCCAGGACTGAAATTCTTCTTCATTTTTTCTGATTTGCCAATCTTTGGGAAAGATAGGTATGGTGGTCGATTTTTGGAATTGGAGATTGAGTGCAGCTCCCAACTCGATATCTTGCTGGCATAGATTTGTATCATCCCTTTTGTCTCTCAGACATTCGTTCAACTGGCATTTTACTGTATTTGCAACGAGTCTGAAATCCTGTTCTTTATTTCTGAATATCCTTCTATTCCTCTCTAACCAGATTTTCCAGCTGATGAATTTAGGAAGGGCAGTCCAAGCTGCTATGATTATTTTATTTTTAGGATTTGGACCTGGGTATCTGGCCAGCCATCCAGCAAACAGGTCCGGGACAGAACAGGGGAAGATGAAGTTAAAGTTCCAGGTTCCAAGAAGCTCTTGCCAGATAAGGCCTGCAAATTTACACTCTATCATGATATGAGGGGCGGTTTCCAGGTTTTCTTTGCATAACGTGCATCTTGAAGGACCGAGAAAGCCCCTCTTCTGTAACCTGTCATCTGTAAGGATTTTTCTGTGGCAGAGCAGCCAGCAGAAATGATCGATTTTTGGAATAGAGGGGAAATTCCAGATGCCCATCCAAGGAGCAGGGTTAGGAGGAACGTGGGGTCTTTCCACGCACTTGGAGTAGCCCAACGCAACCATGAAACCTTCCCGATGCTGACCCCAACCTCGGACGTCCTTCCTCCGAGCGTGGATAGGAGCCAGCCCATGCAGAATGTTAAGGAAAGCTGCGTAGTCATTATGCAGTGCGGGTGGAACCGGGAGCTGCTTCCAACCAGACCAGCAGTCACCGCTCCAGCTCGAAATATCCCACAATGATTTGATATTGGCATCCTTCATCCAATTCCTCAGTTCGATCATGGAGTTCGATTCAGCTAGCGGGGGCCTATTCATGATGTAGTCATCCCACAGGTTGATGTATTGACCATTCCCAGGTATCCAGAAGGCGTGAGCATTTACTAGCGGGGCTGCTTTGTTACTGAGCATACTGAAGGGGGTTCTGAGATGGGATTTGGGCCGATCCAAGCATCGGAGTCTCTGACCTCTGAAGTATTTTTTCCATAAAGCTAAATGCGCCCAACCTGGATTGGGAGCTATGATTCTCCAAATCAGCTTTGCTCCCATGGCTAAGTTTTGAGCACAGAGATCTTTGAAATTCAGCCCTCCCTCCTGAAGCGGCTTGGTGACTATTCCCCAGTTAACTAGAGGGATATTCTTTTCGTTTTTCTTGCCTCCTTTCCAATTTTTTTTTCTAATTAGCTCCTCCATCTTCTTGAGGATACCCACTGGTGCCAAGAGGATAGAGAATTGGAATAAAGGAAGGCTACTGAGAACTGCTTTGATAAGCACTGATTTGCCAGCAATATTGAGCCAGGAGGATCCCCAGGCCTGCATTTTTGATTTGAATTTCTCGATCTGAGGGGTCTAGTCTTTGCTCAAGGCCCTCTTGAGGAAGATGGGGAGGCCAAGATATTTGAAAGAGGTCCAATTTGAAGAGGCTGCAAAGCCTAGACATCTGGCAATGGAGTTTGCAGAAGAGGGAGGGGTATTCCAGCAGTAGATATGACATTTGCCATTATTTAATTTGCTGCTCGAGGCTTCACAGAAATCTTCCAGCACTTCTTTAAATCTGGCAGCTGAAAGTGAAGTTGCAGCCCCCAGCAGCAAGGTATCGTCAGCGAAAAGGGCGTGGTTGATGTTTTTTACCCCTCTTGCTATGCTCAGGCTAGCTATTTCTTGATCTTGCTGTTTCTTATCTAGATAGAAGCTGAGGATAGAAGCCTACAACACAAAGAGGAGGGGTGAGAGGGGACACCCCTGCCTCAGCCCTCTAGAGGCTTTGAAGAAATCAGCAGCCCTACCATTTACCAAGGGAGCAATCCAGGGCTCCGAGATGCAAGCTCGGATCCAGTTTATAATATTTTGACCAAAACCCAACTTGTGCAGAACATCTATCAAAAAGCTATGCCTTACTCGATCAAATGCATTTGCTAGATCTAGTTTGATGACCATACCTTTTTCTTTTCGATGTAGACTGGATTGGATCGCCTCTTGGACCAGAATGAAGTTGTCCACTAGCTGTCTGCCATGAATGAATCCTCCTTGGTTCTCCGGGATGATTTTGGGGAGAATATTTCTCAGCCTATTCGCTATAACCTTGGTTATCACTTTGTATCCAATGTTACATAAGGAAATTGGATGGAATCTATTGAATGAGTTTGCTCCTTTTTCCTTGGGGATGAGGGCGAGAAATGTTGAATTTGTGCAACCTCCAATTTTCTGGCAATCTTGGGACTTTTGAATCATTTTAAAGAACTCCTTCTCCACAATCTGCCAACAAGTCTGAAGAAATCTGGTTGTAAAACCGTTCGGTCCCGGGGCTTTGTCGGGGTCCATTGCAAAGAGGGCGTCCCTGACTTCATTTTTGTTGATTTTGGTTTCAAGCAGCTGATTCATTCTGGTAGTGATAAGGTGGGGAATAGCATCCAAGAGTTTAGAGCTTTGGCCAGCCTCCATGTCCTCACTATACAACTTCTTAAAATGTTCGGAAGCTGCCTTTTTGATGCTGGCAAAATCCTTTAATGTGCAGTTTTGTTCTTTGATTTCAGAGATGGAGTTACAACATTTCCTGGCTTGGGCTTGCTTATGAAAAAAGGAGGAGTTTCTATCACCTGCTTTGAGCCAAAGACTCCTGGATTTGAGCCTCCAGAATTCTTCTTCGGCCAAGCAAGCCTTATGGAATTTCTGCTGAAGCTGCGTCTCCTTGTCCAGATCTTCTTTGGTGATTTCAGTTGCTTCTAGATGGAGATGCTGCATTTCTAGGGATTTTTGACTTTTTTTCCTTTCAGCTGCAGGATTGGGCAAGGTCTTGGCCCAGTTTTTCAGCATTGCTTTTACTCTTCTAAGTTTTTCCTCCCAAACAAAAAATGGGGAACCCTTGACTGGGTCTTTCCAACAGTCTCTGACCTTTTGCATGAATTCTGGCTCTTTAGTCCAAAGAGAACTGAATCTGAAAGGGATAGGACCCAGGTCCTTGGGAGCCAGCAGCTCAAGACTTACGGGCTTGTGATCCGATACACTGTTGTGTAGGATGTGCATTTTAGCCTCTAGCCCAAGAAGCAGGAAGGAGCTTTGAACAAAAAATCTATCAAGTCTTGCCGCTATATGTCCAGGACCAACTCTCTTATTTGACCAAGTAAACTTACCAGTAACAGGCTTGATGTCTAGCAGGTCCCAGTCCTGCATGAGATCCTCCGCCCATTCTCTTGCCGGATCCCTTACAATGCTGCCTCCTCTTTTTTCTGACGAGAGAAGGATGAGATTGAGATCTCCGGCTATGATGATATTTTCCAGATTCTCTAGATCTGCCAGGATTTTTATGGAGTCCCAGCAATTTTTTTTCTCACCTGCATTATTAGGAACATACACATTGAATAGACAAATGATCTCCTTGGTTTCTAACTGTTGCATTTTTAAGAAAATCCAATGAGTATTCAAAGTCTCAGAGATTAATGAGAACTTATTAGAATTCTAGAGCGACCCAAGCCCTCCCGAGGCTCCACGGGCAGAAATTGCTTGTGCTCCGCTTTTATTCCAAAATTTTTTACTTGCTTGGAGGAAAGTTGCGTCCTCCATTTTGGTCTCCTGGATGAGGAGGATATCTGGGGCTTCCAATCTCGTTAAACTTTTCATTGCTTCTTCCTTGGCTCTAGTGCCCATACCCCTACAATTCCAGGAGACTATCTTCATCATTTATTTTTGTTGTGATGGGCTCCCTTGGAGCCTTGATGTTGGTTCCTCGTCGTCTTCGGGGTTTTTGCCAATAGCTTCTCTAGAGTTGGCTGGCTGCCCTGAAGCTTGTCCTTGTAGGTTTCTTGTTCTCTTTTTTCCCTTGCAGACTTGCGTCCTCTTGTGGATCTTCTGGGAGAGGATTGAGAGTCACCTATTTCTCCTTCTTCTTCTGATTCCTCAGATTCTTGGGTTTCCTCCTCCTCTTCTGAGATCTTTCCTTTGGATCTCTCTGCTGCACTTCCACCTTTGATGGAGGGGGAAGCTTTGGCGGGAGAAATTTCCTTTGGGATCTCTACCTCTTGGGAGGTCATGATTTCAGATCCTAGGAGCTCGAATTTGTTCCCTTGACCTTCCATGGTTGGTTTCTGAGCAGGACCCGTCTGCGGGGCTTTAGCATTTGCATTTGCAGTCTTCTTGTGAGAGATTTTGGTGCGTTTTACCTGGTTCCAGCCCTCTTCTTTCCCTTTTTCTTCCACACCGTTGGATGGACAGTCTCTGGCAAAATGACCATAGATGTGGCATTTCCGGCATTTGAAGGGTAGCTGCTCATAATCAAGTTTCTACACATGAGTCCAGGGACCTACTATTATTTTGATGGCTTCCGGTAGCCTGACCTCTAGATCTACCTCCACGCAAATTCTAGCGCAGTCATACTGATCTTTGTTGTTAGCCCTGTCTATAAATTTTCCTAGGGTGTTGCCTATGTGCTTTAGAGAATCCCAATTCCAACAGTGCATTGGAAGGTTGGGGAGTCTCACCCACACCGGGACCACTGAGGGCACATCCACTGCTGGATCGAAATCTGGCATCCATTTATTCAAATACAGTCCTTGAGGACCCATGAAGTAAGGTCCATTTCGGAAAATCAGATCCTTGTCCTCTTTTGCAGTGAACTCAAACAAAAAGTAGCCTCTCCCGAGAAAGTAAGAGGTTACCTTGTCTTTTATCAAGGGTGCCCAGTTCTTGGTGACCCAGTTCTCTGTGGATTTTGGGGAAGGCCAGAGCCCTGTGAACTGGCCGACGAGGGCACGATCTACAAGAGACAGGGCAACTTGGATCGGCCCTTCTGGCGGGAGAGAAATCTCAGGAATATCATCCAGTTTCTTCACGAACTTTGCAGCTTCCACTTTCTTCTTCTTAGGCAAGGAAGCCAGCAGGGATTTGAATGCATCAGAGGCAGAGGGCGGAGGGGGAGAGATGGGAGGCCCCTGAGGAGTACCCAACGCCTCCATGAGATCAGACGGCCTTGGAAGGCCCAGCCAAGGCAAGACGGCCTCGGCCTGCAACGCAGACCAGAACCTCAGCAGGATCGCGCGCGCAGCAGATGCAGAGCGGGGAGTTTCAGCAACGCCGTGCACAAGTTTAATAAAATTAAAGATGTGATGTTCGAAAAAAAATGGCAAGTTTGCACTCAATGTTAGTTCCAAAATAACTAAACACATTATTACTATTATGTTATAATTAATAAAATTCAAAATATCATTAATATATTTATTATTAAAAATGTATATAAAACAATTATAATAAAAATTTAAATTGAATGAAAAAAATATTATTATATAATTCAAGTGATTTTAAGTCTACTTACTAATACCATCCTCGTTATGGAAAATACCCCAGTATTTTTTAATTAAAATTTTAAAAAGCTTACGAAGACCTTTTATCTTTACTGTTGTCTGCGTCAATAAATTGAAACAAGGAGGGTTACGGGGAAGCAATTCCGTGCCTTCCGCCTTCAGAACTTGCTATGGATGAATAGAGATACGTCAGGGATAAGATTGAGGCTGCAATTCACAGTATGTGAAAGCCAACCAAATCATTGTCGCCGCAATTCACAGTATGTGAAATCCAACCAAATCAATGTTGCATTAAAGACTGATACTTAATCCTTTTATTGTATTTTGCAATTATTGACTGATACTTAATCCTTTTATTGTATTTTGCAATTATCATGCATCACTAACAAACTTGCACACCCAAACTCAATATAGATCACATATAACATGGCGATTCCTGTCAATGCTTCATTGTATTAACTCAAATTTCGAGGGACCTTTTTACAAGACAAAAGGGCTAAAAGCATGAAAAGTTTGATTCCATCATAAGCATAGGAGGTAAAGCTAGTTTACTTTGTTTAACCGGAATCAGTGAATGCACCAGTTTATCATGCCAATGAAGCAACACTTGTTTCATTGTGCCAATGAAGCAATACACGTTTCAGATCGAAAGCTACTAGTTTCAAATCCTTCCATTCGAGTGTAAGAAGAAGCTAGCGAATATAGGCATAGGTGGTCGGGGAAAAGGTGGATACAGATGCAACAAAGTCAGTATAGGAGCAAAGTATTCAACTTCGTCTAATTATCTAGTTTTGTATAATAAAAATGAGTTGAGATCATGTTGAACAAGGAACCATCGGTTCAATCAGCTAGATTTTCTGATATAGTAAGAATGCCATTTCTGAAACTTCCCCCCTTTCTCATTAGACTCTTGAGGTGATATCCCTTACCGAATATAGATTGAGAACCTGTTGTGCCCTACAACAACCCCCCATTTCATATCATTTATATTTACAAAATTATCATATGAAATGGGTCCCTTTAGAAGTTAATTGGTATCAATATTTCATTATTTGAAAAAGGTCCGCAAACCAAATGAAGACATTATATAAAACCTTTTGAAAAACCCATTTTTGATCAAATAAAACAATATTTTATCATTGCGATAAAGCGATCGCAAGATCGCAAATCGCAATGACATAGAAAACACAAATAAGTGACATATGGGTTCCCGCCGATGCGATATCGCTATCGGCTATCGGCGATACTCTATACGCAGTCTTAAAGCACCCCATGCCATTCACCCCGATGCGATGGGATATCGCAATCGGCAATCGGCAATATCCTATGCACAATAATAAGGCGCCCAGGTCATACCCCCGATGCGATGCGATATCGCAATCGGCAATCGGCGATACACTATCTATGCACATTGTTATGCCCATTCACCCCGATGCGATGCGATTTCGTTATCGGCGATCGGTGGTATGCTATCCATGTGTTTATATAATACCAATTCTCCTGATGCGATGCGATATCGCTATCGGCGATCGGGGTTTCAAAATTGTCAACATAAGGATTTAAGTGTTCCCGGCGCCCGATTATGATATAGCGCGGATTTCAAAAAAGCCATTAAATGGAGGGATATTATGATCAAATCATATTTAAAGCTTAATTTGCTAAGAAATGATGCACCTGCGCCCAACCGCCAAAACATCCATAGCACGCTTAAACGGGTAATTCAGCCGAATAATGGTATAATGAGCATTTAAGGGGTGGCAGGTTTTAAACGGCCATTTAATGTAATTGGAAGATCTTCCCATGGATTGTATCCGCGGCCATTTTTAGAGTTAATCTCTCAGCACGCTTTGATCAATATATCTTCCCCATATTGGATTTTCATTGGCATATCTCTGTGTTACGTTTATTTTCGCCTCTGTGCAGAATTCATCCAAAGGAGAAAGCTCAAGCAAAATGGGGAAGAAATCCAAGAAGACCACAGGCGCTTCCGCTACACCAGCTGCAAGACAAGCTGTCGTGGACAAAAAGAAGGGATTGATATCTGATACTACATGTACGGGTCTCGTCAGAGTTACTTGGCAAGGTACCTACAACCTGATTGAAGCGGAAGAACCAACAATGACAACAGTAGAAGCTACTGTGGATTTAACTCGGAAATCTGAGGGTACTCTCAAGGACTTAGCCGACTCTTTCCTTCACAGGATAGTAGCCAGGGAGCAAATTCTCCCATACACAGACGTAGTGCGGTGGGCGATTGAAGAAATCCCAATCCTGGATAGAACCTTCAGCACCAGAGACGGGAGAATTTTCGGGTCATTCAGGGCGGATGATCTAAGGCAAATGTATCATTTTCCCGAGCCAGAGAAGATATATAATAAGGCGTTCCTGGAGAAATTCGCAAACGAAAATGAAGTTGAATCCGAACCCATCCGGGATTGGAGACAAAATCCGGCCAAGCACAAACATGAATCGTCTGGTAAGTACTCAGTAGATTCCCTGGCCTCTCCTTATTGCTATGCTGGAATAATGATGTGAAGATTGTGGGGATTGCATGACTCTGCTAATTTTACCATAGAAATGGTTCCCCTAATGGAAGCAGCATGCAACAGTGTAATTATGGATTGGGCCACTATCCTCTCAGACAAATTAGCAACAACTGTGCTTGAGTTTAGAAGCAAGACCCGTATTTCTGAAAGGGTAATTCCCCCATTCCACTACAGTGGCTATATTCTAGATACCCTGTGTTTTAACTCTGAATTCCCCGTACTCGGCTGGAGGTGGACTGCACAAGACCCCACGCCTATTCATATATATCATCAGAAATTGTGGAAATCTTCTTATAAACATCATCTATACCAAGTCTGTAATGGCTTTATGTTGCCTATTTATTATTCCATTTTCGATAAACCTGCTCCCAAGATTTCCTATCAAGCCGGAATTGATTTAACCGCAATAGGTAGATGGTTTGGAGAGGAGAAATTTACCTACATAAGAGTTTTCGGTAGCCAAGCCAGACCTCATGTCCTCCCTTTATACGTACCGGATAAACTACTGGTGAGGGAAATTTCTTACCAAATCATTGCTGAGAGTGTTACACAAACGCTCAAGAAAAATAAGAAGCAAGGCTAGCCCTCTTTTCCTTTTAGATGCGGTGTATATACCTTGCATGATCTCAAATATGCAGAAAAGGAAGCTACAAAGATTCAATCCTTAACTCTGGCGACTCTCCCAAATAGGCAGTTTCATCCAAACAAAGTTGCCTATACTGCACTAGAACAGGCCAAATTGACAAGATTTGACCATAAAGAAGATATGTTTGACGACCTGTTCTCTTCAGCTGAGACAATAAATCAGGTTAAAGCATTCGCTAAAGTGAAATATAATGATGAAGGGTTGATTGAATTTAATAAACTTAGAGAACAGAGGTTGCAAACTCTGCCTCTAGATTTACTAGCAACAACCCCATCGACATCATCAAGCGAGCCTGATCGGCAACAGTTAAAGGAACCTCCGGTTATAACAAAGGATCATAAGAAGGAACAGGAGGAAAAGCAAAGGAGAGAACAAGAAGAAAGGCAGAGAAAAGAAAAAGAAGAGAACAAGAAGAGAGCGCAGGAGGAAAAACAGAGAAGAGAGAAAGAGGAAAAGCAAAAGAAAGAGCATGAGGAAAGGCAAAAGAAAGAACAAGAGGAACAACAGAAGAGAGAACAGGAAAATGTGCGGAAGGAGTCCCAAGCCGAAAAGCAAAAACAAACCACCATTGATGTCAATATAGATACTCGTATTAACCCTAAATTGCTCCAGAAATGGAAGCAATTTGATTCCATCATCAGTGGGTTGGAATGTTCAAAAGATACAGACACTTCCAAGACAACGGACACACCGGAAATCACTTCATCACAGGTTCTGAGTGGAACCAACGGCCCACCCATTTAGACAGACGTTGAGATAATACCAAAGGACCCCTCCGACCAAATCATTCTCCAGGTAGAAGATATTCCTACCCTGGATGTTTTCTACAGCCCGAGGCATAAAGCAGTGGTGAAATGACAAAGGAAAAGAAGAAGGACTGATCAACCTTCCCTTTTCCCAGAGCAAACTGTTATGGGCAATGGGTTTGGAAGGAGGAATTTGACCCCTCCGACGACCTAACAAAACTGTCGCAGTATGCGGGAGCCTATTCGGCAGCGACAATTGATAAGGCATCGGAGGTAAGTCTTCTACTGAAAACCAAGGATCAAGAGATTTTCTCATTACAGGCAGAGTTAGCTGAGACAAAGCAGAAGGCAGAGCAGCAATTGTTGACACAACAGCAAGTGAAAAGTCAACTAACTCAACAATTGCAGGCAGAAAAGCAAAGGATCGACCAAAGCGTGATCCAGAAATAGAAGGAATTATCAGATGCATTGGCACAATTAAAGGCAGTAAATGAGCAAATGATGAAAACAAAAGATGAGCAAATTGCTCAATTGTCATCACAGCTCGAAAAAATAAAGGACGTTCCACAAGTGGCTGAATTTAGAGCATAAGCATTACAAATAAACACTGCATTAATATCCCAAATTAAGCTTCTGTGTCAACAAATCGCCCAGGCAGAGCCACTGTGTGAATTAACGACATCCATAAATAAGCAGGTAGAGAAGGCCAGAACTGAATTGGATCAAGCCGATGAAACCATAGCTGCATTTCTTGACTGGCAAGATTCTGATCAAGGACAAGCGACAAATTTGTCCAGGATCCTAGAAACACATAAAGATATACTCTTTACGGAATGGCAGTCCCAATTAATGAGAGCAGAGAGGGCAGCTTCAAGATGTAAATCAACTTCCAGCAATCTAGTTGAACTGGTTAATAACACTCTCTATTTATCAAACATGATCTCCCAATGCACACCAGGAAAGTTGACAACAACGAACACATTGGAGCAATCATGTTATCCTGATTTAGAGGAAAAGGGGAGATTAATCGCTGGGATTAACAGTTTAACCTGGGACACATATTGGTTCTTCCTGGTAAAGCCGCATACACAAAGAGCCGCCCTTAAGTGCCTAACAGATGCGATCGGGTATATGATTCCCGATATTCAGGATGCCACCTATGCCGCCCAGCTCAGTTCACGCCTCAACAAACCTCCTGAAGTAGAGCCAATGCTTGCGATAAGTCAGCTCAGATTTAAAGGCAAGCAGCCTACTTGATGAATCATGCCGCCGATTGCCAGATCACTGAGGAAAATAGGAGCAAAATTTATTGATACCAATTAAGTAGGATTTATGTTTCATAGATAGGTAGATTAGCTAAGTATTTATAGACCCTTTCATTGTTTTGGAAAGGGTCGTAAAGTTTTGTACCAGACTTAAAGACTGAAGTTTGCATTATTGTGCTTCAGTCAATATTCTTTTATGAAACTGGACCAGTTGTTCTTAATTCAACAAGGAAGTTTTTATGCAATTGTGCACTATTGTCTTTGTTGAGAATGTTTCTGCGTTGAAGGAAGAATTACAAGTAGCGATTGATATTGGGAGTGTCAAGCAGCTCATATGGTATTTCTATCTATGTCTGAATTCATTCCTTTCATATGAATTGTTATGTGATTATTCTTGCTATTATTGATTGTATGCATGCGCTGTAACAACAGATCTATATTCATTCCACTATTGGATGTTTTATGATGTGCCTTTCTTTTTAATCATGTATATGTCAATGATATAAATGATAAGTGTGGTAATATCGCTTTAATCGCTTTGCTTAACTATTTAAGCATAGTAATCATGAATGAAATAATGTCCATGTCTGTTAAATGGAGTCATCTATATGCCTGCTTATAGACACGGATCATCAAGCGCTGCACTTTAAAGCTCAATAAGTTCCCGGGATAGATCATAGTTTACGTATTCTTGTTAATAGTTTTAGTTATTCGCTCACCGCTAGTTTAGTTTATAAATCATCCATTCATCCCGTTTATCCACTTTTGGGAAAATGGTCCCATTATCCCCAGTCGGAGCCACTATTCCAAACGGAAAAGGAGCTGTACTAAGGTCCGGACCGGGTGGTTATCCCCAATGTTGTTGCAACGATTTTCGAGGCATCAACATTTTTGGCGCTAGAAGGAGGGCCTGATTGTGAATGGCAAACAAACCCAAATCTGCAAGCCATTCTAAGAGTAATTCTCCCTCCGAATCCCCTCGAACTTCTCATTCGCATGCTGGTTCTCCAGTACCCAAACAAGAAGAAGAGGAATCAACTACCACTGCTCAAACCCATCATACTCCAGAACAATTAAGTCTTGAATCACCTGAAGTCCAGTCTCTTATCCACAAACTTCAGAGCTTCTCGATTTCACCACAGAAATCTGAGGTATCACAAAGCAGTGCGACTTCGCAGTTCAATTTACCTCACCCTCTCACCAGACTTCAGAGCGAAAAGCTCGGTATTGAACCCACTGAGTTCCCTTTACCCAAAAGGAAAAAGGCGAAGAAAAATACTGAAGTATCTGACAGTGAAGAGCTTTCATCCACATCCTCCATTTCAACTTCTCATCTGCAAAGTCAACCATCCACTCCCCCATTACATATTGTTGTTCACTAGGGATTAGAAGCTTCAGCATCCCAACCTGCTCATTCCTCAACATTATTTCCTTCCCAGACATTTGGAGTTCCAGCAGTAGTATCAACCACTACTGCTATTATAATGGCAGATCCATGGACCAGACCTGGTGCA
Source organism: Pinus tabuliformis (assembly GCA_031772625.1). Lineage (NCBI taxonomy): Eukaryota > Viridiplantae > Streptophyta > Pinopsida > Pinales > Pinaceae > Pinus > Pinus tabuliformis. The sequence continues at coordinate 542,340,840 of CM062820.1, read as the reverse complement.
GTCAATATGCCTGCACCATTGCATCCATTACCAGATGCTCCTGAAAAATGGCTACCCAAGTTTAATCCAGATGATGGGACCCAGGCTGAGGAACACATTAATAATTTCATGTTAGCGGTCAACTTGAAAGGAGTAACTGAACAAGATGTTGTTGTTAGACTTTTCCCTTACACCTTGCAAGGATCAGCAGGATCCTGGTACTTCTCTTTACCCTCTGGTTCCATTACCAGTTGGAACACTTTCCAAGAGCAGTTTCTTACCAAATATGGAGATGATAGGTCTTTGGCTACCCTAATAAACGACCTCTCCAATCTGAGAATAGAGCATAGGGAACCAATTAAGGAATTTAATGCTCGCTTCAATAAACTCCTGAATAAAATCCCTACAGCCTCCAAACCAAGTGAACAAATTCGAAGCGAATGGTATATCACCGCCCTACCTGCCAATATAGCCATTTTTGTAGACAGGGCTAGGAAACCTACCTTAGCTGAAAACATGAGAGAAGCACTTGCTGTGGAAAAACGCATCAATGCTCTAGAGAAGAAAGCTGCTCTGGAAGACAGAAAAGCCAAAAAAGTCTCTTTTAAAGATGAATCAAGAAAGAAGACCCCAAAAGACCCATATGACATGGAAGGTTTGCAAAAGTCCTAAAAACTTTATCAAATGAAATGGTTGAGATAAAGAAACAGGTAGCCAAAACCTCAACCAAGAGACCCTTTAGGATTTACAAGAGAAATGAATCAAAGCCACCAAATGTAATATCTAATGCAGATTCAGAGCAAGAAGAAGAAGAAGAGGAAGAGGAAACAATCTCACCAACTGATGATGAAGAAGAAGTAGTGGAATGTCATGGAATGTGGGATTTTATACTCCCCAACTCCGATACCGATAATGAAGAAGAAGCATTCTCGGTCACTACTAGAAGCAAAAGTACTTCCGAACATGTTCAGGTAACATCAAAGAAAAGGAGTGCTGGTGCCGCTACAACCAAAGAAAAAACACCTGCAAAGAAATCACGTGCAGCAGTTACCCAAAACCAGCCTTCAACTTCTAAAACTCCTTCAACACCTAAAACATTAGTGGTATCTGATTCAATGGAGTATAAAATTGTTGATGACATGAAGAAAACTAAAGCAAACATTACTATGTTTGAACTTAGTAAATTAAAGCATCAGCAGAAATTACTTCTTAAAGAATTGAATGTTGTTCCTTCTACACCTCTTCCCAGTGCAAAAGCTGCTAATGATTCAGGCCAACCTCCTCCAGGTATGGTTGAAGCTACCGATTCAGTTTTGATTGGAGATAGATCAAATTCTCATACTCCACCCTTCCTTCTAACCTATGAGATCTATAACAGAAACCTGCACAACTGTTTAATTGACTCAGGGGCATCGTCTAACATAATGTCAGCTTCAGTTTGTTCTAAACTGAACATTGAACCCCAGAAGTCTGCTATTCATATTGTACAGTTGGACAGGACCAAAGTACAGGTTGTGGGAGAGATTAATTCCGTAACTATCAGGTTGTCTGCAGATCCCAGAGTAGTACAAAGGATTGACATCCTAATAGCCGATATACCTGAATTTTACAGTTTAATTTTGAGTAGGGATTGGTCCGAAAAATTGCATGGGTATATTTCCACTGATTGGTCACATATGTGGCTTCCCTATAAGGGAAAGCCAAATCAAATAAGGATCGATCGAGAGAAACATATGACCCATACAGTTACTGAATTTGAGCAAGAAAACCAACCCGTAGCGTTCAACAACAACATTTTGGGGAATTATTCATCAGAGTCATTCTTTGGCAACTTTGTTGCCCAACCATCCCCTTTCTCAGTCAATCATTTTACATCTCAGATTGAGAATTTTTCACAAACAGATAGGTCTAGATGTTTCAACGATACTGAGAAAACTGTAAATACAATTGTTAATACTTCTTTATTTTGGTCATTATATTTCGATGGGTCCAAGTCTAGCGAGGGCTCAGGAGCAGGATGTATTTTGGTTAGCCCACAAGGAGAAAAGACAATGCTGACCTGTAGGCTAGAATTTGAATGCACTAACAATACAGCCGAATATGAAGCCTTAGTCCAGGGATTATATAAAGCAATCGGCCTTAAAGTGCAATATCTAAAAGTATTTGGCGATTCTGAAATTATTGTTAAACAGGTGAGGAATGCAATTCATTGTCTTTCAAATCACCTCAAGCATTATCAATCGCTAGTACAAGAACTTACCTCGCACTTTTCCGCATTCAACATTTCCTCCATTCCCAGGTCTCAAAACTCGGCAGCCGATCTCCTAGCTAATGTAGCTTCCAAGCTCCTACCTTCTGAAGACTACAGCCCAGATAGATTTTCCGTAGAATTGCTTTTTAGGCCTTCAGTTCCTGACAATGTCACTAATTGGAGAGTATTCAACCATGATGAGGATATTTTACAATTCTTAACTTCTGAAAAGTCCTATGATAATCAAATCATTGAGGAAGATGAGCATGACTCCCAAATGAGAGAAACACCTCAAGAAAATGCAATTCCTAAGCCTGTGGTAAAGCTGGAGGATCTTTATGATATTAAAGACAGGTTTAAACCTGTGACTAATGCAAAGCTCCAAAGCTCTACCCTAAGGTTTGAATTGATAAATCTAGGTACTGAGCAAGCTCCTCAAAATATTAATTTAGGATTAGGACTTTCCTTTGAAGAGAAAGAGGCATTCATTAAACTGTTAAGAAAAAATAAACAGGTTTTTGCTTGGAAATATGATGATTTGAAGACATATAATACATCTATTATCCATCATACCATTTCGGTACTTCCCGATCAGAAACCGATTCAGCAGAAGTTAAGAAAAATACATCCAAACTTAGAGAGCCAGATAAAATCGGAACTTAACAAACTCTTGAAAGCCAAGATTATTTTTCCTGTCCGACACTCAAACTGGGTCTCTAATATGGTGCCAGTCAGAAAGAAAAATGGTGACATTCGGATCTGTATTGATTTCAGAAATTTGAACAAAGCGAGATTGAAAGACAATTTCCCATTACCTACTATGGAGCAAATACTTCAATCAGTAGCAGGCTCTGAATTGATGTCCTTTCTAGATGGTATCTCAAGATATAACCAAGTCCTGGTTCATCCTGATGACCAGCTTAAAACTACATTCAGAACAAAATGGGGAACATATGCATATCAGAAAATGCCTTTCGGACTTATAAATGCAGGAGTGACATTCCAAAGAGCTATGGATATAGCTTTTAGAGGGTTGATTAATAGAACAGTAGTCGTCTATCTTGACGATATTACTGTATTCTCTAAGGAGAGGTATAATCATTTGCATGATCTAAATCAAATTTTTCAACGTTGCAAAAGATATGGTATTTCCCTTAACCATAAAAAGTCTTTCTTTGCTCTTGATCAAGGGAAGCTCTTGGGTTTTATTGTGTCCAAAGATGGCATTTATATTGATCCTGATCGGATCAAAGAAATCTCTGAAATCCCTTTCCCACACAATAAAAAATCGATGCAGTCAATTTTAGGCCAGATCAATTTTGTTAAAAGATTTGTTCCAGATTTTTCTCAAATTATTTTGCCACTTCAAACAATGATTAAGAAAAATTCAGTCTTTAAGTGGGGATCAACAGAAAAAGAAGCTTTTGATTTAATCAAGCAATCAATAATCAATGCCCCAACCTTAAATACTCCAAATTTTTCTAATCATTTTACATTGTATACCATCACATCCAATTTCTCTTATGCCGTAGTACTTACGCAACTAAATGATCACAATCTGGAAGCACCCATTTCATTTTTTAGCTCAAATCTTCAGGGTGCTGAATTGAATTACTCCGATGTAGAAAAACAAGCCTTTGCTGTTACTAAAGCAGTCAAGCATTATAGACCCTTCCTTTTGAAAACCCACACAAAAGTTATAGTTCCTTTCCCTGCAGTTAGGCAACTATTAATCCAAAAAGAGCTGGGTGAAAAAAGGGCAAATTGGGTCACAACGCTTCAAGAGTATGACTTAGAAATTAGGCCAGCAAAGATTGTTAGGGGCCAAGGTTTTTGCAGGATATTGGCAGGAGCATCCAACATTCCAGAATCAAGTGATACAGATCAAACTGAAGAAATCAACCATATAAGTGTCACTGATTCTGAATCTCAATATGCAGATTTAATCTTTTATTTAAAGAATGGTTATGCACCTCCAAACCTGTCTTACAAAAACAAAAGGGCTATTAGGTTAAAAGCAAAGAATTTTACAATTATTGATGATGTGCTTTTTAGGCAGAATTATGATTCAATCTTATTAAGATGCCTTGAGAAACCTGAAGCACAAAAGGTTTTGCAGGAGTTACATGATGGACCAGCAGGAGGACATTTTGGAGCTGACACAACAGCTCACAAAATTATTCATGCTGGATACTATTGGCCTACTCTGTTTAGAGATGCCCACGAATATGTAAGGAAATGCCTCAATTGTCAAACTTCTAGTGGAAGACAACGTAAATCAGCTTTCCCTCTGCAACCAGTCAACATTGAACAACCATTTGAGCAATGGGGATTGGACATCATAGGGGAAATTACTCCACCATCTTCCAAACAGCATAAGTATATCCTTACTGCTACCGATTATTTCACTAAGTGGGTGGAGGCCATTCCTTTGAAGACAGCAAATTCTGAAGCAATCATTGAGTTCATAGATCAATTCATCATTACCAGGTTTGGTGTCCCAAATGCTCTTGTTTTTGATAACGCATCTTATTTATCAGGCAATGCTATGTTTTATTTCGCTATTAAAAGAGGATTTAAATTAAAGTATTCTGCTAATTACTATCCCCAGGGTAATGGTTTAGCAGAGTCTACTAATAAGAATCTGATCAAAATCATTAAGCGAACTATAGAACAAAATCATAAAAACTGGCACAAATCCTTAATGTTTGCATTATGGGCTGATAGGATAACACAGAAAGCTTCTATAGGATCTTCCCCATTCAATCTCGTGTATGGAAAAGAAGCAGTACTGCCCACAAATCTTGTTCTTCCTTCTTTAGCCCTAGTACAGTTCATTGAGGAAACTCCTTCTTCTTCTATTCAGCCTAGACATGATCAAATTCTAAAATTAGAAGAGGAAAGAGAAAAAGCCAAGGTTATTCATGCCAAACATCAGCAAATCATCAAGGCAGCTTTTGATTCTGTCTCATCCGGTTCAAAACAATTTCAAGTCGGTGATTTAGTTCTGAAATGGGACAAAGCCCATGAGGACAAGGGAAAACACACCAAGTTCCAGAAGATGTGGCTTGGACCATTTCAGATCTGTGAAAAGATAGGCCATTCGACCTTTATATTGCAAGACTTATCAGGGTTGAGAGATTCTCTCCCTGTTAATGGCCTTATCTTGAAGAAATTCTTTAATTGAGGAGGTAACCCCTTCTCCTTTCAGTTTGATAGAGTTTTGTAGTTTGTAGGATTTGTAGAGAATAATGTTGTAAGGTATCTACTATTGACCTTTGCTGTGTTTGAAAATTTGATCTACAGAAGTAGTGTGATATTGGCTTTTAAAATAATAGAACTCTTAACCAAAAGGGAAAATTTCTAGGAAATTAGGTATCATTGTATTCTGAAACCACATTTCAAGTTTTGTGAACTCCTCTCAAAGTTTAAAAGTATTGTAAATCATTTTCTGTTTTCAAATTGGTCTCAAAAAGTTATCAATATCAAGATAGAAGCTAATTCAATTTTAGCATCTTCAACTCTTACCCTGTCATCCATTTACTCTTAAGGAGAAGATTGTTCATCCCATTCACTAAAGTTTATGATTACTCAGAGTGTAATTCTAAAATATCTGATATTAAAGATAAGAGGTCTTATTACAAGCCTGCTTACCATGTTCATAGGGAAATAGTTTAACCGACATTACCAATACTGCATACCAAAACAGGGTAATGGCTTAAAATTATAAGACAAGGGGTCTCATCACGAGCCAGCTTGTTCGGTTAGATTACTACCAGTGAATGGCATTGTTAATAGCTGGCCACCAAACCAGGACAATGGCTTTTTATCTTATCAATAACAGAAAAAGGAAATGAAATACAAAATATGAAAACATGTTTTGAATTCATTCTGTTAATCACACTCTTAACTGGATGGAACAATGGACAATAGCATGGTTAAAAGGTATCCCTGTCGAAACTATAAACGTTTGCTGGCAGCAGAGGCTCTACCTATGACAGATGAGTTCACTATAAAAGCTGATTTGGAAAAGTTTTCTGTTTTATCATTATAAACCAATAGAGGCTTATTTAAAACTTAGAAATCTCTTACAGGACCTTTAACAAGCAAAAGAACACAGCAAGATTGCGGAATTTTGAACTGGAATTTTTATTATATGGATGCAGATATTACAGAAGAAAAAATCTCCTTACAGAGATTGACTGTCTACGCATTCACCGGACTTTATACCGTTCTCAAGGAACAAGTATTACCGGAAGCTCCTGGCAATAGACAGGCTCTGCCTCAGAGATTACAGACAAACTCTTAGACTTTCCTAATGGTTCAGCCACTTTAGGTTCTCACCAGTGCCGAGCAAACTGATGTGCAGGCTTCCAAACCAGACTCTAAGACTTACAAACTCTTCGTGATGCAAGCAGATCAGACACAAATGTCCGCAGATGCAGAGCAGAAAAAGTTTATGACTCTAAACTCTCTCGACCCGAATGAATCTTACTTTGCAGCTAGCTCTTATTTATAAGCTGGAAGGGAATAAACATTCATGAGTGCGCTATGTACAGACTGATGACTCAAAAACACAAGTACTCAGACATATCTGAGTAGATCGCCGAAAGCAAGATTCGGGCATAGGACACTATCGTCCTATGTTATCTCGTCCCTACTCTTTATCAGAGAGCCCGAGGTATGTGGGGACCGAATCTTAGTACCAACAAACTATTTACACAGAGGAAATTCATCAGTGAACCCTCGAAAGACTTAACATGTCATAAAAGATGAGATTTGCAAATCCCATGGTTTGTACAAAGTGGAGATTCCAGAGCGAGGGAATCCACGAAAGCTCGTCCGGCACCATAGTCGGCCAGAAAGACATCACTCAATCCATAGTATAGTATTCTATCTGCGGATGTGTATAATGCTGATATCTGAATCTTTCAATCAGAGAACTATTGAAGTATTGTACTCTTATTTCTTTCTCTGATTCCCACATTTGTGAAATATTTTGGTTGGGCGGTTCCAAAAAGTTGATAGGTTGGAAAGGATTTGATGTGATATCAACCTGATGGTGGAAATCTTCATAATTAGTACTATGAGATATCATCCTTGCCTTGTACTGGTTTGTAACAAACCATCTGATATGACCACAACGTCGGATTGCTTGTAGAAAAGATAGATCACTGATGTCGGCAACATTTTCAACATCTTTGTATACAATTCCATTCATATGGGAAAATGGTTCACTGAAACCAGGGATTTTAAGCATATGGAGTGTATATGGTTTGATGATTAGAGCTGAAAGACCATATATCTGCCACCACTCAATGAACCATTCTGGTGTAGGATCTTCTTGTTCCAAGGCTTCTGCTGACATGCCTTCAAATAAAAATGAGGACTGTATAGAATAAAATAAATTGGCTGAGCAATTTTGGAGATTCATAGCTGTATAGAAACATTCCTTTTGTCTGTCAGGGTCATAATTTTCTCTGTGGAGAGGATTATCAAACCTTCTCAGTGTGATGTGGCAGCTTGTCATCCGATCATCATCCTCATCATCTCTCTCAAGAGTATAGTGTATGTTGTCAATGTATTCCAGATAGTCCAGAGCATCTACTGCTTCTTGGTTCATTTCGTCTTGCATTGTTTCTGTCCATAGGTAAGGAATATCTTCTCTATGTCTAATTTCTTTGATTGGGTACCAATCTACATCATGGATAAGTACTGGAGTTTCAAGCATATAACTTACCCAACCATTTGGTGTTTCTATTTCAACAGTGCTTTCCCTTCTCCTGATATAATTGCAATGCAGACTCAAAATTGAATGTTCTGACAGAAATTCTCTACTCAGCATATCTGCGAAATTGTTCTTATCACCTTTAACAAATTCAACATCAAAATTGTACTGGCTTAACTGCATGATCCACCTGACCATAGCAGCATCCTCAAAATCACATTTATGAATTGCAAATTTCATTGCCTGGCAGTCTGTCTTAACAGTGAATTTGGTGTAGATAACAAAATCCCTGAATTTTTCGATTCCTAAACAAACTGCTCTGAGTTCTTTCTTCAAACTTGACCAATTCAATTGATTTTTTGCCCATAATCCAGATGCATATTGGCAGATTTCAATCTCACTTTTGCTGCTGGGATTTTTCTGACATAAAACTGCTCCCCATCCTTCATAACTGGCATCTGTCATAATGATTTTCTCCCATTCTTCTCTGATAGGGGAGAGTGGTTGAATATTTCTGACCTTTTCTTTTATTGCCCTGACTGCTTGTGTGCAATCATTATTCCATGGAATTGGATTCTTTTGAAGCCTTTTGTTCAATAATTTCCTTTCTTGTGCACAATGCTTCAGAAACTTTGAAATGTAATTCAGGCTTCCCAAAAACCTTTGCAGTTGAGTTTTGTCCTTGATTTCATCAGGGAAATGATCAACAAAATTTAAACTTCTTTGGATTACAGTATACGATCCGTACTGTATATTGTAACCCAAAAAGTCTATCATTGGCCGGAATAATTTCATCTTAGATTCTGATAATACTATACCCATTTCTTTAACCCTGCGAAGAAAGATTTTCAAATGTTTGATATGGTCAGCAATATTATCAGAATGAATTAGTAAATCATCAATATATTTCTTCAAGAAACTTTCCATTCCTTCGAAAGTTTCATCCATTATTCTCTGGAAAGCCGAAGGAGCATTAATCAGGCCAAATGGCATGATATTCCATTCATAATGCCCTTCTGGTACAGAGAACGCTGTCTTCCATTTATCATCTTCTTTAATTCCTACTTGCCAGAAACCAGATTTGAGATCAAACTTGGAAAATATCTTGGACTTTGATATCTGAGCAAGTATGGAAGATGGCTTTGGCAAAGGATATGCATCATAATCCAGAATTTTATTCAGAGGTTTATAATTCACAACTAACCTTGGTTTACCTCTGGCAACTTCAGCATGCTTATTTACATAGAATGCAAAACATGCTATGGGGCTTTTACTTTTCCTGATAAGCCCTTTCTTCAAAAGATATTTAATTTCTTCTCTGCAGAGTTTCATTTGTTCTTCATTCATTGCCATTGCTTTAGACCTTCTTAATTTTCCACTGAAATCTTTCTTGAGAGGAAGTTCTACCTCTTGTTTCTTAATATGCCAAAAGGCATTTGGATCATCTGAACAACATTCTTTAAACTGGGAAGTGAGATTTGCTATCTCAGAAGCATACTTTCCGTTATCTAGATGGTCTTCTGTTTTCAATACTTCCCTTTTCACTTCCATCTTTGCCAAAAGATTTTCCATTCTTTCAACTCTCTTAATCCTCATTGGAGAATTAGAATTGATAAATGGGAAAAAGACTTCCTTATTATCAAAATTAATAAAATATCCATACCTATGGGTTCTTGCATCAAATTTTGCTCCATGCATGCTGAAATTCTGAAAAAATGGTGTCCCGAGGTACATTGTACAATCCAGTCCTGGAACAACAGGACAAACCAAATGAACTCCTATTTTGTCTGTGAGCAGAACATCAATTTCTGCTTCATGCTTTGTGGGAATGTCTCCACTTGCTGTGATCACCCTTGGACATGTTGTTGGCCTTCTGTGATGCATGCCAACTACTGTATCACTTACGATGTTTAATCTGGAACCAGTGTCCATAAGTACCTTCCAGAATTCATACTGGTGTCCAACCTTTACTTTCATTTTTACACAATACATGACATCTCTATTCATGCTATTGCATCCAAAATCTGTTCTTGCTACTTCTTCTTCTTCTTCTTCTTCTTCTTTGTTATACTGCTGTTGAACTGGCCCTGTATGATAGGTCCAGTTTTCTGTCTTCCCTAAAATAGGATCTTGTGATGAAGAAGCAAAAGGAGCTTGTGCATTTAACATCTTTAGGCTTAACTCATTGTGCCTTTCAACACACAATTTTCTATTCTCTTTGATTGTTTTTCTTAATTCTTTTATTGCCTGATGCACTGCAGGTAAAGTCTGTGGCAAGTCTTCTCCAAAATCTTCATTCTTAAACTGTCTGGTTAAGGCTTCAACAGAAAAGAGAGTAGCAGGAGGCACATACCCTTTATTTGAAGAATTCTTTGAAGTAGAGGGTGTTTTCTTCAAATCTTCTGTCAGCAAAGATCTGTACATTTCTTTCATTTGCGGATCTGTAGCAGCCATCATTTGTGCAAAAATATTCTTACTGATTTCATCATAATCAGTCTTCATCATCCTGACTGCATTGCATGTACAAATATCAGGATCATCACAATCACAGGATTTACATTCTGTACAATGGGGATCATTACAGAATTCTTCATCAGATGATTCATCTGAATCAACAAAATTAAATTCATTTTCAGATTCTGAATCAGAAGATACCAATTCATCACAACTACTGGGAAGATAGAATGAATTTATCTTTCCTTTCTTATTTCTATACTGGACTTTCTTTTTAGAAGAGTCTTTCTTTTTATTTGGACAATTTGGAGCTGTGTGACCTTTTTTGTTACAGTTGTAACAAATTATTTCTCTATCCTTAGAAAACATCTTTGTATGCTTGTAAGGTTTTGCTTTGTAATGTTTTCTTTTTGGCTTATCTTGGGAGATCTGGGAATTCTTCTTGAAATGTCTCTTTCTCCTCTTATTCCCCTCAGAATTTCCAGCTTTACCAAGATGCCATTGTTTGCAGAGCTGTTGATATCCATGTGGCTTTTTAGGGTTGGTTGCTGCTCTTGCAATTTTCATTTGTGAGCACAATTCTACAATGATTGCTTTTACAGCTTGTCTGATTATGCCAAATTTATAGTCCCCGACCTTCCCTGGTAATTTATTGACAATAGCTGAAGAGACCCATTGGGGAAGGGATGCAACAAAAATTTCCTTCCATTTTGGCTCAAGAATGAGATCTGGAGTCAATGTATGCAGTCTGTGAAGGAATTCATTAAAATATTCATCAAAATGTTGCATATTATGCAACTTCATGGCCAGCAAAGTAATGGTTGTAATATCATTGGTTATCTGAGGAAAACCAATGAAATTGACTGTAATAGCATAAAGAAGCTTTCCTATCATATTGCTGACAGGCAAACTAGTGACAGGATCTATGTGAGTAGATCCATCTTCATTTTGGACGACTGCTTGTTCCCATCCTGCAAGGAGACTAGGATCTTTTAATGTCTCAGCTTTTAGCCAAGAATCCAATGTTCCTTCAAATCCTCCTATTATCCTCCTTGTTGCATTAATAGGTCCAATATCATCAGCAAGATAAGTCCTATAACATACAAGCATGGAATGTAAAACAGACATAATTTCAGCCTCTGTGCAATTATCAATATTCCATGAGTAGGTAGAATTTGCAGACCAATCCTTATGGTATTCAGATTTCATAAGATCTCTTCTATCAGGAGCAGGGTTCCAAGTAGTCTCCCATCTTGACCTAGATGATGTAGCATTGACTTGATCCTCATTATCAGGTTGCTCCTGGTCTTGATCTGTCAAAGATAAGTTATTGATACATGTTTCAAGCTCTTCAATTTGAGGTTCTGCTTCTATCTTGTGAAGAGTCATATCCCCGAAAGATGTTTCTGTCTTATGGAAACTTGTATCAAAACTTTCTTCTTCTTCTCTAATGTAAGAATCTTCAGACATGAAATTAGAAGATTCTGGTTTGCTGGATCCTTCAATTTCTTTGGATTGCTTTATGGCAGGATGTGGACTAAAGAAACTGGGATTTGCAAACAGAGAATATGGATGAGAGGAAGTCGGCGGTGGAAAGGTTATAGAGTTGGGTGTTCTAATAAGGCTTTCCACAGAAGGAGTAATAGAATATGGAACAGAAGTCTTGGGTTCTGAAAATATAGTTGCATATTTATAGGCCTCAACCCTAGGCTTCTTTTTCAAGGATTCTATTCCTTGAGTTACTTCCCATACTTGTTTTTTTACAATATCCAAAGAATTACTAATCTTTACAATTTCTTTTCCATGAGCAGTGGTAGCATCATGGGTTTTCTTATCTATTTGTCCTGTTTGTAAAGATAGTCTGTCAAGACTCTTGGCTAGAGCCTTATCATTTTCTGCCAAAGTTGTAACACTGCTGTTCAAACATACTGTATTGTAATCTTGTTTCCTAAGAATACTTTCCAGCATGGTCTTCATCTCAGAATTAGCAGTTTCAATATTTTCAAATTTAAAGCTGACAAATTTCTCAAGACTGGATAAAGCTAAATTTGTCCAATTAGTAGCAGCCACAGCATCTCTTGCTACTAGGTTAGAATCATCAACATGAGATGGAAGTAGTTTGTACAATTTTCCATCTTGGTTTCTTATCACAAAATTTTTCCAAGGAGGAAACTCTGTGTCTGTTTCTAAAAGGCTCCCATCAAGGAGTTCCCACTTGTGCTTATTTGGGGTCCCAGTCCGCATCATGTTTACTTGGAACTGAGAACATATTTTCCTTAGTAGTTTTTCTCCTTCTATTTGAACAGCAATTAGAGATCTGGGAATGTTTGACTTGTTTAGCATACTCTGAATCTTTGGCTGAAAAACATGTGCTTTCAAAGGAGGAGGAATTACTACTGGATTTTCTTTCAGTTTTTCTTCTACAAATTTTTCTGGATCCTTGATTTTTTTCTGTTTAGCCTGGTTCCTGAATTGCTTCATCAAGGATTGTTCTATGATATTTGCAGAAGGATAATACCATTCATAGAATGATATCCATTGATTTTGTGCCTACATCCATTCTTTCCATTTTTCAACATTCTGTCTGTTGAAGGCAGGACGATCATTTTTTGGAAGAAGCATTACTTCTTCAAAATACAAATGTTCTTTCTCATGTTTAAACATATCCCAATTGAACATTTTCTTTTTCCATTGATCATCAACTATTTTCTTAAAAAAAGAGAGGAAATTAGCAAAAATAGATTCATTTTACTTGGAATGCATATATACCTAGTTATATTAGAATTTTCCCCTTTGATTAGAACTCTATTTTGCAAAAGTTTAAGTATTTCTATGCTTTTCAGAGATAACTGGTTCTTCCAGCGAATCGCCAATTGTTGTGCCCTACAACAACCCCCCATTTCATATCATTTATATTTACAAAATTATCATATGAAATGGGTCCCTTTAGAAGTTAATTGGTATCAATATTGCATTATTTGAAAAAGGTCCGCAAACCAAATGAAGACATTATATAAAACCTTTTGAAAAACCCATTTTTGATCAAATAAAACAATCTTTTATCATTGCGATAAAGCGATCGCAAGATCGCATATCGCAATGACATAGAAAACACATATAAGTGACATATGGGTTCCCGCCGATGCGATATCGCTATCGGCTATCGACGATACTCTATACGCAGTCCAAGCCATTCACCCCGATGCGATGGGATATCGCAATCGGCAATCGGCAATATCCTATGCACAATAATAAGGCGCCCAGGTCATACCCCCGATGCGATGCGATATCGCAATCGGCAATCGGCGATACACTATCTATGCACATTGTTATGCCCATTCACCCCGATGCGATGCGATTTCGCTATCGGCGATCGGTGGTATGCTATCCATGTGTTTATATAATACCAATTCTCCCGATGCGATGCGATATCGCTATCGGCGATCGGGGTTTCAAAATTGTCAACATAAGGATTTAAGTGTTCCCGGCGCCCGATTATGATATAGCGCGGATTTCAAAAAAGCCGTTAAATGGAGGGATATTATGATCAAATCATATTTAAAGCTTAATCTGCTAAGTAATGATGCACCTGCGCCCAACCGCCAAAACATCCATAGCACGCTTAAACGGGTCATTCGGCCGAATAATGGTATAATGAGCATTTAAGGGGTGGCAGGTTTTAAACGGCCATTTAATGTAATTGTAAGATCTTCCCATGGATTGTATCCGCGACCATTTTTAGAGTTAATCTCTCAGCACGCTTTGATCAATATATCTTCCCCATATTGGATTTTCATTGGCATATCTCTGTGTTACGTTTATTTTCGCCTCTGTGCAGAATTCATCCAAAGGAGAAAGCTCAAGAAAAATGGGGAAGAAATCCAAGAAGACCACAGGCGCTTCCGCTACACCAGCTGCAGGACAAGCTGTCGTGGACAAAAAGAAGGGATTGATATCTGATACTACATGTACGGGTCTCGTCAGAGTTACTTGGCAAGGTACCTACAACCTGATTGAAGCCGAAGAACCAGCAGTGACAACAGTAGAAGCTACTGTGGATTTAACTCGTAAATCTGAGGGTACTCTCAAGGACTTAGCCGACTCTTTCCTTCACAGGATAGTAGCCAGGGAGCAAATTTTCCCATACACAGATGTAGTGCGGTGGGCGATTGAAGAAATCCCAATCCTGGATAGAACCTTCAGCACCAGAGACGGGAGAATTTTCGGGTCATTCAGGGCGGATGATCTAAGGAAAATGTATCATTTGCCCGAGCCAAAGAAGATATATAATAAGGCGTTCCTGGAGAAATTCGCAAACGAAAATGAAGTTGAATCCGAACCCATCCGGGATTGGAGACAAAATCCGGCCAAGCACAAACATGAGTCGTCTGGTAAGTACTCAGTAGATTCCCTGGCCTCTCCTTATTGCTATGCTGGAATAATGATGTGCAGATTGTGGGGATTGCATGACTCTGCTAATTTTACCATAGAAATGGTTCCCCTAATGGAAGCAGCATGCAACAGTGTAATTATGGATTGGGCCACTATCCTCTCAGACAAATTAGCAACAGCTGTGCTTGAGTTTAGAAGCAAGACCCGTATTTCTGAAAGGGTAATTCCCCCATTCTACTACAGTGGCTATATTCTAGATACCCTGTGTTTTAACTTTGAATTCCCCGTACTCGGCTGGAGGTGGACTGCACAAGACCCCACACCTATTCATATATATCATCAGAAATTGTGGAAATCTTCTTATAAACATCATCTATACCAAGTCTGTAATGGCTTTATGTTGCCTATTTATTATTCCATTTTCGATAAACCTGCTCCCAAGATTTCCGATCAAGCCGGAATTGATTTAACCGAAATAGGTAGATGGTTTGGAGAGGAGAAATTTACCTACATAAGAGTTTTCGGTAGCCAAGCCAGACCTCATGTCCTCCCTTTATACATACCAGATGAACTACTGGCGAGGGAAATTTCTTACCAAATCATTGCTGAGAGTGTTACACAAACGCTCAAGAAAAATAAGAAGCAAGGCTGGCCCTCTTTTCCTTTTAGATGCGGTGTATATACCTTGCATGATCTCAAACATGTAGAAAAGGAAGCTACAAAGATTCAATCCTTAACTCTGGCGACTCTCCCAAATAGGCAGTTTGATCCAAACAAAGTTGCCTATACTGCACTAGAACAGGCCAAATTGACAAGATTTGACCATAAAGAAGATATGTTTGATGACCTGTTCTCTTCAGCTGAGACAATAAATCAGGTTAAAGCATTCGCTAAAGTGAAATATAATGATGAAGGGTTGACTGAATTTAATAAACTTAGAGAACAGAGGTTGCAAACTCTGCCTCTAGATTTACTAGCAACAACCCCAGTGACATCATCAAGCGAGCCTGATCGGCAACAGTCAAAGGAACCTCCGGTTATAACAAAGGATCATAAGAAGGAACAGGAGGAAAAGCAGAGGAGAGAACAAGAAGAAAGGCAGAGAAAAGAAAAATAAGAGAAGAAGAAGAGAGCGCAGGAGGAAAAACAGAGAAGAGAGAAAGAGGAAAAGCAAAAGAAAGAGCATGAGGAAAGGCAAAAGAAAGAACAAGAGGAACAGCAGAAGAGAGAACAGGAAAAAGTGCGGAAGGAGTCCCAAGCCGAAAAGCAAAAACAAACCACCATTGATGTCAATATAGATACTCGTATTGACCCTAAATTGCTCCAGGAATGGAAGCAATTTGATTCCATCATCAATGGGTTGGAATGTTCAAAAGATACAGACACTTCCAAGACAACGGACACACCGGAAATCACTTCATCACAGGTTCTGAGTGGAACCAGCGGCCCACCCATTTCTAAAGACGTTGAGATAATACCAAAGTACCCCTCTGACCAAATCATTCTCCAGGTAGAAGATATTCCTCCCCTGGATGTTTTCTACAGCCCGAGGCATAAAGCAGTGGTGAAACGACAAAGGAAAAGAAGAAGGACTGATCAACCTTCCCTTTTCCCAGAGCAAACTGTTACAGGCAATGTGGTTTGGAAGGAGGAATTTGACCCCTCCGACGACCTAACAAAACTGTCGTAGTATGCGGGAGCCTATTCGGCAGCGACAATTGATAAGGCATCGGAGGTAAGTCTTCTACTGAAAACCAAGGATCAAGAGATTTTCTCATTACAGGCAGAGTTAGCTGAGACAAAGCAGAAGGCAGAGCAGCAATTGTTGACACAACAGCAAGTGAACAGTCAACTAACTCAACAATTGCAGGCAGAAAAGCAAAGGATCGACCAAAGCGCGATCCAGAAACAGAAGGAATTATCAGAGGCATTGGCACAATTAAAGGCATCAAATGAGAAAATGATGAAAACAAAAGATGAGCAAATTTCTCAATTGTCATAACAGCTCGAAAAAATAAAGGGCGTTCCACAAGTGGCTGAATTTAGAGCAGAAGCATTACAAATAAACACTGAATTAATATCCCAAATTAAGCTTCTGTGTCAACAAATCGCCCAGGCAGAGCCACTGTGTGAATTAACGGCATCCATAAATAAGCAGGTAGAGAAGGCCAGAACTGACATGGATCAAGCCGAAGAAACCATAGCTGCATTTCTTGACTGGCAAGATTCTGATAAAGGACAAGCGGCGAATTTGCCCAGGATCCTAGAAACACATAAAGATATACTCTTTATGGAATGGCAGTCCCAGTTAATGAGAGCAGAGAGGGCAACTTCAAGATGTAAATCAACTTCCAGCAATCTAGTTGAACTGGTTAATAACACTCTCTATTTATCAAACATGATCTCCCAATGCACACCAGGAAAGTTGACAACAACGAACACATTGGAGCAATCATGTTATCCTGATTTAGAGGAAAAGGGGAGATTAATCGCTGGGATTAACAGTTTAACCTGGGACACATATTGGTTCTTCCTGGTAAAGCCGCATACACAAAGAGCCGCCCTTAAGTGCCTAACAGATGCGATCGGGTATATGATTCCCGATATTCAGGATGCCACCTATGCCGCCCAGCTCAGTTCACGCCTCAACAAACCTCCTGAAGTAGAGCCAATGCTTGCGATAAGTCAGCTCAGATTTAAAGGCAAGCAACCTACTTGATGAATCATGTCACCGATTGCCAGATCGTTGAGGAAAATAGGAGAAAAATTTATTGATACCAATTAAGTAGGATTTCTGTTTCATAGATAGGTAGATTAGCTAAGTATTTATAGACCCTTTCATTGTTTTGGAAAGGGTCGTAAAGTTTTGTACCAGACTTAAAGACTGAAGTTTTCACTATTGTGCTTCAGTCAATATTCTTTTATGAAACTGGACCAGTTGTTCTTACTTCAACAAGGAAGTTTTTATGCAATTGTGCACTATTGTCTTTGTTGAGAATGTTTCTGCATTGAAGGAAGAATTACAAGTAGCGATTGATATTGGGAGTGTCAAGCAGCTCATATGGTATTTCTATCTATGTCTGAATTCATTCCTTTCATATGAATTGTTATGTGATTATTCTTGCTATTATTGATTGTATGCATGCACTGTAACAACAGATCTATATTCATTCCACTATTGGATGTTTTATGATGTGCCTTTCTTTTTAATCATGTATATGTCAATGATATAAATGATAAGTGTGGTAATATCGCTTTAATCGATTTGCTTAACTATTTAAGCATAGTAATCATGAATGAAATAATGTCCATGTCTGTTAAATGGAGTCATCTATATGCCTGTTTATAGACACGGATCAAGACTCGCAGCGGCTGAAGACTCATCTCCAACATGACTCGCAGAGGTTGAAGATGAAGTGCTAGTATGACTTGCAGTGACTAGACTCGTGCCCCCAGCATGACTAGCAGCGGCTGAAGACTCATCTCCAACATGACTCGCAGAGGTTGAAGATGAAGTGCTAAAATTATTCTTCTTCTTTGACTTCCTTTTTCTCCTCTTTTTAGATTTCTTGTTACAAGAAGGGGGAGAAGAAGGAATCGCAGATTTCTCTTTGAAAGAAGATGAACAATTAGCACCCATGTGATGCCCCTGAAATAAAGCATTCAACTGAGAAGCTTCAAGAGCATTCGGAATATTCGGAGTGGACCACAGCCAAACGGGTAGTCCAACATTCAACCCAGGAATATTCAAAGTGGCCATCAAGGGAGTACCAACGTTTCCAAAGAAAGGAAAAACACAAGGATCCCCTTTTGGAAGGGTACCTTGGTTGGTTTCCACAGGAATATTGGCCATATCTAACTGATCCAAAGACCCTTCCCTTGCGGGAATATAGAAATAACCCTTCAAAGAATATGGATAAGCAATCAAAACCTTTGCCCTTGAGGCGGCAACTCCACAACTTCTGAAAGAACGACCAAAAGCCTTTCAAGATCGGTAGAGCGGCAAGCCAGTCACTCAGAACACAAAGTCCAAATGTGACTAGACAAAAATACCTAAAGCCAACTATGTACAAGGAGCAAAGAGCACTCACTATAAAGTCCCTAAAGAAACAACCAGTCAAACAACTTCCAAGTATTTCCGCTCCGGGTGGTGAGGACCGGACACCAAAATACAAGAAAGTGGAGTCAAAGGGCCTTCCGAAGATAGTCTGGGATGATGAGGGCCTAGTCCTATCAGCGAAGGTATCAGAGGAAGTTACGCTGACCTCCTAACAACAGCCTGCGCCGGTGCAAGCCCCCAAGCTTCGCAAGGGTGCCCTCCAGAAGTACTGTCGAGAGTGATACAACGTCGACCTCAGGTGCCACGGGATTCCCCTCCGCAGCCACCTATGCAGATCCCTAGGAGAGGCAACTATGGGTACCAACTCGTCGCAGAAGCCAGGCGGAACAGTCGTGAGGTGAGTTTGGACAAGTAGGAGAGGGGGTATCTCTCTTCCCTGTCTTCACAGACCCTCGTGCTTAACTCCCAGATCCGGAGCTTTCCTGGTCTTCCTAACGCTGTTGGATTTACTCTCTTTAATCAGACGCTTATGTTTGACGTTTTGTGTGGCCTTGGGGAGTTAACTCTCCACTCGCCTAATCCAAGGCCCTAAAATCCTAAACTTGTTGGTGTAATAACTAAAACAAAAAGTTCTAGTGGATTTTAATTAAGCGCTTGATTTTATTAGGCTGTTCTTTAAGTCAAAGGTAACGGAAGTGAAACTTGTGGTGTTTTTAGGACGCAAAAAGAAACCATCCTAACTACATGCACATGCACTTTTTCGTTTCGATGAAGAGCAATTTCTATGAGGTTCAGATGTACTTCAAATTAAACAAAGTTTTTTGCTTTCTTTTCAAACTCCACACTCACAAAAGCTAACAAAACTATGCATGCCTAAAAGAGGATGCAAAGCTATGCTAATGCAAGAACTATATGTGAATGCAAGATTTTAAGACTACTCTGCAAACAAAGAAGGAAAGTTGCTGCTTTACCAAATTTTGTCTTGCCACTAAAATGCTTAGATAGAAGATGATGTGTTACCAATCATTTCGTCCAAACAATAAAAACAAGTTTTAAGATAAAAACAAAGCACTTTCACTCCGCAAAAAGGAAATCAAATGAAAAGCAAGTTTAAGAAAGCGAAACTCAAAACTTTCAAAAGATTTTCTTTCAATCAAACCAAAAAGTCTTTTTCAAAGGAAAACTCTCAAAAATACTGACACTAATGATTGATAAACAAGCCACCAAACACTTTTGTGAATTGACACCTTTCAAATGATGAAAACTCAACAAAAATAAAATGTGTTCGAAAACGCTTTTGACAATCAAAAGCAGCAATGAAAGTCTAAAATATCAAAAGACAAGTTTCAAGAAACTGGTAACAAACAAATTTCCCGAAACAAAGGAGTAAATGGTCATAAAAACGATCTCGTTAAGCAAACATAAATGTCATGAAAACAAAATGGACACAAAGATTTTAAGACAATCTTCCCACTCTGCCGAAACAGAGCAATCAAGATTCTTAAACAGAAACCTTGTGTGTCAAAAATCAATGACGCTTGCAATCAACGAAAAACAAGACTAGCACTCCTTATAACTAGAGAGAGTTCGAAACAATATGCCCCCTGTTAAACAGAGAACTGTCACTGGGAATTGACTGCTTTAAACTGACCCAAACCACCAGACAGACATTCAGCAAAAGAAAAATTATAAATCTTGAAAATTATGTGATATACGCGCCTGCAATTATTTGCAGAATGCGTGTACACGCGACTGTAACTAAGGAAACCTGCGTATACGCGGGTTTACTTAGTGCAACTTGCGTATATACGCGGGTTTACTTAGTGCAACTTGCGTATATACGCTTCTGTAATCCAGAAAAAGTGCGTATATGAAGTGTTTCAAGAAAAATAAAAAACACAAACTGAAAAACTGGAAAAGCTTGGAGTTCAAGAAAATATCAGACAGTCAGAACCAACAAACAGAGGGACTGAGCCTTGATTGGCTTGAGGACTACCCAAACTAGGAACAACAAGAGTGTTGTCCCCAGTGGAGTCGCCAATTCTGGTTGAAGGGAAAGTACCCCTAGAGTCCTTTGGGCTGAGACTCTACCAGACTGAAAATTGCTTATACAAAGAAACACACACACACAGCCATCTTTTTACTTTTAAACAAATGCTAACGTTAAGGGCACGTACCTAAGGTCCTACGTTCGAGAAGACCTTAAGGGTCCAAACCCTTCTTGGAGTTCCCTTCTTCTTTCTTTGACCTGCAAGACAAACAAATCAAAGAACACAACAATACAAGTGCAAATACTTATATATAAATCATCTTCATGCTATAAAGTTAGCTATAAAAAATCTTTATGTAACCACTTTCATAAGAATTCAACACAAGAATCTCATAAGCATAAAGAAAGATTATTCGGGAACAAAGACGTGTTTCTTTATATATAAAGGCAAATAAAGTACATATATCGGAAAGATATCACCTGAACACCTTCAGCAGGCTCCAAGCAAGCTTCCTCCCGGATTCGTTCCAGCCTCCAGCCTCCAACAAGAGCTCCTTCCAAGTCTTACTCAATGATGATGTCAAGGATGAATGATCACCAATACACATGGAAACAAGGGTTTCCTATGCAAAATGGGGGAAATGCAGAATGCACCAAGGACTTCAGACCTGGTCTAAGGGAAAAATCTCAGCATAATAATCTTGCTCTCCTTTCTCTCTCCCCTTGGCCTTCCCTTTGATGTCTTTTTATACCCTCTCCAAAGTAGTTTTTTAGTTAGGAGTTGGTTGGGAACAGTTGGGCCACGGGCACTAACAGGTGATCCAGCAGGTAAACCCGCGATCACCGCCCGAAAAAGAGGAAATTATATTTTTTTAAGTGTTTTAATAGATACACGCGGGTTGGGTATGACAGACCCGCGTGTACACGCGTTTAACACAGGGCAAAGTCGCGTATAGGGAATAAAACACTGTTTTTTAAATTTTTGGACCAGGTCTGGAAGGAGGGGTTGCCCTAGGCCTTAAGTGCAGCATCACAAACCATAAGAGTGAGATTTGGAGCTATAACATCAAGCGCTGCACTTTAAAGCTCAATAAGTTCCCGGGATAGATCATAGTTTACGTATTCTTGTTAATAGTTTTAGTTATTCGCTCACCGCTAGTTTAGTTTATAAATCATCCATTCATCTCGTTTATCCACTTTTGGGAAACTGGTCCCATTATCCCAGTCGGAGCCACTATTCCAAACGGAAAAGGAGTTGTACTAAGGTCCGGACCGGGTGGTTATCCCCAATGTTGTTGCAGCGATTTTCGAGGCATCAACAGAACCTCTAGCAACATATCTTCCATATCAATAAGAATAACCCGCAACCCCCTATTAAATAAATGAAAAAGGGTGGGGTAGCCCTAAGCGATATTGAAGTAATAGATAGTTTGGCCTTTTGTTATAGATTGATATCCAACGATAGAGGCAGAGATTAAAGCAGGCAGAAGCAATTGAACCAACACCTGCTTATGGATCAATTCAATAGCCAGTTGATCAAGTTCAAGAACTTGTTTCCTTGCAATGGTAGAGAAATAAGCTGAAGCATAGAAGGCAACAAAAGATAGAGTGAGAGGCAAAGGTCACAATTTCATCGATTAGAGATCGAGCATAAGAGGTGAAAGTTTCTTCAGTAGAAAATCCAATTATAGAGTCCCCGACAATAGGGCAACAAGGAAATAAGAGTGCTCAAGTTACGAAAGACCTTCCACTCAAGTCCCGGTCTCCAAGAATGGGCAAAATATATGGGTACTAAATAAAACAAATAAGAAATGAAATAACTAAAATAATACAATATTTATGAATGGAGGAACAAGCGAGTGTTGGTAGCTTGATTGTCATAGGAAGAAAAACAAGTAAAAATAACAAAATTAAAAACAAAACATAGGTACTCTTGTAATTGCTGAAATTAGGGAAGAAAATCAAAACAATATAATTACTGAAATTAGGGAAGAAAATCAAAACAATATTCTAGGATGTGGTTGTTTCTTATGTTCTGGGAGCAACAAATATTGAAAGATATGTTGAAATATAAAGTTTAGTATAAAGCTAAGCACCTTTTTGCTTCTAGAACAAAATTGTGATCAATATCCCTGACAAACCAATATGCATGGTAAAGAATTCCCCCTCCTTGTTCTAATTTAACCTTTCCGATTTGTTATATTGGTTGCATTGTTATTAACAGACATAACAATGCCCTTGATGCTCTACAAAAGGACTTTCAAATGAGAAGCCTCCTATTGCATTTTTCTGTTTTTCTATAGAGCCAACATATTCAAAATTTCTCACCCATTAATTATCACCTTAAAATATATGTTGTCTATGCAACTGAACAATCCCAACCTTTAATTCACTTGTAAGCATGCAATAACCATCATAACTAATTTTGCATCAGTGGTGGCATAAAGTATGTCAACTGTATAATGTACCTTTCCAAATGTTTCAAAAATGCACAACAGTAAATAAAGTATGATGAGGTTGTTGTTTTGTTTATGGAACCTACAAAGAAAAACTGTATACTAACATTTTCCAGAAATTCCATAGTAACAGAAGCTCTTTCGACATTTCTTTTGCTATCAATGTCTTCATATATAATCCACTTGTATGCAAGAGTAAAACTGTTGGTGTTATTTTTTTAATATATGTAAATAAAAGTTTTTAAGGTTTTTTTTTTTTAATTAGAATAAATAAACAAATATAAAATAAAATATAAAGGAAACTACCAAGTGGGGTTTTCCTGCAACCATTGTCTACGTCCAAAACTATGTTTTGAACCACAATATGTCTTCTTGTTAATTGCATCTATATGCCTCCATCGTTGGCTAGA
Organism: Pinus tabuliformis; assembly: GCA_031772625.1. Taxonomy (NCBI): domain Eukaryota; kingdom Viridiplantae; phylum Streptophyta; class Pinopsida; order Pinales; family Pinaceae; genus Pinus; species Pinus tabuliformis. The sequence goes on along the minus strand of CM062820.1, from coordinate 542,317,120 downwards.
TGTCTTAATTGCATGTGCATGTTTCCACTATGCCAACCTAGCCGCCATAATGAAGGTAGCAGACCTAGGACCAACCATCTCGTATGACAGCTATTACTCCCACCTAGCCAACAAGCCAGACAGTTATAAAGCCAAAGCTAGCTTCTTCTGTTGCTCCAGCTGGTTCAATAGGACTACAGGACAATAGAGAAGCATTATAGGAACAATAGAGAAGACAAAGTATAGTGCCAGTAATACCATAATAAATCAACGAGTACTCCTTTAGCTAATGCTACAAATGAACTTGAAATGGTTACAGTAAATTGATTAGACATGCTGCAAATGAACCTGAAATGGTTACAATAAATTGATTACATAACATGCAGGAGAAAAAATATATTATAGTCATTAGGTTGGTTCTCCTTTGACAAGAGTAAGCTCCCCTGAAAGAGTAATATGGGTGGATCAATATGATGCTCTACCTAAATAATATCGATTGTGGTTAGATGTGTAGGACGAATAGTAACCTATCTCGCCCAAGGAGAAGTCTACGACCTCGCCCAATAGTTACCCTCGCACCTCGCTAAAGTTAGTTATTTATTCCCTTGCGTAGCCGTCATTCATAAGTCGACCTCGGATGTGGGTAACCATCCATAAGCCATAGCAGGGGCCATTCGTTAGCGGGCCCCGGATAGGAGTGTTACGGAAAGGGAGGTTGCGCTACCTAAGTACCACAACTTCCTGAGGGAGGGAGCCAAAGTTTGGACCCGCCAAAAACCTGGAATAACTGGAATGGAATTGATAGGTCCTGCTACCTGGAATTGGTTTTGAAGTGTGCAACTTTTTCCTTATCTATAACACATGCTCTCTCTATAACGAATGGGAATAGTGGAACATTTAATAGCACAAGGGCAGGAATGGTGGTGCTGCTTAGGCAGGGGTTCGAGGCACAATCAAAGCTGTCGTTTAGCGACACCCTCCCTAAGGATTATAAGGGAGTTGGGTTTATGAATAACTGAACTAAAATTGTGTTCTTATACGCACCATTTCCATATGGTCCTGATGAGACTTTGCTTCCTTCTGACTGACTAAAATGAGAAAGATGCTCCGCTTGGGGAAAAATCATCGGTAAGTTTCATTGCTGGCCCAAGCAAGAGTTGCATGTGGTCGGTCGTCAGATGCCACCAGTTCATCATTTAGACATATTCGCGATATGCGGGATAGAATGTCCTAACAAGGCCTTTATACAATCCATTATTGCTTGCCTCCCACCAATCAGTCAAAGCTCCAGCTAGGGAAAGAGAGGCGGGGCTAGGGAGGGTGGAGGCAGGCTCTCTAACCATAGAATCTCAATGATGCCTATAAAGAACTAGTCAAGCTCTGGTTTAATAGAGTATTTCCTTGCTTCAAGCTCTGTTTCAATAGAGTATTTCCTTGCTTCTTATTGTTCTTAGAAATCCTAGTTCTTATTCTTCTTTGGGTTTCTTTTTATTCCTACTGTTTATCTTAACCAATTAAGAATCCTATCTTCCAATCTATCTTATAATCAATAGGAGTATCAATAAAGACCAGGTTTTTCATTCATAAATAAATACAACTATAAATCCATCACCAGCAAGTAAAGTAGCAAGCATCGTTACTAATGTCTCTTACAAGCTACCAGTGATAAATTTACTGAAAAAATGCTACCGGTGATAAATTTACTTAAAAAAAGCTACCAGTGATAAAGTAGACAGAAGTAACTTTGATCATCCTTCAACATCACTCACCAATTTCCCGTTGCCCTACACTTATAACAGTGCGTGAATGAGGGCGCTAACACAACCACAAATTGATCCCCACTATTGAGCCTGCGAAAACCCGAGAGAGGTTAAGAGGCAGATTCTGCATTGAAAATATAGGACAAAGAAACCCTCAGTATTTAGCATACCACGGTCATTTATTGAACCATTTCTCTCAATGTCAGACACCATAAATGGCATTGCAGTAGACACCATCTCACATGTACAATGCCATCTATCTGTTCTATGCCATCATTTGTCCTTGTTCTATGCCATCTATCTCTTTTCTAGTTCTATAGTCATGTTCCAAGATTATAAAATAACATTTAATATTTATGAACTAATGCTAGCAATAGTTTCCTGATAGAAAATGTTAACGAAATAGATGGAATATCGTATGAAGAATAGGAAAAATATCATGGGTATAGCCTCTTCCCCTCAGGAAGAGGCCAAATAAGATGATAAATGATCTCATTGGTCCTCAGAAATCAATATGATAATTTGATAGGTTACGCGATGGTGGGTACACAGAAATCAGTACAAACCTTAGCTTAAAGCTCACCTGAACTAATGCTAATTAAATTTTCAATTACTATAGTCCCTTGCAGGGACTAATAAAGACTGTGACGTATATTTTAATCTTGTATTTTTTTTTTTTTCAGTGTATATTTATTAATTAGGCCGATAGGCATTTTTTTAAATCAGTATCTCTAGTTTTCGTATACACTTCTCATGTTTTCCTTTACTGCCACCTTATGCTCTCCACTTGACATCTGTCGCCGGATTTCCAAGAGAGTCTGTTTGAATTCTTATGCCAGAGTTTTATGGTGCATGAATGCAGCTAAAACTACCAATCCCAACGTCCTGGTTATTCTCTCCGATTTGAATGTCCAAGCTTCACTCCATCTCTATAAGAGCAATGAATTCATCTCCTTCATGGTTAAAATCTAGGAAATGTGGAGTAGAGATATGGGCCTTTGAAGAGAGAGGGGTACACCCTTTTTCTTGGTTGTTGCGCTGAATAACGCCGGCTAAAAAGAGGACTCCAAGATGAAGACTCTCATGCATAAGGGACATGGTCATGGCAGAATCGATGTATTCCAATACGTTTAGATGACATGGTATTCAAGCTCTAGTTTTCCAAAATCAGCGGAAGAGAAGTGAGGTACGCTTTTATTGTTGTACAATAATATCCACATGTATTCATCCAACTCAAATGAATTCAAGTTCTTGCTCCTTCCTTATTTAAATTATATGTCATGTTCTTAGTTTCAGTAAGCATCTGGTCATTTGCTGATGATTAATGCATTTTTTTTTAACTAATAAGTGGGTTGGAAAAGCTTTTTCCTGAGCCTTTAAGTTTTTATGGGCGTTTTCGTTGTGGCGTGAGAAGCCAAGCAGATTGATTTGGCAATCCAAGACTATCCTTTTCACACCCACTATGTCGCAATGCAATTTATTAATGGGCTTTTGACTTGGATCAGGCCATGGACTTGGAAGCATGGGAAATTATGGAATGTTGGACTAATAATGGCGGTGTAGAGACAGAAGCCCTGAATGCGGGTATTGTTAATTTCGCCGACTCCTACTCTCTCTCGTCTACAGATCGATCCTTTTGGTGCTATTCGTGTCTTGTTCCTCCTACTGCTGCTGATTAACCAACCCTCTGGATCATTGTGTAAATGGGATGATGGAATAGATATCACACTTCACATAAATGAAGAGTCTTTGCATGCAGGATTCATGCAGGAGGATGTCTGGGGTTCGAACCTGGACAAAGGATACGAGAAACTCACCTGGATGGTGGAAACCGTAGAGGATCGAGCCCGGGCATTGAAGAGCGGGGTGAATCGTGGCCATGGAAAGATGACCAAGGGAAAGGAAAGTGTCATGAGTCTCTTTTTGCTCGCAGTTTCATGGGTTATTCAGTCAAATTCTCCTTGGACACTCCAGAACAAGATTTGTCGCTGATCATGGACATGGGTATCAATCTCTCTTTATGCTCGTAACTTTGGGACTTATTCAGTCGAATTCTCCTTGGCCACTCTAGAATAATATTTGTCGTTGATCATGGACACATGCATCGATCTAGTGTGGGTACCGTGTGTTATACTCCTAAACCAATAGGTGTCATATTTCATGATTGACTGGTTGAGCTCTGTAATATGTTCATCCCTTTCCTTATTGCAAAGGTTTTCCATATTATCAAAAAATCAAAAAATGTAAAAAATGTAAAGAGGGTACGCCCTAAAAGAAAAATCAAAGGGTAAAAAGAATAAGATGGTCAAAAAAGTGAAAGAAATGAACCCCAAATAAAGAAAGACCAAGAAAGTGTGCAAGTCCAAAATGCCACTACTTTTTTATTTTTCTGTAAATAAAGCATTGTGTGCAACTTGTTGAACTTTATGCCACAATTGATGAATGGCCAAACAGCTTAATCCTGGCTAATTCATGTTTCAATTTCCTGTTTTAGAGATAGAGAATAAAATCTGACCAAAATTGTTTAATCTTGGCATATAAGTAGATAGGTAGAGAAGCAAAGGAGCTCAACAGTTTAATCTGAGCCCTTGGAAGTAATAAGTGTAGACTTAGGTAGGCTTACCATGGAAAGAAAAGAAAAATTGATAAGGGTTTCCTAGTCCAAGTGCACCCAAAGAAAGAAGGAAAAAATGCTAGGAAAAGTAGGCAGGGTAGGTAGATTGGTGTTGCAGAATGATACTTGTGATAGATGTTGTCTCTAAAAATGTGTTAACTTTCACTTCTATCACAAGTACATGGCAGAAATTTTACTTGAAGTAGCTCAAGCGAGGCAAGGTTTCATAACTAATTCCCCTTCATATTTTTCCCTAATCATTTACTAATTTCCCCCCTAAAAAAATAAGAATATGTTCTTAATATCCCTCATAAAACACTCATCTCATTTCATAAACATTTTGCCTAAGTAAAACCCAATTTTACTTAGGATATTGGCCATATTTCTCATATAAACCCCTTTTTTCCTACAGCCTAAGTTTAACTACAAAAGCCAATTGTTTTTAACTTAGTGCTTATTTTTCAATTCACAAAACCATATTAACTTTTAAAATTTATTATGTAAATCCCACTTTATTTCCCAATCCCCGTATTATGTAAATATATAACAAAAACCCCAAAAAATATTAATATCCCCACCCTGGTCGATTACGACCATATCACTGTTTGAAAGGGTTAATAGGTTTTGTTTGAAACCTGTTAAGAACCTCCTCGCCGTGCTAATGGAATTAATTAACCTCTGGTTAATTAATAACCAAACCAACCCTGACCAATCAAAATCGCCCCGATATATTAAACAAAACAGTTTATTATAAACTGGGCCTGCAAGTCAACCTCCCGCCATCTCCATGCATCGTCCGCCGTCAGATCTCTTCCAATCCATCCGACGGTTGTTAACCATTTCGTGCTCCCCCTAACCTCTGCCTTTTAACACGCGATCGGCCGACGGTTTTGCCGCTGTACCAAGGACACGCGTTGCGCTCCCAGCATGATCGCTCTCCCTCCGTCCGAAACCGCCCAGCCCCAAAAGCGGTGCGGGCTAAACCGTTTACCACCCCCCCGCTGACGTCATCTGCTGATGTCCTCCGCCACGTCGTCTGTCCTCTTGCTGACATCACCCGCCACGTTTACCATCTGTGCTGCCACGTCATCTGCTCCCATACTTCTGCCATGTCATCTGTACTGCTTACATCATTCACCCATTAAATCCAAAAAATCCTGCCAAGCTTCATTTTGTCCAATAAAACTGAAAAAGGGTCATTTTTGTTGTATTTCTCTGCGTATCGCGCTCCAGGCATAAAATCGACTGAGGTCGCATTTTCCAGTTTTCCGACCAGAAAAGGCTCCATCGACGAGCTCCTCCGCCTGTCAACCGACCCTCCAGTGTACGGTTTCCTCCTCTTTTGACACAGGTACCTGTAAGTTTTCTCAATACATGGCTATCAACGCATCAATTGCCAGGACTTCTCAGCAATCTCCACAGGAAGTTAGCATACCAACCACAGAAAGAGCTAAGTGTTATGAATCAAAAGGTGTAGAACAACCTCCAGTTCCCCAAAACAGGTGTTTTTCATAGTTACACCGTTACCCTTGGAAAAAGGAAATTTTGGGAAAAATGCCAGATAGCAGTAAGTAGGGGTCAGTTCAGCATTAAAGAGTATCAGTTCAAGAATTAAAGTGTATCAGATCAAAATTGAAGAATGTCAGAGAAAAATTAAAATCATTAGAGAAGAATTAAAGAAAGCAGATCAGAATTAAAGAGCACAATTAAGACAGGCAGTCAGCGCAAAGTTATTGCAGAAGACAGCTGCAAGCCGAACCCTAAAGGCCTGCCTCTAGCACAACATCAGTTAGCTGTCTCTATTTTACTTGTAAAACTCTTATTAGTTAAACCTAGATATTATCTCACAGCTATTATGAGATATAAGTTGTACATATTTTGTGTATAAATACCCCCTCCATTGGAGTATTGGGGTGGTGTGTGATGTGTGGATTTCCTAGACTGTGCTGTAACACTGAAATTTTGGAATAAGGAGCTGTTGGAATCAAACTCTTGTATGGTCTATTGGATGAAGAATTGAAGTAGAGGACTTGTCAAAAAATTCTTGAATCAACCTCCGGATCAATAAGTCCCCTATATCTTGTGTTTTACAGTTTTCTGGTTTACTATATCATCTGTGTTTCATAATCTGAATGATAAAGAAAAAGGTTGATTTTAGAATATGCTTGATTGCACTCTGTTTTCAGTCTTTATTGTTCTCTGTGTTTTCTTCAGAATTAGAATAAGCAGTGAAATCTTAATTGCTCATGTTTCCTGATTCCTTCATGTTGATTATTTGTTAAAGAATTCTTAACTGCTCTTTATCAGTAATCATTCACTTTCCCTCTTTCAATAGGTTGAAGGATTCTTAACTTCCCTTCACCCATTTGAGTCCATTCCATCTGTTTCCAGTCTCTATTTGTTCCCTGTTTGACTACCTTGCTATGTGAAGCCATCCTCTGTTAAGAAACCAAATCCAGAAATCCATCTTCTTTGACTCCATAGCCCAATGGACTGAACTACTCTGTTTTACCTCTCTGTTCTATTGAATCTCACCACCCAAACTCAAACAAAACCCTTGAACTTCATAACTAGCCTAATACCTTAAAAAGAAAAAACAAAGCTAAATCATAAAGAGAGAGCTCTCTCTGGATACAGATTGGCTAGATTCTGTATTTAAAAGATTGGTCTGTGGTTACCTCGGCATCCTTCCCTTTCTTACAACTTTGGGGAAAACCTGAGTGATAACATTATTGGCGACTCCACTGGGGACCAGAATAATTGTTTGTTACTATTGTTTATTTTATAAGCTACAGATGGAGCCTGAAGTTAGCTAAGAAGCCTTTGAAATGCTCTTGCTTTGCAATTGCAGTAGTAAATGAATGCTACTTCAGTCTATTTCTAGTCTAGCTTATAGATTGGACAGTTGGTTTCAAATACTTGTTCAGTTCCTCTTTTTCAAAAAGTCTTTAGGAAAGTTCAAAACTCCCACATCTAAAAACTTCCTAGAAGAGACTGTTAAAAGTTGTATTATTAAATCTATTTCAAGAAAAAACCAAAAACACACTTAGAAACTGGCTTTAGAAAAGATTCATTACACCAGATCAAATCCTGATCCTAATCCCCCACCTGTGTTTGAAAATCCTAATTTGATTTCTAGAATTCTTAGAAGACAATAGAGCCAAGGAAATTCTGTTACTTCACACCTTGACAAACATTTGCAGAACTCCATTCAATCTGAGCTTACCTCTGAAAGAACACCAAACCTTTCTGTAATTACTATAGCTTCTCCAAGTTCACCATCAGCTCCTCCAACTACCCTTTCCACTCCTCCACTTTCAACACACGTTCCTATTGTTATCCCTACCCCTCCAATTTTCACAACTATTTCTGCAACCATGGCAAACCGCTATACTCCCCTAAACTTACTTGCCAATCCAGGGGCCATGCCCCAAGACTATTAAAGTAAAATCACTTCTTTTGATGGTACTGGCACTTACACAGCTCAACAACACACCAATAAAATGACCAACTATTTTGAAAGTTATGAGATTGATGATGATGATGTTAGAATGAAAGTATTTGTTCAAAGTTTAACTGGAGATGTTAGAACCTGGTTTAGAACCCTCCCTGCAAACAGTATCAATGACCCACAAGCTTTTATCAAACCTTCTTGAACAGATGCGAAAAGAAGAAAGAACCTTTCCACATTTTATCAGAGTACGAAAACTTAAGAAGAGGCACATAAGAAACTGTCCAAGATCACTGTACCAAATTCAATAATGTCTAGAATGCTATTCCTCAGAATCTCAGACCTCCTCTAGATTTGGCCTTGATTAAATTCCCTGATGCACTTGATTCTGATATGGCATACCAACTTAGGGAAAGAGCTCCTCGAAAATTAGAAGAGCGTTGAGGCTAACCTGATATCTAAACGATCTAGAGCCAGAGCTAAAAGAAGGACACCTTTCAAAGAAGAACCTTCTGCCTTTGAACAGAAATTAGATGCTATTATTAAAGGAATGGATAGACTTGGGGATAGAGTAGAAACAATTGAGAGAAAATCCCCTTGGGATGGTCAACGAAGCAATACTGGGAGAAATCCAAATTTCAGGAAAAACCAAAATCCTAACACTGGAAAGACAGGGCCTGACCAAAATATTAGGCCCCCATTTCAAGAAAATTATGTTGAAGCCTCAACTTCTGATGAACCAACAAAAGACACTCAAATTAATTTGATGGGACTCAACAATGAACAACATGTTTTCTTGACCCAAGAGGATCAAGAAGCTCACATTCTTAAACAATTCCAAACTCAATCATGTGAAACATTTGACTTTAGAGAGGGATATGATACAACCATTTATGAAGTCCACAAACAATACAATCTGAGGAGTAGAAGAATAGATGTCCCTGAAATCAGCAAACAGAAAGATACCAAACAACCTAACAAAGGTAAGATCAGTGCCCCTCCGGTACATATTCTTGCTAGAACAGATCCTAATCCTAACAACCCAATTGCTGAAGATGTTTCAAATAGTCAGCCACCCAACATATAACCTTCCACTTCTATTCCTTCTAAAGGAAAAATATGAGAACCTATAGAACTTGATTTAGAAAAAACTTCAGCCCATAATCCCACGCCTGAAGAGGAGAGAAATGCAGAAAATCCAGCTGTCCGAAGTCCAAAAACTCAGACTAACAAACCTTTCAATCTTGAGACAGAAGTAGGCAAACTAAAGATAGTTGTTCCATTATCAGAATTAGCTAAACATGATGTCTACAGAAGTCAAATTAGTAGATCACTCAAAATTTCTGTGAATGAAGATTCAGTAAATGTTTTTGATGACCAGCCTAAATTGATATTTGGCCCTGGAGTAAATGGAAAAATAGTAGAGGGAGAAGTTCCTCCTTTCTATGTGGGTATAAACATACATGATAAAATACTTCATAATGTCATGTTTGATTCTGGTGCTTCCCATAACTTAATGCCTAAATCTGTAATGGAGAGACTTGACCTTGACATCACCAGGCCATACAAAGACCTTTTCTCTTTTGATTCAAGTCAGGTCAAATGTTTGGGTTTAATCAATGACTTATGTGTGTCACTAGTCCAATATCCTGCCAAAACCATCCTAATGGACATAGTAGTTGCTGATATTCCTCCAAAGTATGGTATGTTGTTGTCTAGATCTTGGGGTGCAAAGCTTCAAGGATCTCTATAGTTGGACATGTCTTACGTTACTATTTCAGTGTTTGGTCAACCCAAGAGACTATACAGAGAAACCTTAATGAAGTATGTAGTAAGTAGTCAGGAGAAACCTCAAAATTTCCCTATCTACTCAGTACATTCAAATATGGATTCTTTTATCCTTTTCAATGTTGAAATTGATCCCCCACATGAGATAAAAGTTTTAGCAGATGAAACAGAAAAAGTTTCAAATGAAAGGTCTAGGGTCCGAATCCAAGAAATTTCTGAAAATCATGAAACATTAGATAAATCAGAAGAAGCTGAAAAACTAGATCTCCCTATTGAACAGATCCCTGAAACTCCAGATGCTAATTGTAAATAGGAAATCCTTTGGTACTTGGAATTTGATGGTTCTGTGAACAAATTAGGAGCAGGAGCAGGAGTCTGGGTGCACAACCTTAAAAACAATCATGCTGAAGGCCATGCCTACATATTAAACTTTAAGTGTACTAATAATATCGCTGAATATGAAGCTTTGTTGCTAGGTCTTAAACTGGTCAAGAAATTGGGAGCAACTAGAGTGTCAGTGTTGGGAGATTCTGATTTAATCATTCAACAGATAAAAGGGAAGTTCTTGACAAATGATCCCAGATTGAGAGAATACAGAGGAACAGCTCTAGAGATCCTCAGTACATTTCTAAAAACTCAGCTTGCCAAAATCCCAAGAAAACATAACTTACAAGCTCACAGCCTAGCAATGTTTGCCAGCACCTATAAATTACCATTTGAACCAAATCACCAATTTATAGCTGAAATTAGACACAGGCCAACCATATCTGATAATGTAAAGAACTGGCAAGTGTTTGACAGTGATAATCAGATCAATTTTTTTTAACCCTAGCAGAAGAATTTTCCAGAACTAACGTAGATGGAGATACAGTTGGCGGGTTTGATCCAACAAATCATATAGAAACAGACATTTCAGCAGAAATGCAACTCAAATGCTTCATCCAACGAAATTTACCAAAGAGGAAATACAAGATCTTAAAGAAACAGACATTGATGAGATTATTGAAGGAGAAACTGAAATTATCAATTTGAGAGACAATCATTTGCCCAAAGAATTAACTCCTTTGGAAGATCTCTTTGATTTCAATGATATTCCAAAGAAACCTCAGACGGAACCTCTAAAAGAAGACATTGAAGACTACAACATAGGAACTGAAGAGAATCCAAAAATGGTAAAATTGTCCAAATCTTTGCCCCCTAATCAAAAGCTTGAGTATGTTGAACTGATCAAATAATTCCATGATGTTTTTGCCTGGAGCTATGAAGACCTGAAATCTTATGACACCTCTCTAATTCAACATACAATACCCCTCAAGGAAAATCGAAAACCATTCAAACAAAAGCTTAGAAGAATCAACCCTCTATTCCTTCCTTTAATAGAAAAAGAAATCAAACGAATGCATGCAGGGATAATTGCTCCAATCAGATTTTCGGAGTGGGTGTCTAATTTAGTGCCTACCAAGAAGAAAACATGAGAAATCAGATTATGTTTTGACTTAAGAAATGTAAACAAGGTTTCTTTGAAGGACAATTACCCTTTACCTAAGATGGATCACATTTTACAAAGAGTAGTAGGTGCTTCTAGGATTTCACTTTTGGATGGGTTTTCAGGTTTTAATCAGATTCTAGTTCATCCTGATGACCAAGAAAAGACTACATTTACAACACTATGGGGTACATTCAAATATGTTAAAATTCCATTCGGACTTAACAATCCAGGGGCAACCTTTCAACGAGAAATGGACAGTTTTTTCAAAAGAAATCCACGATTTTCTGGTTATATATCTAGATGACCTCACTGTGTTTTCTAGATCAGATCAACAACATTTAGATCATTTGAGACAAGTGTTTTTAAAATGCAGAAAGTATGGTATTTCATTAAATCCTAAAAAATCTGTGTTTGGTCTAGAAGAAGGCAAACTGTTAGGCCATATCATCTCCAAAGATGGCATCAGAATTGACCCTGCTAGAATAGAAGCTATCTGCAAATACCCCACCGCAGAAATGTCAAAGAACTTCAGGCTTTCCTAGGGAAGATTAACTTTTTGAGAAGATTCATATCTAATTTGGCTGAATTAATTAGATTGCTGAACAATATGTTAAAAAAGGATTCAAACGTTAAATGGACAATAGAAGCCAAACAAGCATTTAAAGAGATTAAAATGGCTTTGACCAGAACACCAGTGCTTACAAGTCCAAAGTTCGATAGAGACTTCATAATTTTCTCATTTGCATCAGAACACACTATAGCAGCTGTTTTACTGCAAAAAAATGATCAAGGATGTGAAAAACCCATAGCCTTTTTCAGTAAAGCACTTAGAGATGCACCTCTAAATTACAAAATCATGGAAAAACAAGCATTTTCACTTGTGAAAGCTATTCAAGACTTCAGAGTCTACATATTGCATTCCCATGTAGTAGCTTATGTACCAAATGCTGTTGTCAAAGACATCCTGACTTAGGATGGAATTGAAGGCAAACGAGGAAAATGGATAACTAAAATATTGGAGTATGATATTGAGATAAAACCTACAAAGCTGATAAAAGGACATGGATTGGCTAAACTCATGATTGAAACAAACTTTCAAGCCCTAGATATTAATGAATTGGATAACGAAAAGGAGATGGCGACTCCACAAATCAGCCAGGCTTTCTTAGAATCACCTTGGTATGCTGATATAATTCATGTATTATTAAACCTGCAGCCTCCTCCAGGGTTATCCAGAACAAAGAAAAGGTTTTTAAAGATGAAAGATTCAAAATTCCGTATTTTAGATAATGCTCTTTTTTGGAAAAATCATGAATGTATTCTATTGAATTGTTTAATAAAAGAAGAAACTGACAAAGTTCTCAAGGAATTTCATGCAGGGGACTGCGGTGGGCACCTTTACTAGAAATCAACTACAGACAAAATCCTAAGGGCTGGATTTTACTGGCCAACCTTGTTCGCGGATGTAAAGAAGTTTGTCACTGCTTGCCACAAATGCCAAATTTTTGAAGGCAAAAGGAAGCTGTTACCCTTACCCTTGAGACCAATTTCCACTAAAAGAACCTTTCAGCAATGGGGTTTGGACTTCATTGGAGAAATACACCCTTCCTCTTCTGGCAAACATAAATGGATTCTTACTGCCACAGACTATTTCACCAAATGGATAGAAGCCATTCCTTCTAGACAAGCTAATGATACAGTGATTATAAGATTCTTAGAAACCAACATCTTATCTAGGTTTGGCTGTCCTGAAAAGATCATAACCGATAATGTTGTTGCCTTCAAATCCAAGAAAATGATAAATGTATGTAACAAATACCATATCACTTTAGGCTATTCCACAGCCTATTACCCTCAAGGTAATGGTCTAGCTGAGTCTTCCAATAAAATATTGATTAACATTATTAAGAAATTGTTGGAAGAGAACAAGAAAAACTGGCACAAGAAACTCATAAATGCACTATGGGAAGACAAACTTACTACAAAGAGATCTATTGGAACTAGCCCTTATGAGTTAGTTTATGGTATGGAGGCTGTGTTCCCTTCATCTTTAGGAGTTCCTGTAATAAAATTGCTACAAGAAGCTCAGGTGGAACCCAATAACATTCAAAGGAGAATAAATCAGATCATCCATTTGCAGCAGACCAGAGAAGAAGTGCACCAAAGATCCCAAGTGTTACAAGAAAAACTCAAGAAAATATTTGATAAAAGGACCAAAGTAGAAGACTTCTGCCTTGGAGACAAAGTTCTAAGGTGGGATTCCAAGAGAGAAGACAAGGGAAAACATGGGAAGTTTGACTTCCTGTGGAAAGGGCCATTTATCATCCAGGCATTGCAAGGGAACAATATTTACTTTCTGAAGAGCCTAGATGGTACAGAAACAGAAGAAGGACCAGTGAATGGTTGAATGCTGAAACATTACCTTGATCTAGTTTTGTGATGAATTTTGACTCTAACATGTACATACTATATCCTTAAAAATGTCACAGTTTGGATTGGATAGTAACTGGCTGCAGTTGAAGCCTGAAGAGAAAGACATAAGCTTCACAAGTGTGCTGTCATATATACAATAAAGCAACCAGCTGAGGGAAAAATTTCAGACCAAAGTCTAAATTATTTAGAAGGCCATCTGACCTGCTGTTCTTGACTTTCCACCAGGGAAGGCCATCCCCAAGTGGAGCGACTGTTATACTCCTATACCAATAGGTGTCATATTTCATGATTGACTGGTTGAGCTCTGTAATATGTTCATCCCTTTCCTTATTGCAAAGATTTTCCATATTATCAAAAAATCAAAAAATGTAAAAAATGTAAAGAGGGTATGCCCTAAAAGAAAAATCAAAGGGTAAAAAGAATAAGATGGTCAAAAAAGTGAAAGAAATGAACCCCAAATAAAGAAAGACCAAGAAAGTGTGCAAGTCCAAAATGCTACTACTTTTTTATTTTTCTGTAAATAAAGCATTGTGTGCAACCTGTTGAACTTTATGCCCCAATTGATGAATGGCCAAACAACTTAATCTTGGCTAGTTCATGTTTCAATTTCCTGTTTTAGAGATAGAGAATAAAATCTGACCAAAACTGTTTAATCTTGGCAGATCAGTAGATAGGTAGAGAAGCAAAGGAGCTCAACAGTTTAATCTGAGCCCTTGGAAGTAATAAGTGTAGACTTAGGTAGGCTTACCATGGAAAGAAAAGAAAAATTGATAAGGGTTTGTTAGTCCAAGTGCACCCAAAGGAAGAAGGAAAAAATGCTAGGCAAAGTAGGCAGGGTAGGTAGATTGGTGTTGAAGAATGATACTTGTGATAGATTTTGTCTCTAAAAATGTGTTAACTTTCACTTCTATCACAAGTACATGGTGGACATTTTACTTGAAGCAGCTTAAGTGAGGCAAGGTTTCATAACTAACTCCCCTTCATATTTTCCCTAATCATTTACTAATTTCCCCCCTTAAAAATTAAGAATATGTTCTTAATATCCCTCATAAAACACTCATCTCATTTCATAAACATTTTCCCTAAGTAAAACCCAGTTTTACTTAGGATATTGGCCATATTTCTCATATAAACCCATTTTTTCCTACAACCTAAGTTTAACTACAAAAGCCAATTGTTTTTAACTTAGCGCTTATTTGTCAATTCACAAAACCATATTAACTTTTAACATTTATTATGTAAATCCCACTTTATCTCCCAATTCCCGTATTATGTAAATATATAACAAAAACCCCAAAAAATATTAATATCCCCACCCCAGTCGATTACGACCATATCACTGTTTGAAAGGATTAACAGGTTTTGTTTGAAACCTGTTAAGAACCTCCCCGCCGCGCTAATGGAATTAATTAACCTTTGGTTAATTAATAACCAAACCAACCCTGACCAATCAAAACCACCCCGATATATTAAACAAAAATATTTATTATAAACCAGGCTCGCATATCAACCTCCCTCCATCTCCATGCATCATCCACTGTCAGATCTCTACCTATCCATTCGATAGTTGTTAAACATTTCGCGCTCCCCCTAACCTCCGCCTTTTAACGCATGATCGGTCGGTGGTTTTGTCGCCGTACCAAGGACACGCATCGCGCTCCCAGCATGATCGCTCACCCTCCATCCAAAATCGCCCAGCCCCAAAAGCGGTGCGGGCAAAACCGTTTACCATCCCCCCGCTGACGTCCTTCGCCATCTGCTGACGTCGCCCGCCACGTCGTCTGTCCTCTTGCTGACATCACCCACCACGTTTACCATCCGTGCTGCCACATCATCTGCTCCCATACTTCCGCCACTTCATCCGTACTGCTTACATCATTCGCCCATTAAATCCAAAAAATCTCGCCAAGATTCATTTTGTCCAATAAAACCGAAAAGGGTCATTTTTGTTGTATTTCTTTGTGTATCGCGCTCCAGGCATAAAATTGACTGAGGTCGCATTTTCCAGTTTTCTGACCAGAAAAGGCTCCATCGACGAGCTTCTTCGCTTGTCAACCGACCCTCCAGTGTATGGTTTCCTCCTCTTTTGACACATGTACCTGTAAGTTTTCTCAATACATGGCTATCAGCGCATCAATTGCCAGGACTTCTCAGCAATCTCCGCAGGAAGTTAGCATACCAACCACAGAAAGAGCTAAGTGTTATGAATCAAAAGGCGCAGAACAACCTCCAGTGCCCCAAAATAGGTGTTTTTCATAGTTACACCGTTACCCTTGGAAAAAGGAAAATTTGGGCGAAATGCCAGACAGCGGTAAGCAGGGGTCAATTCAGCATTAAAGAGTATCAGTTCAAGCATTAAAGTGTATCAGATCAGAATTTAAGAATGTTAGAGTAGAATTAAAAGCATCAGAGAAGAATTAAAGAAAGTAGATCAAAATTAAAGAGCACAGTTAAGACAAGCAGTCGGTGCAAAGTTATTGTAGAAGACAGCTGCAAGCCGAACCCTAAAGGCCTGCCTCCAACACAACATCAGTTAGCTGTCTCTATTTTACTTGTAAAACTCTTATTAGTTAAACCTAGATATTATCTCACAACTGTTATGAGATATAAGTTGTACATATTTTGTGTATAAATACCCCCTCCATTGGAGTATTGGGGTGGTGTGTGATGTGTGGATTTCCTAGACTGTGCTGTAATACTGAAATTTTGGAATAAGGAGTTGTTGGAATCAAACTCTTGTATGGCCTACTGGATGAAGAATTGAAGTAGAAGACTTGTTACAGAATTCTTGAATCAACTTCCGAATCAATAAGTCCCCTATATCTTGTGTTTTACAGTTTTCTGGTTTACTATATCATCTGTGTTTCATAATCTGAATGATAAAGAAAAAGGTTAATTTCAGAATATGCTTGATTGCACTCTGTTTTCAGTCTTTATTATTCTCTGTGTTTTCTTCAAAATTAGAATAAGCAGTGAAATCTTAATTGCTCTAGTTTCCTGATCCCTCCATGTTGATTATTTGTTAAAGAATTCTTAACTGCTCTTTATCAGTAATCATTCACATTCCCTTTTTTAATAGGTTGAAGGATTAGTCCATTCCATCTGTTTCCAGTCTCTATTTGTTCCATGTTTGACTACCTTGCTTTGTGAAGCCATCCTCTGTTAAGAAACCAAATCCAGAAAGCCATCTTCTTTGACTCCATAGCCCAATGGATTGAACTACTCTATTTTACCTCTTTGTTCTATTGAATCTCACCACCCAAACTCAAACAAAATCCTTGAACTTCATAACTAGCTTAATACCTTTAAAAAAAACAAAGGTAAATCATAAAGAGAGCTCTCTCTGGATACAGATTGGCTAGATTTTGTATATAAAAGATTGGTCTATGGTTACCTCGACATCCTTCCCTTTCTTACAACTTCGGGGAAAACCTGAGTGATAACACCCTGCACAATAAATTACACTTGTATCAATTTACCTGTGGACAACACCTCCAATGGATTTTTCTTTCCGAGGATGTCGGCTTCTCTTCACCTTGTAACCTGTGTTGATCCAAACTGTGAAACCCTTTTTGGGCACAACATAGAGCTTGTGTGTCACTCTGTGTGTTAGAATTGCACAGGAAGCCTCAAAAATTGCTCTGAGACTTGCCCGACCTATGGGACTCAGGATGGCAGGGGAAGTACCGCAGGGCTTCTCCTGACTGGAGACTTTGAATTTACCATTGCAAAATGGAAAAGGGGAACGAGCAATAACAAATTTTGTAGTGGGATGTTCAATAGTTTCATCCCAACAACCTTCTGGTATTGTAGGATTTGGCAGAGGAGCTCTGTCTATGCCTTCCCAGCTTAGTGAACACATTGGCAAAGATATATTTGTGTATTGCCTTCAGAGCCACCAATTTGACGAAGAAAACCAGAAAAGCCTCATGGTTGTTAGTGATAAGGCATTCCCCAAAGATATCCCTTTGAATTACACCCTTTTTCTAACCAACCCACTTCTTCTCAATATGGGGTATTGTTAGCTCTGCTATGTTCTTTGACATTGATGGATAAAAAGCATATTGGACAACACTGATTTTGGTGGCAAAGAGTTTGCAGCAGTTTACTTTATCATTCCCCTTCATTTGCCTTATTCCTTTTACTCTGTTTTCACCCTTTTCTCCTTCCTTTCCTTTCTCTTTATTCTCCCTATCTTCATTATTGTTGTTAACCTTTTAAAACCCCCGTTAACCTTAAAACCCCATATTAACTTTATAAAACCCTCATAACCCATTTAAAACCCTATATAAACCCATTATTTGTTTATCCCCGGGCACTTAAAAACACACATGACCATAGTCATAAACCCGCGCCCTCACCTGTCATATCAACTAAAACACGTGTTTTAATCTGTCGACCATCCGATCATCCCGCGGAGATCCGACGGTATACGCTTTCCCCGCTCTGCGAAACCGCATGTTCGTTAACCCGCGGGAAAGTGGTTTTCCCCGCTGTCCTGTCAGCCACGTGTCATTATTTCATTGCATCGCTTGCCCTCATACGGATACCGCCGAGCGCCAAGAGCAGTGCGGGGAAACCGCTTACCGCCCTTCTGGTATGGTTCCCCGCTCGTTAACCCGTGTTCAACTCCACTGCCCGTCAGCCGTCAGATCTCCTCGATCATGATCCGATGGTCCACGATCCTCCTTTTCGAATTTCTTCCCGATAGCCTCTCAGATCCAATCTGCACCATTCGTTTTCGCGATCCGACGGCTGCTATTGATCCCTGTGCCTCTGTGTCTTCCATCGCCTCCCACCATCAGATCTAGGCCATCCATTTTGCCATCCAACGGCCAGCGTTCTTCCTCAGCTCTTCGTCCATTTTTGATGTATTTTGCTGTGTTTTTGGCCTGTTTTGTGTGCATGAAGAAGGAAGAGATCATCCGGTACACTGTGCATTGAATTCTCAGCAACCACAGTTAAAGAGACAACACGGCCAAGGATGAGAAGAATGATCCTTGAGCAGTTCAATGACTGCAGCAGTTATTGAAAGTCATGCAGATAATATTTCACCTGTTCAGGAAGGACATCAAAGTACAGAAAGAGCCATTTTGTTCATTAAAAACAATCAAACTGTATCAGAGACCCATATCTAATTGTAAATGCTGTTGGTGGTCAGTTATGACCCCTCCACGCATAGGCTAGCAAAGATTTTTTGTAAACAAATTCTATATATACTTAAAAAAAAATGTAATGAGGTTGATGAGTGTTATTCTGTTGTAAGCTTCAACTTTTGGAGAATGTAACTACTGTGTGACCTGCAGCTTCTGGTCTACATTTCCAGCTAATACAAGCTTCTTTTGCTGTTGATTGCTCACTTTCCACTTCTTCTTCTTGTTCCAGGCTGTGCCTGTTTTGCATTTATTCATGTGCTGTTACTGTTTAGCATTAGAGGGGCTATCATCCCACCTCTGTGTTAGGATTTAGCATGTATCATTGAATTTGTTTGCAGGTTTCTGTTATTTTAATGCCAGAGAGATGTCATCCTATATGTGCATTAGGAAACTGATTTACAGACCTCTTAATTGGTTGCAGCCGGCATTCACAGGGTCCTGTGCATCTGCTGGTGTGGTCAGTCTTCTCCATCATCACATTTTCTTAAAACTGTGAGTAATTGGTGGTCTAAAGCCTTGTAGTATGGGGGTGTTCACCCATGTCTGGGGTCAAGCACAGTAGAAGTGGTTGTCTGGCTTGAATATGCAACATTTCTTTCATTCATCCACCATTTATCCAACATTTTGTTGAGTTTGTAATTTTCCGGAGCATCTTCGATATACAACCTAGGAGAGTTTCTTGGGGTGATAACATTAATTGGTGCCGTTGCCGGGGAGAGGAGAATTGAAGCTCAGCTTCCCTGGGAAAACGACACAGCTTCAAGCTTTGATGATAGACAAGGTTTGAACATAGTTTCTGGTTGTAATCATCTATCTAGCGACTCCATTGGAGGAAGACCATCCTTTGGCGACTCCACATTGAAGTTCTGGCTCAGTTTGTGAGACATACTCAAAGAAATCCTCAGAAATCTCCAGCTGAATCAGTGCCTAAACCTGAGAGGACTGTCAAAGCAAAGAAAGCTTCTCAAAAAGGGGCGTCAGGATCAGGTAAGCCTAAGAAATCTTATTCATCTCTGAAAGATAAAGTTATTGCTGAAGATTTACAGTTTGAAGATTTAGAAATCAACACTGTTAATAAGGAAAAACCTTCAGAGATTAGTTCAGCCCCTTGTGCAGTTAGTTCCCCTTTGAATCTCAGTCCAAAGAAAGCTTCCCATTCAGTCCAAAACATCCATTTTTCTCTGCCATCCATCACATTACTCCCTACCATTCAAGCTGCTAGTATTCTCCCAAATATTCCAATCATGGCAGGACAACAAGCACCTACGAGGATAGAAAGAATTGTAGCTGCCAGATATGGACCATTGGTATTGCTTGTGCCTTTAAATCCTATGCCTGTGGGAGAATATAAAAAATATATGCCTAAATTCACTGGCACAGAGGGAGTAACAGCAGAAGAACACCTAGAAGCTTTTTACAGTTATGCTGATAATTTAGATATAAGTGAGAATGATGTGTGGATGAGAGTTTTTGTCTAGAGCCTTGATGGAGAGGCTAGGAAGTGGTTTAGAGAATTACCCCAGAGATCTATAATAGATATTGAAGCATTAGATGATGCATTTTTGAAGCAATGGGGAGATAAAAAGGACTTGCTGTATTATCATACTGAGTTTGGTAACCTGAAGAGGGAAAATGGGGAATCAATACCTGATTTTAATAAAAGATTCAATCGTATGTATAGTAAGATACTAGTTGAGGTAAAACCTACCCCCATCTCTGCCAAACTCACTTATGCCAATGCTTTTGACTCTGATTTCTGCTTATTTTTTAGATAAAGGAGATGTGATACTCTAGAAGACATGCTGGATGCAACACTAGAAGTAGAGTCTAATATCATGGCTGCAGAGAAGCTAAAAAGTCAAGCTGACAGAAGGAGGCAGAGAGGTCAGGCTTCTACTTCTTCTGCATCATCTTCAGAGCCTAAATTAGATAAAATGACCAAGATGATAGAGTCATTGGCTGCTGAAATTTCTAAGCTAAAGGTTGAGCAGAACTCAGGGAAAACAAGGCAGCAAAACACATTTGCTCCAAGAAATCCAAATCCTTTCAGAAGAGCAAATGAGCAGTTACAAATTATGCAGAGGGGTGAAGATTCAAAAGAAGATCAAAAAGTTAAAGCTCCTTTCCAAAATGTAGTCATGGAGGAGGAACAATTTGAAGAAGATGAGGATGAGATTCATTGCATGGAAGGTAAAGGTAGTGTTGCATTTTTGACATTGGCTGAGTATGAATAATCATTGACGCAGGAACAAGACAGTCAAGAATGGGATAGAGAAGTTGTCCCTCAAGCTGAACAGTTGCAGAGATATAACCTGAGGTCGAATGCAAAAAATGTTAAAGAAAATTCTGCCCAAAGAGCTGCTGTCCAAACACAGTCACAGAATAGCAGGCAGAGAAGACCAGCAGCCGATCTAGTCATCCTCAAAGCTCCAGTTCAAGAGGTAAAAAGTTCTGATAAGTCATCTTCATCTTCCAGCTTTGAGTCAGAAGTTTAGAAACTGAAAATATCTGTGCCTCTGGTTGAGTTGGTGAAGAGTGAAGTATTTAGGAAGCCTATTCTTGAAGCCCTTGAGCTAGAAACCAAACAAGCCTCAACTGACTCTGTTAATTTGCAAGATGACAAGCCTGCTATTGTGCTCAGCCCAATGATTGAACCTGCTGATAATAGTTCTCCATCTTTTTATGTCTCATTGACCATTCATGACAAAATCCTCCACAATTGCCTACTAGACACAGGGGCCAGCCACAATTTAATGCCTAAAGTTGTCATGGAAGAGTTAGGGCTTGATATCACTAGACCCTATCATGACTTATTTTCTTTTGATTCAAGGAAGGTGAAATGTCTAGGATTGATTAAGGATCTGGCCATTACCTTAACTCAGCTACCCATTAAGAGTATGATGATGGATACTGTGGTAGCAGATGTCCCTCCTAAGTTTGGCATGCTGCTGTCCAGAGGGTGGATTAAGAGACTAGGTGGGACATTACATAATGATCTTTCTTATGCCACAGTCCCAGTTTTTGGAGGAGAAAGCAGGAGATTGTATAGAGAAGCACAGTTGGCATACATCATTAGTGATGAGAAGAATCATACAAATCATCCTATATATGCAGTGGACACTGATTTTGGAGCATGCATCCTCCAAATAAAAGAATCTCAGAAGGCCTCAATGCAGCTTAGGAAACCAACAGTTTAGGCCAAAGAAGAGCAAAGACGTCAGGTTTGGGATATGTTTTTTGATGGAGCATGTTCCAGAGAGGCTGCAGGAGCAGGAGTGGTGCTGATATCTCCACAACAAGAAAGCATTCAGCTGTCTTTTAAGCTGGTTTTTCAAGTGACAAACAATATAGTAGAATATGAAGCACTGTTGTTGGGCCTTAATGCAGCAAAAGATAGAGGAATCAAGAATCTAAAGGTATTTGGAGATGCTGATCTGAACATTCAACAAGTAAATAAAAAATTTCAAGCAAAGCACCCAAGGCTAAAAGCATACAGAGATGAGGTATGGAGAATCAGGGATTCCTTTGATTATTTCTGTATTTCATATATTCCTAGAGGTCAAAATCAGCTTGTTGGTTCCCTTGCTATTTCTGTCAGTCTATTTATACCTCCCATGCCTCCCAAACTAATTTATGAAGTCCAAATGATGTATAGACAATCCTTGCCCGATAATGTCCACAATTGGAAGGTTTTTGATGATGATGATGAAATAAATAGGTTCCTTCAAGTCATTGATGAGTTTTCTGAAATGAAAATTGAACAAGATAATGAAGCCTTGGAAGAAAACCCCCAGTCCTAGCTTAGAAATAAAATTGGTAAAGACAGCATTGTCCAACTTCCTAGTAATCATATATCTAAGGGCCTAATTCCTCTTGAAAGATTGTTTGACCATAATGATGTGCCTTACAAAGCTGCTCAAAAACAAGACCAATCTGCAGTCTGTAAGCATGATATAGGAAGTCCAGGTCAGCCTAGATATGTAAATTTATCCACTCATTTGTCAACCGATCAAAGTGCTAAATACTGCAATTTAATGAGACAATTTGCTGATGTGTTTGCCTGGGAGTATAGTGATCTGGAAACATATGGCAAGAACATAATTCATCATAAAATCCCTCTGGATAAAGACACCGTTTCTTTCAAACAAAAGCTGAGACCAATAAATCCTATGCTTCTTCCTTTGATTGAAAAAGAACTTAAAAAATTGTTGGCTGCCAAGATTATAGTCCCTCTCAGATATTCCAAATGGGTAGCTAATCTAGTGGTCGCGAGGAAGAAAAGTGGTGAAATCAGACTGTGTGTTGATTTCAGAAATTTAAACAAATGTTCCAAGAAAGACAACTATCCTCTGCCAAAGATGGAGAACTTGTTGCAAAAGATCTCAGGAGCTAAAGTGATGTCATTTTTGGATGGTTTTTCAAGCTTTAATCAGATTGCTGTGCACTCGAATGATCAAGAAAAGACTGCATTTACCACTCCTTGGAGCACTTTTATGTATGCCAAAATGCCATTTGGATTGATGAATGTTGGGGCCACCTTTCAGAGAGCTATGGATATAGCATTTGTGGGAGAGAAGGACAAATTTGTGCTTATCTACCTTGATGATATAACAGTTTACTCCAACAGCCATCAAAATCATTTACAACATTTGAAGAAAGTGTTCTTGAAGTGTAGAAGGTTTGGGATTTCAGTCAATCCAAAAAAATCTCAATTTGCTTTAAATGAAGGCAAGATGTTAGGACATATTGTGTCTGCTGCAGGTGTTCAGATTGATCCAGAAAGAGTCAAAGCAATTCAGACTTTGTCTGTCCCCAGATCAAAGAAGGATATCCAGTGCTTTTTGGGCAAAATTAATTTTGTCAGGAGGTTTATTCCAAATTTTTCTGAATTTGTTAAACACGTGACCTCTATGTTAAAGAAAGGAGCAGAGGTTAAGTGGACTGATGCAACAAGAAAATCATTTGATTCCATCAAAAAAGCTATTATGGAGGCTCCCACACTAAGCAGCCCTGATTATAGCAAGGAGTTCCATATATTTTCTTTTGCTTCTGAAGACACCATTGCAGCTGTTTTATTGTAGGCATATGAAGAAAGTTCAGAGCATCCAATGGCATTTTTCAAAAAGAATTTGAGGGATGCTGAACTAAGGTATGATATTATAGAAAAACAGGCATATGCTCTTATCAAATCCTTGAAAGCTTTTAGAGTTTATATCCTTCATTCCAAAATAATTGCATATGTGCCTTCTGCTGCAGTAAAAGATGTTTTGACTCAAACTGATGCCAATGGAAGATGGGAAAAATGGATTGCAAAGATGATAGAATTTAACATAGAGCTGAAGCCCACTAAACTGGTTAGAGGTCAGGGTCTTGCCAAATTATTGGCTGAAGAGAATTGCAGGTCTTTAGATATTGATTTCTTGAGCACAATTACAGAAAATGGACAGACAGATATAGAAGAACAAGCAACTGAAACAAAGAGAAAGTAGTCAGTGGCTGAGAATCTAGCTTCATGTAGCTGGTATGTTGAAATAATTAATTTCTTGTTGAAGCTAGAGATTCCTTCAGGATTTACTCAAAGTCAGGCCAAAACTTTAAAACTTAGAACAACAAAGTATTGCATTATGGAAAATCTGTTGTACTGGAGGGATCCATCTGGAATATTTTAAGGTGTCTGGACAAAGAACAGTCAAAAGAAGTTATGCAACAGTTTCATAATAACATGTGTGGAGGGCACCACTATTGGAAAACCACAGCGCATAAAATTCTCAGAGCTGGGTACTATGACCCACTTTATTTTCTGATGTATTTTCTTTTGTTAAATCTTATGGCAGGTGCCAAAGATTTGAAGGAAAACAACAGTTTAAATCCCTGCCCCTAAAACCAATTCAAGCAAAAGGACTTTTTCAGCAATGGGGCTTGGATTTTATTGGAGAAATTAATCCACATTCCAGTGGCCAGCCTAGGTGGATATTAGTAGCCACTGATTATTTCACAAAGTGGATTGAAGCAATTCCTACAAGGAAGGCTGAGCATAATGTGGTCATGAAGTTTTTGACAGAGAATATATTCAGCAAATTTGGTTGTCCACATAAATTAATAACAGATAATGCAGCAACATTCAGGGCAAAAGAATTGGTGGAAATGTGTGATTCTATGGGTATTAAACTTGTTCATTCCACCTCTTACTATCCTCAAGGAAATGGTCTAGCAGAATCCTCTAATAAAAGCCTGATCAGGATAATTAAAAAACTGTTAGAGGACAATAAAAAGAATTGGGATTCAAAGCTCAAGTATGCACTATGGGCTGACAGAGTGACCATTAAAAAATCCACAGGCAATTCTCCTTTCAAGCTGGTATATGGCACTGATGTTGTATTCCCAATTCAATTAATTCTCCCTGTGGCAAAATTCATTCAAGAAGAGTAGGATGAGGAAGAAGACATGGCAAAAAGGATCACTGATCTAGCAGAAATACATCAGATTAGAGAACAGTTGGTTGAAAAAGCTGCAGCACATCAGAAGAGGGTCAAGGAAGCCTTTGACAAGAAGGCAAAATCAAATAATTTTCAGGTTGGTGACTTGGTTTTGAAATGGGATGCACTAAAGGAGAAGAAAGGAAATCATGGGAAGTTTGATGCTTTCTGGACACGGCCTTTCATCATTTCACAGGTTCAAGGGAACAACACCTTCATATTGAAAAGTATGGGAGGAGAGACAGTCTTTGATGGCCCAGTTAATGGGCAGTTTTTGAAAGTTTATGTTGTTTAAGGTCTTTGGCCTTAAAAGTTGTAAATATTGTGTTTTTATCAGTTTTAGTACAGATGCAGTAGACTCCATGCCCAATGGAACACTAGGAATTTTGGTTAATTTGTTTGCAGCTGGAAAGGCATTGATCTGCAGGTTCTTGAGACCTCACAGGGAGGATCTCATCCCCAGAAGGAGCCAGTGTTAGCTTTGCTATGTTCTTCGACATTGATGGATAAAAAGCATATTGGGCAATACTGATTTTGGTGGCAAAGAGTTTGCAGCAGTTTACTTTATCATTCCCCTTCATTTGCCTTATTCCTTTTACTCCGTTTTCCCCCTTTTCTCCTTCCTTTCCTTTCTCTTTATTCTCCCTATCTTCATTATTGTTGTTAACCTTTTAAAACCCCCATTAACCTTAAAACCCCATATTAACTTTATAAAACCCTCATAACCCGTTTAAAACCCTATATAAACCCATTATTTGTTTATCCCCGGGCGCTTAAGTCTTAACATTTAAAAACCCACATGACCATAGTCATAAACCCACGCCCTCACCTGTCATATCAACTAAAACACGTGTTTTAATTTGTCGACCGTCCAACCATCCC
The DNA here is from genome assembly GCA_031772625.1 of Pinus tabuliformis. NCBI lineage: Eukaryota > Viridiplantae > Streptophyta > Pinopsida > Pinales > Pinaceae > Pinus > Pinus tabuliformis. The sequence continues at coordinate 542,291,092 of CM062820.1, read as the reverse complement.
GCGGAGATCTGACGGTATACGCTTTCCCTGCTTCGCGAAACCGCTTGTTCATTAACCCACGAGAAAGTGGTTTTCCCCGCCGTCCTGTCAGCCACGTGTCATTATTTCATTGCATCGCTTACCCTCATACGGATACCGCCGAGCGCCAAGAGTGGTGCGGGGAAACCGCTTACCGCCCTTCCGGTACAGTTCCCCGCTTGTTAACCCATGTTCAACTCCGCCGCCCGTCAGCCGTCGGATCTCCTCGATCATGATCCGATGGTCCACGATCCTCCTTTTCGAATTTCTTCCCAATAGCATCTCAGATCTAATTTGCATCGTTTGTTTTCGCGATCCAATGGCTGCTATTGATCCCTGTGCCTTTGTGTCTTCCATTGCCTCCCGCCATCAGATCTAGGCCGTCCATTTTGCCATGCAACGGCCAACGTTCTTCCTCAGATCTTCGTCCATTTTTGATGTATTTTGCTGTGTTTTTGGCGTGTTTTGTGCGCATGAAGAAGGAAGAGATCATCTGGTACACTGTGCATTGAATTATCAGCAACCACAGTTAAAGAGACAGCATGGCCAAGGATGAGAAGAATGATCCTCGAGCAGTTCAATGACTGCAGCAGTTATTGAAAGTTGTGCAGATAATGTTTCATCTGTTCAGGAAGGACATCAAAGTACAGAAAGAGCCATTTTGTTCATTAAAAATAATCAAACTGTATCAGAGACCCATATCTAATTGTAAATGCGGTTGGTGGCCAATTATGACCCCTCCACGCATAGGCTAGCAGAGATTTTTTGTAAACAAATTCTATAAATACCCAAAAAAAATCTAATGAGGTTGATGAGTGTTATTCTGTTGTAAGCTTCAACTTCTAGAGACTGTAACTACTATGTAACCTGCAACTTTTGGTCTGCATTTCCAGCTAATACAAGCTTCTTTTGCTATTGATTGCTCACTTTCCACTTCTTCTTCTTGTTCCAGGTTGTGCCTGTTTTGCATTTATTCATGTGCTGTTAATGTTTAGCATTAGAGGGGCTGTCATCCCACCTCTGTGTTAGGATTTAGCATGTATCATTGAATTTGTTTGCAGGTTTCTATTATTTTAATGCCAGAGAGCTGTCATCCTGTCTGTGCATTAGGAAACAAATTTACAGACCTTTTAACTGGTTGCAGCCGGCCATCACAGGGTCCTGTGCATCTGCTGGTGTGGTCAGTCTTCTCCATCATCACATTTTCTTAAAACTGTGAGTAATTGGTGGTCTAAAGCCTTGTAGTCTGGAGGTGTTCACCCATGTCTGGGGTCAAGCACAGTAGAAGTGGTTTTCTGGCTTGAATATGCAGCATTTCTTTCATTCATCCACCATTTATCCAACATTTTGTTGAGTTTGTAATGTTCCCGAGCATCTTCGATATACAACCTAGGAGAGTTTCTTGGGGTGATAACATGTATACTATTACATCGGTCTTAGAGCAGCCAATATTGGGGGAATCCTTCTAAGTTATTGAGATTTGACACCAAAGGCATTGGAGAAACCATAATAGATTTCGACATTACTTTCACCATTTTTCATTATGAAATCTTCAAGCAAATTGCAGTTGGCCCATTTGCTTCTTAGATTGAATGCAAAAATGTTGTTGATGTTGAAGCTTTGACTGGTATGGGATTGTGTTACAATGTGTCTGGTCTAGAGAATATTGTGTTGCCTGAGTTTTCATTCCATTTCAAGGGTAGCTGAGACATGGTACTCCCAGTTGCCAACTATTTCAGTTATTTTAGCAGTTTTGATTCAATCTGCTTGACATTGATTAGTAGCAGAGATATTTTCGAGGTTGAGAGTGGACCCGTTGTGATACTAGGTGTTATCACCCAAGCTGGTGGGGGTTGGGCTATGTCAACCCTTCAACCTCGGAGTAACTATTTCAAACCAACTTTTGATTGGAAGTTAGCCCTTCCAATTTGAGAGGGCGCTCTCAATATTTTTTAAGAATGCAAATGGTTAACTCTGGTTTTCTATTTTGATATTTTGGGTGAAAGAGTGCGAGGGTAGCCACCATTAGGCATGGATTCAGTAAAAAAAAACAACAACACACAACACATTGTTTTATGGAAGCTGAGGCATTTTTAGTTTCCTAAGGTGGGTAAGACATTCACAATAATCATAGCAAATTGAAGGAAGTTGCAGTTGTTTGACGAAATTCCAAGTAATCAAAACACTATGAAAAACTTATAATAGGACATTCACAGTAATCACAACAAATTAAAGGAAGTTGGAGCAATACAACATTGAATTACAAGTATTCAACAAGCTGTAAAAAATAATAACAATAAAGCATGACAAGATGGGATTGAAACCAAAATGAATCTCAGGTCAAAACATAGTTGCTGCAACTGAATTTCTATTCACTGAAAACATATACAAAGGATGATTCTCTCATCATCGATCCCTTTGGAGAGTCAAGAATCTACATATTTATAGAGTAGAGATCTCATTACATAATCTGCCACTTGGGCTAGATAACTATAAGATCTATTCCTATCTGTTTAATAAAACACTAAGCTTTCTAAGGGATTTTTGTTATGATAGAGTTCGAATACAAAATGGAAGTCTATATGAATTGTTACAATGATTAAGAAAATTGTTGTAGCGTGGCACTGCATCTGTGGAAACTCGAACATCTACCTTCAAATTTTCTATGTTGTTTGATGTTGAAAATGTTGAGAATGCCTTGTTGTCTTTTGTATATTGTTGTCTCTTCGTCTCGCTGCCCTTTTTCTCTGTGTTCTGTGTCTTGCTGCCATGTGTTCTCGTGCTCTATTTAATATCCATGCTGCTGGAAATACACTGAGAAACACCCTCACTGTGTCACAAAGTGGAAGAGGAATGGATTCTTATCTGGGCTATTGATCTGGGCAGTTTTAACATCATAATCGCAAAAAAAGAGGAAGAGATTTAACACTATTTTTTAGTGATTTTCCAATATTCCAGACGTGATGGTTTCCAAAATTGCAACACATATCCTTATTGGATCCATCGCAATCTGCGAGAGGAGGGACTGGCGATATTGAGATCAACGGGGAAAGTTTTAATATGCGATATCAGCCTTTATCGCAATCGGAGGATGGAGCTATATCACAATCGAGGTATCAGGGGTTTATCGCGATCAGGGCATCGTAGTTATCACAATTAGCGTGGGGAGAGGTTTGTGATATCACATTAATGAACAAAGGAGAGCCTTGTGATATCGCATCAGCGGGCGAGTCTGCGATAATGTGAAATCGTAATCGGCGGTAGAGGGAATCGGCGAGGAGGAATTCTTATTGCAATCGGAAATGGTGGGGGGAAATGCCTTAGTTATGCAGTGATTATGCGGTTTGTGATTGCAATTGCCCAATCGCAACAGGGAAGGGAACATGGGGGCCAATTATGGTATGGAGACTCGTGGCTGCGGGCTCGGTTTATGTAACAGAGCGATGGGTTATATATATATAATACTATGTATATATATCTAATGGTTTGTGGCAATGGGTTGGTATTACAATCACAATCAGGAAGGGGAATGGCCAGAGGTGTTATGTAAAGGAAAACGGGAAAGGTGGGTTGCGATAAAGACTGCGGGTCCTAGCCTTTTAAAAAAGGTTGTGGCATGTTTATATATAATGTGATATATATTACAAAGGGTTTGTGGCTAGAGTTATGTGATTTAATAGGTTTTGCAGCTAGAGTTTGGTTTTGTAACAAATGAAGGGAAATGTGGAATATTAATAATGGAGGAAATGTGGAGAACGACTAGGGTTATGAATGGAAATGGCTAGAATTATATAGTCAAAGGATGAAATGGGATGGGTTTTAAAGAATATGGGAATTTATCCAAAACAATAGAATAAACCTGTCCTTCTTTAATCTCCAAATGCAAAGCACAACAACCTCTTTCAGAAAAACAATAGATAGATGAAAAGATCAATAATGGAAAACCTGAACTAATAAAACTAAAAAATTACTTTTAGTGGTTATCATGGATAACATTGGCTCCACTGGGGATGATTCGTCCCTGTGGGGAAGCAAAGAACCAGCAGACCAATTGTCTGACCATTGGGATGACCCCATATGAAGACTACATTTAAACCCACTTCACCAAACTGAAAAGAAAACTGCAACATGTAATCTAAAGACGAAAGAAATACTTTCCCAGCAAGCTTATTTATGTCCTACTCTAATATCTGAAAATCCACTTGTTTAATTCAAGCAATATGAAACCTCTAGTACAACCAGTCAAAGAGTAGATTCAACACCAGGGTTCCTTGACTGTATTCAAGTGGACCATCCATTGGCAACTCAAAATAAAAACTGAATCCATCACTTGAGCTCATAAATGGAAGAGACTTCACCTTCACTGATGACTATAATAGACTTATCAAAGATCTTGATAATCATGAAAAATCACCTTTTCTTGATGAATAATACCATGAGGACTGAATCCATCCATAACTGATAGTCTCTATTGTCCTATGTCTTCAATTTCAAGAGCATCATCAAATAAAAAGGAAACAATAGATTTCTTTTCCCTTCCATGTAAATCAACAAAAACATCCATGCATCCTTGAACATCTTCAAACATGACATCCATATTGTGTGTATCAAAACTACTCTTTTGCTTAGCAAACAAATCAGATATAACCTTTGGTAGTTTTGCTTGAGGAATGTCATCTTGATTCTGAACACTAACAACTCCTATACAAACAAATTTATGCATTTCATCCATATCATTTTTATGATCCTCAAATAGAATAGGTAAAACCTGTATATTCAACTCTTCATGTAACTCAAGTTTACCTAAAAGTGAACTATCATGCACTTCAACCGAAACAACATCATTATGATCTTCAATGGAAAAAATTTCTTGTCTAGGTAGACAACTTTCTTCACATGTTACCTCACTGTTCAGAATTTTCATGCATGTATTTTCAACAACCTGATCTTGAGGAGTTTCTTCTTGACATAAAATCTCAGAAAAGGAATCATACCTTTGACTGTATATAGATTGACAAGGCTATAAATCTTCATGGATTTCATGAACTATGACTTGACTGTCAAATTGTTGATCCATTTCATCTTCAACTAAAGAAGAAACATCTGCTTGTTGGAAAACTTCTTGATCATCATGACAAATAGCTTGAGAAGAAAATTCATAGAGTGCCTCTAACAACTCTTCATCATCCATACATTCTACATCATCATCAATACTATTGAGATATTGAATGAAACCTTTCCAAACATTACAATAGTCTTGAAACAATGGTGATGAAGGATGAGACTTCCCATGATGTTCAAAAAATATTCTATGGAAATCTTTAAGAGAACACAAGCTTCCTGATGGCAACCCTTCATACCATATTCTAGCTTTGTCTTCAAGGGTAGCCATAAACATCTTCATGAGACAATCCTTAGGAAACTCAACACTCAGTCTACATACATGTATATGGAATTTAACCAAATGTAAACCAACATCATCTTCCTTTTCATCTTTGAACATGGGAAGATGAGTTAACCAATCAACACAAGGCATAGGATTTGGAAAACCATGGATGTGAGACCGATCCATAGGAGCATACCTGATATTTCTTCTTGTAGTAGAACTCATATTGGAATTTCTTCAAGCTACTAATCTGTAAGCACTGGAGTCACCATGAAACTTTGATCTTCAGTATCCTTAAAGAGTGGAGTCTCCAGGGTAATATCACAACCTTCAAAACTTCTGATTTCTTGTTACCCTCAAGAATCAGAAAGAAGAGACTCAAAAATAATCCCGGAAGAAGAGCTTTTTAGCTCCCGATAGATGCACCAAAATGTTATCACCCGGGTTGGTGGGGGTTGGGTTGTGTCAATCCTTCAACCTCGGAGTAACTATTTCAAACCAACTTTTGATTGGAAGTTAGCCCTTCCAATATGAGAGGGATCTCTTAATATTTTTTACGAATGCAGATGGTTAACTATGGTTTTCTATTTTGATATTTTGGTGAAAGAGTGTGAGCGTAGCCACCATTGGGCATGGAGTCAGTCAAAGAAAAACAACAACAAACAACACACTGTTTTATGGAAGCTGAGGCATTTTTGGTTTCCTAAGGTGGCTAAGACATTCACAGTAATCATAGAAAATTGAAGGAAGTTGGAGCCATTTGACAGAATTCCAAGTAATCAAAATACTATGCAAAACTTATAATAGAGCATTCACAGTAATCACAAAAAATTAAAGGAAGTTGGAGCAATACAACATTGAATTCCAAGTATTCAACAAGCTGTAAAAACTAATAACAATAAAGCACGACAAGATGGGATTGAAACCAAAATGAATCTAAGGTCAAAATAGAGCTGTGTTGAAAACAACAACAAAAAATGATAAAAATAGAATCCAAAATATTCCAATTTTAATTTGTCCTTGAATTAAAATTCAAATTTAGTCTCACAAGATGCTTGGAAATAATTAATTAATTCATTATGGATTAATTAATTGGATAAATTCAAGTTAGAAGTCTTTCTGAAGTCATGCAACATTTATCCCTTAAATTAAGGAGATTATCCCTTAATTAAGGAGATAAGGTTGAGTTATATTTGAGTTGAAATCAGTTCAGTTTACTGAGTTAAGTCCAGTTAAATTAGTTCCAAAACTGTTTGAGGAACTAATTGTGAGTTATCAGTCAGTTGATGCATGCATGCACTCAACTAGTGTACTCCAGATAACTAAAGATTCCCTCATCAGTAACTCATGCATGTCTGTTATGAGAAAGACCCAGTTGAGCTAAATGTCAAGGACAATGTACTATCAGTTGCATGTGCTTTCCTATAAAGGAAACTCATGCATGCAGAAGGATTAAGGTTCCTTGAGGATTGCGTAGTTCTGACAGTGTGTTAGAGCAGTGTGTGAGAGCAGTGTTCCATTGGGTGAAGGAGATCATCCCAGAGGAACTGCGCAAGGAAATAGGATCTTGGAGGGTAGAGGAGAAGGCTTGTGAGAAGCTTTGATTTCTTGTGAGAATCCAGGAGGATTGTACTGAGAGCTGACTAGCTGTGAGAGTTAAGGATTTGTATAATTTTGATGTATTTCCACCTTGTATGATAATACAGATAGCGGGGTTTTTAGCTGAGGCTTTACCCTGAGTATTTTCTGTGTTTCATGTGCATTGATTCTTCTTCTTCTAGTTATATGTGTTCATCTCGAATCTTGCTCTATATTTAAGCTTCAGCAAGTTTGATAGTAGAAGTAGACTATAGTATTTTTCTTTGGTATATTGCATTATCGAGTTAATCTATAGTCAGATTTTCTACATAGATCTCAAAGGTAGATTTGTAGAGAATTTGCAGGAAATTCTACATGGTATCAAAGCCTAGTTTATTGGAGCTGTGAACAGTATATGAAGAATAGAATTTGAAGTTTGAAGTTCGAGGTTGCAGGTGAAAATCAAATTCATATCATACTTAAAAACATTATTGACTAATTGCCCATTGAAGAAGTCCAAGAAGGGATCCTCGGAAGGATCGGAAGGTGAGGCATTAGCCTCTCAGTTCGAAATGGACTTCACCCTCATCACATGCATGGTGTCATCGATGATGGGTTGTGTGTGGTATCTTGACAGTGGAGCCTCATTCCACATGACTGGCGATAAAAGTTTATTCAATGCCTTAGATGAGAAAGACCTCAAAATGCGCATAGAGATGGGTGACGATGAAAGGTATAGTGTTTCAGGAGTGGGCACGGTTGCTTTTCAGAGGGAGCTTGGACCTCATATCACCCTGACCAATGTGAAGTACGTGCCTGGACTGAAGAATAACTTGGTATCAGTCGCGATGTTGGAGGACAAAGGATACGATGTTGTCTTTAGTAAGGGAAATGTTTTCCTTAGACACATCACCATGAGACAGGTGAAACAAATCTTTTCATGAGTTAAGATCTTGTATGTTCTTGAGGTTAAAGATGCATGCAAAGCCTTGAGGAGCAAGGCAAATGTTAGAGACTTGGTGGTTGAGAGGGAGAGTAAATTACCTCTCAACATGCAATCCCAGAAGAAGTCTCAGACAATTGTGGAGGAGCCACAATTAGAGAAGTGGGCAGAGGGATCACATGCAGCCATACCTCCAAGTGTGAGGTGGGGCGATGTGAAGTGATAGTCTCAAGAAGGCTGAAATTGGGCAGGGTCCATTGAGAGGTTTTATCTCATGGATCGTACCTTGCTACGGGAGCCCAAAGTACATAGTAGCGGGAGGAATCAGTGGGATTGATGCAGTCAGAGATCAAAGTGACAGAGGCTAGAGTAGTCAGATACTGAAGAGCACAGAGAAGGATTAACAATAGTGTAGAAAGGCTGAGTCAACAACAACATAGAGTTTTTCAGTTGACAGAGGCAATAACAGTTAGAGACTTTGATGACAGATGCATCATACTGATTCAGGTTGGATGTTTTTTTTTGTTTATGGAGTTGCTAGAGAAACAACACTAGAGAGAAGTGTTGCATGCAGAACATTCCAAAGGTTCAGGATTGGGATCGAGTTGAATTCCTTTCTTGTTGAGAGGGAGTGTTGAAAATAGCAACAAGAAATGATAAAAATAGAATCCAGAATATTCCAATTTTAATTTGTCCTTGAATTAAAATTGTGAATTAAAATTCGAATTTAGTCTCACTAGCTGCTTGGAAATAATTAATTAATTCATTATGGATTAATTAGTTGGAGAAATTCAAGTTAGAAGTCTTTCTGAAGTCATGCAACAGTTATCCCTTAAATTAAGGAGATTATCCCTTAATTAAGGAGATAAGGTTGAGTTATATTTGAGTTGTAATCAGTTAGCTCAGTTTACTGAGTTAAGTCCAGTTAAATTAGTTCCAAACTGTTTGAGGAACTAATTGTGACTTATTCGTCAGTTGATGCATGCATGCACTCAACCAGTGTACTCCAGATAACTGAAGATTCCCTCATCAGTAACTCATGCATGTCTGTTCTAAGAAAAACCCAATTGAGCTAAATGTCAAGGACAGTGTACTATCAGTTGCATGTGTTTTCCTATAAAGGAAACTCATGCATGTATAAGGATTAAGGTTCCTTGAGGATTGCACAGTTTTGATAGTGTGTTAGAGCAGTATGTGATAGAAATGTTCCACTGGGTGAAGGAGATCATCCCGGAGGAACTGCGCAAGGAAATAGGAGCTTGGAGGACAGAGGAGAAGGCTTGTGAGAAGCTTTGATTGCCTATGAGCATCCAGGAGGATTGTACTGAGAGCTGGCTAGCTATTAGAGCTAAGGCTTTATATAATTCTAATGTATTTCCTCCTTGTATGATAATACAGATAGTGGGGTTTTTAGCTGAGGCTTTCCCCTGAGTATTTTTTGTGTTTCATGTGCATTGATTCTTCCTCTGGTTATATGTGTTTAGCTCAAATCTTGCTCTATCTTTAAGCTTCCGCAAGTTTGATAGTAGAAGTAGATTATAGTATTTTGCTTTGGTATATTTCATTATCGAGTTAATCTATGGTCAAATTTTCTACATAGATCTCAGAGGTAGATTTGTAGAGAATTTGCAGGAAACTCTACATGGTATCAGAGCCTAGTTTATTGGAGCTGTGAACAGTATACAGAGAAGAGAATTCGAAGTTTGAAGTTTGGGGTTGGAGGTGAAAATCAAATTCATATCATACTTAAAAAAAAGAAAGAGATGGGACATTATGCGACTAATTGCCCATCGAAGAAGTCCAAGAAGGGATCCTTGGAAGGATAGGAAGGTGAGGCATTAGCCTCTCAGTTCGAAATGGACTTCACCCTCATTGCATGCATGGTGTCATCGATGATGGGTTGTGTCTGGTATCTTGACAGTGGAGCCTCATTCCACATGACCGACAATAAAAGTTTATTTAGTGCCTTGGAGGAGAAAGACCTCAAGATGCGCATAGAGATGGGTGACGACGAAAGGTATAGTGTTTCACGAGTGGGCATGGTTGCTTTTCAGAGGGAGCTTGGACCTCCTATCACCTTGACTGATTTGAAGTATGTGCTTGGACTGAAGAAGAACTTGGTATCAGTCACGATGTTGGAGGACAAAGGCTATGATGTTGTCTTTAGTAAGGGAAATGTTTTCCTTAGACACATCACCATGAGACAGGTGAAACATATCATTTCACGAGTTAAGAACCTGTATGCTCTTGAGGTTCAAGATGCATGCAAAGCCTTGAGGAGCATGGAAAATGTTAGAGACTTGGTGGTTGAGAGGGAGAGTAAATTACCTCTCAACATGCAATCCTAGAAGAAGTCTCAGACAATTGTGGAGGAGCCACAATCAGAGAAGTGGGCAGAGGGATCACATGTAGCCATACCTACAGGTGTGAGGTGGGGCAATGTGAAGTGATAGTCTCAAGAAGGTTGAAATTGGGCAGGGTCCATTGAGAGGTTTTATCTCATGGATCGTACCTTGCTACGGGAGCCCAAAGTACATAGTAGCGGGACGAATCCGTGGGATTGATGTAGTCAGAGATCAAAGTGATAGAGGCTAGAATAGTCAAATACTGAAGAGTGTAGAGAAGGATTGACAACAGTGCAGAAAGGCTGAGTCAACAGAAGTGCAAAGTTTTTCAGTTGATAGAGGCAATAGAAGTCAGAGACTTTGATGATAGATGCATCATACTGATTCAGGTTGGATGTTTTTTTTGTTTCTGGAGTTGCTGGAGCAATAACACTAGAGAGAAGTGTTGCATGCAAAACATTCCAAAGGTTCATGATCGGGATCAAGTTGAATTCCTTTCTTGTTGAGAGGGAGTGTTGAAAATAGCAACAAGAAATGATAAAAATAGAATCCAGAATATTCCAATTTTAATTTGTCCTTGAATTAAAATTCAAATTTAGTCTCACCAGCTACTTGGAAATAATTAATTAATTCATTATGGATTAATTAGTTGGAGAAATTCAAGTTAGAAGCCCTTTTGAAGTCATGCAACATTTATCCCTTAAATTAAGGAGATTATCCCTTAATTAAGGAGATAAGATTGAGTTATATTTGAGTTGTAATTAGTTAGCTCAGTTTACTGAGTTAAGTCCAGTTAAATTAGTTCCAAACTGTTTGAGGAACTAATTGTGAGTTATCAGTCAGTTGATGCATGCATGCACTCAACCAGTGTACTCTAGATAACTGAATATTCCCTCATCAGTAACTCATGCATGTCTGTTTTGAGAAAGACCCAGTTGATCTAAATGTCAGGGACAATGTACTATCAGTTGCATGTGTTTTCCTATAAAGGAAACTCATGAATGTAGAAGGATTAAGGTTCCTTGAGGATTGCGCAGTTCTGACAGTGTGTTAGAGCAGTGTGTGAGAGCAGTGTTCCATTGGGTGAAGGAGATCATCCCAGAGGAATTGTGCAAGGAAATAGGAGCTTGGAGGGCAGAGGAGAAGGCTTGTGAGAAGCTTTGATTGCCTGTGAGCATCCAGGAGGATTGTACTGAGAGATGGCTAGCTATGAGAGCTAAGGCTTTGTATAATTGTGATGTATTTACACCTTGTATGATAATACAGATAGTGGGGTTTTTAGCTAAGGCTTTCCCCTGAGTATTTTTTGTGTTTCATGTGCATTGATTCTTCTTCTTCTAGTTATATGTGTTCAACTCAAATCTTGCTCTATCTTTAAGCTTCCGCAAGTTTTATAGTAGAAGTAGATTATAGTATTTTTCTTTGGTAAATTTCATTATCGAGTTAATCTACAGTCGATTTTCTACATAGATCTCAGAGGTAGATTTGTAGAGAATTTGCAAGAAATTCTACAAGTTGCTGCAACTGAATTTATATTAACTGAAAACATATACAAAGGATGGTTCTCTAATCATCAATCCCTTTGGAGAGTTGAGAGTCTACACATTTATAGAGAAGAGATCTCATTACATAATCTACCACTTGGGCTAGATAACTATCAGGTTTGTTCCTATCTGTTTAATAAAACACAGAGCTTTCTAAGGGATTTCTATCATGATAGAGTTTTGATACAAAATGGAAGTCTGTATAAATTGTTATAATGATTAAGAAAATTGTTGTAGTGTGGCATTTCATTTGTGGAAACTCGAACATTTGGCCTTCGAATTTGCTATGTTGTTCGCTGTTGAAAGTGCTAAGAATGCCTCATTGTCTTTTATATCTTGTTGTCTTTTCGTCTCGCTACCCTTTTTCTCTATGTTTCGTGTCTTGCTGCCTTGGGTTCTCGTGCTCTGTTTAATGGTCATGCTACTGGAAATACGTCAAGAAACACCTTCACTATGTCACGGAGTGGAAGAGGAATGGATTCTTATCCGGGCTATTGATCTGGGCGGTTTTAACATCGTAATCGCAAAACAAGAGGAAGATATTTAACACTATTTTTTAGTGATTTTCCAATGTTCCGAACATGACAGTTTTCAAAATTACAACATAGAACCTTATTGGATCCATCGCAATTAGCGAGAGGAGGGACTTGGGAGGGACTGGCAATATTGTGATATGCGGGTTGCGATTGCAATTGTGCAATCGCGACAGGGAAGGGAACAAGGGGCCAATTATGGTATAGAGACATGTGGTTGCGGGCCCGGTTTATGTAATGGAGCGATGGGTTATATATAATACTCTCTCTCTCTCTCTCTCTCTCTCTCTATATATATATATATATATATATATATATAACAGTTTGTGACAATAGTTTTGTATTACAATCGTAATCGGGAAGGGGAATGGGCAGAGGTGTTATGTAAAGGAAAAAGGGAAAGGTCGATTGTGATAAAGACTGTAGGTCCCAACCTTCTTAAAAAAGGCTGCGACATGTTTATATATAATGTGATATATATAGAAAAGGGTTTGCGGCTAGAGTTATGCGATTCAAAGGGTTTCGTGGCTAGAGTTTAAATGTAATACACGAATGGAATGCGACTAGAGTTTGGTTTTGTAACAAATGAAGGGAAATGCGGAATGTTAATAATGGAGGAAATGTGGAGAACAACTAGGGTTATGAATGGAAATGGCTAAAGTTATAAAATCGAAGGATGAAATGGGATGGGTTTTAGAGAATATGGGAATTTCTCCAAAACAATAGAATAAACCCATCCTTCCTTCTTTAATCTCCAAATGTGAAGCACAACAACCTCTTTTAGAAAAATAACAGATAGATGAAAAGATCAATGATGGAAAACCTGAACTAATAAAACTAAAAGTTTATTTTTAGTGGTTATCATGGATAAAACTGGGGAACGATCAGCAGCAAGATTTTTATTTATTGTTTGAAACAAAGAAAAATCATTAAGTTTCACTCAACATACCTGCAAGACTTTCGTGTGACTAGTGGACATGTCATTTTTCATGAATCATCATAATGTCTGATAATGCATGTTTAATAAAAAAATATTATTTTCGTTTTCGAAAACAAAACTCAGTGAGTACTTCTTGGATCATTGAGATTGATTGTCAATTTGAATAAGTTTCAACATGATAAAAGTTTTTTAAAATCGTATGTATTGTGTTTGATTTTAAATAAAATTTCAAAGGCCAACTACCCACTCTTACACATATACAAAGGCGCATATATGAGGAGTATATCTATAACATTTTTTAAAACACTAGTGACACTTTCTCTTAAACAAGACTTTCAATGATGTGCTTGGTAATAAGAGGGTTGAGACATTTTTCTATACTTGTTGGCTCTTTGTCTTGGTTATTTTGCATTTTCAAATGCAATGTTGTGGAAGAGAAATTTCAATTTCATCTTTGATGAATCTTTATATTTCAATTTTATCTTTGATAATTCTTTATGTTTGAATTACTTTTATTTATAATTTAAAGTCGAGCTCATGAGAATTATAAAATCTATTCCGATAGATCAAGGTCGGGCTTATGAGAATTATATAGAGAGGAGCGGAGTCAGAAATTGTTTAACTCTTTTGGATTCCCACCTGTAATGTTGTCCAGAGAAATTTCAGTTTTATCTTTGATGAATCTTCATATTTAAATTAATATATTATATAAAATGATTAATTTTATCCTTTCTTATAGGTAAGAATGAACGTGAAATCAATAGCATAGGTTTTTACCAATTCCAAATCAACATCATGTGGCATGAAATGTGTGGTCGTTTCTTCGTCGTTTGGCTTGCATTGTTGTTTATGTAGTAGGGAGTCGAATTCTAAGAGCGTCCAGGAGGCGAATTTATTGAAACTGTAGTGAGTGCTTGTAGATAGAGAAATCGAACACGAGATCTAATAAAACAAATTTCTCCCCATTCTTTTGAGCAATTTTTTGCTCGTATGATTATCATTTTCATCATTTTACTTGATAAATTTAAAGATTCCTCTTCAAATCCGTGCCATTTTTGCGGACTGGAACTTCGAGATGGTTTCAAAATTTAGATACTAAGGTTATGTCCGACGTGGATTGGTAAAAGTAACCAACACAACTAAATGTAGTGGCATAGTAGAGTCATGAGAATGTGTGATATTTGTGTCAGATTTATTCTGCAAATCAAATTGGTATTTCAGAATCTTCGATCAATATTCCAAATGTTGCGTTGGATTTTATTGGAATTTGAAATTTCATGGTAAACTGAAAATCGTTCGTGTACTTTCAGTATTTCAGAGATGCAACAGAAATAACACTTCATTTCACTAATATCAAATACTGAAATAAGCTTACTTGTTCATTAATGTGCTCCATTCTACCTAGTTTCCTAAGACAATGTCTTATCCTCCTGACATAGTTATTGATTAATAAATTCTACATCATCAAGGGTAATTAATTCCAATCAATAACTTGTAATCCATAGTTTTTTTTAGCCATTTATAGCCTCAAAATTATTTTCCACATTTTTATTAAAGACATAACAAAACATATTTACACAAAGTAACTTATCAGTAAGACAATACAGGGATTCAGTTCCATTCTTGTCTTAAATTCACAACATCAACACACTTGACATATACAATATTCACAAATAAAAACTAAGTCAAGGTATATCACATTCTCCCCCACTTGAGTTTGACATCATCCTCGTGTTTACTCTGGACTTCAACTAGTCTCAAAATAAGGATGGATATGCTTCTTTAAAAGCATCTTCTAGTTCCCAAGTTGCCTCCTCTAGGTTGAAGTGTTTCCACTGAACTTTGACTTGGGCTATGGATCTATTCTAGAGCATGACTTCCCTTTGGTCTAGTATGTGTAGAGGTTCTACCAAGAACTCTCCCTTCGGTTCTACCTATACAACATTCCAATTAAATATGTGAGTTAGATCATGTACATATTTTTAATAAAGACACATGAAACACATCATGAAATTTTATGCTTGCTAGAAGAGCAAGCTGATAGAATACTTAACCTATCCTTGCTAACACATCAAAGGGTCCACAAAATCTGGGCGACAACTTGGCACAACTGCCATGTCTAAGAGTAATTTTTGTAGGGTTCACTTTTTGATAATCGTGGTCACCAACATTATATTCTTAGTGAATTCCCTTTAAATCCGCGTAGTTTTTTTGTCGATCCTGAGCTTCTTTAAAATTATATGTCACCTATTTGACTATTTCATCCATTTTATTTAGTATGTTTGGTCTTAATACCAACCCATCTTTAGGATGATCTGAACTAAAGGCACCTTACATTGTCTCCCATAAATTACTTCAAAAGGACTCATCTTTAGGGAACTCTGATAACCATTATTGTAGGTGAATTCGGCTAAATGAAAATAATATTCCCACTTAGTGGGCCTATCCATAACATACATTCATAACATGTCCTCTAGGATTTGATTGGTCCTTTTTATTTGACCATCAGTCTAGGGATGATAAGTTGTGCTAAGAATTAGAGGTAAATTTCACATCACGATATGAAATTACAGTCTTAGGCATACCATGTAGTCTAAATATTTCCTTCATGAATATATTTTCTATATTAATGGATTTGAAAGTAGACTTTACAGGTATGAAATGTGCTTCCTTACTAATTTTTTCTACTACAACCATTATAGAGTCATGTTGTTTCCTTGTTTTTGGAAATCAGTGATAAAATCTATGGATATTACCTCTTATTTCCACTCTAGAATGGGTAAAGATTGTAATAATCCAACCAGATGTTGATGGGAAGCTTTAACATTATGACATACTAAACATTTTTCTACATACTTTGTTGTTTCTGACATAATATTAGGTCAATAAAAGTCCTTTGTCAACATGGTTATTAGCTTTTGATAACCAGGATGTCCATTTGTAGGCATTTTATGTAACTCATCAAGGATAAACAATTTTATGTTTTGATCATTAGGTATATAAATTCTATCTCTATACATCAACAAATCCTCTTCATTAACTAAAAAATCATTTCCTTCCTCATCTTGAGAATTTGATTTTTTATTTTTCTCCTTGATTTTAACATATTCTTCATCAGAATCTGCATTTATTTTTACCTTTTCGTCAATTTTGTTTGCCAACTACTTGCATAAATAACACAAATATGATTTATTTTCCTGTTAAGAGCATCTGCTATTTTGTTTTCTTTTCCCTTAATGTGTATTATTTCAAAATCATACTCACTAAGGAATTTCAACCACCATGCTTGCCTAACATTTGAGTTAGGCTAATAAAAGAGATATTTAAGGTTGATATTGTCAGTTTTCAGTTTAAATTTACACTGTATAAGGTAGTGCCTCAACATTTTCAAGGGATGAATAATATATACTAATACCAGATCAATGGTGGCATAATTTATCTCATGGTCTTTAAAATTTTGGTATCCATAGATTATCACATGACCCTTTCGCATTAATACTCCCCCCAACCATTCTTTACAAGCATCAATACAAACTATAAAGTATTTGTTGGGGTAAGTCAATAATTGCTTTAGTTTTTCAAAGTTTTCCTGACATTTTTATTCCAAACCAATTTAGTTGTCTTCTTCAATAAGGAAGTGATTAGATAATCTAATTTTGAAAATCCCTCTATGAACCTCCTATAATATCTCGTGATTCCCATGAAAGACTCAACCACATCCATAAGTATTGGCCACTCCATAATGGTCATTATCTTCTCTAGATATACAACAATCCCCTCTTCAGATATAACATGCCATAAATAATGAATTTGTGTTTGATAAATGCACGTTTTCTAAACTTACATGCAATTCATTTTCTCTAAGTGTTTGGAGAACCATTTGCAAATGTTGTTCGTGTTCCTCGTTCTTTGAATGCGCTAAAATTTCATCAATATACACAACGGAAATTTTTTCTAAATAGGGCATGATTACACTAGTCATCAAACACATAAAAGTGGTTGGTGCATTAGTGAGTTAGTACGACAAACTCATAATTCCCTTAGTATGTCTTGAAGGCTGCCTTATGAATGTCTTCATCTTTGATCCTGATCTGATGATATCTAGATCTTAAGTCAATGTTCGAAAAGATAGTAGCTCCTTTGACCTAGTCAAAAAGGTCATCAATATTGGGAAATGGATACTTGTTCTTGATTTTCATTTTGTTGAGTTGTCGATAGTCTATGCAGATTCTAAGGGTTCCATCTTTATTTTTCACAAATAATATTGGTGCACCCCAAGGTGACACATTATGTCTTATATGTTTCTTGTCTAACATCTCTTGTAGCTGCATATTTAGATCCATTAACTCTAGAATCCATCACAGGGATAAAATATATCAATTGACTGGAGAAGAAAATTTGTGGTGGGAAGAAACAAAGCAATAAAGAAAATTAGAGGAAAATAATTTACCTGGAAATTATTCAAGAAGGAATTCAAGAAGAATTGTTTAATAGTCATACTACAATAAAAAAAATCTAGGGAGTTCCATGAGTTAAGATTGGGTTAATTATTAATGGATGAATTTGTGAATAAATTGATGAGCCTATTACGGTGTGTGCCATATCTGAAAGAAGAAAAGGAAAGAATTCAAAGTTTTATTAGTTGTTTGTCTTTTTCTTACAAAGAAAGAATTAAATTTGATAATCTAAAAGCAATGGATCAAATAAAGAAAAGAAAAATTGTGCTACATCCAGAATAAGCAGAAAAGTGATAGTTCTAAGAGTTGGTTGGCAAAGAAGAATGAAAAATCTAATGATAAAATTAAAGGATTTAAGAAACCTGCATTTTCCAATATTTCTAAAAGTGTTCACTGGGGGGATTATAATAGGAATGTAAATCAACAAAGAAATTTAAATCAAGGAAGTGGATTGGTAATAAGAACCAGGAATCGAAAAATTGATGAATCTTCAAGGCCACCAATTAAATGTTGGGGTTGTAATGAAAATCATCTATGGAGGAATTGTCCACAAAATCCTTTGAATAAGAAAGCAATAATGCATAATATACAAGAGGCATCTATAGTAAATGATATTTCCCTAACATTCCAAGGATTAATGCAAAGTTGTATGATACACAAGTTGACCATAAATCCTTTTGTGATTGAAAAATGTAGTCTTAAGAAAGAAAAGCAGACAACCTTGGTTATTACAATTAACTCCCAGAACCAAAAGAAGGGTTACTAAGATTAGAAAATATTTTTCTATAGACTTAAATGGATTTCACATTAAACTTAACTTCAATACTCTACCCTTGGGATCATATGATATCCTAATTAGCGTGGATTGGCTAGAACAACATAGGGTAGTCTTGAACATTTTGGAAAAAAAAATTCATATGTGTCAATGATGAAGGGGTAACTTGTATAATAAAAGGGGTTCCAAAAGCTATTTTAGTGAGTCAAATATCAACCTTACAGTTAAATAAATGTGCTTCAAAGGGATGTAGGCTTTACATATTTTAGATTAAAGATCATTCTAACAGTAATGAAAAACCTTCCATATAATATTATCCCATCCTAGAAAATTTTCCCTAGCTCTCATTAGCCCCGGGTCAGGAATCCACTCAGACTAGGCATCAACTTCTTCTGTTCTGGTTATCCTTTTGATGTCCCTGGCTTGATTCTCCATATTGGCAATCTGGTCCTGAGTCTCCTGAGGGATAAATTTATGAAAATTCAAGGCGAATTTTCGGCCTGTCATTTCAGCTCTAGTTCTCAACCTTAGGTTGGCTTGATGACAACATTCCATGTTCCAACCTCTATGTCGGATAGTTGTAGGGCCACTGCAAGGGTGAGGAGTGCATGCCATACTAATATGGAAGGAGTGAGGTAATTGAATAAAATGACTGCTGCCAAAGGAGATAGAGAAAATGTGAGGGAATGTAAATGTGAGAGGGGAGAGGGGATGGAGGAGAGGGTGAGGCAGGGGGTATCCATAGGGCGTGCAAGATATGAGGAGGTCGAGGAGAATAATGAGGGTAATAAAAACATGAAATCTGGGATGATCTACAAAATCAATTTTCATAGAGGATCGAGGGACATTAGTCGCCACTGGGCCGGGAAGGCGGCGGTTGCAAACCAGAGACATGTTTGAGATCCGATAGACCTTATAAAAATCATGGGGCATGATGCTTGGAGAGGACCGCATCACACGGATTTAGAGGTTTTGTATGAGTATAACATAGGTATTCTACAATCCAATGGAGAGATCATTACTACTACATCCCTCGTTTTCCTTGTGATTGATTCCCTCACAATCATTGTAGGTTTTAACCATGTACAAAAATTACCTACAAACGAATTCTTAAAATAGAAAAATTAAACAATGGCGAGAAGATAAAACAAATATACACAGAGATTTTCCCATAGATCCAAAAACCGCGACTACCATATTGATTTTTCATTATATTTCTTTCAATGTTCAATATATACATGACAAATAATTTGCAAACCCCAATCCACTAACCTTGGATTAGAACATAACCGCAATTCCCTTGACCGGATCTATAAAATACCATGGGCAGAAAACCAACATGCCCAAAACCATGTGCAGAAACCATGCACAAAACCATGGGTAGGTTTGTCCACCGTTTTTGGGTCCACACCCCATCCTTGGGTATGGGGCGCTTCCCCAGACCCTATGTAGGGGGACTACCACCCCCTCCAAACCCCTAAGAGGGGGAGCTGTCAGCCCCCCATGACTGCCCCACTAAGCTCGACGCAATGTACAACACATCCAACTAGTTGTGGAAAGAATATAACACACACCCAAAAATCATGGTGGAAGGGGATTTCCCTTATATCTCGCCATACATGGGAGATTAGCATGTCCCTTCCAATTATTCCTTCATTGGAAAGGAAATCTGCTATGGCATTGGCATTCCTTCGAACCACCTGGAAGTGAACCCCACCCAAATCGTTGATGTGTTGTTGGATGTAGTGTAGAGTTTTCGTCATTGTCCGATTGTAAATTACTTTGTTGACTAAGGAACCATGTTGGAGCGTATGGGCAACAAGAGTGGCCATCGTAGAGTCCCATTCAATGATCAGAGTGAGGAAATGCTAGTATTGTTCTATTGCAAGCCTGTGCTCCATGGCCTGGAGCTCCATCACATTGTTGGTGGTGATCCATAATTTTCCATGAAAGACCCATAGAATACCACCCTTATGATTTCTAAAAACACCCCTAAATCTTTTTGTGCCTGGCTTGCCTTCAGAGGCCCCATCGTAATTAAGTTTGATCACATTACCTTTTGGAAGAGTCTATGTGTCTAGGATTTCAAGAGAGGGTGGTGGGGGGTGGGAGTAGCGGTGGAGATGTTTTCAAGGTTTAACAATTTTAGGATGCAGAGAACGGAAACATGAGGAGGGCCTTGCACTAGAGGGAGTTTGGATATGGAGACAAATTTGTGAATTAACTGCCTAACCATAGTGAGAAGACTACCCCATGAAGTTTTCACATTTTTTAATATTCTCACATTTCGCTCCTTCTAGGTGACCCAACAGATGGCTCCTGGGAGAAGGTTCCATGCTCAGTTTCCCACTGGGTGAGGGGAAATGATAAGATTCCATTTGTCTAGGGTGATATGTATAGAGGCTTTATTTATATCAATCATCCTAAATATTCCTCTGCGCCCCCCCCCCCCCCCCCAAATTCCTAGAGCATGGAAACATAATCACAAGTATTTTGTAGGTGAGTAATGGATTATTCCTAAGTTTCACACAGACAACATTTGGAAGGTACTGAGAAACCTCTTCTCTAAAGATTGTCCCAAGCAAGGATTTTGTTGTGGAGAACGAACCAGAGCAAGAGGGTTATTCTTGGACATTGTTGCTTGCCCCATAGAGTGATCCATCATTGATTCTGCTCCATCTGCTCGTGATTTGCAATGTACTTGTATGCCTCCTTAAGGTTGAAAAGTCCTGCAAAGTTTTTCCCCACCTTAATTTGTCCTCCTCGTGGTCCATTAGAATTTTGCGTTCCCAGATAAGCCCATCAAAGGAGTCCTAGTTCAGAGTTTTAAGAAAGGGTTGCCATTCCTACATGTTAATCCATTCTCTCCATCTACTGATTTGTGTAATAGGTTTCCAGTACTGAGCCACTCAAATTTTCCCTTTTTCCTACATGGACCTTTGGAGAGGAGCATGATTCTCATCGTTGATGGTCGGGAGTTGTTGCCAATCATCCTCCAAAAATAAGCCACTTCCACATTGCGGATCTCCTAGACGTTGTGCCTTTGTATCACTTCTTTGTTCTTCCACACCTAGGTCCATATGGGAGAACCCAAACCCTGACTTGAGAGCCTAATGAGATATTTTTGGTTGTGTGATGCAGGAGCATTCAACTCAGAAGAATCATTGTATTTTAGTAGACATAGGGGGGTCTTGTGTTTTAAGGAAGTTGGTTTCCTAAGTGTTAAAATTAATGTAATTACTTAGGATTTTGAGTGATTTTAATGAGAATAGGAATTAATTAAGTATTGTGAGGCATATTTGTAAATGTTCTCGAATGTTGGAGAACATGAGAGATTTAGGATAGTTGAAAGATTTGAGAATCAGTTGTAAATCTTAGATTAGGATTTGGTTTCATGATTTATGGATTAAAGAGGATCCTTAGGGATAAAGATGAGATTTTAGGATTTTGTTGAGAAGTTTATGGATCTAAACCAGGAATTGGTTATAGAATCCTTTTGTATAAATGTAAGCCTAAAAGGCATAGAAATGGGTTAGCTAGTTACTTAATTAGAGGGTTTGACTATAAACCTACGGGCAGGTAGAAAAACAAAGGCCACTGATTAGAATATCAGGCCAAAGAGAGAGAGACTCGTATGTAAATATTTATTTATCAATACAGAGAATTCAATTCTGAATTGTGTGGTGTGTATTAATTAATGGAGTTATGAATTGTGTGTGAAAACTAGAGTTTTTGCATAGTATATGTATGCAGGTGGAGTTCGAGCAAAACACAAAGAAGAAGTGATATGAAGGATCCTATTACATCGCTTGAATCCATTCAAAGAATCACATTCGAGATTTAGGAGTGATTGTGTTAAGAGCATGCAGAGTTAAATCAAAAGGGAGTTGTATTGCAAGGCAACTAAATATTGAAACCCTGAAGAAGCCCGAAACCATAGAAACACTGAGAAATGGCATAAAAACGAAGTAGAGGAAGGACAAATAAATGAGGTGATGATGTACAGGGGCCGTTGGATCTAGGAGATCAAAGAACGAGGTTGAAGGTGATGGGCGATCAAGATTAAGTCACACAACATAAAGTAAAAGAAATGAACGACAGAGATTAAACTTAAGTGTTAGCGGAAATGTGTTTTAAAATAGATTCCATTGACAAATGATCAAACACAAATAAGAACCGTCAGATCGTACAGATCGATGGATAGTATTGGCGGAAGGTGAGGAATTGCCGGAAGTTGATCTGGATTGTCAGATCAATAGATCTGTTAGATCGACGGTTATTGTGTGGGTAAAATGTGTGAGCGTTAATGCGCAAGAAAAGTAGTTTCATAACAGGAAATGATTTATAAAACATGCTCTAAGTGTTAAGTGGTAATTCAGGGTGGTCACCCAATTCCATTTATCAGTTGACACGTAGCATGCCGCAGGAGAGAGGAAATCTCTTTATCGGGCGGGTAATCCTCGTGCAAGTGGCTCATGCGATATGGCTATTAACCGTTGAATCGGAGATAGGTGAAATAAATGGTGGAGGATTGAATCGATAAAGGTGAGCGTCGATATATGTGTAATGTGGCAGAAAGGTAAGATTAAATGTGTTTTACATGTATTTCTATTATATGGGTTATAATAGAAATAAAGCGGGTTAATGAATTATGGTTTAAGTCGGGTGTAACAAAGTCTAACCATGGTATGGTTAAGACGAGGGGATGTTAAGAATTAACCAAGGTTAAGGAGGGTTGAATAAAGTTTTGTTGGAAAGGTTGACTAAAGTTTAGACTTTGGGTTAGTCAAATATAATGTTTCCGCATGAGATTTAAATTAAGAAGCCTTAAGCCTTTATTTGTGAAGGTTTTCACCATGGATCAGGTGATTAAGGCCTGGGACCAGTGACATGCAATTTTATTTGCATAATGTGGGTATTTTCGACTTAGGCTGGCATCATTTGGTCTCAAAGGAGAATTGTGGTTGAAACAATTAATATTAGAACAGAAGAATGAAATTATGTGTTATGTTTTAAAAATGTATATGAAGGAAAGGGAAGATCATGTTATTTGAATCTGATAAGTAGAAGGCATGACATAAGATGAGAGTAAGTGATACTCTTAAGAAGAGATTGCAGAAGCATAAAGAAAACATAATGATGTTTGTTTTCTTGAGGAAAATGGAGATTTACTCAAATGTGAAGAGTGGATGGAGACTGCTTGTGAAATCATGCAGGTATTGTTTTATTTAACTCTGGTTTGAGTTTTGCAGGTTAAAGACAGAGTAAATATTGATAGAAGCAGACAGACAAGGAAAGTTGTATATGTTCTAAAGAACAAAGAGAATGAAAGACTAGATAAATAGGTGGAAGTGAACCTGAAGAATCCAACTGAAAGTTGGACAGAAAGGACAAGAGTGTTCTTAGAAGGAAGCTGAACAGTAAGCTTTTGAAAGCTGGAAATGATCTTTGGTTTAATTATCATTGATATGCAGGTAACAGTAATTAATGAAGCATCTCAGAAAGAAGATCACAACATGAAGAGCAGTGATGAGGGAAGCCAGTAAAGGTTTCTGAGAGAGAGTGGCAGAACCTAGTATTTCATTTGTGTTTGAAATACAAGAGGACAGTTGTGTTCTCAAAAGTGCAGATGAGTTGAAGTCTAGAGCCTGGAGTGCTCATATGGTTTCAGAGGAGAGAACCAGATAGATGCCAAAAGACTGAGCTTAGAGGAGAGAAGCTTAGTGAGGTATCATGCAACAGGGAGGACTTGTTGTTGCAGAGACTTGTGCAGCTCATAGTGAGTGAGTGAGGAACTCATAGAGATGGAGGAAAATATGACTACTGATAGTCATAGTAGAGGTTCAAAGAAAAGCCACCAAGTGAAGAAAGAGAATGCCAAGGTAAATGGAAAGAGAATGAGTCAAGAGGAAATTGACAAAGAGATTGCTGAGATGAAAGAACAACTCAATGTATTGAGGATGATACTAGAGGAAAACCAAAGACTAGGTTGGGTATTAAAGAAAAAGCCAGTGAAGTGGTCTAAGTTACAAAGAAGGCTACAACAAAAGCAAGTGAAGTGGCTGATGGAAGAACTTAGAGAAGCTGAGTTGGAAATGGAAGTGTTCATTTGTGAACCAAAACAGGGTGAAGTTCTAGGTGAAGATGAGGACTTGAAGAGTGAAACTTCAAGTGAGACCAAAAGGTCACATGATTTTAAATGTGATGATTTGTGTATGTTTGCAGGTGAAACATGTAAAGAAGGACAATTTGTTGATATTGTCATAAAGGAGGAAGAAGACAAGCATAATCTGAATCCTATTCTGAAAGAAGAAGTGGAGAAGGATATCAAGCAACCAAGTGGAGGGCTTGAAGAGGCTGAAGAGAAGACCATTGAAATATTTCTGAGTCATGTAGAAGACTTGGAACAGCAGAAAGAATTTAGTAAAACCTTGATGTTTGAAGCTGTTACAACCCAGGAACAATTTCTTGTGAAAGAAGGAGTTGAAATTCAATCTGAAGAACTGATGTGTGAAGCAACGGTTGAGACTGTTGAACTCTGTAATTTTAAAATTGATAATTTAAGTATAAATGCAGGAGTCATAAGTAATGATAAAGTACTTATGAAATTTCACAAAGAACTTGAGTTGCTAGAGTATTTGTTGGGAAATTCAGAGTATGACAGTGTGATTGCAGAGGAAGGAGTTCACTACAGTGGACAAGAGAAGAAAGAAATCATTAGAGCAAATGATGTGGAGGGGGGACTAACTGACAGTCTTGAGAGTACATTAGAGAATTCTTTAAAGATGTTGAATCAACAAATTGATGTGCTGATAGAAAAGGAGCAATTAGAGCAACATACTGAAGTGTTGCCAAAGGAAGAAGAGGCACTGAGGCCTTATGTTTTTTATTTTAATAATTGTTTTGTGAGTGCAGGTTTAGTTGCAGATGCTGGAGGAAATTTGGCACATATGAGCAGCCAAGTAAAGACGGTAGAAGAGGATTATGTGGAAGAATTTAATCCATGGAACATAGATGTTCAATTGCTAGAGAGAATGCTGGAAAGTCAGGATTCAATGTAGAAAGAGATAATCATGAAAGAGGGTAAGGATGAAAGGGTGGCAGTAAGAATTCGAAAACTTCAAAGAGAAGAACAACAGTTTGAAGATTTAGTGAACAACATCAAAAACCTAAAGCAAAGAGAAAGAGGTAACAATAAGTGGCAGAGTATGGACCAGCCCAAGGATGTGTTGGAGATGGAGATTGAAGAATTATGGCAGTTGATGATGAAATAGTCCAGGATGAGGGAAATGACAACAGGAAGGATGATCAATCAGAACTTGAACCTGATTGATAAGGAGAGGAAGATGAAATAGAAGACAATAGACATATAACAACAACAAAGGTGCAGAGCATTCAGACAACTACAAACTAAAGTTTGGGACCCTAGAGGTTTTCTATCAACATATGAAGACACATGATTAGGAGATCATGAATGTTTTCTACTTTGGGAGTCTGATGCAGGAGCATTCAGCTCAGAAGAATCATTTTATTTTAGTAGACATAGGAGGGTCTTGTGTTTGAAGGAAGTTGGTTTCCTAAATGTTAAAATTAATGTAATTACTTAGGCTTTTGAGTGATTTTAATGAGAATAGGAATTAATTAAGTATTGTGAGGCATATTTGTAAATGTTCTCGAATGTTGGAGAACATGAGAGATTTAGGATAGTTGAAAGATTTGAGAATTAGTTGTAAATCTTAGATTAGGAGTTGGTTTCATGATTTGTGGATTAAAGAGGATCCTTAGGGATAAAGATGAGATTTTAGGATTTTGTTGAGAAGTTTATGGATCTAAACCAAGAATTGGTTATAGAATCCTTTTGTATAAATGTAAGCCTAAAAGGCATAGAAAGGGGTTAGCTAGTTACTTAGTTAGAGGGTTTGACTGTAAGCCTATGGGCAGGTAGGAAAACAGAGGCCACTGATTAGAATATCAGGCCAGAGAGAGAGAGACTCGTATGTAAATATTTATTTATCAATACAGAGAATTCGATTCTGAATTGTGTGGTGTGTATTGATTAATGGAGTTATGAATTGTGTGTGAAAACTAGAGTTTCTGCATAGTATATGTATGCAGGTGGAGTTCGAGCAGAACACAGAGAAGAAGTGATATGAAGGATCATATTGGATCGCTTGAATCCATTCGAAGAATCACAGTCGAGATTCAGGAGTGACTGTGTTAAGAGCATGCAGAGTTAAATCAAGAGGGAGTTGTGTTGCAGGGCAACTAAATATTGAAACCCTGAAGAAACCCAAAACCACAGAAACACTGAGAAATGGCATAAAAACGAAGTAGAGGAAGGACGAAGAAATGAGGTGACAATGTACAGGGGTCGTTGGATTTAGAGATCAAAGAACGAGGTTGAAGGTGATGGGTGATCAAGATTAAGTCATGCAACATAAAGTAAAAGAAATGAATGGCGGAGATTAAACTTAAGTGTTAGCAGAACTGTGTTTTAAAACAGATTCCATTGACAAACGATCAAACACAGAGAAGAACCGTCGGATCGTACAGATCGACGGACAATAATGGCGGAAGGTGAGGAATCACTGGAAGTTGATCTAGATCGTCAGATCAACAGATCCGTTAGATCGACGGTTATCGCGTGGGTAAAATGCGTGAGTGTTAATGCGCGAGAAAAGTAGTTTCATAACAGGAAATGGTTTATCGCGTGGGCTCTAAGTGGTAAGTGGTAATTCGGGGTGGTCACCTGATTCCATTTATCAGTCGACACGTAGCATGCTGCAGGAGAGAGGAAACCGCTTTATCGGGTGGGTAATCCTCGTGCAAGTGGCTCATGCGATATGGCTATTAACCGTTGAATCGAAGATAGGTGAAATCAACGGTGGAGGATTGAACCGATAAAATTGAGCGTTGGTATATGTGTAAGGTGGCGGAAAGGTAAGATTAAATGTGTTTTACATGTATTTCTATTATATGGGTTATAATAGAAATAAAGCAGGTTAATGAATTATGGTTTAAGTCGGGTGTAACAAAGTCTAACCATGGTATGGTTAAGATGAGGGGATGTTAAGAATTAACTAAGGTTAAGGAGGGTTGAATAAAGTTCCGTTGGAAAGGTTGACTAAAGTTTAGACTTTGGGTTAGTCAAATATAATGTTCCGCATGATATTTTAACTTAAGAAGCCTTAAGCCTTTATTTGTGAAGGTTTTCACCATGGATCAGGTGATTAAGGCCTGGGACCAGTGACATGCAATTTTATTTGCATAATGTGGGTATTGTCGGCTTATGCCGGCATCATTGTGTTTGGGAGCGTATTTCACTTTTCAAAGTTGAGCCCAAGGGGTTGGGGGTATCTGTTTGCTTTCCACCTTTTTTCCAAGCCTCTATGTTTATTTTTTTTAATAATTTAATCTACAAGAACAACCCACCTCTATAAATTTAAAAGATATTATTTCTTTAAATACATACATATATATATATATATATCTATATATATATATATATAGATATATATATATATATATATATATATATATATATATATATATATATATATATATATATATCTATATATATATATATATATATATCTATATATATATATATATATATATATATATATATATATATATATATATATATATATATAGATATAATATAATCAAGTAAGTTGATCAATAGAGAAAACTCATGATAAAACTAAGCTTCTAGTTGATGTTAGCCATCATCTAATTTTTTATTTCTTTTTAAATATTGGCTAGAATCACAAATTTGAAGTGTGTAATTTGTATAATTTACGTGTTTTAGCGGTTTTCGGGGTGTTGAATTTATTTATGCCTTAAAATTACATTTTAAATAACTAAAGTTTACAATTTTGTCCAAAATTATATTTTTATAATCCAACCAAAAAACTAAAACATAGAAGAGTTAGACAACACTATTAATATTATGTTAATCATATATATATATATATATATATACTCTTTATTTCTTATTTATAAAACTTCAACACTGAAAAAGGCTTTTCTCTATAAGAGAACTTATCGCCTTAATTAAGGGCTTAAATTCATGAACTCCTCATAAGATTGGATAACTTATAACCTCATCAAAAAAAGTTTCAAAACGTATCCTCATACTTGTGTATGAACTTATTGTAGGGTTAGAGATAAGTGGAAGGACAAGTTAACTGAATTACCCAACCCAAACCTAACAAGTTTATGAAAATGATGTAAGGTCATATTGAAGTTAATGAGATATTTGTAGAAGAACAATGAAAAATGTCTTTGGAAATGATGAATTCTTCAAAATAGTAGGGTCAATATCCAAAACTATGGGATTTAAGGCATCAAAACTTATCAAAGGCTAAACCATCAAAGCTTACCAAACTCCAACGAGATGCCTATCCTTTCAGCCTTATTATGGCGAGCCATGTCTCTGGGGACTTGAACTCAGGTGGATGGGATGGAAAACTACCATCCCTACCACTTGAGCTAAGCACATGTAGTGACTTTCCAGGTTTTACTAATCACTTAGTAGTATTATTTTGTGTAAATTATGGGATTTAAGGCATCAAAATTTATCAAAGGCTAAATGGTCATCAAAGCTTACCAAACTCCAACAAGATCTCTATCCTTTCAGCCTTACTATGGTGATCCATGTCCCAAGGACTTGAACTCAAGTGGATGGGATGGAAAACCACCATCCCTACCACTCGAGCTAAGCACCTATAGTGACTTTCCATGTTTTACTAATCACTTAGTACTATTATTTTGTGTTGAAAAAAATGCAAAATAATATCATATTACAAAGTGATCAGCAAAACATGGAAACTCACTATCAAATATATGCAAGCTTATTGTGCCTTTAAGAGGAGTAAGTTGAGTGGATAAGGAGAGTTATCTTGTGTGAGCACAATTCAATGTTTCAATGCATAGGTTATAACTTTAAGAGGAAAAAACAAAAGTCGATTTATAGACAAAGAAAAAGGTTTTATTGTGTCGATTTAGAATGATTATTAAAAATTATTTTTTGAAATATTATTATTTTAAAAATGTTTATAATATAGTTAAATTAATTTTATAAATTATATATATATAATAAATAGTAATTATTAATAATATATTATTATAAAAAATAATAATAAGTTTATTTATTTCAAGTGAAAACTACATAGATGTGTGTGTGGGGAATATAAAAATATGTTCAATCTAAAATAAATAGATATAACAATAAAATTCACATTTCATAATTACAATTTACATTGTATTTAATAAAGAGAGCGAATATTATTTATTTTACTTGATATTTTTTAGGGTTCAATCTCATTTAGCAATCATATGCTTAAGGATCAAATAGAAATTAGAGAAATGAAATTTAGATTGAATAATAACAAAAAAATACAATGCAGAAAACCTAGCACAAGTTGCACGCTACTGCTCTGCTGCGACTTCTGACCTTCTGCCATTTTCTAGAACCTTCCAATGGCCTCTGCTAAGGGGGTTTCTCCCCTTCCACCCCTTTTTGTCTGCTCTGACAATGTTGTTTTTCAGGCCCTGGTGGTTTCCCTTCCCAAGTGCTCGCATCCATCAGATACCCCATCCATGTTTGTGAAGAGAAACGAAGAAGTCAAAAATGTCACCCTACCCGATGGTGCACGTCGAATCTCTCTTGCATATGCGGAGAGATCACTTGCTGGGAAGTTTACTGGGATGTGGACCTCTCCCAGATATAAGGAAATTTGGATGGGAAAGACATGGAAGCCCATGATGAAAGGGGAGATAGCTTTGTCTGCTATGGGAAACAGATTATTTATCTTTTTATTCGATATAAAAGAAGATCGAGATGTAGTTTTCTGAAATGGGCCTTATTTCTTTGGCTCTAGAGATATGTAATATTTAGCTCTAGAGATATGTAATCTTTGTCTCTAAAGGTATGTACCTAAACAAATGGACTCTAGACTTCAACCCTGATGAAGATATTCCCATTTCTATTCCAGTGTGGGTCAATCTCCCTCAGCTCCCCATCTCTTGCTGGAGTGATGACTCCTTCAGGGCTATTGGAAATGGGTTGGGAAAATATCTGGACAAATATGAACCAAGGGCTCTCAATTTGCCTCTGCCAAAATCTGTGTGGAAGTCGACTTGGAAAAGGGCTTGCCTGTGGAGATCAATCTAAACTTGGATGAATGGAAGCACAGACAAATTCTGGATTATGAAAAAAATCCATTGAAGTGTCGTCATTGCCATAAATATGGAAATTTTGTGAGGGACTGTTCCAAAGCGACGTAGAATAAAAATATGGATATCTCATCAGCCCAAGAGGAACAATGACAAAAGAAAAGGAAAGGGGGATTGAAAGGGAAGGTATCATTTCAAAATCTCCACGGAATAAAAGGTAATATCACAACCCCTTCCTCCTCTATTCCCTTAATTCCCTTAGCACTCCAATAGATGAGGAGGAGGCTCTTCTCCAGGAAGAAGAAGACAAAAGTAAGGAGGAGGAAACTGTCAAAGGAGGAACTGAGGAAGGAAAAATCATGGCAGAGAGTAGTCCAATAGAGAAATCTAGGCAAGAAGCCTCCCCCTCCTTGGCAGTTTAGGCTTCGAATCCCCCAAGTGAACAATCAGACAATGTTGACAAGAAAATATAAAGAGTCATCACTTGGCATATAACTCAGAACCTATCCTGGGAAGATGACTGTAGCAGTCAAGAAATAGAGAGTTCAAAGAAAAAAAGTAAACCAAAACAGAAGCCAATAAGGGAAAAAGAAGTTGACCTGGATAAAAAGTTAGGAAATCAATCAATCATTACTGAAATTCTCAAATGGAAAGTAATGAAAAATAAGGAAGGAAAGGATGGTGGGATCAACAAAATCACCCCCATTAAATGAAATTAATATCTTGGAACATCAGGGGACTAGGGAACCCTGATAAAAACCTAGTTGTGAGAGACATAAAAAAAACAAGAATCTATGATGGTAGTGTTCCTTCAAGAAAAAAATTGGAGGAACCAGACGTATTCAAAGCTGCTGAGGTATTGTTGAAAGAAATCGCTAGGACTGTCCAATCATCCAGAGGGACTTTTGGAGGGTTGGGCATTTTTTGGTCAAAAAAGCATTTCTCCCTTGTGGAGGAATTAAAGATGAAATTTTGGGTGTTGGCTCTTGATGAGCCCCAATTTTTGGTAACAATTTGGGCTCATTCGGCCTACTTACCTTGCTCAACCCTTCATCTTTTATCACTTATGCATCATTTCTTAGTATATTCATGTTATTTGTAGGAAGAAGGGCAGGCATTATTCCTATGTGACTAATACATGATGATTTCAGGTTTTTTGACATTAAATGGAGCAAAGACCACGCAAATGGAGACAAGGAGACAACAAAGGTGGCATTGCAGGTTTATAGGGAGGTTGTCCACAGTCTTGAATGACCTCCCTCGTGATCTCCACCCTAACTCCGAGCTCCAACAGCTATCCCCACCGAGCTAGAAGGCAACCAACAGATTCTACAGGAACAACAGTTTACTTTCAGTTGGACAGCCAAGCTCCACTAATTGAGGAAGCCAGCTTGATCCTCATCATGTATAAATATTGAGGCCGTAGCCTTTGATAGGAGCTTTTTGAACTTTTGAACTACTGTTGCAATTTCTAAGCACGAGCTACAGCTCGAATTTTGCTTTTTGTAAGCTAGTTTTGGCATGTTGTTAGACTCATGATTATTCAATAAAGGTAGGCAGCT
This sequence comes from Pinus tabuliformis, assembly GCA_031772625.1. Classification (NCBI taxonomy): domain Eukaryota; kingdom Viridiplantae; phylum Streptophyta; class Pinopsida; order Pinales; family Pinaceae; genus Pinus; species Pinus tabuliformis. The sequence continues at coordinate 542,258,831 of CM062820.1, read as the reverse complement.
TTGGATTCAATTCTGAGTTCTTAAGGGAGCTATAGCTCTCAGGTTAGGGCCCAACCTGAGAGCAATAGACCTCCTTTCCCTTGTATTGTTACTTGTCTTTCCTTTTAGCACTTCATTTCTTTGCTTTGACATGCATTTGAAAAACACAGTCTACTGATTTAATTTCTTTAATGTGATTGAGTAGGATTAGTTTATGGTTAAAGTGCTTTTAGTAGCTTAGATTAGAGTAGGAGGATTAGCATTCATTAGAGCTCCAAGAAAAGGTTGACAGTGCACTCACTGCCATCTCTGTTTAGAGATTGGGGGTGTAGACCGTACCAACCACCAAAAAACGCAGTCTTATACGTTCATGCACACTGCAACACCATCATTTCAGTCATTTCAATTGTAGAACCATCCATGCATCCTGATCTTGAGCAATACTTCTTCGTTCCAACACCATGCACGATTTCTCTCCAAAGTTTACATTGCTGTTCGTTGGTTTAATAACACAGTTAGAATAGGTGGATGAATTCTCGGTTTTATGCAAGACATAGAGGATTTGTTTCATTTACACTGCACAGCATTGTTCTATTATCTTCTCCTTCTTCTCAATCGTGCCAAAGTCGCCTACTCATCCTCTGTTCAGCTCGTTTGCCTTCCAACCCTTCTACTGTTCACGTAGCTCCATCTTTTTGACTTTTCATCGCTTCCACCCTTCTATCCACCAACCAACTACATGCACTCTCTCTCCATCCCATCTCTCTGTCCCTGAGCCATCACAAACTCCCTTTTCATCCTACCTATTCACCCATACAGCCCCTCGACTCCTCCATCACCCAAAACTCCAACTGTAGCACATCCTGTAGAAGTTAGCAGACTTCCTGTAGAAATCCCGAGTTTCCTGTAGGATCCCCTGCAGACATCCTGTAGAAGCCTGCAACCTCAGTTGCCAAGCACCTGAACGTTGTGGACTTCCGTGGAATGATGTTAGAGATCCCCTGGAACCTCTCCTAGCCTTCATGACCTTTTTCCAGCCTTCCTTCCCTCCGAACTACCCCTGCACAGTCAAAACCTAATAAGAAACAAAGTCATAATAACTCCAACCACTTAAGCAAAAATACAAAAATGCGTTCTCTTCAATGAAAGTAGTTCAAATTCATGCATCTCATATCACTCGAAGTAATGACATCATTTCTAGAAGTTTTCACTCCCACCATTGCATCATAGAGATTAAACTAGTTAGATTAGGGTTTACTAGGGTTTCCCTGTTTGGTTGGCTTTCAGTTCATTCTTGCAAAGTAGGTTAATTTCCTTTAAGATAGTCTTCGTTCATCATTTAGAAAGCTTCTTCTGAGAACATATAGAAGTTGGCTTGAGCCCTAGCGGACTTGTGCCGGCTGACCAAGTGACATCTGCGACAAGAGCTAGTACTTGTGCATACAACACCGTCGCTTCCAAGTTTGTTACGAACTACCGGGTTGATAAAATTAGAGATAGGAAGCTCCAGGAGTTGTAGCATTATTGCTACAATACTGGAGCCCACCATCTTTTTGGCGCCGTTGCCGGGGAAGCGTCAGAGTATTAGTAATTGTTGCTTTTCTTCTATTTTCTTACTCTTGCCTTCTGCCAAGTAGTTTATTTCATTTCCATTCTGCAAAAGTAGCATAGACATTTCCTGCTTTCATAGATTAGCATTTCTCACTTTCATAGATTAGCATTTCAATTCTGCAATTTCATTTCTGCAAGCGTAGATTAGCCTTTCATTTCTGCAAGCGTAGATTAGCCTTTCAATTCTGCAAGCGTAGACTAGCATTTCCATTCCTGCAATTTCATTTGAGCAAAGTAGATTAGTTCTTTCCTGCTTTCAATTTAATTCTGCATCTTTATTTCAGTAAGATAGTTAGTTGTAGATCAATCTGTTTCATTTTTGCAGGTACCAAAGAAAAACAAAAGCACTCAAAAAAAAAAAAGTCTTTCCATTTCATGCCTCGTAGGAATCGAGATAAAATAGGCAAATTCCTACTCAACACCCCCACCACATCACTGAGTCACCCTTCTCTCTTCTTCGGTGACAGTGATCCAGAAGAACCTATAGGTGAACCTCCTGAGATATACGAAGATCCTATAGCAGAAGAAGAATTAGAGACCATTCCATCTGAAGCTATGGCTGACAATAGAAGAGAAGATGAGAGAATAGAAGGTGCCTTCCCCATCCGAGAGACCAATGGAGAGATGAAAATGAAGAACATTAGCCCCTCCGCTTTACCTCACTTTCATGGAATGACTACTGAAGATCCTGATACCTTCCTGTTTGAGTTTGCTGTCCTTTGTAGAACCTATGACTATACTGAAGATGAGCAGAAGCTGAAACTCTTCCCTTCCACTCTTAAGGATGCAGCATTACGCTGGTTCATGGGCTTACCTGGGAATAGTATCACTACTTGGGCTCAGATGCAGCAAGCTTTCAATACCAAGTACCGGGACTACTGTAGGTCCAAGGAAACCAAGGGAGAAATCTTTCGGATGACTATGGGAAATGATGAGTCCTTAGAGGATTATGAGGAGAGGTTCCAACTTAGTTATAAGCGGGCCAGGTGCACACTTGACCCTGAATCCCTCAAGTTGGTCCTGCTCCGAGGAGTCCCTGAAGACCTCTTAGATACCCTTCACATGTTAGCTGGGGGGGATATTTACCAACTGCCTTATGAGGACATCAAGACTGTGTTTAGAAACCACTCCAGGGCAGCTCGGAAACGAGGTAGAGGAAACCCTCTCTCAGCTAGTATTCCTTTCTCCAAGCATGAGTTTGCAAATCAATTAGAAGATCTTAAGAGTGAGGTGAGACAGACCATTGCCATGCAACTGGACACATTCAGGATCCAGCAGAAGAAGGAAGAAGCTGAGAGGGCCTTGGCTATCTTCTGCCCCAGATGTACAAGGAGACACCCTAAGAACGAATGCCCATTGCATTCGGTTGAAGTGTGCTTCGTTTGTGAGGAGGACTATCCCACAAATCAATGTCCAACCATACCTGGGTTTAAAGCTATGTACCAAGGGACAGAAGCTCCCATTGAACCTCTTTATTACCTCAACCAAAGGAGGCCACAAGGACCCAGACCTTACCAACAGGGGATGCAAGGGGCACCTCAAGCTTATTACAGCCCCAACCAATCGACTCCTATGCCTTCTTGGGGTCCCCCTGCTCATCCTTCCTAGTCTATGCCCCCTCCATGGTCTTATCCACCTCAGTACCCTACTCAACCCACTACTCATTCTTATCATTCGCATGCCCAGCCACAGCCTCAGTGGAATGCACCTCAGTCGGGGTGGAGGCCCCAGTACAACACTCCTCCCGCCATTTTGCTTCCACCACCAGTTCAACCTCAGCCATTACCTCCTGCTCCTCCAAGGAAGCCTCAAATACCTGCTCAACCGAACCCAAATCCCAACAATAGACAGGCCCAGCAGGTATACACTGGGGAAACATCATGCCCTACTTATGTTGTGGAGATCCAGGAGATCAATCTTCGATCTGGAAAGACTCTTCCAGATCGCCAACCTCCTCCCCCAGAGGATGAGGAAGATAAACAGGAAAGTGAACAAAAAGCTATTCCACCCTTTCCTGAGAGACTAACAGCCACCACACAACCCAACCTAGAGGAGGATGAGCTCCTGGGTGAGCTCAAGCAGTTGTGTGTGAAAATACCACTTCTCCAAGCCATCAATGATGTGCCAATATACAACAAACTGGTTAAGGAAAAGTGTTTCAAACACCCAGGCAGGCGAAAGAGAGATGCTTCAACCATCAATGTCTTAGGACAACTGTCTGACCTTATGTTAGGACAAGTCATCTGCCCAAAGTACCTAGATCCTGGGAGTCCTGTAGTAGATGTCCACATCAATGGCACCATCATACCTCACAACTTGATTGATCTGGGGGCTGCCATTAATGTGATGACCAGGGATACCATGCTCAAACTCAATCTTCAGGGTTCCTTGAGGAAGACCTCGACAGTACTGCAATTAGCAGATCGCTCCACTGTGACTCCTGAAGGGATTGTGGAGGATGTCTTGGTCTCTGTCGACTCTTGGGAATACCCTGCAGATTTCTTGGTTCTGCAACCCAAGGCAAAGCTTACTGGATATCCTCTTATTTTGGGAAGGCCTTGGTTAGCCACTGCAGATGCTTACATAAGTTGTCGTGCAGGAAACATGACCATCAAAAACGGTCCTATGTCCAAGCAACTAGTCCTATACCCTCCTGCCCAACCTTCCTTAGAGCATGACTTACCACTTTGGTTGGAGGAAGGAGAAGAGGATGAAGTGTACTCAGCACCTCTGTGCACCCTAGATACCACTAGAAGAGACCCCCCAACCGAGGATGACTTGATTGAGACTTTGATCCAGAATCCACCTTCCAGTGCACTATCCTTAGAGAAATTGGTGGAGGACGCCCAAGCCAGCACCTTAGTGGATCTTTGTACCACCAACCCTGTTCCTCCCAGAGTCAAGAATGTGGAGTTCGGCCCTGAGAGATCGTTAAAGATCAGCTCCTCCCTATCTCCTTCCCAGGAAAAGGAGCTGTGTAGCCTGTTGGCCAGTCATCTAGATGCTTTTGCTTGGAGCTATAAGGAGATGAAAGGAGTCCATCCTTCGGTCTGTACCCATCACATATACATCAAGGAGGATTGTAAACCGGTTAGGCAACCTCAGAGGAGAATGAACCCAACCCTTAAGGACATTGTCAAGGAAGAATTGCAAAAACTGCTGGATGCCAGACTCATTTACCCCATCTCAGATAGTGAATGGGTGTCCCCTCTGGTGTTGGTTCCCAAGAAAAATGGGAAATGGAGAATCTGTGTGGACTATCGAGAACTGAACAAAGCTACCAAGAAAGACCATTTCCCTCTACCTTTCATCGATCAAGTGTTGGATGGACTGGCAGGAAAGAAGTTCTTCTCTTTCCTGGATGGGTTTAGCGGGTACAACCAGATCCAAATCAGCCCGGAAGACCAAGATAAGACCACCTTCACTTGTCCTTGGGGTACCTTTGCCTACCGAGTTCTTCCCTTTGGGCTATGCAATGTTCCTGCTACCTTCCAGAGAGCTGTCTTGAGCATCTTCTCGGAGTTGGTCCATGATGCGGTGGAAATCTATATGGATGACTTCACTCCTTACGGGTCCCACTTCCAGGAAGCATTGTCCAATCTGGGAAAGGTCCTAACCAAATGCAACGAGATGAACCTGTCCCTTAGTCCTGAAAAATGTGAATTCCTGATGACTGAAGGGACCGTGCTAGGCCATACCATTTCTTGCCAAGGGTTACAGGTGGATCCTAACAAAATTGCTCTCATCAAGAAGGTTCCACCTCCTCAAAAGGTAAGGGATGTTCGGAGTTTCTTAGGATTAGCAGGGTATTACAGGAGATTCATTAAAGACTTCAGCAAGCTAGCCTCACCATTGTTTGGTCTGTTGGCAAAAGATGTGGAGTTTAAATGGACTAACGATTGTCAGAGGGCTTTGAATGAACTGAAGGACAAGTTGGTGTCAGCCCCAATCTTGAGAGGTCCAAACTAGGCCCTACCTTTCCACATCCACACTGATGCCTCGAACAAAGCCATAGGTGCAGCTTTAGGACAAGTTGAACAAAAACTTCCATATGCCATTTACTTTGTTAGCAAAAACTTGTCCAAAGCTGAGCTGAATTACACTGTAACCGAGAAAGAGTTTTTGGCTGTGGTCCATGCACTGAACAAGTTCCGACATTATATCACTGGCTACCAAACATTTGTACATACAGACCATGTTGCAATTAGATATTTAATGAATAAACCAGATGTGAATGCTCGTATTGTTAGATGGTTACTTTTGTTGCAGCAGTTTGATTTGACCATTGTTGACAAACCAGGTAAAGAAAATGTTGTTGCTGACTTTTTATCTAAATTGGATTTGTCTGCAGATGAGGATGGGACAGTGGATGACCAGATGCCCGATGAACATCTATTTGCTATCTCAGCACTCTCTCCATGGTTTGCTGATATAGCAAACTACCTTGTTTCAGCACAGTTCCCTCCGTACCTATCTTCAAGAGAGAAGAGCAGAATCATCAGAAAAAGTGCCTCATTTACTTGGATCGGGGGCAATCTGTTCAAGCTTGGCCCCGATCAGATCTTAAGGCGTTGTGTAAGGGAGGAGGAAGTCTTTGATATCCTCCTCACCTGTCATGATGGGCCTTGTGGAGGACATTTTGCAGCAAAGAGGACTGCCTTCAAAATCCTGCAGGCAGGCTACTATTGGCCCACACTTCATCAAGATGTCAGAAGATATATCAGCCAATGTGACCAATGCCAAAGAATGGGGAAACTGACTCAAAGGGATGAGATGCCTCTCCAACCTCAAGTGACTCTTGAGCCATTTGAGAAGTGGGGTATGGACTTTGTGGGTCCAATCAACCCTCCTTCGAGGCAAAGGTCTTACATCATTGTGTGTACTGACTACCTGACAAAGTGGGCAGAGACTAAAGCAATCAAAGCAGCAACAGAAGAGAAGGTGGCCGAGTTCTTAAGAGAAAACATCTTCTACAAGTTTGGCTACCCAAGAGAGCTGGTCACCGATCAAGGGAGCCAGTTCACATCCAACCTAGTTGAAGACCTGCTAGCTCATCACAAGATCAAGCATAGGACTTCCACCCCCTATCACCCTCAAGCAAATGGGCAGGTGGAAGTCACCAATAGATCATTAGAAGGGATCTTGACTAAGGTGGTGAGCAGCAGCAGAAAGGACTGGGCAGATCACCTCGTTGAGGCCACATGGGCTTACAACACAACCTGGAAGACCACCACCGGCTTCACACATTATGAGCTGGTCTATGGGAAGAAAGCTTTGCTGTCCATTGAGTTTGAGTACAACACTTTGAGGATGGCAGCTCAGCTAGATCTAGATCTCAGCCATGCACAACAAGAAAGGTTATTGCAGCTGAATGGACTGGACGAGCACCGGATGCAGGCCCTCCTTCACTCGGAAGTGGTTCAACTGCAGAGAAAGGTGTGGCATGACCAACACCTCAATGACAAGCAATTCCAGCCAGGAGATTGGGCCTTGTTGTATGACTCCAGATACAAAGATTTCAAAGGGAAGCTGAGAACCAGATGGCTAGGGCCATATACAGTGGAAAAATGCCATGACAATGGATCTGTTCTTATTCGAACCATTGATGAGGAAGCCATCCCCATGCTTGTCAATGGGCATCGCTTGAAGATCTACAGGAAGCTTCTCTCAAGACAAGAGTTCATCAAAACTATGGAGAAATCAGTGATGGTCATAGAGAAGGGTTCTGCCTCTGCTTTGGGCATACCCTGAAAGATTAAAAAAAATAAAAATAATAATAATAATAATAATAATAATAAAGATCCTTGGGTGAAAACCTTTCTGAGGCGCCCAAGGCAGGTGGTAGGGGTGAAAACCTCATTGAGGCGCCCCTATTGTCTTTCAAAAAAAAAAAAAAAAGAGATTCGAAAAGATCCTTGAGTGAAAACCTCTCTGAGGCGCTTAAGGCAGATGGCAAGGGTGAAAACCTCATTGAGGCGCCCCTGTTATCTTTCAAAAAAAAAAAAAGAAAAAAAGGAAAAAAGAAAAAAGAAAAAAAACAATAAGCAAAAAAGACAAGGACAACAAGTTCATAATGTAAAATTGCATGCAGGTTGCAGGTGTTCTATGGAGGAGAGGAAGCCTCTCAACTCAGAGCCAAGGATCCTTATCATGCTGTCAGGAGACCTCACCAGCACCTCCTCCAAGAATACTCCTTTTCTCCAAGGTATGTGCACAATTTCATCACGACTTGAGTCTTCTACAGGAAGATGCAGATTTTCTACAGGAAGATGCAAACTTTCTACAGGAAACGCAAACTTTCTACAGGAAGCTCTATATTTCTACAGGAAACTTCTTGTAGAAGTTCGGGATGGCCCAAAATCCATTTTATGAGGAGATATAACGATTAAGGATCGATTTGGACGCATGTAAGCTACTGTTGTCACCCTTGCACACTGCTATCACCTCGTTCTACCATGAAGTTACCTGCACCAGCAAAGCAGATCGTTGAGTTATCAAAGAAAAAGCAATTTTTAAGATAAAAAAATGTTGAGATGTCATACCATATCCATCCCAGCCACCCATGAGCTCAGGGAGCGTGATCGTGAGGCCAAATCCATCATCGTGCAGCATGCACCCGAGGAGGAAGAACTGTTACAAGACATCCTGCGGGAGTCCTGTAACAGTTAAGCCCGCTAGAGTGTACACCAATCACAACGCTGGCCATATGAAATGAAAACGCGGGCGCATGCAGCCACAACATCCAATCCATCGTCGACAGCCTATAAACATGAACCTCCGGGCCTGTGCAAATTCATCAGCGACAAACGAATCCACTCATCATCGTCCAAAAACCGAAAAATCGTGTTGCGGCCGCACAGGTAAGTGTCTCGACCCTTTCTTCCGTCAGATTGCATGAATTTTACTTTGAATTGTTTGCAAAGTGTGAAGTGAATGGGTTGAGCGGCTGTATGGCCATTTGACTGGCCACGTCGACCAGTTAATGGTCTAGTTGGATGTTTGGGTGGCGGCCATGGAAAAAGGAATGGGTAGCACACACGTGAGAGCAATCCCGTCGGGAAAAACGTATTTAGCAAAAGAGACGGCGGTGGATCTGCGGGGGGATGATGCGACAGTAAGTGAACTCGCAGGCAAATGATGGGACGATGTCATCCAACGGTCCGACGGGGACAGCTCACCCCCGTGCCATGGATTCCGCCGATTCAAATCTAATCGGCTAGATCGCCCCATGCATTTATCATTCACCGTTTGGAACGCGAGTGATCATCTGGATCCCTCTGCAGTTCGATACGCCGAGCCTTTGGCCATCAGAACGCCTGTGAAGCAACACCAAGAGTGCAGACCAACTGCAGTCTTTCCCAGAAATCGCGCGCTGCTCCTACAGGAAAACTGTTTCTACAGGAAGGCGGGTTCCTCACGTCAAAAGGTGGCAGATAAAAAGGTAAACCTAAACTCTCCATGCAATTGGCTTTTGAAGGTGGCAGAATCGTCGTCTACAGTCTGGTCGTAGGAAATTGTTGCAATTATCGTCTGTTGTGCATAAACTGTCATTCTACAGGATGTCAGGGTAATTAAGCTGTGTTAAGGTCCTCAGAGATAAGCTTCGTGGATTATGTGCATGACAAAAGCGTAATTCTACGCTCTGTCTCAGTAGACCAAATTTCTTCAGTGTTCGCCACCTCTAGTTAAAGCAACAGTTTTATCATGCCGGGTGGGTTTATTAGACGGGAACCCACTGATTCAACAAAGTTAAGGGAAAATCTTGAGGTAGTGGAGCTCTTCACATGAGCACAATGGATATCCTTCTGTGACAAATTGCAGGGTTATGACGACGAAGTGGCAGAAGAGTTTTTGCAGGCTCTGAGGCCGAAGTCCAAAACAGTGGCCACCGTGAACTTCAGGGGCCTAAGCCTCAAGCTCACCCCGCAATATATCAGTCGAATTACTGAACTTCCAATGGGTTTGCCATGGGATAAGGAAGAAAGGAAGTTGAGCCAACAGGCCAAGAAAGAATTCTTTCCCCCAGAGGAGGAATTCTCGGAAGACAAGAATGGGGTGCGTAGAACCAGTTTGCTGCCACCATGGAATGAAGTTAGCTTGTAGATCATGAAGTATATAACCTGTGAAGGCCGTTTTAGCATTGTGTACGGGTATCACTTTAGGTTGCTCACTGAATTGAGGCACCAGATTGATCTTCCTGTAGAAAATAAACTGAGCATTCCCTATTTCCTGCTACAGTCTCTAATTGAGTGTGCCACAAAGATAAAAGAAGGCATACCAGACCAGGTAGCCCACCATGGATTGATCAAACTTCTCGTGGAGGATGTGCTCCATTCATATAAGGTTCCCCTCTCATGGGAAGCATTCAGAAATATGACAAGAGATGGAGACATAAGGATGTTGACCGAAGAAAGTGGTTCCTCTAGCAGTGAGGAAAAAGAATCAGTGGCCGCAGGAAAGAAAGAAACAGGCCAGAAGACCCCGACCACAGTGCAAAAGAAAGAGCAAAAGAAGAAGCATGAGAAAAAGAATGACAAAGAAAAAGATGACACACCCATCTTGACAGCAAGAGAGAAAAGGTTGCAAGGCAGAACAGACAAAGCTGAGAAGGTCCACATCAGCAAAAGTACCTCATCAGCACCCGCAACCAAACCAAAAAGAAAAACTCATGCAGCCAAGCAAGCCAAGGTGGTGACACCTGTGTCTACAGGAAAGCAAAAACAGGCTTCTACAGGAAGCCCGAAAATTATTGAAAAAGGGTCTTCTACAGGAAGCCCGAAAATTACCAAAACAGGTTCTTCTACAGGAAGCCCGAAATTGACTAAAACAGGGTCTTCTACAGGAAGCCCTGAAAAAGTGAAACCCAAGGAGAAGAAAGCTGATATTCGTGAAAGGGAGGCAGCAGCTGTGCTGGCCGCCCTCAGCATGCCACCTAAGACAAAAGAGAAAAGGAAGAGGGAGACCCCTCTATACTTTAAAGCTCGAAGAAGTGTTAGGATAAAGACGGGCAAGCCACAACCTCCGTCCAGCAGCCCGATTATTATTGAAGATGCCCCTACATCGCCCAAGGAAACGTCCCCCTCGAGGATATCAGTCACCTATGAGAGGAGGAGCCCAAAGAAAACTACGTGGCAAGAAAAGTTAGACCTGTTGACTGAAAAATCTCGGCTACAGGAAACAGAAAAGATGGAAGGAGAAGGACCCTCATCACCACCAAGGGAGGGTGAGGTAGAGCCACCTAAAGAGGCTGAAAAAGAACATATACCAGAGCCCAGCCCTCAGCCTAGTCTGAGTTCATACTACACCTTTTTAGAGGCGGGCAAAATTATACCTCAAAAATTTACTGTGCCACTGTTTTTTGCATTAGAGGAAGAAAGAGTCCGTACACACGTGGATGAAGATTGCCAAGTCAAAGGGTGTGGCGGACATAGGCCCTTTACAAGAGCAACTCAAGGAGGCCAGGAGTGAATTAGCCATGGCTAAACATGTGGCCAATTGTCAAAGAGTGTACCTACAGGAAGAAAACCAGAAGCTAAGATTGCAGCTACAGGAGCTGAGGGCAGGGACAGGTACATCCTCCAAGGACACCACAAAAGAATAGCAAGGCAAAAAGGAACTGACCACCGGTCTTGGGGAGCCAATGACACTTCTACAGGAAGCAGAACAGCAAGCACAAATTGAAGTGCAAGCTCTAAAAGAACAGCTGCAGCAAAAGGAGGCACAATTGGCCTGCATGGCCAGTTGGGCCATGGAGGCAATACAATGCAGACAACCTGCCTTATCCTATGGTTTGTACTTGAAAGACCAATGGCTGCAGTTCCAAATAAATACCTTGGCACAAAGAGGTATTTCTCAGATCCAAGACCCACAACAATTTTTCGAGTTATGCAGCACTAGTTCGTCAGAGGATAAAGCCAAATTAGCGGAGTTCTACCTCCATAATTTGGCCTTGCCTAATGTAGTTTCCTGGGATCCCAATACTGCCTTGGGAGATGCAATTAATGGCGTTCGCTTCATGGTTGAACCATGAGGATCAAAGAGCAGCAGAAATAAAATCGGTCATGAACCGAGAATTAAACGAGCCATTGCTCATTCGGGCAGAACCAGAGGATCCAGTTGCACTCATCTCAGCACACCAACACTTGTCTGCTGATCCTACAGCTTCATTAAGATATATAGATCAACAGGCCCAAGCCATAGCTCATTTTGAAGACATGGAAATACTGTTAGGAGAAAATGTTGTCCAAGCATGCACACGCAGATGGAATACATTGGCACACAGTTCGAAAATCCGAGAGTACCATACCCCAACTCGGATGAGGGAAGCTCTGGTAAGGGTAGCCCTTTACAAGAAATCCATGAAAAACCTCCAGGCCAGCTGGATTGGCCTTAAACTCAGCCCACCACTGCTGCTAGGATTGACTGAAGGCAGCACAAAAAAGGATGACAGTGAACAATGGGAAGAGGTGAACAGGAAAGTTGGGTTTCATATCAGCAAGGAGGACACTACTACAGAGGCTTGGGATATAAGGGTAGCAGTAAAAGCAATGAAGGATGAAGAGTTGGACTAAGTTGCTCAAGGATGAGCAAATATTTTAGCTGGGGGGTGATGATGAGCCCCAATTTTTGGTAACAATTTGGGCTCATTTGGCCTACTTACCTTGCTCAACCCTTCATCTTTTATCACTTATGCATCATTTCTTAGTATATTCGTGTTATTTGTAGGAAGAAGGGCATGCATTATTCCTATGTGACTAATACATGATGATTTCAAGTTTTTTGACATTAAATGGAGCAAAGACCACGCAAATGGAGAGAAGGATACAACAAAGGTGGCATTGCAGGTTTATAGGGAGGTTGTCCACGGTCTTGAATGACCTCCCTCGTGATCTCCACCCTAACTCCGAGCTCCAACAACTATCCCCACCGAGCTAGAAGGCAGCCAACGGATTCTACAGGAACAACAATTTACTTTCAGTTGGACAGCCAAGCTCCACTAATTGAGGAAGCCAGCTTGATCCTCATCATGTATAAATATTGAGGCGGTAGCCTTTGATAGGAGCTTTTTGAACTTTTGAACTACTGTTGCAATTTCTAAGCACGAGCTACAGCTCGGTTTTTGCTTTTTGTAAGCCAGTTTTGGCATGTTGTTAGACTCATGATTATTCAATAAAGGCAGGAAGCTTTGGATTCAATTCTGAGTTCTTAAGGGAGCTATAGCTCTCAGGTTAGGGCCCAACCTGAGAGCAATAGACCTCCTTTCCCTTGTATTGTTACTTGTCTTTCCTTTCAGCACTTCATTTCTTTGATTTGACATGCATTTGAAAAACACAGTCTGCTGATTTAATTTCTTTAATGTGATTGAGTAGGATTAGTTTATGGTTAAAGTGCTTTCAGTAGCTTAGATTAGAGTAGGAGGATTAGCATTCATTAGAGCTCCAAGAAAAGGTTGACAATGCACTCACTGCCATCTCTGTTTAGAGATTGGGGGTGTAGACCGTACCAACCACCAAAAAACGCAGTCTTATACGTTCATGCACGCTGCAACACCATCATTTCAGTCATTTCAATTGTAGAACCATCCATGCATCCTGATCTTGAGCAATACTTCTTCGTTCCAACACCATGCACGATTTCTCTCCAAAGTTTACATTGATGTTCGTTGGTTTAATAACACAGTTAGAATAGGTGGATGAATTATCGGTTTTATGCAAGACATAGAGGATTTGTTTCATTTACACTGCGCAGCATTGTTCTATTATCTTCTCCTTCTTCTCAACCGTGCCAAAGTCGCCTACTCATCCTCTGTTCAGCTCGTTTGCCTTCCAACCCTTCTACTGTTCACGTAGATCCATCTTTTTGACTTTTCATCGCTTCCACCCTTCTACCCACCAACCAACTGCATGCACTCTCTCTCCATCCCATCTCTATGTCCCTGAGCCATCACAAGCTCCCTTTTCATCCTACCTATTCACCCATACAGCCCCTCGACTCCTCCATCACCCAAAACTCCAACTGTAGCACATCCTGTAGAAGTTAGCAGACTTCCTGTAGAAATCCCGAGTTTCCTGTAGGATCCCCTGCAGACATCCTGTAGAAGCCTGCAACCTCAGTTGCCAAGCACCTGAACGTTGTGGACTTCCGTGGAATGATGTTAGAGATCCCCTGGAACCTCTCCTAGCCTTCATGACCTTTTTCCAGCCTTCCTTCCCTCCGAACTACCCCTGCACAGTCAAAACCTAATAAGAAACAAAGTCATAATAACTCCAACCACTTAAGCAAAAATACAAAAATGCGTTCTCTTCAATGAAAGTAGTTCAAATTCATGCATCTCATATCACTCGAAGTAATGGCATCATTTCTAGAAGTTTGCACTCCCACCATTGCATCATAGAGACTAAACTAGTTAGATTAGGGTTTACTAGGGTTTCCCTGTTTGGTTGGCTTTCAGTTCATTCTTGCAAAGTAGGTTAATTTCCTTTAAGATAGTCTTCGTTCATCATTTAAAAAGCTTCTTCTGAGAACATATAGAAGTTGGCTTGAGCCCTAGCGGACTTGTGCCAGCTGACCAAGTGACAGCTGCGACAAGAGCTAGTACTTGTGCATACAACACCGTCGCTTCCAAGTTTGTTACGAACTACCGGGTTGATAAAATTAGAGATAGGAAGCTCCAGGAGTTGTAGCATTATTGCTACAATACTGGAGCCCACCAGCTCTCTTGTAGGTAAGAGAAATGGAATAAATAATTCCTTTTATAAACATATATGCTAAAATTTTATAGAGTGAAAAGTTGGAATTCTAGGACTCTTTGGAATTTCTTAAGGACATGAATATTCATCTAAAAAGTGTGATGGGGGAGACTTTAATACCATCCTAAGCACTGCAGAAAAAAGGGGAGGAACAATAGTGAGGGATCTGTTTAGAGACCAAATAGAAGATATAATTGAGAGTTGGGATATTTTGGATATTATCCCAAAGTCAGGGAGATACACATGGTCTAATAGAGGAACAGGGGACCAATTTATAGCGGCCTATTTGGATCGATTTTTTATTCATAATTGTTGGAAATTTAAAGTTCTTGACTACTCTTCATCAATAGAATCTCAAGGAGACTCGGACCATCGCCCTATTATGATTAAAATGGATAAGGTGAAAAATCTCGGGCTTGTACCATTCAAATGTAATGCATATTGGGGGCTTTCAGAAGAGGTCAGGAAATTGGTGGAGAGGGCATGGAAGATCAATGTTTAGGGCTCATTGAATTATGTTTGGGAATCCAAGCTAAAGAATGTGAAGAAGGAACTTAGGAGATGGTTAAAAGAAAACTATCAACCCCCTGGTAAAAAAAGGTGAGACAAAGTATAAAAACTTGAGGAGCATTATAAGTTGATGGAGGAAGTACTGATAGACGAAAACCATATTCAACAATAAAAGGACCCTTTTTGATAGATATTCTCTTTAAATAGCCAATAAGAAAAATTTTAGAGATTAAAATCACGTAGTTTATGGTTAAAAGTTGGAGACTCCAACACTTCCTTCTTTCACAAACAAGCTAAAGCTAGGGAGGCATGAAATAGAATTAAAGAAATTACACATGGAGGAAAGATGAAGGTAAACACCTTTATGGAAATCAAGAAAGAGGCCTTCAACTTCTTCAAAGTTCTTCTAAGTGAAGACCATATTCCTCTAGACCGAGCAAATGAATGTTTTCAAGCAGTGCCATAGGTGATTTCCCCTGTTGCTAATTAGATTCTTTTAGATGAAATAAAGGAAGAAGAAGTCAGAAAATTTGTTTAGTCCTTGGAAATTGAGAAAGCTCCTCGACCTGATGGTTTCTCCATATGATTTTACCAGTTGTACTGGACTTTAATAAAAAAGGATCTCCCCATAATGTTGAACTATACTAGAGTAAAAAAGAAACTAGGAGGGGTCACACTCTCCTCCTTTCTTTCTCTCATCCCCAAGGAAGTCAATCCAATCAACTTCTCCAGATTTCGATCTATTTCGCTATACAAATCATCTTATAAAATCTTGACAAAAATCATCTCCAACATGGTCAAATCCTTTCTCTCTTCCTTCATATCCAAAAATAAAGGAGGATTTATGCAACAAAGGCATATTCTTGATAAAATTATTTTGGTTCAGGAATAAATTCATTCGAGCAAGGAAGTTGGATAAGATGGAATGGTTATTAAACTAGATATGGCCAGTGTGTTTGATCGGGTAAATCACTCCTCTTGGTTTTAGACAAATTAGGATTTAGTAAGGATTTCAATTTATGGATTAATGCTTGCATTGGATCCCCTTGGACACCCCCTTGATCAATGGTAGACCATCTTTTTTTTTTTCTTTTTTTTTAGAGGCCTTTGGAAAGGTTGTCCTATGTCGCCTCTCCTATATATAATAATAGTTGAATCTCTAAGTAGGAAACTTGAGGCTACAAGGTTGGAAGGGTCCCTCCCTGGATTAAGTATCACCAAAAATGTTCATGAAATCAACCATTATTAGTTCGTTGATGATACCCTTTTACTTGGTGGTACCTCCTTAGTAATAGCCTCAATATGCAAAAATGTCTTAGACTTATATCTCCATTTGTCTCGAGGAGTGATTAACAAAATGAAATGTCAATTCATTGGTTGGAATTGTCCTTGGGCTACTTTGCTTGATATTTCTCGTTTATTAGGCTTTCCTGTTGATCTTGTTTGGAATTCCTTTTCCTACCTTGGTATCCCAATTTATTTTAAGCAAGTTTCTGGGGAGGACTCAGACTCAGTCCTGTAGAGAATTAAAAGAAGAATCCAGTCATGGGGAGTAAGGTGGCTAAATATTGTAGGGAGAGTTACTCTCATCAAATTGGTTCTTTCCTCCTTGTCGGTGTACCTAGGATCAAGACTATTAGCTAAAAAAAATATAATAAGCAGATTAAGAAGTCTAATTCAGAAATTCTTATGGCAGGGAGGTAAAATCAATGAAAACAAGTTCCACCTTGTCAACTGGAAAGTAGTAACACTACCAAAGAATCTAGGAGGTCTAGCAATCAAATATATTGAATGCATGAACGTCGCACTAGGTGCTAAACTGGTTTGGAGGCTTCTTTCAGACTCTAATGAATGGTGGAAAAAGGCCTTTACCAGGAATTATTTCCACAAAAACCAGTTTCTTAGGCCTGAAGGAGAATTGTGGGAGGGGAAAGGAACAAAAATTTGAAAGCTATGTAAATCAACGGCTCCATTACTATTGGAACAAGTAGGTTGGAAACCAAATAATGAGAAACATATTCATCTATGGAAAGATCGCTCTCCCCTGATAGAATTAATGGCTACTAATCAAGGAGTTTTGGAATTATCTACATGGATGGAAGAGAAAGGTATTATCCATCGTGCTGATATCTCCAGTTGGGATGATCAAGGAATTTGGTGGGGTTGGAGAATCATTGATTTTCCTAAACATCTGCAACATCACTGGCAATCATTTATAATTCATCTGAAAGGTTTTGATCTAATAACAACTAGTAAATTGGACAAACGTATTTGGACATGAGGGAAGAATAAACACTATACATTTAAGGAGGGATATGCTCTACTTATTAAGAATATTTCCTCCCCTCCTTCATTAAGAATTTGGAATAGGGACAGACTTCCAAAGGTCAACATATTCTATTGGGAAATGGTACATGAGAAAATCCTAACAACTAAAAATCTTAGGAAAAGGAATATACAGGGTCCCTCTCGTTGTGTGTTCTATGGAAGGGAGGAGGAAACTATCAAGCATATTTTCTGTCATTGTTCTTTCTCTATGGAAACCTGGAGATTTTCCCTTATGCCAATTTTTATTTTCTTGCTATTCCTGTGGATTGGGATGAGATGTTTATTCTATGACGATTCCAATACCCTCTACCTAGGAAATCAAACTCCTTTTTTATGCGTTGTTGGATGGTTGCCCCTAAATTCCTTTGTTGGACGAGTTGGCTTTGCCGAAACCAAGTTATCTTCCAAGACAAATGATGCTCTCCTAAGTCTGTTGTTATCAAAGGAATGTAATTACTTCTTGAGGTGATCTCTTTCAGGGGATATGGTGACTCAGAATTGCATAATTTAAGTATTATTGAAAAATATTGGCTTAGAATATCCAATAACAAAAATATTGTTTCCAGTATAAAAAATTTGACGTCCCATCATATTGTATTAAACTAGAAGGGGATCTATTCGAAGAATGGCAAAGAAATCTAGGACAAGTGCAACTCCTTTTTGATGGTGCTTCAAAAGGCAACCCCGACGAGGCAGGAGTGGCAGGGATGCTTTATAACCTCAAAGAAAAAACTGAAACAAGGTTTTCCTAGGGACTTGGGAAGTCCTCGAACAATCAAGTTGAAGCACTATCGCTATGGCAAGGCCTGAAGATCAACATTTCCAAAGGCATTAGGAAACTGATTATCAGCGTTGACTCAATGGTGGTAATTCAAAAGTGCTCAAGGCTCTCAAGGAACAAGCATCTTATTGATTATGATCCCTCTCCTCTGATTATAAGGATAATGAATCTTCTCATTAACTTAGAGGAATACAAATTATATCATGTTAAGAGGGAAAATAACCATGAGGCAGACCAACAAGCCAACATGGGCGCAACATTAGAGCAAGGTGTTTTAAATATTGATCATTCCATTTTCATTTGTCACATCCCATAATGGACTGCTTAAACAAAATCTTGTTGGCTTACAATTGGATCGTGGGAATAATCAAATAACATCAGATTAATAAATTCAAGGTTGCCTCAAGGATGGGAAGGAACTCCTTGGGAAGTGTCAATGGTATTAATGAACATATGAGTGTTTTGGAGCCTTATATCCATGATGGCTGACTAGTGGTTTCCCTCCCATCAACAATTAATTGGGAAGGAAAGTGAAGGCCTTCACAATACCATTGTGTTTCATTTCGAAGGCAATTCGGTGGTGATAAGGATGGAGGATCATGCCTTGGCTGAGTTGTAGACTGGGAAGGAATTTAATTGCGATAAGATGGGAGTCTCATTTGACAAGGAGAAAGCAGTTATTTATAGGAGCTGGGTGATGCAGCTCAAGAATAGAATTATCCTGGTGCAGGGAAGGATTGCAAAAAAATGGCTTCAACTAGCAACAATGGCAGTGGTAATGGAGCAGAGGATCTCAGGAATATGAGTAGTGGAAATGTGGAGGCGTTGATTGACAATTCAAGCAAGAAAATAGTGAAGGAAATTCAGGACCAAATGATTGTAGTGTTGACCCACCTAGTTAGAATTGGAAAAGATATGGAGTTTCTCCAGAAATCCATGGAACATCTGAACACAAGCATGATCAACCTGAAATGTAAGGTGGAAAACATTGAGGTCAAGGTTGAAGCGGCTACCATTTCCATGTTGAAAGAGGTCTTTGGATTAAGCGACACACCCACTCCAATGGATGAAGAGGGAGTAGGACCAGAGAGTTGAGGACCTGTGCCTGATGTTGTGCGGAATGCAGAACCTAGCCAATCTTCTGAAGTGGATCAAGAGGATAAAGAACTTGGAAGAAATGGGTAGTTTTTCACTTCATTTTACATGTTTTGTCGGATAATTAAGCTATGTGGTGTTTTCTGGAAAGTTTACAGTTTAAATGATGTAAGAAAAATAGATAGAAATAAAAGAGGTAGCAATAAGGTCTCTCTAAATGTATCTCTGCAAAACTCTAAGACAAAGCTTATCTTGAATGTAAGGGACCTGGCCCATTTCCAGTTTTGTTTATAAAAATTGCTACCTGTCTCTTAAGAAAAAAACAATATTCTTAATATAAGTTCATTATATCACTAGGAATATAATTTAAATAAAGTAGATAATAATCATTTCTCCTAACTAAGTAAAGTAAACTTGATTAACCATTTTAATATTTTTTTTCATTAGCTATTTTATTTATTTTAAAATTTTAATTTTTTAAAATATGTTAAGAAAATTAAACATTTATTGTTATTATTTTGTTATAGTTTTCAAAATATCTCTCACACACATAATAATTAAAAAAAAACATATACGTAATTCAAGTGATTTTAAGTCTACTTAAAAACCACAACTATCCTCGTAATGAAAAATACCCCAAGTATTTTCTCTATAAAAAAAATTAAACTATGAAGTGCTCCAACTGAGACTACGTTGTGTTGTTGCATGCGTTGAGTCCTCCTTCTAATCGATTTTCATGATGGCCCCTTCGGAGGCAACTTCGGAGGGAGGTCATCCTCCTTCTCATTCCCATTCCCTGATCCTATTTCTCAGACTTTCAAGAGCCTCATCAACTCTCTTGGACCTCCCCGAGAGCGCTCCTCCATCTCCAAATTTGTAAATAAATTGAATTCAATCCCGGAATTCAAGATGCCCCCTTCAATACCTCGTAAAGTTGCTCTCTCTTTGGTAGAGTGAGTCCAAGTGGGTCAATTTACATGCCTCTAGCCATCCACATAAACTGTTCAGAAATGGGTTGAGCAAAATTGGGATGCAAAAACACAAGGCCAGATCTTCATTCGCATTTGCAGAAGGGGATTCTTCGCATTTTACTTCGAATCCAAAGAAGATCAAGGTCTGATCTTTAGAAACGGTCCATATTTTATGGGCTCAAGAGGTTTATAATTAAATAGATGGATGTCGGACTTCAATCCAGAACTTGGCATTCCCAGTATAGTTCCAGTATGGGTGTGTCTTACTCATCTCGCTCTTCCCTATTGGGGAGATGACTTTGTCAAAGCAATTGGCAATGCAGTCGGAAAGTATATAGATAGAAGCAAACCAAGAGAAAAATTGCATGCATGCACTCAAATTTATGTGGAATTCGATCTAGGCAAAGGATTTCCGAAGGCAATCAAGATCAAGGTAGATAACTTGACACACATCCAACAACTTCACTATGAACAATTCCCCTTCAAATGCAAGGTATGTCACGAACATGGTCATTTCGCTAATAGATACACTAAGAGATCTGTAGAAGATCTGGATGAAAATCAAGAAGCACATTGGGAAACTGTTAAATGCAAGAATACAGGGAATCCCAATAAATCTTTTAAGCATGCAGGTTCATCCCAATCTAGATCTATCCCCTCTAAAGATCTTCCATCTATCTCTTCACTTCTTCCATAATCCCCGTTAAAAATAACAACAAGAAATTCCAATTTAATTTGTCCTTAAATTAAATCAAAAATTTATTCTCATAGCAACGTGTAATAGTTAACTAAGTTAAATTGACTTAGTTGGCTTAGGAAATTCGAATTGGAAGTCTATCTAGGGTCATGTAGAGTGATCCCTAAATTTTAGGGGCCCAGGTTGAGTTATTTTGAGTTGTCATTAATTAAATAAGTCTAACTGAGTTATAGTCAGTTGAACTAGTTCTAACTATTGGAGGAACTAGTTGGAGGTGTAGTAGTGGGGATGGGCACCAATGCATCCTCATTACCACACTAGTTAACTAAGATTCACTCATAAATAACTCATGCATGTCAATTCATAATAAGAATCAGTTGAGATTAGAGTTCAGGGATAGTGTACTATCAATTGTATAATTTTCTGAGTTGTATAGATGGTGCATGCAATCAGTAGAAGGCCTATGATGGATTACACAATTATGGATGAGGAATTTCCCAAATAAATATGGTGTAAGTCTCTCAGGAATTGCGCAAGGAAGTAGGAGCTTGGAAGGCTAGGAATTTGGCTAAGTATTGGCCAAAGGCAGTCAGTCAGGCAGAGGATAGAAAATATTGGTACAGGTTGAGCTCAAGGTTGAGCAGAGCATATTGTATTCATCCAAGGCTTTCCTAGGAAGTAGAGAGATAGATTTTACTTGTGCAGAAATTGTTCATGTTGAACAAGCATTGTATTTACTTCTCAGATCTTCTGGTTAATGCAATATAGATAGTCGGGTTTTGAGCAGTTGCTTTACCTAGATAAATATTGTGTTATGTGTGATTGATATTCTTCATTTTTTGCTTATTATTTTCATCAATCAATTTTGGTTTCTGTTGAAGAGTAGAGTAGATTCTTGTCTTGTGTTTTAGCATATCACATAAGTTGTTGAATCTACAAGTAAAAATCTACATGGTATCGGAGCTGAAGACAATATAGAAGAGGAGAATTCAAGTTTGTTGTGTAGGTGAAATCGAATTTGCAAGTTCATACTTCAGAGTCAGCAATATGTCATTCTACAGTTTGAGACTTGAGTATGCCTTGGAGGGAAACTCAAATTACATAGCTTGGAAGGACAGGATGGAGGCAGTGCTAGAAGAAAATGGCCTCAAGGAATTCATAGATCATGATATTTTGAAGCCTCCAACATCTGATGCTAAAGATCTAGCTAAATGGAGAAAGTGTGTGGCAAAAGCGAGAAGGATTATCCTGGAAGGAGTTTGATATCACATTGTCTAAAATATCCATGGTAAGGACACTCCATTTTCAATGTGGAAGGCATTGATGGGCTTGTTTCAAAATAGCAGTGACCATAGGAAGTTGGCACTGAAGGACAAACTCAGAGGTCATCGGAGAGGTACACTGGCTACATGGCTCTGATGAGCAGATTTGTAGAGATTGAGCCATCCTCTTTTTAGGAAGCAGGGAAACAACCAACTTAGGCTGATGCCATGGTTGAGGAGTATGAATCCATTGTCAGGAACAATGTTTGGGATGTTGTCCCAAGACTAGCAGACAATTCAGTGGTGAGTTCCATATGGCTTTACAAGGTAAAGCAAACAGAATATGGTAATGTGGAGAAACACAAGACTAGGTTTGTGGCCAGAGGGTTTTCTTAGGTGGAGGGGATTGATTACGATGAAACATTTTCTCCTGTTGCAAGGTACTCATCAATCAGATCCATTCTAGCGCTGTCAGCACAGATGGGATGGAAGATACATTAGATGGATGTAAAGACAACATTCCTCAATGACATAATTGAGGAAGAGGTGTATATTTAGCATCTTGAATGATTTGAGACCTTCAACAGAGATTCACATGTGTTCCAACTCAAGCGAACATTTTATGGACTGAAACAAGTACCCCGTACTTGGTACACCAAGATCAATAGTTATTTCACCGGGTTGGGCTTCACCAGAAGTGAAGCAGATGAGAACCTTTACCATATTGTGGTTGAAGTTAAAATGTTGATTATCATTTTATATGTCGACGATTTGATTTTGGCAGGTGATGATAAGTTGATCAAGTCTTGCAAAGAGGATCTTACAAGAGAGTTCGAAATGAAGGACTTGGGGCTCATGTACTACTTTCTAGGTATGGAAGTGTGGCAAGGTGATGAGGAATTTTTTGTCTCTCAGGGCAAGTATGCCAATGAGATACTAAAAAGGTTCCACATGGAGAGCAGTAAACCCATGGAGACTCCTCTAGCAGGTAACTGGAGGAAGGAGGATGCTACTTCCGGTGAAGTAGTGGAAGCTACTATTTACAAGCAGCTTATGGGTTCACTCATGTATTTGGTGAGCATGCGATATGACATGTGTTATGCAGATAACCATCTTAGTCAAGTGATGGTTAAGCCTACCAAATTGTATTGGAAGATAGCCAAACATGTGTTGAGATGCCTTAGAGGCATTACTCAGTATGGTTTATGGTACAAACAGACAGAGGGAGTGAAGCTTCAAGGCTTCACAGATTCAGATTGGGCAGGGAGTCCATCTGACAGGAAGAGCACATTAGGTGGGATCTTCAGTATTGGGTTAGTAATTGTTTCTTGGTACAACAGGAAACAAAGATGAGTTGCACTCAATTTAGAAGAAGCAGAGTACATGGCTGCTAGTCAAGCATCTTGTGAGGCTATTTGGATGAAGAAGATTCTTGTTGGTCTTTTTGGTCAGCAGATGGATCCAGTTGTGATTTAATATGACAATCAGAGTTGTATCAAACTCTCTAAGAATCCATTTTTCATGATCGGTCCAAGCATATTGATATACGATATCATCATCTTCGAGATTGTGTGCAGAGGAGAATTATGTTGTTGGAGTACATTCCCACAGAGGAGCAGGATGCAGATATTTTGACAAAGGCCTTGTCAAGATGAAAATTGAAGTTTCACAACGGTAGGATTGGGGTAACATATAATCCCTTTCTTGTTGAGAGGGAGTGTTAAAAATAACAACAAGGAATTCGAATTTAATTTGTCCTTGAATTAAATTGTGAATTAAACTGAAATTATATTCTCATAAAAACTTTTAATAGTTAACTAAGTTAAATTGACTTAGTTGGCTTAGGACATTCAAGTTGGAAGTCTATCTAAATTCATGTAGAGTGATCCCTAAATTTTAGGGGGGCAGGTTGAGTTCTTTTGAATTGTAATTAATTAACTCACTCTAACTGAGTTATAGTCAGTTAAACTAGTTCTAATTGTTGGAGGAAATAGTAGGAGGTCTAGTAATGGGGACGGGCACTCGTGCATCCTCAGTGCCACACTAGTTAACTGAAGATTCACTCATAACTAACTCATGCATGTCAATTTAGAGGAAGACCTAGTTGAGATTAGAATTCAGGGACAATGTACTATTAGTTGTATAATTTTCCAAGTTGTACAGATGGTGCATGCAATCAATAGAAGGCCTATGATGGATTGCACATTTATGGATGAGGAATTTCCGAATTAAATATGGGTTAATTCTCTCAGGGATTGTGCAAGGAAGTAGGAGCTTAGAAGCCTAGGAATTTGGCTAAGTATTGGCCAAAGGTAGTCAGTCAGGCAGAGGATAGAAAATACTTGTGAAAGTTGAGCTCAAGGTTGAGCAGAGCATATTGTATTCATCCAAGGCTTTCCTAGGAAGTAGAGAGATAGATTGTACTTGTGCAGAGATTGTTTGGGTTGAAAAATAATTGCATTTTCTTCTCAATCTTGTGGTTAATGTAATATAGATAGTCAGGATTTTGAGTTGTTGCTTTCCCCATGGAAATATTGTGTTATGTGCGTTTGATATTCTTCCTTTTCTGCTTATTATTTTCATCGATCAATTTTGGTTTCCACTGAAGAGTAGAGTAGCTTCTTGTCTTGTGTTTTAGCATATAACATAATTTTCATCGATCAATTTTGGTTTCCACTGAAGAGTAGAGTAGCTTCTTGTCTTGTGTTTTAGCATATAACATAATTTGTTGAATCTACAAGTAAAAATATACAATCCAATCATCCCCATCTCAGTAATCCCTTTTCTTCTCTCACTAACGAAACTAATCCATTTGACCATGAAGAGGAGGAAATTCCAGAGCAGCATCATGTTGCCTCCTCTCCATCACCCCCTTCTCCCTCTCCTCCTGAAATCCCTCTCACCTCCCCCAACCTCCCTCCTCCAACCTCTCCCAATCCCTCATCTACTCCCCTCACCACCTCTTACATAGGTATTATAACCAGGAATAAATCTAAGGAATCCTTGACCTCATCTGATAACCCTAAAAATTCTAGAAGGAAGTAAAATAAGGAAATTCAAGATGAATCAATTCAAAAAGATAAGACGATGGGGATCCAACATCCAATGGATTCTTATATTGACAGAGGATCAGGAAACAAGGATATGCAAACCTAGACAGGTAAATGCAAAGGCCATGCAACACCACCTCATAATTAATAATGAACTTGGTCTTCTGGAACTATAGAGGTCTTGGGCATATCTCCAAAGTAAATGCATTCAAAGATCTAAATAGATATGAAGTCCTAAAAATCATTCTAATGCAGGAGACCAAACTATCTGAAGAAGAAATGGTAGAGATAGTACAAAGAATAATTTTTTTTGAAGGAGCTGCAATTAGAGCGAGAGGAGCATCTCATGGGATTTGCACAATGTGGAATCATAAAACTTTGGAGCTCAAAGGAATTCAAAAAAATCACCATTGGATCAAAACAGAGTATTCAAACACAAATACAAGGAAATCCATAACAATATACAATGTGTACGCCCCTATGCACGACAGAGATAAAGAAATATGTTGTCAATCTCTAGCAGATCAGCTAGCAGCAAAAGACAACCAAAATGTTAATATTGGAGGAGACTTTAACTTGGTAATGAAATCAAGAGAAAAACATGGGGGCACCTTTCTTCCAGACCCAAGTAGAGATAAACAAGAAACCATAGTAGAGGAGAGGACTCTACTAGACATTCTTCTAAAGAATGGAAAATTCACGTGGAGTAATAGAAGGACTAGACCTAGTAACATTAAGGAAAGATTAGATGGTTTTCTAATCCATGTAAGCCTCACAACTGGGACATGATCAATGGCTTCAAAAATTATTTCATCTGCAACATCTGATCACAAGCCAATTTCGTTAACATTCAGGGAGAGTGTTAATTTGGGACTTCTGCTATTTCACTTCAATCCTCAACGGGCATAAATTGAAGAGGCTGGGAAATTAGTACAAAGAACTTGGAAAACGCGAATTAATGGATCTCCTAGATACATATGCGAGTCTAAGCTAACATTGGTCAAAATAACTCTTAAAGAATGGGCTAAATCACGCTTCAAGGATCCATTACATAGGAAAATCGAGCTGCAAAGAGAACTGGAGAAAGTTCAGGATAAACTGGAAAATGAAGAAGACACTGAAGAGCTACAAATCAAGGAGAAAAAAATATATTGGGAGCTATACCAAACAAACATAAAAGAAGAATAAAGTTGGAGATTAAAGTCCAGGAGTTTCTAGTTACAAGTCGGGGACAAGAACACGACTTTTTTCCATAACCAAACTAAAGTGTGAAGAATAAAGAACTGGATAGAAGCTATTAATGGAGAAGGAAATGAAATAGTTGAAGGGTAGGAAGAGATCAAGGAGGAATCACATCAACACTTCAAGAGATTTCTAATAGCAGATCTGGAACCAAACAATTTCGAAGATCTTTTGAGAACCATACATAAAATGGTTTCAGAAGAACATAATTCATCCTTACTCAAACCAGTGGAGGAAGAGGAATTGGAAACAACAATATGGAGCCTAGAACTTGGTAAAGCACCAGTATCAGACGGTTTCACCATTTCCTTCTACCGTGCATTTTGGTATCTGATCAAGAAAGATCTACTCAAGGTGATATGATGGGTTCAAATCAAGCGCAAAATTGGAGGTAATACAAATTCTACCTTTATTGCTCATATACCCAAAAGAGACTAGGCCAAATTCCTTTAATCATTTCAGGCCAATTTCTTTATGCAATGCCTCCTACAAAATTATAACTAAAATCATTGCAAACTACCTTAAAAGAATCCTCCCTCATATAATTTCGAATCAACAAATTGTAGACACCATTCTCTTTGTCCAAGAAGCCATTCATTTGAGCATTTCCTGAGGAGAACAAGGATTCATTCTAAAGCTAGATATGGCTAACACTTTTGATAAAGTTAGACACTCCTTCCTTTTTGTTGTTCTAGACAAACTAGGTTTTGATCGTAGTTTCATTGACCTCATTAGAGCTTTCATTCACAATCCCTGGATTGCTCCCCTAATCAATGGAATACCAAGTCAATTTTTTCAAAGCTATAGGGGTATTAGACAAGGATGCCATATATCCCCTTTCCCATTTATTATAATGGCAGAAACCCTTAGCAAAAAAATAGAGAAAGACATGCAAAGTGGACTCATAACAAGAATTCAATTCAGTACAAGAACGAAAAGCATGGATCACTCTCAATTTGCCGAAGATACACTGTTTATTGGAGGAGCCTCTTGTATTGTCGCTAGAAGATTCAAATCCATTTTAGATCAATTTTTGGAAGCCTTTATCGACCTTCTTAATAATATGAAAAGCAACATATATGGATGGAATACACCAATCAGAACTCTCCAACAAATCTCTCAAATTTTTGGCATTCCTTTTAAAGTGGACTGGTTTTTTTTCAAATATTTGGGCATGCCAATATCTAAAAACCCAATGAAATCAGAAATCTAGATATAAGTGATAGACAAAATGAAGAAAAAATTATGACATCGGTAAATGCAATGGCTCAACTTGGCAGGTGGGATAATTTTAATTAAATCAATATTTCCAGCCCCGCCACTATATCAATTTACAATAGTGCAGGCTCCAACAACAATACAAAATCAAATTGAGTTGATAATCTAGAAGTTTCTATGGCAGGGAGGTAAGACATAAACAAAAAAGTTTAGCATGATAAGTTGGAAAAAGGTGATTATGCTGTATCACAAGGGGGGAATTGCCATAAGACAGTTGAGCCTAATGATTTTAGCATTGGGAGAAAAATTAATCTGGAAACTAATATTCGGGGAATCATCATGGTGGAATCAGGGCTTAGAGCAGAAATACATAAGCGCCCCTCGTCGTCAACTCCTCTAAATCCAAATTCCTAATAGGCCCTATTCCCAAATTTGAAATTTATGTAAAAAAAATCTTCATTTCATCCAAGCTAACACATCTAGAATCCTAAGGGGAGGGCAAGATATTAATATATGGGGAGATAGTATAATGGGTAAGCCTGGTCTCTCTGCTCTTCAAGATCTCCATCTTCTCAAGACCTGGTTCCTTGGAAAAGGCATAACCAATCTTGACCAAATTTCATATTGGAATCCCCATGACAATTCATGGGAGGGTTGGAAAAACCCAATGTTTCCTCCAAGTTTGAATCCTCAATGGCTTCTCCTTCTTCAACACCTCAAGGGAGAAAACCAATCCTCTATAGACTACTTGGTGGTTTCAAGTGGAATCTTGTTGGACGGGATTATTCAGTTAAAAGTGGATAAGACAAACTTCAGGGAGATCAGGAAAATCAGCCTATCTGGCCTCTATGGAAAATTTTCTGGAAAAATAAAAGTCTCCCTAAAATTAAGTTTTTTATATGGACATCACTTAAAGGGAAAATTCTCACTTCGGACAATTTTAAAAAGAGAGGCATTCAATGCCCCTAAATCTACCCATTCTGCTTAAGAAAGGAAGAAACAATTCAACAATCTTCTTCTACAACCTGAACGACTATGATTTAGCTTTGTTTTGGAGACTCCCTCCTAGCATGCATCCCCTAGCAAGAAGTCAAATTACATTGCCCAACTGGAAGGTTAGATTAAAAGGAGAAGAATTCAACCCCTGACTCAAAGAACATAATCATCGTTGTCTTTTCTTTGATGGGGCTTCTAAATTTAACCTTGGTTGTGATGGAGCAAGGGGATTAATTTTGGGCCACAAGGGTGACGAATTAATAAATTACGAATGGGGCTTGGGATGCAAAACAAACAACAGGGCTAAGGCCTAAAATATTCTTATGGGTGCTCAACTTCTTCGTGACTACAATCATAGGAACCCTATAGTAATTTGGGATTTTGCAATCCTCATCCAACACATGGTAAAGAACAGCAGACCTACCAAAGTTGATCTGGAGCAAATTGTCAGTCGTGTTCAACATCATTTAAAAAATTTGGGTAATGTATCACACTTTCATGTCTTGAGAACAAACAATAGTAAAGATGACGCTTTAGCTAATAATGCATGTCGCAAATCTCAAGGTGAAGTCAGGGTCAATAGTGAAGTTTGTACCAAGAATATCCCTTAAATCTCACTCGTCCCAAGCCTCATAATGACTTCTGCTTTGGCACATCAATATCTATCCTTTCAAGTTGCTAGAAGAATCTCTATTTCTGAGCAAATGAGCATTCTCAAAGTGTCGATTAGTCTTCAACATATCTTTGTGTATCTTTTTCGTATTATTAATGTACTCACTGCACCCACTTGCTTGATCCTTCTCAGAGCTCATGGGATGGTGAATGGGTCGTCTAGCATTCAGAATCAAACTTATAAATCAACCTCCCATGCCTTCTCCCATTGCACTCTTTTCATATCTATTGTTCGCTCCCTTTGTCCTTGTCTACATTTCGACTCCTGCTCTCCCCTCCAACTTTGCTCCTTTTCTTTCCTCCCCTCATCTTCATCCCTCCCCTTCTTCATGACATCCCCTCCTAAATTCCCTCATTACAAATCTCTCATAAATGAATTGGACCATATCAAACAGTTGCAAGATAAATGGAACAACAAATGCTCATCAAAAATCGGGTTTCTATATTACTAGTTAGCAACATTCAAAGAAACACTCGACAATATCACTAATCGTTGTGCACACACTTGGAACATACATTATCCTCCTTGCGAGAAATGGTGGAGAAGAAAATTACAGACACCTTTAGCTTCGACATCCATAGCAACTCTCCCAAGCAGAAGGAAGAGACATCTATCAACTAAGAACACATAGAATAGTTGGTTCATCTCAACAAGAATCAACAAGTGCTCTTCTCAGATAAACTAGTGGACTCAGTTAGTTGTTACTGCATCTCAATAAACATCTGATGAAATGTAAATGTATCTATCTTCTGCAACTATATATTAGAGTTTATGCAGGGAGTATAATAGGATATATAGGATATATTTTAACATATGTATCAATAGGAAGTATAAGTCGAGAGGATCTAGCATTGGAATCCTCTTCCTATAATCTAAAAACATTGTATCAAGGCATATAGTCATTTTTAAAATGAATATAAGATAATCGACCCTATTAAAAATTAATAATAATAAAAATAATTTAATCTTCTTCAATTAAAATTTTAAAAAGCTTACGAAGCCTTTTTTGTCTCTACCACTAGTTATGTCAATGTTAATATATGGAAAACATGTAATCTCACTAATAGGTAAAAAACATTTTTATGGTCAATTTTAACTAGAATTCATTTGAATTTTTAAATACTTAAATTTAAATTATGTAATGTAGAAAATTCTAATACACTCTTTTTTTTTTTATCTTTATTTATATATTCAAAAATATATTGTAATGAATAAATTCGAAAATACCTATGTGCTAGTCCCGGGCACCCTAAGCCAACGCAGATCTGGCATAGATAGGTTTCTTAAGTTTCGCAACGTAGAGAACTCATTCCTCGAAACACTAGGCTATGATATTATGATGAATAAAGGAAAAGAGTATGACAACTTATTATCAAACCATTTAAAAAACACCCCGAACCGACATGACCGTTTGCCTTCCAACTTGTTGCCAGCGCATCTGTTTTGTTTTTTGGCCTTTTAGTAATTTAATGTATAGGAACCACACACCTTATATATTTTTTAAACACTAGGCTATATATATAGTTAATGTCAAGTGAGCCACTAATCAAGAAAATAATATATATTTTTTTAAGCACTAAACATATATTGATCAATTAAGGTACTAATGAATAGAAAAAACTCGTGAGAAAAGTAAGCTTATAAGTAACTTACTTTTAAGTGATGTTAGTTATGGTTTTTTTTTATATTTTAGTTTTTTTAGTTAATTTTATATAAATTTTGGTAGATATTAAGTATAATTATAAGTTTGAGTTGTGTAATTTGTATAATTAGAGTGTTTTAGTGATTTTTCAAGTTATTAAATATATTTATGTATTTAAAAATACATTTTAAACAACTAAAGATCATAATCTCCCCAAAATTGTATCATCAAAATCCAATAAAAAAAACTAAAATGTAGAAGAGTTAAACAACACTGTCACCATTAATGTTATGTTAATCATCTTCTTTAATTTTCTATTGAATAATATATTTTAAATTGGACCATGTCACTGAATCAAGAGGTGAGAAAGGGGCTCTTAATTAGCTATCTAGAAACACTCAAAAATGATTTTATCTATAAGAGTATATATTACCTTAATTAAGGGCTTAAATTCACAAACCCCTCATAAGTTTGGCTAGCTTATAACCTCATTAGAAAAGTTTCAAAAAGTAGTTCCATATTTGTGTATGAACGTAGTATAGGGTTAGAGATCAGTGGAAGGAGAAGTTAATCAAATTATCCAACCCAAACCTAAGTTTATGATAATGGTGTAAGGTTAATGAGATATTTGTAGAAGAACATTGAAAAATGTCTTTGGCAGCGATGAATCCTTCAAATTACTAAAGTCGATATCCAAAATTATGGGATTCAAGATATCATAACTTACCAAAGGGCAAATATTATCCAAATTTTGTATAGAAGTGGCACTTTATATATGTTGGTTGGTGAGTTGGTCATTAATGACCACTTTCCCTTCATAGGGAAATTGCATGGTGTGAATGATAGATTATAACACCATCTTCAAAGCATAAATGTAGTTCCTCCCAAGTAGCATGTTGTAGCCCAAAGGGGTATTCACAACTTTTACATTAATCAAAACAACTTCACCACCTAAGGTAATAGGTATATTATTATAAATTACCAAATGTTACATAGGGTTCCCATAAAAGGTTCATAGAGTAATTTGCAATGGGAAATATTAGGAGAGCCTACTTGGTTCTAGAGCATTCATGAAATGACACAACATGAAGATTCATCATCCAGTATACATCAATGAATGTTGAAATTCCTAACAATGATCATGGTGAAAAACTCAACCTAATAGGGAAGATTCATTTATGTGTTACCTAAATCAAATTCTAATAACCTAGCATTCATGGTGTTTAGAGTTAAAACCCTACCTTTATTAACGAGACAATCATGATGGGTGCTTGTGGGGTGATAAAATGACCTAGGAAGGTGACTTGAATGTATAAATATATTGTAAGAGGAGAAAATAAAGATGTAGATATGCAAGGAAATGGAAAGATTGAGATCAAGGTTTTCCACTATAAATATATTGCTCTCATTATTATTTTTTGTTTTCTTACTTGTTGAATGTTAATATTTTATGAATATTATTATGATTTTTCAATAAATCTATTTGTATTAGCATATGTTCATGAATAATATGATTAGCTAATGTTTAGATTGATGCGACCATTCAGTATGTAATGATCCAATATAGGAAACACAAGTGATAACAGTAAATATTCTATGCAAAAAAATACAAAAGCGAAATATTCATCAAGCACCCACATAAAAACTGCAAATGAAGAACTTCTGAGCCATTTTATTATATTTCTGCAAGCTAAATACAATAGATAGTGGAATGGTGCACCTGGGCTTGTCTCAATGGACAAGCAAGACCAAACCCAAGTAGGAAAATGGTTGAGTTGAAGGTTGCCCAACTGCTGCACCAATTTGCACTGCGCTGCCCAGAAAACTACTGCACTGCTGAATTTTGAATAGCTGGAAAGTGCACTAAAACTGCCCAGAAATTTATATGCTTTTAACCTCGGACTCCTTGGCCAAAACCCAGAAAAACCCAGAAGGGAATTTGGCTGGTTTTGACTTCTGTTTTTCGACCCCCTTGGAGCCTCACCCCAGCTATGGCTGCCAAATTCGACCTGCTGGAAATTGCCTGCAAATCCCTCTGCAAACTCCTCCAAAATGTTGGGTTCACCCCTGCTATCCAACTCCTAACTTCCCGGATGAACTCTTGGCCCGGATCAGCTGCTCCCAAACACCACGAAATTCTGTTGAGTGGCCTCTGCGTTGTCCCTCTGCCCAAAAATGTGAATTGCTGGTATGCTGGCTTAGCTAGCTAAAAGCTCCAGCGAAAATGTCTGCCCAATGTTGCTACCTCATCTCCCTGACCTCCCGACAAGCAATGAGATCCCTGTTGGTCTCAAACTCCCTCTACGTGATTCCTGGCTGCCCAGAAATACGCACTCCCCTCTCTGCGTTGGTTACTGATGTGTGTTGTTGCCCGGAACTCTTGAAAACTCCTGTAGAACAGCCTCCCTAGGGCGGGCACAGATGGTCCCTCGAAGTAGAGGTTGAATCTCCAGCGTGAGAGACTCGTGGCTAAATAGCTGGTAGACTTGTTAAACAACAAAGCGTACAGATGAGTGTTTGTTTCCAAATGTCAAAGATAATCCAAAATGAGAGGTGATCTCTCCTTGTATCTCCTTGGGCCTCATTAGCCTCACGTGGACCCCTCCATCCACCCATTCGATTTCCCTGCAAGCACATCAAATGGCTAATTCAAATTTCTCATGTGGGTGGCCCCCACATTCCACTAGCTGCTAAATAAAGTTGAATTAGCCCCAAAGTCCCTAAGTCAAAATGTGCCAAAACTGTGTAGCTACACCCTGTTACTAATGTTTTGAGAATGGACATGACAGTCCTCCCCTCCCAACTGTTACTTGCCCTCAAGCAACCTCAAAGTTGGGTGCTCCAATATGTGATCACCTTCCCAGGTGGCATCCGCATCCGACAAGTTCTTCTAGCACACCAAGAAATCCTTGATGGTCCTGCTCTTCAGTCTCCTCTCCCTGCTCTCCAAAATGGCCTCTGGTTCCAACAACAAGTGGCCCCCATCATCTAGTGGGGGTATATTGGTTTTTGTTGTCACCTGTTGTCCCAATACCTTCTTAAGGCATGAGACATGAAAAACATTGTGGATCCTACTCCCTTGAGGTAGCTCCAGCTCATAAGCCACCTCCCAAACTTGCCTGATCACCCTATAGGGCCCATAGAAGCGTGGATATAGCTTCTCAACCCCCTTTTGTTTCAGCATTGGCTGCCTGTAAGGCTGCAGCCGGAGGTATACCAAATCCCCCTCCTCAAAGTGTCTCTCTATTCTGTGTCGGTTTGCGTAAAGTTTTTGTTGATTTTTGGTTGTCACCAAATTATCCGTGAGAGCCTTGAGGATATCTTAGCTGTCTTGGATCCAGTCCTTGGCCTTTGGGGGCCGGATGTCTCCAAAAACAATATCAGCAAAAGTCAATTCCTCATTTCCATAAAGGGCACGAAAATGAGTCATACTAATGGACATGTGGTGCATGGTGTTGTAGCAGTACTTGCCCAGATGAAACCACCGAACCCACGTGCTTTGTTGAGCTGTCACGTAGTTCCTCATGTACCCCTCCAACCACTAATTAACTCTCTCCATTTGGCCATTTATCTGAGGATGATAATTGGTGCTAGGAGTGAGCTCCGTCCAAACCAACCTGAAGCGTTCCTACGAAAATCCTCCCATGAATATGTTGTCCCTGTCACTCACATGTTCTTGGGGAGCCCATGCAATCTAAAAATATCTCGAAATAACAACTCGACAACCTGTGCAGTCGTGTCTGGTGGGAATGGTGAAGAAGTGGGAAAAATGGTCAATCTGTCAACCACTACGTATATGCAATCTTTCCCCTGCACCGTGGGGAGCCTTGTGATGAAATCCATTGAAATACTTTCCCATTTCCCCTCTGGAATGGGAAGTGGGTGTAGCAATCCCGTGGGGTGAGTCAACTCCCTCTTCTTCCTCTGACAAACCTCACACTCCCGTACATGCTGCAACACGTCCTCCTTGAGGCCCTTCCACGTGAATCTCTCTCGGACAGCCATATAAGTCTTCCGGAACCCCTGGTGTCTGGACAATGGTGAATCATGAGCTGCCTGGAGTACCCTCTCTCTCAACCACGAGTTGGGTACTAAGTAAATGTGCCCCTTGTAATAGATGACCTCATCAATCACATAGTAACACTCATCTGTGTGTGTACCCTCCAATACATCACATGCCCTCCTCTCTTTGGAGTACTCCACCAATGACTAAGCCTTCCAATCATGGCAGATGCTAATGAGAGATAACCCAATTGGCCTTCGAGATAGAGCATTGGCCACCACATTGTGCTTTCCCTGCACATACTCTATATCGAAGTCGTAGAACTGCACCTTGCTGACCCATCATTATTGCTTGTCATTGAGGGCCTACTGCCCCATGAAATGTTGAAGACTGTTGTCAATCTTCATTCGAAACCGATTGCCCACCAAGTACTGACAGAACTTGGCCAATGCATGCATAATGGCCAAAATCTCCTTGTCATATATGGAATATGACAACTCATGCGGTAGGAGCTTTCGACACTCGAAAGCTATGGGATGCCCCTCCTGTGACAATACTGCTCCAACTCCTACCCCGGATGCATCACACTCCACTGTGAATGGCTGGGAAAAGTCTGGAAGTGCCAAAAAATGGAAACTGCTCATCACCTCCTTGAGGTGATCAAAGCTGATTTGTGCTCCATCAGTCCATGCAAAGGCCCCCTTCTTGGTCAAGTCAATCA
The DNA here is from genome assembly GCA_031772625.1 of Pinus tabuliformis. Taxonomy (NCBI): domain Eukaryota; kingdom Viridiplantae; phylum Streptophyta; class Pinopsida; order Pinales; family Pinaceae; genus Pinus; species Pinus tabuliformis. The sequence continues at coordinate 542,223,303 of CM062820.1, read as the reverse complement.
AAGGCACTGCCAGCTATGAGAACCATTTGAAAAACTTCTTGTAGTAGGTGCAAATACCCAAGAATCCCCTCAACGTAGTCACGTCTCAGGGTACTGGCCAATCTTGGATGGCCCGAATCTTCTCCTCATGTACCATCTCCCCATATTCTCCAATGATATGCCCTAGGTAGAGCATCTCTGTCAACCCAAACTTGCACTTGGAGAGCTTGGCATAAAACTACTTCTCCTCCAGAATGCGTAATACCTCCTCTAAATGTTGGAGGTGCTCCTCCCATGTCTGGCTATAGATCAGAATGTCATCGAAGAACACTAGCACAAACCTCCTTAATTGTACCTGGAAGACATGGTTCATGCATGACTAGAATGTGGCTGCAGTGTAGGTCAGCCCAAATGGAATGACTAGAAACTCAAAGTGCCCATAGTGGCACCGAAAAGTTGTCTTAAGGATATCCCAATCCCTCACCCTAAGTTGGTGGTACCTTGAACACAGATCAATCTTAGAGAAGTACTTGACTCCTCTAAGCTCATCCATCAGCTCGTCAATGCAGGGAATAGGGTACCAATTCTTTAAAGTCTTCTAGTTGAGGACCTGGTAATCAAGGCACATCTGAAGGGTTCCATCCTTCTTCTTCACCAACACCATTGAAGAAGTGAAAGGAATGGAACTTGGCCTGATATGGCCCAATGCAAGCAGCTCCTAGATGGCCTTCTTTATCTCGTCCTTATAGGCTTTGGGATGCATGTAAGGAGCAGTGATCACTACCTGTACACCCGGCTCCAACTCAATGGTGTTCTCAAATCCTCTGTGTGGTGGTTGCCTTGGTGGAATATCCCTAAACACTACTGCATAGCTGTTTAGGAAAGCCTATATGTCTGCTAGTGGTGGTTGCACCTGTCCCCTAGCCTCTGAGATCCTCAGCTCAACTGCCCATGCAATGTCCCCATGTCGTAAGTCTTCCTCCATCCTGTGGGCCAAAATTGTCTAAGGTGGATAAGTCTGCATGCCTCTCAAGACTACCAATTTGCCATCTAGCCCAATGAACTCCATCTCTGGTTTCCTCCAGTGTGTCATGACTCACCTAAGGGAATACAACCACTGGACACCCATCATCACGTTGGTGTCTGGCACATCGACCACAAAGAAGTAGTTCGTCATCGAGTAGTTCCCCATAACTACTGTCAAGGAGGGCACATATCTAGTGCACTAGATGGTATGGTCACCTAGTACTAGGACTGAGAAACCCTCAAACTCTGTTGTGGTGAGGTCCCTCCTCTGGACCATCTGGGCATCTATGAAATTGTGGGTAGCCCCACTACCCACCAGCACTAACACCCTCTGTCCCTATACAGTGCCTCTGATCCTCAGTGTCAAAAATTTGGGAATCTTGCCTAAGGAAGTGAGAACTCCCCCTTATGGGGCAAGGGATGCCCCAACCTATGGAGGTGGTGGTGGTGGCCCTCTATCTGTTGGACTCCTTCCATCTACCCCACCATCATCCTGCTCCACCTCGTCCTCCTGGTCACTATCAGAAAAAACCTCAATGTAGTGTGCTCTCCCAGTAGTGCACCAATGACCTACTACCCAGGGCTCTCTGCATGTGAAGCACAGCTTCCTCCTTCGTTCTGTGTCTCCTCATCTAGCTACCCCCTCCCCTGTGTGGTCCTCTGAGGTGGAGGTCTAATCTCATGCCTCCTCCTCAGACAAATATCTGGCACACAAGACTGCTTCCTGCAGTGTGGAAGGTCTATGTGACTTCACCAGTCCATGCAGGGGCTCAAGTAAGCCCTCAATGAAGGTTTACACCCTCCTTGCCTGAGATAGATCTTGGAACATCACTGACACCCATAGAAAATCTCAAAATTACTGCTCCAGGTTGCCTGTTTGGCGCAGTTGGGTCAACTCTTTGAAATGAGCCTCAAGATTCCTCTAATAAAATCGCTCCACCACCCTCCTGGTGAAGTCCTCATAAGGAACTATGTGGGCATTCCCTAGGGTATTCAAGCCATGAAACCACCAATCATGGGCTTCCCCTTCCATGTACAGTGTGGCTGTCTTAATGGCTTCCTGCTCTGTCATCCAGTTGAGTTGGAAGTATGTGTCCATCTTCTCAACCCAAGCCCTAGTCGTGCACTTGGCAGTGCCATCAAAAGTAGGGAAATACATCCTCCATATGGTTCTCTATAGCTTGTAGTTCTTGGCTTCTTTGAAGTCTTCATCCATAGACTACCACTCTCTGAAGTAATCTCCCATCTGATGAGGGTCTTCCTCTCTTGTAGCCTCGATTTGTGCCACTGGCATGAAGGAAGGTAGTGTAACATGAGTCGGTACACTAATTGAAGGGCGTTGCGCTACTGGTGAGGGATGATCGAATATTTGAGAGGCCCCAGAATTTTCCCCACATAGAAACCCTCTAGGAATGGTCCTCTCTCTGTTTTGTGACTTGATCTCCTCCAACATGTCTTTCTTCCCCTTAGCCAAGTCACTCAAGGCCCTAAGGAGGTTGTTGAAATCCATCTCCTCCCTGCTCTTGGGCTCTCTCATTTCCTCCTCTTCTGCTACTACTTTCCCCCTATCCTTTGTGTCTAGAGTAATCTCTAACTCACTTTCTCTGCTCCTTTACCTCTGTCTACAATAGGTGATGTTCTACTGGTCCCCTTCTCTCATAGAAGACAATCCCCACAGATGAGCCAAGAAATAGGCTCTGATACCACTGTAATGATCCAATATAGGAAATACAAGTGATAACAGTAAATATTCTATGCAGAAAATACAAAAACGAAATATTCATCAAGCACCAACAGAAAAACTACAAATGAAGAACCTCTGAGCCATTTTATTATATTTCTGCAAGCCAAATATAATAGATAGTGGTATGGTGCACCTGAGCTTGTCTCAATGGACAAGTAGGATCAAACCTAGGTAGGAAAATGACCGAGCTGAAGGCTGCCGAGCTACTGAACCAATCGGAACTTTGCTGCTGAGAAAACTACTGCACTACTGAATCTCAAATGGCTGGAAAGTGCACTAAAACCACCCAAAAATTTATATGTTTTTAACCCCAGACTCCTTGACCAAAACCCAAAAAACCCAAAAGGGAATTTGTATGGTTTTGACTTCTTTTTTTTGACCCCCTTGGAGCCTCACCCCAACTATGGCTGCCAAATTCGACTTGCTGGAAACTGCCTGCAAATACCTCTGCAAACTACTCCAAAATGTTTGGTTCACCCCTTCTATCCAACTCCTAACTTCCCGGATGAACTCTTGGCTTGGATCAGTTGCTCCCAGACACCACGAAGTTCTGTTGAATGGCCTTTACGCTATCCCTCTGCCCAGAAATGCAAATTTTTGGTATGCTGGCTTTGCTAGCTAAAAGCTCCAGCGAAAATGCTTTCCCAATGCTACTACCTCATCTTTCTGACCTCCCGACAAGCAATGAGATCCCTGCTGGTCTCAAACTCCCTCTGCGTGATTCTTGCCTACCCAAAAATACACACTCCCCTCTCTGTGTTGGTTACTGATGTGCGTTGTTGCCCCAGAACTTCTAAAAACTCCTGTAGAACAACCTCCCCAGGGAGGGCATGGATGGTCCCCCGAAGTAGAGGTTGAATCTCCCGCATGAGAGACTCGTGGCTAAACAACCGGTAGACTTGCTAAATAGCAAAGCGTACAAATGAGTGTTTGTTTGAAAATGTCAAAGATGATCCAAAATGAGAGTTGGTCTCTCCTTATATCTCCTTAGGGCTCCTTAGCCTCATGGTGGCCCATCCATCCACCCATTTCCCTCCAAGCACATCGAATGGCTAGTTCGAATTCCTCATGTGGGTGGCCCCTACATTCCACTAGCTACTAAATAGAGTCGAATTAGCCCCAAAGTCCCTAAGTCGAAGTGTGGGGCCCTCTTCCTAAGTAAAAATGTGCCAAAATTGTGTAGTTGCACCTTGTTACTAACATTTTTGAGAAGGGACATGACACAATAGCCAATTGGTAGGATCAATAAAATTCGTTAAGGACTTAACTCATGAAGGAAAGTTTTTGACACCTCTAACATAGACAAAATACAATGGAATTATGCCAAACCAGTGAAAATATCATAATGTTGAGCATCCCCATTATTAGGATTATGTATCATTCTCCTCATTCTCCATAAAGGATATTTGGGAAAATTAGAATGACACTTTCCCGATGGAAATTCAATTAGCAAAGGGCTACTATAGGTAGAATGCTTAGTCCCCTTACTTTTGAAAGAATCATGGTTCGATGCTCATAGTTATAACTCTGCATTTGGAAATTCACTAATCACTAGTGATCAAAATGTTATGGTTAGAAGGGTCATTGATTTGTGTTGAGAATGCAACAAGATGATGGAGCTTAGTGGAAAGGAGTCGCCTTCACTAAGTGGGCCCACAGGCAAATTATGGCACAAAGTCTATTTTTAGACTATGTCTATTTTTAGACATATGGATCATGGTCTATGAGTTGCAGGATGCTGTTTATGGATGATTGGTCATGTTGGGAAAAATAGATGGACTTCTATTTCTGGTTCACAGCGGAGTGATCAGAGTCTATTTTTAGACTGCCAGGCTAAAAATAGAAAAGTCAAATATTATTGTCTCATAATAATATTTAGACTATAAACATTATCTTATCCTCTTGGAGCACTTCAGTTTGAGCTACAGATGTGGCACATGCAACTGTCAGAAGGAAATACGCTTTCTTTGTGGGTCAGTTGAGCTATTGCATGCAGGACTTCAGTTAGAACTCAAGCAGTTGAGTTTGGTGGAGTTGGATGTGGAGTTGATGGAGTTGTGTTCAGTTTGACTTGGTTGAACTAGTTTTATTTAGTCTAACTGCAAACAGACTAATGATGAGTTGTTTCACTAATTATTAACTCATAAAGCAACTAAAGAATACATCAGTTAACTCAGTTGCATGTCAGTGCATGTACAGTTCAGTGGAGACAGGTGTTAGAGGTTGAGATTGCTATCAGTTGTGACTATAGTTGTGCATGAGATCTTGCACAATCAATGGGATTGAGTTATGCCAATGAAGACTGCACAATGTGGGCCAATACCAAGGATTATAGCCTATGATCACGTGATTTTCAGGGTGAGTGATTCTCTTGCAGGATTGTGCAGTGGAGGCAGGCAAAGCAACGGAGGAGATTTGAACCTGTGACTTGTTCGAATCTGAGCTATTTTTGTGTGTAACAAGCGGAGATAGTGCTGAGTACTTGTGAGGAGTATTGTACTATGTATTTTTACATGTTCTCAATCATTAATATACAGATAGTGTGGGGTTTTCAGCTGTAAGCTTTCCCCGGGTTACATACTGTGTTAATGTGTGCATGCGATTAATGTTTCATTGTTTTTGATGCTGTTAAATTGATGATCAACGTAGAGGAGGTTATGTATTATGCATGTATTCCGCAATAGTGTATAATCGGGATAATCTCTGTGAATAAGTGTCATATTATTCAAAATTTCTGCATGGTATCAGAGCTATTGATCATCAGATCTATTATTTAGAAAGTGTTTACATCTTATTTCTTCAGGCAGAGTCTGTAATTGGGCCAGGTAGCCTCTGGATTCATCCTTCCTTTGGAAGGTGAGATATCCGGTAAAAGCCCATACAGCCAATCTCTGTACAAGAAATAATTTGTTCTAACGAATTCTAGATCGGAGGCGGTTGAGTTTGGAGCTGGTGGAATTCGAATTTGCAGCAGTGTTTTCTTGGTATCAACGTGGCAATGTCTTTCAACGGATTGCGATTGGAGTATGCTCTTGAGGGCAGCTCATACTATATTGCATGAAAGGATAGGATGGAGGCAGTGTTGGATGATAATGGGCTGAAGGAGTTCATAGAGGCTGAGGTCCCAAAGCTTACTGATACTGCACAAGTTGATGCTTGGAAAAAGAAGACAACAAAGTGTCGAAGGATTCTGTTGGAGGGCGTGAAGGATCACATTATGTCCAACCTGCATGGAAAGGCTTCTCCATACTTGATTTGGAAAGCGTTAATAGATCTATTCCAAAGCAAGAGCGATCAGAGGAAGCTGGCGCTCAAGGATAAACTCAGAAACATCAAATGTGAGAAGGGAGACAATATGCCCAAGTATCTCACGAAGTTCACTCAGTGTCGGGATGAGCTGGGAAGTGTGGGGGTAAATGTCGATGATGAGGACTTGGTGACCTTGGCTCTACTTGGTCTTCCGAAGAGTTGGCATTCCTATTAGGACTCTGTCAATGGTCGGAAGAAATTGCCAGGATGGGAGAGACTTTGGTCAGATCTTGTGCAGGAGGAGATCGGGCGGAATACTAGGGACGAATCTTCATCAAAGGGAACTGATGAAGAAAATTGCGCTTTGGCTGCCAAAGCAAAGAAGGGGAAGAGCAAGAAAGCTTCTCAGTCTGGTGCGAAAGGCAAGAAGCAGGACATGTCCAAGGTGAAGTGCTTTCACTGTCACCAGCACGGACACTATGCCACTAATTGTCCGCAGAAGAAGAAGAACAAGCAAGCTGCTGGATCTGCAGCAGGGGAGGCTCTAGCCTCGCAGTTTGAGCTTGATTTTTCATTGATCGCATGCTTGGTTTCAAGTGTGATGGGATCGGTGTGGTTCTTGGACAATGGTGCGTCTTTTCACATGACAAGAGATTGAGATTTGTTTTCTGATCTGGAGGACAAAGATCTTGGAGTGCACATCGAGATGGGCACTGATGGTAGATACAGTGCGACCAGTGCCACGACGATCCTTGAGAGAATTCACATAGACGTGTGTGGACCTTTCTCAGTAGCTTCAACAGCAAAGCACAGGTATTATGTGATTTTTGTTGATGATTTCTCTAGAAAGTGCTGGATCTTCTTCATGTAGAATAAGAGCGAGACATACTCAAAGTTCTGTGAGTTCAAAGCACTGGTAGAAAAGGAGTCGGGGAAGAAGGTGAAGGCTCTTAGGAGTGATAATGGTGGTGAATACATCTCTAACGAGTTCAAGGATTTCTGCAGTGCAGAAGGGATTCGAAGAGAGCTCATAGCTCCCCATAACCCACAGCAGAACGGGGTTGCTGAGCGGAAGAACAAAACGATTGTGGGTGCTGCACAGGAAATGTTGCATGATCAGGGCCTACCCCTTCACTTGTGGGTGGAAGCATGAAATACAGCAGTATATGTGCAGAACCGTTGTCCTCACAGGATACTTGGCATGAGTAAACCTGAGGAAGCTTATTCTAGTAAGAGGCCTGATATTTCTCATTTGAGGATTTTTGGTGCTAACGTTTACATGCATGTGACGAAGGATGCCAAGAAGAAGTTGGAGCCAGCCGTAGAGGTTGGGATATTTGTGGGGTACACTGATACACCCCACAACTATCGTGTGTATTTGTCAGACAGTGGTAAAACTGTTGTGCGATGGGATATAAAATTTTAGGTGAAGAAAGCCATGAAGTGTTCGCTTGAGAGGGAGCCACACTTGCATGCAGATGAGGAGCTATTAGTTCCTAAAGATGAGCTTCAGGACGTGGATCAACCACAGGATGAAGTTCATGGAGTGGAAGAGACCACTCATGTAGCGCCAACCATCAAAGGGTGAAAGCGTTTGACAGAAGCTGAGCGACTGGCTCAAGATGCAGAGAAAGTTGTAGGACCACCTACAGCCCAACGCAGGCAGAGACAGTCACCTGATCGGTACACTGGATACATGGCTCTTGTGAGAAAATGTGTTGTGACTGAGCCATCCTCTTTCGAGGAAACTATGGAGGATCCCGCATGGGTAGACGCCATGGTGGAAGAGTATGATTCGATTGTCAAAAACAGTGCATGGGAGATTGTTCCTAGACCGGAAGGGAAATCAGTGGTGGGTTCGAGATGGATCTACAAAGTTAAGCAGGTAGTTGACGGGAGTGTGGAGAAGTACAAGGCAAGATTTGTTGCCCGAGGCTTTTCACAGATAGAGGGGATCGATTATGAGGAGACCTTTGCACCTGTCGCAAGGTATTCTTCCATACGGACGATTCTTGCTCTCTTAGCGCAGATGGGGTGGCACATTCATAAGATGGATGTGAAGACTATGTTCCTCAACGGAGTCATTGAGGAGGAGGTGTACATTGAGCAGCTCGAAGGTTTTGAGATCTTCTGCAGCGAGTCGCATGTGTGCAGGCTCAAGAGAGTGCTGTATGGGTTGAAACAAGCACCACGTGCTTGGTACACACAGATAGACAACTATTTCACCGGACTTGGATTCTTCAAGAGCGATGTGGATCCTAACCTATACCAGATTGTGGTGGAGGGTAAGTTGCTTATCATTGTACTTTATGTAGATGATTTGATTCTAACGGGTGATGATCTGTTGATACTTTCATGCAAGGATGATCTTGCTAAGGAGTTTGAGATGAAGGACTTGGGCCTCCTTCATTATTTCCTGGGATTGGAAATTTGGCAGCGCAGTGATGGACTATTTGTTTCTCAGGGTAAGTATGCTCGGGAGATACTGGAGAAGTTCAACATGCATGGCTACAAGCCTGTTGATACTCCTCTTCCTGGAGGTTGGAGGAAGGAGGATGCCACTTCAGCAGAAGAAGTGGATGCCACTGTTTATCGACAGTTGGTGGGGTCGCTTATGTATTTGGTCAATACACGACTCGATATATGCTATGCTGTTAACCAACTTTCACAAGCTATGGTTAAGCCAACCAAGCTCTTCTGGAAGGTGGGCAAGCATGTATTGCGTTATTTGAGAGGCACATTGGGATATGGTTTGTGGTACAGACAAGAGGATGAGGTGAAGCTATGTGGCTTCACGGATGCAGATTGGGCAGGGAGCCCAACGGACAAAAAGAGCACATCAGGAGGGGTCTTTAGTATCGGGTCGACAACAGTTTCTTGGTACAGTAGGAAGCAGAGATCCGTGGCACTCAGTTCAGTAGAGGCCGAGTATATGGCAGCAAGTTTGGCTGCATGCGAGGCTATATGGATGAGGAAGATCCTGGTCGGGTTGTTCGGTTCTCACTTGGAGCCTATAGTGATTTACTGGGATAACCAGAGTTGCATTAAACTCTTGCTAATCCTGTATTTCATGATAGATCTAAGCATATTGACATCAGGTACCATCATATCAGAGATTGTGTGCAGCGGAGAATCATGTTACTTTCATACATTCCAACGGAGGATCAGGATGCTGATATCTTGACGAAGGCGCTCACCAGGAGAAAATTCGAATACCACCAAGGCAGGATAGGGGTTGCTGATAATCCATATCTTGTTGAGAAGGAGTGTTGAGAATGCAACAAGATGATGGAGCTTAGTGGAAAGGAGTCACCTTCACTAAGTGGGCCTGTAGGCAAATTGTGGCGCAAAGTCTATTTTTATACTATGTCTATTTTTAGACATATGGATCATGGTCTATGAGTTGTAGGATGTTGTTTATGGATGATTGGTCATGTTGGGAAAAATAGATGGACTTCTATTTCTGGTTCACAGCGGAGTGATCAGAGTCTATTTTTAGACTGCCAGGCTAAAAATAGAAAAGTCAAATATTATTGTCTCATAATAATATTTAGACTATAAACATTATCTTATCCTCTTGGAGCACTTCAGTTTGAGCTACAGATGTGGCACATGTAGCTATCAGAAGGAAATACGCTTTCTTTGTGGGTCAGTTGAGCTATTGCATGTAGGACTTCAGTTAGAACTCAAGCAGTTGAGTTTGGTGGAGTTGGATGTGGAGTTGATGGAGTTGTGTTCAGTTTGACTTGGTTGAACTAGTTGTATTTAGTCTAACTGCAAATAGACTAATGATGAGTTGTTTCACTAATTATTAACTCATAAAGCAACTAAAGAATACATCAATTAACTCAGTTGCATGTAAGTGCATGTACAGTTCAGTGGAGACAGGTGTTAGAGGTTGAGATTGCTATCAGTTGTGACTATAGTTGTGCATGAGATCTTGCACAATCAATGGGATTGAGTTATGCCAATGAAGACTGTGCAATGTGGGCCAATACCAAGGATTATAGCCTGTGCTCACGTGATTTTCAGGGTGAGTGATTCTCTTGCAGGATTGTGCAGTGGAGGCAGGCAAAGCAGCGGAGGAGATTTGAACCTGTGACTTGTTCGGATCTGAGCTAGTTTTGTGTGTAACAGGTGGAGATAGTGCTGAGTACTTGTGAGGAGTATTGTACTATGTATTGTTACATGTTCTCAATCATTAATATACAGATAGTGTGGGGTTTTCAGCTGTAAGCTTTCCCCGGGTTACATACTATGTTAATGTGTGCATGCGATTGATGTTTCATTGTTTTTGATGCTACTAAATTGATGATCAACGTAGAGGAGGTTATGTATTATGCATTTATTCCGCAATAGTGTATAATCGGGATAATCTCTGTGAATAAGTGTCATATTATTCAAAATTTCTACAATTTGAAAGGTTCTTAAACCCCTAGGTCTTATGAAATTACATTGTTATCTTTATATTCACATTACCATTATTTTTCGACTTGTTATATGTAGTTGCACCAGTTGGCTCCCATATACACCATGGAGGTATAATTTAGTTATCACTGAGAGTTGTTTATAAACTTTAACATATAAACAAGGTTACACCATTGAAGTATCATTGTTATTCATTCAATTTTAATCCTCATTTAGGATTCATAATATTCAATTGGATCTTTTCTGTTGATTTGGATATTTTCCCTATAACATTTGTTATCAAAGTCGAGGCCCTTGGTTTGACTCCTTCAAATAAATTATCTTACCATTTTCACTCTAGTTTTACTTTTTTATTATCGTAATTGCATGGAATTTCCAGGTTGATAAATGGAAGAGTAAATTATATTAGGTAACAGTTTTAGAACTTCTTCACCATATATGTGGAGTTATAAGATTTACAACTTTTTATGGCTTTTGCCTAGTCCTTAAATTAGACTTATATAGGTGGCTTTTGTAAACAATCATATATTAATGTTACAAGGTCTAAATTGAGTGCCACTTATGGGATTACATAAATAACATAATGGGATGATTAATACTCAAATTTTATACTTGTTAAGGAAATATTGATGAAGTGGTAGTTGGTACATGTCCACTCATCTAGGAGACACCAAAAACATGTTTTGGTATCTTGGATCTAGATTTTCCTTCAAATTTCTAAATTGAAAAGGGTTAGTGGGAGCTCAAAGAGTATCTATTAGATTTCATGCCATGAAAAAATCATCAAAACCAAATTTGTAACATGGGAAAGGTCTATCAACATAGCAAATCCTAAATCAAGGCTTTACAATATTTCTCAACTTAAAGTTATCATAATTTTTGAAGGGAAGCTAAGATTGTGGTGATACAAAAGGGGTTATGTTAGAGATATAATCCTTTGGGATTTGGTGGGTATTTTGTAAATATGTAAATAAGGGAAATATGAACAATTAGAATAGGAAACTACCTTGGAAGATAAAAGGTTATTTTTGTAATGTTATATAAACCTATTCAAATCAATGCAAAAAAATCTAATTTCGGGAGTTATTCCTTGGCTTAACATGGTATAAAAGCCAAAATCAGACATTATATCCCCTCTTTGTAACTCCTCCATTGTTGATTGCCTTCAATCTCTATTTGTTAGGTTGTAGACGTGCACCAAGCCTTTTCTGTCACGTGATTGCTTAAGAATAACATATGTTCATTGTGATACCGTCCATTTCACTGGTAGGAACCATAAATCCTTTGTCCCTCATTGACATGCTTGTAACTCCACATTTTTTGGGCTATTTGTGGGCTCATGGATCCACAAGTCCTCTCTCTCAATGCATACCTTCCTCCCTATCGATTTACAATTAGTTTGATATGCATGAATATTAGATATTAAATCATTTATTTTTGTACATGCTTGAATATTGTTCCTCCCATGCTTGATTTCTAACCTAATGGTGCCCAACCCCAACACCATCCCACTCTCTGCATACTCAATGGCTCTCTTTGCAACCATTATCTTCAACTTGTCCTATCTCAGGGCATTGCTCGACATGGTGGCTCAAGTTAATAATATGATCCGAACTTAAACAGGAACAAAACAAATTACACATATAACCATAAATACAGAAATGAAGCAGAAATAACACTTCATTTCATTAATATCATAATACTAAAATATGATTACAAAGAGAATGGAAATAAACTAGCTCAGGCGATGGTAGCTTATCTCCGAGAAGAGATGTGGCGGTTACATGCCTATGAACTGTGTTACAATGAGGCTCAAATGATATTTATTATTGAGAAATAATGGAAAACCCTAAACATCCAAAAACCTGACCCTAGGAGATGAAGTGCCAAAATTGTGAGCCCCATTTGGGTAAATTGGTACATCAACATATCTGGTTTGTAACTTTGGCATACGATATATGTTTTGCTATCATAATACCTCGTTTCGAATATCTCAAAGAGGAGGCCAAAAATAAATTGGTAAGACAATTTGTGATGTTTTTGTCTCTCTGTTTTCCTTAAAAACGTCATTTAGGGCCTTAAAACGACTCTGGAAGTTCAGGACTCGAAAAATTGCCAAAAATAATAAATTGTGCTACAATTAAGGAAACTGAAAAACTGAAAGAGACAGTGTTGGGGGTCCAAGTGGAATAGGTAGGTGGCCACCAATATCCACCTGCATCATTCCTCCCCCCTTAGGAAGAAATGGTCCCCAATGCATTGAGTGCCACCGTGAGATGGGGAAACTTCTGTTGAACTTGGTCCCTAGTGAGCCACTTGCCTTAGTGAAGGATTTGGCCAGCTTTGACAACCTGATATAGTTGGATCTTATGCTGGCGAGTTTTCTTGATTTGTGTGTCCATGATCTGATTAGTTGTGGCCTATTCCATGCAGTCTGAGTTTAGCTCTATTAGTGTGAGTTGTTCTGCAACATCGGATGTGTCCAGCAATGGTGGAAAGTATGGCCGAAGGTGGTCTACATTGAACACTGGGTGTAAACTAAGGAACGATGGAATTCTAAGCTTGAAGGAATTGTCCCCTACAGCCTTGGTGATGGTGTATGGCCCATATCAGAGTGGCCGAAGCTTGCGGTGGGGTCCAGCGACGGGCTCCTTTTGCAAATGTAGCCAAACATTGTTGCCCACCTGGAACTTGGGTGGCACCCGATGCTAATCATGGCACTTCTTGTACTTAGCATTGGCTCTGTCCAATATATCATGGACCTGCTGGCGGATGTGTTGAATTCACTCAATGAAGTTGTTAGCCCCATCGACTTTGGACTAGACATAAGCTAAATCTGCCTAAGTAGCTGCAAATGGTATGGCCACATTAATGGGATAGAATGCTTGAAATCCCAACCCTACCTGAAAGGGGTTGTGTCTCGTTGAGTTATGGAGAGCTCTGTTGTAGCTATCTTAGACATAGGGGAGGATTTCATCCCATGTGCATGGATTCTTCGAGTTGTACATGCACAGAATGTGTACGATCAACATGTTGATGACTTATGTTTGGCCATCAGTTTGGGGATGGAAAGTCATAGAATTAGTGAGTTTGGTATCCAACACCAACCAGAGACTTGAAAAAAATGCACTTAGGAATCTATTGTCCTGATCAAAGATAATGGACTGTGGGATCCCCAAATGTACCCACACTCGCTCAAGGAAGAGCTTAGCAGTGGCCTCTACTATGATACTCTTCTTGCAGGCTGCCATAATAGCCATCTTAGAGAATCTATCGATGACTACGAAAACACAATCAATGTCATGCTTAGTAGAAGGAAGGCCTGACATGTAATCCATGGACATGGATTCCAAATGTCGACTAGGAGTAGGCAGAGGAGTATATAGGCCTTGCTTATTGATGGTTGGTTTGGCAATGGCACAGGCAGTGTAGGATTTAATGTACCTCCCAACATCCTGACGAAGGTTCGGCCAATAAAAATACTTCTACAGTACTGCCACTGTTTTCTCTACTCTAAAATGTCCAGCAACTCGACTGTAGTGCACCTCCCAAATCATCTTGGTATGCTCGCTTGAAGGAAAACAGATGTGTCCCTGGTGGTATAATAGTGCATCCTGGGGGTGAAAATTTTGAACTTACTTATCTTCAAGGAGTGTTTGGTATGTGTTGTTGACTTCTGGATCGCTCTCGTAAAGATGCGGCCACCCCGAAGTCTTGCGCCCACAAGAGTCGAGTAAAATGATCAGCGCCATCAATGGTTGTCAGCTGAGGCAGTTTGCAACATTATTGGTGCTTCACTTCTTGTAATTAATGTTCAAATGGAATTGTCACAGGTATGTGGACCCTTTCTGATGGTGGTCATTCTACAACTTCCCATGTGTCTCTATGAACTGCAGGGGTCGATGGTCTATGTGGATGACCGTTTCCTTCCCCATAATGTAATGCTTCCATTGACAATAGACCTGCACAATAGAATACATTTCTTTGTCATAAGTGGGATACTTTGAGACTGTGTCTGAAAGTGTCTCACTATGGTAATCCACTAGATGCCCTTGCTGAGAAAGAACTGCACCAATAGCATAGCCGGAGGCGTCTGTCTCAATCTCAAATGGTTGTTGCAGTTCTGGTAATGTGAGCACTGGTGCAGAGCAGAGGTGATGATTCAACTCGGAAAACACCTTTTGTTGGGTTTTGGACCAAAAAAACTTTGCTTTCGCTCTGCCCTTAGTGACTTGACTTAAAGGCCAAGTGATATGAGAGAACCCCAACACGAACCTGTGGTAGAAATTGGAAAGACCAACAAATTTATGGAGCTCTGTTAGAGTGGTTGGGGCTGGCCAATCCCAAATGACTTATATCTTGGCTGGGTTCACATACACACCCTACTCATTAATGATGTACCCCAGATATTGAACCTCGGTCATGCCAAAAGTGCATTTCTCCAAATTGGCACACAACTTGTGTTGTCGCAGGGTTTGAAGGACCCGTCGAATATGGCGGAGGTGCTCTTCGTAACTCTGGCTAGAGATCAAGATGTCATCTAAATACACCACCACGAATGCATTAGTGAAGGGTCTCAAGATGTCGTCCATCAATATCATGAAGGTTTTGGGGCATTTGTCAACCCGAAAGGCATGACCAACCATTCAAAAAGTCCCTCCTTGGATTTGAAGGTAGTCTTCCAGACATCGGAGGGTTCGATAGGCACCTGGTCATAACTGAAATTCAAGTCAACATTGCTAAAATATTTGGCCCCCTTAAGCTAGTCGAGCAGGTCATCAATCCCTAGGATTGGGTACCTATTACGAACAGTGATCTTGTTCAGCACTTAATAGTCAATACAGAGTCTCTAGGTCCCATCCTTCTTATGTACCAATACAATTGGGCTCCCACAAGGTGATGAGCTTGGCCTGATGTGCCCTTTTTGCTATAGCTCCTAAATCTGCCTCTTGATCTCATCATTCTCCAGAATATAGTGTCTATAGATTGGTCCATTGGGTAGCGGTGCACCCAAGGTCAGATCGATGGAATGCTTGACCTGACAGTGCATAGGTACCTCTGTAGGTGAGGCGAAAATGTCCCAGTACTCCTCCATGACCTTGTCTATCTATTGTTTTTGTGTGAAGGAGCCCTATCTAGAAGTCGTGGCCACAACTTTCTTCTTTCACCAAGGGAGAATCATAAGGAAAACAAATTTGCTAGTCTGGGAAATGATCTTACTGCATTGCTTTGGAGTGATCAAAGAGATGGCAGTAGGTGGGGCTACCTCTGGTATCCTGTACAACTTATTGCCGAAAGTAATAATCACAGAGCGAGGTCTAGACTCATATACATCATTTTGCTTCCACAAGTATGGTTTTCCTAATAATACATCACAAAATTCAAGAGGAGCAACATCACACAGTACCTCATCCGTGAAGGGATTGATGTGTTGGCATTATGATACAAGTGTTATACTTGATGGAAACTCACTCACAGGTCAATTCAGTTTTGATGAAAGGAAACCCACAGTGTAACAGGTTCATTCAGATGTAACACTGAGGCCATTGGTACAGAAGAATAGGAAGATGGAACTAAAGTCTACTAATCAGAATGAATAAGTTGAAGATAAAGGATGGTGAAAAGAAATTTAAGATGTATACGTAGGTCCACTTATTCAAAACAATGTATACATGCTGGTTCACAAAAAAAAAAAAAAGCGTACATGTATACACGCACTCTCATAAGAAGAAAAGCACGTATATGTTGGAAAATCAAGGAAATTCAAGAGGAGACAATACCAGGGGTCAATACCATGTTATTAGCCCACAATATTGAGCAGAGTAATGAATATTTGATCCCGTCCAAGAATACCAAGGGTCCTAAGTGGTTTTGGTCTGAGGTATTGAGAAAGGCCTAAAACTATATAAGGAGGAGAAGATCATAAGGCCAATCCGTGCAAGTGAAAAGGGTTTCTAAGGAATACTTCTATCTGAAGTATATTTTATGTTGCAGGGGCTATATTGGTGATTTGATTTGAAATATTGTGTGCACCTTGAATTCAATGTTGGATTAGGATCATGAGACCTGAAATGACTTATCATTGAATGATCTGATATTGGTTGGGCCAGATTTGATTGTGTACACCTGTTTTATTCTTTAAATGTCATGATCTGAGTTTGTCTGAAGTCTGGAATAGCAACGAAGTTATGAGTTAATATTTGTAGATCTATACGTTGGTTCGTCTCGGTAAAAGCGCGTGTACATGTAGGTTCTACTCTTCCAAGTAGCGTATACAAAAGAAAAGCCTATTCTTCAAGATTTGACTGATCTATCTTATCAATTCTATTGTTTTACTATTGTCTGTCAATGAAGTCTTCTTAGATCTGAATGTAAAACTGAATGCATAAGGAGTTTGATATTGTTGAGAATAGCAACAAGAAACGCTAAAAATAGCATTCAGAATATTCCAATTTTAATTTGTCCTTGAATTAAAATTGAGAATTAAAATTCGAATTTAGTCTCACCAGCTGCTTGAAAAATAATTAATTAATTCATCTTGAGTTAATTAGTTGGAGAAATTCAAGTTAGAAGTCTTTCTGAAGTCATGCAATAGTTATCCCTTAAATTAAAGAGATTATCCCTTAATTAAGGAGATAAGGATGAGTTGTATTTGAGTTGTAATTAGTTAGCTTAGTTTACTAAGTTAAGTCCAGTTAAATTAGTTACAAACTGTTTGAGGAACTAATTGTGATTTCAGTCAGTTAATGCATGCATGCATGCAACTAGTGTTCTCCATATAACTGAATATTCTCTCATAAATGACTCATGCATGTCAATTCAGAGAAAGACCCAGTTGAGATTAAAGGAAGGGACAATGTACTGTCAGTTGGAGGAATTTTTCCCATATAGGAAACTCATCCATGCAGAAGGAGTCATCTCCTTTAGGATTGCACAGTTATTTGAGAGGTCAGTGAGCAGTGTGTGAGGTAATTACACAAAGGTGGCAGCTTGAGGACCCAGGAGAAACTGCGCAAGGAAATAGGAGGCTTGAAGGGTAGAGGAGAAAGTCCGTGAGAAGCCTTTGACTGTCTATGAGCAGCAGTGAGGGATTGTACTGAGAGCTGGATAGCTTGTGAGCTAAAGCTTTGTGTAATCCTGAGATATTTCCACTTGTATGATAATCCAGATAGCGGGGTTTTTAGCTGAGGCTTTCCCCAGAGTATTCTTCTGTCTTTCATGTGTGATTGAATCTTCTTCTCTGTTATATGTGTTCTGTTTGATCTTTCTCAAATCTATTAAGCTTTTGCAAGTTTGATTGTAGAAGTAGATTAAGTATTTTGCTTTAGTACATTGCATAATCAGATTAATCTACAGTTTCTCTACAAGATGTGTAGAGAGCAGAATTTCTACAGATATCTGATTGATTGATTGATTGTATAAGTGAGAAGGGTGATCTCTGCTACTGTCTGTGTAAAGCTCTGTAAATTGACAATAGATGTTCAGTATATTGTTGGTTGGTACATACTTGATTTAGAAGTTTTATGTTTCAGTAGTTTTGAAGGTATACACATGTTTGATTAAAGGAAGTAGCGTATACATGCAGGTTGGGTTCAGTAAAGTAGCGTATACATTCTGATGCATGATTTTTGAGGTTTCAGCTGGTTCTGAATGATAATGCAGGTTTCTAGGTTCAACACAATGTTCTGGTGATAATGATCTGACTGTTCAGATTAACTGATTATTGGTTGAAGCAGTTTGAAAGTTCTAATGGGTCCTATTATCACTCCACGAAACTCTCCTAGGTTGTAGCTTGGAGATGCTTGGTAACATATAAATATTCAAGATTGTTCTCTGAACTATTGGAATGGATTAAGGTTTGGATCAAGTCAGATGACTGTTTCAACTTTGTTTTCACTCCAGACATGCATGAACACCCTCAGCTTGACAAGGCTGTAGACCACTAATGCTCAATAGTTTATAGATTCAATGGATAGATGGAAAATACTGACTGTACAGTAGATGCATACATAAACATATATGAATGGCTAGCTACAGAAAGTAAATGAAGCTTGCAAATCTAATTTATTAACGCAGAGATAAGATGACAGTTATCTGGCATTAGTGTTATAGACATATTTGGGCATTGCAACCCCAATCACATATGTCCATAAACCAAGGGATTCTAAACCCCTAAAAGTGTTGTTTCATACCCTAAAGGAACAAGGTCAGCTGATTACATCATGTCCCAGAAGTTCTCCCTGAAAAACTACTCAGAACTGGTCAAAACTGGACCATACAGACTGCTCCATGCATAGGGTGCGATGAATCTCACCTATTACACACGGGGGGTGTGATTCATACTGGAAAGCCCTTTTGTAGGGTGCGATGAGTGAGAGTATACAAATGGCAGAAGTAGTTTGCTAGGTGGAAACTCAAAGAATCTTCTAGAAACTGCTCATATGACACTCGCCTCTCTGAATTCGCCCAAGGATGAGTAAGAGATCTGAAATCTCCAAGTGGAACCAAGAACTATCATTGAAAGGACACTAATAAAAATCCCAGAAGCTGACTCACTCTCCTGCAAACATCTATATATGGATCCCTCATCCTAGAGATCCAGAGGCTGGAATTTTGTAATTTGCAAGGAAGTGATGTTGGTTTCTCTTTGAAGACATTGTTGGGTGATCTTGCTTTGTATGAGGTGAAGAGGGCTTTCATGCTAGGAGGATGATGCTGGATCAGACAACTTGGTTGTAATCGTCTCTTCTACTACTTGCATCAATAAAGTTATTTGAGTTTTCCTCCATATGCTTGTATATCTCTGAATCTTGTATTTGTATATGCATTTATATAGTTAATGTACATCTGATCCTACATTGTTTATGGTTATAGATCTCTATGCTTTGATGGCATTTTGCTGCCTTGACTCTACAAGTGTTCTTTGAAGCGGGACAAGTGACAAAAGAGTGGCGAAAGCTCTATCAAGGGAGAGAGGAAACGAGCAAGGAGACTAGCGAAAGACTGAGGTTGGTACTCTCTGCTTCTCTCTCATCTATCTCTCATAAAGGAAAACACAAGTAACTTTAGTTTGTTTGTTTCTAAGATAGCTACCCGTTTTAGTGCGACTAGCAGCTCTGAATGGACACTAGTTTTCCCGATAACAAAATGGTGACTCCGCTGGGGAGTGAATAGTTTGTTTGTTTTGTTATTGTTGTTTGCTTTATAAACCACAGATGGAGCCTGAAGTTAAGCCAGCTAGCCTTCGAACTGCCTTTGCTATGCAACTGCAAAGTAGATCAACACTGCTTTAGTCAATCTCCGGGTTGGTTTATGAACTGAACATCTAGCTTGCAAACATCCTAAATGCCTTGGTGGTAGCTCAGATAACCTCATTAGATCAGCCCCTATACTTTGTGTTTACTGACAATCATTAGCTAAGCCTAAACCCCTGAACTTAGCTGCAAACTGTGAGTGAAAACCAAGCTCAGTCTTGTCCCTGGACCATCGCACTATCTCTTCTTGGCAATCTGGATGCATCGCACCTCCCGTATGTTGCAAGTGAGATGCATCCATGTTTCCTTGTGTTACAGGTGCGATGATTGAATGAGACCAAATTTTGGTTTTTTCTTCATTGTATTCAGCTTTATTCAGTAGTTTTGCTGTCTATGATCAGTATATCTCTATTGAAACCATCTTCCTTTGCATTATTCAGCCTCCATGAGAAGGAATTGTGAATGTTCTTTATGTATTTTTCATCATTTACAGTTATCCTTTGCAAATAGTAGCTTAATCGAACTGTCAGTTTTTTATTTGAAAGTGTCGCAAGTGTCGTTTTCAGTCAAGAAAAAGAGTGTCGCAAAGCATTCCTCTTTTAGATAGTCGATTACACTTTTGCCATTGTATTTGATTTGAATTTATAGTATTTCAAGTGTCGAAAGAAATTTTAAATTCGAGATCACAAAGTGTCATCTTGGCCTTACTTTCTTTTTTTGAAAAAAAAATTGTTAGTATTGTCGCTTTGAAAGAAGATAGTTCAGATCTATACTTAGTTTTCTTTTTGTCGTTCTAACATTAAGGAAACTGAAAAACAATACATGCATGTGCATTTGCATTAAGACTACATGTTGAAGTTGATTTAGGAAAGTGCATCTAGTGTGTGCTCTCTACTCTATGTTGAAAGAATTTCATCTCTCTTTCCTTAGTAGCTAGGATTTTCATTGCAAAAAGAAAGTAAACGACTGTTTATCATCTTAGATTGCATATTTAGGAATTGTATATCTACATCACGTGGTGAACCTTAAAGGCAAACTTCTTAAGAAAGATCAACTGTAAAATAAACCTCAATGAACATAAAAACGCTTTGGAACCTAACGCACAACATTTAGAAGTCTAGGCTAGAGACGTATTCCGGCGTCGTAAAACCTGGTAACTATCGCTTTCATTGTAGGTTGGGTGATTCCTCCTCTTTGAGACGACAAGTGCCAGTACGGACTTGTGCTCCCATGTACTGTTGAGTATATATTGGGAGACCACAATAGGCTACATCCTTTATCCTTAGGAAGCCGTGTCTGCCGCCCTATCGATCGCAATGCACTAAACACAACATTCGGGAAGATTGACTGTCGTACCGTAAAAAGTATTCTGCAGTTTTGCGATTGGTTTGGTAATCCCTCTGTCTAGATTTCCAGAGTAGTCACTTTCATTCCTTTTCAGACTCCCTAAAAGAAAAGTTCCATCTGAGCACTTGTCACTTCAGGCTCATTAAAAATCGAAGGCGACTAGAGTCATCTTTAGCTTTTTCTCGACTCTTAAAAATTGAAAAAGCAAGTTGTGTCAAAGTGTCATAAAATTTATTTTAATCGAAATAACGTCATTGTTCCCTCGTTGGTCTTAGGTTGAGAAAATGGAGTCTACCAATCAAGGATTTCCCCTTGGGGGAAATCCTAGTCCCTTCTCCTCTTGGGGGGATGTTGGTGCTCCACACATGGCCACATTGTCCCTTCCAGGACTCACAATTGGCCTGCCAGTATGGCTTTTCTTGACCTCTATCGTTCAAAACACCACAATTCCTCAGTAATCAAATCAACAACCAGATGACCCTGAAGTCGCTCCCCCACCTTCTACTTCATTTGTTTCTCCCTCTCCTTCTTCCTCTTCACTTGGTGAAGCTAGTAACGCTAAAAACCAAGTAACTGAGAAGAAGAAGAAAGGGAAGGAGAAGAAGAAGAAGAATCCAACGACGAAAGGGGGCAACCATGCATCATCTGGCAAAAATCCACACACTGCACCTTCCAAACCTAAATCTCCATGTGTCATTTGCAAGGGAGACCACTATCATCAAGATTGTCCCTACATCCCATGGATCTTGAGGGAATGGTCTCCCCAGTTGCACAATTCGATGTCTTCAACCTCTGACGATCACATTGAGAGCACACCATCAACTAGTGAAAACGAAGCCAACGGAAAGAAAGGAAGATCTAAATTTCCTTGTAGACTGTGTGAAGGCGATCATGTCCTCCACCATTGTCCTTTCCTAGACAAAGCTAAAAGAGTCTTGGATAACCGTCCTGCGTCACCGTAGCGACTTCCTCCTGGATACAAGAAACTCTTGTTGAGTCCATCGCTAGTTGAAAATCCGACTGACACACCGTTGTTGTCAGTCGAAGCACCTATCATTGAAGATAAACCCACTGAGTCCGCACCGGACCAAAGTCAACAGGTCGAGACGGCAGTCAAATTAGTCTTGTCTTCAGAAGGTCCACCTTCAGATGATACTGTCACTAAAGAGAATGAGGACGACATCATTCCAATTCTTTTCATAAACACAAACTCCGATGAACATGGGGGCAATCTACCCATTCCTTTACTGCAGGAAGGAAGTTCATCAGAGATTTACCCGGCCGTTTATTCGGTCCCACCTCCAAGCAATCTAGTCGTTTCCTTCGATTGGAATCTACTAGGCAGACCCCGCCTACCATCTAATGTACCATTCTGAATCATAGTACAAGCTTACAGAATGATCATGGTTGGTACTATTATAGATGAAGGGGCTTCTGTGAGTATCCTTTCCTCAACTACTTGGAAAGCGCTTGGTTCACCATCGCTTCTGCCTGAGATTCGAAATCTGACAGGCTTCAACAAAGGAACCAGTCGACCGTTAGGGATCCTTCCAAATTTGCCTATAACTTTGAGAAGGAAAACCATTCATCTAAACGTGATGGTAGTCTAAGGACCTCTAGATTACAATCTACTCCTTGGGCGTGACTACATTTATAGCATGGGAGCTATCGTTTCCTCACTCTTCCGAGTGATGTGTTTTCCACATGAAGGCAGAGTGGTCCACCTAGTTGACTAGCTTTCATTCCCTGGTTCAAACACAACTATTAGTCAAATGCCATCCCTAACTGGTCTTTTCACACAAGGAATGTCTCATCAATCTCCAGTCCATCCACCTGATGATCGCGAGTGATTCGGTGATTGTGACTGAAACCCAGGAGGCATGCGCCCTGGTCTGCTTCGACAGGAAAACCCCAGATATAAGGTAGGTTTCCGCGTAGGAATATGACTAGTCTGATACCCCTGTCCGTTTAGGAAAATGGATTTGGATTGGAAAAGGATTCCCCCATCAAAGGTTATGTGATTGGCACTGACAACAGTCACCTTTGTCCATTTTGATGGACATTGCCAAGGAAGTGTTTTGTCTGCAACGTGGATGGAACAACCTTGCTAATGCAAGAACTTCCGTATGGTAACCTGGAAACTCTACTTATACCTGGGGGCATGCAAACCTTTTTGCATGCAAGTGAAAAGCGACCATTTATTTTCTTAGTTTGTAGGCTCTTAACCCTTTAAACTCGTAGGTTGGTCATTCCTAGCTTGCATAATGAAAGGCTCAGGAGCAAAGTTTCGAATGGGGCAAGCTCCCTAAAAAATGAACCTATCGATGAGACATCCTTATTATACGATTGGCACGAGTAGTTTTACGCAAAGTTCAAGCTTGTTAAAAAATAAACCTAGCCATGAGCAGTTTTACACGAAGTTCAAGCTCGTTAAAAAATAAACCTAGCAATGAGAAAATGTTCCCCCAAAGTTTAAGCTCATTAAAAAATGAACCCACCTTCAGTAAATAATCTTTGCGATTGCATAATTATCAGCTTTTGAACCTTGGTCGTGTTCTTACCATCACCTCCACTCTTTTTTAGCCGATCATATGCCTCCATTTGATTGTTTACCCTTTTGAGGAACAGCTGCGACGAGTGATTCTATTAGCCACCTTCTTTACACTGCTGTGATTGAAAAGTTCCAAACCTTACCTAGAACCAGTTGCTATCCAAAAACATCACTCGTTCCTCAAAAAACAAGTCTCCTTTAAGATCTTTTCATCTGACTCGTAAAATATGAAAATATTGCCGAGCAATTGGCCTCTCCAGCTTGTTAAAGCGATCGGAAGTGCCATCCCTCCTCTAGATTTTAATCTTTTTGGACCCAAGGGATTATTACACAAAAATATCGAGTGCTTGTCTTGTTCGGCTCGTTAAAACTATTGAAAAAGTCATCCCTTTTGTATTATTTTATACTTTTTCAGACTTAAGGGATTACATTACGAAAAAGGACCACTGGAGTTGCCTTTCCATCCCTTTTTAGACTCTCTAAAATTGAAAATGACCGAGTTATCTTTGTCGTTAAACTTGTTAAAAGAATAGCGACAAACTTGTCCATGCAGACAAGAGCGAGTTTCACTATCGCTAGGCTCGTTAAAGCATAGCGACAGGTTTGCTAGAAGGGAAAATTATAGAACAAGCATATGTTATCCTCCTCAAGCTTGACAAAAATAAAGAGGTACTGGTTAGCAATGACTGGGGAAAAAGGGAAGAAAACTTGAATAGATTCATTGGTAGCAGGTCGCTCTTGAACATGACACTTTCACTCCGTCACCATGATTGAGTCGGGTTGGGTTATTCCGTTCACCGGTCATATCACCATTGGTCTGTCGTACCATCCATTTTTGGGGTTAACGCTACCAATCCATTTCAGTGTCGCCGATATGTTCAAGAGAAGTGGCTCAGAGAATTCACCAACCTATCTAATGCCTCATCCGCTGCAATATCTTCACTCTCTATTTTTCATGACCGCCACCCTGAACCTTGTATCATCAGATCGTTTTCACCTCCACAAAATCATTTGCTCCATTCCGTGTCGTAGATGTGGGATTCATTAAGGCCCTCCTACGATGGGTCACTTCTTGTCGACATCAGCTCATTATCCAAGAAGTTGACTTACGAACAACCCTTTTAGTACTTTGAAGCTTGCATGCCTCATGGCAAGTTTCTCACTTCTGGCGACAGGTTTACATCAATGGCCTTCGACCGAAAGATTTTGCATGGTGTTCGACATAAACTCATGTATTCACACCACGTGAATTGTACTGCAGTACATTGAGGGTCATTATCATTATCGATGATTCCTCTCACGCCTGTTAACAACTTACATCATTGGCTGGTAATCAGGAGATGTCTTTCCATGTTCGACATTAGAACATCTTCTCACATGGATCGCCTTGTACTTCGGGCGAAGATTGAATGAGTTTGAAGACCCCGGATCTAGTTTCATCCATCCGGGCTGCGATATATTCAGGAAAATAAAGACATCAAATGTACATCATTGCTACACAGATAATCATCCAAGCCAAGGGATGATGGCTCTACCAGAATCATCATTCTGCCACACAGACGATTGTCTGTCTTATGTACATGAAATTGATTTTATAAAGCTGAGCATGGGAATTCCCGCCTCAGCTAGATCATGAAAATATTATGAAGATAATGTATTGTATTGTATCTTATTACAAGTCACCTTCCAGTTCGAAAAACCTTGGATCCTCATTATAAAGCATTTCACCCGAAATCAAAAGATTTACGACCTCATGCTTTAGGGGGCAACTGTTATAGACATATTTGGGCACTGCAACCCAAATCACATATGTCCATAAACCAAGGGCTTCTAAACCCCTAGAAGTGTTGTTTCATACCCTAAAGGAACAATATCAGTTGATTACATCATCTCCTAGAAGTTCTCCCTGAAAAACTACTCAGAACTGGTCAAAACTGGACCATACAGACTGCTCCATGCATAGGGTGCGATGCATCTCACCTATTACACACAGGGGGTGCGATGCATACTGGAAAGCCCTTCTGTAGGGTGTGATGAGCGAGAGTAGACAAATGGCAGAAGCAATTTGCTAGGTGGAAACTCAAAGAATCTTCTAGAAACTGCTCATATGACACTTGCCTCTCTGAATTCGCCCAGGGATGAGTAAGAGATCTGAAATCTCTAAGTGGAACCAAGAACTATCAGTGAAATGACACTAATAAAAATCTCAGAAGCTGACTCACTCTCCTGCAAACATCTATATATGGATCCCTCATCCTAGAGATCCAGAGGCTGGAATTTTGTAATTTGCAAGGAAGTGTTGTTGGTTTCTCTTTGAAGACATTGTTGGGTGATCTTGCTTTGTATGAGGTGAAGAGGGCTTTCATGCTGGGAGGATGATGCTGGATCAGACAGCTTGGTTGTAATCCTCTCTTCTACTACTTCTATCAATAAAGCTATTTGAGTTTTCCTCCATATGCTTGTATATCTCTGAATCTTGTATTTGTATATGCATTTATATGGTTAATGTACATCTGATCCTACATTTTTTATGGTTATAGATCTCTATGCTTTGATGTTAATTTGTTGCCTTGACTCTACAGGTGTTCTTGAAGTGGGACAAGTGAGAAAAGAGTAGCAAAAGCTCTATCAAGGGAGAGAGGAAACGAGCAAGGAGACTAGCAAAAGACTGAGGTTGGTACTCTCTGCTTCTCTCTCATCTATCTCTCATAAAGGAAAACACAAGTAACTTTAGTTTGTTTGTTTCTAAGATAGCTACCCGTCTTAGTGGGACTAGCACCTCTGAATGGACACTAGTTTTCCCGTTAACAATTAGAGACAGAAGAAAACATGAATAACCTATTCAAGTGCAAGCTTAGAATAGAGAAGATGGCAATTGAACATGTAATAGCAAAAGAAGCCTGTATTACTGGAATGAAGATGAGACGCTGAGAGGACAAAGTATCCACAACCTCCAAAAGTTGAACCTCTATTCCTTCTAATTTTCAACCATTTATAGGCTTTTTACAATGCTCTCGGGCTCTCTAGGGCTCGATATGTCTTAATATACCCCTCTGGCTTATAACTACTTGATGCCATAATTAGATAAGCATGATCATAGGGGCTCTGTTTCTAACAAACACAATAACCAAATTCTGGTCATTTCGCCATGCTGTCAGGTGGCTCGCACGTGCTGTGATGTTCCACGATCATTTCTGTTAATTCGGCTGCATCGTGCTGTTGTTTTTTCCCCTTTCAGCCATGGATTCCATTATTTCAGTTCAATTATCCGACTATCACAAACACTGATAGAGCCAACAACTTTCCTCCCTGGGTGACTGATGGGAAGCGGGGTAAGGGGGCATATGGGCCATTGGATGGGATGGATTGAGAGTCATAATGGTGGTCAGGCGGCGGAGGGTGAACTACGGTGATGGTGAACGAAGGCCGTTGGATTGGGAGAGATGCACGGAGGAGATCAATCACTGGACACCTGAAGTCATGGCAGGAGCGGAATAAGTCTGAGTCGTCAAATCTCAAATGAGCAGATCGAACGGCTATCGGGCAGAGGAGGTACTCGAAAGATAATGCCCGGGAGTGGTTTTACCCAAGCGGGAAATGGTTTACATATGGTGGTCATCGGTTGGTAAGCGGTAAAGGTTGGAGCTCGCCCGATTCCATTCATCGGGTGCCACGTAGTAGCAGAGGAGAGAGAGGAAACAGCCTTTATCGGGCAGGTATCCCTCTCGCTTGTTGCCCAAGCGATATGCACGATAGCCATTAGATCTGGCAGGAGTGATCTAACAGTGAAGGTTGATCGAGCAAGTCTCGTCGGTCGAGTGAAGTGCGGGCCGTCAGATCAGTGGGAAGATAAATGGCAGGGTGACACGGAGGTATGGGATGTCCTCGAGCAATGTCTAAATGGCACGTATGGGCGAAAAGATAAGGTTTTCGGGGCAAAAATGGGTTAATTCACATAAGGCCAGGGAAAAAGTGGGTTTCATTATGATGTGAGGGTCGAGTTAGGACATGAATGGACGTGAATGGGAGTGGAAAAGTGAGGAAATTGGGGTGATGGACAATAAAACAGACCATTTCCTTCCTTTAGCCTTCAAAATAGCAGCGCTACACCTTAGGGCTAACACTGGCTCCTTCTGGGGATGAAAGCCTCCCTGTGAGGTTTCAAGAACTGTAGACCACTGCCTTTCCAGTAACAACCAAAACAAAATTATCTCCTAGTGTTCCATTGGACATGGAGTTTATTTGCATAAAAACAAAAACTGAAAAACCTATTACAATATTAAGGCCTCAAAGCCTTATATGAAGTAAAGTTTCAAAAACCGCCCATTGACTAGACCATCAAAAAAACCTTACCCCTCCAAATTGTGCAGAATGAAAGTATTGTTCATCCAAACTTGAGCAATGACAAATGGTCCTGTCCATAAGGCATCAAACTTGCCATGGTTGCCCTTCTTTTCTTTCAATGCATCCCATTTGAGAACGCAATCACCAACCTGAAAACTGTCCACCTTTGCCTTTATATCAAAGGTTTCTTTGATCTTCTTCTGATGAATTCTTGATTTCTCAACCAGTTTTTCTCTGATCTATTGTAATTCAACCAAGTTACTCATTCTCCTTGCCATTTCATTCTCTTCATCCTGCTCTTCTTGCAAGAATTTGGCCACAGGGAGAATCAGCTGGATAGGAAAAACAACGTCAGTGCCATAAACCAGCTTGAATGGAGAATTTCCTATGGACTTCTTATTGGTAACCCTATCAGCCCACAGTGCAAACTTCAACTTGGAATCCCAGCTCTTTTTGTTGTCCTCCAACAGTTTTTTTGATTATCCTTACAAGACTCTTGTTAGATGATTCTGCCAGGCCATTGCCTTAAGGATAATATGAGGTAGAATGCACCAACTGATTGCCCATGGACTCACACATGTATACCAATTCTTTGGCCCTGAAAGTTACTGCGTTATCAGTGACTAATTTGGTTGGGCAACCAAATATAGTGAAAATATTCTAATTCAGGAACTTTATGACAACCTGATGATTAGCATTCTTAGTGGGTATAGCCTCAATCCATTTGGTGAAATAATCAGTAGCTACCAAGATCCATTTGTGTTGGCCACTGGAATTTGGATTGATTTCACCTATAAAGTCCAAGCCCCACTGCTGGAAGGGGCCATTGGCGTGTACTGGCTTCAAGGGCAGAGATTTTAGCTTTTATCTTCCTGCAAACTTCTGACATTTGTCACAAGACCTCACAAAAGAAAATACATCAAAGAATAGAGTAGGCCAATAATACCCAGCTCTTAGGATCTTGTGGGCTGTGGTTTTCCAATAATGATGCCCTCTATAGATGCTAAAATGGAACTGGTGCATGACTTCCATAGATTTTCCTTTGTCTAGACATCTCAGGAGGATCCTTGATGGGTCTCTCCAATAAAGCATGTTTTTAGTAATGCAGAATTTGGCTGATCTGAGCTTAATGGCCTGGGCTTGACTTGAGCTAAGCCCTGGAGGGACTTATAGCTTCTGTAAAAAATGAACTATACTAGAATACCATTCACAGGTGGCTAGATTTTCAGCCAAAGACTGATTCTGCTCTTTCTCTTCTGTTGCTTCCTCTGTCTGCTCACCACCTGAATTTGAACCCATGTAATTTATGTCTAGCAAACTACAATTTTCCTCGGCCATGAGCTTAGCCAAGCCCTGGCCTTTGACAAGCTTGGTGGGCTTCACCCCTATGTTGAAATATATGAATTTTGCAATCCATTTAGCTCTCTTTCCATCAATATCTGGTTGAGTTAGGACATCTTTTACTGATGCTGAAGGTACATACGCAACCACTTTGGAATGCAGAATCTAAATTTTGAATGCATTTAAAGATTTTATGAGAGCATAAGCTTGTTTTTCAATAAGTTCATACCTTAGTTTAGCATCCCTCAGAGTTTTGTTGAAAAAGGCCACAGGGTGCTCTACACCTTCATCATTTTTCTGCAATAGAACTGCTGCAAGTGTATCATAAGAGGCAAAAGAGAATATATAAAACTACTTGGTGTAATCTGGATTGATTAGAGTGGGAGCTTCCATGATAGCTTGTTTGATGGCATCAAAATAGCTTCTTGCAGCATCTATCCATTTTATTTATGATCCTTTCTTCAGCATGGAAGTGATGTGCTTCACTAGCTCTGCAAAGTTTGGAATAAACCTCATGACAAAGTTGAACTTGCCCAAGAAAGATTGAATGTCCCTTTTTGATCTTGGGATGGACAATGTCTGAATTGCTTGAACTCTTGTTGGATCAATCTTCACACCTTCAGCAGAAACAATATGTCCCAGAAGTTTGCCTTCTTCTAGAGCAAACTGTGACTTCTTTGGGTTCACAGAAATTCCAAACTGTCTGCACTTTAGAAACACCTTCTTCAAATGCTGCAAATGGTCCTTGTGAGTGCTGGAAAATATTGTTATGTCATCAAGGTAAATAAGGACAAACTTGTCCTTCTCTCCCACAAAGGCTATGTCCATGGCCCTCTGAAAAGTAGCCCCAACATTCATCATTCCAAAAGGCATCTTAGAGTACATAAAAGTGCCCCAGGGAGTAGTGAAGGCGGTCTTTTCCTGATCTTCTGGATGTACAGCAATCTGATTGTAACCTGAAAATCCATCTAAGAAAGACATGACTCTAGCCCCTAAAACTTTTTGAAGCAAGAGTTCCATCTTAGGCAGGGGGTAGTTGTCTTTTCTAGAGCATTTGTTTAGATTCCTGAAGTCGACACAAAGCCTGATTTCTCCATTCTTCTTTCTTACTACCACAATGTTAGCTATCCACTTTGAATACCTTAGGGGAACTATGATCTTGGCATCCAATAGCTTCTTAATTTCCTTTTCAATCAAAGAAGTAAGAGAGGACTGATAGGTCTTAACTTCTACTTAAAAGGGATGGTGTTCTTCTCCAATGGAATCTTATGCTGAATGATGTTTGTGTCATAGGTCTTAAGATCACTGTACTCCCAAGCAAAAATATCAGCAAATTGTTTCATCAGGGTGCAATACTCAGAACTTTGGGCAGAAGACAAGTGGGTGGACAGATTTATGTACTTTGGATGGTCTGGACTCCCTACATTATGTCTATGAACTGCAGACTCATTTTCTTTTTGGGCAGGATTATAAGGTACATCATTATGATCAAACAACTTCTCTAGGGGCACCAATCCTTTGGGTATATGGTTACTAGGCAGCTGGACAATGTTATCCTGGCCAATCTCGTTCTTTAGCTCGGACTGGTTGCATTCTTCAATGGTTTCGTTTTCTTGGTCAATGTGCATTTCAGAAAATTCATCAATGACTTGTAAAAACCTATTAATTTCATCATCATCTTCAAAAGCTTTCCAGTATTTGGCATTGTCAAGCAGCGATGGTCTATATTTCACTTGAACTTCATAAGTCAATCTAGGAGGCAAAGGAGGGATAAACGTGCTAGCAGACACATCAAGGGAATCAACAAGCTGGTTCTTCATTCTAGGGATGTAAGAAATGCTGAAACTATTAAAAGAACCCTTGAGCTTCCATACCTCATCTCTGTATGCTTTCAGCCTTGGATGCTTTGCTTGGAAAGTTTTGTTCACCTGCTGAATGATAAGGTCTGCATCTCCAAACACCTTCAGTCCTTTGATGCCCATTTCTTTAGCAGCGTTTATGCACAATATCAAAGCTTCGTACTCTGCTATGTTATTTGTGACCTGAAAAGCTAACTTGAAAGGTAAATGAATGCATTCTTGCATGGGGGACACAAGGACTACACCTGCCCCTGCAGCTTCCTTAGAGCAAGCTCCATCAAAGAACATGTCCCAAATCTGTGGGCCTTCTTCCTCTGTGATCTGGAAAACCGGTTTCCTAAGCCGCATGGAGGCCAACTGGGATTCTTCAATCTGAAGAATACAAGCTCCAAAGTCAGTGTCGACAACATATATGGGATGATTAGTGGGATTCTTTTCATCACTGATGATATAAGCCAATTGAGCTTCTCTGTATATTCTCCTACTCTCACCTCCAAAAACTGGGACAGTAGCATAGGACAGATCATTTTGCAATGTTCCACCTAATCACTTGATCCAACCTCTGGAAAGAAACATGCCAAACTTGGGGGGGACATCAGCTACCACAATATCCATCATCATGCTTTTCATGGACAGCTGAGACAAGGTGATGGCTAGGTCTTTGATTAATCCCAAACATTTCACTTTTCTAGAGTCAAAACAAAACAGGTCATGATAAGGCTTGGTAATGTCAAGACCTAACTCATCCATGACAACCTTGGGCATTAGATTATGGCTAGCTCTTATGTCTAGAAGGCAGTTGTGAAGGATCTTGTCATGAATAGTCAAAGAGACATAGAATGATGGGGAGTTGTCATCATACTTTTCAATCATTGGGATGAGAACAACAGCTGGTTTGTCATCTGCAGATTTACATAGCTAGTGGAGGCTTGGATGGCTTTAGGCTTAAGGGCCTCGAGGATAGATCTTTTCAAGGACTCATTCTTCACCAGCTCAATCAAAGGTATAGGTATTCTTAGCTTCTGAATTTCTGATTCAAAACTGAAAGGAGAAGGAAACTTGTCAAGGCCTCTTACCTCGTGAGCTGGAGCTTTGAGGATGACATGATTAACTACCGGTCATTTCTACTTATTAGCTTGCCGTGTTGCAGGGACAACAGCTTTATGAACAGGAGTTTCCTTGACATTATTCATCTTCAACCTCAATCATATCTGTATTCATCACCAGTTTGCAGAACAGCTCCGCCATCCCACTCTTGGCTGATTTGGTCATTGAATAATGACTTTTCATAGGCAGCTAAGGTCAAAAAGGAGGCACTGCCTTTGTCTTCCATACAATGGATCTCATCATCTTCTTCAAACTACTCTTCTTCCATGACTACATTTTGAAAAGGGGTCTTCACCCTTTGGTCTTCATTGGCATCTTTGTTTCTTTGCAGAATCTGCAACTACTCATTAGCTCTTCTATATGGATTTGGATTTCTAGGAGCAAAGGTATTAGAAACTCTTCCTTTCCCAGTGTGCTGCTCAACCTTTAATTTGGAGATTTCAGAGGCTAATGACTCTATCATCTTGGTCATTTTATCTATCTTGGGATCTGAAGATGATGAAGGTTCACCCCTCTGTCTCTTTCTATAAACATTCCCCTTGAGCTTCTTACCGCCATGATGTTTGATTCTACTTCCAAGGCTGCATCCTGCATATCAACTAAGGTAGCACATCGCCTCTCCCTCAACAGTAGACAGAAGTCAGAGTCAAATGCATTGGCATAGGTGAGTTTAGCAGAGGTAGGGGTGGGTTTTACTTCAGCTGGTATCTTGCTGTACATGCGGTTAAACCTCTTATTAAAATCAGACAACAACTCACCATTTTCCCTCTTTAAGTTCCCAAACTCGGTGTGATAGTAGAGTAGATCCTTCTTATCCCCCCAATGCTTTAGGAATGCATCGTCTAAAGCCTCAATATCTTCTATAGACCTTGGGGTCAATTCTCTGAACCATTTTCTAGCCTCTCCATCTAGACTTTGGACAAAGACTCTCATCCATACATCATCTTCACTAATGTCCAGGTTATCAACATAGCTATAGAATGATTCAAGATGTTCCTCAGTTGTAACACCTTCAGTCCCAGTGAACTTAGGCCTATACTTCTGATATTCTCCAGTAGGCATGGCATTCAAAGGAGTGGGCAGTACTAGAGGTCCATACCTAGCAGCTATGATTCTTTCCATTTTGGTAGGTGCTTGTGGACCTGCCATAGTTGTGGTGGCTATGAGGGGACTGGAAGTCTGAATGACAGAGGGTTGAGGAGTGACTGATAGGACTAAAGGAGTATGATGGATAGGAGGAGAGGCTTCCTTCGGGCTTAGAACAGAAGGAGAAACTAAAGAATAAGGAGCTCTATGAATCTCTGAGATTTTTTCTTCACTACTAGTATTAGATGCTATACTCTCAATATGTATTTGTTCTATTACAAGATTTTCTTGAAGAGATATAGAATATTGTTTAGAGCTACCTGAACCTGATGCTCCTTTCTGCAATGCCTTTCTTTCTTTGATGATTCTTTCAGGGTTAGGTACTGGGTCAGCTTGTGTCTTTTGAGGATTTCTCCGAGTATGCCTCACAAACTGAGCCAGAAATATGAAGTGGAGTCGCCAAGAGGTTCGTCCTCCATTAGAGTCGCCAGATAGATTATTACAACCCAAATAGTGTCCAGAATTTGTCTATCATCAAAGATGGATCTGTGTCGTCCCCCAGGGAAGCTGAGTTTCAATCTCCTCTCCCTAGCAACGGTGCCAATTATGTTATCACTCCAGGAAACTCTCCTAGGTTGTAGCTCGGAGATGCCTGGTAACATATAAATCTTCAATATTGTTCTTTGAACTATTGGAATGGATTAAGGTTTGGATCAAGTCAGATGATTGTTTCAACTTTGTTTTCACTCCAGACATGCATGAACACCCTCAGCTTGACAAGGCTTTAGACCACTAATGCTCAATAGTTTATAGATTCAATGGATAGATGGAGAATACTGACTGTACCAGCAAATGCATACATAAACATATATGAATGGCTAGCTACAGAAAGTAAATGAAGCTTGCAAATCTAATTTATCAACACAAAGATAAGATGACAGTTATCTGGCATTAGACACAAAAGAAAACATGAATAACCTATTCAAGTGCAAGCTTAGAACAGAGGAGAAGATGGAAATTGAACATGTAACAACAAAAGAAGCTTGTATTACTGGAATGAAGATGAGACGCTGAGAGGAACAGAGTATCCACAGTCTCCAAAAGTTGAACCTCTATTCCTTCTAACTTTCAGCCATTTATAGGCTTTTTACAATGCTCTCGGGCTCTCTAGGGCTCAAGATGTCTTAATCTATCCCCTCTGGCTTCTAACTACTTGATGCCATAATTAGACAAGCATGAGCACAGGGGCTCTGTTTCTAACAAACACAGTAACCAAATTCTGGTCATTTCGTTGCGTTGTCAGGTGGCTCACACGTGCTGTGATGTTCCACGATCATTTCTATTAATTCGGCTGCATCGTGTTGCTGTTTTTTCCCCTTTCAGCCATGGATTTCGTTATTTCAGTTCAACTGTCCGACTGTCACAAACACTGACAGAGCCAACAACTTTCCTCCTCGGGTGACTGATGGGAAGCGGGGTACAGGGGCATATGGGCCATTGGATGGGATGGATCGATGGTCAGGATGGTGGTCAGGTAGTGGAGGGTGAACTACGGTGATGGTGAACAAAGGTCGTTGGATTGAGAGAGATGGATGGAGGAGATCAATTGTCGGAGGCTTGAAGTCGTGGTGGGAGCAGAATAAGTCCGAGCCATCAAATCTCAGATGAGCAGATCGAACGACTATCGGGCAGAGGAGGTGCTCGAAAGATAACGCCTGGGAGCAGTTTTACCCAAGCGGGAAATGGTTTACATCAGGCAGTCATAGGTTGGTAAGTGGTAAAGGTCGGAGCTCGCCCGATTCCATTCATCGAGCGCCACATAGTAGCAAAGGAGAGAGAGGAAACCGCCTTTATCAGGCAGGTATCCCTCTCGCTTGTTTCCCGAGCGATATGCGCGATAGCCATTAGATTTGGCAGGAGTGATCTAACAATGAAGGTTGATCGAGCAGGTTTCGTCGGTCAGGTGAAGTATGGGCCGTCAGATCGGTGGGGGGACACGGAGGTATGGGATGTCCTCGAGAAATGTGCAAAGGGTGCGTATGGGCGAAAAGGTAAGGTTTTCGGGGCAAAAATGGGTTAATTCACGTAGGGCCAAGGCAAAAGTGGGTTTCGTTATGATGTGAGGGTCGAGTTAGGACATGAATGGACATGAATGGGAGTGGAAAAGTGAGGAAAGTGGGGTGATGGACAACAAAATGGACCATTTCCTTCCTTTAGCCTTCAAAATAGCAGCACTGCACCTCAGGGCTAACATGTCTAGTATGAAAATTTGATGAAACGAGGCCTTCATGTGTATTGTTGTATACCAGGAGCATCCAGTCTGAAAATTTATGAAACGTGGTCCCTGGAAGAAGAGAGAAGGTCGTAACCTTCTGTAGGCCGGCGCCTACGTACTAGTAAACACATTGGCTAGTACAAGAGCTAGGGGGTTGTAGCTCCCTTCCAGTGGAATATGGAAAACGAAAGAAGGTTGTAGTCTTTTGCAGGTGGGTGCCTACATACTGGTATGGGTCTGCACCAGTACAAGATTGTAAACAGATTTTCTTATTATTAAAAGAAGACAAAGACGTCAACAGCAGGTGGTTTTCACCCACATTGCATTTCCACCTTAAATCTCGGTGTTCATGTGTGTTGATTATGTGTGATGGTTTATTATGTTTTTACTGCACTGTTTAATAAGTTACTGATGCATTGGTTATAGATCAACACATGATAAATTAACTAAATCACAAGTTCTTTGGGTATACGCTAGTCTCACTAATCACATTAATGTGTACATGCTAGTTCACTTCACAGAAGTAGTTTATATAAATCTATTTGGGAAATGAAAAATTATTGATCTGATAATACTGATTCACCTCCCTTCTTAGTATTATTTCCAACAATTGGTTTCAGAGAAGGTCCTTTAGAAGAATCTTGATCGCTTGAAGGAAGATATTTCAAAATGAATAATCATGAAGGATCCATTAGACCACCAATCTTCAATGGGAGAAACTTAGTATATTGGAAAATAAGAACCAGAGCCTATCTACAATCGCTTGGAGCCAATGTTTGGGAAATTGTGTAAGGAGGATATCAATTTCCAACAGCGATTCCTATAGACTCTGCAGGTAAGAAGTTATACGAAACTAGTGCCAAAGATGTCAATACGTTATTGGGAAGTCTGTCAGAATCAGAATTTGTCAAAGTCATGCAGCTCA
Organism: Pinus tabuliformis; assembly: GCA_031772625.1. Lineage (NCBI taxonomy): Eukaryota > Viridiplantae > Streptophyta > Pinopsida > Pinales > Pinaceae > Pinus > Pinus tabuliformis. The sequence goes on along the minus strand of CM062820.1, from coordinate 542,186,788 downwards.
AGACAACTAAAGAGATATGGGACAAAATCAGTCAGAGCTACGAAGGAGACTCTCAGGTAAAACGTGCTAACCTTCAAACTCTTTGAATTCAGTATGAAACTCTTAAGATGCATAGTGATGAGAGTGTTGCTAGTTACTTTTTACGTATAGATGAGATTGTTAATTGTATGAAGAACCTAGGTGAAGAAATAAAGGAAGCTACTTTAGTTGAGAAAATTTTGAGATATTTGTCTTCTAAATTTGAGTCAAAAGTGTTTGCCATAGAAGAAAAATAGGATCTTCAAACTATTACTGTGACTCAACTCCATGGAATCCTAACTACCTTTGAAATGAGAAAAGGAGGTCCATCAGATATGAGAGAAGCTGCTTTTAAAGCGTCAGCAAAGGGAAAAGAAAAGGAAGAGCACAATGAATCAGAACACATTTCAGAAGAAGAAGATGAGGTAAATTTTGTCAAGAAGCTTCAATGGGGTTCCGGAAGATTCAGAGGTAAGCTACCTTTCAAATGCTTTGCTTGTGGTAGAGTTGGCCATTATGCTGCCAAATGTCCTCATAAAGATAAATATGAAAAAGGAAAGGAATATGCAAAAGGAAATAGAAAACAAGTTGTGAATAGAAGGAGTTACTATACGCATGAAGATAGTGATGGCTTATCCAATAGTGATGAAGATGAAATTGACCAAGATTATAGACTACTCATGGCTTATGACAATGATGATTTTTTGGATGCCTTAGAAGAGGAAGACTTTCTTGAAGAAATCACTAAACTCAAAATCTGTTTAGAAGAAAAGAATATGATCATCGATACGTTGACACACCAACTCACTGAAAGAGAAATTCACAATGAAAATCTAGAATGTGAAATTGTGGGTCTAAGAAAAGAACTTGAGAAGACAAAATCTCTTAATCTTAGATTTGCTAAAGGATCTGAAACTTTAAATGAAATCATCAAAGTTCAGCGTTCTCCTCTGATAAAGACAGGTCTTGGATATACTGAAGAATCATCTCAATCACAGAAGTCGTCAGCCTCCACCAGAAGCTATCTTGATGCAGCAAAGACCAGTGAACAATATGTCAATCGTCAGCAAAGGCCTAAAATTACTCATCAGGTAAATCATACCCAATTTACTCCAAGGATGAATATCAGTAGAAGCTTCAACCAACAGGTAAACAATGCCAAAAGATTCTATGATCACAAAAAATTCTTTAATGGGCAATGTTTTTCATGTCATAACTTTGGGCATAAGGCTGCTCAATGTGTTGCTTACAAAACCATCATGACTAGAGAAGCACAAAATCAAAGGAGTGTAACAGGAATCAAATTCCTGTAATAATTTTTCTCCTCTTCAAAATGAAGTAGAATGTTCGATTTGTAACAACTTTGGTCATGAAGAATCTGAATGCAAGAGAAAATTTCGGCCATCACTTCAAAAGGAGCAAACATCATTAAATCCCAAGATATGGAGAAAGAAGGAATCTCAATCAGAAAGATGTGGCATAGCTCTGTATGCAAAAGGACAAGAAAATCAGTGGTACATTGACAGCGGATGCTCCAAACACATGACAGGTGATAAAGAGAAACTTCATTCATATAATGCTTTAGAAAAGGAAAAGAATGTCTCATTTGGAAATGACACTCCAACTGTCATTAAAGGTAAAGGTTCTGTCTTCTTGAAAGAAAAGGTTAAAGCTGGAAATGTCATGTATGTAGATGGTTTAAAGCATAACTTGTTGAGTGTCAGTCAAATGTGTGATCAAGGAAATGAAGTTGTGTTTCGATCAAATGGATGTGTGGTTCATGAGCTTGATACAGGAAAGATTGTGATCAAAGGAACAAGAACTCCAAACAAATTATACATACTCAAAGGAGGACAACAACAATGCTATCTAAGAAAAACATATGAAAACTGGCTATGGCATAGAATATTGGGACATCTAAGATTTTCTCAAATAAGAAAAGCATGCAGGCTCAAGGCAGTTCATGATCTTCCAGATATCAGCATCCCAGAAAATACCATATGCAAACCATGTCAAGTCGGTAAGAAAACCAGAGTTCACTTCAATGAAAAAGAAGGATCAGCAAGTAAGCCTCTTGAACTCATCCATACTGATTTATGTGGACCAACAAGGAAAAAGTCACCTCGTGGAGAAGAATACTTTATTTTATTTATTGATGATTTTTCTAGGATGTGTTGGATAGGTCTACTAAAGAATAAAGATGAAGCATTCAAAAAGTTTAAAGCCTTCAAAGCTTTAGTTGAAAATGAATCAGATCGAAAAATCAAATGTCTCAGGTCTGATCGAGGGGGAGAATTCATATCAGATGGATTCTTTGACTTTTGTGAAAAACATGGAATAAAGAGGCAATTATCTGTCGCAAGAACCCCTCAACAAAATGGCGTGGTGGAAAGAATGAATAGAACAGTTCAACAAATGGCTCGAGCAATGCTTGATGAATCTGGAACTCCTGCAACCTTCTGGGGTGAAGCTGCATTTGTTGCTGTGACTATTCTCAACAAAGTGAATGTTCGGGTAAATAGAAATCAAACTCCATATGAAATTTGGTATGGTAAGCCTCCTACTTTAAAACACTTTAGAGTGTTTGGAAGCAAATGTTTCATCAAAAGGACTAATTAAAAACTTGGGAAGTTCAAACCCATAGCAGATGAAGGAATTCTTCTTGGTTATTCATCCAGAAGTAAAGGATACAAATGTTATAACAAAAGACTTCAGAAAATTGTTGAAAGCATTGATGTTGTAATTGATGAAGCATGCAGAAATCCGGAACAAATGAAATCAACAAAGGAATATGACAATGAGGAAGATGGGGAATGCTTTCCCACATCAAATCAAAATGATATAGAAGAAGAAACCAATGAAGCACTAGAAGAAGATACAATAGACAGGGAAAAGACTCCATCCAGGTATGTTCAAAAGAATCATCCAAAATCTCAAATTCTAGGAGAAAAAGGGGTTGGTGTACAGACAAGAAGAACTCTTATAGGGACCTCAAGTTATCTAGCATTACTATCCTCCACCGAACCTCAGAATGTAAATGAAGCCTGCAAAGATGAATGTTGGGTCAAGGCCATGGATGAAGAACTTGACCAAATTGAAAAGAATGATACTTGGGAATTAGTTCCTAGACCTCATGATAAAAATGTTATAGGAACAAAATGGATATTTAAGAATAAGCTAAATGAAAATGGAGAAGTTATTAGAAACAAGGCAAGACTTGTTTGTAAAGGGTATGCTCAACAAGAAGGTATAGATTTTGAAGAAAATTTTGCACCTATTGCCAGACTTGAAGCCATAAGGATGTTTCTTTCTCTCTCTAGTTTTCGAAAATTCAAAGTATATCAAATGGATGTAAAATCAGCCTTTCTTAATGGAGATTTAGAAGAAGAATTTTATATTGAACATCCAGAAGGATTCATTCTTGGAAATGATGCAAAACTTGTATGCAAGCTCAAAAAGGCTCTATATGGTCTAAAACAGGCTCCAAGGGCTTGGTATTACCGCCTTGACAAATATCTACAACAACAAGGTTTCACAAAAGGTTCTGCAGATAGCAATTTATACACAAAGATTGAAAATGATAAACTGCTAATTATTGTTGTTTATGTTGATGATATCATCTTTGGTAGCAATGAAGAATCCATGAGTAAGAATTTTTATTCAGTAATGCAACAAGAATTTGAAATGTCCTTACTTGGTGAACTTACTTATTTTAAAGTACAACAAACAAAAGATGGTATCTTTCTTTCACAAACCAAATATCTCAAGCAGATCTTGAATAAATACAGAATGGAAGATTCTTTTCCAGTATGTACTCCATGGTAACATGATGTTGTCTCAGTTCTAACGATGAATCACCAGTAGTAAACCAACCAACTTATAGATCTATGATTGGGAGTTTTCTTTATCTAACAGGTACCAGACCTAATATCATGCATGCAATAGGAATTGGTGGAAGGTTCCAAGCAAATCCAAAGGAATCACATCTCCAAGCAGTTAAAAGAATTTTCAAATATCTTCAAGGAACTCAGGAATTTGGTTTATGGTATCCTAAAGATATTGATATTACTTTTCATGCTTATACAAATTCTGATTGGGCAAGAAATGTGGATCATCGAAAGAGTACTAGTGGAGGAGCATTCTATATGGGTTCATGGTTGGTGTTTTGGTTCAGCGAGAAACAAAGTTTGATTGCCTTATCTACAGCTAAAGCATAATATGTGGCTGCTGCATCTTGTTGCACACAACTACTTTGGATGATGCAAATATTGTAAGAAATTCAGATCACATGTACTCCGCCCATCTCCATTCTATGTGATAATACAAGTTCCATCAGTATTTTGAAAAATCCAGTCATGCACTCCAATACCAAGTGTTAGCCTTGGAGGCGTTCAGCCCAAAAATGGACCCAAAACACTCCCAAAGTCTCTAAAGTTTGCTTAAAATCATGCCAAAGGAACCAAGTACGTCCCAAAAGTCTTCAAAATCCTCCTAAGGATCATTTAAAGTCAAAATCAGCGCAAGAGGAGAGCCCTTGGAAGGGCAGAAACACTATTGGGAGGCAAAAACGCTTGAAAACCATAAAAAACCAAAATCGCAGGCTTTAAACAGTGAAAGAACACCAGTCGTTAGATCTGGCCGGTCAACGGCCCAGATCTAAGCAGAAAATCACAATCGGTCGAGCAGAGAGGACAACTTAAAGTTGGGTGCAAGACACCGTCGATCAGTGATCGCCGATTGTTGGGTATACGACCAAAGTCCCACATTGACTAGAAGTGGGGAGGATGATGGGTATATAAGGATGGACAAATATCTCCATTGGTATGAGGCCTTTTGGGGTAAAGCCCAAAAGCAAATCCATGAGGGCTTAGGCCCAAAGTGGACAATATCATACCATTGTGGAGATATGTGGTGTCCAGAGTCTTAACACCGATGATCGGATCAGCGGATCGCATCGGCGAGGTATCCGAAATTTAAGTAAAGGCCCCAGGCAAGAGTGACATGTGATTTCATTTTATCGCATCGATAAATTGCATCGACACTATACCATGGGGTGGGGTCTTTGCATATACATATGGGCAACCCGATAGCCGGACCCGACGATCATATATATGATATTTCATAATATCTTAGGTCCGTTGAAGCCCATTTTTAATGTATTTCAATGTTTTTCGCTTATTTCAAAAATACAAAGGGAAGACTATGGATATGCCTTTCTGCGACTTGCGATAGCGATAAAGCCTGGACCCGATGGGTTTCGGAACAAGAATATATAAAATTTGAAGTCCACAAAAGCCATTTTTCAATGTATTTCGTATATTTTCGTGTTCAACGAAATACAAAGGGAACGGGCCAAATGCAACTTGCAATGGTGGCAAGGGCGGACCCAATAGGTTTCGAAATAGAAATACATATATTTTCAAGTCTGCCAAAGCCCATTTTCATGTATTTTTTAGTGTTTTTCGTGTATTTCATAAAACAAGGAAAATACATAGGAGCAGGCTTTTTTGAGACTTGCGATGGCAACAAGGGCGGACCCGATGGATGAATAGGCCATTTTTGAGGACTTTTGAAGTCCAAAATACACAGAGAAGGCGGGAATTTACAGTATTGCATCATTTCTCTGTTTATAACAGAAAGCAGTCACTATCCGCATTTTAAAGGGATTTCATAGGCCCGAAGATCCATTCCACCACAGAGCAGAGGCTGAATCAACCCAAAGCGATCGTGGAGCCACAACACGACACAGCCAGAACAAACAGAATGATTGTGGGGCATCTCTGGCATGAGAGAGCTCCCAGACAGCGGAACAATTACGCAAAATATCTTAATGCGGTTATTCTTCTGTTAGGAGAAGAAACCTCTGAGCCATGCTTGCCTAGTCAGAGATGAAACAGTTAAACAAGACAAAGGGATAGATTAAGACCTCTCAAGCCTTAGAAGGCTCAACATCATTGTAAAAGGCCTATAAAACGCTGAGAGTTAAATGTAACAAGGGTTCAACTTCTGGAGACTAATGAGACTTTCCTACTCAAGCTTCTCATCTTCATTCATTAGTAATACAAGCTTCTTTTGCTGTTATATGTCCAATGTCCATTTTCTCTTCTGCTCTAAGCTTGCACTTTAACAGGTCGTTCATGTTTCTTTTTTGTCTAATGCCAGATAACTGTCATCTTATCTTTGCTTTGATGAATTAGATTTGCAAGCTTCTTTACTGCTTGTAGCTAGCCATTCATATGTGGTCATATATGCATCTGCTGGTACAATCAATATTCTCCTTTGCTGCCTATAGCTAGCCATTCATTTATGTTTATGTATGCATTTGTCGGTATGGTCAGTATTTTCCATCCATTCATTGAATCTACAAACTATTGAGCATTAGTGGTCTAAAGCCTTGTAAGCTGAGGGTGTTCATGCATTTCTTGACTAAAAACATAGTTGAAATGGTTATCTGGCTTGATCCAAACCATCATTTATTCCAATATTTTAGAGAAAAATATTGAAGATTATATGTTGCCAGGCATCTCTGAGCTGCAACCTAGGAGAGTTTTAACATAATTGGTGTCGTTGCCGGGGAGAGGAAACGGAAGCTCAGCTTCCCTGGGAAACGACATAGATCTAGCTTTGATGATAGACAAAGTCTGGGCACTTTTTTGGTTGTAATCATCTATCTGGTGACTCTACTGGAGGCCGAACCTTTTGGTGACTCCACTTCATAGTTCTGGCTCAGTTTGTGAGGCATACTCAGAGAAATCCTTAGAAGTCACAAGCTAACCCAGTACCTGACCCTGAAAAGATCATCAAAGAAAGAAAGTTATTGCAGAAAGGAGCATCAGGTTCAGGCAAACCTAAACAATCTCCTATGTCTCTTCAAGAAAGACCTGTAATAGAACAAATACATGTTGAGAGTATAGCATATAATACTAGCAGTGAAGAAAAACTCTCAGAGATTCATAAAGCTCCTTATTCTTTAGGTTCTCCTTTTGTTGTAATCCCAAAGGAAACCTCACCTCCTATCCATCATAATATTTTAGCCACCATAGCTATGGAAGGTCCACAAGCACCTACCAAAATGGAAAGAATCATAGCTGCTAGGTATGGACCTCTAATACTGCCCACTCCTTTGAATGCTATGCCTACTGGAGAATATCAGAAGTATATGCCTAAGTTCACTGGGATTGAAGGTGTTTCAGCTGAAGAACATCTTGAGTCATTCTATAGCTATGCTGATAACCTGGACATTAGTGAAGATGATGTCTGAATGAGAGTATTTTTCCAAAGCCTAGATGGAGAGGCTAGAAAATGGTTCAGAGAACTAACCCCAATATCTATAGCAGATATTGAGGCTTTAGATGATGCATTTCTAAAGCATTGGGGGGATAAGAAGGATCTCCTTTACTACCACACTGAGTTTGGGAACTTAAAAAGGGAAAATGGTGAGCTGTTGTCTGATTTTAATAAGAGGTTTAACCGCATGTACAACAAGATACCAGCTGAAGTAAAACCCACCACTACCTCTGCTAGACTCATCTATGCCAGTGCCTTTGATTCTGACTTCTGTTTACTATTGAGGGAGAGGTGATGTGCTTCTTTGGCTGATATGAAAGATGTAGCCCTGGAAGTAGAATCAAACATCATGGCTGCAGAAAAGCTCAAAGGTAATGCTGATAGAAGGAGACAGAAGGGCGAGCCTTCATCATCTTCAGATCCCAAGATCGATAGAATGGCTAAGATGATAAAGTCATTAGCCTCTGAAGTTTCCAAATTAAAGGTTGAGCAACATTCTGGGAAAGGAAGGGTTCCTAATACCTTTTCTCTTCCAAATCCAAATCCATATAGAAGGGAAAATGAGCAGTTGCAGATCTTGCAAAGAAACAAAGATGCAAATGAAGACCAAAGGGTGAAGGCCCCTTTCCAAAATGCAGTCATGGAAGAAGAGCAGTATGAAGAAGATGATGAGATCCATTGTATGGAAGACAAAGGCAGTGCCCCCTTTTTGACCTTAGCTACCTATGAGAAGTCATTATTCAACGACCAGATCAGCCAAGAGTGGGACGGTGAAGCTGTTCTACAAACTGAAGATCAGCACAAATATAATCTGAGGTCCAAAATGAATAATGCCAAGGAGACTCCTATTCATAAAGCTGCTATCCCTGCAGAACAACAAGCTAATAAGCAGAAGCAACCAGTAGTTGATCCTATCATCCTCAAAGCTCTAGCCATAGAGGTAAGAGGCCTTGACAAGTCCCCTTCTTCTTTCAGTTTTCAATCAGAAATTCAGAAGCTAAGAATACATATGCCTCTGATTGAACCAATGAAGAATGAGTCCTTCAAGAAATCTATCCTTGAGGCTCTTGAGCCTAATGCCATCCAAGCTTCCACTGACTATGTAAATCTGCAAGATGACCAACCAGCTGTTATTCTCAGCCCAATGATTGAAAATTGTGAAGATAGCTCCCCATCATTCTATGTCTCTCTGACTATTCATGATAAAATCCTTCATAATTGCCTTTTGGACACTGGAGCCAGCCATAATCCAATGCCCAAGGTTGTCATGGATAAGCTTGGTCTTGACATTACCAAGCCTTATCAGTTGGCCTCTACGCAGCTTAAAAAACCAGTTTTCCAGATCACAGAGGAAGAAGGCCCACATATTTGGGACATGTTCTTTGATGGGGCTTGCTCTAAGGAAGCTATAGGAACAGGTGAAGTCCTTGTGTCCCCCACACAAGAATGCATTGATTCATCTTTTATATTAACTTTTCAGGTCACAAATGACACAGCAGAGTATGAAGCAAACCTTATCATTCAGCAGGTGTACAAAACCTTCCAAGCAAAACATCCAAGGCTGAAAGCATACAGAGATGAGGTGAAATATAGACCATCTCTGCCTGATAATACCAAATGCTGGAAAGTTTTTGAAGTAGAGGATCAAATCAATAGGATTTTGCAAGTCTTTGATGAATTTGCTGATATGCACATTGACCAAGAGAAAGAAACCTTTGATAGAAAGGTAAAAAGGGTCAATTTTCAGTTTGGTGACTATTTTCTCAAAAGGGATGCATCAAAGGAAGGATATGTTTTTGACAACCCAGTCAATGGGCTATTCTTTGAACTTTATTTCAGTTAAGGCTTTCAAGCCTTGGTATTGTAAATATGTTTTTTCAAGTTTTTATTTCATGCTAAATAGACTGCATGCCCAATGCAACACTAGAAGGAAGATTTGATCTTGTTTTTTATAGGAAAGGCATTGTTCTGTAGTTCTTGAAACCTCATAAGGAGGATTTCATCCCCAGAAGGAGCCAGTGTTAGCCTTGGAGGCATTTGGCCCAAAAATGGACCCAAAACACTCCCAAAGTCTCCAAAGTTTGCTTAAAATAATGCCAAAGGATCCAAGTATGCCCCAAAAGTCTTCAAAATCCTCTTAAGGATCGTTCAAAGTCAAAATCGGCGTAAGAGGAGAGCCCTTGGAAGGGCGGAAATACACTATCGGGAGGAAAAAATGCTTGAAAACCATAAAAAACCAAAATTGCAGGCTTTAAACAGTGAAAGAACACCAGCCATTAGATCTGGCTGATCAACGGACCAGATCTAAGCGGAAAATCGCAATCGTTCGAGTAGAGAGGACAACTTAAAGTTGGGCGCAAGACACCGTTGATTAGCGATCGCCGATGATCGGATCGGTGGGTCGCATCGGCAAGGTATTGACGATTTAAGTAAAGGCACTGGGTAAGAGCGACATGCGATTGCGTTTTATTGCATCGCTAAATCGCATCGGCACTATACCATGGGGCGAGGCCTTTGCATATACATATGGGCGACTCGATAGCTTGACCCGACGATCATATATATGATATTTCATAATATCTGAGGTCCGCCGAAGCCCATTTTTAATGCATTTCAACGTTTTTCGCTTATTTCAAAAATACAAAGGGAAGGCTGTGGATAGGCCTTTTTGCGACTTGTGATAGCGATAAAGCCCGGACCTGATGGGTTTTGGAACAAAAATATATAAAATTTGAAGTCCGCAAAAGCCATTTTTCAATGTATTTCGTATATTTTCGTGTTTAACGAAATACAAAGGGAACAGGCCAAATGCGACTTGCAATGGTGACAAGGGCGGACCCGATGGGTTTTGAAATAGAAATACATATATTTTCAAGTCTGCCAAAGCCCATTTTCATGCATTTTTCAGTGTTTTTCGCGTATTTCATAAAACAAGGAAAATACACAGGAGCAGGCTTTTTTGCGACTTGTGATGGCAATAAGGGCAGACCCAATGGATGAATAGGCCATTTTTGAGGACTTTTGAAGTCCAAAATACACAGAGAAGGCGGGAATTTATAGTATTGCATCATTTCTCTGTTTATAACAGAAAGCAGTCACTATCCACGTTTTAAAGGGATTTCATAGGCCCGAAGAGCCATTCCACCACAGAGCAGAGGCCGAATCAACCCAAAGCAATCGTGGAGCCACAACATGACACAACCAGAACAAACAGAATGATTGTGGGGCATCTCTAGCATGAGAGAGCTCCCAGACAGTGCAACAACTACCCAAAATATCTGAATGTCGTTATTCTTCTATCAGGAGAAGAAACCTCTGAGCCATGCTTGCCTAGTCAGAGATGAAACAGTTAAACAAGAAAAAGGGATAGATCAAGGCCTCTCAAGCCTTAGAAGGCTCAGCGTCATTGTAAAAGGCCTATAAAAGGCTGAGAGTTAAATGTAACAAGGGTTCAACTTCTGGAGACTAATGAGACTTTGCTACTCAAGCTTCTCATCTTCATTCATTAGTAATACAAGATTCTTTTTTTGTTATATGTCCAATGTCCATTTTCTCTTCTGCTCTAAGCTTGCACTTGAACAAGTCGTTCATGTTTCTTTTGTGTCTAATGCCAGATAACTGTCATCTTATCTCTGTGTTGATGAATTAGATTTGCAAGCTTCTTTACTGCCTATAGCTAGCCATTCATATGTGGTCATATATGCATCTGCTGGTACAGTCAGTATTCTCTTTTGTTGCCTGTAGCTAGCCATTCATTTATGTTTATGTATGCATCTGTCGGTATGGTCAGTATTCTCCATCCATTCATTGAATCTACAAACTATTGAGCATTAGTGGTCTAAAGCCTTGTAAGCTGAGGGTGTTCATGCATGTGTTGAGTAAAAAAATAGTTGAAATGGTTATCTGGCTTGATCCAAACCATCATTTATTCCAATAGTTCAGAGAACAATATTGAAGATTATATGTTACCAGGCATCTCCGAGCTGCAACCTAGGATAGTTTCCTGGAGTGATAACACCAAGCACATACCCATTAAGTACCATTTTCTAAGAGAATAAGTGATTGAACAAAAGGTTAAATTGGAGTATGTTCCCTCCAAAGAATAGGTTGCTAATATATTCACTAAACTACCTCCTAGAGAAACATTTGAATATCTTAGACAAAAGCTGGGAGTAGTTGATGCATCATCATGTTGTTAAATCCAGTTTTCAGAGGAAGGTTATTATACGTGGGTTTCTGTAGATGAAGGAGCGTATATGTTTTTCTGACAGAAAAACATTGGGCCGGACTCTGATATGGGTGCTTTGTTTGATATTGATGATTACAGTTTGACAATATGCTTTGTTCATTGATTTTTATCTCACTGATAAAGATGCCTTGATGAATGACTTGTTGACAATGCACAGGTAGCACAGGTTCAGGGGGAGCATTAGCCTTCACACACATTCAGCATTGTTTGCATCATTGCTGAGTTCAGCTAAGGCTTCAGCTACTTATATCATTTGTTTCATAAGTCATGTAAAGATCTAGGGTGTGATATGACTTCTTCTGTCATGGTCTATATTTCAATGAGTCCTATTGGACATATGATGTAATTTGTATCCCCACTTTGCATGGGATGGATGATGTAATAATTTTTGTATTTCTGTCATCTATAAATAATTGGTATATCCTCACTTAGTTGGGTGGATGAGTCAAATATGGTGTATCCCCACTTGGTTGGGTGATTGATATATGTATGAGTCAATTGTCATAGGGAGGTCATACTCACTTAGTTGAGTTATAGAGTCATGTTATTCTTTTGAAACATATCTCTACAGACTCGGCATGTACTCAGGGGGAGGATGGATACCATAATGTATATCAATGGGGTAGAATAGCTCGGTCCACCCTTTGCCCTTTATGTCAAAGGGGGAGAGTATTTTGGTGTTTCTTGTTATCTCGAATAGTTTCTACAACTTGCAGTGATCAACACCATCATGGTTTCCATGAAGTCCAAAGGGGGAGATTGTTGGCATTATGATACAAGGGTTGCCCTTGATGGCAACTCACTCACAGGCCAATTCAATTTTGATGAAAGGCAACCCACAGTGTAACAGGTCCATTCAGATGTAACAGGCATTGGTACAGAAGAACAGGAAGATGGAACTAAAGTCTACTAATCATAATGAAGAAGTTGAAGGTAAAGGATGGTGAAAAGTAGTTTAATATGTATACGCATGTCCACTTAGTCAAAACAACGTATACACGCTGGTTCACAGAACAAAAAGAACATATATGTATACACACACTCTCACAAGAAGAAAAGCGCATATATGTTGGAAAATCAAGGAAATTCAAGAGGAGACAGTACTAGGGGTCAATACCATGGTATTAGCCCACAATATTGAGCGGAGTAACGAATATTTGATCCCATCCAAGAATACCACGAGTCCTAAGTGGTTTTGGTCTGAGGTATTGAGGAAGGCCTAAAACTATATAAGGAAGAGAAGAGCATAAGGCCAATGTGTGTAAGTGGAAAGGGTTTCTAAGGAATACTTCTATCTGAAGTATATTTTATGTTGCAGGGGCTATGTTGGTGATTTGATCTGAAATATTGTGTGCACCTTCAATTCAATGTTGGATCAGGATCATGAGACCTGAAATGACTTATCATTGAATGATCTGATATTGGTTGGGCCAGATCTGATTGTGTACACCTGTTTTATTCTTTAAATGTCATGATCTGAGTTTGTCTGAAGTCTGGAATAACAACGAAGTTATGAGTTAATATTTTCATATCTATACGCTGGTTCGTCTCGGTAAAAGTGCGTGTACATGCAGGTTCTACTCTTCCAAGTAGCGTATACAAAAGAAAATCCTATTCTTCAAGATTTGACTGATCTATCTGATCAGTTCTGTTGTTTTACTGTTGTCTGTCAATGAAGTCTTCTTAGATCTAAATGTAAAACTGAATGCATAAGGAGTTTGATATCTGATTGATTGATTGATTGTATAAGTGAGAAGGGTGATCTCTGTTACTGTCTGTGTAAAGCTCTATAAATTGATAGTAGATGTTCAGTATATTTCTAGTTGGTACAAACTTGATTCAAAATTTGTATGTTTCGGTAGTTTTGAAGGTATACACAAGTTTGATTAAACGAAGTAGCATATACACGTAGGTTGGGTTCAGTAAAGTAGTGTATACATTCTCATGCATGATTTTTTGAGGTTGCAGCGGGTTCTGAATGATAATGCAGGTTTCTGGGTTCAACACAGTGTTCTAGTGACAGTGATCTGACTATTCAGATAAACTAATTATTGGTTGAAGCAGTTTGTAAGTTCTGATGTGTCTAGTATGAAAATTTGATGAAACGAGGCCTTCATGTGTATTGTTTTGTACTAGGAGCATCCAATTTGAAAATTTATGAAACGTGGTCCTTGGAGGAGGAGAGAAGGTCATAGCCTTCTGTAGGACGGCATCTACGTACTAGTAAACACATTGGCTAGTACAAGAGCTAGGGGGTTGTAGCTCCCTTCCAGTAGAAGCTGGAAAATGAGAGAAGGTTGTAGCCTTCTACAGGTGGGTGCCTGCATACTGCTATGAGTCTGCACCAATACAAGATTGTAAACATATTTTCTTTTTATTAAAAGAAGATAGAGATGACAGTAGCAGGTAGTTTTCACCCACATTGGGTTTCCACCTTAAATCTTGGTGTTCATGTGTGTTGCTTATGTGTAATGGTTTATTTTGTTTTTATTGCACTAGTTAATAAGTTAATGATGCACTGGTTATAGATCAACACATGATAAATTAACTAAATCAAAAGTTCTCTGGGTATACACTGGTTTCACTAATCATAGTAGCGTGTACATGCTAGTTCACTTCACAGAAGTAGCGTATATAAATCTGTTTGGGAAATGAAAAATTATTTATCTGATAATACTGATTCAACACCCTCCTCAGTATTATTTCCAACAATCCTGTACAACTTATCACCCAAAGTAATAATCATAGAGCAAGGTCTAGAATCACATAGATCATGTCACTTCCACAAGTATGGTTTTCCTAATAATACATCACAAACTTCAAGATGAGCAACATCACACAGTACCTCATTCGTGAAGGGCTTGATGTTGTAGGGAAGGCAACATTGTTGGCTGACGTGGAGATCTCATCCTTGGTGAAGCCACCCAATGGTGTACGATCGCGGATGTTCTATTGTTGGTAGGCCCAACTGCTTCATGGCCTCTTCTGAAATGAGGTTATTTTGGCTCCCATTGTCGACAATGAACTACAACAGAGAACCTTTCACCCACATCTATGAGTGGAAGAGGCATTCCCCCTCCTCTGGATCTTCAGGCTCATTCTTCTAGATCTTGGTGGTGGCGATGGTGGCACTGGGCTCCACATTAATGATTTGCTTCCCTTTTTCATTCCCCTTGTCAAGTTTTGACTCAGAGTCGAAACATGCGTATGATTCGGAACCATTTAGCTCGACTACCAGTGACTGCTTAATCCGACACTCACTCATGTTGTGAGTGGAGCACTTATGGAACTCAAACCATTTTCATGTGTCCTTCTTTATCTTCGTGGTGTTGTTCTTTTCTTGCAGCTTTGGTGGGTTGTCCTGGATCACCCTGCCTTGGCTTTGGCCTTTGCTCTGTGGTTTGAGGGTGCCTTTTCCTTGCTTCCTATTCGCAGATCCAAACTCTCGTTTCTTCTGTTTAAACTTCTGCTCAATCTTGACATCGTATCGGTATGTCATGCCGAGCGAGGAGATGTTCAGGAACTCCATCTCATCTTGGATGTACTTATGTAGACAACCGCGACACTTGAGTACCAAGTTTTGCTCAGAATCCTTAATACCCAACTTCGTGCAGAGGGTATGGAAAACATTTTTGAACTCTGGCACATCTTGGTCCCTTCCCTGCCATAGCGTGATCCGCTTTATGTATTTATCTTCATAGCTCCCGACATGTTAATATTGTTCCTTGATGGCGTCTCGGAAAGAATCCCAAGTGGGTGCAATGAAAACATTGAGGATTCCCTCTCATCCTTTTGTTCAAACTAGGTTTCCCACCAGTCCTTGACGTGTGGAGTGACTTTGAGAAGTGCAAAAGTAATATTTTCCTGATTGGAAAAGTCATGAACTGAAAAATATCCTTCCAAAAGATTCAACCATTTATCTATGGCATCTTCATCTATCTGTCCCTCAAATATGGGAATATTGAAGTTAACTTGTACCTTAAAAGGAGTGGTGCCTCCAGAGTGGTTGTTGGATGAAGATGCATCAACTGTGGGTAGTCGTCGAAGGATCTGGGCAAATTTATCCATCATCGCGTTCCTCTGTTGCTCAAGGGCTTACTCGATCAATATTTTGAAAGGATCTCCCACCCCCTTATCTTTATTTTCTTTTGCCATAGGAGGTCGTCGAGGTTTGCAAGGCTGGTCTTGCAAAGGTTCAACCAGATTGAGACCTAACTCCTTATACCTTGAGCTCGTTGGGGACATGCAAAGAAAAACAAAGAAAGAGCAGACCGCTCTGATACCACTGATACAAACTTAAACATGAATGTAACAAATTACACATATAACCATAAATACAGAAATGCAACAAAAATAACACTTCATTTCATTAATATCATAATACTGAAATATGCTTACAAACAGAATGGAAATAAACTAGCTCAGGTGATGGTAGCTTATCTCTGAGAAGAGATGTGGCAGTTACATGCCTGTGAACTATGTTACAATGAGGTTCAAAGGCATATTTATTATTGATAAACAATGGAAAACCCTAAAAATTCAAAAACCTAACCCTAGGAGATGAAGCTCCAAAACTATGGGCCCCGTTTGGGTAAATTGGTACATCAACTTCTTGAGATCATAACTTTGGCATATGATCTCCATTTGGCTATCATAATACCTCATTTCGAAGATCTCAAAGAGGAGGGCGAAAACAAACATGCTTGGTAGATTGGGACATTTTTGGTCTCCCCGTTTTCCCTAAAAACGTCGTTTAGGGCCTCAAAACGGCTCCAAAAGTCCAAGACCTGAAAAAATGCCAAAAATAGTAAATTGTGCTACAATTAAGGAAATCGAAGAACTTAAAGAGACATTGTTGGGGGTCCAAGTGGAATAGGCAAGTGGCCACCAATATCCACCTGGATCATAAGATGGAGGAGATTTTGCATGTGTGTAGAATGAGAGGTGAAGGGAATTGGGATTCAAAGCTCTCTATTTATTAAGTTGTGAGAACACGAGTTTACCTTGGAAAGTGTAATACCTAGTGGAATCACTATGGCCATAGAATGATAAGCCCGTGAATAGAATGCAATGACCTAGATAATATTGTAAACCTTTGGGCCCCTTAATTTTCTAGCCACAATCACCTTCATAAGTGTTAATATTGACCTCCTCATACCATTTTGAGCTAGATTTGCAAGCATATCCACCATTAGTAGTTTTTGAAATTAACAGTTTTGAAATTAGTAGCTTTGGAAGTAAAAAAAAAACTTATTTGGAGTTGAAAAAGGATATTCATAATAATTATATTGAAATGTCAATATCTAAGTACAATATGCTTGTCTAAATAATCCCTCATTCTGCCGCATTAATGGTGTCTTCAAGAGAAGTTAAAGTACACCCAAGATAGATGCCACTCCAAGTTCAAGGATACAAGGAAATGCTCTGAGTTCATCTCGAAGATGCATTTTCTCATCTCCATTGTTGGAGTAGTATTGATTGGTAAAGAGAACTAAAAATAATGGTCTAGAAAGATCATGCATACCCTCATTTTTAATTATTTATGGAAAGGCATCTATGAAGAAGAGGACGACAATGCTTCAACCAAGGCCACATTAGATAAAGATCTAGCCATTTTGGAGAACAATGGCAACAAATCCTATGCCCTGATTGATACTTTTGTAAGTGAAGAGGTGAATTGTCATATAGTTTCAATTACAAATTCTTATAGTATATCGAAGAAGTTGAAATTTCTATATGACTCACACTTAGAATTGGAAGTTGTTTAGTTTATGGTCAAACTCTTCAAACTTGAGTTAAAATATGATAACCCCTTGGCACTACCCTATGAAATTAGAGCCATCATGCATGATGTAGATGTCATTGGAGTTAATATTGACATTCTTCTCACAACCTTTTTCAAGGCCCTTTATCATACATACTCTAATTATGTTGATTCTTTGCAAGCTAGTTAGCAACTAAAATCTATTACTTTTGACACATTGTTGGAGAATTTTGTAGAATGAGAGAAAGAATTTGGGAAGAGGAAGATAACAAATCAGTCCCTTGAAGAAGAAATCAACCTTTCTCAGAAAGGGAAGAATCGGTCACATGATTCTCCTAAAAGAAATGGCAGTAGAAGAGGTCATAGAAGAAAGAATTTTAGAGGTAGGGGGTAAACATCATCAAGGAGAAAAATATGATCTTCACTACATTCGTTGCAACAAAGATGGACATGATGCATCAACATGTAGAATCCCCTAGGAGAGAATGAAAGACAGTCAAAATTAGAAAGAAGAAAATGGTAAAACATTAGATCCAACTAAAAATAAACCACATTAATTTTCTCATTATATTGTTTCCCATTGTAATGTTGGAGTAACTAAAGATCTGTTTCACACTTAATTTTCTTCTTGAAAGAATCATGGTTGCTTATTACAGGTGCCACCTTCCATATGACCTTTGGGAAAGACTTCTTTGAAGACCTTAGTGAAAATGTAGATGGAGTAGTGTATTTTGTAGACAAGTCAAGTCTCAAGCCATCCAGGCTTGGCACCATTAGGCTTAAAATTCTTGAACTTATTTATTTTAATTTGTACGATGTACCCTACCTTCCAGAGCTACGAAGAAATCTATTGTCCCTTGTTCACATTCGCTATCAAGGTCACTCTATACATATGTTTCATGGCAAAGTAAAGCTACGGAAAGCATATGACAACTCCATTGTCATGATTGGAGTAGAGGAGGACAAATTGTTGATGTTGCAAGGAACATTTTCTCGTGCATAGAACTTTGCATACCTTTATCTATACAATGAAGGTACACTTCCATCTATTATTCTATGGTATGCAATATTTGGACATTTTGATTGTCACAATCTTTGTTTACTAAAAAGAATGGTGTTTTGGGTTTGCCAACTATTCCTAGGAATTGAAGTAATGTGATGATTGTATCATTGGAAAAAATAGGAAACATGCATTTCATTATTCTACTTCCAAAGCACATAGAAAACTTGCACTGATTCATTATAATTGTGTGGCCCTATGTTTATTCCTTCTACAAATGGAAAAAATATATGATGATTTTTATTGATGATTACACCAGGATGTGTTGGGTATACTTGTTAAAAAGTAATTCTTAAGCCCTTGAAACTTTTATAAATTTTCATGTATGGATTGAAAATGATGACAATCACATATTGGCTCCCTTCCTATTGATAATGGAAAATAATATACTTATATTGAATTTGAAAATTATCTACCCCAACATGGGATTCAACGTCAAACCATTGTTCCATACAATCCTCAACAAAATGGTGTAGATAAAAGAATCAAATGACTACATTGAATATGTTTTTCTCCATGATGTTTTTCAAGAATGTAAAGTTGATGTTTTGGGTTGATGTGGTTCTATGTGCAGTATGTGTAAAAAAAAATTCCATCTCATGCTCTTAGAAATAAGACTCCTTTATGAAATGTGGTATGGCTACAATCCCTTAGTTGGGCATCTCAGGATCATTGGTTCCACCTATTATTCCTTGATCCCTAAGGAATAAATAAGAAACCTTGATACAATGAGTAAAAAATTCATCCTCTTGGGGTATTTAGATAGCACCAAGGCATATCGTCTTTACGATAAGGTAAATAAGAAGTTTGATTTTCTAGAGGTGATTTTTCTTGAATCTTCCAAAACTAACAATAGTGTTGAGTGACAACTTGAGCATTTTGATAGATTTAATCATGCAAAAAAATTATCATGGATTTTATAATGAGATTCCACATTTTGGAGGGGGGATCCCTATCTTGGATCAATCTATCAAATATTCTTATGAAGCACTATCTCCCCCTCATGAAGTTATGGCCTCTTATTTAGATTAGGAAGACCCTTTGAGTGATGTGATTGAGAGGATTGGAAGGCTTTGATGGATCCCTATATCAATCATCAAATAAACTTGGACCACATTAGAAAGTCCCCCCAAAATGGATCACCAAAACACTTAAAAGCATTCATCATGATGAGGCCATAAAGATAACAACCATAAATTCCACCAAACAATATGGAGGTGATGTAGATAATTCTCATCTAGTTGATGATATGGATGTTTCGTATGATTTGAGTTTATCTACTAACTTTGAACCAACTTATTTTAAGGAAGTTTCTTCTCATGATGAATGGAAAAAAGCAAAGGAGTATGATGTTGTCATAAAGAATAGAACATGGAAGTTGGTCGATCCTCCATTTGAAACCAAACCAATTGACCACAAGTGGGTCTACAAGAACAAGTACAAATTAGATGTCTCACTCGAAAAGCACGAAGCAAAGCTTGTGGCAAAAGGATTTGTGTTTAAAATACAACAAGAAAATCCTAATTTAATTTTGTCCTTGAATTAAATTAGGAATAAAAATGTAATTGCACATCACAAGACAACTTGTACGAGTTAACTAAGTTAATTTGACTTAGTTGGATCAGTTAATTTGAGCAGAGGGTCTAACTAAAAGTCATGTAGAGTGTCTCCTACTTTATAGGAGCATTGGATGAGTTTATTTTGAGTTGTAATTAACAAATTCAGTTTAACTGAGTTAAATTCAGTTAAACTAGTTCCAACTGATGGAGGAACTAGTAGGAGGTCAGACAGTGGGGTGTTGCTTCATGTGTTCAACCAGTTAACTGATGATTCCCTCATAAGTAACTCATGCATGTCATAACTAAGAGTTACCCAATTAAAATTGGAGTTCAAGGGAAATGTACTATAAGTTGTATAATCATCCAAATTGTACTAGTGGTGCATGCAGTCAGAGGAAGGCCTATGAAGATCGAACAATTCCAATTGAGGAATTTCCCTAATTAAAAGGGGCTAATTCCCAAGGAAACAGTGCAAGGAAATAGGGACTTGGGAAAGCATAAAATTGGTTAAGTATTACCCTAGGCTTGTTTAGGAAGATGTGAGACAGATAGAGATAGTGCAGAGGTTTCTCAGGCTTGAGCAAAGCATTATAATATTACCATATTATCTGAATAATGTAATATACAGATAAGAAGGATTTTTAGTTGTGGATTTACTGAGGAAATCAGTGTGTAATGTGTTGATTGAATTATTTCTCTTGTATGCTTCGTGATTTCTTGATCAATTAATTGTTTCCGCTGATGAGTAGAGTAGATTCAAGTATTTTGTTTTAGAAAATCACATAAGAAGTTTGAATCTACAAGGAATTTCTACATGGTATCAGAGTAGAAATCATACTAGAAGAGGAGAATACGAGTTTGTCTTTGCAGGTGAAATCGAATTTGCAGGATCATTCTTCAGAGCCAGCAGGATGTCGTTCTACGGATTAAGACTCGAATATTTCCTTGAGGGTAGTTTGAATTATATTGCTTGGAAGGACATGATGGAGGCAGTGTTGGAAGACAACAGACTGGAGGAATTCATAGAAACATATATTCCTAAGCCTCCAACAACAAATTCTCAAGATCTGGCAGAGTGGAAGAAATGTGTTACAAAGGCGAGAAGGATCATACTAGAAGGAGTTCAAGATCATTTTGTCTCGAAGCTCCATGGAAGGATACACCATATGCAATGTGGAAAGCCTTGATCGGCTTGTTTCAGAATAGCAGTGACCACACAAAGCTAGCATTGAAGGACAAGCTTCAGAAGATCAAGATGGAGAAGGGTGACCCAATACCACAATACTTGAGCAAGTTCACCCAATGTTGGGATGAGCTTGGGAGAATTTGTATTATAGTTTTTGAAGATGATCTGGTCAGCTTAGCACTTCTAGGCCTTCCCAAGAGCTATCACAACTACGAGGATTCAGTAAATGTGAAGGAGAATCTACCAAAGTGGGAGTGTTTGTGGTCCAACTTGGTGCAAGAAGAGATTAGGAAGAGCACTAGAGATGGAACCTCATCCAAGAATGATGATCAGGAGAATTGTGCCTTAGATGGAAAGGTGAATAAAGGGAAAGGAAATAAATTCTAATCCAAAGGAGATTCCAGTTAGGGTGGCAAGAAGAAGGATTGTTGAAAATTAAATGTTTTCACTGTCATGAGTTGGGACACTATACCATGAAGTGTCTACACAAGAAGGCCGACAAGAATCCTTCAGGAGGAGCGGCAGGTGAAGCCCTTACTTCAAAATTTGAGTTAGATCCCTCATTTCATGCATGGTGACATCGATGATGGGTAGTGTGTGGTATCTAGATAGTGGAGCCTCATTCTATATGAAGGAAAACAAATAATTTTTTAGTGACTTGGAGGAGAAGGATCTTCAAATGCAAATGAAGATGGGAGATGATGGAAGGTATAGCATGACCGTCATTGATACTCTTACTTTTCAGAGGGAGTATGGTTCTCCTCTCACATTAAAAGATGTCATGTATGTTCTGGGTCTGAAGAAGAATTTAGTTTCAGTTGTTGAGTTGGACGATCAAGGCTATGATGTGATATTTAGCAAAGGAAAGGCTTTCCCTCGTCACATAGCCACAAGACAAGTGAAGCAGATCATGGTTTAGGTGAAGAAACTCTACAAAATGTCACTCTACAAAATGGATGTAGAAGACTATGATGCTTTGAGCACAAAAGCAGAGAAGGTGTAGAGCCGAGACATCAGTGAATTATGGCATAAAATATTGGGCCACTTGCACCATGGAGCTTTGACGATCATGCAACATATTTCTGCAAGACTTCCCAAGAGTGCACTAGAGCATAGAGATACATGCAAAGGGTGTACATTGGGGAAGTACACCAAAGACACCTTTCATGTTAAGGGCAACAATCCTTAAAAGAGTTCACTCAGATGTACGTGGAACATTCTCAAAGGCCTCCACGGCCAAGCATAGGTATTATGTAATATTTGTAGATTATTTCTTACGTAAGTGCTAGATTTTATTCATGTAGAAGAAATATTAGGTGTTCTCTAAATTTTGTGAACTTAAAGCACTTTTTGAGAAATACTTTGGCAGGAAAGTGAATGCTCTCAAGAGCGATAATGGTGGAGAATATGTGTCGAATGAATTCAAGAAATTGTATGCATAAGAAAGCCTTAGACGAGAGTTAATAGTACCCCATAACCCACAACAGAATGTGGTCGCTGAAAGGAAGAACAAAAGTATTGTGGGAGCTGCACGGGTGAAGTTACATGATCAGGGCCTATCATTGCACTTGTGGGATGAAGCATGCAACACAATTTAATATGTACAAAACAAGAGTCCTCATCGGATTCTCGGGATGAGTACACCAGAAGAAGCTTTTTTAGGGAAGAAAACTAGATGTGTCACACATCAAGATATTTGGTTCATCAGTTTACTGCCATGTTACCAAGGATGCAAGGAAAAAGTTAGAGCCAATAACTGAGTTGGGCATATTTGTGGGGTACATTGATACATCTCACAACTATTGGGTGTACCTTCCATCTCACAAGATGACATTGGTTCCTTGAGATGTGAAGTTCGATGAAGATAAGGCCATGAGATGTTCCCCTGAGAGGGAGCTTCAGTTGCATGCAGATGAGGAGATTTTAGCTCCAAAGGAAGAACCTCAGGATGATGTGGAGCCACCACATGCAGAGGAGCAGAGAGTGGAAGCACCCACTCATGCAAAGAGATCCAGATATGGAAGGAAGCACCCTAGAGACACTGTAATATTGATGCATGATGCTAGAGAGAATGTGGGAGCACCCACATCACAGTGAAGGTAGAGGAGGTCACCAGATCGGTACACTAGCTACATGGCTCTGATGAGTGAGAGTGTAGAGACTAAGCCATCCTCATTTGAGAAAACAATGCAATAACCAGTATGGGTTGATTCCATGGTAGAGGAGTATGGCTCCATTATCAGAAACAATGTTTGGGAAGTGGTCCCAAGACCAACAGACAAGTCAGTGGTGAGTTCTAGATGGCTTTACAAGGTAAAGAAAGAAGCATATGGGAGTGTTAAGAAACACAAGGCCATATTTGTAGCCAGAGGGTTCTCTCGGGTGGAGGGAATTGATTACGAGGACACCTTTGCTCCATTAGCAAGGTACTCTTCAATCAGATATATTCTAGCACTTTCATCATAGATGGAATGGAATATAAATTAGATGGATGTAAAGAAAACCTTCCTCAACGGAGGATTTGAGCAACCGAAAGGATTTGAGACCTTTAATAGAGAGTTGCATGTGTGCAGACTCAAGCGAGCATTATATGGATTGAAACAAGCACCCCATGCTTGGTACACCAGAAGCAATAACTATTTCACCAGGTTGGGCTTCACCCAAAGTGAAGTAGATGCAAACCTTTACCATATTTTGGTTGAAGGTAAATTATTGATTATAGTATTATATGTCGATGATTTAATTCTAATAGGTGATGAGAAGTTGGTCAAATATTGCAAGAGAATTAGAGATGAAGGACATGGGGTTCATGCATTATTTCCTAGGTATGGAAGTATGGAAAGGAGATGAGTAACTATTTGTCTCTCAGAGAAATTATGCCAATGAGATACTGAATAAGTTCCACATGGAGAGCATCAAACCCATGGAGACTCCTCTATTATGGAATTGAAGGAAGGAAGATGTTATTTCAGGTGAAGTAGTGGAGGTTACTATTTACATGCAACTTGTCGGTTCACTTCTGTATTTGGTGAACACACGACCAAACATATGATTTGCTGTTAACCAACTTAGTCAAGAAATGGTTAAGCCAACCAAAATCTATTGGAAGGTAGCTAAACATGTGTTGAGATACCTCAGAGGCACCACTTAGTTTGGTCTTTTTTATAAACGGATGAAGGGAGTGAAGTTACAAGGCTTCACAGATGCAGATTGGGCAGGGAGTCCATCAGACAGGAATAGCACATCAGGGGGGATCTTCAGTGTTGGGTCAGCAACAATTTCTTGTCACAACAGGAAGCAGAGATTAGTTGCACTCAGTTCGGTAGAGGCAGAGTACATGATTGCTAGTCAAGCAAGTTGTGAGGCTCTCTGGATGAGGAAGATCCTTGTTGGGTTATTTGGTTAACATATGGATCCCACAGTGATTTACTGTGACAATCTGAGTTGTATCAAACTCTCTAAGAATCCACTTTTTCATGATCGTTCTAAGCATATCGGCATCTGGTATCACCAGCTACAAGATTGTGTGCAGAGGAGAATCATGTTTCTAGAGTACATTCCTACAAAGGAACAAAATGTTGACATCTTGACTAAGGCACTGTCAAGAGGAAAATTTGAGTTCCTTAGAGGCAGGATTGGGGTATCTGACAATCCATTTCTTGTTGAGAGGGAGTGTTGAAAATCTTGATTTAATTTTTTCCTTGAATTAAATTAGGAATAAAATTGTAATTCCACATCACAAGACAACTTGTACGAGTTAACTAAGTTAATTTGACTTAATTGGCTCAGTTAATTCGATTTGAGGGTCTAACTTGAGTCATGTAGAGTGTATCCTACTGTTACACAACATTTTGTCACTATCCCTGTAATCCCCATTCCTTGATCCAGGAGGACCTCTACAGTGAACCCTACATGCTTTCCCTCCATGAAGAAACTCCCTTTGTGTCCCTCTTCATGGGCAGATAAATTCCCTTTTGCACCATTTCCCCTGAAACTTCTGTTTTGCCCAGTTTACAAGACCGACGCTAATGGCCCTTGTCTTCCTCGGGCCGATATGCAGGGATTAGCACTTGTTTAGTCAATTTAGTATGTCCTAAATTGCTACATTAATTATCAATCCAGGAGTCGTAAATTGATGAAGTGTGGCGCACTATATGTGCAAGACAACCTTTTTCTTACTTTTTATTGTTTTCAATTTTATCTTGTTTTTGGGGGTTTTATCTTGGTTTGTCTCCTAATGCAAATGGAAATCCTATTCCTAAGTTTTAAGAATACTTTAGAAGGCAAGTTTGGGTATAGATTTTAAGGCAATTATGTGCTTTATGATGACTTCCAGAACTTAACACTTCAGAGGATCTCAAAACATTATAGTGATTAAATTAATACTTGAACAAGAATGTAAATGTGCAGCTATTTGAATCAAACAAATGATGAACTACTGATCATGAAATCTCTATCTCTGCTGCTCATCTAAATACAGAAATAAAAGTTAAGCTATTGCACTCAAACAAATCAAAAACTGCAAACTAATAAAAGTAAAACCAATTCACTTCATTTATAGTCTGATAGCTCGCCAAGTAGCTTTTCAGGGTTAAGCCATGGCTCTGGAGATAACGTCAATAACATGAGGAATTGATATCTAAATTATCTACTTGCAAATGAAAATAAAATCAAGTCTCTTCACTTATAGTCCGATAGCTCACCAAGTAGCTTTTCCGGGTTAAGCCATGGCTCTGGAGATAACGTCAATAACATGAAGAATCAAATCACTTCACTCAAAATCCGATAGCTCGCCAAGTAGCTTTTCGGGGTTAAGCCATGGCTCTGGAGATAACGTTAAATGACATGAAGAATTTGATATCTAAACTATCAACATCAAATAAATAAGACTGAAATCAAAGCATAACTGAAATTGAAAGCTAAGAAAAAAACAAAGTCAATAGAGAGGACAATCTCATGTCACTATTTACTGCAAAAATTGTATGGAAATGCCCGGGCCTATCCTAACCTGAAACAAACTGATCAGTGTTAGCAGAAATATACAATGCTTGGAAAATCATGTACATGCATGAAACATTAACACCATAACTGAAATGTGAAATATACACAAGTGCACAAACTACGAAATATCTACAATGGAAATAAAACAACAGCACATGAAAACTTTACAGAAATAAAAGAACGAAACCTTAGCCAGCAGGGGCCCTCTGCACGGCCTTGGTTAACATGCTATCAAATCGAGATTATGCTCACACAGTCATATAAAACAGAGTCTTCTTATATTGCAAAACAGAGGAAGGATCCTCTCGTTACAACAGCAGGACCAGTGTCACGGCACAGTACATAAACTTAACAGCAAGATTACATTAAAAAAAACTAGCTACATGCGTTTGCAAATGCATTATTTATAAGGGAAATTACATAACTGTTTTTCCTATGGAACTCCTTCAACAGAAGACACGTAAAAAGACAACATCCGTGAGCTTAGCGTGTTGGTTGCCATGATCATTCAATCTACCAAAAGGTGGTTGTTGGATTTGCGTCGTGGAGGCAGTCTACAGCTGTCAAAATGAATCCACGGATCTAGGAACGGTCTCGGACCCTTCACGTGTTGAAAAACAGAGACCTGTTTGCTGTAGGACTCCTTGTTTGACCACCGTTTGACCAAGGCTTTCCTCTACGAATCTGGCTAAACCAATAGGACCTGATCCATGTCCAGATCATTTCTGACCTGCCCACGTGCCTTGTTTTGCTTGCTGACACCTACAACCTAGAGATTAACAAAAACAGCTGCAGAATCTCAAGTCAAGTGCAGAAAGTGGCTGCATTCCGCAGCTGATGAGCAAAATCTAAGTCAAATATCAAACACAAAAACATATTTAGAAAACCACTTAAATGCACTCTCAGAATCAATATGTAATGATTTTTGATAGCTTGTGAGGCACTAGTGAGGGGAAAAAGTCAAGAAAAGTGTGTAGAAGAGATGTGGTTTCAGGGTTCAACATACCCCCACTGTGAAGGTGTTGCATGTCCTCATGCAACCAAAACTGTGATCATCCTCCCTTTAATTCATGTGTTCTGAGACCTCTGCTAACACATCTAGCCTTCTTTTCTTCTTTCTTGGGACCACTGTCATCCTAGGCTTCCTCATTAGGCACTTGAATTTGAGGTTGATGAGAGCTCTGCTCAACCTCTTGCTCTTTTTCTTCAATTTTCTATTTTTCTTCTGCCACAGCCCAAGATGTAACATGGTGTTGTCGTGAATAATCTTATCCAACCTGCTCTGTTCTTTCAATGTTTCATTTTCTCTTTTGATGTGTCTATTTAAGACCTCCAGTTCAAAAACTTCCTATTTTAGTGATTGGATTGGAGCTTCATGGGCTGTATTAGGTTGGGCAGATGAAGTGCCTTGATCTGTGGTAGTCTTCTCCAATGACTCAATATAATCATACATTTCTTGCTGGGTTGGATCTATCTCAGGTGTAGTCTTTCTTGGGCTGTCCCCAAAATCTGGCTGAGAAGGACTGATCTCAAAATCTGGCTGAGAAGGACTGATCTCAAAATTTGGTTGAGGAATAGGAGTATGGTGTGGGCTATGGCCAGGAGGGATTGCTGGAGGCTGTTCTGGTGTTTCCCCTCCTAAATCAATGAAGTGGGGCCCTTTAGTTTGTACTTTCCTCAGTTTTCCTTTAAGTCTGGAGCTCCTCCTTAAATTTTGTGAGCTAGTGTCTTCTTTCTCCACACTCTGTTTTTCTTTCCCTTTCCTCTTTGCTGCAGCTGATTGTTCCTGAAGGTAAACTAGTCTTTCAGAAAGTATTTGGTGGTCCTCTTCTGAGGAAGGTTCTAGGGTTTGATAGACAACTTCAATATTTCTTTTCCCCTTTAATTTTCTTTGCTTCCTAACCTCAGTTCTTTCCTTCCTACTTTCAGATAGCTTCTCTTCCTTATTAGTTTCTTTAGCTATGTTAGTAGGAGTGTCCTGAATTCTCACACTTGTTTTCCTTCTCCTACTTTTCCTTGTTGAGCTGCTCTCGGGTGTTTCAGGTGGATCTTGAAAGAAGTTTCTAACCAAAAACTGTTCCCAGGTGTCCTTCTTTTCCTTCAATTGTTTTTCAATCAAAATTTTTACAAGGCCGTGATGGTACAGGTGGGGTTCTATGTCCTCCAGATTCTTTTGTACAGTTATGGACATCTTTTTCAAGCTATTCAATAAAAAGTAAGGCAAATTGATGGTTTGATTTTCTAGAAAATTCATTAGCAACCAGGTGTGGTATATATACATGGACCCAAAACCATCCTTCACATGTAATAAAATTCTGGATTATCAATAATCGACTAGTCTACTTTTCCTCTGAAGCAGAGACAGGGATTCCACGTAGGATAATCCTCCATACCTGGATTGAAAATGGTTATATCCATACTTGGATTGCGTAGGATAATCCTGCAGGCCCTCTCATCAAAGCTTTTGTTTTTGAACCACCGTTCCCCCTCCTGTGGGAGTTTCGTTGCTACCACGATAGATGCCTCTGTGACTGAAAATTTAAGATCTCCAACCTCAACTTCCACGCCATTAAAAGACCTCACAAATGTCTTTGTAACTTCTTTATTGTAACCTCTGAATTTCTGGATGAACTGTAGCAACCATGCCTTAGTATGCTTTTCAATTGTGGATACCCCTCCATGAATTTAGGCCCTTCTGGTTCTGCTCTTAGCAAAAGACCCATTCCTTCCTCCTGCCTTAAAATACGTCTCAGTGAGTAATGGATTGACGGAGGTGAAACGACTGTGTTAGTGGGGAATGGAGAAGGTTTATGGAGAAAAACCAGTAATCGTAAACGAAAGAGCAGAGAACAGGTAATGAGAATGAGTTCACGGGGATGTAAACAGGCCAGAAATAACAACACAACTTCAACGGGATAGTATGGAAATAGAGTGAGCTCGGCTTTTGAGATAGAAGGCTGTGGAATAGGCGTAAGCATGTTCTCAAAATGGCTGTGAATTTGTGTGGCGGGACAAAGTTGTGATCAAATAGATTACGTCCTCATAATTACCCAGTTCAGTAGGTGGAATGCCAACGTACAAATAAACACGAGTTAAATTCGGAGGCGGATCATGAGGCCGTTAAAAATTAATGCAAAGTTCGTGGAGGAATCATGTAAAGGCCATGGAGCGGTTATGGAAGCTATCAATTCTTAATCATTAGATATAATGGTGCCGTGGTTTCATAACTATATAGAATGTGCTTTAAAATGCTATTTGAAATGAATCTTGCTCATACCTTGGAATTTTGCCACTTCTGTCCATTAACCTTTGATTAGTTGCTTCTTGTTGGTGCTTTAGGTACTTTATATCTTCAAAATATTTTCCTTTTTCATACATGCATTTGGTTCTCATCATTATTTGGCTAACATCTGACTGTCAGTACTGAATAACAGAGTGTTAGCTGCGGAATCAACAACTAGCTACGGAAACTGAATTCAGCTGCGGAAACTGACACAATGAACACATGACTGAATGGAGATGGATGGAAATGAATGATGACTGAGTGAATGATATATGAAAACTGGTCATAAAAGGAATTTTATTGGCGGAATGAGATGATGAAATGAAATGAAATGTGAAATGAAGTGAAATGACATGAAACTATGAATAAAATGAGGAAAGATTTTTTTTGGAAAATATAGGGCGTCAGAAGTTTCTGATTTTCGCCCTGTATTTTCTGTATAAGACTGCCAATCAGTGATTGGTTTTCAGGCTTATAAAATTATTATTATTATTATTATTATTATTTATTTTTTATTTTTTTTTATAAAAAAAGAAAAGAACAAAGACTAGGCTGGTCGAGAAGAAGGATTCTTCTTCACCAGCCTTATTGCAGAACTATCTTGAAATATTTTGACAAATTCCTCCTTTGAGAGTGGCTTATGATAGATCTTTAATCTGTGGCCATTCACAATAAGAGGAGTTTGATGTTCATCAATGGTCCATTGCTAAAGACTTTGTCAATCTCATATGGCCCAAGACAATGAGTCTGAAATTTACCTTTGAAATCTTTAAACTTGGAATCAAATAGCAATGCCCAATATCCTTCTTGAAACTTTTTCTCCTTGATGTATTTGTCATGCCACTTAGCTCTTTGATATTGAACTAGATCAGTCCTTAGGATTGCTTCTTGTCCGATCTCATCTAGCTCATTCAACTGCTCCATTCTATGCTTTTGGGCTTCTGATAGATCCATTCCCAATTGAACTACAATCTTGAAGGTTCTAACTTGGAACTCAATGGGGAGCAGAACTTCTTTCCCATAAACAAGTTCATAGGGAGAATGTCCTGTTGTATTCCTCCATGTAGTTCTGTAGGCCCATAAGGCTTCAGGAAGCCTTTCTGCCCAATCTCTTCTGTGTAGATGAATAGTCTTGGTAATGATGCCTTCAAGAACTTTGTTTGTAGACTCCACTTGACCATTTTCTTGTAGATGGTAAGGAGTAGATTTTCTGTGCTTGACCTTGTATTCTTCCATCAGCTTCTCCACCAGTTTGGATGTGAATTGACCTCCCTGATCTGTCACAATTTCTCTTGGAACACCAAAGCAAGTAAAAATATCCTCATAAAGAAAACTAACAACTGAATGCTCAGTAGCAGAAAATAATGCTTTGGCTTCTACCCATTTAGTGACATAATCAATACATACCAATATATACTTTCTTTGTTTAGATGGTGGGTTAATAGGTCCAATGAAATCTAAAGCCCATTTTTCAAAGGGTTCGATGAGTACCTGTGGTTGTAATGACATTTCATTTGAGAGGGTAGGTTTCCCTACTCTTTGGCAGTTGTCACATCTTCTGACATATTGTTTTGCATCTTTGAAGAGGGATGGCCAATAATATCCTAAAGAGAGGATTTTATAGGCTGTCCTTTTGTCAGCAAAGTGTCTGCCGCATGGTTCATCATGACATGCTTTGAGAATATCAGGCATCTCATCTTCCCTAACACATCTTCTGATCACAAGATCTGGCCCTTTTTTAAACAATTCGTTAGAAATCCATGAATATTTTGAACTCTCCTGAATAATCTTTCTTCTTTCACCAGGAAATAAATGTGGAGGTAGTTTCCCTATAACCAAATAGTTAGCTATATCTGCATACCAAGGAGTCTTAGTAGTTACTGCAAATAAATATTCATCAGGAAACTTGTCCTCTACAGGAGAATCTTCTTTAGTATTCTGAATCCTAGACAAGAAATCAGCTACTGTGTTTTGTTTCCCTGGTCTATCTAACACAGTAATATTGAATTCCTGTAAAAGTAAGAGCCACCTTGTAACTTTGCCATTAGTAATGGGTTTTTTCATTAGATATCTAATTGTAGAATGATCAGTATGAATAAAAGTTTCATAGCATGTTATATAATGTCTAAACTTATTGATTGCATGAACAACAGCTAAGAACTCTTTTTCAGTCATAGTATAGTTCAACTCAGTAGGAGTCAATTTTTTACTGGTATAGTAAATGGCATAAGAAACTAAATCTTTCTGTCTCAATACAACCCCTAGAGCTGTATCTGAAGCATCTGTAGAAATATGGAAAGGAAGTTTCCAATTTGGTCCTCTCAAGATAGGTGTTTCAGATATTCTTGTTTTCAAAGTTTCAAATGCTGATTGGCAGTCAGGACCCCATTTGAATTCACAATCTTTTGTAAGCAGTTTGAAGAGTGGAGATGTTATTTTAGTGAAGTTTTCTATAAATCTTCTATAATATCCAGTAAATCCCAGAAAACTTCTAACATCTTTTTGACAATTTGGAATAGGTAACTTGGAGATGACTTCAACTTTTGATCTATCAACTATAATCCCATCCCCTGAAATATGATGTCCCAAAACAATACCTTCAGTAAACATCATAAAGCATTTTTCATGGCTTAGTGAAAGGTTTGTTTCTTTACATCTTATAAGGAATTTTTCCAAATTTTATAATGCCTCTTCAAACGAATCACCATAAACTATAAAATCATCCATATAAACCTCTACACAATCATGGATTAGATCAGAAAAAATTCTTAGTATTTCTCTTTGGAATGTTGCGGGTGCATTAGATAATCCAAAAGGAAGCACTCGATAAGCAAAAGTTCCCCATGGACAGGTAAATGTGGTCTTATCCTGATCTTTAGGTGCTACCTGAATTTGATTATAACCACTAAAACCATCCAGAAATGAAAAGTACTTTTTGCCTGCTAATGTATCTAATACTTGATCGATAAAGGGCAAGGGAAAGTGATCCTTCAAAGTTGCTTTATTCAATTCCCTGTAATCAATGCATACCCTCCATTTACCATTCTTTTTGGGTACTATAACCAAAGGAGAAACCCATTGGCTATCTGAAATTGGGTAAATGAAATTTACATTGAGTAGTTTTTGGAGCTCTTCTTTCACTATCTCCCTAAGATTTGGATTCATCCTTCTCTGAGGTTGTCTGATTGGTCTACTGTTTTCCTCGATATAGATATGATGGATGCAAGTCTTAGGGTCAATACCTTTCATATCAGTATACTCCCATGCAAATGTAGTAGAATGTTTTTGCAAGATTTTGGTTAGCTTTTCCTGTTGTGACTTTTCCAAATTTTTGTTGATATTCAGTGTTTTTCCTGGAAAAATCTCAATGGTAGAGCTACCAAACTCTTCCATAGAGCAAAGAGACATTTGTCTTGATGATAGATATTCAATATTAGAATCTAACTGAAATTGTGTGTGGTCATACCCTGAAGATGTTTCAAAATTTTCTAATGTGTTCAAAATTTGACTATCTTCACTAATTTTAGAGACAGTAAAGATAGGTTGTATAATATCTTCATCGTCGACCCATTCATTGTCTCCTACTTCTGTAATTGCCTTTGCTGGAGGATACAGATTGAATTTATTTGTCGAACTACCATCAGAAATGTACATATCTCTAGATCTACAACTAATGAAAGCATCAGCTGTGGCTAGCCAAGGTCTTCCTAAGATGAGTGGATGCCCTCCTAAATTACTCTTGGGAGTCAAAATCATGAAATCTACTGGATATTCCCAAGAATCTAAGGAGATTGAAATATCTTCTAGTACACCATCTGGTTTAATTATTGATCTATCTGCAAGTTGCAGTAAGGTGGGTGTAAAAAGAAGATTAGGAAGTTTAAGTTGTTCCATAGTCTGTCTACTCATAATGTTGATAGCAGCCCCTAAGTCAATCAAAGTGTTTGGAATTTCTATCCCATTTATATGTGTCTTGACAATTGGACTACCTGGATCTACATACTTCTGCATGGTAATTTTTCCCATCATGATATCTGCAATTTTTCCTACCAGGTGGATTCTTCTTGTATCTCTTGGTTTCCTTCCTGGTCTTTTAAGACTCAACTCCTTTATTGTTTTTGCTAGAATAGGAATCTCTCTAATGGCTTGTAGCAAGGGAATCTTGATACAAACATTCTTTAATTCATCTAGAAAATCATAGTCAGGCAACAAGATTTGTTTTTCCACCCCTTTGTCAATTTGTAATCTTTCAGGGAAAGGAGGCGTGGATGAAGATGCAGGTTGCTCAACTATAGGAGTTGTGGGGGTTGACTCTTTTTCTTTTTCTTTTTGAATAATTGGGTTTTGAAGAGATGCTTCCTCAGAACCTTTATTGACTTTAAGAGAATCCTCCTCATAGGTACCTTGCTCTTGAACATCTATATAAGGTTTTTCTAAAACTCTACCAGATTTGAGTTGAACATCATTAAGAAGAACAATCATATAGGTAGGAAATTGTTGTCCTTCTACCATGTAAGCATTCTGAGGATTTTTGTTGTTGGGATTTGGAAATGGTTGGGCTGGTAGTTGATTTGTCTTTTGTTGAAATGGAAGCAAGAGTTGAGAATTTGGATTTTGTTGAGAAGGTTGTTGTTGTGGGAATGGCAATGAAAGTTGTGGGTTTTGATTTGGAATTTGTGGATTTTGTTGATTTGGAAAAGATGGAGGATATTGATAGAATTGAGCAAATCTCCCATAAGGATTTTGCATCCCTTGTGCCCATGATTGGTATGGATTTTGAGGTTGGGGCCAAGGTTGTTGCCAAGAATTCCAATTTGGCGGGAGCTGAAAGTTCATAGGATTTTTAAATCCTTGATTTCATTGCCCCTGACATGGTCTTCTTGAAACAAAACAAAGGGACTCTACTGAATTTGGATCTTCCTGAAAGACAGCTTTGAGCCCAGGAATTGAAGGACAATCCTTGGTCTCATGGCTTTCTGAGCAAATCATACATGTTTCTACAACTTTTGCATCCAAGGGGAATTCCCTTAGAGCGTGTTTCTTTCTACATTTTGGACAAAATATGGCCAAGGCATCAGCTTCTGCTTTTTGCTTGTTTTGTATTTTAAGGGTGTCTAGTTGTTCACTAAGGCTCCCTAGAATATCAGTTTTGAACTCATCAAGCATATTGCCAATCTCTGCCCTACTTACTGATCCAGTTGCAGATTTGTTTGCTCTAATAAGAGAAGGATCTCTCGGCCCTTTTCCAGTTTTATATTTTCCCCTTGAGAGATGGACACATAGTTCTGCTATGTCATGAAGTGGAAGTTGAGAAATATCTCCCTTCCCCATCATGTTTAAAATATCTATCCATTCATCTCTAATGGCTTTCAATAGAAGGGCTTTCAAGGTTTCCTCATCTAAATTACTCATTTTTTCTCTCTTTAAGTTGTATTGAAATCTTTCAAGTAAATCCTCCAAGTTTTCATCTTCTCTTTGCATCATCTTGAATACCTCATCCTTATGATTGGTGGGCATGCAATAATGTAGGTATCTATCCAAAAATGTTTGTTTCATATCATTCCAAGTCCTAATAGATTGAGTGACTAATCCCATGAACCATTTCAAAGCAGCTCCTTTCAATGTTGAAGGAAACAGTTTGATTTTTTGAGTCTTCCATATAGTCATAGGTTCGACACAAGACTTCAAACTCAAATAGAAATGTTTCAGGATCCTCACTTTGCAACCCATAAAAGTTTGGGAGGACAGATGGTGAAATGTTTTTCATTGTTGTATGAGTTTCCTCATCGGCTATAGGGAATCCAAATGAGTTATCTCCATCCCTCTTTCCCCCATTGTTACCTCTACCTCCTCCATTATTTCCTCTTCCTCTACCTCTACCCCCTCCTCCAAATCCATCTACTACTTCCTTTGTAATGATAGTTTCCTCAGAGTCTTCTGATTCTTCTATTAATGGTGAATGAGGAAGAGTTTCTCCCTCCTCTTCTTCAGGTGATTCTACTTCTTTGATTACAATATGTTCCCCTGTAGAAGTGAAGAAAGGTTCTTCTCCTAGATCAGATTTAGTAGATAGTGTGGGAGAATCTCCTAATTCAGCTGCTGCCCCTTGAATTCCAGGAATCCTAAGGCTGGGAGTATGAGTCGGAGATGATGGAGGTGTATCTTGTCTATGCCTTGAAGTAGCTAGAGTTGTGAAAATTGAACTTTTGGCCCTAGCTATAAACCTTCCCCTAGAATCTCTTGCTCTATGCATGTCTTTTTTTTTTTTTTTGAAAGTCGGGCTAATAATTCTCTTTCTGATCTTCCAGGTCACACTAGGTGCAAGAAGAGAGCATAATCAAGAAATTATTGAACTAATAACTCTCTTTTCTAATCCTCCAGATCACACTAGGTGCAAGAGGAGAGCATACTTCAAGAAGTTATCAATTTTTCCCTTCTTTTTTTTTTGTAAGAGATCGGCTACCTAGTTACACTTCCCCGACAACGGCGCCAAAATGTTTAGTCAATTTAGTATGTCCTAAATTGCTACATTAATTATCAATCTGGGAGTCGTAAACTGATGAAGTGTGGCACACTATATGTGCAAGACAACCTCTTTCTTACTTTTTATTGTTTTCAATTTTATCTTGTTTTTGGGGGTTTTATCTTGGTTTGTCTCCTAATGCAAATGGAAATCCTATTCCCAAGTTTTAAGAATACCTTCGAAGGCAAGCTTGGGTATAGATTTTAAGGCAATTATGTCCTTTATGATGACTTCCAGAACTTAACACTTCAGAGGATCTAAAAACATTCTAGTGTTGAAATTAATACTTGAACAAGAATGTAAATGTGCAGCTATTTGAATCAAACAAATGATGAACTACTGATCATGAAATCTCTATCTCTGCTGATCATCTATATACAGAAATAAAAGTAAGCTATTGCACTCAAACAAATCAAAAACTGCAAACTAATAAAAGTAAAACCAATTCACTTCATTTATAGTCCGATAGCTTTCCAAGTAGCTTTTCAGGGTTAAGCCATGGTTCTAGAGATAACGTCAATAACATGAGGAATTGACATCTAAATTATCTACTTGCAAATGAAAATAAAATCAAGTCTCTTCACTTATAGTCCGATAGCTCGCCAAGTAGCTTTTCCGGGTTAAGCCATGGCTCTGGAGATAACGTCAATAACATGAAGAATCAAATCACTTCACTCAAAATCCGATAGCTCACCAAGTAGCTTTTCGAGGTTAAGCCATGGCTCTGGAGATAACGTTAAATGACATGAAGAATTTGATATCTAAACTATCAACAACAAATAAATAAGACTGAAATCAAAGCATAACTGAAATTGAAAGCTAAGAAAAACAAAGTCAGCAAA
The DNA here is from genome assembly GCA_031772625.1 of Pinus tabuliformis. Classification (NCBI taxonomy): domain Eukaryota; kingdom Viridiplantae; phylum Streptophyta; class Pinopsida; order Pinales; family Pinaceae; genus Pinus; species Pinus tabuliformis. Next base: position 542,150,016 of record CM062820.1, on the reverse strand, counting down.
GAGGACAATCTCATGTCACTATTTACTGCAAAAATTGTATGAAAATGCCTGGGCCTATCCTAACCTGAAACACACTGATCAGTGTTAGCAGAAATATACAACGCTTGGAAAATAATGTACAGGAATGAAACATTAACACCATAACTGAAATGTGAAATATACACAAGTGCACAAACTACGAAATATCTACAATGGAAATAAAACAACAGCACATGAAAACTTTACAGAAATAAAAGAACGAAACCTTAGCTAGCAGGGGCCCTCTGCACGGCCTTGGTTAACACGTTGTCAAATCAAGATTATGCTCACACAGTCATATAAAACAGAGTCTTCTTATATTGCAAAACAGAGGAAGGATCCTCTCGTTACAACAGCAAGACCAGTGTCACGGCACAGTACATAAAATTAACAGCAAGATTACATTAAAAAAAACTAGCTACATGCATTTGCAAACGCGTTATTTATAAGGGAAATTACATAACTGTTTTTCCTATGGAACTCCTTCAGTAGAAGACACATAAAAAGACAACATCCATGAGCTTAGTGTGTTGGTTGCCATGATCATTCAATCTACCAAAAGGTGGCTGTTGGATTTGCGTCGTGGAGGCAGTCTACAGCTGTCAAAATGAATCCACGGATCTAGGAACGGTCTCAGACCCTTCATGTGTTGAAAAACAGAGACCTATTTGCCACAGGACTCCTTGTTTGACCACCGTTTGACCAAGGCTTTCCTCTACGAATCTGGCTAAACCAATAGGACCTGATCCATGTCCAGATCATTTCTGACCTACCCACGTGCCTTGTTTTTCTTGCTGACACCTGCAACCTAGAGATTAACAAAAACAGTTGTGGAATCTCAAGTCAATTGCGGAAAGTGGCTGCATTCCGTAGCTGATGAGAAAAATCTAAGTCAAATAGCAAACACAAAAACATAGTTAGAAAACCACTTAAATGCACTCTCAGAATCAATATGTAATGATTTTTGATAGCTTGTGAGGCACCGGTGAGGGGAAAAAGTCTAGAAAAGTGTGTAGAAGAGATGTAGTTTCAGGGCTCAACAACATTGTCCCTAGCGTTGACCAGAGTGACTGAGCTTTGTTCCAATCATGTCGGTCCTCTTATGGAAAGTTTTTTAAATATAGAGCCGAAGCTTCCAACTCTAGAAGCTTTGTAATGGAAGTCTGGTAAATGGTTTGGCTGGATGGGGTCGAGGATGTCAGTTTGGGCTCCTTTCCCCTATAATGATGGAACTACCTCAAGAGATAAGACATTCTCCCATGAGAAGAGGATCCATCTCCCATCCATTCATCCTATATAAACCTCCCTTTTTCCCAAGCACAAGCTAGTGTTAAGGTTGGTGTGCTAGTGCTAATTAAGTTTGGAGTAAACAACAAGCTATTCATAGTTGTAGCTCTCTAGTTGTGTGAGGGAGAAGTGTGAATTTGGTTTGGAGTGAAGACTAAAGGGAAGAGCCTTAAAAATATTGTTTTTGAGGCCATCATGGAATGCTAGCAGAAGTGTGTGGGAACCTGGTCCTGTTAGAGGAGAACGGCAACATCAAGACAATGGTTGTAATCTCTTCTTGATTCAATATATATGCAACTATTGATTGATTTCCTACATGATTTGTCATCTTACATATTCATGGCTTAATGTTTCTTGACTTGTTAAGTAGGTTGAATTACAATTTGTCTATTATCACAGTTGTTGTTTACTGTTGTTTACTTGTTTTAGGTGTTTGAAGAAGGAAGTGAGAGATAGCTGGAGTGAGAAAGCAAGGACATCATCAAACGGGATACGCGTACTAAGAGGTAGGCCCTCTTATTTGGTTCTAACCTAAGGAAATCTTCCATAGAATGTATCAGTTCTGACTAGACCCATTATCGGGCTAGAGGAATTTGTTTGTGTCTGCACTTATAATTTTACTTCACCACAAATTGGCGTCTCCGCTGGGGAACCAATCCTTTTGTTTGTCTTAGATTTCATGATTTCGTGTGAACTTCTTACTGGCCTGAGTTTGAAATTCATAGTAGCAGATCTAGTCCCTGTTTCAATTTTTTTTTATTTTTTTTATTTATTTATTTTTTTTTATTTTTTTTTTTTCTGGCTCCCTCGATCAGCGCGCTTAATCTGCTGACAGACGCGCCAATCAGCGCGATATGCTGAGGAACAATTGCGCCAACCAGCCTCTGGCACTTGTTGTCAGTTAGGCAGTCGTGTCGATGCCTATAAGTGAAGATTAAGGTTTGTCCCCAATCTTGGCTAGTGTGTTTTGCTCTCATGATTTTGACCTCGTAAGCCTTTTAGACCATTTTCTCCCTGACTAGAAAGTTGCTTTTCATTTGGTTTTGTTTGCTTGTTGGCTTATCATCTTTCTGCTTGATTTCTTGAGTCATTGAGTGGTCAGTGACACTAGGGCATCTAGATTTTCATCCATTCAGCTGTTTGTGAACTCAGTGAGTTGAGTTGTAGGTGTACTTACTCCTTGCATTTCGTTTGCGGTCCTTTTACGACTTTGACCTCCATTACACAAGTTTGAAAAGTTTTCGTTTTCTTGTCTAAACGTTTCTTTTCCGGCATGGATTACGTTGCTTGTCTTGTTGTTGGTAAATTCGATGCTTCATTAGTCTGAATGAGCCTCTCTTTTCATGTTTTCATTTGCTTGAAGAGCTAATTGTCTCGAAACTTTTTCATTGAAGTGTTGTATGCGAAAAGTTTATTTCATTGTTTCATGAAAAGTATGAAATTCTAGTTTGTTGCATCATTGTGCTACGATAGCCTGCATCATTAGAGACTAGGATTGCATTGGCATTTGAAAAAGGGAAAATAACTCTTTTTTCTTTTGAAAGGACTGTTAGAAATGTGCTTGTCAGGAAATTAGGAATTGGAATGCATTTTTCATTAGTTTATTTTCTCGAAAAGTGAAGTAGTGAAAGATCATTTTGCTTTCGGTTGCTTGGTTGTTTGCATTTGATTGTGTAGTTTCTACCCTCTCTAGTGTAGGAAATTCATCAAATTAGAAGGGTCTTGTCTCATTTAGTTGCATTTAAGGTTTTTCGAGTCGCATCGCTAAGACCTGAAAACTGAAACATAACTCAAGATAAACTTTAAAATGAATTCAATTAACCTAAGGCACATTTGACATTTAATGATCATATCTAGAAGGTCTAGGCTAGAGATGTGTTCCAACGTCTTTAAACCTAGAAGTTGTCATTAGCTTCGGCATTAGACAGTGCTAGTACGGATTTTTGCTCCCCGTACCATTGAGTATATAACGGGAGACCCCTCTAGGCTGCAATCCTTTATCCTTAGAAATCCGATTCAAACACCTTGCAAATGTGATACACCGAACACAACATTCGAGGAGATTGCCTACTCGTACTTCTCGGTTCGTCGGGAGGTATTCTGCAGTTCACGGTTGCCTGGTAATCCTGTTTACCTAGATCATCTAGAGCAGTCATTTGATCTTTTTGACTCATTAAACTTAAAAGATCATTCAAGCACTTGTCCTTTTGAGCTCATTTCCAATCAAAAGCGATACAGTCATCTTTGTTTCTTTCTCGACTCTTAAAAAATGAAAGAGCACCAATCTTTTTATGCATCTTAATAATTGATTTCCCATGATCCGATAACATCCTGTTAGTCTTTTCTAAGACCAAATCATGAGTTTCCCTTAAAGAACATTTTAAATCCTTGAAATTTATTTTTTTGTCGACTAAGACAAGGTCATCGTGGCTGAACCATCTGGTTCACCTAGTTCCTCTTCCTCTCCTCCATCTGAAAGATTGTCTGAGGAGTCATTTCCTGAGTTACCAGAGTCACTCGAGGACCAAGGTGTTGAACTCGGAATTGTTCTGAGCATTCAACCTTTGTCATCTCGTCCTCCGCCTACTTTCGATACTAGGTCATCTGCTGATCTTGGCCCAGAATCTCTAGACAACCCCGTTCAAACTCCTGAGAACTTGTTGACCACTCACGGTCAGCTTGGACTGGTTATCTACCCTCTGAATCCTCTATTTGAACCTATTGTGATATCACCGCAACATCCTTACAGTCCGTATGACCAGCTGGGTGTTCCTTTGGAACTATCCCCTCGTACTTCTTCAACCATTCGTCGTCGTTTATTCCCAGATATGGAACCTGAAGGCGATGCTCCAGTCACCTCTCTGGAGGAGTCAAAAGTTTCTACTCCACACACTGTCGAGGAGGAAGAGCATCCTTTTCCTCCTGAGGGTTTCCCCTATACAGGGGGTATTCCCGCCAGTTTTCCACCTAACTATGTGTCTTTGGCACAGTTGGTTTCAGGTACACCTAGTGCCTCATCACTTTACCATAACCCTGTTTGGGCATCAGGTGCCATGCCTACTTCAGGTCCATTCATTACGAACACAACTTCCCAACAGGCTGTTACCTCAGTCCCAGTGCAACCCACCATTCTGAACACCCTTGTATCATCAGTCCCAGTCACCCGTCTGGTCCAACCGATGGTTTCAAGGAATGTCTCTGTCAGTTCCTCCATCCCTCTAGTCAGTGGCCAAGTTGTGCCACCACCTGGGGGGCAAAATCTGAATGTTTCTATGGTGTCAGGTGCCACCAATGTGAGTGTCTCACAAGCTCACATGCTTGGTATGAACCAGCCTTCTTCTAGTGTTATTCATAACCCTGCTGATCCTACTGGATCAAGCAATGTCCAGTACCAACAGGTTCAGAATCCCGTTGGTCCATCTGGATCAAGAAATGTCCAGTATCAACAGCCCTATGAGGCTTAGGTCTAATACCAAACTCCTTACGTTCCATATGGTTCTCAAGGAATGGTTAATCAACCTTACACCCTTCAGTCTGGGCAGTACATTTAGCCTGGCTCATCCACCTTCCAAGGTGGCTATGGCCAGATTCAATTCAGAAATTTTCCGGGCACTGTTCAAGTACCCTTGCAACAAAAAGGACAACCTCTACAACAACAAGGGCAACCTTTGTTACCGCAAGGGAAACCTTTGTTGCAGCAAGGGCTATCCACGCAACAGCAAGGGCAAATGATCCCGCAGCAAGGTCAGCTACAACAACCGCAAGGTCAACCCTTGCAACAGTTGCAACAAACCATGTTGTAGTAGATGCAATATGCTCCATGCACCTCCCAGCCCATGTCCTCGCAGGGCTAACCTCTACAGCCCCAGGGACAAATTTTGTAGCCCTAAGGTCAACCCTTGCAAGGGAAAGGCCAGGGTCAATTACTGCAGCAGCAGGCCCAAAATCCTAATGTCCTAGGTCAACAGGTTCAGAATCCTTCTGGCCAAGGGCATTAGGTACAAAACCCTAATGCCGTAGGTCAACCGGCTCAAAATCTTTTTGGTCAAGGGCAATGGGTACAAAATCCCTATGTCCAAGGGAAACAAGTGTATCAACCTTATGACCAAGGACATCAGGTCCAAAATCTTTTTATTCAGGGACAACAGGTTCATCACATCTATGTTCAGGGACAACAGGTCCAATATCCATATGTCCAAGGTCAATAGGCTCAACAAACTTTTAAACCGTACGTTTCTTATCAACAACCTATGGCTGGATAGTTCCAAGGTATTCAAGGTCAAAATCCTCCCTATGGTCAAGGTAACCTGCAATGGGGGCAGCATCAGATGCCATATGGCCAAAATCCTTACCAGTAGGGATGGGCTCCTCTGTTCGGACCCGCTTACCGACCTCCTATGCCTTTTAACAACCAATTTCCATTCTTGGCCACACTCAAGTTGCCAGATGTATCTCACCTTACGAATGATCGAATCCTTCATTCACCGTACTGGCCTCCAGTGTTGTCCAAGATACCAAGCGATTGTCCAAAGTTCAATTGGAAAGCAAAAGAAGATCCTCAGGCCCATGTGATGACATATCACCTCTGGTGCTCTTTGAACTCTTATGTTAACGATTCCATTCGTCTCCGTCTTTTTCAACGAACCCTCACGGGCACTATAGTCAAGTGGTACATCGAGCTTCCTCAAAGTACTTACCATGAATTTAACTCTTTAGCCATGGCTTTCCTCACGCATTTTCAGATTCCAGTTCATTATGAAACTAGAACCTATTTGCTCACGTTGCTTAAGCAAGATACTGCGACACACATCTCTGATCACATCCATGAATGGAGACGTAGACGTCGCTTGATCAAATTTGAGATTGCTGATCAGTTGCTCACTGAATGGTTCACTAAATCATTTGTGGCCCCAATTTCTTGCAATATAGCTATGGGTGGATGTGTTACTGAAGAGAAAGCCATTGCTCGTGCCCAATACTTAGATCTAGTTTACTCTTAGTCTGACACTTTGTATGAGTTATTACCCGATGCTCCGCGGCCATCATCTGATCCCGCGGCATACAAGTCACAAGTTGTACCTCCTATCGATGGAGTTATTGGTTCGATATCCCAGACCCATGCTAAATCTTATTCCAAACAGAAGTCGGTCTCGAATACTGTTCCTAATGGTTCTTCCTAGAATCCACCTAGCCATGGTAAACCTCAGAGGTCCATGCTATCCAGTCTACCACAGCAGACAAATCCTCGAAAGGTAAGAAGAAAGGCAAAGGCAAGGGTAAAGTCGATGCCCCAAAATAGGGTCCTCCCAAATCATCTGCTGACGAATCTTTGCAACGGAAACCTAAGAGTCCCTGCCTCATTTGCGAGGAAGATCACTACACTAAGGATTGTCCCCAATGATCTAAAGTTAGTCGCTTGCTCAAAGGGACCCTCGCTATCCTCAAAGATCCATTTCCATCTCAACAGACCCAAATGGTAGACCAACCCCAATCATCTGCTTCCTCAGGATCTCAAGTGTTCATGATGAGTACGCCTATTAATGTGGCTACTAGATCAAAAGATTATCAAACTCCTACTCTGACAGCTGGGAAAGAGAAAGAAGCCACCCCTTCTTCTTCTGCCCCGAGTTCTGGCCCTCTTCATATCGAGCGCCCTAACCCTGATTCCACTATACGGCCACCCTCTCGAGGTGTGCTACAGAAATCCTCGTATAATCCTAATGCCCGAGCCACTCAACACTATAATATTGTTGAGGATTTGGCTCAGGCACTGTTAACTATGTCGGCTCTTGAGGTGCTCCAAAGCTGCCCATCACAACGGAAATCTTTGCTATCAGCTATCGGGGGTATCGATCCCACCGATTCCAATTTGATATGTTTTGATCTAGAGAACCATGTTCCACACCTCCCTCATCAGATTGCCTTTCTCATTCAAGTAATCATCAATGAGAAGACCATCCATAGGACTGTCATCGATGAAGGTGCTTCCACCTGCATCATGTTAACCACATGCTGGAAGGCTATTGGTTCTCCTGCTTTGAACCAATCTCTGAACACTTTGGAAGCTTTCGATGGGCGCGATTCATGACCCTTCAGTGTCTTACCTAACCTTGCCATTACTCTGGAAGGAAAGACAGTGCAAGTCGAGGTAGAGATTGTTGACGCCAATCTCAATTACAATCTTCTACTCAGCCGGAGCTGGACCCATGCTATGCATGTTGTAGCCTCCTCCCTATTTCGCGTGATTCGTTTTCCCTGTCAAGGGAATATTGTCATTGTCGACCAACTGTCTTTCTTTTCCTCTTCCTACTCGAATGGCAATATTCCGTACGTCAAGCACACTGCTGCTCCCTATGAGAGTGTGGGGGCAGTCTTTTTAAAGATTTTGCCTTAATGCGAATTTTTCGCTCCCACCTCCTCATGTTGCCTCTATCAACATGGTCTTGGTTAAATCTGATCCTTGGGTCATACCTTCACCAAATCTTGTTGATACTTGGGGTGAGGTTATGCCGCTTAGTCCCGTCGAAGTCAATTACATGGAAATTGTTTTGGCTTCGAGTCCCACATCCTCTGATTCTTCTGTTTCGAAGACCTCTCTTGATACGTACTCTCAATCCTCGTGGCTTTGCGCTTTGGAATCACTTGATCCCTTAGCCGAGACCTTCCTTGTTGATGAAGGTATCATGGAAGTCATGTCTCTCGAGGAACCACCTTGGACCGATACTCATCATCGCTCCTCATTCTTGCCTCATTCGGCGATCATGCCTACCATTTTCGAAGAGTTCTCTTCTTCTTTTTCTATTGATGTGTCAATTTATCCTGACATGATCAAGATATTTTAACTGAGGGCACCTTTATCCCTTCATGGATTCAGGATTTTTCTCCCTCCCCAAGTTTTCACCAATTGCCCACTATTGCAATGGGGTTTCCATCTGACTCATAACCCTCCCTCGCTATGGGGGCATGGGGGCAACGCCTTATATGAGTTATACTCTATTTTTTGGCCGAGTCGATGCTTACTCATCATGTCAATGGTAAAACTCCAGTGTTCATCTGTGTTGATTGATTACCCGAGTCCGACGACGGATTCTCTCAAGAAGTATTATGCTTAGGTCATCCTGCATGGTTACTTGTGTACATTAGTGTGTCATTCATTTTTGTGTAGTGTGGTTTGGTGTGTTGGTTTCAAACAACTTTCCTATTTACAATGTTTTCCTTGCTTTGCAGATGTTTGCGACTCCTCACATCGGTTTCGCTGATGGTGCTTGTCATAGTACCTGGAACCTATCATCCGCAACATGGGCTATTTATGACCCTAACGGTGAGTTGATTGACCTTCAAGGTATCTGTTTAGGTCATAAAACTAACAACATTACTGAATACAGTGCGGCCATCGAATTGTTGTTAGAAGCCATTGCTCTTGACATTAGAGAGTTGGTTGTCAACCTGGATTCACAACTTGTCGTCCTTTAACTCAATGGGCAATATTCCATTAGAAACCCTCAAATATTGAGAATGTATCTCCGTATTCATCTATTGGAAAGACATTTTGATTACATTACATATCATCATATTCATAGGTGCATGAATACATTGACAGATGCATTAGCTAATTATGTGTTGGATAGACATTTACGAAACATGTGAAAAGGTAAAACAAACCAGTTGTACCATACTAAACAAGAAAATACATCATATATATATATGGTGATAGTGTTTGATACATCAGAACCCTAAAATAATATGTGTGACCAAAATAACATCGGCGGCTCGCAGGCCTCATATATTCGTGGCATGTAGGCCTCAAAAATGTAAATGCTGGACCTAGGAACTAATCAGCATGGTGATTGTGGTAGCATGATACAACTCGTGCAACACGAGTTAGCAATCGGCGGATCCGATCCGAGACTCCCACCATGTGTCTCTGGTACTGGCAAGGAATGTCTCCTACCCGAGCATACTCCGGGATACCACGAGTCAACCCCTCAAGGTTCCTCGTGATCTCCTCCTCGTTGTCACTCCCCTCCTGATAAGGAGCGATAGCATCAATTGGGTGGGGGACACGCCTGGCTATTGGGGACATCCCAGCAGGCCGCTCTGGTCCAACGTCTGCATTAACAAGAGAAATGTTATAAGCACATATATACCAAAACAATTAAAAATCTCAAAATTAAAAATTTGATATTTTACATTCATCGTCAAAATCCTCTCCATATGGTAAGGGCATGTCCGGATATCCACGGAAGTCGATGCCACTGTATGGCTAGTCCTCCATGATGATCCTCTGTCATCGTAGCCATGAAAATAATGCAGGTTTGTATGACATGTGCTAACCCCCAGTAATCCTGAGCATCAAACGACTCTAGCGAGCCATCTGTGGATCGCGTGGCATGGGAGGATCTACCTCAGTCAGCTGATACTGGAACAGTGGCACCCGTTCTGAGAAAAAGGTCACGAGTACAAATTCGAAGCAAAATTGCTTCAGATTCCTTGCCTTAGCTTTGGTCAGTTGGCACTTTATGTTTATCTTCATGGCCTCTGCCCAGTTGAAGATCGTAGGTGTTGTACAGTCGATAGCATATAGGAACTTCGACTTGTTGGTCTCATGTACTTCCTGGGACCCCGCCACTCTATTGATGGTCAACAGAATCACTCTCAGCGTCAAATCCTAAACAATGGAAATCTCAATCTTCCCACTCTTGGATTTCAAGGCCTCAGGGTAGTGTTCAGTGAGAAATAAGGATATGCTTGCCCTAATCAGTCGTGACCTATACAAGTTGATTGGTTCCCCTCTTTGGGACAATCCAGTGATGAAATATATATCTGAAGTTTCCAACTCCAACTCCTGGTCACCAATGACAAATATTTCCTGATTTATATCCCTAAGAATAATCGAGTACCGAAGCAACTCAGATTGGGCCCGCATCCCTGGCGTGAGAAAGAATTTGTGGAGCCTACAAGCCCTCAAAGCTTCCAGGAAATTTGGATCATTCAGTGCCTGGGTTTCCACATCCTCGTGTTCCTGTTCTTTCCAATCCACCATTTTCAGTGATTTTTCCCTGCAAGAGCCATTAATTTGAGTCAACAATCATGCTTGGCCCATAAAATTCAAGTTTTAACGATGTTTTTGTGAGGAAATAGGGTTTTTCCCTATTCACGATGTTGACGCGCTTGTTTTAAAAACAGTTGCGCTGATGGCATGACAGGCCTTGTTAATCACCCTCGGCCGGCGTGATTCCATACTCGGAAGTTGCGCCGAATGAAGGCAAATTTTATTTTACAAAACCTCCCTCAAAAAACAAAAAAATGGTTAAAACCAGGAATAAAAGACATGAAAATGGAGCTCAGGGTTTTGGCTCTTACTTGTAACTGGCGGCTCAACGAATTACCACTCGGATATCCCACAATCAGCTCCGGGACAATTAGGGCAAAAGTGAGTAAAAAGTCTTCATAGCAAGGTAAAATGGTAAATCGTAAAAATACATTTACTTTTCTCCTTTTTATTCATTTTTTCATGAAAATATCAGGTTTTTGTAAATATGATAACCTATTTTTCCTCAAGAACTGGATAATACACTTTACCTTTTTTTGTGCAGCAATAAGTGATGGATGTTCGACGATGATGACGAGTCACGTTTCAACTCTTTTCTCGACTCGTTAAGCTCATATGAAAATATTGCTGAGTATTTTTTCCTTTTGACTCGTAAAAGAGAATAAAATGGGGGGTCCGCTTTCAAGATCTTTTCCGACCCTTTAAAAGGGAAAAGATGGCGAGCACTTGTCGTTTCAAACTCGTTAACAGATGCGAAATGTCGTGCGCCTAGTATAAGTTTACCCCTTTTTCGGTCTAGGAGGCACTATTTACAAAAAAGGTACTCCTTGACTGAAATGGTCAAGCAGTTCTCTCAAGTATCGTTTTCTACCTTTTCGGGCTCGAGGGACACAAATGTACGAAAAGAGACCATGTGGAGTTTTCTTTTCTGTGTCTTTTTCAAACTCTCTAAACATGAAAACGATACCGAGTTAAACCTTTATCGAACTCGTTAAAATATTAAACGACATTGGATTCGTCACCATGACGAACATGAGCTTCTCCTTCCTAGGGCTCGTTAAACTTACTAGGTTGGATTCGTCCGAAGGATGAAATTACAGTGCAAGCATATGATATCCCCTTCAAGCTTGCGATTAAAAAATAATTGGGGTACTTGCCAGGAATGGTGGGGGGAAATTTGGAAATCTAATTAGTTGTGTCGGCAGCTCACTCTTGAACATGACACTTTCTACTTCGTGTCAGGTTGGGATATCCTCCTTTGTATCGTTGACCTTCCTAGGTTGGGCCATTCATTTTTGCCTTCCATTTGATCTCTGCCACATCATCATGACCACTGATCCTATGGATCCAAAAGCTGCCAAACTTCCAGTTGTGTCGCCAATATGTTCAAGAGTTGTCCTTCTGCAGTTACATTTACCTCTGATTCTCTGTATCATCCAAAATCATTTTGCATCCTTTTGTCTCGCGTCGATGATGTGGGATACATTATGGCCCTCCTTCGACATGGTCACTTCCTGTCGACTTCAACTCATTATCCAGGAAGTTGACCGAGAGACTCCCTTCTAGTACCTTAGAGCTTGCATGCCCTAATGGCAAGTTCTTCACACTCAACGATGAGTTCACATCATTGGCTTTCGATCGAGTGATTTCACGGGTATTCAACTTCAGTTCCTTTATTCACATTCCATGGATTTTTTTGATAGTACCTTGAGGACCATTGTCATTATTGGTAGTTTCTCTCGCACTTGTTAACAATTTACATCATTGATTCGTAATCAAGAGAATTTCTAGCATGTTTGATGTCAACACATCTATTCATATGTTAAGATTTGTACTTTGATCAGGTCGTGTTGGAGTGCAAGACCCTGGGCTCATATCACAAAAGTCCAGGTTGCAAAGTGATGTGACATGGTTATGTTGATATATATGTCTCTTTCAGATGGATGGCTGCGACCATACCTTGGTTTCATTATGATCCTCTTTGATGAATGGCTACGCCCATACGTAGATCCATTTACATGATCATTCTCTGGATGGCTACGTCCATGCCACGATTCATGTATCATTTGACAGAGTTCTCAGTTATGTATATGTATCTGTACTTGCTTGCAGGTTTTCTGACAGTAGACTACGGTTCCCCGCACTGATTCATAAAGCATTTCATCCCTCACTCTAGTTCGACCTTCACGCTTTAGGGGGAATCTGTTACACAACATTTTGTCACTGTCCCTGTACTCCCCATTCCTTGATCCTGGAGGACCTCTACAGTGAACCCTACATGCTTTCCCTTCATGAAGAAACTCCCATTGTGTCCCTCTTCATGGGCAAATCAATTCCCTTTTGCACCATTTCCCCTGAAACTTTTGTTTTGCCCAGTTTACAAGACCGACGTTAATGGCCCTCGTCTTCCTCGCACCGATATGCAGGGATTAGCACTGTCCCTAGCACCGAATGGAGTGAATGAGCTTTGTTCCAGTTTTGTTGGTCCTCTTATGGAAAGTTTTTTAAATATAGAGTCGAAGCTTCCAGCTCTAGAAGCTTCGTAACGGAAGTCTGGTAAATGGTTTGGCCGGATGGGGTCAAGGATGTCAGTTTGGGCTCCTTTCCCCTATAATGATGGAAATATCTCAAGAGATAAGACATTCTCCCATGAGAAGAGGATCCGTCTCCCATCCATTCATCCTATATAAACCTCCATTTTCCCAAGCATAAGCTAGTCTTAAGGTCGGTGTGCTAGTGCTAATTAATTTTGGAGTAAATAGCAAGCTATTCATAGCTGTAGATCTCTAGTTGTGTGAGGGAGAAGTGTGAATTTGGTTTGGAGTGAAGCCTAAAGGGAAGAGCCTTAAAACTATTGTTGTTGAGGCCATCATGGAATGCTAGCAGAATTGTGTGGGAACTTGGTCCTGTCAGAGGAGAATGGAAACGTCAAGATAATGGTTGTAATCTCTTTTTGATTCAATATATATGCAACTATCGATTGATTTCCTACATGATTTTTCATCTTACATATTCATGGCTTAATGTTTCTTGACTTGTTAAGTAGGTTAAATTATAATTTGTCTATTATCACAGTTGTTGTTTGTTGTTGTTTACTTGTTTCAAGTGTTTGAAGAAGGAAGCGAGAGATAGTTGGAACGAGCAAGCAAGGACATCATCATCAAACGGGATAAGCGTACTAAGAGTTAGGCCCTCTTATTTAGTTATAACCTAAGGAAATCTTCCATAGAATGTATCAGTTCTAGCTAGACCCATTATTGGGCTAGAAGAATTTGTTTGTGTCCACACTTATAATTTTACTTCACGACACCTACTTTATAGGAGCCCTGGTTGAGTTTATTTTGAGTTGTAATTAATTAATTAAGTTTAACTGAGTTAAAGTCGGTTAAACTAGTTCCAACTGATGGAGGAACTAGTAGTAGGTCATATAGTGGGGTGTTGCTTAATGTGTTCTGTTGTAGCTTATATTGGGTTTAAGCTTATTATTCATTTTTATCACAATGTGTGGCCTAAAATCATTAAGGGGGTTCAACCTCAAAGAAGCCCTATATATTGTCTACTCTGCAAAGTCTAAAAGTAATGAGGTATTTATTCGTTATAATACATCAAAATCGCAAAAGGAACAAGTATAAAGGAAGTGGCCCATGTGATAAAGTTAAATTGCAACATAAATGAAACCATAACCGATATATATATGTGCATATTGAAATAGAGAAATATATTGGATTTACAAAAGAAACAAGTCTTAAAGAGTTAACGTCGGAATCAGAATACTATAATTTGTGTCTTATAAAGTTCGATGGGTCCGCAGTTATATATATGTATATAGATCCACCGATTGTGATTTATGATGGCGGACCCGAAACATATCTATGTTATATTTAAAAGCCCAGCGGGTCCGTAAAGCACTGAATACATATGTTGGTTCATTCACTAATTTCTGATTGCGATGAGTGATGGCGGACCAGACCTGATATAATATATATTATGTTTTATAGTTGCGGCAGGTCCGTCGTATCACATAACATATTATATATATATATATATGGAAAGCGTTGATTGCGATGAGCGATGGGGATTCCAGACCCGATAAGTTTATATGTTATATTTTATAACTTAGTGTGTTCGTCTTATCGCGGGTTATAAAGGTTTTTATTAATATATCAAAGGCCCTTCATATATATTTGTTTACGCATTTTTATAAATATTTCTATTATAAAGGATTATAATAGAAAGGCCGAACTTAAAGCATATATATATATATATATATATATATATATATATATATATATATATATATATATATATATATATTATAATTAAAAGTCCGGCGGGTCCGCAAAGCGTATTAAAAGGCAGATTTCAGGTTATAAGGCAGGTTTTTGGGTGGAACAAAAATGGTAAGTGGTTTTTATTAGAACTCATCCAATCCCACTCAACATTCAACACATAGCAGCCGGGTGGAGAGAGGAAACCGCCCATTTCGGGTGGGTATTCTTTGGGTTTATGTCCCACCCGAAATCTTTATAGGTCATCCAATATGAAAACCACAGATCTACGGTGGCGGAAGGGTATGCCTCGATAGTTGTGAAAAGCCCGCGTTAGAAGTGGAAAAAGCATGTTTTATGGCACATTTTCATTATAAAAGTTATATAATAGAAAAGCGCAGATATAAAGGATTTATGCCAAAGTTCAAAATTTCCATAGTTATGCGGCCTAAGGGTGCATAAGTTATGTTTTACAGTAATTTTCGGGCCAATTGCGATTTGCGATGGAAGTCAACGGAGCGCTGAGCAGGCGGATTTGAGAGGTTTATAAAGCAGAATTAACTCTTTTGAGTTCCATATTAATCAGAGGTTCGCGTTAATTTCGCTGTGTAAAGTGAATAATCAGGGTTAGAGCCGAAGCTGAAAAGGAAGACAATCCGATATGTTTCTTGGCATTTTGGCCAATCAGAATGCCCATGTAAGCCCAGGATTACACAAACTAAACGCATTTAATTACGGCTATGACGAATTAAGAATTGTTAGGGCGTTTGCAGAGGAATTCGGCAGTGGATCAACAGAGCAAGCCAATAGTTATCATCCCCTTCTAAATCCAATTATGTTCTTGTTATTTCATGTTCTTTGAGGTGTCTTTTACCCTCTGTAAAATTATGTAATAGTTTTTACTTCATATAGTTAGAAAATCAGTTAGATAATTTGGGCAGTTTCAGAAATCAACAACTATTCCACAATGTATAAAAAGATAAAATTTTACTAAGAAAGGGTTGGAATTTTGGAGAATCCGGAGACTAGGCCACTGTATTCCTGATATCATCATTGATTAATGAAAGAATCAGAAGTTTCCATGAGTTGTTGCATATAATTTTGTAAGCTTCTCTGTCATGTGTCATGCTATGTTTTCTTCTTTTCAAGTATAGTAATGAAGCAACAGGTCTTTATTTGCTTATGTAGATAAGGTTAAAATTCCTTAAAATAGCGCTCCTATACTTGAAGTCCTCACTTCCTTTCTAAATTATAGATAGTAGTTTCTATGAAAGATCAGCATATTGTCTATGATTCAGTTCTCATTATCATAATTCCTCTAAGTTACAGATAGTAGTTTCTATGAAAGATCAACATATTATCTTTAACTTCCCCTTCAAACTTTCTTCATTCATCATTTATATCTAGCAACAAGTGGCATTCTGAGATGTTCTGGTCATACATGTATTAAGAGTTAAAGACCAAGTTTTCCAGGTCCTTCATTTGAGAACACAACAAACAATAAGTGACAGTAAATAATATTTATTAATGTCTTAAGCACAATTTCCCCACAGCTAGGAAATTGGTTTCTTAAGGAACAACATGTTCAACCAGTTAACTAATGATTCACTCATAAATAACTCATGCATGTGAGATCTGAGAGTTAAATAGCTGAGATTGGAGTTCAGGGCAGTGTACTATCAGTTGTATAATCATCCAAATTGTATAGGTGGTGCATGCAGTTAGAGGAAGGCCTATGAGGATTGCGCAATTCCAATTGAGGAATTTCCCTAATTAATAGGGGCTAATTCCCAAGGAAACAATGCAAGGAAATAGGGACTTGGGCAAGTAGAAAATTGGTTAAGTATTGGCCTAGGCTTGTCTAGGAAGTTGTGAGACAGATAGAGATAGTGCAGAGGTTGCTCGGGCTTGAGCAAAGCATTGTAATATTCTCATATTTTCTGACTAATGCAATATACAGATAGCAGGGGTTTTTAGCTATGGCTTTCCCCAGGAAATCATTGTGTAATGTGTTGATTGAATTCTTTCTCTTGTATGCTTCGTGATTTCTCGATCAATTAAATTTTTTTTGCTGATGAGTAGAGTAGATTCAAGTCTTTTGTTTTAGAAAATCACATAAGCAATTTAAATCTATAAGGAATTTCTACAATTTTCACATAAACAAGGTGATAATTATGAAGATACTTCCCCCCCCCCCCCCCCCATAGAAAAATAGGCCACCATTCAAACTCTCTTTTTCTGGGAAGCTCCGAATTGATGGAAATTTCATTTAATGGATGTGAATATTTCGTTATTAAATAAAGAAAATGTCTTCATGTCTCAACCAAAAGGTTTTTTTCTAAAGGGGTAATAACAAAAGAATGCAAACTCATCAAATCCTTATATGGCCTAAAACAAGCACCGCGAACCCGGTATGAAGAGTTTATTGAGAATCTTCTGAAATTAAATTTCAAACACTTCAATCTTGGTGATACATATCTATTTGTCAATAAAATTAGCAAAATTGTTATATATCTTGTGGTAAATGTAGATGATCTACTAATAATAAGGAAAAACTATATTCCATCCATAAATAAAGAGTTGAAGAAAGCATTTGAGATGATAGATTTGGGACATCGTAACTAATACGTTGACATTGCAGTGACTCAACATCCAGATTATATATTCCTCTCTCAAAAGAAGTACATTGGAGAATAATATTTTTTACTAGTCATCCACATGTTGGAGACTTAGTATTTTTCATAAAATATTACATTACAAAGAATAATTTTCCCACTAAGGGGTTGATTTGGTTCACAATGCACAAGTAGGTCCAAGATTCCCTTTGCTAAAGGCCCAGAATAATCAAAGTTAAATAATAACAGCCTTTAGTTACCCAACATTTCACTCTTTGGTCCTTGATGAAACTTGACTTGGTCCAATAGGAATTCAACTTGGCTAGAGACCTCAACTTGCTAATTGAGTTATTTATTTGACTTATTAATGGCTATTTTGTTGGTCCATCTCTTAACTTCTTGGTCCAAGGCATCCCCAATTGCTAAATAAACTTCATAACAACTAATTGACTTTATAATAGCTAGTTTTCTTTGAATTTTCTCTTTAGTAAACTTGACTTAGCCCATGGACCTCTGGATCTGCAACACCTTAAAGAATTTGAGTAATATGGCATCTGAGTAATGTTGAAATTAGCCTTCATCTAAATTGGATATGCCTCCAAATCTCCATTCCCTGCTTAATGTTGTGACATCATTGATTTCCCTACCACATCATCTACCCATTGTGTTAGTTCTCTAATGCCATTAGGAATCTAGGAATTCTAACATGAGTTTTGTTCCTCTCACTTTTTTGACAACTTCTAACATAATGCACGTACCATACTACCCAACATTGACCCTATTCTACCACTTGAAACTTATTTGACTTATTTGACCAAATTTGACCTAGTTGTAACTAGTTACTACCTTCTCTGATTGGTAAAATTCTATATGGTATGAGTTACTCTCACCAAGCTGAACAAACTGAAACCAATTTGAATTTTGACCTAAGGGATCACTTTGAATTGGGGACAATGAACTGCCTCGAAAACCATGAAAGTTGTCACTATGAAACTGTCATGTAGACTAATCCCTCTTGCGGACAAGAGCGATCACCCTAGACTCCAAAGAACCCTAGTAACAAACAAACAAGAACTACTACATTTCTCTAGACTCTGATTAACTGAAAGAAATTACGATGATAGAGGCCTCTTACCAATTAAGCGAAATGATTGATGAAGTCCCTTTAAAATCTTCTGCCCATTCGCTCCTTGATGCTTTAGGGTTCCTCTCATTGCTCCCCACAAGTTCTCCATAACATCCCGAATGAGATCTACATAGACAAAGACAGACAAGAGATCAAAGCATCCAACATATAATCAAAGATATAAATGGACTAATTAACCAATTATATATCATAAAATGATCAATATGCAATCACAATCCATGTTGGTGATCAAGGAATCCTACAAATTAGATCAACAAAGATGTAATTGAGAAAGAACAATTTATTTTATATTAATAAACTGGAGAAAATACTTACAACCATATAGCCTTGATGTTGCAAGTCCCTTATGCAATCTCCAACCCTTTCCCTTGCAAGAATAACCTTCCAACCTAATCTCAACAACATAAACCTACTTCCAATAGTCCTCCAATCCTCAGACCTGTAATAGCTTTATAGGTCAATAATGGGAAGTTATGGATCCATTCTCCAAGGGATGAGATCCACTATTAGTGGGATAGGGGTTCCACAAAGGAAGGGGAGTTTCTCCATGATGGGAGGGATCAGGGATGAATAGGCACCCATTCGAAGCTTGTTGGTTGGGATAGATGCTACCAACAATGCTTCTAGACTTTACTTTTTATTTTTACATTCGTTGAGTCATGTTCGCAGGTCATAGTGTAAGACAATGCGTACTTATGCACAACTTTTAATGGTCTTCTTTGTGTATGTGCAAAAATTAGCTAGGAAACTGTGAATGTAGCCAAAAAAAGGTTTTTGTACCATGGGATCTAGGAATTCCACTTTCTTTGGGATGATTTAGATTCTAACTTTGTAGGGGAATGTCTTGGGACACATTTGTGGATAGCGAAAGATCCAAATCGATGGTAATTTTCCTAATGCGACAAAATGACGTGTAACAACTACTAACATAATGAATGTGCCATACTACCCAAAATTGACCCTATTCTACCACTCAAAGCCTGTTTGAATTATTTGACCAAATTTGACCTACTTGTAACTAGTTACTACCCTCTCTGATTGGTAAACTTATATATGGTATGGGTTCCTCTCACCAAGCTGAACAAAATGAGACCAATTTGACTTTTTGACCTATGGGATCACTTTGAATTGGGGATAATGATCTGCCTCGAAAACCATGAAAGTTGTCACTATGAAATTTGATATCCCCTTATTCGAAGGACATAGATGGAGATGCTTCAAAGAAATGGTTAAATATGTTAGAGGGTTGTTACTCTATCCAAAAAAAATGATAATGAGAAGATCACCGTCATGCTACTAAAAATTGTTCCCCGTGTCAAGATTTGTGGAAAGGTTACTGGCAGAGACACAATGAAGATGAGTATACAATGTTCAATGTAGGACCAACTTGGGATGACTTTTTTGATTCCCTTAAGGATGGATTTTACCTTGTAGGGAACTATGATGACTAGTGCAGGAGATGGATAACTCCATGATAGGAGAGGGACTAGATAGTGCTAGAGTACACCAATAATTTCCATACCTTGTGGTTAAAAATGGGTATTAGAGACTCTGAATGGCACCTAGTATTGAATTACCATAATGGCCTACATAGGTACATCCAAACAAATATGGATTTCCTGTAAATATCCTCATTAGGTATTTCTTATCGATATGTTGTCAAAAGTGAGCCAAAATTGAAGTAACAAAATAAGTGGGAGTTCAGGTATGCAAATGCGCTGCAACATAATCCTAGAAAAGACATTCTTAACTTAGAGAACAAGGGAAAAGGAAGAAGAGATAGCCTTAAGACAACTAGTCCAAGTCGTAGGCAAATGAGGGTAATGAGAATTCAAAAAAGCACATTGGAAAGTGGTATGAATTCCACAGAGCCCCTCACACAACACTGATGAATGTCGCTTGAAACAATCATTGTTGGTGGAGCTTAAAGAAAATTAAGTAGGATCTAGCTTTGGTTTTGATTTAGAATAGAATTAAGGAAAGCATATCATTGATGGAGAATTCAATGCTACCATCATGGCCACAAATATCCAACTAAAAGAGCTAGAAGAGCTTGAAGAGGGGGAGCACCTCTTCCATTCACATATGTGAGTGAATGGGACCCCACTCTATTTCATGGTTGATAGTGGGAGCCAAAATAAATTGCTATTATTGATATTGGTAACTTGGGAGGCACTCCAAACCCTAGGCTATATGGTTGTGGAGGAATTGGCATAAAAAAGTCAATTGTGGGCTAATAACCAAAGCGTGTGGGATTTGCACCCAAACTCGTGGGTGTGAAACTGTGCATGGATTTGGACACTTGGAACTTGGAGATTGTAGGGCATCCTTAAAGGAACAAGGGGCTACTTTCTGAACCAAGAGAGGCATTGTGGATTGAGAGATATTAATTTTTGAATGTTTTGTGTGGGCTTGTGGCACAAAAAGGAAGTCACCCTTGACTTAGTTCATGCCCTTAAGGGCTAGATGTTACCACAAGAGGAAAGATATAAATAGGAGTAAGGAGGAGCCTCATTCCTCATCCAATCATGACATTTTTTTCTCATGTGAAGGCTTAGCATAGGGTTCGAGTACTTTTGAAGAGACACAACCCTAGAAGCCTAGCGAAGGTCTGATTTTGGTGACTAGTTTGGGTAATGTTTAGGCAGTATAAGGAAATGAAGAGGAGGAAGGTATGGACACAAGAAAAATGAGTAAGGTCGAGTTTATTTAGAGCGGTTATGGGCTTAAATCAGGTGGATTCACTTAGCCAAAAATGGTCAAGGTTCTGTTTGATTGTAGGTAGGAAAGAATGGCATGTTTTGGGGGCCAAATAGCCTAGTAACCCCCCCAAAACTAGGACACATTTATCTGAAGCATCAACACAGAAATATGGACATTTTGTGACTTTATGAAAGTAAGGATGCCATAGATAGAGGATGAATTTGTAGGTTAATATCTGAAGCATCAAGAGGCTAGTGCAAGACATATTCTAGGAGAACAAGTGTAGGATTGGTGTCCTAGTTTAGGACACTATTTGGAGCAAACAAAAGAACTGTTTTGGGAGGGTTATTGTGGCTTTCTACAAGCCCTAATTACAATCTCTTAAAGGAAAAATATAAATTTTTATAAGGGCATAACAAGAGATGCTTAGGGACTGATCTTTGAAGGACTAAATAAAGAAGTCAAGGGAGCAATTCATCTAGCCCTATGCTACTATTCAAGAAGAAATTTCTATAGTCAAAGTGGGCAACCCTCCATGCCTTAAATTTTCCTCATTGGAGCAACACATTAAGTAAATAGAGGTAAGAAGTCCCTAATATTTGTTTTCTTGAAGGACTAAGGAGCAACTAGTGGGAAAGAAGTCCCGAAGGAGATGAGGAGCAACAATGAGCAGTCTAGAGTTGTTCACAAATAGAGTTGTGAACAACTCAACAGAAGACCCTATGTATTAGTTGTTGATGGATTAATGATCAGCTTGAGGGTAGATTGGAGTTGTGTTTAATGACCTAAAGGAGTAGGATCATTGATAAAGGTAGAGAGGTGTTTTTGCATATCAGGAGAAAAAGGACACAACAAATGTGTTCACGGTACTACCAAGTGGAGCTATGAGGCATGCTACATCAACTAGATGGTTAATGTATCTTGTTCAAGGTAGATTGGTTGTCGAAGGATAGACACCAAACCCTAGTTTGTATTCCTTATATCAATGATTATATGAGGGCCATGATCCCTGGTACGAGAGCCCTAGGCTATTGTATTACAGTTTGTTAATATAATGAAGTTGGATTATTGAAAAGCTATAAAAATTTGTATATTTGTTCACTAGCTGATTTACTACTATTTCTATTTTGTTTTGCAAAGTAGTTTGTTATGGAATTTGGATTGGTAGTGTAAGAGATTCTAAGATCCTAACCTAGATTCTCTAGTGTCATGGAAAAACAACATGGTATCAAAGCTACTTTGAAGGGCCAATGAATCAGAGTGTGCACAATGAAGTAGCTTAGAAGGAGCATAGATTGTCTAGATCATGGAGCAAAGGGTTTAGATAAAGACATGGAGATGTGGTCTTAACTGGCTTGATACTGAGATTGGTTGGGAGTTCTGGTGGATTGGTGGTGAAGTTGGTGAACAACATTTTGTTGTAGGGAAGGTTGTTGATCATGGAATTCCTTTGACTTTTCATGGATCATTTGGATAACTCGAGGATCACTTTGGCATGGAAGAGATTGGTATGATCAACATTGGTTCATGTGATTGACAACATGTTGGTAGGATAGTTTCTTCATTGGATTGTGATGTTGCATATCTGAGAATGGAGAGATGTACATGTGTTGTGTTTTGACCTAGGAGGATGAGTGATTATAGGATTGGGTTGCAGTGATGATGGCTTGTTTTTTATGACAACTCAAAGTGACCTTTTAGGACATGAGATTGGTAGCAGGTTGAGCCAGTGGAGATCATATAGACTCAAAGGGAGTCTAGATTTAGAGGGAGAAACAACATGGAAGTGTTGATATATTCAACTTCAAATGAGAAGAGGTAAGGGCACTATTGAGATAATGTGGTTCATTCTATAGGGTATGCTATAGTGGTGGATGCCAAATGGGCTAGTATCATCAACGATGATGATGGAGACTTCCTAGTGTTGGAAGTACCTCCTTCACTAAGAGGGAGTGTTGAGATTGGTAGCTTGAGAGGTAATCCAAACCCTATGCTACAAGGTTGTGGAAGAATTGACATCATAAAGTCACTTATGGGCTAAGAACCCAAGCCCATGATTAACATAGGAAGGAAATAGAGAGAATAAGTCCCTACAAGTTGTGTTCTTGAAGGAATAAGGAGAAAATAGTCAGAAAGAAGTCCCAAGGGAGCTGAGGAGTAGTAGTGGGCAGTCTAGAGTTGTTCACAAACAAAGTTGTGAACAACTTAATTGAAGACCCTATGTGTTGGTTGTTGATGGAATAATGATCAACTAGAGGGTAGATTGGAGCCATGTTCAGTGACCTAAAGGAGCAACGTCATTGATAGAGGTAGAAAGGTGCTGCTGCAAATCGAGAGTCGAAGGACCAGGAAAATGTGTTCAGGGTATGACCAAGTGAAGCAATGAGGCATGCTACATCAACTAGATGACCAATGTATCTTGTTTAGGGTAGATTGGTTGTCGAACACCAAACCCTAGTTTGTATTCTTTGTATTAGTGAGTATGAGGGCCATGATCCCTAGTATAGGATCCCTAGACTATTGTATTACAGTTTGTTAATATAAGGAAATTGGGTTAATGAAAAGTTATAAAAGGATATATATTTGTGCACTAGTTGATTTTTTGTTGTTTATATTCCGTTGTGAAAAGTAGATTATTGTGGCATTTGGATTGGTATTTTCAAAGATTCTAAGATATTAACCTAGCTTATCCAGTGCCATAGAAAAACAACAAATATCAATCAAGTTCATCAAGAGATTGAAACTAACAATAATGCCACACCCCTAACCATACAACACTGGTTCATTGAGCCATGGACAAGACATTTATGTTAGCTAGTAGTGTCACATGTCCTACGACATCAAACCCTACAAAGATGATTTATCGTGTGATGTTTCCCTACTTGAAGTTTGTGATGATATTTTAAGACAACCTTATATGTGAAAACACCATGTTGTTTATGATTCTTGTCCCCATAATGTCATTATTACTCTCAGATTTCATCTCTATAAGATACCATAGGTAGTCCTAACTACTATAATTTCATTCATCTAAAAAAAACAATGTGAAAAGGTAATTTCTTAGATTGCAAAGTTTGTTCTCTTCACGGTTCATTCAAAAGGTGAAATGAAGGTCACTGCAACCACCACAACCTCTGCACGAGGCCTCTCTACACAACAAAAAGTGGACAAGATTATAGATAAATACTAAGATGTATTTGATCCACCTACAAGGGTGCCTCTACACTACGAGGTCAAACACTCAATTGACTTGATACTTGGTGCTCCTTTAGCTAGTGACCCAATATATAGACACTCTCTCTTGGATAATGAGGAAATAAAACATCATATTCATGAGCTCATCCAAAAGGGCCACATTTAATCGAAATCCTCACCTTATGAGATTCCAATTATGTTGGTGCAAAAGAAGGATGGGACTTGGAAACTTTGTATTGATTGAAAAGCACTGAACAAAATCAATGTCAAGAATATATACTCAATTTCCAAGATTTACAATCTTCTTAATCGACTTAAGGGCACCAAGTTCTTTAGTAAGATTGATTTGAAGTTAGGCTACCACCAAGTTCTAATTGAACAAATTGATGTATGGAAGACAACATTCAAATCTAAAGAAGGCCTTTTCGAGTGGTTGGTCATGCCCTTTGGCTTAACTAATGCTCCAACAATGTTCATGAGGATGATGGATGATATCCTGTGGTTGTTCACAAACTATTTTTTGGTTGTATATTTGGATGACATCCTCATCTTTAGCAAAACATGGGAAGAACATTTGTAACACATTCAAAAAGTCTTGAGCACCTTCTAGGAACATAAGTTGTATGCCAATTTGGAGAAATTCTCATTTGGCATGTAGAGAATTCAATACTTGGGATACATTATGGATGAACATGGGGTGCATTTGGATCGAGACAAGATCCAATTCATTTGGGATTACCCAACCCCAATGAATATAATAGAGCTCTATAGATTCTTGGGGCTTGCTAATTTCTACCAAGGGTTCGTATTTGGGTTCTCTTATATCGGTTGACCCTTATGTCAAGTGACCAAGGGTGGAGCAAATGCAATTTTTTCGTGGCATAAGTCACAACAAAAAGAATTTGAGGATTTGAAATGTTTCCTTTTCTCTACACTAGTCTTCACCTTACCAAACCTCCAATATCCATTTGAGATTGAGATAGATGCCTCTGACTTTGCATTCGTGCATCCTCACTTAGCAAGGACATCTAATGGCTTATCATAGTGGAACACTCTCTAATAATATCTAGAGATACCCAAAATATGACAAGAAGATGTACTCCATCATGCAGGCTCATCGAAAATGGAATCATTATATTCTATGCAAGGAGATGATCATTTACATTAATCACAAGCCTATGCAATTTATATATACATAAGGTAAAATGTAGATTGATCGCCATAAAAAAATGGTCCACATACTTGCAAAAATTCCATTTGAACATTAAATACAACAAGGGTAGCAACAATCATGTCGTAGTCTGCCTCAATTGGCCCCTAGTTGTGACACTAACTACAATTATTAACTCTTGTGGGCATGATACCTCTAGGTGGTACAACAACGACTTTGACTTTGCCACCACATAGTAGATGTTGATCATTTCCAAGAAAGTTCAAGATATCCACCTCCATGATATGTTGTTGTGCCACCTATGCCACCTTTCTATTCCTTCAAGTGAGCATGCCAAGCTAATTTGGGAGGCACATCATAGTCAGGTGGCAAGGCACTTTGGTGTGGAGAAGACAGTAGTAGTACTTCAAAAGCATTTCTACTAGCCAAAGCTTCGACAGGATGTATAATGGTATATGAAATCATGTGTTTCTTGTGTCATTGATAAACCAACCATTAAGAAGAAAGTGTTGTACATTCCTATAACTACCCCATACAAGCCTTGTGATTCGGTATCCATGGATTACATGTTAAGTTTTACATCCACCAAGCATGGTAACAATTATGTGTTTGTGGTTGTCGAACGATTCTCTAAGATGGCAATTTTGGCACCATGTAAGAAGAGTATCACAACTGAAGCCACTTCTAAAATCATATTTGAGCATGTTTGGGTTCATTTTAGGCTACCTCAGACCATTATTTTAAGTAGGGATAATAGGTTCCTCAACATCCTTTTATCCAACCTATGGTCTCTCATGGAATCCAAGTTGACCAAATCAACTACCAATCATCCCAAATTAGATGGACAAATTAAAGTGGTCAACAAGATGATTATGCATATACTGTGCATGTATAACTCCAAGCATTTACATACATGGGAAAAAAATCCTTCTATATGTTCAACATAGCTATAACAGAGTCTTCCACGGCTCTATTGGACATAGTCCTTTTTAGTGTGCTTTAGGTTCCAACCAATTGCCCTAATTGATGTAGTTATTCCCATTTCATATTCACCTATAGATTCCTCTTTTGCTTAGGTCGAGGTAGAAAGGGTAGCCAAATTTTTGAACAATGCAACACCTCCAACAATAGGTGTGTGATATCCTGCCGAAAGCCAATGGTAAGTACAAGTAGCGACATGACCAACACATGGTTCCTCATAATTTCTAGCTACGTGATAAGGTGTGGTTACAATTACAAAAATATCTCATCATATGCCCCCATAGGAAGCTTAGAATACTTCGATATG
Source organism: Pinus tabuliformis (assembly GCA_031772625.1). Lineage (NCBI taxonomy): Eukaryota > Viridiplantae > Streptophyta > Pinopsida > Pinales > Pinaceae > Pinus > Pinus tabuliformis. Next base: position 542,123,272 of record CM062820.1, on the reverse strand, counting down.
GACCTTATACCATCATAAAGGTTTTGGGTGAAAATAATTTTGAATTGAGCATTCCCCCTTTCCTTGGCTTGCACCCAATATTTAATGTGGAGTTGATTCAACCATATTTTCCACCTATGTTGGACACCTTGGAGGTAAATAAGTAATTGGCCCCTAGATAACTCAATCCTGACTACATTGAACATACATAGAACTTTATTGGGTTATCAAAGTAGGGAAACTTCTTCGCCAAGAAAATTGTCTCATCAAGAGCCAAATTGAGCAAAAGTTTCACCATATAGTGAGGGAAATCGATGCAATGGAGAAAATTTCTTCCTAAGTGGGGAGGATTGATCCAAGTGGATATTAGTGGCCACCCACCTCTTCCACTATCTCAACGATTCTCTTTCTTCTTGTAATTTTTCTATGCTTTTTGGCTACCAAACTTCTGGGGATGCTTTGAGGCCATAAGCAATGTTTTTTGGAAATTTGAGGGGCCAACCAAAAGTTGTAGTCCTTTGATAGTTCTTTCCAATGAGCTATCGTGCATCCCAAACATATATTGTATGCAAAACTTGTGCCCCTAGGAAGTTGATGTACTAACTAACCACCTTGGTACTCATAAACCATTTAGAATTTCATCTTATAGGGTTAGATTTCTGGGCCTCTATGGTTATTTATTTATGTTAAAAGGTCATTCTTTCAACCTCTTGTGATAGCTTTTGTGAATGCATGTAGCCACAATCTCTCTCTGTTTCGAGATAATTGCCACCATTCTAGCTAGTTTGTGTTCTATAGTATTATGCTATTTCATTTATCAATGGAAGTTTGGTTTTCAATCATATTATTATAATCTCTGCTATATTTCTCTATGAATTGCATTTACTTTTCTACACTTCATTTCATTCCTTGTACAACTCGGATCACCATAAGAGTTATCCGGGGATACTGCACCAAAGCCAAGGCAACCTACGAGCTTTATAGACTCTAAGCATGCGATAGAACATAGGTGCACCTTGATGTGAGATTTGCTACCCATACACCCGATTATCATTCTTACAAATTTCAGTTCTCATAAAACCATGAGTCCTTATGTAAGCCCATCTAAGGCCCTCAAATCCTATACAAGTTGAAAGGAACACAAGATGAATTTCAAGGGATCGACCATGATCCAAACAAAATAACAGGATACATACAATAAGAATAAGACAATAGGTGTAGGATGCCTAATACATGATCTCACATGACTTTTACAATGCTTTTGACTTATGACTTTGGGCTAACAATGGTGGTGATAGATACTGTAATTTTTTTTATATGTACCTTTGCTAACATGAGGGGTAACATACTCTAGATGGCCACCTAGATCATTGTAATAGTTTATTTGTGTTGGTTAAAGCAAGGCATCGATATACTCCCCACCCAAGTTCAAATCCTTATATAAGTGATAAGTTTTCCCCCTTGAGTAACACTCTCCTATGAGAGGTTCATTATAAAGTGGTAGAGATAATGTTTTTGAATCAATATCTACTCCACTCCTTTTAGTGTCAAATGGTGCCCCACCTTTTGATAATTATTGTATGCTTAATAATTAATATTCTTACTATTAAATAATGAAAAGTTAGAAAGTTAATGTTTTTTAATATCTATTTTTAATGAAATTTTCTAATATCAAAATTTCATTGTAAAAATATATAAATTATAAGAAATGAATCAGGCCAATGAAAGCGAGGCACCGTCACAATCCAAACCAAAGCTTGAATCCTTAAATAAGTGCATGATTTTCTCTTCATGTTGACTTGATGCTCTTATGCAAGGGGCCATTATAAAGAGGTAGATATTTGGTTTTCAAATCAAGCTCAAGCTCATGCCCTAAGTATCAAATGGTGTCCCACCCCTTGAAACTTGGTAGATGCAACTTAAAAATTAAGATTCTTAAAGCATATTGCTAGTTGGTTTTTAATTATAAAAACAATTTTTTTGGTTTGTTATTACTTATAAAAGTATAAAAATAAGATGTTTATATCCTTCGGGGTCATGGATAGAAGAGTTGTAGCACATTGGTGCATGGATAGATTTTGTCCCTGGATACTACATAACCCCTTAATTATTTCCATGCCATATGTAGTTAACCCTTAGAGCTTCTTGGTGTCTCCTTCCTTCATGATTTAGTCTTGATTAAATACCTGCTAGAGTGTTGCATTCTAACATTGAGATTTTCTTTAGCTATGGCTCCTATAAGCCCTTTGAAATCATTTAAGTTGGATGCTCTTACTTCCATGAATTTGGTGGCTACTCAATTATTTTCAAAGTGGTCCTCTCATGGTTGGTATAAGATGGACAAAATAATGGAATTTAGTTTGCTTCATATTTTATCATCATTTCCATAGGTTTTAGATTTGAGTACTTAAACTCCAACAATGGGTTTATATTACTTGGAAATCCTTGCTTAAAGAGGAAGGCTTTATCTATCAATGTGCAAAAAGCTTCATCATTGTGGAGCTTGACTGATTTTTAGAGAGGGATCTCATCCCAAACTCTAGTCCATGGTTTTGGGGGTGCATTGGTTTGTGTATGAAAGCTCGGTTCTCTACATTCAACCCCTCTTTGGATAGTCTTTCATCAACGCTATTATGGATCCAACTTGTACCCTTCCTCTTCATTTATGATATTATGAATCTCTAAGTACTATCAAGCATGCCTTAAACAAATTCTTCTTTTAAAATAAAGAAACGAAGAAGAGGCATATCACTACCTATGCATGAATATGTGTATAAATGAACTTCTTTAAAGGCCTACTAAAAGATATTCAACTAAAAGTGAAGGATTGTGGCTAGAAACAATCATTGAACTATGAGTAGAAAACCTTCTAATGTAAAACACGCTTTAATAAAAGATATGTGGTAGACCAATTTGCTAAGCTTTGGTAGTTGGATGAGATTCTAGCTAGAAAGCGTAGTCACATGATGAGACCTATATGGTGGAAGGGCACTAATGAAGAACATTATTTAGTAGAAAAAGAGCCTCCTGTTGAAGAGACATTTGATATTCAACCAACCATCCCTATAGAAGGTTCACTAGATCATAATAGTGTTAAGAAAGAAATCCTTTTTCCATCGAAGGAATCTTTGAAAACATTGCAAGGAGAATATGGAAGCTTAAATTTGAAGAATATTGATCATCTGTGGGATCTAATGTAGTTGTAAGGGTATGCAAAGCTTAAATGGGGTGACGTTAATGTAAAAATATACAAGGAAGTTGCTCCCATGCAATTGATAAAATTTGGGAATTCCAACAAAGTTTTGATCTATAGTAAAACAAAAAATACAAGAAGAAGAGGAAGCATCAAAATTGGAACCAATGAATGGATCCATCAAACATGGAAACGACACTCCTGCATGGGTTGAAGTAGAATTTGCTCTGGCACATGCCCCACATGCTTTGTTTTACGATATCCTCAAGGAATGGACTCATAGGATGTCCAAAAATACTTCCAAATCTACTAAAAAGGACATGGTCAAGTCTCATAAGAGGACATAAATGTAGTGTTTTTTTTGTTTTTTTCTTTCAATTAAACAAATCTACCTTATTCATCAATGTAAATGAAAAATATTAGTTGAAAAGTGGAAAATTTTGTGTCTGGAGATGGAGAAATTATCAAATTTTAGAAATCACATTAAATCTTCTGAAAACCATACCATCAATGTTTCAATTTTCTTAATAAATAGTTTTAAAAATTTTATAACTTTTAAAAATAATAATTATTGTACAGAGAGAGGCTATTACACGCACACTTGGTTAATTTTAAAAATTATTAGGATTTCATATTTTCTAAGATGCTGGTTATCACCTTAAAACATTTAGGAACAAAAAAACAATACATCCATGATGTTAACATTACTTTTACAAAAGCTTTGAGGGTTAGCTCAATTGGTCGAGTTCTCGTTGCTAAAGAACCTCGTTAATGGAAGGTCACATGGCGTCAATTCTCCTTGATGCCTTCAAAGTTAAATATCGGTGAAAAGTAATCCCTTCAAATAAATCTACCCAGATATTTCCTCGAAAACAAATTTACTTTTATCATTCGTATTTCACTATACCTAATCATTCTTGTTTCACTATTATAAAGTATAATCCTTACCATCTCAATTTAAAAATAAAGTTATTTCACTAAAAAAAAATTACTTTTATCATTCTTGTTTCACTATACCTATCATTCTTGTTTCACTATTATGAAATATAGTACTTACCATCTCAATTTAAAAACAAAGTTATTTCACTACACCTCATTCTTGTTTCACTATTATGAAGTATAGTCCTTACATTCTCAATTTAAAAATAAAGTTACTTTACTAACCCATTTGATAATTTTACAATAATATTTTTCTTATAGTACTTACCATCTCAATTTAAAAATAAAGTTATTTCACTACACCTCATTCTTGTTTCACTATTATGAAGTATAGTCCTTACATTCTCAATTTAAAAATAAAGTTACTTTACTAACCCATTTGATAATTTTACAATAATATTTTTAATAAGAAAATCCTAATATCATTTTTGTTGCACTATTATGGAGTATACTTCTTACAATCTCAAGTTGAAAACAAAGTTACTTAACGCATTTGATAATTTTACAACAATATTTTTTAATAAAAACATTTAAAAACAAAGTTACTTAACTCATTTGATAATTTTACAACAATATTTTTTAATAAAAAAATCGCAAAATCATTTTTTTCGGACTATTATGGGGTATAGTTGCTTATGATTACAATCTTAATTTAAAAACAAAGTTACTTTATAACCCATTTGATATATTTTAATAATTTGAATGCGATGCTTTACAATTAACCCCATTTTTTTTAATTAAAGATGTGATATTCCATACAGCCCTATGTGTTTCCTTAGTTTAAAAGATACGATTATCTAAAATAAACTTTGTTTTACTATGTAGTCTTTAAAGTAAAATAATATTTTATAGTTTTTGTTTTACAAAAATCATTTTTTCATAAGGATGTTTTTTTTTTCCTTCCTCTTATATTTTGGAGAATGATATATATAATTTTCTTAAAAGATGATAATAGGCACATTATCTTCATTGAGTTGGCTCTCTACTTTTGTTTAAGTTGACCTTTTTTTTTGAAAGTTCCAATGGTAAGATCTTCTTTCTTTAGGTTTTTGTTGCTAAAGTTTTAATAGTAGGATCTTATTCTTTAAGCCTTTAAGCCTTTGTTGTTTAGCATATATTTTTCAATATAACGTTTTCAAGGTCTTCATTATTGGTAGGGTTTACAATTTCTCATGGAATGTGATGTTTCTCAACACCTTGTGACCAAGTGATTTTGTAAGTATTTATCTTTTCTACACTTCCCCAAAATGGTTTTGGGGTATTTTGGACATAATCAAAAGTGTAATTATTTGGGCATCATGTTACTAGGTGTGCCAAGACAAAACATGATTTGCATCTAAACACACCTTATCTATAATCAGATTTTACTTCTTAACCACATCAATCCCCTTAACCATCTTTCTTTGGGTAAGTCACTTGTAAAACTAATACTCCATTACACAACTTGGCATAGGTTGTTATTTGCCTTCAAAGGGTTGCAAAGTCATTACCATAAAACTTCTCTAGCACATTTTCAATAGAGGTTGGAGTTTCATGTGCCTAGGATTGTAAGTGTAAGTTGGAGCTTAATAAAAAATTAGCACTTAAGTTAAAAATAAATCTCAATAGGGATTAGAAGTTGGGCACTAAGGTTTCTTCAATAGGTTGACATATCCCAAAAGGCAAGGCCTAGAGTGGAGAACACATACCCTATCTTTAGAAAAATCAAACTCCATAATGAGGAACCTATGAGCATATGGGTAGATGTATGTATCCTCTTACATAAAGATTTTTCATACTTGAATTCAAAGTACACCTAAGCTGCTTAAAGCCTAAAAAAATGGTAAACTAATATACCAATTTATGGGCACAATAAAAGTCCTCTTGTTTTAGAATATCTTAGCCAAGGAAAATGGCAAGAGAAAAAACAATCTTCCAAATAATGAAGCAACCCAAAGGATAACAATGAGATGCTTTGACATGACTAGTTGGTGTTGAGTCTCTTTAGAAACTTTCTCAACCTTGCAACTGAGAAATTCTCATAAAAATGATCCATCTATAGAGGGAGGAGATGGGGCCACTTTTACCATCTTTTGAAGTAAAACAAAATGATTTGAAATAATTTTAAGTGACATGACATTCACTCTCACTAAGGGTAAATCGAAAACCTTCAAAGCCTTATTCATATTCTAGGTGCTTCTCCATAAATACGAAAAAATCAACCTTATATAATAAACAAACTGTAACTCTGCCCTAACGACAATAATTAAGCAAAAATGCACTCTCACTTTCCTAATATGAGAGATAAATATTATCAAATACACTTGGAAGATGTATGGAATTACACACAACATGTGGATGAACATGGAAAGTTGTATTAATGAAGAATTTTAACTTAACATAAAACCATGACCGCACATTAAGCATCATGAACACAACAAATTTAAATGAACACATAATAAAATTTTCCAAACTCATAATATCTATCTAGATTTCTATTATATTTTTTTATTTTTTTTAGGTTTCGTAAGACTACATCATCATCATGTCCAATATATCACCCCGATCGGGCGGGGAATTGAACTAGTGACTTCACATCAAAAATTCCTTAACAAAACAAGTGACTTCACATCAAAAAATTCCTTAACAAAACAAGTGATCATTATCTACCTAAAACCTCGTAAACAAATCTCTATTATACTTTTTTAAAAACTCTTTTAAAAAACTTTAAAAGATACTTTTCCATATTTCTACCCGACTTCTAACTAAAACATTAATACAATACATCTAATTCAAATCAATCACTTATATACAGCTTGAGTGGGCCTAATGGTTAAAAGCATGTGTTTCCTCCTAAGAGGTCACAAGTTCAAAACCAGAGGGGGATAGAGTATGTATGCCTTCGTAAACTTAGCAGTCAAATCGTTGCGTGGAGGTGGGTCCCTTATCCCATAAACAAAAGGGTCTCATACGCCGGGTCCCTTGTCCCATAAACAAGAGGTCTCATACACCAATTTAGTGTCTCACTTAACACTAACCTTAAAAATAAATACTATTATTATTATTATTAACATAAAATAAACAAAATTCCCACTTACATTAAACAAACCCCTCTTCTAGATCCCATAATTTTCGCTTAATGATGTAATTTAACGAGCAAATTGATGAGGCATTTTGATCTTGAAATACGGTTCAATTATAAAGTGAAAATCGTCCAAATGACTTAATATTATAAAATGCATGGAGGGGATTTGCAAATTGCAACATTTGACCCCACCATAACCTCAATTAATATAAACTTAAGCTTAAAATAAATTTATCACAGTACGCTCATTACACCTTTTGCGTTTGTCGAATATTTTGAATAATTTGACCGTTTGAATCACTCGTTTAAATAAAATTCCTTCCTCCCCTCCAAATGTTGCAAATCAACGGTTTCCTGGATCTGCAATCGGTTGGAATTAAATGCTGAAGAACGAACTCTTCGAGCATTTTATTCATTAAGCAATCCTCTTCCATGGCTCCCTCTGTACATCAAATTCTCAGCAGAGCAGCTTCCTTTTCTTACAATCCTTTTGTTTCTCCCGATGACGAAGGATCTCAAAACTGCCCGGCAATGCCCTTGAGCAGAACTGCTTCTGAACGCATTCAATATACAAATCGTTATGTTAAAAGGCCAGCCCCAGGCAGAGGCAACTCAGATCGGGACCTGCTTTTGGATAATGGAGATTGTTCTGGTTCGGCCACGCAAGCTCGTAACAGGGATTTCAATGAAAATGGTAGTTATGAGAATCAAACCGTGGAGGAACTGGAACAGTATGCCGTTTATAAGTCCAAGGATACCACTGCAACGTTCAGTAACAGTATAAAAGTTGCAGAGGAGATCAGGGAGGGCGCTGCCAAAACCTTAACCGATTTACATCGCCAAGGTGAACAGATCAGGCAGACGCATAATGTGGCTCTCAATATTGATCACGATCTCAGCATTGTAAGTATTGATTCAGGGTTTTTATGGAGTATTATATAGCAGATTTTTGTTTAGTATTATTATTATTATTGGAATCCATATGGGGTGACGTCAGTTCCCATAGGCATAATAATGTACGTTGCTGGAGCCTTAGGTATGAATTGCAGCATTAGCCGTTTAGAACAGAATGTACATCCTTGGGGATTGAACCCTGTATGAGCTTAAAAGGTGTAATTGTCATATGAATCGTGAGTTATATAGATTAGGGTACGAGATCCTCTGTTTCCCAAATGGGTGCATCCGTTTAGTAAGTATAGGGATCCATACACTTTCAGCTGACTTTATACAGACACAAAGATGCATTTCCAGATGAATTCTTTGACTCATTCACTGTAGTGTAGGCCCTGCTTTCTTTCAAGGCATGTAGGGATTTTACCAAGGGGCTTTTAATGTTTCCTGGATGCCATAGAGGTGCATCAACCAAATTCAGAGTGTTTGAATGCAATTAGAGAATACCCTGAGTAACTAATAGAGGAAGGATCTCACTTGTAGGGCCTCGTGTATTTCCCTCAAGCCAGAGTAGAGCACAAGCTGTAGCTAGTACAGTGCCTAAAATTCAACCAAAGTCTCACCTGGTAAAAATCAATCCATTCTTGACTACCCGAATGGAACTGGAGACCTTGGTTGTTGTACATCTGCAGCTGACAACCTTTGCTGCTAGACCACACTCACTGTTACCTGTTATTTTTTAATGTTGGCAATAACGCAACAAGAGGCCGTATCTGGTTCACTTGTTTGTAGAATTTCGCAGAGCATATCCAGTTGTTGGAAGTTTGGTACCTACTGTGATCTTTTGTCAACAGTATCGTTTGTCAGGGTAGACCTTGGAAGATATGCACATATCATTCCATCACGATCTAAATTTTTGTATGATCTATTCCATGTTTATAGAGTGAATAGTGCCTTCAGATCCATGAGTATAATGTCTAGTGGCAAATTCAATTGGGCTCTGAAAGTAGTCTCAGACAGTCCCAAAGGGACCCTAATCCAACTAGAACGGAGTATTTTAGTTATGTGCATTGATTCATTGTTTTCCGACATTTAGGAGGGATGTCTATATTGGTTTGGTCTATATCAAATCCTTGATGGTCTTCATTTTGTTCTTCTGCAGAACCTGTTACCCATTTTCCCTAATGAACGTTGCTGTTTGCATAGCCGGCCCTTTTGTCACCTATCCTGACAAAAATTGAGTGAAATAGATTCTCTTAATTTAACATACCATTTACCCAATCATTTGTAGTGTCACCCTTAAGTAACCTCCACAAGAAAAATGACCTATTTTGAAATGTGGGAGATATATATATGCATTGTCCTTTTAAATGCGAGAAATCAATCTTACTCTTCATTTCAGTGCCATGTTGCAGGGACAATACAATGCACTTATGCTCCTTAATTTAGTCTGTTTTGGTATAAACCTAAATTTATCTAGGATGTTGTAGTTATGAAATCCAGCTTTTAAAACATTTTATCTTGACTCTTTTCTTTTTGGTATTATTTAGGGTGAAAAACTTCTGGGGAGTTTGGGGGGGATTTTTTCCAAACCATGGAGACCTGTGAGGACCCGGCCAATGAAAGGACCTGCAACCATTCAAGGTGCTGAACATGGATGCTGACTTATTTTATTCACATCTTCATTTATATGCCTTGCAGTTTTATTTTCAGCTTGCAGACACTGGTCTTTAATTGAGTCCGAGTATGGGCAGCAGTGTTTAAACTTTATACTGCATTTTATAAATTTCATGGATATTTCTGACTCTACACTGTTATCAATCAGGTAATTCAATTCAAAGAGTAAGAAATGACCAGGAACAAAGGCAAGATTTAGGGCTTGTCAAAAGTTCTCAGAGGAAAGAGCACACCCAGATCCATCCTTCTGGTGCTGGGAATACTAAGGCCTGTGTTGAGGTGAGTGCTGTTGCTTGTTTCCTTTGCATTTAAGTTAATTCTTTTCAGGTGTGTCTACCCTTCAGGTGCAGAGGCTACTAAGGTCAATATTGAGGTGTGAGTGCTACAGTTTTGTCAGTTGCATAAAAGGCAATGCTTTTTATCAGTGAGTATAACAAGACCCACTATAGCACATAATGAGAGTGTCCAACAGCATTACCCATTACCAGGGAGCAACTTTCTTGTGATTGACCATAGCCTCATATCATCCTTTCATCACTAAGAATACCATTGGGATGTTCCAAACTAACTAAAATAGTTTTCTTTAGGGACATTCTAAGGTTTCCAGATGTTGAGCTTCTCAGACTTGGGGTTTAAACAAAAATATGCGCTTATTAGATGGCTGTTTTCTTTATGTTGCATGTAAGGTCTGCACTGGCCATAGAATGTAAAATGTGTTATTCTAGTGACCTGAGGCATGCTCAGCTCACAGACTCTAAAGCAGATGAATGGTAGAAGTCCATTAACTCACTTTTGCATGTCTTCAAGCCTCAGTGCCAAGATAGGGAGTCTATGTTGCAATGCTTAATCTACTTGAATCCCTGTTGCTATATATCTCCTTTCTCCACCAATCTAGGGCCTTCATGCCTCTTATTTCATATATTGCTGCCGCCTCCTTAATTCATGCGTTTTATCTCCTAATATTCAGTCTTGTGCTAAATGTTTGAACTTACTGCATCTTTTATATTAATTCTTAATTTAAATGGTTGGACTAACAATCTTCTTTCTATCTTTTAACAGATAGAGAAAGTAAAGCAAGATGACTGTTTATCAGATCTAAGTAATATTCTGGACCAGCTGAAGGATATGGCTATTGACATGGGCCAGGAGATGGGAAGGTTTGTGCAAGTCCATCTAATCTCTTTGCTTGTCAAAAAATTTAAGATGACTCGAGAGTTTAATTCTTCCGGAGTGTCCACATTAGAAGTCATATTGAAAATCAATGTTTCAAATCAGTAACAGGAATGACGGTCTGCACAACAAACACCAAACACTAAAGTTGCAGGATAAGATTAATACCAAACACGTTGGCTGAATCTGAAACCCCATAAAAATACGCCTTTCCTCTGTTTTGCATTTTTAGGGTTTCAGATTTAGCCCATGTGTTGGGTATTAACCTTATCCTGCATCTTTAGTATTTATTGTGCAGATCCGCACTCCTTATCATTGATTGGTTGTCCTGAAGATGAATCCTGTTATGAATTTGAAATGTCAATTTTCAAAGTGACTTCTGCTGTGGATACTCTGGAAGAATTGAACTCTCAAAACTCGCATACTGAAATCTGAAAAAGAGTAATTTAAGATGTGTTTTAAATTATTCCACGGCAGTCTATATTGCTTTAATTTTCCCATGATGATGTGCTAATTCAGAACTCATTTTTCTGTTCATTCGTTCTAGTATTTATCTTATTAATAATGTTCTAACATATTATGCCTGGGATGTTGATCAGACAAAATAAAGCAGTAGATCATCTTAGTGAGGATGTATCAGAACTTGGGTTTCGAATCAAAGAAGCAAATGCACGCAGTCGCCGCTTGCTGGGCAAATGATCCCACTGGTTTGTAGATTGCGAGTCAATGTGGTTCCCATGAGTAGTACCCACGTGGTCCCATGGACTCTGATTCACATACATGAGATGCTATAGGGGAGATACAAATGTTTTAATGCATGTGGAAAATTTAAGCTAAAACAATATTATACTCATAATAATTTAGTAGTTGTCAGTTGGTGTTGTAAGGTAGGTTGTCTCCCAGATTTTAATCCATCCACTTAAAAATGGCGATTACCCATCCCAGTCACGTATTGGTAAGAGATGGTCAGAGTAGGTAAGAAAATGCTATTCAAAGAGGAGAGGGTTGAAGATAAACGGAGGAATGATTTATCATTTTTTCTTCATGATTATGATTTTTCACAAGAAAATAAACAGCAAGCATGGTTGAGATGCAGAATGCTTTTCGAAGAGTCAAATGGTCCTCAAGGTAGGGATATAATCTAAAGCATTTCTTTATCAAGTGTTAAGGAAGTGGCCATGCAAATTGCTGAGGCACATCAACCCTTCATTGGGTTAATCTAAAGCATTTATTCATCCAATATTAAGCAGGTGGTCATACAGGTCGGAAAGCACAACAACCCTTCATTAGATTGAGCAGAGAATGAAGGTTGGAAGACTCATACTGCAGGTGCATGGATTGCAAGATTCTCACTCCCAAAGATCAAGATCATGGGATTTAAAGAAGAGAGTGGATGAAGCTAGGTAGCCATATGGAGAGCGATATTAGTGGAGAAAATGTAAACTTTTCGGTTGCAAGATTCTCATTCCCAAACATCATGGGATTGGAAGAAATAAGAGTGGATGAAGCCAGGTAGCCATCTAGAGAGCCATATCAATTGCCTTCGCGAAATTTAATTATGAGCATGACTAGTATATGTCTGGATTAGTCGATATTGTATTGGTTGTAATTTTTTTGTTTTTCAAGGTATTCATTAGCATATTGTTACATAAAATTTTGAATATACAAATTTTGAAGTTACCTCATAGTTATACATCCAATCATCATTTTGTTTTGAAATATTTTTTTCGTATAAATAAATTTTCATAAACTACTTACATGTGGAAAAATGTTTGAATGCATTTTATGAAAAAATCCATTATTGTTTGTTACATTATCATAATTTTATTTCAATATCTTTTTTCTTTCTAATTGACAACATTTTAAGATGTTTGAATGCATTTTACGAAAAACTCCATTATTGTTGGTTATATTATCACAACTTTATTTCAATATCCTTTCTCTAATTGACAACATTTTTAGGTTGGGGAGATGTTTTGTTTAAATGCAATTTATGCATAGCTCTTTTATATATGTTTACATTATGACAATTTTATTGTAATATCTTTTCTTTCATTGATTGCATTTAAGGATAGAAACTTTATGTCATTTAAATTTTTTCCAAATATTATTTTTGGGAATTTGTCATGCACAATATAGCTAAATATGTATGTGAAAAGAGGATAAAGTTTTGGTTTTAAGTGTTATGGTATAGATAATGTCAATATGTGGTACGATAGGATGCAATTTTATAACATGTGATGTCAAAGTTATGACAAGTGGTGCATGGATTGCAATGTGATTTCTACCCCGTGCTCTAAATGTCAAGAAATTGAACCATGCATGGTGTACAAAATAGTGGCATGGTATAGATAATGCATTTGGTTTTAAGTGTTATGGTATAGATAATGCATTTTATGACAATTTCTATTATTGTTGGTTACATTATCATAACTTTATTTCAATATCTTTTTTCTAATTGATAACATTTTAAGATGTTTGAATGCATTCTATTGAAAACTCCATTACTGTTGGTTACATTATCACAACTTTATTTCAATATCCTTTCTCTAATTGACAACATTTTAAGGGTGGGGAGATGTTTTCTTTAAATGCAATTTATTCATAGCTCTTTTATATAAGTTTATATTATGACAATTTCATTGCAATATCTTTTCTTTAATTGATCGCATTTAAGGATAAAAACTTTATGTCATTTAAATTTTTTCCAATATTATTTTTGGGAATTTGTCATGCACAATATAGCTAAATATGTATGTGAAAAGAGGATAAAGTTTTGGTTTTAAGTGTTATGGTATAGATAATGTCAATATGTGTGGTATGATAGGATGCAATTTTATAACATGTGATGTCAAAGTTATGACAAGTGGTGCATGGATTGCAATGTGATTTCTACCCTGTGCTCTAAATGTCAAGAAATTGAACCATGCATGGGATACAACATAGTGGTAGATCACACAACTTAAAAGTCACATTGAATAATTTTTATCCTCACCTATAATTGTTGGGTGTATGTTTTCCTCTAAATCACAATATTTAGAGGTTTTTTTTTTTTTTTTTCTAATTCACTAGAAAAAACAATAATTTTATTTCACTTTGAAAAATGATACAAATTGAAATTCTATAGATACACTCTTATGTGTATTCTCATTGGTTCTCTTTTAATCATTTAGGGTTAGAGATAATATCAACTTTTGCCCTTTTTTCTTTACATTGTTCTATATATGTGTTTCAAAATAAGTGGAGAAAAAGGCTCTCCATCGTGTCTCTATTTATGGTGTTTGATAGACGGTGTCTGTCGTCTCAAAATCTAATAATATATACAAAAATAAAAAGTATGCATAAACATTATTTCGCAGATTCTGTCTAGATTCAATTTTCAATTTGGTCCATATAATTTTTGTGGTAGTACTCATATACATTGCCATCTTTGTGCCCTGCAATTTGCCATGTTCTTTGTTCTTGTCCCAATCCAACTTTGGAGAGTTTGTTTGCTTCTTGATTTTGTTCCCTATAGATGTGAGCAGAAGTAAAGTTCTTAAAAAAGTCTTTGATACATTATTTCTTCCAAAATAGGAGTAAGTAGGATTTTTCTACAAGTTTGAACTTTGTTTAGCTAGTTAATCAAAAGCATAGAGTCTTTGTAAACTTGTATTTGATTAATGGTTTTTTCTCTTGTAAGAGAAACATGTTTTTGCAAGCCAATAATTTTCCAAGATTGTTCGAGTAGTTTCCAAATCCCATTTTGGCATGGAAGGAGTGTGTTTCCGAGAGGTGAAGGACAAAACCTCTTCTGCTTCACTAGGTTGTGCCTTGAGATGCTCCGGCAAAATAGGCTTAAGGACGGGAGGGTTCGGGGTGCTTTTCCACTATAACTCTAGGGGTGACTATATCTTTATCCTAGGGAAAGTGTGCTAGGATCACTAGCCCTTCTGCGCCACATGATCTGGAACTGAAGGCTTGCCGTGGAATATGGCCTTATTACGGGCTAGCTAGACCCACCAACAATAATTAAAGGAAGTGCTTTACTAGCACGAGTGACGAGATTTGCAAGCAAGCTCCTTCCAAATCTTCCTGTACCCAGTCACATAAAGGCCCCAGCGACGATGTATGAATAGATGTAAACAAACAAGGAAACAAACATTGTATGAATAGATGTGTAGCTAATTCTCCACTCCCTTTGCAATGAAAGCACCATCCCAACCCAATCTTGAAATGATTTTACAGAACATCCTAGGTAGGGACCTTGTCTTCCATTAAGCACCACATAAAGATTCAAGATTTTGTCGGGCATTTGGATTTCCAGATCAATTTCCACCACCACTTTGATTCCCCGAAAACTCAAGTTGCATTTAGTTGAATATAGCCAAGTTTTGGAGTGTAAGAGCCAAAAGGGCAGATGCTCCAAACTAGCTTGTCTTCCCTGTCCATTAGTCTTATGTGGCCAATTGTAAGGGTGTTTATGTATTCATGGTGCCTATTATCCAACCCTAATTCTACTGGCAATTTCCAACCTTGTCTCCAAAGAATTGTAGTTGCTAGATTATCAATATGTGCAAGTTTGGAAATGCGTTGGTTTATAAGGGAGTCAACGAGGGGTTGAGGGAGGATGTGCTTCTCACCACAACTTGGCCAAGGATCAGATTTGATTCTTACTTTGTTTTTGTCACTACTCTCCAAGCTATTCCATAACTAATGAGGTAGAAAGAATTTATAACTACTCTTCAAATCACTGAGATGCTCCAAACTAGCTTGTCTTCCCTGCCCATTAGCCTTATGTGGCCAACTATAAGGGCATTTATGTATTGATTCCATACTTCATGTTGCATATCCTCCAACCCTAATTCTATTACCAAATTCCAACCTTGTCTCCATAGAATTGTAGTTGCGAGATTATTAATATGTACAAGTTTGGAAATGCCTTGGTCTATAAGGGAGTCAACGAGGGGATGAGGGAGGATGTGCCTCTCACCACAACTTGGCAAGGATCGGATTTGATTCTTACTTTGTTTTTGTTATTGGCTCTCCAAGCTATTCCATAACTAATGAGGTCGAAACAATATAGAACTACTCTTCAAATCACTGAAATATTCCCCCATGGTTTATCCACTCTCTTGAGCCAATCCTTTAGAGAGCTCGAAGTGATGCACTTTTATGTGACAACATTGGTCCAAAGGCTCTGTGTGGAGATAAGACTCAAACCACATTTTGTAACCAAAGCTTTTGAGAAGAGGAATATATTTTTTAAGCATCGACCTCCCATTATCTTCAACAGCTCTATCTTATCCCATTTTACTTAAGGGAGGATGTGGTGCTCTTATGTCCCTTCCCATAGAACTTGAATCAGATCCTTTGAATTTGTTCCAATATGCACTTGGGAATCCATGCTAAGGAAATCCAGTAGATAGGGATGGCTTTTAAGACCGATTTTACCAAGACTAGACGCCTGGCCCTGGAGAGCCACCTTAGACTCCAACTTTTTAATCTTTTCTCCACCTTGGCTATGAGCTAGAGCCAATCCTCCCTTCTATGCTAGTTGGCTTTAGGTGAAAGCCCAAATAATTTAAGTCATCTCTTAACTTCTTTATATTATAATGAAAGAGTTAGACTAAATGTTGCTCCTCCCCTTCATTTAAATTATGAAGAGAGATAGTAGACATTTTGTTGTTTATGACCATTTTAGTGGATTTTTCAAAGAGTATAAGGATCTCCATTAGTTTGTCTATGACTCTTGGGGATCCATTATAGAAATGAGGATATCATCCACATGAAGTAAATGTGTCAATGCCAGGGCTTGGGAGATGGGTGTACCATGAAATTATCCATGTCCCTTGGCTTCCGCAATAATATGGCTCAACCATTCTGCCAACATCAAGAATAGGAGGGACGAGAGGGGTCACTCTTGACGCAATCCTCTATTTGCATAGAGGAAAGGGGATGTCGATCCATTGATCAAGATTACAAATGAGATTCTTTGTAGACAACTTATCACCTAGGCAATGAAGTCCATATTGAAACCGATGTTGTTTAGTAGTGTGAAAATTCCAAACTAGAATTGTTAAGGTTATGGTATGTTCTATGCTTATAACAGTTTACTTCTTTTTCTTATTATATTCCACCAATTAGCAATCACATGTACATAAAGTAAAGTGCAGATAGAACATTAAACGATCGACAGAAAACAAACCAAGACAAGAGACACAAGATGTGGCGGCTAGCCAGGGACAAACCCCACAATGTGTGGGGAAACCCTTTGATCAAATCTTCTTTTATCTTCAATAATTCAGCAGAGAGAAATAGTACAATAAATCTGATTCATATCAGCAGTATCAAACCCTAGATCAGTAGCATCAGCATTAGCGGCTTCATTATCAAACTAGGGCAGACCATATCTCACAAACCGACAGTCGGATTGACTTCATTCCACCACCAAAAGTTTCGGCTTCCAGAGGAGGTTCAGATGAACCTACAGCGTAGTTCAGATGAGGAGATCTTCTAGGCCATGCAAGTCAATCTTTACTTCTGCAGTTGCAGCTTCAGTTTCAGCAATTTCCGGCTTCAAACTAGGGCAGTCGATATCTTGCAAACCGTTCGTCGGATTGACTTCATTCCACCACCAAAAGTTGCGGCTTTCAAAGGAGGTTCAGATGAACCTACAGCGCAGTTCCAAAGAGGAGATCTTCTAGGCCACGCAAGTCAATCTTTACTTCTGCAGTTGCAGCTTTAGTTTCAGCAGTTTCCGGCTTTAAACTAGGGCAGTCGATATCTTGCAAACCGTTCGTCGGATTGACTTCATTCCACCACCAAAAGTTGCCGCTTTCAAAGGAGGTTTAGATGAACCTACAGCACAGTTCCAAAGAGGAGATCTTCTAGGCCACGCAAGTCAATCTTTACTTCTGCAGTTGCAGCTTCAGTTTCAGCAGTTTCCGGCTTCACATGTGTGAGAGAGAGAGACCCATTTCAGCGCAGTAGAGAAGAGACTCATATCTGCGCAGTAGAGAGAGAGAGAGATGTGATGAGATGAGTGAGTCTAAATGAGGAAAAGTCCTCTTATATTTATACACAACGTTGGTGGGTGAATAGATGCGACTGTTGGGCTTCTGAGCCTACATGAGTTGTAGGTCGGCTTGATAATAATTCCATAATCAAAATAAATTCATATCTCCATGAATACTTATCGGAATTGGATGATCTTTATATCAATCCTACACCTCTCGACGAGAGGAATCTAATAAAAATATTATTAGCCATGAATAAGATGACCCACATGAAGTTTTGCCCTGGTTGCCAATTTTAACACTCCCTCTCAACCATGGAGAACTTCATCTGCAATCTGTCTATCGGTCGTTACTATTCATCCATCAAATGCATTGCCTTGTACAGCCTGACCCTTGCCCTGCTCTGCTCTATTTTGCCTGTTCTGCTTTGTCTTGTTCTGCCCTGCATTGATCTGTACTGTTTTGTTCTGTTCTGCTCTGCTCTTGCATTGTTCTGTTCTACTCTGCTTTTGTCCGAATTATGAAGAAGAAGAAATGATCGAGGATGTATCATACTGACTCAAAGTCAGTCTCAGAGTATGTACCACTGGTCCCAGACCAGTCTCAACCAACCCAAAGTCAACGTCATAGTGAGTACAACTCCAATGGTCCCAGACCAATATCATCCTCCACTGACTCAAAGTCTGTCTCAGAGTATGTACCACTGATCCCAGACCAGTCTCAACCGACCCGAAGTCAGCGTCATAGTATGGTACAACTCCTACCACTGGTCCCAGACCAGTATCATTGATCCCAGATCAATGGAGGTCATCCTAGCGTAGGGAGTACGGTAGTTACAACGATGCATCCATCGGTACTACTATGGTCCCTAACTTCATTTCCCTGCTCATTGATCAGATGAGAGGTACTTCCCATGAGTCCCAGACTGCATGGGTAGGATGCCTCGACAGGAGAACTAATCAATCCTGTCCTCACAGGAGAACACATCAATCCTGCTACAATTGCCATGGAGAACACATCAATCCTGCTACAATTGCCATGGAGAACACATCAATCCAGGCCGCCATGGAGAACACATCAATCTAGGCCTCACAGGAGAACACATCAATCCTGCTACAATCGCCATGGAGAACACATCAATCCAGGCCTCACAGGAGAACTAATCATCCTGCTACACAGGAGAGCGAATCATCCTGTTCCACAAGAGAGCGAATCATCTTGTCCCACAAGAGAGCGAATCATCTTGTTCCAGTGTGCACCACCAGGGGAGGGTGAGTCACCCTGTGGTCGTATGTTGCTCCAGTAATAACCGCAAGCCCTCAGAGCTCCCAGAGCTCAATGTATGCAACATGCAGGACCCTTGTATAAGGGTTTCTTACCGACTCCAAGTCGTTTGGGAAAATCACAGATTAGATCTTTCCTCGGGGCTTTGACAAGGTGTATCAACCTGTACATCATCTTAATGCGATGGAGCCTCCTTGCTCATCAACTTACCATATCCAAGATGATGTCTATCTGCTGGAGCAATCGACGAATACGGGATTCCTCAATAATCGAATCCCACCTCTGGTTGTTATAGAGAATCACAGTGGTATCCAATGTAAATCCAAACAACTCACTGAAGAGCTTTCGCAACCAGACTACCTCACACGAGGTTATGCTAGCAACAATATATCCTACTTCGGCGGTGTTCAAAGCCACCGACTTCTACTTCCTGCTCATCCAGGATATCAAAGCAGATCCCAAGGTGAAACAGCACCCGGAAGTGCTCTTACGGTCCACCACACTGCCTGCCCAATCAACATCAATATATCCAAGTAGTCTCACATCTCCGGCAGTGTATCTTAATTGTGTCCTGAAGATATCTCAGAAGATTCCTGGCATCAATCCAGTGAGGCTCAACCAAATATGAGCTCACAATGCTAACTACAAAAAATATGTTCGGACGGAGGTTCACCAAGAACATCAATGCGAATGAGTTTATGAAACTCAGAGGCATTTCCCAAATCTGGTCCAACATCACTACCATATAACTTCTAAAAGTTAAGGTCCTCGAGGTAGTCACAGGCTTGCAGTCCATCATACCAAATCTTTCCAATATCTTTACCACATATTTCCCTTGAGATAGGAAAATTTCCCTTGGCTTCTGCCATACTTCAAGTCCTAGGAAGTAGTGCATCAGTCCTAGGTCTTTCATTTCAAATTCAGGGGCCAGCTCCCTCTTACATTTGTGAATGAGAGGGTCTGCACCTGTTAGAAAGAGGTCATCCACATACAATACCAGTATGAGAGGCTTGTCATCTTCAACCTTAAAGTAAAGGTTAGGATCGGCTTCACTCCTAGTGAATCCCAGCTTCATCAAGTAGCTATCGATCCTCTCATACCATGCTCGAGGTGCTTGCTTCAGCCCATAGAGAGCCTTCTTCAACCTGCATACATGAGATTTTCAATCATAAATCTCAAATCCTTCAGGTTGCTCCACATAGACCTCTTCTTTGATAGAACCATGCAAGAACATGGTCTTAACATCCATCTGATGTAGGTTCCATCCTTGTGAAGTGGCAAGGGCTATGATCGAGCGGATGGTCGTATATCTGGCAACAGGTGCAAATATCTCATCATAGTCTATACCTTCCTTTTGGGAGAAACCTCGAGCAACAAAACGAGCCTTATACTTTTCCGTGCTTCCATCTGCTGCATGCTTTATCTTGTAAAGCCATTTGTAAGTAACAACAGTCTTGTCCTGGGTTCTGGGAACTACTTCCCAAACATCATTCTTTATGATAGACTCATATTCTTCGGTCATAGCATCCTTCCATACTTGATGCTTGACGGCATCTGAGAATGACAAAGGCTCATTTTGTATGATCGTGCTCATGATGGTCAGGTATCCTTGATACCTATTAAGTTTCTTACTTTGACGGAAGGTTCCTTAGGGTGCAGCATGTCCTTTAGCATCATCAAGTATCCCCCTAAGCCATGAAGGCCTCTTCCTAGAAGAGGAAGGCTCATGTGGATGAGAATCTATCAGATCCATGGGTTCTTCTACATCAGGCATTGATTCATCATCCTTTTCTTTCGGTTCCCTGGTGTTGGCTTCTTGAGAGCTCCTCAAAGTCGAAAGTTTGATCACCTTGCTGAGAGCCATATCTTCGTCAAAGGTGACATCATGACTAATTATGACTTCCCTTTGACCGGCTACATAGATTCTATAGCCTTTAGTATTTTCACCATAGCCCACGAAAACTCCCTTCTTTCCAGATGCTCCCAATTTATTTCTTTTCTCTTTCGGCACATGAAAGTATACAGGGCTTCCAAAAATTTTAAAATGAGAAACATCAGATTTCTTACCGGTGAATTTTTCTTCAGGAGTCTTGGAACCCAATGCTTGATGAGGGCATCGATTTTGTACATATACGGTAGTGTTTGCAGCTTCAGCCCATAGAAACTTAGGAAGACTTTGATCATGAAGCATGGCCCGGACAGCTTCCATAATTGTGCGGTTCTTCCTTTCTGCCACACCATTTTGTTCAGGAGTATGTGGTGTAGTAGTCTCCCTAGTAATGCCAACCTCAGGTATGTCTGAGTGAGCCAATTCTAATATATTAGAGGTCTTGCTTTGGCTTGAGGGGAATGGTCCCCTTTTGAGCTTTCCTTCAGCACATCCTGGACATACACCTTCATTCTCTATTCAGAATTCGGGCATCCCTATCACCATTTGTCTTACACCGAGTATAGCTTTATAATGAAGGGGGGAAAACCTCTAATGCCAAAGTTCGGACTGAAGAGATGTGTCATAAGACATGACACCTAGCAGACTTCCATCGACCTGATATAATGAATCAACACTAAACCCAAGAGTAAAGGCATCTTTAACATTATTTTTCCATATACATACCTTGCCATCGCTGAAGGTTACCTTGTAGCCTTTGTCTTCCGTTCCCGAGATGGACACTAGGTTCTTTTTGAGGTCAGGTGCATTTAATACATCCTGGAATTTCTGGCCTTCTTGAATGCTTGTCCTCTTCCTTGATTCCCAGCTCCCCTCTTACCTTTGCTGTTGAATTTGTCATTCCTTTGATTGCCATCAGAGGGATTTTGATCATCGTCCTAGAGTGAGTCCTTTCTATCAGGGCACTCCCTTGCATAGTGACTTGCTTTATCGCAAATGTAACATCGTCATTTTCTTCTAGCCTTAGGTCCAGCCTTTCCTTTTGATTTAGTCCCGGAATTATTTCTTTTCTTTGCATGAAAAGAAAAGGCAGCAGGAGGACCTTTAGGCATGGGCATTTCTTACACTTCTTCCCTTGTTTCTTCTTGAATGCATCTAGCCATTAATTCCTCGAAACCAGGAATTACATTATAGTTCAGAAGAGTAGTCCTGAACACATACTATTCAGATGGTAATCCTTCAAGAGTTGTGAGTGCCATTTCTCTGTCAGTAATAGTTTCCCCAATAGATAGGAGATCGTTCTTGATCTCGGTGATTCTTAAGAAGTATTGGATACTTTCATCTTTACCCTTCTTGATTTCCCTCAGCTTATTTCTAAGAAACAAAACTTGATTTGCATCATTAACTTTAAATAAACTCACCAGTCTGTCGTAGATTTCCTTGGAGGTGTCTAGATCAGAGATGTAGGCCACCAAGCGCTTGTCGATAGAGTCCCGGATGATCTTCTTTGTTTTGACTTCTCCATTTTTCCATTTGTTCCAGGCAGCAGCAGATGCATTTGATGAAGGCTCAACAATATTGCCTCTTACATGGTCCAGCACTCCTTGATCTTCAAGGGTTAGATCGATAGACATCTTCCATCCGTGATAGTCAGCTTTCTCACGGAGCTTGTCTTCAGCAGGAAAGAGTGTTGAGGACCCCATAGTTCTTTTAGGATAGCCTTGCCAATCTTCTCTTCAATGATTGCTCTTGCTCTTGCTCGGGCTTTGTCTTCACCTCAGCTCTGATACCATGTTAAGGTTATGGTATGTTCTATGCTTATAGAAGTTTACTTCTTTTTCTTATTATATTCCACCAATTAGCAATCACATGTACATAAAGTAAAGTGCAGATAGAACATTAAACGATCGACAGAAAACAAGCCAAGACAAGAGACACAAGATGTGGCGGCTAGCCAGGGACAAACCCCACAATGTGTGGGGAAACCCTTTGATCAAATCTTCTTTTATCTTCAATAATTCAGCAGAGAGAAATAGTACAATAAATCTGATTCATATCAGCAGTAGCAAACCCTAGATCAGTAGCATCAGCATTAGCGGCTTCATTATCAAACTAGGGCAGACCATATCTCACAAACCGACAGTCGGATTGACTTCATTCCACCACCAAAAGTTTCGGCTTCTAGAGGAGGTTCAGATGATCCTACAACGTAGTTCAGATGAGGAGATCTTCTAGGCCACTCAAGTCAATCTTTACTTCTGCAGTTGCAGCTTCAGTTTCAGCAGTTTCCGGCTTCAAACTAGGGCAGTCGATATCTTGCAAACTGTTCGTCGGATTGACTTCATTCCACCACCAAAAGTTGCAGCTTTCAAAGGAGGTTTAGATGAACCTACAGCGCAGTTCCAAAGAGGAGATCTTCTAGGCCACGCAAGTCAATCTTTACTTCTGCAGTTGTAGCTTCAGTTTCAGCAGTTTCCGGCTTCACATGTGTGAGAGAGAGAGACCCATTTCAGCGCAGTAGAGAAGAGACTCATATCTGCGCAGTAGAGAGAGAGAGATGTGATGAGATGAGTGAGTCTAAATGAGGAAAAGTCCTCTTATATTTATACACAATGTTGGTGGGTGAATAGATGCGACTGTTGGGCTTCTGAGCCTACATGAGTTGTAGGTCGGCTTGATAATAATTCCATAATCAAAATAAATTCATATCTCCATGAATACTTATCGGAATTGGATGATCTTTATACCAATCCTACACCTCTCGACGAGAGGAATCTAATAAAAATATTATTAGCCATGAATAAGATGACCCACATGAAGTTTTGCCCTGGTTGCCAATTTTAACAAGAATTACATTGCAACAACTGGAAATTATTCTCCTAATTGTTATTTTAATTTAAAAATTTATTTGTTGTTTGATACGACAAAAACTGAATAAATCACACTGCAATCTACACAAATAGAATTGTGGAAGAATAAACCCTGGAAGATATGCTAGCACACACACATAAAAATAACACAATTATTTTTGGACAAAAGTCCCTAGAAAAACCTAACTTGGGAAAACCGATGCAAAAGATGAGGGTTTTAATATTATGCAGTAGTGAAAATATGAGTACAATCTGGATGCCTAAAACTGGCAATCCACAATAAGAAAATATGGGAAAAATACTGAAGGGAATTTCCCTTCTCCCATAGGCAATCTCTAGCATGACTTACCTTTAGAAAACTGGTCGTCCAAACCCCAGCGTGAGCCCTTCTACACTATATCCCACACGTGTGGCTCGAAAATGCCTTTGATGAAGTCATTATGCCTCCAGTTGCTAAGGAAATCATCTCTTCGACCTTCTGGAACCTCTTCCCTACCTCTGGAATTGAGAACGATGTTTCTCACCGGCAAATCAATCTGCCTTGTTGAAGCTACTATGCAGAGCGTCTCAGATGCCTCTTTGGGATAACTTGGCCCTCTTGTTGTTGCCTCTCCGAATATGGAAATCTTTCCTTTGGACACACTGTCCCTGCCTCGCAATCACTACATCGATCTCTAGCTCTCTCTCTAACAACTGACTGCTACTACTCTGGAAATTGATGTGCCAAGAAATTGAACCTCTCTAGTGTATTCTCCATCACCACATCAACCTCCTCTTATAATCCTCTGTTGGAGCACCAACGATCAAGATTAAAACTTAATCAATGGCTAGGATCATCTTTAGATCGATCCGTGTGAGTTTCTAGATGATTCACACCTTGACTTAATTAATACTGAATAATTAACCATCTTCCCTAAGTTTAGACTTAAGAAATATTTAAAAATTGGTTAATAATATAATTAAGTCATTTCTAGGTCAAATTTCTAGAAACGATTGCTGGGTTTTGGAGATCTCATGTATTCTAACCTCTCCATAAAATTTCAAGTCTAGAACACATTCGATGCTACAAAAACTAACACTCCCTCTTAGTGAGGAATATGTTCTGGTGCCACTGCACACCCTGTAGCAACACCCTTTCTCTACATCACCTTCTGTCACGTTGCCGATGTCTAGATGCTACTACCCACCAACCACTACGCAAATCTGATATACACTACATCTGTGTTGCTGCTAACACGACCATACTGCTCCGAACACAACAACTCCCTCTCATTTGTTGCTGCTACAACTGCAACATCTGCAACTAAAAGGCATCCAAAATACTAAATCTACTGTGATCAATATAAGGCATCTGTCACCCGAGTCTTTGAATGTTGCTAGTATATGCACTTTCACTAAACAATCTCCACTGCTGCTAACTCTGCACAGTGCCAATTGCACTGCTTCCAACTCTGCATTGTGCTCCCCAGCATCTGACTGCTACAAGTCTCTATAACTGTCACTATGGCATCTGACTGCATCAACTGTCACTGATTCAACCTGCTACTAAATTTTGTGGGCCCCTGTAGCAAGGTATTGATCCATGAGGTGGAATACTCAAGGATCTTGCGCTTTTGTAGACTTAAGAAATATTTAAAAATTGGTTAATAATATAATTAAGTAATTTCTAGGCCGAATTTCCAGAAAAGATTTTTGGGTTTTGGAGATCTCATGTATACTAGCCTCTCCATAAAATTTCAAGTCTAGAACACATCCAATGCTACAAAATCCCAACACTCCCTCTCAGTGAGGAATGTGTTCTAGTGCCACTGCACACCCTGTAGCAGCACCCTGTCTCTACATCACCTTCTGTCACATTGCCAATGTCTAGATGCTACTACCCACCAACCACTATGCAACTCTGATATATGCTGCAACTGTGTTGCTGCTAACATCTGCTGCTGACACTGCAACTCCCTCTCATCTGTTGTTGTTGCAACTGAAAAGCATCCAAAATACTAAATCTATTGTGATCAGTATAATGCATCTGTCACCCGAGTCGTTGAATGTTGCTAGTATATGCACCTTCACTAAACAATCTCCGTTGCTGCTAACTCTACACTGTGCCAACTGCACTGCTTCCAACTCTGCATTGCGCTCCCTAGCATCTAACTGCTACTAGTCTCTGCAACTGTCACTATGGCATCTGACTGCATCAACTATCACTGATTCACCTTGCTACTAAATTTTGTGGGCCCCTGTAGCAAGGTATTGATCCATGAGGTGGAATTCTCAAGGATCTTGCCCTTTTGTAGCACTCCAGGGCTACAACTCCACATCACCCCACCTCACTCCTAGAGGTATATCGATGATCATAATGAAGTCTTTCTCCAACCTGGAGGCCTATCAATCTCATCATGTGATGTCCTGCTTCTCCTCTTTGTCTTTCTTTCTGAGAGGAAACTGGGTACTATTGTGACTAAGTTCACCACACCTGAAGCACTTGACCTTCGACAGGTCCTTCTTCTTCCTCTGCTCCCCCTGTCCCTCATTGGGACCCTTAAATACGAGGGCCACATTCTCCTCCTCCTTCACCTGCTTCTGTCTGCTGCTGCTGCCACTAATGGAGCTCTTTAGAAGAGCTCGCCTCAATTCTTCTAGCTTCAAGTCAACCCACATGATGTCCCAATCTAGTAGCTTGTCTCTGCCTAATATGCTTTAGACAAAAGATTTCTAGTCCTCAGAGACATTGTTGAGTGTCAATCTCACAAGCTCTGTTGGTTGAGGTGCTGCCCCAACAACTGACAACTGGTCCTGGACCTCCTGAATCCTAGTGAGGAAGGGGTCTATGCCTTCCCCCTTCTGCATCCATATGAGCCTCATCTTCTCCTCGAGGTACATATTTCATTTCTTGGAAGTACCTTGATACAACGTGGCGAGAGCATCCCACATCTGCTTGGCAGTATCTTTGTTAGCTATATGTGAAACTACATGATCCCAGACTCCATTTAGGATCAATCGTATCACCCATGCCATCTCCTTTCTATACTCTTTTTGCAGATCTACATCTGTGGTAACTGTTACCACTACAGCAATATATGCTTTCAGGCCAAATTCATCTAGAATGAAGGACAACCTTGCCTTCCAGATGACGTAGTTGGAAGCTCCATCCAACCTATCCTGATATCTAAGCCCTGCAGTGGCCATCTCAATGAACTATCAAAAAATTCCTCTTTCTTTATGCTCAGTTGCTACTCTACTATTCGCACTCCCTTCTGGAGTGAGAATATCTGCTCACAACAATTGTTGATCTATAAGGAAAAAAATCGAACTCCTTGAGACTAGAAGTTCCCTGAGGAAAATTTTCCCTTTGTGTGTGCTCTTCTTGTTTCAACCCAACGTTGACTCTGCTCTAGCGTACTGTTTCAAAAATGATTGCGTCCAGCTAGAGACTCGTTCAATGAAAAATCTGAGCTTCTCCCTCTTCCTCTGGAAGCACTCAATCTTGGAAAGATTGAATTTTTCTGCCCCTCACTCAGAAAAATCAAACCTCCATAAGTAATTCGGCCTCCAGGAAGAATGATTGTGTTTCCCTTGGGAATTTCGGCCTGCTGCCCACAATGAGAAGTGAAATTCCTTCTCTCTTCACCTCTGAGCTCTCTAGCTAATCAACTATGCTCTGATACCATGTGAAAATTCCAAACTGAAATCATATTCCAACAATTAGAAATTATTCTCCTAATTGTTAATTTAATTTATGAATTTATTTGTTGTTTGCTACGACAAATACTGAATATATCACACTGTAATCTACACACATAAAATTGTGGAAGAATATATGTTGGAAGAACTATTGGCACCCACACATAAAATAACATAGTTATTTTTGGACAAAAGTCCCCGAGAAAACCCAACTTGGGAAAACTGGTGCAACAGATGAAGGTTTTATTATTATGCAGCAGTGAAAACTATGAGTACAATCTAGATGCCTAAAACTAGAAATCCACAGCAAGAAAATCTGGGCAAAATACTGAAGGGAATTTCCCTTCTCCCACAGGAAATCTATGGCAAGACTTTCCTTCAAAAAACTAGTCGTCCAAATCCCAGCATGAGTCCTTCTGCACTGTCTCCCATATGTGTGGCTCGAAATTTCCTTTGATGAAGTCGTTCTACCTCCAGCTTCCAAGGAAATCATCTCTTCAACATTCTAGAACCTCTGCCCAGTCTTTGGAACTAAGAACGTTTTTTCTTACCAGTAAATCGATCTGCCTTGTTGAAGCTACTGTGCAGAGCCTCTACGCTACCTCTTTGGGATAACTCGACCCTCTTGTTGCTACCTCTCTAGATCTTGAAATATTTCCTATGGACTTACTATCCCTGCCCCTCAATCACTGCTTCGATCTCTAGCTCTCTCTCTGGCAACTGAGGGCTTCTACTTTGGAAATAAATTTGCCAAGAAATCGAACCTCTCCAGTGTATTCTCCATCACCACATCGACCTCCTCTTATAATCCTCTATTGGAGCACCAACGACCAAGATTAAAACTTAATCAATGGCTAGGATCATCTCTAGATCGATCCGTGTGAGCTTCTAGATAATTCATGCCTTGACTTAATTAAAAATGACTAATTAACCATATTCCCTAAGTTTAGACTTAGGAAATATTTAAAAACTGGTTAATAATCTAATTAATTCATATCTACGCTGAATTTCTAGAAATGATTTATGGGTTTTGGATATCTCATGTATTCTAGCCTCTCCACAAAATTTCAAGGTTAGAACGCATCCGATGCTACAAAAACTAACAAGTACAAGCTTGATGTATAAGGAGTTGACCTTGTCATATGTTTTCAATAAGTCGATCTTGGTTTTAACTCTTAGATTATGTACTTTATGTTGTGAAGTCCTTATTGTGCCATTCATATCGCTTCATGAATTTGTTCGCCTTCTAAGAACCCAAATTGTTCCTTTGAGATTGATTTTTAAAGAATATGCTTCAGTATGCTAGCTATCACTTTAGTTATTACTTTGTATATGCAATTGCATAATGATATGGGGCAGAAGCTTTCAAAGGACTTTGGAGAATCTACTTTTAGAAATGAGGGTTATAAATGTGGAATTGAAGGCAGGTAGAATTCTCCCCCCGCATCTATATTCTTTAATAATTTCTAGCAGGTCTTTCCCAATAATGTCGAATAGATAAAAAAAAATCCCCATAGTGCATCATTTGGGCTTGGACTTTTGTCTTTTTGGACGCTGTGGAGTATTGTTTTTAGCTCTTCCTCTAAAACCTCTTCCATTAAGGCTCTGTTTTCCTCTTTACCCACAAACCTTGGAAACAATTGAGATATTCTTATAACTTCTACAATGGAGGTCCCTTTCGCTTCATGAAAAAGGTTTTGAAAGTGATTCTTACTGAGCTCTGCTAGGCCTGTAAAATTTGAAACTTCCCATACTTCTGGGCCCTGTAGAATCTAGATAGTGCTGCAAAACTTCATGCCCTTGGCATATTTTTTTATGTCTGGAAAAAATGTGTTTTTGTCGCCACATTCCAACCATATAGCAGTATTTTTAACCACCATTCCACCTCCTTTTATTCAAATAACAGTTTTCTCCTTGTTTCCACTCTGAGTGGGACCTCTCTTGTATTAACACTTGTGAATCTATTCCCCTCTTTCTCTGTAAGGAATTGTATTTGTCTGTCTCAACTAATTTCTATTTTGAGTTAATCTTCATTTTCTTTGCCCACTCTTTCGTAACTTGTTTGATAACTTTTAGGTTAGCTTCAAAATTTCCAGCAGCAGAGTGTCCCTCTTGTGTATCAAAATCCCTTCAATGGTGATTGAATAGCGAGAGGAATTCAACCTCTTTAAGCCATGAGGATTTCATTTTAAAAGGGCTCACTGACTTTGGCTCTACCCCTTTAGTTCTAGGAAGATTGACGAGTGATCATATTCTCCATTAGTCCCTACCAATTGTCTAATTGGGTTGAATCGTTCCGCTGGGGCATTTACAAATATGTATCGATCTATTTTCTTGGCCACCCTGTCTTCTCTTATGCATATATTCCTCTAGATAAGTGAGGGCTTGGCAGGTTCCACATCCACCAGTTTATACCTCTCCAACTTATTTGAGAAGTATTCTACTACGGGATCCAGCCTAGCCCTAAGGCCCCAAGACTTAGAGACTTCCAATAATAAATTCAAATCCCCACCTATGGTGAGTGAATTTGAGGCCACTATAGATTTTACAAAGAGGGAGTCCTAGAATTGTATTTTCTTTTTAAAGGCCCCATATATGTTCAAGAGGGTCAGGGGAAACCCTATCTCTATAGAGAATATCTCTAAGCCTTGGCTTGAATCTATAATCTATGAGTTTTTGACTTGGATGGACCTATTGTTCCATCCCACTACCATTCTTTCCAAGCGACCTCTCGCATCAAGACTAATGAAACACCATC
Source organism: Pinus tabuliformis (assembly GCA_031772625.1). NCBI lineage: Eukaryota > Viridiplantae > Streptophyta > Pinopsida > Pinales > Pinaceae > Pinus > Pinus tabuliformis. The sequence continues at coordinate 542,092,880 of CM062820.1, read as the reverse complement.
CACTGAAAATGGAATCTAAGCATTGAACTATTTAGTCTCTTTCCCCCATGGTTTCTTGAAGAAAAATGACATCAAGTTTACTATTATCTACTAATCTCCTAAGGGCATGTTATTTGGGGGGATGAGCTAGACCCCTAAAGTTGAAAGAGAGAAATTTCATTTGGTAAACCCTCCTAGGTATGACATTGTTGAAAATAATGTAGCTATGGTCAACATTTTTCATTGCAAACATAAAGAAGAAATCGATTTTTTGGTCACCTACAAGTTGACTCAACTAGATCTACAAGTCAGATCCAAGAAGGTCTTCATGTTGGCCTCATTAGCGCTAATTAGCCCACACATGAATGATATAAATATGATATTGTTGGCACTCATTTCTTCCATCATCACAACACAAATTCATTCTGCAATCTCAGAGCTTGTCCACACATCCAAAGGTCAAATTGCTGAAGAATGTGTAACTAGGTTCGATATTTCAAATGTAATTTTGATCTTTGTACTTGTAAAGAAAAAGAAATATCATTTTTGGAATTTATAAGAATGAGTTTCTTGCTTATTTCACAGGTCTAGGAAAGTCAAAGAGTCAAAGTCATGTATAAGGAGATCTTCTTGAACCTATGTGTAATGTATACAATTCTAGAATAACCCTCCAAGACAAGCACAAGAAGAATTCTGCAAGCTAAACGATGAAGAAAAGTAGTCATGTCGGCTCAATACATGTATAAATGTCAAGTCGGCTCATAAAAGGTGACACACATGTTCAGTGGACGTGTCGACTTATTTATGGAGACATAACAACTATAAATATGCGTGTAGGGTCACCACAGAAAGGCAGATTTTCAGACATCCTGTAACTTCGGATAAGGAGAAGAGATATCTTCACATTCCTTTTTGAAAACTTGGACACACTATAATCTCATATGGGTGCACGAGAAACAAAATCTCGGATGGGTGTAGGAGACATAAAATCTCAGACAAGTATTTTCACATGACAGTAATGGTGGACAACATCACTGTAATCTCGTATGGGTACCACTGAAATGATTATAGTCTCGGCATAATAATGAGGGTCTCAAATACAAGAATGGAACACACTGTCTCAATATACTAGATAGTATCATGAAGGCCTCAGTGCAAGAAGAAAGTGCAGTCACAAGATCTCAGCAAAATGACACCTATGGTCTCAGTCATAATCCTAATGAAGAAACTTCGTTGACATGGTAGTGATCTCAGTAATAGTACAACAATGATCTAGTTCTTGGTGAAGGTGTAGCATTGGTGCAACAACGATGAAGATCTTGATGAAGGAGCAATCATGGTGTAGCAATGATGATCTCAATGAAGCAGTAGTGATGATGATGATCTCAACAAAATAAGAGGATTGGTGTCTTAGTCTTGGAGTGGCCTAGTATGTCAAGGGTCATTGTATTGGTATTCGTCAATTGGAATCTCTATAAGAATAATTTCTTGCGGGTTTTCCTCTCCAAGAGGGAGAGGTTTTGGCCTTGGCAGAAAGCCAACATCTTGTGTTCTTGTCTCTTTGTTTTGATAGCTATTTGATGAAGAAAGGAATACACACATTAATGATATCAAGAAAACAATTCTATTAATAAGCTAAAATACTTCACAAATAGTTATCATGCTAAAGAAGAATCTCACTAACTACATTAGCCCTAGGTTCTTCAACATGGTATCACAGCTAAGGTGCTAAAAGGAAGGGAAACAAAAAGGGACATTCAAGGACAAGGATCAACTTCAAGGAGGGAAACAAAGTAAGGAAAGTCTTGACATTTCTCTACATATATCAGTCTCAGACACAGTCTTAATGGAAATCATAGTCACGATGTGTACACTATTCCAGCTCATACTACAAAATCATGATCACAGTGACTTGACAATTCTTCATGCTATAATAATGTTCCTTACTTAGTATTCCAGTAATGTTTGATGGTGCATCTCAGTGTTAAAAATATGATGCACAGTAATACACATAAACCTCAATTCGATGCTAAATAACAATCAGTGGAAGGTTTCAGTATCTCAGTACCACTCACAACTCAAAGGCATACCTCTATGAACAAATGACATACCACGAAATGTCACAAGGATGTGTCAACAAAGTGCTGCACAATATCAGGAATAATCACATCATACACTACAACGATATCACTTCAAGAAGAGAACATAGTGCCACATCTCAAATGGGCATTATGACAGTACTCTCGAAGTTCTTGGTCTCAATATCATACCTTCACAGTCAAGAGATCAAGTAATCTTAACATAATATAAAAGCATCAGTGGTTGGTACTAAACAATGCAAGAAAGTCTCAAGGGAAGTCTTGAAACTCAGTTGTACTAAGCAGCTCAAAAAAGAATTTCATTGAAGGAGATCATTCAAGAAAGCATCAAGGTGAAGATTTCATCTTCATGTGCCAAGTAAGTATCTTTCATAAATACAATTTTGATTAAATGACTTCGTGTTTGCAAGAAGATCAATATACCGGTTGGGTCATAGAAATCCCTTGCATGAAAAAGGAGGATAGATATAGTCCCCAGAAGAGAAGTCATATGAAATCAGTCCTAGGTCCTCTCATCCCTATCTAGCAGGAGAGGTAACATAAAAGAGAGATGTGAAATGCTAGAAAATATACTCTCTGAAATACAATGAAGAAGGTCATACCACTTAGACTCGATTAAAGATATCAAAGAACGAAGGGATATCTTTATAAGATCTCAATTAGGAGATATGGGAAAGATGATAATAAAATAATCATCATTGTTATAAAAGATAGGCAGGGTAACAAATGTCCATGAACAAAAAGGTTACCTCATTCAACAATTTGTGCTATAGAAAGATAAGTGCATGGAAAATGTAGTAAAGGATAAAGGGCTCAAACATGTGCAAAAAGGAAAGGCAAGTTTGGTCCTCAAGAAAGACAAAATAAGTATAGCTAAGATTCAATTCTATGGAATTATTATGGAAATGTGATCATATCACTAGAAATATGAAGGAAGCTAAAGAAAAGGGCCAAGGAAAGAGGGAGTAACAGATCTCTACTATGATCTAGATGATATCCCTCACAAAAGGGTTCAATCATAAGCTCCTAAATATTTTTTTATAGATATGACCAAGATAATAAGATGCATAATGGCATCATGGAATCATTAGAAACAAGAGCTCGCAACATCATCATGGGAATCGTGAAGGACAAAAAATCCATGGAAGACAAACATGAAGGATATGGCTCTTGGGAACTTCAGTAAACATTGAAGGAAAGGAAGAAGTCATTCGGGACAAGGTTCATCAGACATCAGAAGGGAAACATCAGTGAGATACGGATATACAAGATCCTCAAGATTCTCTAATGGAATCCTCATTGGAGGGTTCACCAATCTAGAGAGGAGGCAAGTGTTTCATTAAGAACTCCAACTTGTGGAATTCATGGATGATGTTATGGTGACATAATAGAAGAAAAAAATCAAGGGGTTGAAGACACTTCAATCAAGGAAGATGTTGAAAGAAGCCTAGATGACCTAAAGGTAAAGTAATGTATGTATGCTTGTGTTTAAAATTATAATGTCATGTCATATGGTTGCAGTTAACAAGGATCATTACTTATATCTTGAGAAGCATGATCAAGAGGGAAAAGGATCTCCTCCTCTGAAAGGATGCAATAAGGCATAAGAGACACTGGATGAAATCAACATAATATGTCCTCATATAAAGTATGAGGTAGTTGACCAAAATTAAGAAACTCTGATTGAAAGCACCTAGGAATGGAATGTGTGGAGAAGGAAGAGATCATAAGATGAGAAACCCTGATGAAGGTGATCAACATCCAAAAGACCAAGAAGACTTAATTAGGAAATCTCCCAGAAAGATATGGAGAATCTGATGGAAAAAGATGAAGACCCTTGATAATGGATATCTTTGGTAGATGTGTCAACATGTATGCAAGATGCTAATGCCCACAGAAAGATGTCATGATGAAAAGCCATATCGCAAGATATGATTTGATTTAGAATCATGTTTTGGTTTCTTGAAAAATATTTGGATAAATTCATGTAGGGCTAACGAAACAAGAAATTGGAAGTACAAATACAACTAGCATTCATGTGGTGGATAGAAGAAGCATCATGAGGAAGAAGTAGCCATATAATGAAGGTTCCAGATATGAAGAAGGCAACTGTCCATGAAGAAAGAAGTGACATGGCGAACAAAGGAGGAAAGTGTTCGATGGTTGTTGCCCTACAAGGAAGAATCTCAATTGAATTTCATGACATCAAGAAGAGAAGTTGATCAAGTAACCGAAGGGCCCACAAAGAAGTTGTTGATGTATAGAAGAGCCTCTAACTAAGAGGGAGCTCCGATAAGTTCCTAATTAAAAGGGAGCTTGGGCAGTTCCTGATCAGAGGGAGCTTGGGCATATCTTCCCTAGTTGAGAGGGAGAGATAAACACAAAATTGTTTTCTTCAGTTTGGAAGAAAGAATGGAGGATTTGGTAATCAGCTGGCATCCGATGCTCTTTGATGATGTGTATGGCATCCAAGACAAGAGTAGGAAATAGGACCGATATTCTTTGAGGGTTGGGAACCCAAGGGAAGACAACGTTGTAGCTCATGATATCATAGAAAGATGGAGTTGTTAGTCAAGGCCTTGCACTTTGACAATGTTGGTTGATGTGATGCTATACAGATGGGATTACCAATCCGATTCTTCTTATGAGAAATTTTTCAAATTGAGAATGACCAAGTACCATTATAAATATCTTCCTAGTTAAGAGGGAGTGTTGAAGAAAGTGTAACTAGGTTCGGTATTTACAAATGTAATTTTGATATTTGTACTTGTAAAGAAAAAAAAAACATTATTTTTGTAATTTATAAGAATGAGTTTCTTGCTTATTTCATAGGTCTAGGAAAGTCAAAGAGTCAAAGTCATGTATAAGGAGCTCTTATTGAGCCTATGTATAATGTATACAAGTCTAGAATAGCCCTCTAAGACAAGCAAAATCCTCCAAGACAAGCAGAAGAAGAATTCTGCAAGCTAAACGATGAAAAAGAAAAATCATGTCAGCCTCAATACATATATAACTGTCAAGTCAACTCATAAAAGATGACACACCTGTTGAGTGGAAATGTCAAATTATTTATGGAGACATAACAACTATAAATAGGCATGTAGGATCACCACAGAAAGGCATATTTTCAAACATCCTGTAACTTTAGATAAGGAGCAGAGATATCTTTGCATTCCTCTCTAAAATCTTGGACACTCTATAATCTTGGATGGGTGCAAGAGACAAAGAATCTCGGACAAGTATCTTCGCATGACAGTAAGGGTGGAAAACATCACTGTAATCTCAGATGGGTGCCACTAAAATGGTTACAGTCTTGGCATAATAATGAGGGTCTCAAATACAAGAAGGGAAGACTCTATCTCAATATACTAGATAGTATCATGAAGGCCTCAGTGCAAGAAGAAAATGCAGTCACAAGATCTCAACATAATGACACTTATGGTCTCGGTCATAATCCTAATGAAGAAACCTCGTTGACATGGTAGTGATATCAGTAATAGTACAACAATGATCTAGTTCTCGGTGAAGGTGTAGCATTGGTGCAACAACGATGAAGATCTTGATGAAGGAGCAGTCATGGTGTAGCAATGATGATCTCAATGAAGCAGTAGTGATGCTGATGATCTCAATTGAATAAGAGGATTGGTGTCTTGGTCTTGGAGTGGCCTAGTAGGTCAAGGGTCATGGCCATGGTATTCATCAATTGGAATCTCTATAAGAAGAATTTATTACGGGTTTTCCTCTCCAAGAGGGAGAGGTTTTGACCCTGGTAGAAAGCCAACATCTTGTGTTCTTGTCTCTTTGTTTTGATAGCTATTTGATGAAGAAAGGAATACACACACTAATGATATCAAGATAACGATTGTGTTAATAAGCAAAAATACCTCACATATAGTTATCATGCTAAAGAAGAATCTCACTAACTACATTAACCCTAGATTCTTCAACACAAATAAGGGCTTCATTAACACCGCATTGACTCTTTTCTTCAAGGATTGCTGACTACTCTTAACTTGGGATATTTCAGCATCTTTTGGCATTTGTTCCTGATAATCTTTTGAGATCGAAAACTACAAAATAACCCGATTGGAAGTTCGCCCTTTTGATATGACATTCACCTAAACTTGATCGAGTGTTTTGCTTGGAATATTGGGCCCCATTCTTTGGACAGTTTATTAGCATCTTCTGTGGTGACTACAATGATAATTTTGGCCTCCTATAACAGTGAATACAAGCTAAAGTTTCAACCTCTTTGTGCAGACCTTATTCCTGAGACAAAAGTGGATTATTTCTCCTTTTGAGTAGATTTTGGTTGGTATTTCGTTGTTGATTAATTTGGATTTGTTGGAATATTTTGATGTACTATTGATGGACTTAATCTCTCTTTCATAATGAAATAATTTCTTGGGTTTTCCCCTTGTGGGTTTTCACTTAGTTGTGAGCCTAATCTTGGTGTCTATTGTCTCTTGCTTATTTTCTATTGCTCATTTTCTACTGTGATCTCTATTTTTCTGCTCTTGTTGAAGAATTAATGGTTGAAGTTTTTCATCTATAGCTATGTAGTATACCTGGGGAGATCATATGGGGTACAAAGGGAGGTGCCAAAGGGAATAATGTGATGTAATAATATAATGAGCCATAGTTAATAAATAAAGTGGTTAACCCACATTATGCAAGGGACCACAAGTAGTTAGGGAATAATGTGATAAGCTCATTGTAATGGATGTATGGTATTGAGAGACCCATGGTAATTACCCATGGTATTGTATGTATGAATCCTATATAGAGGATAGAGAATCTCCATTGAGATATGTCAAGTATTGGCTCTTGAGTTTATTTTATTAGATAATTTTATTATATTTGCAGGTTAGATCTATTACAAGTGGTATCAGAGTACTTTCTTGGGCAAAGAGGGGGAATTTCTTTTTTCATTTTTTGCAGGAATTTTTTGGGTGGCGAGTTTGTAGATCAGATATGAAACTTTTGGTGAAAACTATGAAAAAAAAAATAACATATATGGATTCCTTGCGAAAAAATACTCAAAAAAAAAAATGGCTGAATCGGAATTCGGATGAGGGAGATATCGCTGATTTAAAATCAGTTATTTTTCAAGGAAAAAAATTGACAACAATTCATGGATGGTGTCTCTCCAGTAAATTCTTGCAGTTTTTTGGGGAATTTGATGAAAATAATTTCAGATCTGAGATCCTCTTGAAAAATCACCCAAATTCAAAACAAATTGGTTGAATCAGAGTCTGAATGAGGTAGATATCACTGATTTAAAATCAACTCTTTTTTAGAATTTATTGCGACGCCGAGACAATTACAACATGAATATGAGTTTCTAGAGTGTCTGGATAGGGATTTAGTCTACATGAGGGATGCAGAATGGATTTTTCATTTTCAGAAACAAACTATAATAAGGATTCTGAGCCATATTGACCGAGTTATGTCCATTTTAAATTTTCGCCAAAGTGAGTGATTTTCTTCAAAATCCTTATTCTATTTTTAAGGGTTCTAGCAAGATGAAGTTTGCAAGAAAAGGTGATGACCCTATTATTGAAGAATTTATACAATATAACAATTATAAATGGCCATATGTTTGGAAAGGCTTCCTAGGGATTCATAAGAAAGATGAGGTCGTTAACTGGTGGGACTCACTTGACAGTTTAGTGAAGAGACTTCCTGAGAAAGCACTTGAAAAAATCCTTTTGGACAAGTGGTCTCAAGAAGAAAAGAATGACACTAAGAGCCATAAAGGATTATTTTATAGTAATCTTTCCATATTACAGGTTCATGGAAGTATTTAGAAAAATAACATCATTGTGTCTATCATTCCTAGTTGCAAGCATAATTTTAACAATATTAATTTGGCAAAAAAATTGCAAGTCGTAGAAAAACATATTGAAAATACAAAGGTTGATAATGAAGATGTTCAAATTTATAAAGATTTGAATATTTTATGGATAAGTATGTGTTGCATTCAGATTTTTATATTTTAGATATGGATTATGTGGATGTTGTTTTTGGATACCCTTGGATGGAATTTGTTGGTACGGTCAATATTAATGTGCAAAAGAAATTCTCGAAGCTCTGATATAAAAGGAAGAAAATTACATTGCAGTATATTTACATCAGTAAACATGTAGATTCCAAGGAGGTGGAAGCAGAAAACGTTGTAGGTACTAACATCTTAGATGAGGAGTCCATGGTGGAAGTAATAATTGAATATAAGTAACAACTGCAGGCGCCATAATTGGTACCAGATACCACTCAGGCTCCATCAGGTGGTGAATTGAAGAAATGTACTCGATCAGTTAAAACTTCAGCATATCACCACCTGCACCACCCAACAAGACAACAACCAGCAAGGGGGCAAATAATTAGCAACAAGGACAACAACCACTGGATGACACATAGAGAGGTGCAACAAGCCACCCACAACACATCGACACAGAGGAACCACCTTCCATCTCAAGCGAGCGAGGCACCATCTAGATCGAGTGTTCACTTTTCTCTGGGATGGATAGATGCACATGCACGATACCCGTTGTTAATTTTAGGTTAACATGTTCTTTGCTTAGGAAAGTTACTTCAAAGATCCATATAGCCCATTTTATAGTCCATTATATTTCCATTAGCAATAAATAATGTTGACAATAACTGAAGAAAGAACATAAATGAAAAATGTTGAAGACAGGCCAAGACAAGAGAACACAAGAATATGGCTCAAGCCAGGGAAAAACCCCAAGATGGGGAAAACCCTTGATCAATTCTTCTTATTATTAATGTCAAATGTTCAGCAGAGAGAGAGAGAGTACAATAATACTAGGTCAAGATTGACTTGCCAATTAGGAGATGCACTATCACTGCCCTCAATCATAGATGTACTTCTGAAGCTGACAAGATATACCTTCTTAGGTTGGTGACATATTGTAGAAGAAGCTTGGACTGGTTAGGGCTACTTCCAGTCTATCTAGGAGCTACCATAATCTGACCAATTAGGTCAACCATCCAACTAGCATTCAAGGCTACATAAATACATCAGATCTTAGGTTGTAGAATATTGTTGTTGCTAGCTGCTCTTGGTTAGAGCATGTGGCACACTGCTTCTGCCCTTACATATTCACCCAAACAACCTTCTACAACTACGACTCTCCTCCAAGACAGTCAGTCCTCTATCAGCTACAAGACAGGGCTTAGTCCAGCCCCCAAACACACCTTGACGCCAATCTGCCTTCACCAAAACAGGTCTGTGGTTTACCTGGGCAGGTATTTACCCTCATGGACCATTGTTCAACAACATAATGTCTGTGGCCTGCCTGAGAGGAACTTCTGAAGGTACGACCTACCTAAGAGAGGGTTTTCACATCATAAGAAATATATCTAACCAACCCAGCTCTGCCCTTATGCCTCGGTCAACCCCAGGGATAACTCGGACCTGTAATGGAAGATAAACATGCTCAGAACAGTTCATACATAAGCCCAGACTTGCCTCTAAGAAGCTCGGCCTTCTGCCTAGGAGACTCAACCCATCAAACAACCCTGCACAAACATCAACCAATCCCTTCTTCCTTCGCTAGAGACACCTTCCTTTTGCGGCCATTTCAGAGAGAAGAAAATGTGTGATTGATGTGTCCAAATGAGGATGAAGGACACCTATATATATAACAATTTGTCCTTATGGAGGTGAAGCCGACTTTGACAGTTGGAGGAAAATTTGAATTTCAAACTTTCAATTTTCCCGCATTAATAAAGTTATGACTTGTAGAATTTCTTTTAAATAAATAAATATTTTTCCCTATCCAAATTTGGTGTTCAATGCCACAATTATCTTCCTAAAAGGAGTTCTCCAAAGTGGGATTTGTCCCTAGTTTCCAATTTTAACCCTCCCTCTCAACTAGGGAGAATTCCACCTGTCAAACCAAAAACTATGTCACTTATCATTATGCTATCATTAACCATCTTTGTATCTCAATTCTACTCTACTGAACATTGAAATAATAATGAATAAGAATTGATCGAGAGTGAGTCACAAGACCTCACCACTTTCCACTGACAAAAGTCAGTCCAGAGGTAAAACCTCAATTAGGCTTGATCCCAGATCAGGTTGAAGAACACCAAGCATCCTAGTCATAGGGAGTACGACGGTACCTGATGCGTCCATTGGTAGTGCTATGGTCCCTAACCACTTTTCCCAACTCATTGGCCAGATGAGAGGTACTTCCCATGTGTCTCATACTACATGGGTAGGATGATACTGAATCAATAATAGGGAAAGAATGTACCACATCCTGCTCACAACCACACGTAGGGAAAGGACGAACCACATCCTACAATCACATATCACAATGCATGAAAAACACCAAGTGTAGGGAAAGGATGAACCACGTCCTACACGCATGCAAACCAACAATAGTAGGAAGGATCCTACATGTGGGGAAAGGATGAACCACATCCAATAGACATGTCAACCACAAATCGTAGGGAATAAACATCCTACATGTGGGGAAAGGATGAACCATGTCCCACTGACATGTAAACAGATGCCCATAAGCATTTCTCACTGGGGTATTCGCATGAGAAGGTGAACCACTCATCTTGCTCATATGCCATAGGAGAAGGTGAACCACTCATCCTATGCATATGTCATCAATAGTAGGGGAACGTGAACCACTCACCCTAAACACATGTCAACCGTCATAAGTGAAGGTGAACCACTCACCCTATGGTCGCTCATAGCTCAAGAAGTACCCCAAGTCCCTAGGAGCTCCCAGAGCTCAATGTTCAACCAGGACCCTCCTAGTAGGGTCTATCCATGACTCCTAGTCTCTTTCTGAAGAAAGATAATCTTGATATTACCAAGAGGCTATGAAAGGATGATAGTTTGCTCATCCAACCAACAATGATGGAGCTTGGAAGCTTTCCAATGTACCGTATCAAAATAAAGCGGTACCCAATACTTGGAGCTGTTGTGGAACATGGATTCTTTGAAAAATAAATCCCACTCGAGAATATCATAGTTATACAACGATGGATTTCAACATGTACACAAAAGTCTCATGTAAGATCTTCTTCAACCAACTGGCTTCATAATAAGTCATACTTGCTGCTATATACATTCAGCCTCAATAGTGCTTCGAGAGCAACCGAATCAAGAGATATAGCAGTAGATGTGCTCTTTCAATTCTTTATACTGCCATCTCAGACAACTATAGGCTCATCCATAGATAGATTCAGAGTCTTTATAGTAAGGCATGTGATAGGTGTTTTTCAAGAACACTAGGGATATATATATATATATATATATATATATATATATATCCATACCATCAACTTCTCTTCCTCATCAAACTTTTAAGTACAGGGAATGGTGCATCAAGGCTAGGTATTCCATCTTGAAAGTCAACGTCCTCTTACTTTGATAAATGAGAGCATAGACATCTCCAATAACTACATATTTACAATATTTTTTCCATAGTACATTCTAAATGTAGGAAAAGTGACCTTGCTAAAACATAGACATCGAGGAATCTACAACCTACTACTTTTCTTGCTATTACTCCTTTGGACATTGAGGCAAGGTCATCCAATTGTTTTGACAGGGATTTTATAGCTCCCTTTGAAGCCTTACTTTAGTTGGTCATTTAGCCTTCATCAACCTGTTCCTTAGCTTATCACCAAATTTCCAATGCACTTGGAAGTCCCTTTCACGTAATCTGTCTGAAAAACCTTAACAACAGTATATTAGATGCTTGCTGCAAGGGAGGATTCCATACACTGTTTCTACTTGAAACTGTTTCTGAAGAAGTAGTTTAACTGACAATAGGACAGACCTTTTGCTGTCACACTCCCTTGATTATGACTCTGATATTCTACAGTAGGTGATGATACTTGATAACAACTCTTGATAACTGTATATCAAAACAATGGACTACTACCAAATCTCCCAAAAAAAAGAGAATTCCTTATATGCTGGTAATTTTCTTGTTGCATGATACACCTTGGATCAGGTCGGCTCCAAAAGAGATCAATGATATATGAATATGTATAGTAATATCATTGTTTGATTCTTGGGACAGATACACCAAAACCACACCTCAATAGTCAAGAATTTTCTTCTTGAATATTGATTATGAATTGATCACATTCTGGTTTGTAATAATTCATAGAAACTCCATAACTTTATTGGATACAGAGAAATGAGATGAATATGCCACAAATGTAATCACTTCAGAAAAGTTTCTTACTCTGCCAACCAAATTGACATCTGCTTGTGATGAGATACCCTAGAGGGTGAAGGGTTACAAGTACCTTTTCTATTCACAAGTCTTTTGATGTTGGAATTAGTGCTCTGGATAAGGGTCAAGAGCCTATAAATGAAGATCTTGTACCTGATATTCTTTGATCTTCCATAGACAAGGCTTCATTGAACCTCTTCTCTCCTTGCAAAGATGGTTAATAGATGAACCTTCCAAAAACAAACCCTTGTTCTTCCTATGATTCCTATGCACGAGGTTATAGAGACATGTTGAGATCACTGAGATTGTAGATATAACACGTTTCTTCTCAAACCTGAAAGAGGATCAATATTGTTGCAAAATGTACTTGGTGCCTCAGGATTACTGTAGGAAGAGAATCTTCGTAAGATGATAAGATCAAGAGATGTCAGAAGACTGATGCTATAGAATATCATCAAGACTGATTTCCCAATCGGGCCAGTGACATTAAATCTGACAGATGGCTTACAAGAATTTAATTTTTGAAGTGGCCACTGAATTCATTAATCAGAACCATACGATATTAACTTCAATGAGTCATCAAACCCTTACGCATAGCATACTGGAGCTGAACCTATGTGCAATGATTGATACTGTCTGTCCTTGACAGAGATTGTCAATCTCAAAAATCGATTACATCAGTAGCTCAACTTCACTTCTACGAAACTGGACCAGATTTAGCTTAAATTCTTAGAGCCGAAAATACTCCACAAAGGCAGCTTTATGAGAAAGACTTTATTGAATTGAATATGACTCAGAAATGCTGCAAGCCTGCAATAAATCCATACATGAATATAATACTTCTAATCCTTCATCAATACATAGCAAGTTATTTTGAAACAAAATTGATACATGATGCCAAAAGGGGTCATCCAATCATTACAGTCATTCGACATATATTATAGTGTCAAGGCAGACAAGACCAATCATTATACTATATAGCTTGTTGTAATAATGAACACTAAAATATATGGATAGAAATACTAAATCAAATTCCTTACGAACTAAAAGGCTTGTAGCTATGAACATGCAAAATTGTCATAGGGGAGGGAATAGCTCAAACACAAATGCAAAGAGATATATATAGTGCAAGCCATATTCCATAAGAGAGTGTGAGATCCTGAGGTAAATGACCCATAGATATGAAACAAATGCGAGCTATTGTTCTTAAAGATTGGTCACTAGTATGAATTTGAATCAATATTCATATCATCATGATAAGATTCTCAGCCTTGAATGACAATTTGACATGCTCCTCAGAATTTTGGCACAGAGATCATGGGAATTAGTCCTTTGCATATTGGACTGTAATTGAGTCTCTGATTAGGGCTATCAAAATTAAAGGGTTTCTCCCTCTGCTTCCATTCTTTCTAATTTGAATATTTTGAGACCCTCTTCTTTTATAGTCACAACAAATGTGCATTCCATAGTCTATAGAGTCTTGTCAACAAAGTTCTTCCAGTGATTGCCTTCTTTTTCACTCTTGCTTGGGCTTGTCCTCTCCTAGCTCTGATACCATGTTAATTTTAGGTTAACATGTTCTTTTCTTAGGACAGTTACTTCAAAGATCCATATAGCCCATTTTACAGTCCATTATTTTTCCATTAGCAATAAATAATGTTGACAGTAACTGACAAAAGAACATAAATGAAAAATGTGAAGATAGGCCAAGACAAGAGAACAAAAGAATATGGCTCAAGCTAGGGAAAAACCCTTGATCAATTATTCTTATGATTAATGTCAGATGTTCAGTAGAGAGAGAGAGTACAACAATACTAGGTCAAGATTGACTTTCCAATTAGGAGATGCACTATAACTGCCCTCAATCATAGATGTAGTTCTGAAGCTGACAAGATATACCTTCTTAGGTTGGTGACATACTGTAGATGAAGCTTGGACTAGCTAGGGATATGTTGAAATGGCAAATTTTGCTATGCCAACAAGGGGAACTAACCCAATCGCAAGCCCTAATTAGACCTGCTTTCGTTTCGAATGGTTAGTTCCAACGGGTTTTAAGGGGACCCGTAAAATGTTAAATGAGTTGAAAGATTGCTTCTGGGAAGAAGAATTCAATTAAATCAACAAAATAAAACAGCTAACCTATATGTATGAGATCCTATCTAAGCTATTTCTAACTACTCTAGTCTATGTCCTAACTATCCTAACCTATCCCGCAAGAGAAAAACAAAGGAGGTTAAACATCATATATAAATCCCAAGTCCAAATGAATCAATTACTGGTCCACTTAAGAACAAGGCTGTATTAAATCCTAATCACAATGCAATTACATACACAGGAATATACATTCCTTTCCATACAAATAACATTTGCGACTGATGTTTAACAAAGTCTAGAAACAGTGACCTTTCATGAATTATTAGTGCTATTGAATTACATTCAAATAACCATGAATAACCATGAACTGCTAGCCATCAACAAGCACAAAGCAAATCACATTTGTCTTTATACCAGCAACAACACACTGATTCTAAACATATGTGAGAAAAGGAAAATCAATCTAAAACACAAGCTCCTCATTGAACCGAACAGTCTTTCTTTATTCACAATAAATCAAAGCTATTCCTTCCAAACAAAAAGCCCCAATTTCCTATCTAGAGGGAATATTTATGCAACTGGAAATGACTCTCAGTCTTCCTTTTCACCCTTTTGCCTTCCCTCTGTCCTCCTTCACTATGTAGATCAGAATACACAGATGAAGACAATCGGTGTCACTGCTGACACATAGAGGGCGTTTCCTGTCACTAGAGCGCTTCATTTCCTAGGGAAATGAATAGTTATTGATTAGAAGGGGATGACTATGTGTCATCCCTTCATGATGAAATCCGGGACAACCTCTCCTTTGGAATATACAGGCAACACGTGGAAACCGGCTGAGAATGCCAAAGGCCGGCTCTTTCAACAGAACACACCCACATAAATGAGTTCTCTGGATCCGCTTATGCATCCTTTACTCCTTGCCTGTAGAGATAATAAACACCAGTCATGCTCATATAAATATGATAAAAATGCTTAAAAACAAACAGATCTTTGCCTTCATTAAGCTCTATGACATCAAGAGCAACAATCGTGAAAGAATCGGCCCCTGGTCTTTAATCCATGCATTGATTCGGTCTCGCAGGCGAAAATCTGATTTACACTGAAAATCCTCGCAAAACACAGAGCCGAATCCAAAACCCGGACTTGAAATACTATAGGCGGGAACCTATACCCTATCGGGTCCGCCATATCGCATCGCATCGTGCCATATGCTTGGGCTTACAGCGATGCCGATTGTGCCTTTCGGTTGGTCGGAGCCGACATGTATATATGTCGTGGAATGCCTTCTTTTTCACAGAAAATTTTAAACTCATTCGACACGTACTCACCTTATTTATCTCTCCTGAGAGCCTTCACCTTCTTGCTCATTTCTTTCTCCACCAATGCCTTGAACTTTGAGAACTTGGATAAATTCTCATCCTTCTTCCGCATGAAGAAGATCCAACACTTTTGTGAGTATTCATCCCTAAAGATGAAAAGATACTTGTTCTTGACAATGGAGGATATCGAGAAAGGTCCATAAACATCAGAGTGGATCCTTTCAAGGATTGCATGTGATCTGTTGTCCTAATCATGGAAAGTGGCTTTTGTGTACTTCCCCAAGGTACACCATTTGCATGTGTCTTGTTGCTCTAGTGCTCCTTTGGGGAGGCCTATGGTAATCTACTTCATGATCTTCAAAGTGCCATGATGCAAATTCCCAAGTATTATATGCCAAAGTTCATTGAAATCGCAAGTTTGCACCTTCTCTGCCTCTGTGCTCAATGCAACACAATCCTCCACATCTATCTTGTAGAGTTTCTTCACACGAATCTCAGTCTACTTCAACTATCATGTGTCTATGCGTCTAATGAATGCCTTTCCTTTGCTAAATATCACATCATATCCATGATCTTCCAAAACTGTAATAGAGACAAGATTCTTCTTTAGACTTGGTACAAACATCACATCCTTGAGCCTGAGAGGGGATATCGGCTCCCTCTGAAAGGTGACTGTACCAATCCTAGTTGCATTGTACCTTCCATAATCTCCCATCTCAATGTACATCGAGATATCCTTCTCCTCCAAATCACTGAAAAAATATCTATTCCCCATCATATGGAACGAGGCACCGCTGTCGAGATACCCCACACTTCCCATCACTGTGCTAACCATGATGCAATGAGAGTAAAATCAAGCTCGAACTATGAAGCCAAGGATTCACTTGCTTCTCCTCCTATGGTCTTCTTACTTGCCTTCTTCTGTGCACACTTCGTGGCATAGTGCTCGAATTCATGATAGTGAAAGCACTTGATTCTGGACAAGTCTTTCTTCTTGCCCCCTTGACTAGATTCTACTTTCGATTGGGACTTCTTCCCTTTCCCATTCTTTTCCTTTCCAGCCAAGGCATAGTTCTCCTCATCCTCACCCTTGGATGAATTCTTATCTCTGGTATTCTGCCTTATTTCCTCCTGTACCAAATTAGACCACAAGAATTCCCAATTTGGTATTTTCTCTCTCTCCCGTTCATCAAATCTTGGTAGTTTTTCCAGCTCTTGGGAAGGCCTAGAAGGGATAGGATCACCAAATCATCCTCTTCTACAGTAACACCAACTTTACCAAGTTCATCACGACATTGTGTGAACCTGCTTAGGTACTGTGGAATGGTCTCGTTCCTCTGCATCTTGATATTTCGAAGTTTGTCCTTAAGTGCCAATTTCTCTTGGTCACTACTATTCTGGAAAAAATCTATCAGCACTTGCCACATTACATATGGAGTCTCTTTCCGATGGATACTCGAAAAAAATATGGTCTCATACTCCCTCCAATATGATCCTCCTCACCTTGGAAACATACTTCTTCCATTCTGCCAAATCCTTAGCATTAGATGTTGTCAATTTTGAAATATCATTATTAATGAATTCCTTCAACCCATTATCCTCTAATATTGCCTCCATGTGGTCTTTCCATGCAACATTATTCAAGCTTCCCTCAAGGGAATACTCGAGCCTTAGTCCATTGAAATCCGTCTTCTCGGTCCTAAAGAAACCCTACAACCCTAATCTGTAAATTCAAAACTATTACAATGGAAACTTCGAAATCTCTGCTCTATAGTGATTCTAGCTCTAATACCATTTAGAAATTAATGTGTAGATTCAATACTACTCATGAAATTTACTAAATCACAAGACTTGAAGCTACTCTAATGATCTGCGAAAGTTAATTCACCATCTAAAACAAGAATCATAGACATGCAAAAGGAAACATCACACATGCACAAAGATTTATCTAGGGAAAAGCAACTCCTCAAAACCCCTTACTATCTATATTGCATTAATAAAAGAATAGAGAAGAAATATATATGCTTTCTCAAGCCTCAACACACCCAACAAGTGTATAGTCTATCCCTCTGCTTGACTTACTAAACCTGGCCAACACTTAGCTAATTTCAAGCCTTCCCAAGACCCCATTTCCTTGTGTTGTTCCCTTGGGAAATTGCCCCTATTTTTTTAGGAATTTCATACTCTGGAATTGTGCAATTTCCTTAGGTCATTCTCTGACTGCATGCACCACCTATACACATTGGTATATGCTACAACTAATAGTACATTTCCTTGGAATCTCCATCTCAACAGGGTAACTCGAATTCTCTGCATGAAACAAATATTTTGGGTGATTGATCAATTAACTAGTTGATCATTGAGTGTTGTTGAAGTTCCACTTCCACAACTTGACCTCCACTAGTTATTTCGACAATTAGAACTAGTTAAACTGATAATAACTCAAATTAACTAAAACAGATTGCTACAAATTAGCAATCAACCATGCTAAACTGAACTCAAGCTTCCCCAACTCGAGTTAACTGAGTTAATTGAGTGACAAGTACCATGTCACCTCAGTTAACTACCTCCAAATATTTTGATGAAATAGAAATTCAAATTTTAATCTTGTTTGACCAAGACAAATTCAAAACTAGATTTTCTTGTTGAATTTTCAACACATGGATGTATTTGCATGGACCCTGAGAAGATAAAGGTGATAGTATATTTGGAGGAACCTTGTAAAGTGCATGATTTGAGTGTCTTCACTAGGATGAACAATTACTAGCAAGAGTTCATGGAGAGCTATTCAAATGGCCTCCCCATTGATATACTTACTAAAGAAGGAAAAACCATGGAAATGGACAGAGAAGATTAGACATGTGTTTGAAGAGCTCAAAAGAAGGATTGTGATAACTCTCAAGTTAAAACTCCCATTTTATGAGAGATCATTTGAGGTGTAGAAAAATGCATTAGATTTCACCATAGGAGGAGTTTTAATGCCATATGGTCACCCCATACCTTTCGAGAGTAGGAAGTTATAAGATCAAGAGAGGAGATATCACGTTCATGAGAAATATATGACAATAGTAGTGCATTGTCTTCAAGTGTGGAGACACTATCTATTGGGGAAGCAATTCGTGGTGAATATGGATTGTTGGAAACTAGAATAATATTAAGATGGGGGGTGAATTAGTATTATAGAAATTTTAATAACTATTTAGCAAATCAAACACATTCAGTGATACAATAATGCATAAACCTCATAAAGGATTGGACACATGATGTTTCTTCTGAAACCCATATGGTAGAAAGCCATAAATCTTCTTTTAATTATAATTCAAATTTACACCAAATTATGTAGGAACCAACCTATAGGAGGCACCATCCCCCTTTATCTACAAGCACCCACATGTTGGAAGCACCAACTCCCACAGTTTGCAGGTACCGAACTGTTGGAGACTCTAATCCCTTGATTTGAAAGCACCTATTTTATCTAATTTTCTTATTCAAATGGATTTAATTCATATCATAGTATCTCCCTTATAATTCTATTCATGGACACAATTCTTATTCAATAAATAAATCTTGAGCACTCCAGACCAACAATTTTCTTGTACACAGTAGCTTCAAATCTCTGTCAATCTCCACATTCAATCCTCTCTCTCTCTCTCTCTCTCTCTCTTCTCTCTCTCTCTCTCGTTGTGTGTGTGTCACCCAATCAAGAACTCAACGACAACTTTTGTCCTTCTCACAAACTACCACAATATGGCTTGTCTATAACTACCACAAAGTGGTTTGTCTATAATAGTATTTTATCCCTCAAAATCATGAGAAAACGAGTCACTTCTTCTTCTTACATCATTTGATTTCTAATTTTATATCCACATACCTAAAAAATTGGCGCCTTTAAAAAAATCGCATTTAATTGTTTTGCACACCCGAAACACCAAGTTTCTCAGTCATGGTCCTCACGATTTAGCGACCATGGACCATATGACCATTCTCCATGACTTAAAGCTTAAGCTTTAGCCTAATGGTCTTTTTGATCTGCTCCACCCCTGTTATATGATTTTTCCCTATGAAATCTAACATTCGGTGCTTACTCCCCTTCACATTAAACTACATCACCATATGGTCAAACAGTCAGAAAACAATTTAACCTTGTATCCAGATGGATCCAGGGATTTGGTATCTGGTCCCTACTTCCCTTCACACTAGACTTGATCACCATATGGTCAAATGGATGGATAACACTTTAACCTTGCATTCAAATATATTTGGGGATCTGGGGTCTAGTCTTAAGCTAGTTGTGCATACTTTCTCCAAACCTGGAGGATCTAATGCCGAGATAACTCCTTCTCGCATGGAAACTTGACCAACTCCCTTAATCTGGGGTATGAGCTTAATAATTCATACTTTCTTTCTATAACCCTGGAGGGATGAATGCCCATATAAAAAACATAACCCTAAATGTAAAGGCCCACATTGGTTCCTCTCTTCCTAATTTTCCATTTGGCACAAAAATACAATTTTTTATCCACTTTGGAAAATTTAAATACAAAGAAAAACTTTGCTAAACCAAACCCCTAGTGCAAATACCAAGGGTGCCACATCATCTGCCATGTCACTACCACATCATTTACCACGTTGTCTCTCTGCCAAGTCATAACCACATCACTACCACATGTCATTTGACAAAGGGCCACTTGGCCACCCAAAAATGTCAAAACTACTTGCCACATGTCATGACCATAGAGTGTCATGTCGTTGCCACCTATACTGTCATCTAAATACCATATGAATTACCATGTGCCACTTTGACCACCCAAAAGAGCGAAATCCACCTACCACATGTCCTCACTTGAGGGTGCCAAGGCATTAACTTGAGAGACATCAACCACTCTATCACTACCAATTAGCTCCAGGTGTGTTGCCATGTCATACTGGGGTCCACTTTCTGCTTGGCACTAGGAAATCTGGGATCCAATTAGTTTCTTAAGTGGTTTCCATGTTGCACTCTCGGAGGCCTGAACGACTAGATGCCTTGGTGCATCTTGGATGTCCAGGTGAATCCACATACATGGGCATTCACCCAGTTCACACGTGTTACTCAACCCACAGATGGCTTGATGGTCGGATATCCATTGTCTCATGGAACCATGACCCATCAGAACCTATACCAAGTCTTTCTAGATTTCATCACTTCAAACTCAATTTTCTCTTCACTCCTAAGAAGTTAGATTAAGAGCCATATACCATTAGAAATCTCTTTGAGCGGGTTATCTAACCAAGCACTTTTCATGATATTTTGGACAAGTTACTTGTAGGCAAAATTCCTTCAAAGATAGGCTACTAGGATACACATCCAACACTCTGCAAACAACCAAGACATTAATGACATCATAAGCTTAGGGCACTACTAATATACTCAACAATATCCCCATTTTTTCTCAAATTTATCTAATTCCTTATTCATGACACTTATCCAAAGCTTATCTTGACTTGCCTAAGAAAATTCTTTGGCTTCAATCATGGACAACATGTCAATATATGTTTGGCTAGCAATGCTTATTAGCTTTCTTCTAGTTTGAATTCTTACTTCCTTATCACCAAGAATTTGATTTTTAGGATGATTCTTTTGCACATACCTTGAAGGAGGTTTTGGATGAGATCATGTTGCCTCTACTTCTTCTTCTTCTTCTAATTCCTCATGTTGTTGTTATTCACACTCATTGTTGAATTAATTAATTGGGTTGATACATCTTGGTTGCTTCTCCTTGAGAGGTAAAGATTCATCCACTTTTACATCAATGTTGTCTACAATATTGCATAATATTTTATTATAACATCTATAGCCTTTTCTCTTAGTTGAATATATTGAGGATATCCCTTCATTAGATCTAGCATCAAACTTAACAAGATTGTCATCATTAATTTTAATGTAGCACTTGTTGCCATCAACTTTGAAGTGCTTGATTGAGGCTAGTTTTCCATACCACAACTCGTAGGGAGTCTTGTCACTATTTGGCCTAAGGTGTGCTTTATTTAAAATATGAACTATTGTATGAACAACTTCAGTCCTCATCTAACATTTCTCTAGCCATTTGTTGTACCATTTTTTTTTCCTCTCCACCACACCATTTTGTTGTGGGGTGTTTGCAATTAAGAATTGTCTCCTTATTCCATGTTCTTCACAAAAATCATCAAACTCTCTTGAGGTAAACTCTCCACCTCCATCAGAACTTAGGCATTTCAATTTACAGTCATTTTGATTTTAAGCAAGGGCTTTTAAGACTTTGAACTTACCAAACACTTCAAATTTCTCTTTCAAAAATGCAACCTAAGTCAACCTTGTATAGTCATCAATAATTAGCATGAAATATTGTTCTCCACTTGGTATTTTAGTTCGTAAGGGCCCACATAAATATGTATGAATGAGATGCAGAGGCTTGGTTGATGAGTGTTCCTTAGTCTTAAAAGGTACTCAAGCTTGTTTACTAATTTGACATGATTTACAGATTGTATTTTTAGGCTTTGAAATCTTTGGCAAATCCCTTACAATTTGCTTCTTGTTGAGATTCATCATATGGTCAAAATTTAAGTGTCCCAACCTTATGTGTCATAGCCAGCTCTCATCAAGCTTCCCCAAACAAAATTTCTCATTTTCCTCATTGAGTATGTACACATTACTTGGTGTTCTCACATCATTTGCTACTACTTTCCCTATGTTTGTTGTCTTTATTTCACAATATTTGGAGTGAAAAGTGACATCATACCCTTGGTCACACATTTGACTCACATCCAATAAGTTATGTTTGAGCCCATCCACCAAAAAAACATTCTAAACCTTGCCTCTTTCATTGTCCAAGCTAATTGTGCATTTTCCCATTATTTTTCCTGGAGCATCATTATCAAAGGTAACATTGCTTGTCTTATCTTCTCTTAGTGATAATAATTTACTCTTATCACCAGTCATATGTTTGGAGCATCCATTGTCCACATACCAATGGTTGCCTTGGTTTTGGGCATATAAGACAATGCCACATTCTTCTTTCCTTTCTTCCTTTTTCTTCTTCTAGGTCTTGGGTTCTTCTTGTATATTTTTACGATCACTCTTGTACTTATCTACACAAAATTATACTCATTTTCCATGTCATTATGATGTTGTCATCAATACCATTAAGGTAAGATTCATATCTTCTTTATGTCATTATGATGGCACCAATAACAACTAACTAAGAAGACATGTGGAGATCAATGAAAGGTCGTGTGACAATAGCATATGTTGGGTTCTTGAATGCTTTTATTTAAAATCTAACTAAGTATCAATGGAAAAATGTAAAAAATTCATTGAAATAAATTGCATATAACCTTCGAATCTATGAACCCGAGTGGATTTCACATTTCGTGTTTGTTGATCTTGATAATTTCTTGGATAAACTATGCATTAATACAATTTCATATCAATCTTGGCTCCATAAACTTGAGCATGTTCATCTCAAACTTCATGTTTTCTTCGACTTAAATAAATTTCTCTACAAATTTAACCCTAAAATTAATTATATTTTTATAAATTTGTGGGTGCATAAGGATGGAAGGACCTAGATCCTTATGCAACTCATTTTGCAAAACTTCCTAAAAGTTTGATACCTAAATTAATATTATTTCATAATCAATTCAAGACTATGTCAAACATATTTAACTCCTTACATCTCTTGAGCTGCATTAGTTCTCACATGCACTTCAAAAATCATTATCCATGATGATATAACAAATGCTAATGGGATATGGTTATGTTTAATCATCACCACATCCTCATGATGAAGTCATAATATCTGAGTCAACAAGATATGTGGAGGTCATTAAGAGTTTTATGTGATGTTGGCATGCATTAAGGCTTGATGTATTATGTATCATGATTAAAAATAAGGGTTAGGTTCACATAACAAGTTGTAAGTTGAGATAGTTGAGATGATAAAGGAATAGAATACTTGGATTCACAAAATTAGTATTATAATTTAGTTTAATTTAACTTAAGTTCAATTTCATTTAAAAGTTTGTGTATCCTAAAACATATTATATCTTGATAGTGTGATATAGATTATGATTAATTCTTAAGAGTGGGTTTCTAGTATGATTTATCTATGTCAAGAAACATAAGAACCAAATTTACATAGGATCTTAGACCCAAATGACTTATCAAATACAGGTAATCAGAGATTAGACTTTTATGGATACTAATGCAAGTTTGAGAAACACAAAGTTGAGGATTTATCTAGATATTTATGAATTAAAAGTATTATAAAATAAAATTTAATACTAACCCATAAGGTGTAGATTAATTGGTTCGTGTGGAGTTTAGTCTTATAATGTTTCATGTTCAACTCTCATGGGGAGGGCTTGAGAGTGGGAGCTAACTGTGGAGGTTACATTGTCTTAAAAAACGCATAGACTCGATCAAGTCTCTCACAATCCTAGTGACAACATCCCATTATTGGGTATATCATTCATCTATCCAACATTAAAATTAGCACTAACCTAGACACAACCTAATAGTAAAAGAAATAAATAAAATTCAATAATATTTCAAATTTAACATTCAACCTGACCAATTTAAAAAAATAAACATTCCACCACTATAAATATACCAATACCCAATACCACATGGTATTGTCAAAACCCACTCACATCCTACATAGCCATGATTGGTCAACATCATCACATATGCAAGAATATAAAATTTACCATGACCCTTCTTGGTTCTTAGTTGTCATTAATGACATCAACATAAATAATTTGAGACATGGTACACTACCATATGGCTTACTCCTATGCGTTTGGGAAAATCCAAGGCATTGGACCTTTTGCCAGACCTAATCTTTGAAATCATCATGAAAGCTCGAACACTACCATAGGATTTGGGCAAATATTTTGTTACGGACTGCACACTCTACAATTAAATTGAAATGAAGTTTCCAATTTCAAATTTTAAATCTTTGTTGCATCATAAAGGAGAGGAATTCGCTTAGCACATGGTCCTTTATCCTGCGTGGTTAGGGACGGTTGCTTATTGCCTCTCCACTTAGGTTCGCTGCATGTTTCACTTTTTCGCAGCATATGTAACCTATTTCGCTTCGCTGCTCCGCAGTCTATGATATCAATCTCACTTCTGTAAATATGTATATATGTACAAATGTTACTATTTTGCTTCGCTGCTCCGCAGTCTATAATATCAATCTCACTTCTGTAAATATGTATATATATACAAATTGTAAATTTGAATTAATAAAACTTCTATAAGTGGAACTCACCCCACATTTTAAAAAGAAGTGAAATTCGCTATTTTTTAACCATATAAATATAGTACTCGATTCTGAAAGTCCAAACATGTTTGAATTAATTTTGAAATATTTTCAAAGGACGTAACGTAACTTTAATGAATAGTAATATGATGTTGACATACCATCAATATTCCTGCAAAACTTTGAAAAGATTGAGCATCATACAAACTTGAAATGATTGTTTAAGAATCATCTAGATGAGAGCTTTATGGGGCATCATGACAACCACATCCACATGCTTCACTTTTGACCTATTGAAATAAAATAAAATAAAAGCATAGAAACATAAAGGATATTTGAGTTTTCCGTTGTGATGTTTGGTATATATATGTGTGATTATGATGCTAAACACTTTAGAGAGTTAGCAGAAAGCCTTAATGCAATATACCTATATCATTATATATATATATTTTTAAAATTGTGATGTTTTTAATTATAATGGGAGATATTTATATTAAAACAGTTAATAGCATGTATATAAAAGGCCTTGATTTATAATTTTTATTTTAAAGTGTGCTTTTTGGTCAAATACATAAATATAAAAAATAATTTTTATAAATTAACTATAAAAGATAGTATAAAGTAAGTTTTAGAAATGTTTAATATTCTAAGAGGTTTTGTTTTTGTATCTCATATGTCTTACGATCACAATTGGTATTCCTTCCTCTTGTGAGAGGAAGGGAGAGATTTGATGCTTTCTTCAAGGTCACAACAAAGAATTTAGAGGTTTAGTGTGACCCTCGCTATTGGCTCTAGTTCTTTTTCCCAATCTGCTTTTTCCTTCTTTGTTTGCTCGACCTCCTCTTCCTCCTCCTTTATTTCCTTTGTGTCATATTCTTCCTCCTCTTTATCTTCAACTTCCTTTTTTTATTCGAACATGTCTCAAGATCCTTGGGGATGGATTTGTGCCATTATCAAGATATGTTGATCTATTTTTGGGTTCAATTGCTTCCTTTCTAAAAAAAAATTCCAAGTATTATGGATTCAATAAACCCCATAGATTCCCCAAAAATTCAAATTGATTATTTCTTGAGGAGGGAAAAACCTCTTGGGATGTCATTGACTATGATAACATCTTGTGCTCAAAATTCTTAAACCTACATAAGACCATCTTGAATTTATGTTCTTATCTTGTCTTTCACTTTGACAAAGGTAACTGTTCCTCTTATATTTTTGGACTACTTTTGCTAAAATGTCCATAAACATGATAGATATTGCACTTGAATGGAATCTATTCATAATCTAGATTCTGACGATGGGACCATCCATCTATATTGATTTTCAAAGCCTTTGGGAGTCCCTTCTCCAAATCTACCTCCACACATGTTCTTGCACAAGAAAATAGATTTCCATTTGGTGTGCTTGGCCAATGAGTTTTCCAATATATTTCCAATATTTGGAAGATTGCAATCATCCCATAGAATTAAAGGAAGATGAAACAGTCTAACCCACCCTAGGGTTGCAATGTTTTCAACTTATGGATTAAAGTCTAGGGACCACAAATCTAAATTTACTCCCCTGGATCCCATAAAATATGGTCCAAAGTGGAATATGATATTCCACTCTTCCTTGTTAAGAAAAAAACAAAATAGACATGGTTGAAAGCAAGAGATGATCCTTGTCTTTTGATCTTAGGAGAGTATTACTCACCTACCCAGGTTCCACAACCTTTGGACTTGGCTAAAGGCCTATAAACTTTCCTATTAGAGCATGCTCAATTAACATATGGGCTTTATTTCTTAGTTCTAGGGATGGGAGGTCCAATTAAGTAATGACTCTTAGTCATATATTATAAATCTCCTTTGGTGATGTTGATTATCCTTGTGGGGATTTAAAGACCAAACCAAAGAGAGAAATGCCTCTGATTCTAGATTGTTGGCACCCCATATCTTGAATAGCTCAAGCTTTGAAGGTAGTAGTTACATGCTTCTCCAAAACTCCTCACCCTTGAATATTCAACGCAATTTGCATCCTATGTTGTTTTTCTTAAGCTACAACTTGTCCTATCCTAACCTAAACTAAGAGATTGCAACTAGCTTCAACATCCAACTAATTTTGCTTCACAAACTTATGGATTCAAGACCCTGATTTTCTTTAGCATGAGATGACATCTTTGCTCCAACATACTTGTTGATTGATGGAAACATCTTCAACAACTCCAATAGACTAATTGAACGATGGTGATGACTAGAGTAAACCCCAGCTGCAAGGGAAATCATCACTCATCCTCATGTTCAATACAACTTTTTTTTTTTCAAAATGAGGTTTTTGTCAAGATAATTGTATACTTATAACATTGAAAAATATTAACTTATTAAGTCATGTACCAAAACTTAATAGACAAAAATCTTTGAATTTAATGTTATACTATTTTTTAAATATTGTTTTATTTTAATATAAGTTATATTTTTATTTTTATTAATTAGGCTTAGTTTAGATGGTTAAGACGAGACATATTTATACTTCTTTCTTAACTTTAAAATGAGTTAAGTGTTTAAGGGTATTAGATATACTATTTCAAGTGGTTGACTACCTTCAATGTCATACAAGGCTAGCTAGAGTGGTTAAATGCTTTAAGCCTCATGTATGAGGGTGGGATTAAATGCTCTAATTATTTTTTAGATCATAGACTAGCTTGAGTGGTTTAGTGCTTTGAGCTTCATTCAAGGCTAGATTTAGTGTTTTGAGACTCATGTATGAGGCTAGGACAATATGTTCAAAAAAAAAATAGCCTAGTGGACTAAGTTGATTGATTAAGTTCTTTAAGCATCATGCATGAGTATGAGACTAGATGTTTCAAACATCTTTAAGCCCTCTGGACTAGCTTTAGTGGTTGAGTTCTTAAGTTGGATGCAATGCTAACATCATTGGTTGTTAGCCTCATGCGTGAGGATAAGATGGGATGTTCCAAATAGTTTTTACCCAAGTGGGTTAGCTTGAGTGGTTATTTGATCTACATGCATGAGCGTGGGATGAGATGCACCAAATATTTTTGAACCTGCAGAGCTAACTCAAACAATTGAGTGCTTTAAGCTTTATGCGTGAGGGTGGGGTCAAAAGTTCCAAACAGTTATTTAGCCGAGGGGGCTAGATTGAGTGGTTGAGTGCTTTGGGCTTCATGCATGAGAGTTGGACATGATGTCCCAAGCAACTTTGAGCTTGATGGAATAACTTGAATAATTAAGTATTTTGAGCTTCATATAGGGTAGCTCAAGTGGTTGAGTGCTTTGAGTTTCATGCATGAGAGTGGAACTAGATGTTCCAAACATTTTTTAGCCTACTAGGCTAGCCCCAATGGTTGAGTGCTTTTACCTTTATGTAGGGCTATCTTTATGCATAGTCCGCTCAGGCTTGAGCTTTATTGCTTTATTTTTTAGTCTCCTGGGCTAGCTCCAATGGTTAAGTGCTTTGAGCTTCATGTAAGCTAGCTTAAGCTTGAGCTTCATTTTTTACCGTAGTATCTGGCTTTAGTTTTTAAGTGCTTCATCATGTATGAAGATAGGATGAGATGTTCCAAACAATTTTTAGCCATATAAACTAACTTGAATAATTGAGTGCTTTGATCTTCATACTTAAAGATGAAACTAATATTCCAATAAAAAATTTAGCCATAAAAATTAGTTTAAATAATTAAGTATTTAAAACTTCAATAAAAAAAATGTCACATCTCAATTGACTACCTTAATCTATATGTTTAAATACTTACAAAATAAAACTACTTAAATCCTATAAACTACTTAAAATAGTTACTACTTAAATCCTATAAACTACTTAAAATAGTTAAATGCTTTGTGATCATCTCTTTCCAAATATTATTTTCAATATATGCTTCAATCACATTTCTAAAAAAAAATTATATTATTTTAATTTTTTTAATTTAAAATATTAAAAAAAATAAATCTTTTTATATAAAACCAAAAAAAATAACTAACAAAGTATGCGTTTAAATTAATTTAAATTAAAAAACCCCATAATAATATTCCATCTCTTTTTATAATAGAAACAATTCTTTAAAAAAAAATCCATAATAATATCGCCTTCCCTCTTTTACATATCAATAATCCATTTCAATTTTTTATTTCTATTCTCTTAAAATGATACCCCACGTCAAAAACCATATCCTAAGGCACTCAATGCAGGCATGAAAATGACTTAACGCCAACCGACCAGACACTGGCTTTTCACTCCCATCCCAATTTTTACCTTCAAGGTTGGGCCCACCGCTGTTGTCCGGTATAACACAGTGCTGCTGGGCGGGAAAAGTAAATTTAGTCGCCCCCTATCTTAACTTTCAATTTAAAAAAAAATAAAGATCAATACGCATCGAGGAGTTTAACTTTCAATTTAAAAAAATAAAAATTAATACGTATCGAGTAGTTTTCGCAAGTAAGGGGAGTCGCCTTTATTTTCATTTTTAATTTAAAAATAATAATAATAATAATATTGTTTAATTAAAAATAATAATAATAATATTGAGGCGAATACATTTATATTGGTAGATGGTTTTTTGAAGAAAAAAAATGCAGTTGTTTTTAGTGCGATTTTTTGGAGTTTGTGGTGTCAAATTTGGTAGAAAAATTTGAGGTGAAATCTAGATTTGTGCTATTTAAACTAGTTTTTTTTTTGTATATATGGATTCAGAACCCTGAAAAATCCCTACGGCACTTCTATTGTGCAAGTTTGTGATTTTAATGAATCTTGCCAGATTTTAGAAAAATTAACCCTGAAAAAACCACCTGAAAAACTTCCAAAAAGTAGCACTAAAGAAAACTCCAAAAAAATTGATTTTTTTTTTCCAATTTTTTTAATTGAGTTTGATCATTCCAAATGTAAATTGTTTAATTTAATTTTTTTTATTGTATTTATTCATTTAAAATTTTAACAAAATATCATAATTTCTCTCCACAATATTTTTAATATTTCAAATAAAAATAACATGGTTGAATTTATTTATACATTCAAAAATAATTAAAAAAAATCATAATTCCACTTAAAATTTTATCACCTAATTTTATTGAAAAAATCATCAATAAAATCCTATAAATATATCCAATAAAATCTAACAGAAAATTTAATAAATGTTTCTCTAAATTATATGAACTTATCAAAGATTTCTAATAAATCAGAATAATTCATTAATCCATTATTACAAAAATTAAATTAGCATTAATGCACAGTTCTTCTTTTAATCCATCCTCACAGAAAACAAAGCATCGGGATTAGCATTAATGCACAGGTCTTCCATTAATCCTGCCTTACAGAAAAGGAAACATCTAAATTAGCATTTGTACACAATTCTTATTTTTTCAATTATTTTGTGGCTAATTTCTAGAACAATCTGAATAACAGTATGAATGGAGATCTGAATAACAATTTAAATGAAGAATGTTCTATCCAAAATATATATATATATATATATTCGAAATAGAGATATATACATACATACTCAGATATATACATACATACCTACCATTGAAGAATCCAAAATCTTGAAATTTAAGCTCACAGTCTCGATATTCAGTGGAGCACAGAAAGCGCGAAGGTACAGTTTGACTACAGTTCAGTTTTTGTCTATACAGATCGTATGGCATGGGATACAGCTATTATTGGTCACGGGAATATCAATGTGTACTAAAGATCAAAGTGCTCTGTGTGTCTGTGTCTTTCCCTTTTTCTTTAGGGCTGAAGAATAAAGGCCCGGACGCCGAAAGGGATAAAGATTGAAGTTTAATATATTGATCTCGACAATTGCATCTCTGAGTGCTCACTTCTAGTTTTCTTGTTCAGAAAGCCGATCAAGAAAATGGATCGACATTTGTCCATCTGTGCAATTTTTCTTGTGATTTCTTGCTTTAGTTTCCCCCAAAGAAGCGACGGTGCTGCGTGCAGAGACCTGTGCGGGAACGTCCCTGTCAAATTCCCCTTCGGAACAGGGCCGGGCTGCGGAGACCCCAGGTTCCAGAGCTACGTCCGCTGCGTGAACCAGAAGCTCATGCTGACCACACACTCGGGCACTTACCAGATAACCTCCATAGACTACGACAACCATGTCATTCTCATCACCGATCCCCTAATGTCCACCTGCACTTCGATGCAGAACAGCGGCAGCTTCGGCTTGGACTGGTCCGCGCCTTTCAAGATCCACAACGATGTGTTTGTTCTTCTGGGATGCTCTTCTTCCTCTTCCCTCTTTGACGCTCAGAAGCCTCTCTGCGACACAGGAAGTTCCCACATCTGTAGCAGTTTGTACAGTTGCTCAGGCATAACAGGTCTCGGGATTACCCCCAATTCCCCCATATCGACCTGCTGCGTGTATTCTCCCATCAATCTTGGACCAGCAGATGAGCTCAATCTCCCCAAGCTTCAGTGCTCGTCGTATTCGAGTATTTACAACTTTGGGGACGATCCCACTAATCCCAAGCGGTGGAAATACGGAATGGCGCTTCAGTACAGTTACAGTCTCTACAGTAACTACTTTACTACTTCCTGTAACGACTGTGAACAGAGCAGCGGTGTATGCGGTTACACGGGGGCTTCCAATTCATTTGTCTGTATCTGTAAAAATGGAGTTAATACCACTACCAACTGCTATGGACAAGGTAATCTCTTTCTCTCTGGCTCCCAGTTTGAACATTACTTTTTGAAATTATATAGAAATTTATTGCATTGGAAAAGGTAGTCTCTTTCTCTTTGGCTCCCAGTTTGTACATAACTTCCTGAAATTATATAGAAGTTTATAACTTCTTGAAATTATATAGAAGTTTATTGCATTGTACAAGGTAATCTCTTTTTCTCTGGTTCCCAGTTTGCACATAATTTCTTCGAAGTTTAACTTATTAAAGAGTTTAGATTTCTGTGATCTATACTTGATTATGAGAATAATTTTGGCAAAATTACATAGAGAATCATTTGTTATGTGTTTCGAACCAACTAGTGTGGTTCATAGTCATGACAAGTTGAGGAACAAATCTGAACAATCAATTGAAATGCAGGTCCTTCAACCGCTATATTTAACCAAGCAACGGTTAAAAAAACTCCTAACTACTAGATTACACCTGGCAACTTCTATATACTTTCAGGAAATTTATATAGAAATTTAACTTCTTGAAATTATATAGAAATCTAGTGCATTGGACAAGTTAATCTCTCTCTGGCTCCCAGTTTGCACATAACTTCATGAAATTATATAGAAATTTATAACTTCTTGAAATTATATAGAAATTTATTGCATTGGACAAGGTAATCTCTTTTTGCACATAACTTCCTGAAATTATATAGAAGTTTATTCCATTGGTATTTAACAGTTATAAACCTCACTGCCCTACAGAGTGTGAAAAACTTTTAATTTTATCTTGCTGAATATAGTTAAATAATGATTTTATTTAGAATGTATTTCGTAAATACTGCACAGTCTGCGAATCTAGCTGCGCTGCAGCTACATGAGATTTTATTATATTTAATATAGTTAAATAATGATTTTATTTAAAATGTATTTCATAAATACTGCTGAGTCTGCGAATCTAGCTGCGCTGCAGCTTCATGAGATTTTATCATATTTAAATAACAGTGAGATGAATTTAAATTTTGAATTTATCAGATCCAGGAGATTGACTTAAATGATTTACATAATGGAAGGGATTTAAAATTTTAATTTATTAAAAAGAAAGCTTACCGTTTTATTTATTATATTTAAATAATAATTATAAATTAAAAAATGGTTATCAAATTTAATATTATAAATATTTACATAAATTCATTTTTATTTTTAAATAATTCTTAATAAAAAATATATAAATTATGATATTATAAATTTTATAATTTTTTTTTAATGAGTATTTTTATCTTAGAAATCATTTCAATGTTTTGTGACATATTGTAGAAAAAGTTTAATATAAAGTTGTATCATTACATTAAGATCAAACTATCTTCATTTAAATTAAAATATTTTCATTTATAAAAGAATAAGATATCATGAGAAAAGGTTTAATATAAGATTGTATCATTATATTAAGATCAAAGTATTTTTATTTAGGAAAGAATTAGTAATAGTATCTTTATTTAGATAAAAAAAAAAATTTAATAATAGTAATGTTTTATTTAGAAAAAAAATTAGATCAAAGCATCTTCATTTATAAAAGAATTCATAATATTTTAATGATCAGTTATGTAAAAGTTAAAATATTAAATTAAATTATTCAATTTTTAAATATATATTAATTAATTTGTATAATGTAAAATAGTTAATAATAAATTATATTATTAATTAAATCAATTCCAAATCAATTTATAATTTATATTATATTGTTAAATTATTTTATTTTAAATATAAATTAATTGGTATTTATATTATAAAGTTTAAAATATTTTATTTTATAATTTTATTTTTCAAAATATAAATTATTTTATACGCATTGATTTATTTATAATAATTTATTAAATTAAAATGGATATTTCTTTATTTATTTTTCTTAAAGAAAACTTATTAAATTAAAATGAATATTTCTTTATTTATTTTTCCAAAAAGACTTGGTTATTTTTGTTAAAATAAATAAATTATAGTATAAAATTAAAATATAAATTTACATTATTAAATTTTAAATTAAATTATTATTTTTTAAATATAAATTATTATATGAATAAGTCCAAATTGATTGATGGTTTTTGTCTGGCTAAGAGCTTGTTGTTTTAGGAAGTAAGGAAATACGTTAATAGCTTAGGACTGAAAGTTACATATCACTCGTAAGATAATTCTTCAATGGTTGTTTTCACTACTTTGACAACTGAATTATGATAAGTTTTCCATTATATTAAAAAAAATAAACTAAATTATACTAAAAATTTTACCTAAATTATAATGAAAATTAAGATTTATTACATTAATTTAGATATTCACTTAAATTATAAAATTTAATACATCCATTTAAATATTCTCTTTCCAAATTAATATTTTTAATCATCCTCAAATTATAAATCATAATGAATAAAAAAATGAATAA
Source organism: Pinus tabuliformis (assembly GCA_031772625.1). NCBI lineage: Eukaryota > Viridiplantae > Streptophyta > Pinopsida > Pinales > Pinaceae > Pinus > Pinus tabuliformis. Next base: position 542,058,826 of record CM062820.1, on the reverse strand, counting down.
ATCATAATGAAAATTAAAACGTGAAACATTTGTTTAAATATTCACTTTATAAATTAATATTTTTTATCATTCTTCGCATGAAAGAAGTAATAGATGAGTTTTGATCATTCTTCACATGAAAGAAAGTAATAGATGAGTTTTTATAGATGTTAGGATTAATTTTGAAAAATTGGTTTTGATAAGAGTAAATTAAATTTATATTTTAATTTTAATTAAAAAATTATATATATTCTCATTTGTTACACAGTTGTAAACACATTTCTATATTTATTAATCGTATAAATATATAGTAATATATGGATGACAGGGTTTTAAGAAATATGAGATTTCAAATAAAAAAATGAATTTGGCATTTTGGCAGTTTAAGGGGTTATGTTCTGGGCCTTTTTTTGAGTGTGGCGTACATCTGGAAGTGAAAACCCACAGAGAACACATAGAAGTTGATGTGTGTGAAGTGTCTTTATTTCTCTACATACATAGTAGGTCGATTAATTAGGATTCTAGATTTGTTGAGAACATTCTTTTTTGATAATGATTAATCAGTAGCAGGATCGAAGTTTTTACTTTTAACTCGATGCTTTTGGTTTTTAGAGAGTAGTTTTTGTGTGATTCATGGATCTATATGGTTATATTTTATGTAAATTATTTTCGGATTTAATGATAACAAAGGTACGACTCTTGCTTTAACAAAAAAAGATAATGATTAATCAGTATAATAATATTTGTTTGGTTCATTATTGTAATGTTTTTCTATGATACAAGCAGGATACGTTTGGAGTGCAAACGCAGGTGAAAGAAAATGGAGTCTGGAGCACTGGGTGACCACAGGTGGGCACCAGAAAATCAATTTTTTTAGAACTTTCTTTATCTGTATTTTACAAAAAAAAAATGGATATTGATTAATGAGCTCTATGATAATGATTTCCTTGTAGGCGTTCTGCTTCTGGTTGGCTCTCTGCTTCTCCTCTTCAAGATTTAACCAACGCTGCTGTCGAATAGCAACTATTCTTCTGTCATCTTGACCTTCAAGCCAGTTACTCATTATGTGTTTCTGTGACCCAAAAACTAAGTGTATGTAACAATTCAATGGATGCTCCGTTTGAGAGGATCTGTGTAGTTGAGGAGGAACGATTGTTTGGTTACGCATAAGATTTTTCATAATGATATTTTAGCCACTGTGTGTTTCACCTGTAATAACAATATGTCACAGCGAGGAACTGAAAAGTTAATTGTAAATGAGAAAGGTATTGGTTCATAGACAAGGGCTGGTCATTCTGGTCTCTGATTTTCATTTTAGTGTATCATGTATTATTTGTAGAGAATTAATCTACAGTAGTATTAAGAGTTTTTATTTGTGTCCTAAAGTCAATATTTTAGTTTAATTCTAAACTTTGTCATAATTTTTTAAATTTTTATTTCATTATTAGTCTGTTTAATATTAGCATATATTTATTTTTAAGAATTTAATATTAACTTAAAGGTTAAAGAACAACAAGTTTATACATTTTTATTCTAAATTGTAAAATGAACTTCTCTGCTCAATAAATTTATGTTAAAAATAATATAATCTATATCTGTATTCAAGCTTCTTTGATTTATAATGAATTAAACAAAGTTTTTTGGTAGAAATCACATGAGGGAATTTTTTGGCCAAACCAACAAGTGTCATTTATCATCAGGACCAGATGAAGAGACAGACCATGGCAAAGGCTTAAAAAATATATATACCATTAATTAACATCACCATTAAATCATCATCCAGTGATAAAAAATTTCAAATATTTACAGAGATATGTGCAGAGCACCATCTTCATTCTAATTCAGAGCTTTTGCTTTTTCTTTACAACCTGTCCACAACTTACAAAGGGAAAAAAATATTTTTTTTTCTCAATCAATAGATTATTTACCTTAATTCTCCGGAATAGTAAATAAAATCATAAAAAAATAATAATTATAAATAATTATATATATAAACAAATAAATTGCCATAATTTTCTCCATATTATGTATATTCAACTTACAAAGTCAAATGTTGTTTCTGTATTTCCATGTTACTGTCATTTGTTTTTTGTTTTTCATAAGACTAACATTTTCTGGTGTTTTTTGTTTTTCACAAGACTAACATTTTCTGGAATCCACTACCAGTATGTGATACTTCATTGATGGGAAAGGCACATGATCAAAGTGACAGGATATGTGATGCACTGTCATGATCAGCCTTTGAAAATAGAATAAAGTGATGTCCTGTCTTTGAAAACGCCATAAAGTGAACAACTTAGAGTACTGCAAGCTGCCAAAAATACAATAGAAAAGTAAGTACAGAAGAGACATGGAAAACTTAAGCATACGAAAAAGGAAAGTGATGATATTAAAATATAATATATTAATTTATTCAAACTTTTACATTACTTTTTTTTTTTTTTTTTTCTGAAGGTGGCAAAACCTATCAAACTCAGGTGTCAAACCAACAGTGAGGACAGCCATCTCTGGCTGCTATCCGCAAATGTCGGTTTGACTCATCACCGTTATCAAGGAAAACCACGCCACCTGTAATAACCCGCTGGTGGTCCGTAAGGGAGCAGGCTTTCACTCCTGCCAGATGCTTCTGGGTCTTGGGCCGTTAACCTGTTTCCTTACGTCCGAGGAAGACGAGCTCTTAGCCAAGCAGAAGCAGTTTTACGGCATACTCCAGGCCGAAACTTTTACATTACTTATTCAGCTATATATATATAATTAACATAATTTTTTTTTTATTAAAAAAAATTCCTATGTAAATTATTTCTTTAGGATGGAGAGGGGAATAAGGAGAGTATTTTAAAGTTAGAACCCGAGGATAATAATGATATATTAATCTAATATTTTTATTACTCGTGATTTTCTTATTAATGTTTATTTGTTTATTTTTAATGTGTAATTTTGAATTTAAAAAATATATATTAATTTTATTTAATTAAAATATATATATATATATTTTAAATATAATTAGTTTTTAATTGTTTTAATGTGCAATCTTAAATATAAGAATATTTAAATAATAATTTTATTTAATTAAAATAAATACAAAATATTAATTTTTTAGAATATGGTTGGTTTTTAATTTTGAAGTTTTGTTGTTGTGAGGGTGATGTGTAATTTATACTTCTTATAAATATTTATTGTATAACTCAGAGTTATTATTAATTCCTTTATTTGTTTTAAGGAATTAAGGCTTAAATGTATGTTTGTTGAATTGAGACTTCTAATGTTAGTGTAGTGATGTAAGTGAACTCCATATATTTTAAAAACATAATCACTTAGTTCAGTCTTTCTTAATTCTCATAGGTTTATATGTGACATGGCTAAAATTATGATTTGAAGAAAACAAAGCTCAAATGCATTGTTCATTGTGTCCCTCTTATAATGCAAGGTGTCATGATTGAAGTGGATGCAAATTGATGCATATTCAAGAAAACTTTTTGTTTTGGCTCTTAAAAGCCTCAAATTTGTGATAAAATATTATTCTCAAGATGATAAGGAAAACATCGTTTGTTCTTTCGCTTCACTCTTATGTTGATTAAAGCTAAAGGCGATCAATCACCTCTTTTATTAGCTTGAGCATCCTTAAAGCCAATTAGTTTTTTTTTTCACCTAAACAGAGCAAAGATGATGAATGAATTTGATTCGTCAATTCCACTGAGTATAAAACACAAAAGGTGAAACAACCATTGCAAAGGTAGGGTGTTTTTGTCGATAAGAAAACCAAGGGCAGTAGAAGGAAATGCCACAAAGAGCAAGGGAACGATGAAATCCCTAAGCCTTCGATTGAGAAGATAATAATAGTGCGACATAGTGAAGAACTGAAGAAAAATGTTACAAGGAATACAAGCACTTCAACAGAAAAGAAGGAAGGGTAGAAACAAATTGTTGTGGGAGCCATAGCCACTTCCAAAGTGAAGAACTAATGTAGAAACTAAGGAAGGGTAAAAACAAATTGTTGTGGGAGCCATAGCCACTTCCAAAGTCAGAATGAAGCCACAAAACAAATTGTTGTAGAAACTACGAACAATTCAAGTGCAAAGGAGGAAGTGTATAAACAAAATGTAGCAGAAACTATGAGCATGTTGTCTTCACCACAGAAGTTTGGTAAGAAGGTTTCTCAATATTGGAGTCCTAGAGATAAACTCACTTTCTTCAATGGGATTCTCTCTTACTCTGAAGGAGGGTAAGGGGTTGCCCTTTGTCATGGTTCTTGTGTATGGTTATGTTCAGCCCATGCTATCCAGATAGTTTAGGAATTATCAATTATCTTTAAGAAGTTTAGGCATGCGAGGATCAAGTACCAATCAATCAAAGGCTAAAATTGATAACAATATTACAGTTCTTAGAAAAAAAACAACTTTTGATAGTCTGTATAAGGTTTCTTTTTATGAGTTGTGGATGAAATTGTGTGGTGAAGAAAATAAGGGTGGTGTTGAGCATTATAATAATGTGGAACAAGAAGGAAATGCATTTGTGGATTGCAAGTTGAATAAGAAGCATGTAGAGGTAGGCGAGGAAAGTACACACAAAATTATGAGTCAAAAAGAGCAAGGGAAGCAAGAATAGAATGGAGAAGGTAAGCTAAAGGTAAGGAGACCATGTCTAACTCTTTGGCCAAGCGTAAAGAAGGTGATCTAAAAATAAGTTGAGATATCTATAATAAGCTCTATGTGAAAAGGGTGTTGCTTTTAAACAATCGAAGAATGTTATTCATAATTTCTTCAAGGACACCTAATCATAATTAAAGGATGTGCTTCAAGGAAATCCCCATAAGTACTAATCGAATGATGTTTAATATTACAAAAGCGATGTTCTATTGTGGAAATGTTGATTTTGAATAAGTAATTATTTGAATCTAACCTTGAGAAGAATATTTCAAATGTTATTTAAAAAATCACTGTTTGTTGAGAGTCCTACTAAATGAGACCTATGAGGTGTCATGCCTAATTTTCTATATTATACATATCTATATTAACTTCGAATCTATTATGTTATGTTGTTAAAGGCATTGTATACCTTGACATGTGTAAAATCCTTATAGAAAAACTTCTTAAATTTTACTACAGCCTTCTCTTAGTCTCCATAGGGTTTCTACAATGTCCAAATTTTAGGTAGATTTCCGTGAAAGTGTAAATTATTGCAAGAAATTATCTAAATGGTTACTATGGAAAAGTTGGTACATTGAAAAAAATTATATGATCATTAATAGAAAGGGGGACTATAGTGTGTTTTTATGGTTAGATTTTTGTATTAATTTTGTTGTTAAAGATGCATTACTAACTATTCTTTCTTCGGGTTCTAAGAATATAATTCAAATTCAAGAATGATATGCCACGCCTAAAGGAATCCTTGGGTTTGGAGGAAATATGGAGAGATCGAGATATAAAAGTTGCATATTACTTGGTATGTTTCAACAAAGGTTTTTTGTGCTATCTAGTGACATCTAAAAATATATATGATGTTAGGTTACATAGTGTCTTGTATGTGCACATGGATCCTAGCTATATCATCTTCATTTAACTCAAGATTTCATTATACCAATGATTTGAAACATATTTCAAATGTTTAGCCTATTTGGTAGTGAATAAATGATAGTGCAACACTACTTAAGGATTTTTTATTATTCTTAGCACTTGATATATTTTTAATCCATCTCAAGGCTCAACACATAGAATCCTATCACTTCATAGTTGTCTAGTTAAGATGGGCCTACTAGGGCTTAACAGATAGTATCATAGCACTTCATGGACATCTATATGTCCAGTTAGGATAGATCTCAAATAATAATCAAACATCCTTGATACCCTACCTCTTGATCTTAAGCACCACATTTCTTTGAGTAGTTGAGCTACCATAAAAACAAGATAAAAAATTAGAATTCAAAGTTTGGAGAGCAAGCTTGAACCTATGTAAGAAAATATTATGTCTCCAAACCAAATTCCTTAGACATCACTGTTGTTCCCTCTTGGTAAGTTTCACATCGATGTAACCAAGTGTGGAGACCAAACAACTTATAACACAAAGCATGTAAGTGAAAGGGATGTCAAAGGCTTATGGATTTAAGTTAGTCTAGGATAATGGAGTACCCAGTTTAATCGTTGAGATTCTAGAAGGTTGAGCTTCTTTGTCATAAATGTTAATTTCCATTTAGGGTGGTTCAACCAAATATAATTTAACTTATTTTTTGTTATGTTGAGATTTTTAACTGCATATGGATGGCATGCAAAGAGGACACTCAATGCCACTCAAAATAAAATTTGGGACCCCTTTATCATAGTGGAACCTAAAAAGGATGCTCAACTCCTTCATGTATTATTACAAATTTACCTTGGGGTTTGAATGCTCCTCTATTTGTTATCCAATAATCTTTAAAATTGCAATGTCTTCAAATATGAATGGAATATAGTAATTCAAAATAAGGCTAACGAAACTTAATATATCATAAATAGATGAAAGGGAGTGAGAGACTTTTGTAAGAGACCAATTCATTGCTTTCAAACTTCCCATAATGGTTAAATTATCTCTATGTTTATGGAATTCCAACAAAACTCATTTAAAGATTGTCAAAATTTAACTCATTATGTACTAAATAATCAAGTCCCTAAATAAATAACTCCTTTAGTTTACTAGAAAACATTTTATATTTATATTCATTAAATATTAGATGAAGAAATATTAACAATGTAATTTAAATATTTTTCAATATACATAATTTACTCATAATAGCATAATCATATATATATATATATATATATATATATATATATATCAGAAATTATATAATTTTCAATCATTATTTTAATATAAAAACAAATATAATCTCCTGGATCAAGTGATAATCTATAGATCATATGTAGCTACCACATGGGGGATGGTAATATAAGACATATATCCTAACTTTAATGACCTAATCAATTGGCTTGAGGTTGTACTTACACAATGATGGTGATGTGTGTATGTGTGGAACATGCATCTGATTCGGAAGCCTTCAACTCAGCCACCAACGACTGCTTGGTCCGACACTCACTTGTGTTATGAGTGGGACTCTTGTGGAACTCACACCACTTTCCTGTGTCCTTCTTCAGCTTCGTGGTGTTGTTCTTTTCTTGCGGCTTCGATGGGTTGTCTTGGGTCACCTCACCTTGGCTTTGTCCTTTGGTCTTCGGATTTGCAGATCCAAAGTCTAACTTCTTCTGTTTGAACTTTTGCTCGATTTTGATAGCATATCGGTATGTCGTGCCGAGCGAGGAGATGTTCAGGAACTCCATCTCTTCCTGGATGTATTTGTGTAGGTAGCCGCGGTATTTGAGTGCCAGATGCAGCTCAGAATCTTTGATACCCAACTGTGTACAAAGGGTATGAAAAATGTTTGTGAGCTCTAGCACATCTTGGTCCTGTCCCTGCCGCAACGTGGTCCACTTTATGTATTTGTCCTCGTAGCTTTTGACAGGGTAGTGCTGCTCCTTGATGGCATCCCGGAATGAATCCCAAGTGGGTGCGGCTAAAAATAGTGAGCCCGTACTTTCATTCTTCTGCTCGCAGTAGGTTTCCCACCAGTCCTTGATGTGGGGGGTTGCTTTGAGAAGAGCGAAAACAATCTTTTCCCGACTTGAAAATTCATGAACAGAAAAATACCCATCTAGCAGATTTAACCATTTATCTACGGCATCTGCGTCTATTTGACCCTTGAAGATGGGGATTTCAAAATTAACTTGTACCTTAAACGATGTGGCATTTCCATAGTAGCTGTTGGAAGCTGATGCATCGCCTCCGGGTAGCCGCTGAAGAATCTGGGCAAAACTGTCCATCATCGCGTTCCGTTGTCGCTCGAGGGCTTCTTCAAGCAAGATTTTGATAGGATCTCCTGCCCCCTCATCTTTCTTTTCATCCGCCATGGGAGGCCGTCTGGATTTGAGAGGCTGGTCTTGCAAAGGTTCGACCAGTTCAAGCCCTAACTCCTTATATCCCTAAGGTCTTGTAATTTGTTTTTAAATATAAATAATGTAGGAATGATTACAAATTTTATGTCTTTTATAATCACTTTAAACTGAACACAATTATTACCGTAAAATAATTTCTCAAAGAAAAATCTAAAAAACTTGTTACATCGAGAGACATCCCAATATATGAGGGAGATGTCACAGTAACATTACATTTATTATATATATATATATATATATATCTATATATATATATATATATATATATATATATATATATATGTCGACTAATTGATGAAAAATAAAGAGGGGAGGTAGGAGGGGGAGTGTATGGACCCGCGGTCCGAGTCACCTTCACCGTGCGAAGGACGGGCGAGAAGCTCGTGCAAAATGCGAATTGAACGAGCCAAGGGCGAGTTTATACGATGTTGGGCGAGTTGAGAGGGAAGTCCCACGAGTTGGGTGGGCCAACCCTCCACTCGGGCGAAAAAATCGTGCAGAAAATTCGGGCGAAAAACTCGTGCAGGAAACTCGTGCAGAAAACTCGGGCGAGGTCGTCGGGCAGAACTCGGACGAGGTCATTCAGGCAGGAGTTGGGCGAGGTCGTTCAGGCAGGACTCGGGTGAGGTCATTCAGGAAAAACTCAGGCGAGTCGTCGGGCAGGAAACTCGGGTGAGGTCGTTCGGGCGAGCCGGGTGAGGTCATCGGGCGACCCGAGTGAAGTCTTTTGGGCGACCTGGGTGAGGTCGTCGGGCGACCCAGGTGAAGTCGTTCGGGCGACCCGGGTGAGGTCGTTGGGCGACCCAGGTGAAGTCGTTCGGGTGAGCCGGGTGAAGTCGTGTGGCGACCCGGGTGAAGTCGTTCGGGCGAACCAGGTGAAGTCGTGTGGCGACCCAAGTGAAGTCGTGTGGCAACTCGGGTGAACGAGTGGACGTGTAGACGAGCAGCCGGGTGAGGGCGTGTTGTGCACAACGAAACGGTGGAAACGGTGAAGTGTTGAGGTTGTGAACGAAGGTGTGACTCGTGCAGAGGCACTCGTGTGTGGCGACTTGGTTACGACAAGGTGTGCCCAAGTTGGGCAAATAACACGATCGTGCGATGAGGTGAACGAAGGGTTGGTGAGTCGTGCAGTGACCGTGCGGAGGTGCCGACGAGTTGGGCAACCGAGTTCGCCGAAGTTGGAAATTTGGCTAAGTGTAAATTTTGGGTTTCCCAAGATTTAACTTGTATTTATAAAAGAAGATTATATATATTGATTCGGGTAGACTCATATTGCAGGGAGTTGCCCCTCCCTTTATACTGTTGTGCATTTCTATTGTATAATGTTGTTTATGTGAATGTTATGGGCTTTCACTTGTATAAAGGATAAAAATAATACTTGGTAATGAAAAATAAACTAAGTATGGAATGTTAGGCTTAGTCTACAATCGTAAGTATTGGTGAAAAGAAAATGATTGGTAGTGCCGCACCTTGCTATAGTGTGGTTGGAAGAGTACTGCCAATGTAAGGGCGTAACAAGTGGTATCAGAGCTAGTGTCGGGGAGCTGGTGCTGGTTGTTATCACTTAAGAATTCTAATGCCAAAATTTCTCATACTAGCTTGATGACAAAGGTCGGTGCTAGTCTAAGTTTATTTTTTGTTTTTTACTTAGAGTCTAAGTCTTAGGGGGTCTTGAGTCAAGTATGCATTCTCCTTCATCACTGTTCATTCTCATTCATCACCGGTCTCATAGCCATGTGTCAGTTTGGTTTAAAAAAATTACTATGTACCACAAAGCCTTTTAGGTGATTTTGTAGCGCATGTAACCATCCTGAAGTGTTTTCGCAGCACATTAATCCTTTTTGACAGTTTCGCAGCGCAAAAGTCCTTTAGGTGATTTCACAGCGCGAAAGTCCATTAGGTGATTTCGCAGCGCATAATTCAAAATTTACACTGACCGCGCTGCGAAATCAGAGATTCGTGCATTCCGCAGCGAATCTTTCTCAACTGTCAATTCTATCAAGTTAATCTATGGCTGCATCATTCATTGTTACTTTGTGCACTCCACATATCATGTCCAACCACTTATCTCCATTATTACAACCACCAGGTACGTTGATACACACGGAATACAAGTTCCAAGGAAATCCAGGTATGCACAGTTTTAATGATGATTGTAAGCCTTGCATGAGAAACAAATCTGCAAGATTTCAATTTGAAAAACATTGTCATCAAGCGAGGCAGCTATCAGGAGAGGTAGAGTTTGGAGTTTGAGAAGCACTAGCATTTCCAGCCTCCATTACACTGAATCTTCATGGAGGGATCGGCAGAAAGGAAAGATCACAGATCAGGAAAATGTCTGAGAAACGAGCTTGAAGGTTTAGACATAACCTTGAAGAACAGGGAAGTCGAGCATGCATTTAAACAAGCTGGAGGTTGGAAGTTTATGTAAAAAAACTCTGTTGTCAAGCTTATGTAAAGACTCTGTTTCTTTTGGTAATACAGTAAATGGCTTCTACTACTCAAGAATCATAGTGACTTCAATGTATGAATTCCTCTTGTTGTCTTTCATGTTGTATACAGTATTATGAGTACTTGATTACTTAGAAATCACTTGCAGTGTTCTAATTTCCTTCATATGCTCAAATACTGTCCCTTTTGTGTCTGCTGTACTTTATCTATATTGAAGTCTGAATGCCTTGATTTTATTGCAAAGCCAATTCACTGTTGATGCTAAATGACATATGACTCCATGAGCCCAATGGATGCTTGTTAATTTAGATTTTACCAGCCTCATTCCTATTTGTTTTATAAAGAGTTAGCCATCTCAATTATAATCACAAACCTTAAATCCTTTGAGAGAGCCCTCTCAGGCTAAGGAGGCTAAGCCTTAGCTAAAAGATTGGTCTGAAACAGTTACTTGAAGTCTTCCTGGTCTGCAGCCTTCCAGGGCCTGATTTTGAGATAACACTGGTGTTGAAGTGTTGAAGCTGATACACACCTGCACTTCGTGATAGGTGGTATCAGAGCTGGTGAAGTGAAAAGGGGATTTGCAGATGAAGCTGATCCCACTGTCACTTCGTGACAGGTGGTATCAGAGTTGGTGAACTGAATCAAGGAGCTGATTCTACAAAGACCGAAGACTTGAAAGGGAGTTCAAGTTTTGCAGGTGACAGGTGGAATATCAGGGTGATTCAGGTGAATGGTGAAACAGGTTTAGCAGAGGATAAGCTTAGTGCTTGGGCCATGCTGAACAACAAGGCATGGCAAATTTGGAAGAATGCGAAGGGAAGCTCTTGCTTACCTTATACAGGTTGAAGCGGTTAAAAGAAGAGAACCCCTGGATTCAAAAGGAACTTGAAGTCTTGGAAAAGAATGTTGAAGACGAACTTCTTCAACTTGGTTGGACAATGGAGAAGGATGAAGTTGCAGATTGTGCTAACAAGGAAGAGGAATCTGTGATGATTAAGGATGTTGCAGATGTGACAATGATGGAGGATGAACTTGAGGTTGATCAAGTTGGACCAGGATCGTGCGGTTTGCAGACATGGATGGATGGGGATACTCACATGGAGGAGACTCATGATCATGATCATGATGTAAGTACTATTGATACTTGTGTTTCATTTGAGCATTTGGTAGATGGATCGTATGCAGGGAAGGGCAAAATCAGTTTGCTGATGCTAGGGAGGATCTTACCATGGATGTCTACAATGAGACCTTGTATCGAGAAGCAAGGATTGTTGCCTGTTGCAGGACTTGTTGGGGTTGTTTGTGACCTTATGGTAGAAGGTACAAAGGCCCATGACAAGGGAGGAACATGATGATCATTGCGGAAGATTGGGTCATGCTTTAGCCACATGGATAATTGGCTAAGTGCCCGGCATGACCCATGGATAAATTGAGAAGGGCACACACTTAAGGTATGATGATACTTGGGTGGAATTCTCATGGCCAAGACCAAGAGCAAGTCTTGGTGGAACCTTCAGTGGGGGAGCTATGATGGAAGGGACTCGTGATGATGATGATATGGTTGGGTGACCGAGTTCACTAGACCGAATATGCAGACTTGGATGGGATGAACGATTATTGTGATGGGTCTACTTGGTTGGACTACATGGGAAACTTAGTCATGGACATCAGGTTGGAGACATGGAGCACGACAGTCTAATGCAGGGACATGATGCAAGAGCACTTGTAGAGGTGTCACTTATGGGCATCCAGTGAGGAGTGCCAAGGCAGGGATGTTGTGCAGGTGGATTGCTGGTGTGACATGGAGATGTGTTACTTATGAGTCAATGGAGAGGTTGTGCACTTATGTACAACACGGCCATGGACTTGGATGGAGTTGTGAGAAGACTATGGAGCATTCCTACTACATGGAGAGCTGAGGCATCTTGTAGAGACCTTTGGGCCGAGACTTGTATGCTTGCTAGAATGTTGGTTGGAGATGACTCATGGAGCTCATGATGACATGAGGTTATGACTTTTGGAGACTTCATATATGGTGGACTTGGAGGATCTGATGCATTGAGGAGCTGAGGTCAAAGACTTTGATGCAGAATGGGATGCATACTTTTGAGTACATGTGTGGGTGTGGCTTGGAAGAGTGACTTGATGTGGAGGATCGATATGAGACACTTTGGAGTGATGGAGTTTCAACGATGATGATGCCTTGGTGGTAACACTTGGGCATGGGTTGAGCCGAGAAGTAACCACTTTTGACACATGGGAGCTGATTGATCTATGATCATGGGCAGCACATGGGAGATGAGACAGGTATATACTTGTTTCTATTGTAGACTTGAGGGATAGCACATTACAGATATGATGGAGGTTGCTTCATGGACCGGGATGTGGCACATCGAGAGTCGGAGTTTGATGAGATGATCTCTTCACTTTGAGGAGATGGATGTTTTGCAGATGGATGATGATGTTGGATAAAAAACATCATGGACAGCATGTTGCAGACGAGATGATGACTACTTCATGGACCTGCACATGGCTTACTTGTATGGAGATGGATTCTTGATCAAGTTGATGATGTGACAGGATGTTCTGAGAAACAACTGATAGTGGCATGAGGACGTACATTCTCATGGTTTGAGCGTGACAGTTGGATTAGCTACCCAACTAATTTAAACATGGGGGCATGCAGTGTGCAGAGATGTGTTAGAATTTGTTGGAGTATCATGGTAGCAGTTCACACGAGGACGACACATGATGAGGTCGACATGATATGTTGCAGTAGGCATGTAGCTTAAGATGGAGGGACCAACCTTCCACGATGGGAGCAACATGTGGAGATTGTGACAGGGTGGTTGATGGTCATGGATTGAGATGATTTTCCAATGTATGACATACCGATGGAGTATATGCCTTGGTATGGATATCTTGGTGACAGATGGTTGCTGGGATGAGATATTGTCGAGGACGACAATGACTTCAAGTGGGGGAGGATGTATGGACCTGCGGTCCGGGTCACCTTCACCGTGCGAAGGACGGGTGAGGAGCTCGTGCGAAATGCGAATTGAACGAGCCAAGGGCGAGTTTATACGATGTTGGGCGAGTTAAGAGGGCGGGCCGACCCTCCACTCGGGCGAAGGCAACACGTTGAACGAGTCGGCTTGGGCGTTGGGTGTGGGTCAGCCGGGTGACATAACCTGCCACCCGCCCGTATATATTGATGAACGGTTTGTCAAGGCAAATCATCATTCGATCATCACGAGTTCGATCAAGGAGTTCTGCAGTGCTTGGATGAGCCTGCATGACATGCGGAACTCGGGTGAAAAACTCGTGCAGAAAAGTCAGGCGAAAAACTCGTATAGGAAACTCGTGCAGAAAACTCGGGTGAGGTCATTGGGTAGAACTCGGGTGAGGTCGTTCAGGCAGGACTCGAGCGAGGTTATTCAGGTAGAACTCACGCGAGGTCATTGGGCAAGAAACTCGGGTGAGGTCATTTGGGCAAGCTGGGTGAGGTCGTCAGGCAACCCGGGTGAAGTCGTTCGGGCGACCCGGGTGAGGTTGTCGGGCGACCTGGGTGAAGTCGTTCGGGCGACCCGGGTGAGGTCGTTGGGTGAATCGGGTGAAGTCGTTCTGGTGAGCTGGGTGAAGTCGTGTGGCGACCCGGGTGAAGTCATTCGGGTGAACCGGTGAAGTCGTGTGGCGACCTGGGTGAAGTCGTGGCGACTCGGGTGAACGAGTTTGGGTGAACGGGTGGACGTGCGGACGAGCAGCCGGGTGAGGGCGCGTCGTGCACGACGAAACGGTGGAAAAGGTGAAGTGTTGAGGTTGTGAACGAAGGTGTGACTCATGCGGAGGCGCCCATGTGTGGTGACTTGGTTACGACGAGGCGCGCCCAAGTTGGGCAAACAACACGATCGTGCGACGAGGTGAACGAAGGGTTGGTGAGTCGTGCGGCGACCGTGCGGAGGTGCCGACGAGCTGGGCAACCGAGTTTGCCGAAGTTGGAAATTTGGCTAAGTGTAAATTTGGGGTTTCCCAAGATTTAACTTGTATTTATAAAAGAAGATTATATATATTGATTCGGGCAGACTCATATTGCAGGGAGTTGCCCCTCCCTTTATACTGTTGTGCATTTCTATTGTATAATGTTGTTTATGTGAATGTTATGGGCTTTCACTTGTATAAAGGATAAAAATAATACTTGGTAATGAAAAATAAACTAAGTATGGAATGTCAGGCGTAGTCTACAATCGTAAGTATTGGTGAAAATAAAACGATTGGTAGTGCCACACCTCGCTATAGTGCGGTTGGAAGAGTACCGCCAGTGTAGGGGCATGACAGGGAGGGATTTTGTTTAATCCCAATGTAATTGTTGAAGCTAAGTATTCATGGGGTTTGAGAAAACGGTTGAATAATCAAGTAGAGATATATGGTCTCATTCAGGGCCTCTACATAGCTAAGGAAAAATGGGCGAAATATTTGATTATTCTAAGGGATTCTAGGGCACCTTAAATTTGACAAGCTTCCAAAAGATAGTTCTCTTGCCAAGAACTTTCAAAGAATTGGAGAATTGTTGGATAATCTTCGGCAAAATCACATAACCAATCTTTTGTCGATGCGTTTCGAACCAACCAGTGTGGTTCATCGTCAGGACAAGTTGAAGAACCAATCCAGCTTAGCGTGATTAAATAGAGCGTGCAGAGACTCCAACAGCTATAATGTTAACGGCTAATTTTGACCTAATGATCTTGGTCAAACTACTAAATTAGTTAATTAATATTTCTCGAAAAAGCTAAAAATAGGTAAATAAAGGGATCCATTTGGTAATTTAAAATAAATAGGTATATTATTATTATTATCCCAAATATTAAGAAAATACATATTTTAATTATGATGGTCATTATATCCCATAATATATATTAATTAATCTATATTTAATTATTATTCCAACGTAAAGGTAATCAATCCCTATTATTTTTAGAATATAGTTATACTAGATAATTGTGTGATAATTATTTAATGGTCTTTGGTAAGTTAGATCTTCACTATTATGTTCTTATAATATATCATATTTATTATTTAAATATATTGGTCCATTAAAATAATAAGTTATATAAAATAATATAAGTTTATTAAATAATCTCAATCTTCTTAATAATTAATAAATCCAAACAAATTGTTAAACCATTATTATTCCTAGAATTTAGTTATATCAGGTAAATATCATAATATAGGGTTGTTAAAACCAAGTCTATTAATAATAGTATAACTAATATTATGGTATATCATAATTAACCTTTAAACCTAACGGTCAATAATCAAAATTAGATCAATATTATTTATTCCATAGGTAAATATATTATTACTTACAAGATAAAAACCATAATCTAGGGTTGATATGTTTATTACTATAACTAATATTATTGGTATATCATAAATTATCCTTTAAACCTAAAGGTTAAATCAATATTTATTAAAAAAAAAAAAAAAAAAAAAAAATTCTTTTTATTCCAAAATTATTAAGGTTAACTATGTCATTATTATTTATAAGGTTTAAAACGGGTTTTTTAGATATTAGTTAAAGGGAAACTCAATTCTAAGGTTAATATAGAAATAATTAAATTGTATAAATACTGAAATTATGGCAAAAAAACAAATCTAATTATAATATGCCCAATAGTATCATAAACAGGTAAGGTTAATACAATAATAGCCCGAAACTAATTCATAACTAAAACACTCCAAAATAATAGGACAAAACTGCCAAAAGAAAAATTAAGGAGGGGGAAGACAGAAACCCTAAGACCTAAAAAGGAGATGAGGAGGCTAGGAAGACAAGGCTGGGACCCAGCAACTGCTAATCTTCCAGCCATCATCCCTATTAAGGTTGTTCGGCCTTTTCTCAATCTCCAGGGCCTCTCTAAATTTGCGATGGTGAAACTGCGCAATTTTGGCAATGACTTGAGCCTCCTCTATACACACATGATGCGTAGTCTTTCCCGCATGTTCAGCCAGGGCCGAGGACTTGGTCCTCCCATGTCTTAAGTCAACCGAATGCTCGCTAATCTGCTGATTAATAGAGCGACCAGTCTCACCAATATAAGGGGTCCCACAGGAACAGGGAATGACATAGACGCCCTTCATGTCCTTAGGGTCAATCGGGTCTTTCACCGACCTGAGGGATCCACGGATAGTATTGAGAGGTCTAAAGGTTGCGGGCACATCATACTTCCTCAGAATCCTCGCAATCCTATCCGTGGTTCCTTGGATGTAAGGAAGGTTCACACCCATGATATGATCATTGGGAACCTTTCGGATAGAAGGCTCCTTCTTGGCCCTGAGGAAGGCTTTTTGACCGAGGTGCCTATCGTAACCATTCTTCTCAAAGACTTCTAGGAGGTGAGCCTTCTCCACTTCCAGGCTCTCCTCATCCGAAATTCTAATAGCACGGGTGGCAAGCGTGCTAAGAACCCCTAACTTCTGAGCGGGGAAATGGTGGGAAGAAGCATGCAAGTATTGCTCAGTATGCGTCTTCTTTCTATACACCTGATGAGAAAAGGAACCATCCACCTTTTTAGAGATGAGAACATCCAAGAACGGAAGACAACCATTATCTTCTTTTTCCATCGTGAATTTAATGGCGGCGGATTGGTTATTGAGGTGACAGAAGAAACGATCGAGCTCATCAGGACCATGAGACCAGACAACACCAGTGTCATCAACGAATCTTCTCCAAAGCTTTGGTAAGAGACGAGAGGAGGCCAAAGCCTTAGACTCAAAATCCTCCATGAAGAGATTAGCGACGACAGGGGACAAGGGGGAGCCCATGGCAACTCCGCAAGTCTGCTCATAGAATTCTCCCTCGAAGCTGAAAAAGGTAGAGGTAAGGCAAAGCTCAACTAACTTGGCCGTATCAGGGTCAGTTAGCTTATTAATTACCTTCATGGCCTCATTGATAGGAATGCAAGTATAAAGAGAGACCACGTCAAAACTAACCAAAATGTCCTCGGGTTCAAGATTAATATTCTTAAGATCCTCAATAAAAGCAGCCGAGTCTTTGACAAAGGACTCAGTCTGCCCGACCAAGGGTCTCAACTTTGCCGCGAGGAACTTGGCCAGGAGGTAAGTCGGACCACCGATGGTATTGACAATGGGTCTCAGGGGGACCCCATCCTTATGGATTTTAGGAAGACCATAAATCCTAGGAGTGATGGGGTTACCCTCAATAAGTTTCTGGGCTAGAGGAATCGTGGAATTGCACGACTTGATCGCAAGAGCGACCGCTCTGGAAACCTTTTTGAGGGGATTCTTCGACAGCTTCTTATAACTCCCACTATTACAAAGATGGTCCAGCATTACTGGTAGTTTTCCACAACACGGAAGTGCTTCACATCTTAAGAGACAATAATACTTAGGCATATGAGTTAGAAAATGTGGCATGCTCCTTGGCATACTTATGATAAATGATTTCAATTCCAAATGTTTAATACCTTAGGGAATGGTATGGTCTTTGATTCCAAGGTGGCGTATATATATTATTGGATTAGGGAGGATATATCCAAGATTTGTTTAAGGCCTCCTTCATTAATTAAAAGAGGCCCTCATAATCACCCCTCATCAATTAATGATAAGACAATCCTCTCTCATTCAAACTCTTGGTTGTTTGTTAGCTCTCTAGTTTCCAAGTACGTGTCCTCTCTCAGCAACTCTCATCATGTAAGGACTACTTATTCTAGTTCACCTTCTCGAAACATCATCCCTTCTCAGTTCAAGCATGAGGATAATTCTCTAAACTGCATAATGTTGAGGAATTCAAAGCAAATCGCATGGGAATTTATTTATGAGTTGGTGGAGCTCGTGTGGGTTGACAATGATGGAGGAGTTAAATTTTGAAGGTGTTAGGTCCCTATAATACTAGTGATTCCCCCATTACTATTGTCATTGTATCCCTTATTGTTATTGTTGTGCCCCTATTGTCCCCATATTGTTATTATTGTGCCCCATAGAATCTCACTATTGTTATTTTTGTGCCTTTATATTATTATTGTTAGGTCGGCTTGGTTATATTGTGTCCCCTTAGACTCTTATATATAGAAAGAAGGTTTTGTCATTTGAATCATCCAAGAATTGTTCATTTGTCTAATGTAAAGGAGGTTGCCCCCTCGAAGAGGCTGAATTCTAAGGCGTTGATCTATCTTTTTATCCTTTTGTGAGCTAGTTTCCTAACATTTGGTATCAGAGCTTTGGATTCTAGGGTTTCGTTGCTCCAAATAGGTCATCATGGAATTTTCACTATAACCTTTTTTGTACAACATTTCAGAAGCAAAAAAAAAAAACCCATTTGAAAAGAAATCGTGCTGAACCTCGGGTCCAAATTTCAGAGCTTGTCTTGCTATATTTTCAGAGATATGATCTGAGGAAGTTAGGGTTTTTGCAAGCTCCAGAATTTAAGCTAAAATAGGTCATCGTGGGATTTTTGCTATAACTCTTTCACTACAAAGTTTCAAAAGCTAAAACAAAAACCCATTTGAGAAGAAATTGGTTTGAACCTCGGCTCCGAATTTCAGATCTTGTCTCGCTATATTTTCAAAGATATAGTCTGAGGAAGTTAGGGTTTTTGCAGACCCCCGAATTACATTCCAAACAGGTCACCATGGGAAAATCATCATAACTATCTCTCTGAGCATCAGATTGAAATTTCATAAGAAGTTACAGAAAGAGGATGGATTGTAGTTTCTTGTATATATTTTTCAAATCCAAAGGTCAAAACAGTGACACGTGGCACTTCATACAAGTTCGAACTTCTAAAAAGGTATATAATCAGGTCATCTTGGGAGATTGTGGATAAATATTTCTTAGAGAATCCAATTTAGATAAGACTGGTGGCATTGGAAAGAGGACACAGAGGGCTATTAAAGGTCGTGATTTCAGAACTAGAAGAGCTAAAATCACATAAATACATTAGATTCAATATCAGGCTCCTACAAAGTGGAAAAAAAAGGTGTGTAGTTTTTTTCTTTTTTTCAATTTTTGCATAAGATTGGTTTGAAAAATTAGTTTGAAGGAATTCAAAGGGCAGAGTGAAGCATTATTATTGGTAATTGGTGCCCCGAAGAAAGAAAATGGAAACACCTAGTAAGCAACTTGAAAGCTCTAGCATGACTCATGAAGAAGAGGAAGAAATGCAACATGATATATCAAAATTACAAGACCAAGTACAACAAATGTCACTCGCACAAAAAGTAATAGAAGCTAAGATGGATGATTTAAATAAAGATGTAGAAGCTAAGATGGATGGTTTAAAGAAAGGAGTGGAAGCTAAGATGGATGCTGTAAAGAAAGACGTAGAAGCTAAGATGAATGGCGTGGAAGCTAAGATGAATGGCGTGGAAGCTAAGATGGACGATGTGGAAGCTAAGATGGATGGTGTGGAAACTAAGATGGACGATTTGAAGACAGATTTGAAGAAAGGCATGGAATATTTGAAGACAGCTTTGACAAAGTTTCTACAAGAAATGCTTACTAATGGCGAAAGGGTAGTAAATGAAACTCATGATGGGAAAAAAAAATGTTAATCATGATTTCATAGAATCTAACGTTTGATTGAAGAACCACCATGTTCCAAAGATCGATATGAGGAAGTTTGATGGAAAGGATCCTGAAACATGGATACTACAGATGGAGCAATTTTTCGATCTCCATAATGTGCAAAACACACAAAAGGTACGCATTGCAACTTTATACTTGGAACCAAATCAGTTTGTATGGTATCGATGGCTTTGCTCTCGTAAACAAATTGTCACTTGAACTATTTTTATGGATGAAATGATAGCACATTATGAGGATACAAAAAGCAACACTTTTTTTAGCCAATTGATGAATCTCAAACAAAAGGGTTCAATGATGGAGCACATTGAGGACTTCCAAAAATTGAATATAAGGGTAAAAGATATTCCAGAGGAGCATAGGATTGATATGTTCATAGGGACTTTAAAAGATAACATCCAACATGAGGTTCGCCTTTGGGAACCAGATTCATTGGAGAAGGCATTCAGGTTGGCAAGAAAAATTGAAAGCAAAATTATAGCAACAAGGAAGCCTACCACTCACAATCATAAAGATGGAAGTGTTGCTGCCCCTAGCCATCCACAACCTACAAGGTTTACACCACAACAATTGGAAGAAAAAAGTACAAAAGGGCTTTGTTACAGTTGTGATAGCAAATACACTAAAGGTCATAAGTGTGCCGAGAAGAAATTATTTTACATAGATTGTGAAAAGGAGGAAGAAAATGAACAAGAAACGTCAAAAGAAGAGGATATACACCAGGAAAAAACCCTAGAAAAAAAAGAAATGAAATCGACCATATCTTGTAATGCATTGGTTGGAATTACCACTCCTCAAACTATCAAGATAGAAGGGCATATCAAGAAGAAAAAGGTAATAGTGTTGATTGATTCGGGAAGTACCCATAATTTTATTCATTATAAGATAGCCAAAGAATTGAATTGGTTCCTATATCCAGCAGCAGAGTTTCAAGTGATGGTTGCAAGTGGAGGAACCATAAATTGCTCAGGAAAGTGCCATAATATCAAGCTATCCATGGGAGAATATGTATTGAATAGCCCAATGCTTTCCATTCCAATGGGTGGTGCTGATGTTGTACTAGGAGTCCAATGGCTACAATCCTTGGGTACAATAGTTTTTAATTTTCAAGAACTTTTCATGAAATTCTCTTCAGAAGGAAAGGAAATTGAATTAAGGGGTATCGCAGGGAAACCGGGAAAGATAATCAGCTCTAATGGAATGACAAAGCTTCTAAAGAAAGAACAATGAGGCATAATTGCACAATTATGTTCACTAGAGGTTCCCACATCGAAATCATCCATTTCTCCAGATCTCCAAAAAGTCTTGGACAACCATTCCAAGTTATTTGAGACTCCCAAAAGCCTCCCACCTATTCGTGATCATGATCATGCTATCAATTTGATTCCAGGAAGTGTTCCTCCAAACATCAGGCCTTACATATATCCCTATGTCCAAAAGAGTGAAATTGAACGTATGGTTGCAGAAATGCTAGAGGCTGGTATAATTCAACCTAGTCAAAGTTCTTTCTCTACTCCAGCAATATTGGTTCACAAGAAGGATGGATCATGGCGCATGTGTCTAGGTTAGGGAGCTCAACAAGCTCACTATTAAAGATAAATTTCCCATTCCTGTCATTGATGAATTATTGGATGAATTGCATGGATCAATTTACTTCACCAAGTTGGATCTTCATTCAGGATATCATCAAATCAGAATGAAGACTAAAGACATTCCAAAAACAACATTTAGAACTCATGAGGGTCATTATGAATTTTTGGTCATGCCTTTTGGCCTTACTAATGCACCTTCTACATTTCAAGGTTTGATGAATTCCATTTTCAAACCCTTCCTTAGAAAATTTGTGTTAGTATTTTTTGATGATATACTAATCTACAACAAGTCTTGGAAGGATCATGTCCAACATGTTGACATGGTGCTCAAACTATTGGAGGAGAAACAATTATATGCAAAAATGTCCAAATGTTTCTTTGGAGTACAAGAGGTGGAATATCTGGGTCATATTGTATCTCATGAAGGTGTTAAGGTAGACCTTGGAGAAATTAAAACCATTAAGGAATGGAAAATCCCCACATCCATAAAGCGTCTATGAGGATTTCTTGGGTTGACAGGGTATTATCGCAAGTTTGTTAAGAATTATGGGAGAATAGCAACACCTCTAACAATATTATTGAAGAAAGATGCTCTCATGGACCCCAAAAGCAATGAAGGCCTTTGAACATCTTAAAGAGGCAATGTGCCAAACACCAGTCTTAGCTACACCGTACTTCACAAAAACCTTTATTGTGGAATGTGATGCCTCAGGAAATAGAATTGGTGCTATTTTAATGCAAGAACAAAGACCCATTGCTTTTGAAAGTCATCCAATCAAAGTAAAGTATTTACACAAAGCTATTTATGAGAAGGAAATGCTGGCAATACTACATGCACTTAAGAAATGGCGACCCTACCTAATGGGAAGACCCTTCAAGGTAAAAGTAGATCATGATAGTCTTAAATACTTTTTGGAACAAAGATTATCTTCAGAAGAGCAGCGAAAATGGGTCACAAATATGTTGGGCTATGACTTTGAAATCATCTACAAAAAAGGGAAGCAAAATGTTGTGGCAGATGCACTCTCAAGAAAGGATGAGGATGTGGAAGCATTTCTTTGTGTCATTTCTATTATCCAACTAGATTGGATAAATGAAGCAAGGGATGAATGGAAGAATGACGAGGAAGTGTGGGCACTCATTCAAAAGATACAACAAGATCCCAGTACATCTAATACATTTAGCTGGAAAAATGATTCGTTATGGTACAAAGATCAGTTATACCTATGTAAAAATTCCCAACTCAAACAAAATATTCTTAGGGAATTGCACACCTCTCCCTTAGAAGGGCACTCGGGATTTCTAAAAACCTACCACAGGGTTAAGAAGGATTTTTTTTGGGATGGCCTTAAATCAGATATTCAAAAGTTTGTGGCGGAATGTTTGGTTTGCCAACAAAATAAAGTTGAAATAATTAAGACCTATTACAACCCTTATCCATTCCAAGCCAACGTTGGGAGGAGGTTTCAATGGATTTTTATCACAGGTTGACCCAAGTTCGAAGGAAAGAGTGTTATCATGGTGGTAGTTGATAGACTTACCACGTATGCACACTTTTGTTCATTATCTCATCCATTTAAAGCGAGTACAGTTTCTACTGCATTTATGGAAACAATTTAAAAGCTACATGGAAACCCAAAGATTATTGTAAGCGACAGAGATCCCATTTTCTTTAGAAATTTTTGGATAGAATTATTTTCTTGTCTTGGGACTCAATTAGCTCATAACTCATCTTATCATCCTCAATCTGATGGGCAAACTGAGATAGTAAACAAATGTTTGGAAGGATATCTTCGTTGCTTTGTATCTGATAAACAGACACAATGGGTCAAATGGTTGCCTCTGGCTGAATGGTGGTATAACACTTCCTTCCATACTACAACAAAAATGACCCCATTTATGGCACTTTATGGATATCATCACCATCCATTACATCATATTTAAGAGAAAATTATAAGGTTCAAGCAGTGGAAGATCACATCGAGCATCAGCAACAAGTTCTCCAACTCTTAAAGGATAACCTTACCTTAGCGCATAATAGAATGAAACAGCAGGCAGATCAACATCGCAGCGAAAGAAGTTTTGATGTAGGTGATTGGGTATTCCTACGGCTACAACCATATAAACAAATGTCCCTCAAGCAAGCTAAGAAGGATAATAAATTATCACCAAAGTATTATGGTCCGTACAAGGTGTTGCAAAAGATAGGTACTATGGCATACAAATTGGAACTTCCTGCAGCTTCCCGAGTGCACCTAGTTTTCCATGTTTCATGCTTAAAGAAGGTTATAGGTGACAAGATTCCAATTCAAACAATATTGCCATAACTTGATGAGGAAGGAAAATCATATTGGAACCTGAAGCAGTCAAAGAAACAAGAACTTGACAGTGACGAAATCGATCAATTTCAGCGTATCTCATCAAGTGGAAGAACTTACCCGTTGAAGATTCCACATGGGAGGATGAGAATTTTATACAGAAGCACCCAGAACTACTCAAGCATTGAGTACAACACTTTTTTGAAGGAGAGGGGTATGTTAGGTCCCTATAATACTAGTGATTCCCCCATTGCTATTGTCATTATATCCCTTATTGTTATTGTTGTGCCCCTATTGTCCACATATTGTTATTATTGTGCCCCATAGAATCCCACTATTGTTATTTTTGTGCCTTTATATTATTATTGTTAGGTCAGCTTGGTTATATTGTGTCCCCTTAGCCTCCTATATATAGAAAGGAGGTTTTTTCATTTGAATCATCCAATAATTGTTCATTTGTGTAATGTAAAGGAGGTTTCTCCCTCGAAGAGGCTAAATTCTAAGGCATTGATCTATCTTTTTATCTTTTTGTGAGCTAGTTTCCTAATAGAAGGGACCTTCTCTGGGGGAATTTTATCTCATTTCCCAGAATCAATTTTCTTCTCAATCTCTGGAATTTGCCATCTTAGGTTATCTCCAATCTCCAATTGTAGCATCTCGCCATCCTCTCTGGCGGCAACTCTGTGTAGAGCTCCACTTCTGGTTCCAATCTCTTATCTTATTGGTGACAGAGTGGGCTTGTCACTTCTATTCGTGGGATATCTAGTGCTCGAGTCTTGTGGGCTCTAAGGGGAACTTAGATCTTGGTAGGATTGTTCTCTTCCCTTTTGGTTGGTTGTAGCACAGGTTTAATCAAGGTAAATTTGACATTCCCTCTTTAGTCTTGTTTGGCTTCAAATTTTGGGTCAAGTATATTTCTCCCAGAATGATGGTATTGGAAGGGGTCATAGTATTGCAATTGGAATTTAGGAGGAGATTAAAAGGCCTAGCCTAGGGAGAGGGTCTCTAATTGGAGTGATCTTGTCATAGTAGCATTGAATTTTGACTGTATTGATCACCTTCCTCTATGGTTGCGTCAGGATAGCTCTATCAGAAGCAAGTTGCTGCTAATTCCCTCATTTTCTAAGAATTGGGTTGAT
The DNA here is from genome assembly GCA_031772625.1 of Pinus tabuliformis. Lineage (NCBI taxonomy): Eukaryota > Viridiplantae > Streptophyta > Pinopsida > Pinales > Pinaceae > Pinus > Pinus tabuliformis. The sequence continues at coordinate 542,033,768 of CM062820.1, read as the reverse complement.
TGTTGCCTTAGAAGTATGGATTACCCCTCGATTTTGAGACCTCTTTAGAAGATAGTCCCTGTTCACACTTCCTTTCCACTCATGAAGCCCTTCGACAGGCTGATTACAAGTTGCAAGTCAAACTTGGTCAAATGACGCATTCTTACATCAAGCTGGATGATGAGTTGCACTAGGTTTAAAGTATTTCCCTGAGGAACATGATAGTGGAGTTGATGATCAAGAAACCCAATAGGCAGAGGCCAACCATCAGGATGCTAATGGGAAGCATGAATTCGACTTCAACCTGCCTGCCAACAATAGTGAATGATATTAGATGTCTTTTTGATATGTTGTGAATGTTTTGCCTCGACTTGTCCAAGTTATTGTTATTAGTATATTTTAGTTTTCTGTAATGATGTCATGAAAGGTTCTATATCAGTTCTAGTTTTTGGTAGTGAGATGTTGTAGACAGTATTGTATGAATGCTCAGTTGGGTTCGAACTTTGAAGATGTATTTCCAGATTTTCTTGGTTGCGAATAGATGCAAATATATATATAGATATATATATATATATATATATATATATATATATATATATATATATATATATATATATATATATATATATATGAAAATTAAACAATATGAGGGAGATGTTGTCAAGTAATGTTATTGAGCTGAGAGGCTCGTTGAGCGAGATGATCATTCTATAGGGGATGTGTAAGTACGTCTGTGCTCAAAGTGGAGTTGACACTTGTCCCTCTTAAAATAAAAATAAAATACACTCTAAATAGAAAAAAAATGTTGCCTATAAAAAAAAATTGAATATGCTATGCATGTAAAGCAATTAGAAGTAAAAAAAAATGTTTTAGTACCATCTTTAAAAAAAAATCAACACTGGATTTAAATAAACTATTTACAAATCTTTGTTACCTAATTTATGTCGATATCAAATTCATATATATCTATATATAGAAAAAAAAAATAGTTAAAAGAAAATATTTTAATGTTGTATACAATAAAATATTCAATGTGGGTTATCAATAAAATATTTTAATACAAATTAATTAATATTGATGTATACTTAAAAATATATTAATAATAAAAAATATTTTAATGTATGGTAATAAAATGTGTGGATGTACATGTTATGTAAAATATTTTAATCTCAACTATGTATATATTATATATTGTTTTAAAAAAATTAGGTATATATCATGAAAAAAATAAGTTTTATGGTTAAAACATTTGAAGTGGTCTCAATATTTTACAGTTTGGTCTTCTATATACTCTATATAGCATTTGAAAAATACAATTTAAATAATGAAAAATTACACATTGTATTTTGCACTCTAAAAAAGTTTGCTCATGAAGAAATTTGATTCATCTCACCACATGTTAGATGACCCATGATTAAGATCGATCTACGCTAGTTCTACAACCTAGTATAAGTGGATGTGTAAATATGTACGTGCTCAAAGTGGAGTTGACACTTGTCCCTCTTAAAATAAAAATAAAATACACTCTAAATAGAAAAAAAAATGCCAGCTAAAAAAATGAATATGCTATACTTGTAAAGTAATTAGAAGTAAAAAAATGCCTAAGTAAGATCTTTTAAAAAATATTTCAACGCTGGATTTAAATAAACTATTTAAATATCTATGTTAACTAATTTATGTCGATATCAACTTCAAATATATCTATATATAGAAAAAAAATTGATAATAGAAACTAGCAATTGCACCAGAGGTTGCAAAGGAAATGCATAAATTTGAGAAGAATCGTGACCTATAAAAGATGATATGCAATTAATACAATGATTTAGACTTATGGTAATTCAATGCCATCATTTTAAATTTATACAAAATATTATTTAGAAGTATAATTCACAATTACATAAGAAAAAGTTGAATAGAAATAAAAAGGAAAGGCATAAATTTGAGAAGATCGTGACATATAGAAGATGATCTGCAGTTAATACAATGATTTAGACTTATGATAATTCAATGCCATCGTTTTAAATTTATACAAAATATTATTTAGAAGTATAATTCAACAATTGCATAAAAAAAGTTGAATAGAAATAAAATAGTTCAATGTTAAATAATGAAAAATATGAATAACAAAAATGTAATCAATACAACATAGTTTAGAATCTCCATGCACTTTATTCTACTTTTCTTATGCAATGATTTAGACTTATGATAATTCAATGTCATCATTTTAAATATATACAAAATATTATTTAGAAAATGTTATTTAGAAGCATAATTTAACAATTGCATAAAAAAAAGTTGAATAGAAATAAAATAGTTCAATGTTAAATAATGAAAAATATGAATAACAAAAATGTAATCAATACAACATAGTTTAGAATCTCCATGTACTTTATTCTACTTTTCTTATAATAACAATCACTATTTTTTCCATATTATTTCTTTTCATTTAAAATCATCTAAAAATGGAACTTACAATTATAGACCATTCAAACCAACATTTTAACAATACATTATATTAAACATCATATCCTTCCTCTCTTACTTGTCATAACAAAATAAAAAATATATTGGAATATTAAATATGTCAACAAATTTCTATACCAAGCAATCAGTACCCTTAACCAAATATGATTATACTGCAATAATTACTAAAAATCTAAATATAATTATACTACAATAACTACTAAAAATCTAAAGAAGTTCCAATCCATAAAAAAATATCAATACCATTAACGAGAAATAATGATACTACAAAAATGAAATGGTGTATAAATGTAAAACAAGCTTTCTAGCACGACCAAAACATTTAGAAAGATGACCAACAATTTAAAAAAAATAAATACGAACTATCGTGATGTGCAAATAATACTAATTTTTTTCTATAAAATCATCCAACAATAATAATATAATGTAATGATCATCCAAAGCAAAAAAAAGTACGAACTATCCTGATGTTCAAATAAATTTTAAAAAAAATTATTTGAACATCAGGATAGTTCACACTTATCTTTTTGCTTTGGATGATCATTACACTATATTACTATTGTTGGATGATTATATAGAAAAACCTTATTATTATTTGCACATCAGGATAATTGGTGCTTATTTTTCTTTTAAATTGCTGGTTATCTTACCGAATGTTTTGATGGTGTTTCTCATTTATACACTACTTCATTTTGGTAGTATTTTCCATTTATACATCATTTTATTTTTGTAGTATCATTGTTTCTCGTTAATGGTATTGATATTTATTTATTTTATTTTATTTTTATTTTTATTTTTATATAGATTGGAATTTTTTTAGATTTTTAATAATTATTGCTATATAATTATATTCGGTTAAAATCACTAATTGTAATTATTTTATTTCTATTAAAAGAAATTTATGTAATTGTTGAATTATACTTCTAAATAATATTTTCTAAATAATATTTTGTATAAATCTAAAACGATAGCATTAAATTATCATAAACGCTCATTGGCCACGTTATTGGACTAGGACAACAATAGCAGCAACGCCATAAAAATTGGGTATAATTTGATCTCCATCTCCAGAAAACAGAAAGCAAAATCCTGCCAGGAGATTAGGCCCATGTTTGCTTCTCCACAAACCATATAGGTATAGAATGTGCAAATGCCCTGGAACATGTGCAATTTTTTTTTTCCTATTTTTGCGAAACCCCAAAAGGTTGAAGAATTTCGTTTGGAAAATCTTGTTCAAAAAGTTTAGCAGTAACATGCAGACAAAAATTTCTCTTCTATGTAAAATATGATATCTGCTACAGTGTAATTGCTGAATTTATTATTGGCTCTAGATTGGAAACAAAAAGATGTTTGTAGCCTTAAACATGGCGAATAAGCATATGGTAAGGAGGAGGTAAAATGCACCTTCAAACTAATCCTCAGCGTATTTTTTTGTTCCCTGTTTCAGTTTGTATCTTAGTTTTTAGTAATATTTATAGACCGACAAAGTTTAGATTGTATAGATGAAGATTTCCACAGATTGTATAATTGGTTTATTGCTTTTGGTAGTAAATTTCTTATGATTTTTTTCTGTCTTTTATAATGGATGGAATGTTTATCTAAAATACTCACACTGCTTTTTCTGTATTTGTATTTTATAATGGGTGAAGTGTTTACTCAAAACACTCACAATGTTTAACTCTACTTCAAAATATACTTCACCAAATATCGATCAAGGAAGGCGCTCTACGAATCAAGCTAGGTCTACCTGGTTGCTTGCTGCAGCGTTTAGGGCTGCCAGAGCGGCGTTCAGGCCCGAGCCTGAAGATTTTCTGTCGTGCAGGTGGAGCAACGCATCTCTTCGCGGCTGGGTATTGGCGGTGGGCTCCTGCTCTTTTCGGGGGTGGGCTTTACGCCCCCTCCTCTCTGCCCCCTAGTGCAGAGCGCTTTGATGGCTGCTGTGTAACCATTGGTTGCCTGTCCGAGTGCGATCAACATGGAAGCAGCAGGGGTGTCAGACCCCCCTCCTCTGCCACCGGAGGTCTTGGCCTTCAAATCGTTGGTGGCTTCAGGTCCAAAGCGACCTCCCTCTGCGGCTATGCAGAGGTTTGTTAAAAAGATGGACACTATCCCAACAGTGGCTCTGCCCGAAGAAGACACATGCAAAGCAGCCCTGAATCTGGCTGAAAGAGGCCTCATAGGCCAGTTCACAGGCCTCTGGCCCTCGCCAAAATCGGTTGAGGAGTGGACTCAAAGAAACTGGAAACCACTCATAAAAGAGGGAGTCAAAAGCTACTTTGTGGGTAAGGGATTCTTTGTTTTTGTATTCGAAAACCCAGAAGACAAAGGATTAATTTTCAGAAATGGGCCTTACTTCATGGGCCCTCAGGGCCTTTACCTAAACAAATGGTCGCCTGACTTTGACCCTACTCAGGACGTTCCATCGGCTGTCCCGGTATGGGTTAGGCTTCCCCATTTGCCCCTCCACTGTTGGAATCAAAAAACCCTGCAGATCATAGGGAATGCCCTGGGAAAATACATAGATCAAGCTGCAAGGAAGGACCAGTACTCCTGCGCACGCATCTGCGTCGAAGTGGATCTGGAAGAAGGGCTACCGGAAGCCATCAAACTCACAGTAGCTGGGTGGACGTATGTTCAAGAGCTAGACTACGAGCAGCTGCCGTTTAAATGCAGACATTGCCATGGCCATGGACATTTTGCAAAGCACTGCAAGAAGAAGGCAGAGGAACAAATGGATAAGCAAAACGGGGATCAGTGGATCCTAGTGCAGAAAAACGCAAATACAAAAAAAAGTATAGGAAAAGGCAATAAGAATGGAGAAACTAGCAGATCCAAAACAAACCAAGAGGAGGAAGTAAGCCCAAATGGGACAGAGGAGGAAGTAAGCCCAAATGAGACAGAAAGTGAACAACAGATCCACCAAGTTAGCCCAGCAAAGGAGAATGAGGAGCATGATAACAATCCACCTTCGCACAAAGAGGGAGCAGAAGCAACCCAGAGCGATTCCAACCAAGGTAGCCCCACTAACCTAACATATGCTGATATAGCAAGGAAAAAACCAATCGAGAGCTCAGATTCTTCGGAGGATGAAATCTACGAGCGCCCATCAAAAAAAGCAGGAAGGAAATCCCGAAAGGAAAAAAGGGAGGAGGAGGCAGAAAGACTTAAAACACAAGGCAGTCAGCCCACAATAGAAATGTCCATCGGGAGAAACACCAGGCCAAGGCCTTCCAAGGGAGGTCTCACCCATCAAAATAATAAATAATGAAGCTGGTCTCTTGGAACTGTAGAGGACTGGGGAATCCCTCCAAAATCGAGGCTGTAAAAGACCTTTTGAAAGCTGAACCCTCAGATATTCTCATGCTCCAAGAGACAAAAATAGAAGGGCAGGCCCTTCTAGAGATCAGTCGAACAAAGTGGAACAAAAAAGCAGGCAAAGCAGTCAGCGCAAGGGGTACCTCCGGAGGCTTGGCTACCCTTTGGTCTGAAGATCTCTTCCACCTGAACAACTTCCGAGAAACCCAGCATTGGATCTTTACGGAATTGAATCACAAAGCAAGTAAGTTAACCATCTCTCTATTCAATCTTTATGTACCAGTTTCTTATAATGAAAAAAGAGAATGCTGGAACAGCCTCTCCGCCTTTTTAGATATGTCCTCCCCCAACAATATCATTATAGCAGGCGATCTAAATATCATAATGAAAGCAAAAGAGAAGAGGGGGGGAACCGCCAGCAGGGACCCCATGCTGCCCATGGTTGAGGAGCTCTCCCAAATCTGGGATCTGTTAGATTTCAACCCTGTTCGGGGTATATTTACCTGGTCCAATAACAGGGTTGGCCCGGATCACATCTCCGCTCGCCTTGATCGCTTTCTGGTGCAAAGCTCCATTATGATGAATAAAAAAATCATCATCACAAAAATTCTTCCTAAGCTCACATCTGACCATAAGCCAGTTCAGCTCCTCTTGGAAGAAGAAGAAGATCTTGGTCCCATCCCTTTTCGTTTCAGTCCCCTTTGGATTGAGAGAGAGGGCTTCTTAGACACGGTGAAAGAAGCTTGGTCTAAACCCATCAATGGCTCAACTAGTTATGTTTGGGAGCAGAAGTTAAAAGCTACAAAACAAGCTTTAAAGGACTGGATCAAGAAACCAACCTACACTCCTCCTGATCTCAGAAAAGAGGCAGTATACTCTTTGCAAAACCTGCAAACTGATATGGAAAGTAAAGATATCACAACCGAATTGTTGGAAACAGAAACACAAGCACAAAGATCAGTTTATCAATCATTCCGTAGAGAGGAAGAATACTGGAGAATTAAATCTAGAAGTCTGTGGTTAAAGGCGGGAGATCAGAACACTTCATTCTTCCACAGGCAATATAGAGCAAGACTGTCAAGGAATTATATTGCAGAAATTAAAACAGCAGACGGTCAAATCTGCAAAGGACACAATCAAGTTAAGGCAGCTGCTGAAGTTCACTTTCAGAATCTCTACAACGCAGATGCTCAAAGGAATGATAAAGAAACATAGGCTTTTCTTTCAAACATCCCCAAACTCATTAGTCATGAAGACAATGCAATCCTCTGCAGTCCCATAACGGAGAAGGAGATTATAGATGTTATTTGGGCCATGGAGGCGGATAAGGCTCCGGGGCCCGATGGATTCACAATCCATTTCTATAAAACTTGTTGGCATATCATCAAGGCAGATCTGCAGAAAATGATAAGAGGATTTATGTCAAAAGCCAAGATAGGAGGAGGAACCAACTCCACTTACCTTGCTTTAATCCCTAAAGACACCAATCCTGAAACTTTTTCTAGATACAGACCAATTTCGCTGTGTAATGCGTCCTATAAAATCCTGGCCAAATTGTTAGCAAACAGAATAAAGCCTCTTTTAAAAAGGGTGATCTCCAACTCCCAAAGTGGTTTCGTGGAAGGTAGACATATTCTGGATAACGTAATCCAAGTCCAGGAGACAATCCACTCCAGTAGACAACGAAAAGAGAAAGGAATGGTGATAAAATTAGACATGGCAAATGCGTTTGACAGAGTCAACCGCAATTACCTTAGCAAAGTCCTTCTCACTTTTGGTTTCTCGCCTTTTTTTGTCCAGCTCATCAAAGCTTGCATTGACAATCCATGGATTGCTCCCCTTGTCAATGGACGCCCAGCAAATTTCTTCAAAGCCAAGAGAGGAATAAGGCAGGGATGCTCGCTCTCCCCCTATTTGTACATCATAATGGCAGACTCATTAAGCCGAAAGCTCAATGCAGAAAAAGTTGCAGGTATCTTACCAGGCCTCAAATCTTCAATAGGAGCAGAGCCTTCAAATCATGCACTTTTTGCAGATGATTCTCTCCTCCTTGGAGGTGCCTCCATAAGAATTGCTCGAGCTTTTGACACTGTCCTCAGAAGCTTCTGCAAAGTCTCTGGAGCGGCAGTCAATGACAGCAAGAGTGAAGTTTTTAGCTAGAATATCAATCAGCAAGAACTTACAGGCATAACTTCTATATTGGGATTCAAAGGACAAACAACCTGGGACAGATTCAAATACCTTGGCTTGCCCATTATCTCTGGAATCAATAAAAGAGCTTTATGGAGCGAAATAATCTCAAAAATGAAAACCAAGATTGCTACTTGGGGGGGTTACTGGTTGACTAAGGGTGGCAAAGTTATCTTGATTAAATCAGTGTTGTCAGCGCTCCCAATCTTCCAGGCCACTTTTCTTCTGGCTCCTCGAAATGTGATGGAGCAGATCTCCAGACTTCTCAGAGATTTCTTGTGGAAAGGAGGGAAAGGCAATGAAAATAGAATGCATCTGGTGAACTGGGATGTTGTAAAGAGAACGAAGGAGGAGGGGGGACTCCAGATAAGAGACCCTCAGCTAGTTAACTTGGCTCTGGGAGGCAAAATCCTGTGGAAATTGATCCACGATCCAAATCACCCGGTCAGTATAACTCTGCGGTCAAAGTATAGAGTCAGCAAAGATCTCAGCAATGTAATCCACATGCCCACAGCCAATAGCACGCAACTCTGGAGCTTGTGCTGTAAAAGCAGTAAACATTTTATAAAACACCTGTATCGAATCCCTGGAAGCGGCAAACACATTAATTTGTGGACGAACAGCATCATGAGAAACGCACCCTTAGCAGAACAAACGGATATAACAGAGCTAAGATCCTGGTTGGAGCGTGCTGGAGTTAAAAGTCTTTATGATCTGTCGAAATGGAACCAGCGTGGAGAGTGGGAGGGCTGGGACTTCCATGGAATCCCGAACAGATTGAAACACCAACAAATGCTGCTGGAAGACTGCCTGGAGGACGCTGCCCCTGTTCACAGATCCGCAAAAGACTGCTGGGGATGGGGCAAATCTGGCGTTTACTCCACTGCTGCCGGATACAGCGCACTGCAAGGTATAAGAAGCAGCAACCACCCATCGACTCTCTGGAAAATCGCTTGGGACTCATTCGCCACTCCAAAAGTTAACTTTTTTTGTTGGACGCTGATACATAATAAAATACTCACGGGAGATAATCTGGTGAAGCGGAATATTATAGGTCCCCACAGGTGCGTCATGTGCAGAAACAACTCAGAAACAGCGCATCATTTATTCATGGATTGCTGCACAGCAAAAGAAGTCTGGAGACTCATGTTAAGGGATCTGGCGCCGGTTCCTTCCTTTAACTCCGCAGCAGAGCTTTTTTCCTCTTGGAGGCAACACTACCCCCATCATATACCACAAAAAACATTCTGGAGCAGAATCTGGGCAGCTATTCCAAAATACGTTTGCTGGCAAATTTGGTTGGCACGTAATCAACAGATATTCAAAGAGGTGAGATACTCCCCGATGCAAATAGCTGCAAAAGCTAAGGCTTTTCTGATGGAAGCTGCTCAGCAACAGTATATAAAGGAAGATTCTTTGCTTCTGCCTGAGGAAAAGATGTGGTTAGGCTCGCTGGTGCCTTATCCGAGCAGAATCTATCCTAAACCACAAAGTGACAATCAGGATTGGCGCATAAGAGACAAAGAGGAAGATTTTCAAAACTGGTGGAGGACACAAAAAATCTCAACAGCCTTCTTTGATGGGGCGTCTAAAGGGAATCCAGGGACAGCTGGAGCGGGGGGAGTCATCTACTCCCCGGACGGTAACTCTAAAGACATCTTTTATTGGGGACTAGGTCAGAAGTCCAACAATCAAGCGGAGCTCCTAGGGCTGCTCAAAGCCTGCCAAATTGCTAGAGACAAAGGAGTGAAAAAGCTGCAAGTCTTCGGAGATTCAGAGCTAATAATAAAAAACTTAATCATGGGGAATCGATTCAATAATCCTAGCCTCAACAAAACGATGGAAAGGCTGAAAAGAGTTCTTCAACATTTTGACAGCTGCAAATTCTATCATATTCTCAGAAACTTAAACAGTGAAGCGGATCAAATGGCTAACAAAGGCAGCGCTATTATGAAAGGGCTTATTTTTGTTAACAAAAATAGTTTTGTCCAAATGCCCTGAATTTTGTAATCAAGGAAAAGAGGCAGAGTTCAGAAATCTGCATTGTATTTGGGGACAGCCCAAAAAAGTCCCATTTGCTTTCAGATAAATAAAAATCCTATAAACGTTTCAGTTAAAAAAAAAACACACTCACAATGTTTTCCCCACATACAATTTTCTTATACAAAATTTACATCCAAAAACAATATACTAAAACTGTAACTTTTTCCTAGATTAATGATGAAAATTATTTAAAATTAAAACACATCGGTATAAGTTATTGTTGGACAAAGGAAATGGTATTTTCAGAGTTATATAGATATCTCGTACTTCAACCCATCTTTACCATTTTAAATAATCAAATTGTTTTGAAAAAAAATGAGTATAAAGAAACAAAATTGATGTTTATGTGGTAAGGTTGTTGCCTCTAGACTTGCTATCAGAGAACCCAGCATAGAACACTAAACACAAAACACAAGTTGCTCATTATATTGCCAACCAAGGAGTTTTATACACAATGGAGAAGCTTCTAGATTCTAGTTGTCGGTGGCTTCTTTAGGACGCTACCTAAAGTCTCAAGAAATTTCGAGACAACCTTCTGAACTCTCGAGAAGACTTAACACCTAACAGTTAATGCTTACGGTGGTTGGCATTAACGTTTTTCCAATACTCCCCCTTAATTCCAACCATAAGATAAACACACAAAATACACTATAGTACAATACATAAGACACAAACATACTCTTAATTGACATGCCTGCAGCTAGGCTTACAACATAGTCTGGATTTTCTACAACACGCTACTTGATAACACATCTTTCATTTTTGCCTTCTTGCTAAAGGGTCCATGCTTGTTCATTCGCTCATACAGTTTCATCTTCACCTTTCTTGCTTTCATTATGAGCTCCTTCAACTGCTCTTTGCTTATGTACTTAACATCAACAACATCTTCCAGATTGGGATGCAAGGCAACATCCCGAAAAAGGTAATCCAATTCATGCTCTCCCAACTTTCCATGAGAAGGATCCTTGTAAAGTATGCGATCAAGTGGCACAAACTGGTCAACTGGAACATCATCCACCAAAATGCACTCGTCTTCGAGCATGAGCGGCCTCTGAACAACATCCATGGTCATATCCTCCAATGTCGCAGTCATCTTAGAAGTAGATTCAATCAAATTTCTAACAATTAGGTTCTGAGAAAAACAAGTGTTGCTCTGAGTGATTGCAGGATCATGTGGAATAGACTGCTCATCAATAAAACCATCATGTTTATCAAATAATTCTTCAGACTCAAAAATACTACCGGAATAAAAAATATTACCCGGCCCAAAAATACTTCCAAATGGACTCTCTAAAAAAACTTTATCAAAAAGATCGCTATCAAACATTATTCCACTCACTTCTCAACTTCCTTAAGTGGGGAAAAAGCATACATATACTCTTTGAACAAACACAAGAGCTAACACTCAACCACGCCTTAAAGCTTCACGATTTTATCTGCCAACCCCCTTCTAACTTCATTGTAAGTCTGTAATAACAACCAGACAACACTAGCTCATGGCAGGTGTCAGCTCGGGCTTAAATGTAGGACAAGTGACCACAAATGATTTTATAGAGACTTCTTCTAGGAAGCTAACTCTCAAATCTTAATCATATCATTATACATTTATTATTTCAATACTCTTGCCTTTTCTCTTCTGTTTCTGTAAATCTGTGTCTTAAGCTCTGAAGATTCAAATGTCGAATTATTTGTGGCATGTAATTCCTAATAGTCCGGAAAGAACAACAATGAGTAACATAAAGAACTCTTTAAAGTTCAACAGAGATCTAGATGTCAGAAAGCCCACAATTTCTTTGGAGCAAATCTCAACAAAACTAGATCATAGTGAATCCTTCTACTTCCATTGAATCCTTCAGCCATTATAGAAATCAAGGACATAGAAGTAGGTCGATGTGTTCGAAGTTCGAACCCTCAACATCTTCCACACAAAAAAATATACCATTGACGGCCATGGCTATTAATGACTTCATAAAAGCAATAAAATGTCTATTTCCAAAATCTTTAAAAACCACACATTATAAATATATTTTTTGTAAATCACAAAAAAATGCCGCCATCCTTTTCACAAATTTAAAACTTGAAGCTTTGGGTTAATATTTCAGTTGATATTTCAAAAAATGATTATTTATCCTTCCAAGATTGTTTTTTTTTTAACATTCCATAAGATTTTAAAACACCAGAGATAACCAGAAACGAGTCAATAAACCATAACGATGGACATACTAGTGAGCATTCGTTTTACCCCTCTATTTCACACGCACCCAGGGCCTTCTCCAATTTGAACAGAATGGCCTCTTCCTCCAGGCGCCCTCTCTTACAAGCACTCGAAATGCTTTGAAATTTTCATGCTGCACCACAGTCCACAACTTTCTAGCACCGAACGACGCTCACTAATCAGCACCAATTGCAACAATTAAAAATAAATGTTTAGTAGTACTAACGCTCACCACTTCTCCACGAAGCTCCTCACGGCTCCAGCACTTAACACATAGTCTCCTCCAAATGGCAACGGTTCAGCAGCTTCACCTTCGATTGGAAATTCTTTACAATCTTCAGCGGCTTTGATCTTCAGCTCAACACATCTCTGACACTTCTGCGGAGCTCACACATACAATATCACAGTGCTGCACATTTCACCCAATAACAAATGCTTTCTTCCACCAACAAAGATTCAGACTCCTCCATTGGTGATTACAAATACTCGGCTAGACTCAATAGTCTCACGACAACGCACACCTCTAATGCACAAGCTTCACAAAGCTTATGTACTATTAACTCCACTACTCTCTTTGCACACAACCGAGCCTTCAGACTCACTGCCTCCTTTACATGGCTCACCAACACTGAGCCCACAACTCTGGCTCTGAGCTCACAGCTCACCTGAGCTCCGATACCATATCAGAGAATGCAACATAGAACACTAAACACAAAACACAACTTGCTCATTCCATTACCAAGCAAGGAGTTTTATACACACCGAAGAAGTTTCTGGATTCTGGTTGTCGGTGGCTTCTTCAAGACGCTACCTGAAGTCTCAAGAAATTTCGAGACAACCTTCTGAACTCTCGAGAAGACTTGACACCTAACAGAGTTAATGTTGACGGTGGTTGGAATTAACATTTTTCCAACACTCCCCCTTAATTCCAACCATAAGATAAACATACAAAATACACTATAGTACAATACATAAGACACAAACATACTCTTAATTGACATGCCTACTGGTCTAAGTCTTAGCTAGGCTTACAACATAATCTGGATTTTCTACAACACACTACTTGATAACACATCTTTCCAATTCCATCAAATTTACCATGGAAATAGAGGAAAATGACAGCCTTCCTTTTCTTGACATCTTAATCAAAAGGAACAAAGATGGCTCCATATCACACCAGGTATATCGTAAGAAAACCCATACGGAACATTACCTACATGCCAACTCTCACCACCATCCATCCCAAAAAATCGGTGTTCTCAACACTCTAGCAACCAGGGTCGTTCGTATTTTGGATGAAAATCACTTTGAAGATGAAAAGAACCATCTTATGAATGTATTCACAGAGAATGGATACAAAAAACACCAAGTGATCAAAGCCTTTAAGAATGCAGAGAATCCTAAAAACAAACAACCACTAGATGATCATTTAGGCAAGGTACACCTCCCTTACATATTAGGCACAACAAATAAAATTGCGCACATTTTAAAAAAGAACAAAATTAGAACCACTTTCAGACCCATGAACACCATCAGCAGATGCCTAAAATCGGTCAAAGATCCTGTTGATCCCAAATGCCACAAAGGAGTTTACATGGTTCCGTGTTCCTGCGGAAAAACATACATTGGAGAAACTGGTCGATCTATCCATACTAGAATTCAAGAACATGCCACCGATATAAAACATAACCGCTCAAAAACCTCAACTTTCGTTGAACATTCCAGTAAAACCAATCATCACATCTGCATTGAAAACTCTAAGGTGGTAGCCAAAATTGATCATTATCACCATAGAAAACTAAGAGAAGCCATAGAAATAGGTAGAAACCCTAACAACCTCAATCGAGACGAAGGATGGAAAATAAGTGACAATTGGATTCCTACTTTAATGTCCTAGAACACCCTCTCCCAACTCAACCCTTCCCCCATTATGCTTGACCTCCCTCCCCAACCTTCTCCCTCCACACTTCACACTAGTACTAAACACTTACCCTAATTTCCAATTCTTAAAATTAAAAACATTAATTTACATCTTAAACTAAAAACTAAGAATCTTAGATTACTAATATTAACATTAATATTAATTAACATTAATACCTTTTAGAACTATAATACCAAGTCATATTAACTTAGATTAGAAGAATTTTATAAGAATTTCATTTAAGGAAAATTGATAGAAAATTAACAGGAATCTCAAATAAATGCAAATAAATTCTAAACAAATAACTAAATTAGTTTTCATCACTAACATTAACATTAATATTTCCTCATTCATAGTATTTAAACATATAAACCATTAGATCATAAATATAATAAAAAACACTAAGATTACAAAAATTCTAGAAACAAGCACTAATATTAAGAAACTAGTACTAATTAACATTAAGATTATTATTAAAATCAAACTAATTAATTTACTCTATAAGCAAGAACAAAACCAAAATAAAACATAATATAATTAATTATAAATAGAAATAAATAAAAAAATTATTTTAATATTATTCTTAATGTATTGGAAATAAATAAAATTCCCACTACATAATTAAATATTTCTATCTAGATCACCTTATGTTTATTTTATTTTCATTCTCAATAGATTGGAATTAATTAAAAATATTATTATATAATTAAACATAAAAATATTAATTTATATTTTAACTAATAAACAAAGAATCTTAAATTAGTTTTCATTACTGATATTAACATTAATATTAATTATCTTATTACATAATTAAATATTTCAATTATATAATTAAATATTTCAATTCTAATTTAAATCATTCTATTTTATTATTAGTATATAATTAAATTAAATCCAAATATTACAAAACAATTATGACAAGGTCGGATTCCATTCCCTGTGCATCTTTTAACCCTATTTATTCAAGTCTAATGAGATCTGTCCTACACAATTACTGATCTACCCTGATGATGAGCCACTGTGGATGGCTCGAAACATCGATTCAAACAATTATGGATGCAAGAACTCTGGAAGTAAACCATACACAAAGCACTAATCACAGAAGCCTCAAAACAATAAACACATCTTTCATTTTTGCCTTCTTACTAAAGGGTCCATGCTTGTTCATTCCCTCATACAGTTTCATCTTCACCTTTCTTTCTTTCGTTATGAGCTCCTTCAACTACTCTTTGCTTATGTACTTAACATCAACAACATTTTCCAAATTGGGATGTAAGGCAACATCCTGAAAAAAGTAATCCAATTCATGCTCTCCCAACTTTCCATGAGAAAGATCCTTGTAAAGTATGCGATCAAGTGGCAAAAACTGATCAACTAGAACATCATCCACCAAAATGCACTCGTCTTCAAGCATGAGTAGCCTCTCAACAACATCCATGGTCATATCCTCTAATGTCGCAATCATCTTAGAAGTAGATTCAATCAAATTTCTAACAATTAGGTTCTAAGAAAAACAAGTGTTGCTTTGAGTGATTGCAGGATCATGTGGAATAGACTGTTCATTAATAAAACCATCATGTTTATCAAATAATTCTTCAGACTCAAAAATACTACCGGAATAAAAAATATTACCCGGCCCAAAAATACTTTCAAATGGACTCTCTGAAAAAGCATTATCAAAAGGATCGCTATTAATCATTATTCCACTCACTTCTCAACTTCCTTAAGTGGGGCAAAAGCACACAAATACTCTTTCAACAAACACAAGAGCTAACACTTAGCCACGCTTTAAAGCTTCACGATTTTGTCTGCCAACCCCCTTCTAACTTCATTGTAAGTCTGTAATAACAACTAGACAACACTAGCTCACGGTAGGGGCCAGCTCGAGCTTAAATGTAGGAAAAGTGACCACAAATGATTTTACAGAGACTTCTTCTAGGAAGCTAACTCTCAAATCTTAATTATATCAGTATACATTTATTATTTCAATACTCTTGCCTTTTCTCTTCTGTTTCTGTAAATCTGTGTCTTAAGCTCTAAAGATTCAAATGTCGAATTATTTGTGGCACGTAATTCCTAACAGTTCAGAAAGAACAACAACGAGTAACATAAAAACCTCTTCAAAGTTCAACAGAGATCTAGATGTCAGAAAGCCCGCAATTTCTTTGGAGCAAATCTCAAAAAAACTAGATCATAGTGAATCCTTCTACTTCCATTGAATCCTTCAGCCATTATAGAAATCAAGGACATAAAAGTAGGTCAATGTGTTCGAAGTTCGAACCCTCAAAATTTTCCATAAAAAAAAAATATACCATTGACGGCCATGGCTATTAATGACTTCATAAAAACAATAAAATGCCAATTTCCAAAATCTTTAAAAACCACACATTATAAATATATTTTTTGTAAATCACAAACAACTGACGCCATGCTTTTCACAAATTTAAAACTTGAAGCTTTGGGTTAATTTTTCAGAAAACGATTATTTATCCTTCCAAGATTGTTTCTTTTTAACATTCCATAAGATTTTAAAACACCAGATATAACCAGAAATGAGTCAATAAACCATAACGATGGACATGCTAGTGAGCATTCGCTTTACCCCTCTATTTCACACGCACCTAGTGCCTTTTCCAATTTGAAAAGAATGGCCTCTTCCTCCAGGTGCCCTCTCTTACAAGCACTCCAAATGCTTTGAACTTTTCATGATGCACCGCAGTCCATGACTTTCTAGCATCGAACGACACTCTCTAATCAGCACCAATTGCAACAATTAAAAATAAATGTCTAGCAGTACTAACGCTCACCGCTTCTCCAGTGAGCTCCTCACAGCTCTAGCGCTTAACACATAGTCTCCTCCAAATGGCAACTATCCAACGACTTCACCTTCGATTGGAAATTCTTTATAATATTCAGTGGCTTCGATCTTCAACTCAACACGTCTCCGATGCTTCCGCAGAGCTCACACATACAATATCACAGAGCTACACGTTTCACCCAACAGCAAATGCTTTCATCCACCAGCAAAGATTCAGACTCCTCCATTGGCGATTACAAATAATTGGCTAGACTCAATAGTCTCATGACAGCACACACCTCCAATGCACAGGCTTCACAAAGCTTCTGTACTATTAACTCCACTACTCTCTTGCACACAACCGAGCCTTCAGGCTCACGGCCTTCTTTACACGGTTCACCAACACCGAGCCCACAACTCTGGCTCTGAGCTCACAACTCACCTAAGCTCCGATACCATATCAGAGAAAGCAACATAGAACATTAAACACAAAACACAACTTGCTCATTCCATTACCAAGCAAGGAGTTTTATACACACCGGAGGAGCTTTTGGATTCTGGTTGTCGGTGGATTCTTCAAGATGCTACCTGAAGTCTCCAGAATTTTGAGACAAACTTCTAAACTATCGAGAAGACTTGACACTTAACAGAGTTAATGTTGACGGTGGTTGGAATTAACTTTTTACCAAAACTCCGCCTTAATTCCAACCATAAGATAAACACACAAAATACACCATAGTACAATACATAAGACATAAACATACTCTTAATTGACATGCCTGCTGGTCTAAGTCTTAGCTAGGCTTAATACATAGTCTGGATTTTCTACAACACACTACTTGATAACACATCTTTCATTTTTTCCTTCTTGCTAAAAGGTCCATGCTTGTTTACTTGCAACGTTAGGTGTTCCAGTCTCCAAAATAACATGAGAAGATGATGGCCCAATGTTATTTGAAATGGGGCCTATTGTTTCCAAAAGAAATTTTAATGGAGACATGGACCAGAGGAAAGCATGGTTCAACCCTTCATCACTTCGAGAAGCAACCCCAACACTTAGAGACGGTTCCCTCTTTCTTGAAGAGGCAATTGAACCATACATCGAGGTAACTAAGGAAGAGTGTGTGGACATCACCTGGGAAGTTGGCGATGTTCTCGTGTTGGACAATCGCTTTGTACAACATGTGAGAAGGCCTTCAACCCTGTTAGTTTGACAACGAATTAGTAACTTTAGGTAAAATGTAACTAGACAGTTTTATACCGAATAATTAGTTATGTAACGACAGTTGATGATATAAAAACTATCAAATTCCCATGAAATGTAATGTGGAGAATCATCGTTAAATAAAAATTCCAATCCAAATTCAGTTTCGTGTCTTGGTCATTCTGTTGTGGGCCTATTTGGTGCTACGTGAAGGTTTTTCTCTGAGGGGAGGCTGTTGAAGAGCCAGCGTGTTTGAGCGTTGAAGTGCGTGCGAACCAGCGTGTAGTGTTGCTGCGTGAAGGTTTTCTCTGAGCCGTTGAAGAACTAGCGTGTTTTTACGTTGCTATCTGCGTTGAGGAGGCCCTGCTTGAAAGAACTGCATGTTGCATGCCTGAGGGTGGACACCCCATCTCTGCGTCCAGAAGCTTGGAAGTTGCTCACTGCCCCCGTCGAGCAGAACCAGAGTGCCCTCGCGTTGGTTGGTCAAGGAAAAAGGAGGAGCGTGCAACGACATAGGCATTTGCTGCCTAAACCACAGTTCTGTGCTGCCAGAGCCGTGTGCTCTTTGCATGGCGGTCTCTCTGCTCTCTACATTGACCAAAGCCAGAAAACCAGAACGTTCTGGACCTGTGTTTGAAGGTAGCCCTACGTGGCTATAAAGAAGGCCATTCTCAGCGTGCTGGCCACCTGCGTGTGAAGGAGCATATGAAGGATGCCCCTGTGAGAAGAGCAACACTGCTTCGGTGGAGGAGCCTACTTGCTGCCAGAGGCCTGGCTTGTGGAACCGGGTAATTTTTTTTTTGTTTTGAGAATTTTACTCAGAAATTTGAATTTGGAGGGAAGAAAATCAAAGAAATTTCTTTTTCCATAAATTTGTGAAAAACAAAGGATGAAAGGAAACAAAGGATCTGAAATTAAAAAAAAAATCTGTTGAGTTGGGATTTTTTTTTTTTTAGAAAGACAAACAAAATTATAAATAATTCCTAGAAAGACTGAAACCCTAGGAATGAGGAAAAATGGCCAAAATGTCGAATGCAAGATTTGAGGTGGAGAAATTCACCGGAAAGAGCAATTTTGCTCTTTGGAAACTGAAGGTTAAGGATTTGCTTGTGCAACAAGGGTTGCACAAGGCATTGGATGGGGTAACTAAGAAACCTGCAACCATGACTACTTCAGACTGGGAGGACTTGGATGCCCGAGCTCTCAGTACCATCCGGTTATGCCTAGCGGATGAAGTTCTCTTCAACATTGTTGAAGAGACTACGGCGTCAGGATTATGGGAAAAACTTGAAAATCTCTATATGACAAAATCATTAACCAACAAAATTTATCTGAAAAGACAGTTATACAGTCTTCGAATGAAAGAAGGTTCAAACGTTGCAAAACATTTGAATGTTTTTAATACACTAATATGTCAATTAACAGATATGGAAGTCAAAATACAGGAAGAAGATAAAGCCATAACCTTGCTGTGTTCTCTGCCTGAATCGTGGGATCACTTCGTAACTTCAATCAGCTTCAGCTCTACTGATTCTTTGAAGTTTGAATCAGTCGTGGGAGCTCTCCTGTCTGAAGAAGTACGAAGGAAATCCAGCACTGAAACAGCTGCATCAGAAGCCATGGTCGCTAGAGGACGCTCAAAGGAAAGAGGAGAAAAACCAAGGGGGTCTTCCAGATCGAAATCGAAGGGAAAGAAGTGTAAGGCAAAATGTTGGAACTGCGGTAAAGTTGGACACTTGAAGAAGGACTGTTGGAAACAAAAGGAATCCGAAAACCTGAAGAACGAAGTGAATCAGGTCGATTCAGGTATGATAGACGAAGTTTTATCTGCTGAAGAATATTGTATGATAGATGAAACTTCACCTGAATGTAATGTCTCTCAGGGTTTTGATAGTTGGCTGTTAGACTCTGGTGCTTCGCATCACATGTTCCCACATAGAAATTGGTTTACCTCGTATGAAAATGTAAACGATAGTTCTATGTTTATCGGTAACAATGTGTCATGTCAGACTGTTGGGATGGGAGATATCAGGATTAAGATGTATGATAACATAGTTAGGACATTAACTAGTGTTAGACATGTACCTGATTTGAAGAAAAATTTAATCTCTTTGGGAGTGTTTGATTCAGATGGTTATAAGTTTACAGGTCAGGATGGCGTCTTGAAAGTCTTTAAAGGAGCCCTTGTGGTTATGAAGGCAGAAAAGGTCGGAAATCTTTACAGGTTAAAAGGAAGTACTCAAGTCAGTGAAGCAGCGGTTGCGTCAGAAAAGGAAGAAGCAGGTACTCGTCTGTGGCATTAGCGTTTGGGTCATATGAGCGAGAAAGGTCTTCGTATACTGATGAAACGTAAATCTCTTCCTGGTCTGAAATCCTTGAATTTAGATTTCTGTAAACATTGTGTGTATGGAAAACAGTGTAAACAGAGATTTAAAGTTGGAAATCATAATAGTAAAGATGTTTTAGACTACATTCATTCTGATCTGTGGGGGCCTTCCCCTGTTATGTCATATGGAGGTGCATTGTATTTTTTAACGTTTATTGATGATTACTCTCATAAAGTTTGGGTCTATATGCTAAAAAGGAAAGCTGATGTATTAAATGTCTTTAAACAATTTAAAGTAATGGTAGAGAAAAGAATAGGCAAATCTATTAAATGTCTAAGAACTGACAATGGTGGTGAGTTCACTTCTGTTGAATTTGAACAATACTGTAAGGATGAGGGCATTGTGAGACACAAAAACGTTGTTTATACTCCTCAGCAAATGGTGTTGTTGAGTGTATGAATCGGACTCTTATGGAAAGAGCCAGAAGCATGATCAGCAATGCTAACTTGCAAAAGGAGTTGTGGGCAGAAGCAGTATCTACTGCTTGTTATTTAGTTAACAGGTCACCTTCAGTAGCAATTGATTGTAAAATTCCTGAAGAAGTTTGGACAGGTCAGTCTTGTGACTATTCACATTTGAGGATATTTGGCTGTGATGCTTATTCTCTTATTCCGAAAAATCAGCGTTCAAAATTAGATCCAAAGTCGAAATGTTATGTCTTTGTTGGGTATGACTATGCAGTGAAAGGATATAGGTTTTGGGATCCTACATTGCGGAAAATAGTCATTAGTAGAGATGTAACATTTGATGAATCCTCTTTGTTAAAATCAAATGTTGAAAGAATTGAACAGGAACAGGTATCGCCGAGTCAACGAGTTCAGTTGGAGGCTAGACCTTTCGGTGACAGTCGAAAGGAAGGAGAGACTTCCGGAGAAAAAGGTGTTGAAGACACAAAGGAAGCCGTTGAAGCTTCTGAACCAGTGCAAGTTTCTGAACCAGTTCAGCAACCAGTCGCTCTGAGAAGGTCTACAAGGGAAAGGAAAACTCCAAAAAGGTATGAAGATTCTGCTTCATCTTTTGCTTTGATTACTGAAGATGGGGAACCTTCTTGTTATCAGGAAGCAGTAGATGATACAGATAGCGAGAAATGGAAAATGGCTATGGAAGAAGAAATGGACTCCTTAGCCAAGAACAATACCTGATATCTTGTAGAGCTTCCTGAATGGAGAAGTGTTGTTGGATGTAAATGGGTCTTCAAGCTGAAACGGAAAGTTGATGGAAGTATCGAAAGGTATAAGGCGCGACTGGTAGCAAAAGGGTATTCTCAAGTTGAAGGTATAGACTTGCATGAGATTTTTTCTCCAGTTGTAAAACTTGTTCTATACGTACTGTGTTGGCACTAACTGCGTTGCTTAATCTTGAGTTAGAACAGTTAGATGTTAAAACAGCTTTTCTACATGGTGATTTGAACGAAAAGACATATATGGAACAACCAGAAGGTTTTGTACGAGGTCGCAGCAGAAGATTAGTTTGCAAGCTCAGGAAATCATTGTATGGTCTGAGGCAGTCTCCCAGACAATGGTACAAGAAGTTTGATTCCTTCATGGTGAGCCAGAACTTTATAAGAAGTGAGTATGATCATTGTGTGTACTTCAAAAGTTTCAATGGCATATTCATTATCTTAGCTTTGTATGTTGACGATATGCTTATTGCAAGCAAAAGCATGGAAGAGATCAACAGGTTAAAGGCTCAACTCTCTAGGACGTTTGATATGAAGGATCTTGGAGCAGCAAAACATATCTTGGGCATGGAGATACACAGAGACAGGAAAAATGGTAAGCTTTGGTTGTCACAGCAGAAGTATGTGGAGAAGGTACTTGAAAAGTTCTCTATGAATAATGTGAAACCTGTTAATGTTCCTTTAGCTTCCCATTTTAAGCTTTCTTCGGTTTTGAGTCCTAGAGCTGATGAAGAAAAGCAGTGTATGTCTCATGTACCATATGCAAACGTTGTAGGCAACTTAATGTATGCGATGGTATCTACAAGACCTAACATTTCACATGCAGTTGGAGTTGTCAGCAGGTTCATCGAAAATCCAGGTAAAGAACATTGGCAAGCAGTGAAATGGGTGCTTCGATATCTAAGAGGCACAAGTGGCCATTGCATCGTCTTTAATGGTAGTGAAGGATCAATCTGTGGATATGTAGATGCTGACTATGCAGGTGATTTGGACAAAAGAAGATCTACTACAGGTTATGTCTTTACTCTTGCAGGTGGAGCAATTAGTTGGATGTCAAAGCTTCAAGAAACAGTTGCGTTGTCCACTACCGAAGCTGAATATATAGCTGCTTCAGATGCCAGTAAAGAAGCAATCTGGTTAAAGGGTCTGCTCGATGAGATTGGAAGGACGCAAGAGAAAGTGAATGTACTTTGTGACAGTCAAAGCGCTATTCACTTGGCTACAAATCCTGCTTATCACAGCAGAACCAAGCACATTGATGTAAGGTATCATTTTCTGAGACATGTGATCGATGGCGGAAAAGTAGCTCTTCAAAAGGTCCATACACGAGAGAATTGTGTAGACATGTTCACCAAGCCAGTTACAATAGAGAAGCTGCGGTGGTGTTTAGCTTCTCTTGGCTTGCAGAAAAGATGATGAATGGGCATGGGCAAGAAATTAGGAAAATTGTTGTCAAGGTGGAGTTTGTTAGTTTGAAAACGAATTAGTAACTTTAGGTAAAATGTAACTAGACAGTTTTATACTGAATAATTAGTTATGTAACGACAGTTGATGATATAAAAACTATCAAATGCCCATGAAATGTAATGCGGAGAATCATTGTTAAATAAAAATTCCAATCCAAATTCAGTTTCATGTCTTGGTCATTCTGTTGTGGTTTCTTTGTATTTTCTTCATTATTTCAGTTATTTATACAACAAACCCCACCTATAAGAATACTCGCAACCTTCTGCAAATAATATGAGTGGTGTTGGCTCAACTGTCAAGCATTTGTTGTGGTATTTTTTCCATTACTAAGAATTTTTGTTGTTAATTAATCTAAGGGGTTAAACTCTTACTGCCTGTCCTGGGAATATGCAAATAGATCTCTCATAGTTTATTCCTGTAAAATTTGTAGTTAGACTCAAAACAAAACCCTTTAATAATCATTGTCTTTCAAAAGATCTGGATGGACTAGTGAGTTCAAAAATAGAATAAAATAACTCCTGTCCTAACTCTATTCGTCGCAAACAACTGAACCATAACCCCATTATGGACATACAACCTTTTAAAAATAGTCACTCACCTCCAAACCCTGGCTACCTGCAAGTAAAAGCAGAACTAAGCAACCTTAGTTTGTTTTCCCTTAGCTTTGGACTTGATTTAACTTTGGCCATTGGTTCAAGTTCGTGTTGTTGGCGTTGGGCTTCTGATTGAAAGTAGGAGCCGCCTTGCCTACACCTCCAATTAGCATCAATCAGGTGGGCGATGAAGAGAATGAAGCCGGTTTGTTACCTCACTTATGGTTGTTGAACAAGGATGGACAATCCATGCAAGAGAAACCCTCTTCTGCAGAACCGAGAGGGAAATAAGTCTGTTAGGCCATCAAGAAACCGTTCATCCAAAAGCAGTTTTTGATTACTTTTTGGATTTCCCCATTAGGCGCCCTAACTATTAGTTTTCTCTTAACTATTAGCTATTAATCTAATGGTCTAAAAATCTTCAATCGTCTAACATTCTATCCAATGGTGCGGACTGGTACACAGTGGAAAGTGGGGGAGTTGTTTTCAAAGGGGAACACCTTCTTGCGTAAATATTTCAATGTTGTATACAATAAATATTCAATGTGTGTTATCAATAAAATATTTTAATACCAATTAATATTGATGTATACGTAAAAATATATTAATAATAAAAAAATCATTTTAATTTTTGCTGATAAAATGCCTGGATGTACATGGCATGTAAAATATTTTAATCTCAACTATGTATATATTATATATTGTTTTAAAAAATTTATGTATATATCATGAAAAAAATAAGTTTTATGGTTAAAACTCTTGAAGTGGTATCAATATTTTACAGTTTGATCTTCCAATTATCTTGGGTCTAGAGTTCTTTACTCCAATGAATGTCAAGCTTTCATATCATATGTTTATATAATCTCCAAAATACTTTTAATGAAATTATTTGTACTATGTTATCTTATGGTATTTTTTGCATATCATATGTTTATATAATTTCCAAAATGCTTTTAATTTAGTTATTTTTATTATATTATGGTATTTGAAAACAAGGAGAAAAAAAAAATTGTTTAACAAGGCCATATAGCTAGCTTCCTTATCGCTTAGTTTAATCATTGAACTTTGAAAGGTATGAACTAACTGCCACATTTGGACAAGGTCTACATTGTAGATATTTTGGACTAGTTTAAGTATAGTTAAATTGGAGTAAAAAACAATGAAGACATACATCAATGAACGAACAAAGTTTTTAGTAGCCATATAGTATTGCTAATGACCTAGGACCTATAATATGTAGAGGTTGGAATAAATCAATGCTAAATATAGTTTAAAGACAAGTGGACAAAATTGATCTTACTTATAACACAACCATAAATCTTACTTACCAACTTCCTTGGCAATATTTCATTTAGACAGATATAAAGAGTATGTTGCTTCTTAAACAACTATGAAAAATATATCGTGACTATTTGTAATTCAGTTAAAATAATGTGACTATCTGTAATATGGTTAAAATAACAATCATATAACTATAAATTTTACCATGTAATAAGGTTTATACTAATCTATTTCAAGAAAACAAATTAATAATTCATTTTTAATCAACAACCTTTAAAGTGTTTAACAAGCAAATAAGCAAATGAAATGTACAAAGAAAGTAAAAACTTAAAAATCCTTAAATTCTTTTATAAAGTGTCAAAATAACAAAGATGCAAAATCAACTATTGAAGATGCAGAATTGATATGGTGTCTAATAAGCAATGAATGTGCATAAGTGCATAGTCATTAATCTTCATAATTTGTTGGCTTAAAATTATTTATGCATAAGTGCGTAGTCATTAATCTTCATAATTTGTTGGCTTAAAATTATTTATCATAATTTGTTTAGCGTACCGTATAGTACAGTAAATAAAACAAAATTAAATTTGAGACGTAACTTCTTGAAATTGCGTCTACCTCCAAATTCATATTTGTAAAATTGTGCGATACATCTTTCAGTCCATAATTTAGCACTCTAGCACTAAACATCAAACCCAACCTATTTCAATACAAACATATTGTCTTATATGGATGCCATGCATGATTTCAAAATAAAACCCAACCATGTCAACTAAAACGAAAATTAAAATTAACTTAATTTAAAAAATAAATATTTTTTTTTATAATGTAAATATTGTAAATACAATTTAATTTTTTTTTTTGGGTCAAACAACAAATAACTCACGGTCAAAGTGTTTATGGAATGTGATGTACTTACCAGCTGCAGGGATAATAAGGTTTGAAAAAAAGAGAGTATATATACAATATTTTAAAATCTCAAATTTAAATAAAAAATATTTTAAAGTTTTTGAGATAAAACATATATTTGGGATAAGACATTTAGCAAATTTTTTATATAATATACATTTAATTTTTCATTTTAAGACATTTAGCAATTTTTTTTTTTTATATATAATATACATTTAATTTTTTGTTTTAATTTTTGGAAGCTTAGTTATTAGTCCCTGCCCTCAGGCATGGACTATAGTAATCGAAAACGAAGGAGATAGCATTATTTGAGCCGTTTTTACTTCGGGCTCATTAGCGATAAACAAAGTTCTTAGAAACATATTAATTTATCGTGTTATTTGGCCTCTTCCCGAGGACCGAAGCTGGACCGAAGCTAAAACAATAGGTTATTTTTGTTTGTGTGATATTTTCAAACTTGTAAATCCTACCACCTAAACTAATGTTAGCATTATGTGAGGAAATTAAATGTTAGCTCAGGAACATGTTGGTATATATGAACATATAAGCATCCGCAGGTTCCTGGCTACCCACATGGCGATTTCACCGCACATCTATATTGCATGTGAGTGTTGCTGCTTCTACTGCCTTCAAATCCAGATAGGAGGGCCTCAAGAATACAAACAGCACGGGCAGCAGCAGCAGTTTGATCATTTGGCTTGCCATGATTTTAACAGCAACAGTATGCACCAGCAGCACAAGTAGCAGAGAAAGCACCACCACTTGAGTAAGCACCAGCAACACAAGTAGCAGAGAAGCACCACCATGGCTACCTGTCGCCTATGCTGCCATCTGCATGAATGGCTCTACACCAGGAGCCACCACTACGTGAATGGCTCTGCGCCAGGAGCCAGCCACCACTGCGTGATGTGGTATGCGAGCTCTAAATAACTTCCTGTTACGAGCTTATACTTGACTATGTCCTTCAACCTAAAATACTAGAATGCGGCTGTTACAGGTTGGGTTCCAAGAGAGTCGGCTGCCAAGTTCTTTCTCCTTAATTTTGCTTAGATGATCTGTCAATTGCAGCGGCTGCCTTTTTCTTCCAAGAAAGGTGAGTATAGGGCTTCGCTCTGATCCTATATACAGATTTCAACTGGCCTGTGTGAACCCAAAATAAGTATTCGCTACCACAAAAGTTGAGAATTAGGGTGACGTGCTGCCCTAAACAACCTTAGGAAGAGGAAACCAGCCACCGAACGTAGCTTAGAATGCCCTTTCTGCCCCGTTGAGGTTTCACTGGTCCAAACTGAACTCCTGAACCTCCAGCGAATTGACTTTTGGACTCGGTTAGAGCACCACTTGGCTTAGGTGGACTTTGCTGCATGACCAGCACGTTGGTAGCCACAGGGTTCCACAGGTAGCCTTCGTTGTTTGGGTAGAGAGAATCCTCGGTGGCTACAGAGAAGAGATGACTTTCACTGCCTAGAAACTGAACTCGTTGAGCTAGTAAATAACCATAGAGAGCTGCTTGGCTAGAACAGATCCAAATTGCTTTAAGAGAATATGTTCTTACAGGACAAAGAGAAAAAGAGTGACTTCAAACGGGCGAGGATGCTACCTTGGATACGTGGGGAAGGAACGTTTGTGCCTGCCTGCAGAATACACGAAGGCACCCATGTTGGTTCAGACAAACACCTTGATGCAGGGCTACTGTAACATCACACCCAACTTGCCTCTCAGAGGAACAATCACCGCCTCAGGGGATCTGGTTCCCCTCTCCTACATTGTCGGATTGGTCACCACTCGCCCCAACTCAAAAGCCCTCTCACCTCACTGCGACCTGTTGGATGTCATGGAAGCTCTCCAGAAAGGCGGCTTCAGAAGTTGGCTAGGATGGCTCGAATAAACCCGGGTTGGGAGATGAAATGAAATTGACCTGGACTTGGACCTGCTTGCTGCTTCGACATTGGGACCTGAAGAGAGGTGGAGCCACGAAAAGATATGGCTATGGCACGAATGATAGGAAATAAAACTTATAACCTTATTCAATGACATCTGTCAAAAATGCATGTGGAAATATTTTCGTAGATTGAATGCACTTTCTTTAGAAATTGTCTTCTTTTATAAAATTATAGGATATCTTTTCAACTACATGCTCTCGACGAGATTCAGCGGAAATCATGAATGCAAATCTTTCCAAATCGTGCAATCGCTTAACTGCAAGTCCAGAAGATCCTGGCTGTTGAATTCAGTTCTGCGCAGCTCAATAAGAACTAAGGGCCCTTAGTTTGGTAAAGTAATCCCTCAGAGCAAGCAGGCCTTGAGCTGGTTGACCGGTTGTAAGGATACGTTGCATCTACTGCAGAGCTTGTTGATGGAGATTGTCTGACTCATATGGAAAGGTCTCAAGGATCCCAAGCTTTCCAATTGCCATTGTGATCCTTTATTTAGTTAGAATTATCTTTATACATCAGAATCTTGCTAGGAGCGTTAGTGTTTATGTCTCATGGCATATATGTCCAGGCCCACCCTCCTCGATTGTCATATGTTGTTAAGTTCGATTGTCATATGTTGTTAAGTTTGGCACTCTTGTTTTATTTACAGGCTTAATAGACCACCTGTAGCTTACCCAGTCTTCCACAACATCCTCATCACATGATGAGGCAGGGCACCCATGTGACACGTCAAGGTACCTTGGTAAATGTTCAACGACATCAATTTGTTCCCTGGTGATCTACGGTGCAGCTACATTTGCAACCCTAATTCATCGCATTACCCTAAGTCCTCCTCACATTTCGCCATTCTTCCACCGCGTTAGGGGTGAGGACTTGCAGAGGTAATCTGCCTGGTTGTCATATAGACGCCACTGCATCTCTATATTGGTCATTCTTCATCGCTGATGGTATCATTTCCTCTTCAATCGCGACATAAGGTTGAGAAAGGTAACAATTACAAGTATCGCCTTTAACAAATTCAGGGTTTTATATTGATTAATTTACATTTTTTTTTTGCATTCTGGTTTCCAACAAAACAATTTATTTGGGTCCATAATTGGTAAGAGGAGGTGGCTACCGGTCCATGTTGGGGTGGCCTCATCTCCGGTGTTTACAAATGGGTTTTGATTTCTTTATGCCGAATATACAGGTACCAACTGTATCTTTTGGTTTGGTGGTTTTTGTATAACAGCATAATTTTTTGTACAAGGTTTTCATACTAACTCATTTCTCGTCTTGTTCTGGGCATATCCGAAGATGGCACCAAGCTCTATTTCTGATTCTTACATTTTCTCATAGGTAACAGCCTCTTAGTGGTTTCTCATTTTCTAGTCTTTATCTTCATTCAAGGATTTGATTCTTACTGTGTTTTCTTTTTCTTTTCCTGTATACTCTTGGATGCACGTATCCATCTCTCACTGGTCTAAGATTTGAGTACGATGTGACCAAGGTTTCTTTCTCTGATTACTTATGGGTCAACCTGAATTCTTCTCAAGGTCGGTGGAATTTCTTCATCTCGTTGGAGTTTTGGGACCACAATTTCTATAAGAAAAAATGTTTTCTTACCTATGCTACTGACAATAGGGTTCAACATTTCCGTTGAAAACCCTCAAGGCTAGATGCATTTGTTGCCTGTACTACGGGAATCTTCCTAGTGTATACTTGTCTATGATACTTTGCATGGCAGTTTATAACCAACCTTTCTTGTACTTTGGCCCTATATCTACCATGATTGACTCTATTTTAGTTTTGGTACTGAGTTTATCTGATTAATTTATTTTGGTGGAGAAGGAGTGCACGTCCTTGGCTTATGTTAACTTTACAAACATATTTAAAATACATTCAATTATTATGATGTTGTTAATGGGACTGTGTTGATATCACGATGAGGGACTCCCTTAGTGTTCTGTTTTTATCTGTATAACGAAGATATTATTTCTGCTTTTATATATGGTTCTGTGATACACAGTTATTTCTATGGCAATAAACAGTCCTGTGGAAAAAAGTTATTTCTTTACTGATATGTTGCGTCTGTCAAGATTTAATGATTCCAGAATAGTTTACTGTTTATTACCTATTGGATCGCTATTATTCTTCTACTTCCGGTTTCACACATGCACCATTGGTTTCTCCTTTTTCCTGAATTATAAAAGAAAACCCACGGAAATTATATGTGGAGTATTTTTCATTCTTTTGATCACGTTGAAATGTTGAGGTTAATACCATCCCTTTAGATGTTAACCTACCACATCTATCTAATAGCGTAGTTTATAATTCATGTTTTCAAGCCAAATTTATCTCTCTGATTACTGTTGTTTCCGCATCTCCTGTCTGTCGATTGTCTTAGTTGGAATATGATTCCTCAACCCCAGATCGAGCTGTTGTGTTTGCTTCTGCTCCCCGAAGGGGTTTGATCTGGGGGACTATGGAAAAGCCTCAATCCATCTCTCAAGCGATCAATGAACCTGTGACACTCGTGTGTTAGTGTGTTATTCTATTCTTCTAATGCTACGATCAAGATTCAGGAACAAGCTGTTATATTTGTTTGCTAACATCATTAGAGAAATTAAATTAGAAACATAGCCCTCTTTAATAAGAGTACATAATAAAATGGATATCATTGTTACAAATACCTATAATTTTCATAGGAGTACTCTATTTCTCTTCCATAATTCTGTTCTTAACTAAATCTTCATTATATACGATTCATATATTTCAATTGGTTATAATCCTAAAAGAACTATTTTTTTTTCTTTATATATATACCAGTCTTCTCTTTCATTCCTACTGTAAATTCTCATTATTTATTTCTTCCTGTTACCAGAATACTTGTAGTTCTGTAATATATAACTTCTAGTCATACTTTCCACACTCAGAGTCTATAATAACTCTTGTCTTAGGATCACAATTCATAAACATAGGGATAATGATAATATCTCGAGAGGTGCCACAATATAAAAGCGTTCAATTTGTAAATACTGACCTCGATTCCGGGTTTTGAAAAGATCGGGAGAGAGTAAGTTCCGAATGCAAAAATTGCAATTCCGACACTTTAATGCTGGCTATACATAACTCCTTTAGAGTGGTTACCTAACTTAAGGACAGTGGCCCAACCAGCCACAGGCAGAGCATAGCCCACGGATAGACAAAATGCATGAAGGTAGACCTAAGAGACTTGGACGCAGCTCTGATTTCTGGACCTTCAGGAAGAAAGGATCGGCACATTATGGTACTTACCTCAAAGGGACCAAGAGATCGAAGGAAGAAGTTACTGCGGGAACAACTATCAAGTTATGTTTCATCCTCGTCTCTTCAAACGGCAGACCTGAACACCTCCTCACAGGAGAATGAAGTCCAGTGCCTTGATATCGCTCAATCAGGTAAACCCAAGAATGATACAACATCGTCTGTGACAGAGTTTAGAAGAAAATTCAAGCCCAGAAGAAACTGCTTCGAGAAGCCTAGTAGATACAACGCTCAAGGAAGAGATTTCAAGACTGAATGGCTCAGGGGATCTCCACAAATTAACTGACACTGATGCAACAATTGCTGCATTAGAAGAGCAGCTTCAGAATGTGCTCCACAACTAACAAGGAGTAGAAGTTGTATAGCTGAAATAATGACTAGCCCTCCATCCTCTCCCTCTTCTCGGGTGACAAATAGTTAGTTTTGGGCATAACGAAAACACTCCACCAGAAACAGCTGGATGGGTAAAGAACGCAATGTGTTATCCACAGACAGCACATGGGAATGGTCTGAGATCTCTTATGGCAAATAAGAAACAATCCTAGACTATGGCAAATAAGAAACAATCCTAGACTACTTACTTTACCTTTCTGGTGGTGTTTCTGTGCACTGAAATTGCTGGACTGCAAATTACCAATGTCAATGCTGCTGTCACCTGCATGGGAATGGTCTGAGATCTCATGGCAGGGACTTGCTGCCATGCAGCTTCTCTTGTTAATTAATGTTTTTGAGGCCCCATACATATTTGGGATAAGTAATTTAGCAACATTTTGTACATAATGTAATTTTTTTTTGGGTGAAACTTAGTTATTAATTAATGTTTTTCATAGTTTTAATTAATAGTGTTTTTAAATATTTTTTCAAATAAAAATGTTAATTAATTTTAAAGAAATGATTATAAGTCAAACAATTATTTAAACATAATAAAAAATTCAGAAAAATAGATTGTTTCCCTATTAAAATTTTACATTTCACTTTTATGAATTAGTTTTTAAAACTAAATTTTATATAGTTTTTTTTTGTTGTGGTTCACAGACACCTTGGTCAACGGTTTTTTTTTTTGTTGTGGTTCACGAACACCTTGGTCAACGGAAAAATCTGGGTCAATGGAAAAATCTAGGTTGATCGATCCCGAAGGGAATATAGCCCCGCAACCCACTAGCAAGGCCTAAACCCCAAGGGCTTCGCCCAGAATGGACCCCGTGACCTCCTGAATGGCGAGGCACTGATTTTGACCAACTGAGCTAACCCTTGAGGCTACTAAATTTTATATAGTTAAAAAGAGGAACCAATCATTTTTTTTTGTAGTTATTGCTCTTATGAGTCTCTACCATAAGGCAACAAGGACTATAGTAATCAGTGGGAGCATAAAAATCAAAGAAAGAAATTCCTAGACATTAAAGCATGAAAATTAAAATTTTAAAGTAAATATTTTAATATATTTTTGGCCTCTTCCCGAGACACAAAAAGACACATATTGTCAAAAACACTTAGGACTAAAAATATATTGTGGGAAGATTTTTTCATAATGGAATAATGCTATAGCATTATTCACATTCACATTAATTGTTTGTTGTAAACTATAGAAATAACCCTTTTTGGCACTTGTAACAAGTCTTGCCACGACATCCTCAACTCCTGAGATCTTTGCTACACGTGCTGCCTAGATTAGCCATATGTTATTTTTATATGCCTGCAAGTGTACACTATAGAATTCATTAACATTATGCAAGAAAGAATTCATCTACATTATGCAAGAAATTCTCGCAGAGCAAGCAATCATTGGCAAATCATCTAAGTTGTCCCAGTTTAAGAACCAGATTATAGTGCTTACTGAACAGATCCAAGATCTTACTAAAGCTAATGCTACAAGTGAACAAGTATGAGGAGCATCATGCTAATGAATTACCTTTGTCTGGAAGTGGAGTTTCATACTTACAGCAACAACCAACCATCCTACTACATAGAATAGCCATGGAAAAAGCATAGTTAGCATCTTGAAGTAATAACAAGACATATATTGCTCTAGGAAAGTTAATAGACTCTGTTTGGTGCTTCAAGCATGGGCTAGATTCTCTTAGGGAAGGTAACAATGATTTGAACTTACATGTTTATATATTTGTTAACATTGATTTAATACAAGCCTGAAAAATACATTGTAGAGACTTGAGAGGGATAATTAACCTAGGAAAGGTGTTATTCTTGACTCTTTTTGGCCATATTTCCTCCAACAATAGCCATCTTCCAAATGATGGACATCACTCTGGTCATGAAAGAAAATCTAATCTAGTGATTCTTGCTCTTACCCTTTTTCCTTGGTTCGCCCCTCTACAAAGTCTAAATAAAATTAGTACAAATAAAATTTATTTGGTTTGTTAGCATACACTATGGCCCTTACAAAACCTTTCAATATCGGAGATATAAATTTGAACATTAATAAAATCAATATTTCCTCTATTTACACAGTAAATGGTTGGCCATTTTGAATTAATTTGTGAATGTTGTGTGAATAAAGGAAAATTAACTTGCATAATTTACACAAAATTATAGAAAATTACCCAGTGTGCTTTACATAACTCATTGATTCTTAACTTCTGCTTCTATAGCTTTTTACTGATATTTACTAAATATTGTTCAAAATTACAGAAAATACTTTGTGTGCTTTGCATAACTCACTGATTCTTAGCTTTTGGTTATATAGCTCTGTACTAATATTTACTAAATATTTTTAGGTTTGAAATCCCTTCCTAGAGCAACTTAGGAATTCTTTGATAATGGCAGCTCACGGGTTTACATTGCATAGTGGGTAATTTATAAATCTTTTATGTTTTACATTGCCTAGGTCTTTTATCAGTATTTTGCATTGCCAAGGCTTAACAAAAGTTCAAAAGTGATGTCTAGTCTTTTGCGCTATAGGTCATTTATGATTTTTTTTACATTGCATCCCTTTTGGCTATTTACTATGATAGAATCTTCAAAAGTGGTTCTATTAAAAAGCAATGCAAGTCTCTTTCACTATGATTTATTTATAAAGCAATTTCATTTTACATTTCATCCTTTTGGTTATTTGTTTTACATTTCCTCTATTTTAACCATGCATTTGCTTCCATTTCCGTCTCAAGCAAGAGAATGCATAGCTATATCAAGTTCTGTAGTGGGTATGCTATAACCCTTCGGAGGAATTTTCATTAAAATTTTATTTCTGTTGATTATATTAAATTGAAGGTTTTCACCTCCCTTCAAGGTTTTCTCAAAGACACCACTATTGTTTTCATTTTCACTGGTTCTCAAAGGTAATTGTTTCTACCCATTCACACTGCAGATTCTTTTGAAGTCCACAACTAGGGTTGGTGGCGGATCTTTTGATGTTCACTACTAGGGATTTTGGCAGAGACTTTATAGTTATAATGTACATATTACTTTTTCTCTTTTATAGAGTAATGTACATATTATTTTTTCCCTTTTATTGATGAAGGTGGTTGCCCATATTGAGTAGTATTAAATCCTGCCCTAGAAATGCATTAAATAAACAATTTCCTTTCTTCATGATTCTATGTTTCATTGATATATATTCCTTATGAAAATTCTCATTACTATAAGCTAAATATAGCTGAAGTACTTTGCTTCCCACAGATATCAGATAAATTGCATGTAGCACCATCTCTGGTTTAAGTTCCATCTTAGGGTATTATCTTTTCTCTTCTAGTGAAGAAGTTGGCATCCCACTGGATCAAACATTGATTATGTGCATTGAAAATCCTCTGCTTCTACTTGATAGGCGATTAAACGATGGAGAAAATGCCCCTCCTATTTGAAAGGGGATCGAACAGCTGCAGAAAATGACCCCGATGTAAGTTCAGAGAAGGCATTAGACTAAAATAATGTTAATGTATACATTAAACATTGGTTTTCTGTGGAAATATACAATTTACGCCCCAGAGCACGATGGCCATGACTTAAAGCATGCGGGCTAGTTGCCCGAGGATGGCACGTCCACTAGTCAACATTATTAAGAAATTCATTATTTAATATTGAAAATAGAGACTTATAAGGCTTATGGCGACGTATTAGAGCATGCAATCCAGGTGGCCAAGGATTCCCTGCCCACTGGTCAATTCATGAATTAAAATTAAAAAATATAATATATCTAATTTATCTAAAAAAAAAATAATATAACTTATTTATCTATGGAAAAATTGCATAGGATATATTTGATTCTATGTGATCTCGTAAGTGGTTTTCAAGTCCAAATTACTCTTAGATTCCACGAATTTAATGTTCAAGATTGCAACAATATCCATTGAATAGTTCAAGACCTCTGAACCATTGTTTGATCATGTTTTTGTAATGCTATGAATTTTTTTTAATTAATTTGAACAATTCCACCAAACTATTAGTTGAATGAATTGGTTTTGGAGTGCAATAAGAAGCTTAATATAGAGTTTGATTTTTACCCATGTTATGTGAAGTTTTGCAGATGCAGTGATAGCAGGACACAAAATGCACTGTATAGAGAAGTAAGAGTATAAATCAAAAGCCGACAACAAGGATCCTGGATCCAATTAGTTTATTAGGGGAAGGTCTATTGTCATTTGTCATTCTAAGTCACTACTCATTGGCAAAGACTTATTGCTTCGCAACTTCCCTTGTTTATTATGTTAATAAAAATAACAAAAACAATGACTTGACATGAAAGATATCCTTAATTGCAACGCATCAAAAGTCACTACCACTAGAAAACAATTGTAAAAATAAGGTTGCATAGGTTGCAATACCAACAACAATTAATATCCATACAATTATGTAATGTTTCTTGTTGCAAAGGTAGTATAGATGTTGTCATATTTGAACTTCAAATATCACAATCTCTATACCACTCATCATAACATTAATTTTATGTAGTAGTATAAAACTAGCAATTATTAAATTATTAACTTATAGTATATAGTGGAAAATTTTACACCATATATATGTATGGTTTAGTAGTGAACTGGAGTTATCTCTAGTGGTTGGGTGTAACCGGTGTTATCTTCCCCATCCATATTCAAATCCTACCGAGTGACATAATGAGTTAAAATGTCTTGATAAATATTTTTGTAATGACTTAGTGCTTATGAATATTGTTATATTGGCTTTGAGCCTTGTGAACCCTTAAGAAAATATACCTTTGGGGTGGCCTAGTACCAGCAACCTCACTTGAACATTAACTTTAGCCCTCAAGCTAAGATAAAGAGATCATGCATAATAATCTATTAAATGATAATGCCATTGCTTTTAATTTAAGAACAAAACACTATTGAATATTTTAACTCATTTAAAAACTTCTTTATTTTATTAAATTTAATTTATATTTTTATTGCGCCAAGAGGTGCAACTCAATGTGAGGGAGAGGTGTAGTGACAATAAATAAGTGTAAATATTTAAATGTAGGCTTAATATGGGAGGTTTGTTGTAGTCTCCATAAATCTCCATAAAATAAAGGATCAGATCAAATAATAATAGTAATAATAAAATAGTAAAAAGTAATAAAAATAATAAATCAATTCAATTCAATTTATTTATTATATTGTCATTTTTCTTTTATTAACAAAATTATAAACAATCTCCCCCCCCACTCTCCCCAAAAAAAAATCATATTATGCATATAAATTAAAATAAAACTAAATAATAATGATTTATGTTCATAACCATGATATTCGAGAACATATAATTAATAAACATACAAAATATTAATAAAATTATATGAACTTAATTATGATTAACCCACTAAGAACTATATGGTCTACCAAACCTTATGAAGGTAGGATATTAATTACGATTCTTTAACATTTTATTACTATGCTCAAAAGGAAATGAGAAGCTCTCCCACATTACCATAGTTTTTCCTAGTTAAAAAGTCAAGAAGGTTGGTAGTGTGACAAATATTTTGTAAATTAGATCGAGTATAGGATGAACAATCTAAGATAAAGTGTTTTTGGTCTTCAACCTTCCTAGGATCCCACAAGTGACAACTCTTCCATCTCACGGTGTTTTTGGAATTGACAGACACTCAAGTTCACTATGAAGCTCATGAGAATTAGTTCTAATATTGACAATGTTCATTTTCTTCTTAGCACTAATCAAGATAAAGAGAAAATTTTTGTTTTCAAGATTAGGGTTGATCACTTTCTTATAATCAATAAATGTATAGTTTATATATATGAGATCCATTTGACCACATAAATTAAAACCAACATAAATCCATCTTAGCTCCAAATCTATCAAGTATGGAGAGGGATCAAATCTCTCCAGGTGTAAACCTGATTTTTTAGTCCAAAACTTGAGGAAACGTTTGCACCTATAAAGATTTGATCCCTCTTGGCGCTTGATAGATCCACAATTAAGAAGGATCTATGTTGGTTTATACATCAAAAATATTTATTATTTGTTACTTTGAGAAAATCGAACTAACACAAAAGTGTTTTTAACTATGATATACAATTTTTTTATATATATTTAGCTCACACCAACCTAATATTTTCACACAACATTTTATTTTTTGTAATGATTCCAATTCCAATTTCATGTAACATTTTACAGGCAACACACAAATATTCAATATTATTCTTTATTTTCCATTAATTAGCTGGCATATATATATATATATATATATATATATATATATATATATATATATATATAAAACGTTACATGACAACATCTCCCTCATGTACCGAGATGTAGAGTGCCTCTCATTGCAATGATGATTTATATCTATTCGAGAACTTCATATTTAATTTATTTTTTTTAACAAAAATGAATAGTTTCGCTATTAAGTTTGAGCTCAGTCATAGCAAAATACTTGGGAGATGATTACATGGTTTTTCCATACATTTGTTTCTTCAAGGAAGAACTAGAGAAAAATATCAAAATTTCACATTGGAAGATTGCTACTACAAAATATTGACCTACACCATAACATCGATAGATATACAGTCTGTAAAATTGATCTAACAACAAAACATATTTACATGGGGAATTCATAAAATAAAGGGAGAGTGTCCATCTTTCATGGCCTATTTAAATCGATTAGCAAATGGCTTGGAGGTTAATTGGGAGCATTGGTTGCAGAACTTTGATTTTTGCCTGTTTCAAACTGCATTTGAAGCTCATTTAATTGTCTACATAGAGCATCCACTTCGTCTTCCTAACATTTGACTTTGGAGTGGAGAGATTGAATTTCTTCTACGAGGAACATAATTGTGTTTGCTTGATGATGAATAATCCATTGCAGGTTCAGGATCTCAGTGAGAA
Source organism: Pinus tabuliformis (assembly GCA_031772625.1). Classification (NCBI taxonomy): domain Eukaryota; kingdom Viridiplantae; phylum Streptophyta; class Pinopsida; order Pinales; family Pinaceae; genus Pinus; species Pinus tabuliformis. Next base: position 541,995,288 of record CM062820.1, on the reverse strand, counting down.
GGTCCTCAAGTTGTTGTGGTCATTTAATTCCTTTGTTGTTATCACCAATGATGGCATAGGGGTCCCACAAAAGTTCCATCATGCAAATTCCACTAGAAGGGAGCCAGTGGTCAAGTTGGGCTTGTTGTCAGAGGGTCTCGAGGTCAACAAAATGGATTCTAAGAGGGTTATAAATTAAGAGAGAGGTCGGGGGGGGGGAATTAGGGATAGCCAAGAAGCCCCTAGGAGGGTCAGAGGGGAGTCCAATTTCTTAGAGCAAAACTTATTAGACCAATGGTCAATAGAAGACCTAGGTAACAAAGTAAGAAGATTCCAAATTCACTGAGTACTCTCCAAAGTGTAGAACAGAGGAAGAATACCCAGATGCATAGGATACTGAGTAGGAGAGTTCTTGAGTGCAAGAAGAAAGTCAGCAAAACCAAGGGACCTCTCACAGAAGCCCAAGCTGAGGCTAAATTCCTGACCAAAGAGTAGGAATTTCAAATCTTTCCATAGGCCCGAAATGACCCATTTTGCACCTCACCAAACAAATATGGGGAGAAGGGCAAAATTGAGAGAGACTATGACCTCATGTTCCAACAAAGAGAACCTTGATGCCTCTAAATTTCCTAAACAACTTGAACCTCCACCTGTTGACCAAAATTGATATATCTTTCTCTCCTAAGAATACTAGAGCGAAGAAATACCCTAAGTAATTCCCAAGTCAAAGATGATGAAGCTTTTCATTTATAGTTATTTGCCCAACTCAATTCATTAATACAATAGTTCCATATCATGTGTAAGTCCCATGGAGGCCATAACCAAGATATAATTTAACCCTACTACTGCAAAAATCATATCGCCAATTAATTTCACCAAAAACCACCTCCTTGAAGCCATTAAAGGCTTAGGTGCATGATCTAAGATTTGGTTACGACATTGACTATCCAAAACACCATACACATGCGAATTCAAAGAGGGACAGGTCACCACATGGCATGCTTGCAACACATCTGCCACTTCACCTTTGATGATTGGTACATAAAATGGGTCACGAGCTATATGGGAGGGCTCCATGTGAGGGAGAGGAGGGGTATTAAAAGGGAATGTTTTGGTCCTTATATAATCTCCATAGGAATGACTATGAGGTTCTAAATTATGATTGGTGAGCGATGAGAAGGGATAGATTAAGGGATGTGTCTCCATCCTAATAAGTTGTTGATAACATTTTAGCTTGAGTTTAAAAGACAACCACGATTTTCCTAGACATCTGATTCCTTATTTTGAGTTCTTAAAGTGACCAAGGGCTCCCAAAATTTTGTGAAGTAGCAACTTTAATTGATTTTCCTTAGGAGAAGAGCCTTTGAGAAGGTATTGGATGGTTAGAAGAGAGTCTCCCAGAATTAGAAGCTTAGTAATATCCATTTATTTTGCTAGATTTAGCCCTATCAGAAGACCATACATTTATGCCTAGTTATTGGTCCTCTTGTCTAGCCCATAGGAGTACTTGAGTATTAAATTTATCTTAGGGTTTAAGATAACCCCTCCACCCCCTTCCACCCCTTCATATTTAAATTTAACTAATAAATATATAAAAATGATATATATATATATATATATAGATATATATATTAGTTTTAATATATCCATCTTAATCACGAACCTACTAAGATTTAGTCCTTTTTAGTGCTTGATAAATTTGTGATTAAGAGAGATCTATAATGGTTTTATGTCTCTCTCTATATAGGCCATGTGTAATTTTTCTTGTTGAAATTGTATTTTTGAATAATTTATTACTTTAATATTTTATATTAAAAATTAAATGAGTTACACATTTTCCTATTATTAAGAAGTAACTAATTATTTTACCTTTAATTACTTTTCTCTTTTGAGAATTCAAATATTTTATTAACATAAACATTAACACACATATATATCCACACACATAATAGAGAGATCATATTGAAATATATCAGTTAATATGAATATTCAAACACTTTATTTAAGTTCTATTTTGAAATATTTGTAAGGAAAAGAGAAGTTTTTTTTTTTTTTACTTTATCTTTGCAAAGTTATATAAAATTATATTATTTAATATAGATGTCTAAATATTTTATTTATTATTCGAAGAGTGAAAGTGAAATATGTACAATTGTTTATATTTTTATTATAGCAAACAATGTCTTTTCATTTAAAGTATTTTTTTAGAGGACACTTGTCAACTCCAAGTTGAGCACGGATGGAATTACACGTCAAACTCATATTGGATTGTAGAATGAGCCTCACCTCTCGACTCAATAAGAATATTTATATATAGAGATGTGAAATTTATATAATAAATAATATTATTTTTTATTTAATCAAAGGACAATAGTTTAGGTGGTAGCTAGTTGGTTCTATTAGCCTATGTGGCAAAAATTGGCACATGTTGAAAATCATGATAGATGTGACAGATTCATCAATTACCATTAAAAACAAAAAATATAACCCATGAGGTTTAAACCAATTGGTTTGTGTAGGGTTTATTCTCCACCAGGTCACAGAGACTTTATAAATCAATTTACACTTCGAACAAGCAGGGACCTCCACTACTGCCATGAATAGTTCCACAAAGATCATTTTTTATTTGACATATCCAAATTTTTGTTCGACACCTACACACTTGGGATGTGAATAATTATATTGTATTTACGTTAGACCATTTAAACATGTTACCAAATTTCTTCCACAACCCTAAATATCAGGTTTTCCAAACATTTCTTTCCAATATTCATTTCTCATAATAGTGCATTGATTTGCGGCACATTACATCAAGGTACTGACTTCTTTCCAATTCATCCTCATTTTAATTCTTGCTCATATTTCTCTAGTAAGAAGTGTAAAGCTCTATGCCTGAGTAGAAAACTGAGAGAGAGCAAGAGAGAGTCGAATCCACAAATTGCAAGCAAGGAAGAGGCAGTTAAATAAGTGATGGAATGCCTCTCCACTCTTCTATAAAAAGCGATGAAGAATCTAGGGCCTTCTATGAAGCAGCAAAAGAAACAAAGACATGTGAGGCTGAGAATTGAATTACCTATCATAAATGATTCCATTTCGGCTCTCACCTCTCTGGTTGTTGATATTCTTAGTGGGTTTTCGATGAAAAAGAAACGGAAACCCTGCAAAATATCAATATTTTGGTCAAATGCTTCATTGATGGATTTGGGTAATTGAGTTTTTGAAAAAAAAAAATGATTATGTGATGAATTTAGATATTTCAAATCTAAACATAGAATTAGGGTTTGTTGAAGATTAAAATGTAGCTTTTCTTTGTGACATCGAGGATTCGACAACTATATTCCATTGAACTTATTTGAAAAGAGACTAGCCCAAGGCCTCTAATCTTGTTCAACCCAAATTGGTATGTGGATGAGGAGTCTGATGCAAATAATGGCTTCCTTTTCTTAGAAAATCAGAAAGGCAGAAAGATTTTCTTGTTGTGATGATAATTAGTTGTGATATTCTTATGTTCTTATTAACTTTCTTATTTTCTTCATTTTATCTTTGTTTAGTCAAGGAATTATTAAAAGAAAAATATGAAGATCGGGGACACCATATGTAGGTGGACATCCAGGGCTAAAACCCCTATATAGGGGAAAACCAAGTCAGGAACTATTCCTTCAGTCATTCAGATTGAGATGGACGAAGACCCTAGACCAATAGACCTTCCTCCTCCACCAATCTAGTAGGCTTCCTATATGATATAGTAGTCTCTTCTTATCCAGCAACTTCAATCCAGCAACAATCCAAAACTTCGACTCCCTAGTTGCAGAATTTCAACCCCCAGCAATAGAATTTTGGCCTCCCAGTAAATAAATAATTTTAACCCCCCTTCTAGCAGCTACACAGCTTCACACGTGTGGGAAAAAGAGAGAGATTCTTGATTTTTGTGCTTGAGAGAGTCCTCCTTCACCGTCATTATCCGTATTCTCTGTATTCCTTGAAATTCGCACCTTTTCTTGCCCAGTAATTGCAAATCGAACTAGTTGTGAGTGAGTGACAAATGAGGTCGAGTTGTTACCTTTATATAGTGACTCCACTACCTAGATTTAGGATGACTTGTCTAATTTAAGGCTGACTTGGTGGAGGAGGCCTAATTGATCTATTTTACAATAAAATAAATTTAATCTTTGACAAATAAATCCCAAGAAGGGTTGTTTACAATATAACATGGTCAAGGACACTTGACACAAACCCTAAAATCTTGCAATGGAGGCTTTGACCTAAAAATAATTGACCCAAGCCTGAAACACATGCTTTAATAAGTTGATTTTAATAATAATAAAATTTCATTTTCTTTCTTTTGACAAATACAATATATTGTGACTTAAATACATTTATGAAGACTGAACCTAGTTACATTATTCATCACTCCCTCTTAACTAGGGAGGTATTCACAATTACAACCATATAGAGGTACATGGAAGATCTCCAATATGAACTACGAAGAGTTCAAGCACACTCAGTCCCACAGACTAGATATTTGACCTGTTAACAAATGTAAGGTATCTAGAAGATCTTCTCTTACTCCCCTAAGCAGTACCAGCATTAGTGACTCAGGGTCAAGTGTACACCTGGCCCTTTTCTAGCTAAGCTAGAATCTTTCTTCGTAATCCTATAGGGATTCATCATTGCCTATGGTCATCATGAAAATTTCTTCATTAGTATCCTTTGACTGACAGTGGTCTCGATATTTGTTGTTAAAGGCCTGTTGCATCTGAGCCCAAGTTGTGATGCTATCTCCAGGTAAACCCATGAACCAGCGTAATGTTGTATCCTTGAGGGTAGATGGAAATAGTTTTAACTTTTTCTCATCATCTGTATAGTCATAGGTTCGGCATATAACAGCAAACTCAAATAGGAAAGTGTCGGGGTCCTCTGTGGTCAGGCCATAGAAATGAGGTAGGGTAGAGGGGCTGATATTTTTCATCTTAGTTACCCCATTGGTTTCCCTGATGGGGAAGGCACCCTCAACTCTCTCTCTATTCCCTTTGTCATTTCTGTTTTCAGCCATTGGTTCAGTAGGAATGGGTTCTTCTTCTTATTCTTCCCCTGTAGGTTCTTCAAATATGTCAGGTTGCTCACCTAAGGGTTCCTCCAGTTCATAGCGACCAAAGAAGAGAGAAGGTTGGTTGTTGGATGCAGTGGGGATATTTGGCAAAAATTTCCCTAAGTTGTCCCTATTCTTACGAGGCATGAAAGGAAATATTTTTGGCTTGGTTTTGTACTTTTTAAACTTGGAAAGTACTTGCAGAATTGAAATTGAACGAAAATTTCTGACAGAATGAAAAAGCTACTTTCTGAATTGGAATCTTGCTTGCAAAATGGAAAGGAAAGCAGAAAATGAAAAATGAAAGAAAGGAAACAACTAGATTACTTTTTCAGAAATAAACTAATGGCAGAATATTGAAGACAAGAAAATAGAATAAAAGAAAGCAGTAATCACATTCTACTCAGACACCTCCCCAGCAACGGTGCCAAAAAGTGATGAGCACCAGTATTGTAGCAAGGATGTTGCAACTCTTGGGCTACTAGCTTTACTTATCAACCCGGGGTTCATACAAACTTGGAGGTGACAGCGTTGTATGCACAAGTAAAAGTGATGGTTCTACCTGTTGTCACTGTTCAGCTGGCGAGAGACCACTGGAGTTCCAAGCCAGACTTATATGGAGTTAGAAGAAGCTTGATTCTTTGATGGAAGAAAGGTAAATCTACTCTAAGAGAGTTACTCTACTACATTAATGGAGAAGGTCAACGTGTAATGCTAAATCACACCATTCCCTAATTAACCATTTAAGAAGTTATGCTAGGCAGAAATGCTAAATCAACATGAAACAAATGCTACTATCTAAGTTGTAGAAGTAACAAGCATCAAACAATACTAATGTGCAAGTAAAGAGACTAAACTAAATCTGTTTTTTCATTTTTGGTCTTTTTATGCAAAATCCAGTACGCAAACTAATTGTTCTTGTGGATGTGGTAGGTGTATTAAGGATGTTTCAGGATGGATAGAAGGGTTATGAAATGGTTGGATGGTGTGGAGGACCCCTGGGAGGCTTTTGTGACTTCCTAAAGGTTTTCCATCAATTCGGCCTCAAAACAGGTCGTTTCAGGAAAACCTACAAGATGTACTAGAAACCTATAGGATGATCCTATAGGAATTACATGAAACCTACAGGATACAGCCGAGAGCTAAATGTGAGGTGTTGGAGGTGATGGGAGGCTTAGGAAAGGTGTGTGATGGGTGGAATGGAGTGGGAGAAGGTCTAGGATCACTCAGGATTCAATATCCAAGATAATAGATGGCTAGATTCGCTCAATGTGCTTGGGAGAATTTCTATGAAAAATGATGAAAAACTAGTGAAGGTGATGGTGCAAACAAGGGATGGCTAAGGTGGATGAAGTGGAAGGAGGTTGCTAGCTATGAATTCTTAGTCTCCTCTTGAAGCACCTGCTCTGCATAAAACATGTGTGTCTTCCAAAAATCTATGCAACAAGATATATTTTCATAAACTAGAAAAGTAGAATTAATGAATCAACTGCCTATACTATGCATGAAGAAAGTTGCTGAAAGGAATGAAAGCGTGAGTGAGATCTACTGTAGAAATGGAGATGAAAAATATGACAATGAAATATACCTTGCAAAACTAACCAAATGCTAAATTAAAGACAGCAAACTCCAAAGCTCATAAAAGAACTAGAAATCTGTGTTTTTGGGGCTGCTTAAGGGTCCCTTCCTCAAGTCATGGTCCTAAAAGGAGGAAGTGAGGTTGAGACACCTGCTAACAAACTTGTGGCGATCCCTTTTCTCCTTGCTAACCTGCTACTTGAAATAAGGCACAAATGGAAGCAAAATATTAAACAACCAATCTAATCTACACTACTTGTAATGGGAAATGCATCTAAAAAGAAAATTAACAATGAAGATATGAATCTACACTAAACATAAATGTACAATAAAGAGAAGCCTTGGCTGCTAGGATTGGGCCCTAACCCAAGAGCTTCAGCCCTCTGAGTTAACTCAGTGCTGGCTGGAAACAAAACTCATTCTTATTACCAACAAATTACATCAAGAGAACTTTCACAAGTATTGCAGCTCGAAAATAGCTTAGAGTTTACAATCAAAATTTGAATCCTACTAAGGCCCTAGGCCTCTATACTTATACATCTGAAGTCCCCAATGACTTCCTTAAAATTAGGGAGGCTCGGCTCCCAAACTCGAGATAAACTGGTGCTTTGTCTCTCACTTGCTTGGCGGCCTTCTAATCCTCATGATTTGATTGTTTGCACTCCGAGCTGATGTGGTGAATGGAGGAATATTAGAATGGAGGAGCAGTAAATGAGGAGGATTTACGTCCTACAATCCCTCTCCCTTGTCCCATTCGATTTTTGACCTTAGCCTTTGCCGAAATTCCTTGATTTTCTCCTTTAATCCTGCATTCACTGCATATTAGACCACAAAGTATAATATCCAACTCTAACTCACCTCATAAACAAAATATAATCAAAAACATGTAATAAGTTATGAGAAAAGTTGGTTTGACTAAGCTAGGAGGTGAATTAAGGCCTATATAATTACCCAATGATGAGGCTCATCACATGGAAAACTAGGTGTACTCATAAATATGCAGGCAACTCCAATTTTTATGTCATAGTATATATCTTTTGCAACACCTTGCAAGGGCCATAGTACTTGGGTGATAATTTCTTATCCTTCTTAGCTTGCTTGAGGGAAAAAAATGTGTATGTTTGTAACCATAAAAATACCCAATCACCCACATCAAAACTTCTTTCACTGCAATGTTGATGTACCTGTTGTTTCATTCGATTGTGTGCTAGAGTTAGATTATCCTTTAAGAGTTAAAGAACATGTTGTTGGTGCTTGATGTGATCTTCCACTACTTGAACCTTAGAATTTTCTCTTAAAGATGATGTGATGGATAGTGGATGATATCCATAAAGTTCCATAAATGCAGTCATTTGTGTTGCAATATGGAATGAAGTGTTATACCGCCATTTTGATAGAGGTAACCACTTGACCCATTTTGTTTGTTTATCAAATACAAAGAAACGAAGATATCCTTCCAAACATTTGTTCACTATCTCAGTTTGCATGTTAGATTAAGGATGATAAGATGAGTTGTGATCTAATTGAGTACCAAGACAAGAAAATTATTATGTCGAAAATTTTCCAGTGAAAATGGGATCTTTGTCAGTTACACTAATCTTTGGGTTTCCATGTAGCTTTTGAATTGTTTCCACAAATGTAGATCGATTGTACTGGATTTTAAGGATGAGATAGTGCATAAAAGTGTGCATACTTGGTAATTCTATTAACTACCACCATGATGACACTCTTTCCTTTGGACTTGGGTAAACCTGTGATTAAATCCATTGAGACTTCCTCCCAACGCTAACTTGGAATGGTTGATGGTTGTAAAAGACATGAGGTCCTAATTGTCTCAACTTTAATTTGTCAGAAAACCAAACATTCAGCCACAAACTTTTCAGTATCAGATTTAAGGCCATCCCAAAAAAAAATGAATCATTTTTTTTTTTTTTGGGATTTCTTACATAGATATAAGTGATCTTTGTACCATAATGAATCATTTTTCCAAATAAATGTATTAGATGTATGGGGATCTTACTACAAATTTTGAATGAGAGTCCACATTTCTTGGTCATTCTTCTATTCATCCCTTGCTTCACTTATCCAATCAGGTTGGATAATGTAAATGTTGGATAATGTAAATGCCACATAGAAATGCTTCGACATCATCATCCCTTCTTGAGAGTGCATCTACAACAACATTTTGCTTCCCTTTTTTGTACATTATTTCAAAGTCATAACCCATTTTTGTCGCTCTTTTGAAGATAATCTTTGTTCCAAGAAGTATTTAAGAATATCATGATTTTTTTTTACCTTGAAGTGTCATCCCATTAGGTAAAGGTGTAATTTCTTCATGGCATGTATTATTTCCAACATTTTCTTCTGATAAATAGATTTGTGTAAATACTTTCCCTTGATTAGACGACTTTCAAAAGAAATGGGTCTTCCTTCATGCATTAAAATGGCACTAATTCCATTTCTCAGGGCATTAGATTCCACAATAAAGGTTTTTGTGAAGTCTGGTGTAGTTAAGAATGAAGCTCAGAATATTGCCTATTTAAGATGTTCAAGGGTCTTAGTTTCTTTTGGAGTCCAAAAAAATGCATCTTTCTTCAATAATGTTGTTAGAGGTGTTATTAGTTTCCCATAATTCTTAACAAACTTGCAATAATACCCTATGAACCCAAGAAATCCTTGAATATGATTTAAGGTTGTGGGGATTTTCCATTCCTTGATGGCTCTAATTTTGTTAGGGTCTACCTTAACACCTTCATGAGATACAATATGACCTAAATATTTTGCCTCCTGTACCCCAAAGAACATTTGGAGGGTTTTGAATACAATTGTTTCTCCTCCAATAGTTTAAGAACCTTGTCAACATGTTGAACATGATCTTTTCGAGACTTATTGTAGATTAGTATATCCTCAAAACATATTAACGCAAATTTTCTAAGGAAAGGTTTGAAAGTTAAATTCATCAAACCTTGAAATGTGGAAGGTGCATTAGTAAGGCCAAAAAGCATGACCAGAAATTCATAATGACCTTAATGAGTTATGAATGTTGTTTTTAGATTTCTTTAGTATAACTTGATCATATCTAGAACGAAGATCCATCTTGGTGAAGTAAATTTCTCCATGTAATTCATCCAACAATTCATCAATGATAGGAATGGGAAATTTATCTTTAATAGTGAACTTATTGAGCTCTCTATAATCTGGACACATACGCCATGATCATAGAAAATTTTAGGGGCGAATGTTCGCCCTTTGGCGAAATTAAGGGGTTTTAACTTTTTAGTGGGCGAATATTTTGTATCATAGTACATTTTTACAAATCACCTCAAATAGCCCACCTTATTTTAACGGAGAGGGTAGAAAAGGTAAATTTAGCCCTTGAAATTAGGAGTTACAACCTTCCATTCGCCCATTTTCAATAATAGGTTTTATTTAAGTGAATCCTATGGGCCAAAGGCCCAAATACCATATTTATAAAAGAGGTATGGTAAATTAATAAAAATATAAATAAATGAGAGGTATGGTAAATAAATAAAACATTTTTTATATTTACTCCATAAGTCACCTTATATACATGCAAGGGTGTAAACAAATAAAAATATAAGTAAAGTGGAGGTATGGTAAATAAATAAAACGTCTTTTTATACTTACTCAAAAGGTATGGTAAATAAATAAAAATATAAATAAACTAGACACATGGTAAATAAATAAAAATATAAATAAACTAGACGCATGGTAAATAAATAAAACCTCTTTTTATATTTAGTCCATAACCCTCGTTCTATTTATGAAGGCTCAAGAAACAGGTTTTACTTAAGTGAATCCTATGGGCCAAATACCATATGGTAAATTAATAAAAATATAAATAAACGAGAGGTATGGTAAACAAATAAAACATTTTTTTTTATATTTACTCCATAAGTCACCTTATATTTACTAACACTCAAAAATGCGTTATATTTAGGTGAAACCTATGGGAAAAATACTATGGGACAAATACCATGGACTAGATTGTTATTAATACCATGTAAAAAAACATTATTAACCCTAATATTAGTATTAATAAAAATAAAAATGGCACATGGTATTGACCCATGGTATTCACCAAAATGGCTCATGGTATTGACCCATGGTATTCACCTGGAATGTAGCCTATTTAAATGGGGGAATTAAACCAGCATAGATCCATCTTTACTCTAGATCTACTAACCCCCGAGAGGTATCAAATATCATGATATGCAAACTAGCATAGAGTGAAAAAATATTTGATCCGATCAAAAGTAAAAATGGATGTTGTAATTTAATGTATGTTAAACATTTTAGCTTGGTTAAAATAAAAATCAACTATTAATTTTTATAAATTACTAATAGTAATTTTTAAGCTCTAGGTTTATGATAACCCATGGTATTGACCCATGGTAATATCATGGTATTCATGTGAGCATAGACTTTTAAAGGGGAAATTCTATCATCTTAGATCCATCTTAATTCTAGGTCTACCAAGTGCTCAGAGGGATAAATAGATTTCATCCCCCTAAGAGTGGTAGATGTGGAGTTAAGATGGATATAGGTTGGTTTTTATGATAATGAAGATATTAAATAGACTTACGAAATTATATTGTAAAAACATCTTAAGGTGAATGGTTAAAGCATAGACATTGGACAAGTATATTTGTATACTTCTATTTTAAACTGAAACAAATCCAGGGCTAAAAGGAACGGATTGATCGCACTAGTCATCGTTCTATAATTTTCCAACATATGCTAGAGTAAACATATTGTATTTTGGGTAATTTTTCTAATTGCAAATAGGAACGTACTTGTGTATTGGTAGGGTGGTTACGAGGTCCCTAGAAGTGATGAATTTGAATTTTTCTTGGTTTTATATATAGTATTAGGTTTTTTCTCATGCTTTCTAGGTTATCGATATGTAATTTTGGTAAATTTGATTTGAAAAGATATTTTAAAGAAATGCAATGATTTCATTTGTGTATTCAATAAACACAAGATTCTATAATTGAGTAAAATATTCGCCATGCCTGGTGAGAGATTCGCCAAAAAATTATATATACATATCATATTATTGATAAAATCGCCTTCCATTTTTCCTATATACCATGGAGATTCGCCCATTTATTATACATGTAAATTTTAGGGGGGGTTCTTAAAATTTTCCTTGGCCATGATCCATACTTCTTTTGCACCAATACTATTGCAGAAGAGAAAGAAATTTGGCTAGGTTGAATTATACCTACCTCTATCATTTCTACAACCATACGTTCAAATTCACTCTTTTCGGCATATGGATATTATAATCTCTTATGTTTGAAGGAACACTTTCTAGAATCAAGTGAATAGCATGATCATGATCATGAATAGGTGGGAGACCTTTGGGAGTCTCAAATACCTTGGAATGATTGTCCAAGACTCTTTGGAGATCTAGAGAAATGGATGATTTTGATGTTTGAACATCTAGTGAGCATAATTGTGCAATTGTGCCTCATTGTTCCTTCTTCAAACGATTTGTCATGCCATTATAGTTGGTTATCTTCCTTTGTTTCCCTATGATACCCCTTAATTCAATTTCCTTTCCTTCCTATAAAAAATTCAAGAAAATTTCTTGAAAATTAAAAGTTATCATCCCCAAATATTGTAACCATTGGACTCCTAATACAACATCAGCACCACCCATTGGAATGGAAATCATTTAACTATTCAATGCATATTCCCCCATGGTTAGATTGATATTATGGAACTTCCTTGAGCAATTTATAGTTCCTCCATGTGCAACCATCACTTGACACTTTGGTGTTGGATATAGAAAGCAATTCAATTCCTTGACTATATTACATTGAATAAAATTATGGGTACTACTCGAATCAATCAATTGTTGGGTCCTTCGTTTGAAAATTGAGTTTTGACCAATTGACCACATTTTTCCCAAAAATAAATGTTGGGAAGTCACAGAGGAGACAACTGGAGCAGAGGAAGGAACCCGACAAGGATCAGCAATTGCAGAAGGATGACCAGAGGAATCCAGACTCAAGAAAGAAAGAATTGAGCAACAGAGATAGTGGAGAGAAGAAGAGAGATGAAAGCGAGGAAGCAAGAAACAACCAAGAAATAGAGACAGTCGAAAGGGAAAGAGGCAGAGCATCCAAGAGAGAAGTGGAAGTTCAAGCGAGCGGAAGACTTAAGAAGGGCAAGGAGAAAGTTGAATGGGAGGATAGATGGTGGGATATAGGAATGTTTTTGCAAATCCATTTGAGCCCACTTTGTATCTTGTTTCCTTAATCATATATTGTTATGTTGTGTTGATGCTTTTTCTATCTGGAGGGCCTTCAAGCCTGATGTAATTTTATATTGTTATGGTGTTCATGGAAGGAATGGTTATATGGATATTTGAGCAATCTATGTATGATTCTTTGTGGATTTATAAAAAAAATTAATATGCTTGCATCTGTATGATATCTCTCCTTTATATATGCTGGTTCATTAGAATTGGATCCCAAATTTTATATTTCTGATTTATTGTCATTGTTAGTTCCTTGGATTTTATCCTAACGTCTGATTCCAATCGCTCAACTAACTTATCCTAACGTCTGATTCCAATCGCTCAACTAACTAAGTTCACATCACACCTCGGGTGAGACGCCTTATTCATCCCGAATAAGGTGAAAACATCAGTGTGGTGCTAGACTACAACAGAGCCTTTGTTAGCCCCTATTCCTAAACCCTAGGCCTCAACCCATCTATTATTTTTCCGCCAACAAATGGTTCTATTGTCGGGACTCGAAAATTTCCAAAGGGGTCTAGAATATGGTGTCGAGGATCTTTAAGAAGGGACTTAAATTTTGGAGGCATGAGCAAGTATAATGGTTTGCTTCTCAATAAGCTCAACTCCATTGACAAATTCTAAAGCAGTTGAAAGAAGAGATCTTATACGCGGAGCCTGCGAGTGTTCAATACAAAATCTTTTGGTGCAAGTTCTCAGAGGAGTTATACAACTGGTTGTGGAGACTACAAATAAAGGGAAAGATCAATGGACATAACCGATCTTAGCGTACTTGGACTCAAGCAGATCTAGTTGAGCTACATCAGCTTGACACCGATCTGACGCAAGTTGTAGATTTCTGGGTGCATACCACATTAGAGGGATATATTATTGAGTTTGTTGTGGAGGGTCATCAGTCCTTTTCTAAGGTTGAGGTTGTGTTTAAGTCAGGGTTACGAGGAAGACTGTCGAGGGAAGTTTCACTTTGGGTTAAGGTTCTGATGGTGGAAGAGAACTTGTTAGTGTTCCAAAACCCTTCAATGGAATCTTAAAATCCCAGTACTGGGGGGAGGACCTAAGGGGAGGGATGCTACCTAAATGGGAGAAATGAAAATATTGAAGAAATTGATGCAGGTGACTTTCAGAGGGCCAATTATTTGAGGGCATAGAGAAGATCGTGGATAGTTGAGGAATGGAGGGAAAGATCTCTATAGGAGATTGATAAAAGACGAAGGGGAATACACCAAGCAGGAGTGGCGTTGAGCAGACCAGAAGACCTAGAAAGAGAAGGAAGTCGACTAAAGTTGCATAGTAGTGGAGACAGTGCTAGGATAAATATTGGTTTCGTAGGAGGAGCTGAGACAGTTATAGTGACCAAGGATCAGAAGAAAAGTAGAAACTTTGCCCTGCCAACAGAAATGGGAACGCTAGATGAAATGGGTTACATAGGCCTCGAGGAAGGCATGGATGATGATATGCACTTTACCATGAGAAGATTGTTTTCCAAGAATGGTGTATCCTCTAAAAGTTACGATTGGTTGCCCCAACCTTCCCTTGGTACTTTATCACAACCTTGACCATTTTTTATCCAACTTAATTAAAGTTATAAAGGTTCATAATGTACACACAACCTACAACATTGGTATCATTATCAATAGTAGTGACAGTAGTATAAGTATCCAAGGATGATCACAACTCGGTTCTCAAGGATTTATACTTATTCCTCAAGTTTAATTGGCCATGGTGGGATCCTTTACCTGATATTTAGAGTTCTCTAATATGGGGAATGAAGACGTAGAGTAGCATTGGTAGCTATTTCAAGCTATCTGGAGGGCTCGCAAAACTCCATATGCTACGAAGCTGATTGAATTTCATACCATGCTTCGGGAAAGAGCTTTGAGATGGTTTATTAAATGGTCTATGTTGCAACAGAATCCAATGGTAAATGAAGTCAAACAAGAGTTTATTCAAGAGTTTAAGCTCCCTCAGAGTAACCAATAGGGGTTTCCTGAGTTATGGGAAATCAAGTAGTGAGAAAGAGAGACTTCTTGATAGCTAATGCAAAGATTCAAATATGCAATTGGTAAGTTGAGCTACCCGATCGACCTTAACCATCAACAGGATTGGTTCATTAAAGCATTTCTACCACTTACTCACACATCACTGACTCAGCAAAATATTGATACTCTACAAGACGCTTTAGAACAAGAAACTTGAATTGAGGCTATGGTAGGATACCCACATGAACATCAGGGAGGGGCAGCTTCCCAGGATCCCTCTATTTTGGGACTGCAGGATCAGATTGTGGATTTGATGGAGAAGATGAGGTACATACAAACAGTACAACATGCACGACCACGTGTATGGTGTACCAACTACCACATTGAGGGGAATTACACCATGGAGTGCCCAAGGTTGTGAGGGTCGAGCACTCCCTCCATGTCAGCGGGGTCGTCCACATCTTTACCTGATGTCATTGTTACACAAATTGATATGCAAGGTATGTATACAGGATGCACTCAATTCCATGTGTTTCCAAACTAGTAGGGTGTGGAACCAACTGAGTATTGTGAGATATGCAAAACATATGGACATCTCCCTTGCCTCTGTCCAATCCTACATAAGTATTTCAATATTCCAAACAATACTTTTTGTGAATTTTGTGGCTCACCAACACACCACACAGATTAGTGTAGAGCACTAGATGTTGCTTAGCATATCGATTGGATCGGTGTACTTATCGGATTAATGAGACCCCTCGAGGACAAGGAGGTGGAGGAACAAGGGGAGGAAAAATAGGAGGCAGAGGTCTGATCCATTGCTACAACTATGATCAGGAGGGTCATGTTGCAAGAGATTTCTATTTACCAAGAATACATTAGTACTCCCATTGCAGGGTCAACAAACATGCAACGAAACACTGTCCAGAGTTGATTTATAGGAGGTAAGAGCTCAACCGCCAAAGGGGAGAAAATTTAATAAATGTTGAACCAAGAATAGTTGAGACAACTCCTCTCTCAAACATTAATATAATCACCTAGGGGGGAAATAAGACTGAAACTGACTGGGGAATAACTGAATAGCCAAAAATTATAAGGCCAGCCTCACTAAAGCATTCATACAATCCTGATTAGTAGAAGCAGTACTACAAGGAAGTTGGTGAGACTTTTAATAAATTGACTCTGAGTGAGTAATCCTAGGTGGAATAACCAGGGGTTTCAAAGCCCAGGAACTTAAACCCACCTTAACTTTATAATTGACCCATAGCGGAATGGTTGAAGTTATTTCTACAGATTGTGAATGGTGACCAGATGCTTGGGCAGCTGCGCGAAAACCTTAAAATGGTTGTAAGGGATGGGGTGGTGGAGGAGGGATTCATCTTCGCTAATTTTCCTGAGAGACACTCATGGAGGGTGCACAGGAATAAGAAGAGAACAAGAAGGGATTTGTGGATTGATGTTCAAATTTCAAGTTTTCATATTAAAGATACAATGTTAGACTTGGGATTAGATGTGAATACTACCACGGAAGACTCGGGAAGCCTTGGGAAGGCCTAAGTTGGATTTCTCTTTGATTCAACTACGTATGGTGGATGAATACTGTATACTCCCGGTTGGAAGGATGGAAGAAGTAGAATTTGACATAGTAGGGGTGAAAACCTATGTTGATTTTGAATTAATAAACATCATGGGGGACAAACACCCCTCCCCAACATTGCTTGGAATAGGCTGGGCCTTTGAGAACTATGTGATAAGTGATCTAAACAAGGATATGATGACCTTTGAAGTAGAAGGGACCAAAGTGAACCAGCCCCTAGACCCCTACCAAGGGCCAAGATTTACTGAACCAATAGATATACCAACTGAGTTGTTGGATCATATATACCAGCTGACAGTAGGGAGAAGAGAGGATTACATCAACCCGATAATAGGTGAATCAGTCAACTGGAGGAGGATTCAAAGCTCAGAGGTTGGATCTGAGACTACATGGGAAGATTGTTAGCACGACAGACATGATATCAACACCAGGCATTGTGCTATGATCCATCGGCTCAACTGGGTTGGTACTGATGTACGGGAATTTACTATCTTCAATGGCATAGGTCATCTTAATTATTTTCTTAATGAAGTTGATGCAACCATCCTTGAGGAACACAGAGTGCATTTATTAGATGTCACTTGGCAAGCAACACCAGCAAGGTGGTGGGGTTCTCACCACAACCATCTACAAGAATGGTAGGAAATTAATATGACAATAAGGATTTGATTTGAGACTTCAGAGAATTCTCTGCAGAATGTGCTTAAGTACCAGGGGAGCTATGACCCTCGACATCATTCACAAGCTTGTGAGGTCAAGTGGACCCGTGAAGGGCTTCTAGAAGACCTGTGGATACACTACCTTGTACACACACTGGGAAAAATTCTAAAGTCATGGTATGTAAGGGAAGAGATAAAGAGACAGATCGGCTATTGGAACTACATAAGAACCCAATTTATCAGTCAATTTTACTTCACAGATACTGATGAGAGAATGACAATTGTACTGCAAGATGTCAGATGCGTTTTGCTCGCTGTAGGACAGCTGGTGGAGGGATGTATAGACCAGGACACTCTTGAGCATGTTAGAGTCGGTCTGGTCAGTCCTCCGTCAGAGATCAAAACTCTTTATGCATTTCATGTTTAGGTGTCCCGCTCCATTCACTCAGCTGCATTCCGCTAGGGGCATGCCATAATCTGACGGAGAAAGTCATGCTAGTCATTTCCCCTCATGTCTGGCTCCTGTTGGCTTATGTCTTTGTGTCAAATAATCAAAAAGTCCATAACAGTCAAGGTCTGGTCCTTTAACAAACAAAAGTCATTTTTGGTCATTAGGTCTAGGGATTGATCAATTTGGTCTTTAAATATGTCCAGTAAAGCCATGCAGGCCAGAGTGATTTTCTTGCAAATTAATGATCCGCAGAGTTTCATCATCATATTGATAAACTGCGATTGTTCTTCAAAACTCTGTTTTGAAGAAAAGTCAAACAGTGCTATTGGTGACAAAATTTTCAAAAGGGGTCTTCAGTTGATTTCTACAGGCGCAATCATGGTTTCCGTGGCCAAATGCTCTGTCGTGCAATCCCTGCAAAGAGTGCTGAAAATGTCATCATTTGAGCTAAAATTTCAAAGGGAAAGTGAAAATCAGTGTGTTCTAAAGTCAGTGAAAAAGTGTCAAAACATAACATTAGAAAAATGGGTTTTCAAGGAAGCAAAAATTTAACCCATCACTTCCAAGGCTATATATACAAGTTTTCATCAAAATCAAAGGCATTGTGCTAATCCAAGCCTTGGAGAAACGTTGCAAAAGGTGTGAGTGTGCATCGTGAGTGTTTGAGGGAGTTGGAGGCAGTTTGAAGGAGCGCGGCGCATATACTCAAGGGCGCAGCACACACAGAGCCTGCTCGCAGTTCAAATTTTCCACAAGTGCGGTGCATACCCAGGGCGCGGCGCACTGGGTTTTGCACGCGACGCACACAGACCAAGGGCCGAAACAAGGCCAAATCACCTCCAAATTTTTGTGAAGCCCATCAAATTAAAAGGTAGGCTCTTTGACATCATTGGTTCGTCAAGTTTTATAAAATGATATGGTGGTTTATAGCTATGTTTGAATGCAACCAAATTCAATAAAATCAACCATAAGAAATCACCAAAAAACCATGATGGCTAGGGTTGCTAAAGTGGGTTGTTAGTGCCAAGGTTCCGTTCCACCCATCATTTTCCCCTCACCTACCATTTTTCCTATCCTCCCTTTCTCATATTTCCTAATATCCCTGCCCTAATTACTACCAAACCCTCTCACCTATCCCTCCACTATTTGGTCAACATGACATCCCAAACCCTACCTTGTTAAAACCCCAAACCCTACCCTATCAAAATACCCCAAAGCCCCCTACATATCCCTAAACAAAATTCTCCTATAACCCCTATTCCCATTATATTATCCCCCTCCTAATACTCCCTTGTTTCATTGTCCCCTTGGTGGCAGATTATCAAAACAACCTAGCTTTCATCATCATCAAAGGGGTAGCCTAAATTCAGTTTATAAAACAACAGTCATGGCATCCGAGGTTTCATCAGAGTATGAGGTGGAGACCCACAGTGATATAGCTTCAGGAGAACAGGCCCCTAGGAGACATCACAGGAGTGGAAAACATGTTAGGGATGAGCCAAACACCCTCACTGAGTTGCAGGCATGCCCTCTTGCTATGTCATGTTTCCAGCATTTAGCATGTCTTGAATTTTTTCAAAGGGTGCAAATGTCAGAGTTCATCATGAGTTGGCCCGTCTTTTTGCACTTCACCTACATGGAGGTTAGTCTATCTTGGTTGGGGTCACTTTCACATTGACACCCGAAACCGTATCAATGGCAACAGGCATACCAAACATTGGAGAACAGTGGCATAAGAAGAAGAATGTGGAGAGGCATCATTATGAGCCTTACATTAAGGCTAGTTGTTTGAGTCAGCTTACAAGAGTCTTCCCGTTCAGATTTTTGAGAGATGAGTATGCTCCGCTCATGAAATTGATCATGAAATACTTCAGTTGTGAGGGGAGGTTTTCTCGCCTTTATGCCTATCACATCAGGTTGCTCATGCACTTTACCAGTGTGCGAATGATGAACCTCCCATTTTTCATTTGCGGGAACATAGAGAGGATGAAAAATTTCATGCAGCACAAGACCCCTCAACAGCAGCTCAACAGTGTTTATCACTTTGCTCTTATCCGGATTTTGGTGGATCATCAGTTGGGATTGCAGGGTATTGCTTGGGAGGACTTCATCTCCCGTGAATTCTTCAGCGCTCCATAGGTAGTATCAGAGGCAGAGCATGAGATAGGTGGCCCATCTCATCAGTATGAGCGACATGAGACTGCTACTATGCCAGTATACATCACCTATCAGAAAGGCAGTAGACCTTTGTTTGCAGCAGCAAAGCGAGTGTTATCTCCACCCGAGGTGGAAGGGGCCTTGCTTCCGACATCGGCATCACATGAGCAGGGCAGAGGTAAGGAGCCAGTGTAGGAGGAAGGGCCATCAGGTGAACGAGAGACCGAATTCGTTCTCCTCAATGATGATGAGACAGATATAGAACCAACAAATGCAGAGCTTACAGAGATCATCCAGGAGCAGCAATCAGTGATTGAGGCCTTATCCCTTGACTTGGAGAGGTCCAAGTGGAACATGAAGTACCTGGAGCAGAGAAACAAGCAGCTTGAGGATCAGCAGGCGATTATGGAGCTGCAAAACATTCGTGAGCATCGCCAAGCTGCTCAAAGGAGAAGAGTTGAGCTCACATCATTGGAGCAAGAAATCAATGAGGATCGGGAGGCCCATCTCAAGAGCGTGAACATGCACTTGGAGAGGCTACTGGAAAAGGCCGATCAAGACCTTTCCTTTCTGAGACACATGGCTTATCGTTACAGGATGCGAAATATGAGTGCAAGGGCCCGGATAAGGAGCTTGAAGGAGAAATTGAGGAAAGCAACAAGAAAGGAAAAAGAGGCAAAAGAGCAAGATCGGCTTCGAATCTTGGCTGAGGCTTCCTTGGTCCATCATAACACCCCATAAAGAGCCTCCACCCCAAATTTCAAGAAATTTGGGGAATTTTTGGTCACATGACAAATTTTTGGGCAAAACACAGGTTTTTTCTCCAGTGGCGCGGCGCTAAAATTCTAGAGCTCCGAATGAGGAATGGTTTTCATTTTTGGATTCAGCATGGAAAATCACAACTACTTGTGACCGGACAAGAAATTTGGGCAAGATATGTGTCTCCTAGAGGTCAAAAACACCCAAAAAATGGCCTCTCTGCCCCTTTTTTGACACACAGGAAGCAGTCTTGGGAGAATGAAGATTTGGAGGGGAAAATGAGCACCAAATTCAAAAATTCCAGTTGGGTTAGAAAGTAGACAGGACAAGCTTTCCAACAAGCCCACTTGGGCACATTTTGGACACCTAAAAGTGCCCCAAAACAGGCCCCAAAGTAGCGCGGCGCACAGAGGAAAAATTGCCAAATTTGCTTCCGTTTCGCGAAATTTCGGTTCGCGACTTCTCCAAGTGGGCCCGCTCATCTACACTTCAGTTTTTTGGCACCAAAGGCGGAATTTAAAGTATTTTTTCTCCAAATTGGCTTCTATCCAAGTGGCGAAGGAAGGCAAACGGTCACCCAAGCCAAATGTCATGTTTGTAGCGCTGCACCTGTAGCTGATGGTTGGCTCTTCATCTCCATTTTGTAATGATTCAAGTAACTCCCCAACCCTTGGGCATTCTATCTCTTCATGGCACATTCTATATATTGTATGTAAACCATTTGCAAAGGGTGGGTTGGTTTGTAACTTCTGGGAGACTATGGGAAAGAAACTTTGTTTCTTCACTGTCTATTTTTGACAGAGAATTAATGAAAGGCAACGGCTCTGTTTCATGAGATTCTTGTGGTTGTGAGTGTAGCAAATGTGTCTCTTATGTTTTCATATGTATTGCGTTATGTTTCATAATTCAATTCATGTTCATTTCCAGTGAAATTTTCTGAGTGAGATTAGGTAGAATTCAATTTTATTGCTCTGCCTGTGGGAAAATTTCATGTTCAATGTTCTTCTTCTATTGAAAAGGATTCATGTTCCTATTCCCTTTTCACACTCCTCAGCAATCTCTCCATTCTGCGTTATTTCAAACTAAATTGCTACACTTTCCACCTACCTTGCCTCACGAAGTAATCTGTGCCTTTGTATTAAATTCTCTGTTCTTTGCTGACCATTGGTCCCATACCATCCCAGAAGCTCGGTCATTCATAAAAATTGTTTCTTGTATCCATATTCACTTACTAGTCTAAGATAAATATTTCATTGTAAGTCATCTCAGACCGTTTTTTGCTTATCTATGCACTGAGCGTGACTCGGAGAGAGCCCTCTCCTATTCTGGCAGGTCTAGCTACCAGACTGAGCGTGGTTTGTGGTTACCCTGAATTTTGCCTTCCTTCAGCCTAGGGCAGATTTAGGTGCTAACATAGTGGCGACTCCACTAGGGACAAAACTGAAATCAAATCCCCTTGTTTCATAATAATTCTAAGCTTCCGGATGATGAGTTTAGGATTGGATAGGCTGAGTAAGTTGGTTGTGTCCTGTGATTTTCCTCAATAGCACACTAGCTTCGAGACGATATACCAAAGCCAATCCAGACCTGGATCCTCCTCATATATACGAAAATCCCAATTTGATTCCAAGACTCCTTCGTCAATAAAGCACCATAACTCCCGTGTTCAAGTCTCATTCATGTCCTGATATTTTCGAGTATCTTGAAGAGCTCAAGTTTGACGAACTGTTTGAAATATCATTGTTTGAGTCTAAGTCCGAAAGGGCTGTTGATTATATTGTCCCCAATCCTCAATTTCTTGTAGATCTAGAAACAGAAAGAGCTAACCGATTAATTGATAATTATATTGCGGCACAACCTCAAACTCCAATTGCTAGCCCCTTACAAACGGTGCAAACTCCTCCAACACCTCCAAGGCCAAATCCACCGAGAGTGATGGCTGCCCGTTTCGCACCCCTTGTTCTACCCCAAGTTCTAGATGATATGCCCGCGGATTATCAAAGTAAAATCCCATTTTTTTATGGCACTCCTAACAGCATTACTGCTCAGCAACATGTGGACAAAATGGCAGACTTCTATGAACTCCATGAGATCGATGCGGAGAATGTGGCAATGAGACTCTTTGTACAGACATTTGCAGGTGATGTGAGGAAATGGTTCAAAGGTTTTCCGAAAGAAAGTATCACTACCTTGGTTGAACTACAAAAAAAAAAATTAAAACGATGGGAAGTGAAAAAGAATCCCCTTCAAATTCTAGCTGAATATGAAAAAATCAAACGAAACGCTAGTGAGTCGGTCCAAGATTATTGTGTCAGATTCAATACAGTTTACAACAAAATTCCAAATCATCTAAAGCCACCCATGGGACTAGCTATGATGAAATTTCCGAATGGTTTTGACACTGATATGGCCTACCAATTAAGAGAGAGAGAACCGGCCACAATGGAAGACATGTAGAAAATCGCGGTTAGCGTTGAAGCAAATCTGTTGTCCAAAAGAGCTAGAGCGAAAGCAGAAAAGAAAGTCACTATTAAGGAGGAGTCTTCTTCAATGGATCAATTACTCAAAAAGGTAGAGCAGATGCTTGAAAGGGTGAAGCTCGACAAGCCTGAGCCACAAGTTAGGAATCCTAACTTCCGTGGCCGGCAACAGCCACAATATAGAATAAGGCAGAGAGATCAGCGAACCCAAGAGCAGACAGCACAACAACCAGTACAAAGACCTTTGCAGTAGAATTTTGTGCATGGACTGGAGTTAGATGAGGACAGGAATGTAATAGGTGAAGAAATCCACCTCTTTACTCCAGATGAGCTGCCTACTTACATTACCGAAGAAGAAGAGTGTGCGGTGAGTTCAGCTACGTACAAAGATGCAGATTTCATCCTAGCTAGTGACACTGTTTTAGAAGAAGAATCAAAGTAGTATCAAAGGGGGTATATGAATGCTATGTCCGCACAACAGCAGTGATATTCACTTAGAAACAAAGATGTGCCGGCCAAACCAATGTAGAAAAAGAAGGAGGTTGAAACAGCAAAGAATGATTCATCAGCTACACAAAGAAAAGGAAAATAGGTGGTTGGTCCGGAGAGAAACAAATCAAAATCAGCAGAACAATCACAGCAACAAGCTGCATCAAAAGGAAAAGAAAAGAAAGAGATCCCAGTCAAAGAGGTAGAAAAGACTCCCACTTTTAGCTTAGAGAATGAGATTTCTAAGTTAAAGGTATCCATCCCCTTGATTGAAATAATGAAGAACAACAGTTATAGAGGACAGATATCTAAAATGTTGAATTTGGACCCAATGTCCGACATGGTGAATGTTGAAGACGATCAGCCTGAAATGATTTTTGGGCTAGCATCGAATGGTGAGTCTCCTGATAGCGATGTGCCACCCTTTTATATCAGTTTACGATTGCATGATTTTGTGTTACATAATGCCATGTTCAATTCCGGAGCTTCTCACAATCTCATGCCCAAGGCTATCATGGATAAGCTTGGTCTGGACATCACCCAGCAATACCATGATCTCTATTCATTTGATTCCAGCAGAGTAAGATGTATAGGACTCATCAAAGACTTGGTTGTGAGGTTGATCAGCTTCCCATGAAAAATGTTTTGATGGATGTGGTGGTAGCAGATATTCCTCCAAGGTTTGGCATGCTTCTTTCCAGGTCTTGGGTAGCGAAATTGAAAGTGACACTACAGCTAGATTTCTCCTATGCAACGATCCTGGTGATTGGACAAATGAGGAAATTATATCATGAACAGAAAATGAAATATATGATCACAAGCAAGGAGAAACCAATAAATCATCCAATTAACTATGTACATACAGATTTAGAGTCTTTTGTTTTGTATTCAGATAGTTTAAATGATATAGATAGTCAGTTAGTAGAAGCAGATGATATTCCAGAAATAACAGAAAATTTCAGAGAAATTTTGAAGAAAGAAGGACAAGAAAAGCATAAAAATGTTGGGCAATCAGTTGAAAGTAATGGACAGCAAGCAGACAAGGCACAACAAACAGATTTCCAGCACTTACAAGAGGAGGAAGAAGGCTTGTGGACCATGGATTCTGGTGGAGCAGTAGGAAATGATCGCGCTGGAATTGGAATTTGGGTACGCAGTCCTTTCTCCGCCCCAAACAAAGTGCCTAGCAACGTGAGGGTTTGCTCTTACAAGCTGGCCTTTGAGTGTTCAAACAATGAAGCTAAGTATGAAGCTCTGATTGCTGGCCTGAAGATTCTTAGAAAGCTTAATGCTAAAAGGATTTTGGTATATGGCGACTCCGAATTGGTAATAAAGCAGGTCAGAGGGGAGTATCAAGCAAAGCATCCTAGGATGCGGGCCTACCGTAATGCAGTTTTAGACATCTTAAAATTATTTTCAGAATACGCCTTGATACAAAATAGTATTGTTGATGCTCTTGCCAAGGCAGCAAGTAGTTTGAAGATCCCCATGAACTCCAGCAATAAATTTGAAATCCATGTCAAGCATCATCCAACCATTCCAGACAATCAGAGATATTGGCAAGTGTTTCAAGATGATGAGGAGATTAATGATTTTTTGCAAAACAAAGGCAAGTTCAAAGAAACCTCAATTGATGTAGAAAACGACGATGGTAAAGGGAATGGTACATATGAAGTGCAGATCAATGAAATGGGCGTGTTGCAGCTGAAAAATAACATTATTCCTAAAGGCTTGATACCTCTAGAAGAACTTTTTGATTAGGATGATGTAGCCCGCAAGCCAACATTGCAGCCAATGGAGAAGGGGGTAGAAGAGGTCAACATCGGAACAGCTGCCAATCCTAAGTTGGTAAAATTGTCTAAAGCATTGCCGCCAAAGATCAAGGACAAATACATCAGTTTGATGGCTTCATTTGCAGATGTGTTTGCTTGGGACTATTCTGATTTAAAGACCTATGATACCAATATTATTCAGCACACGATACCCATCAAGCCCAATCAAAAACCATTTAGACAGAAGCTGAGAAGGATAAATCCAAAGTTGTTGCCATCTATTGAAAAGGAGGTAAACCGGTTGTACAAGTCAGGTATCATTGTGCCCATCAGATTTTCAGATTGGATCTCTAACTTGGTGCCCGTACGAAAGAAGACAGGTGAGATCCACTTGTGCATTGATTTCAGAAATCTCAATAAAGTCTCATTGAAGGACAACTATCCACTGCCCAAAATGGACCATATACTTCAGCGAGTAGTGGGGGCATCTCGTATGTCACTACTTGATGGTTATTTTGGATATAACCAAATTTATGTCCATGAGGATGACCGAGACAAGACAGCATTCACCACTCCATGGGGAACCTTTCATTATGCCAAAATGCCTTTCGGTTTAAAGAATGCAGGTGCCACATTTCAACGTGCAATGGACTTGGCTTTTGTGAATGAGAAGGATGTGTTTTTGGTGGTGTACCTGGATGATTTGACGGTGTTTTCCAAATCTGATGAAGAGCACATGCATCATCTAAAAATTGTCTTTCAAAAGTGCAGAAAATATGGTTTATCGCTGAATCCGAAGAAGAGCTTATTCGCCATGGAGGAAGGCAAATTACTTGGGCACATTATCTCAAAGGATGGCATTCATATCGACCCAGCACGTGTGCAAGCAATTCAGCAAATCGATCTGCCCCGGAATAAAAAAGAGATACAATCGTTCAATGGTAAGATGAATTTTTTGCGTCACTTTGTGCCTAATCTTGCTGAACACTTAAGAGAGATGACCAACATGCTCAAGAAGGACAACCAAGTGAAATGGAAAGAAGAGGCTTTTAAATCTTTCAATTTGGTCAAATTGGCCCTTTCTTCAGCTCCAGTTCTAGTCAGCCCGGACTACACTAAGGATTTCATATTGTTTTCATTTGCTTCGGAGCACACTATGGCAGCAGTATTATTGCAGAAAAGAGATGATCACGAAAGACCCATAGCATTCTTCAGTAGGGCTATAAGAGATGCAACTTTAAAGTACAACATCATTGAGAAGCAAGCCCTAGCACTGGTGAAGGCATTGAAGGATTTCGGGTGTATATTCTACATTCTCACATTTTGGCCTATGTTCCTAACGCTGTTGTAAAAGATGTTTTAGTGCAGACCGATCTGGAAGGAAGAAGAGGCAAATGGATTGCAGCCCTGCTGGAATATGATGTGGAAATAAAGCCCACAAAGTTGTTCAAAGGACAGGGGTTGGCGAAGTTAATGGCTGAATCAAACTTGCATGCCTTGGACATAAACCTGATCACTGCTATGTCCGATGAGAACGAGGAAATATCATCCATTCAGGTATCTGAAATGTTTCTTCTGTCCCCATGGTATTCAGATATAATATATGTGCTAAAAAATCTATCACCACCGCCCGGCATGACTAGAAATAAAGCGAGAACACTCAAGTTGAAGGTTGCCAAGTTTTGCATTCTAAATTCTGCACTGTATTGGAAAGATCCCGATGGTGTTTTTTTGAATTGTTTGGTGGAAGAAGAGGCAAAGAAATTCATGGAGGATTTCCACGGAGGAGAGTGCGGTGGTCACCTTTTTTGGAAGTCAACACCAAATAAAATTTTGAGAGCAGGGTACTATTGGCCTATGTTGTTTGCTGATGTGTATAAGATGGTCAAGCGCTGTCATAAATGTCAAATTTTCGAAGGAAAATAGAAATTACAGCCTTTACCACTTAAGCCTATTGAGGTGAGCGCTCCTTTCCAAGAGTGGGGGTTGGATTTCATTGGTGAAATTCATCCCGCTTCTTCTAGACAGCATAAATGGATCCTTACAGCGACAGATTATTTCACAAAATGGATTGAGGCAACTCCCACCAGACAAGCTACAGATATGGTAATCATTTCATTTCTCGAAAATAACATCTTGTCTCGCTTTGGTTGTCCGAATAAGTTAATCACTGATAATGCAGTAGCTTTCAAATCAAAGAGGATGGTAGAATTTTGTCATAAATATCACATCATTTTGGGTCACTCAACTGCCTATCATCCGCAAGGCAATGGATTGGAAGATTCTTGGAATAAATCGTTGGTCAACATCATCAAGAAGCTGCGGGAAATAAATAAAAAGAGCTGGAATAAGAGGTTGGTCCATGCGCTTTGGGCAGATCGGATCAGTCAGAAAAAATCCATTGGTATGTCACCATTTGAGCTTGTTTATGGAGTTGACACGGTATTTCCCACCTCTCTCGCTACCCCAGTAGTCAGACTTCTTCAGGAGGCCGGCAGTGAAGAAGATCCCATGCAGAGAAGGTTGAATCAAATGGTCCACTTGCAGCAAACAAGAGAAGAAGTTTTCAAGAACACATCCAAATTGCAGGAGAAAATAAAGAAAATCTATGACAAAAAAGCAAAGGCCGATAGATTTCAGTTGGATGATGTGGTGTTGAAGTGGGATGCAAGGAATGAAGAGAAAGGTAAGCACGAAAAGTTTGAGAATCTTTGGAAAGGTCCTTTCAAAATTGCAGCATATAGGGGTCAGAATGCCTTTCTTCTGAAGGAAATGAACAGGGAAGATTGTCCAGGAGGGTCGATCAATGGTCGGCTGCTCAAGCGGTACCACTACTGATTTATTAATGTTGCTTCCACTGTCATTGTAAATACCATTTTTATTTCAGTTTGGTTTCAGTCTGTCAAGTTAGTTTTTGAGTCATTTCAATGTCAAGTTTGAGTCAATTTCTTGGTCATTTCAGTTTCATAAATAAGTCAGAGTCCTGTGTTGTAGTCGAAATGATGACTCCATAGCCCAATGGACAAAAGGCACTGTCTAGCTCCTCCAGAGATCTGTTGTTCTTGGCACCTCCAAGGAGCTACCATCCCCCATTGGAGCCAATGTTAGAGTCGGTCTGGTCAGTCCTCCGTCAGAGATCAAAACTCTTTATGCATTTCATGTTTAGGTGTCCCGCTCCATTCACTCAGCTGCATTTCGCTAGGGGCATGCCATAATCTGACAGAGAAAGTCATGCTAGTCATTCCCCTCATGTCTGGCTTCTGCTGGCTTATGTCTTTGTGTCAAATAATCAAAAAGTCCATAACAGTCAAGGTCTGGTCCTTTAACAGACAAAACTCATTTTGGTCATTAGGTCTAGGGATTGATCAATTTGGTCTTTAAATATGTCCAGTAAAGCCATGCAGGCCAGAGTGATGTTCTTGCAAAGTAATGATCCGCAGAGTTTCATCACCATATTGATACACTTTGACTGTTCTTCAAAACTCTGTTTTGAAGAAAAGTCAAACAGTGCTATTGCTGACAAAATTTTCAAAAGGGGTCTTCAGTTGATTTCTACAGGTGCAGTCATGGTTTGCGCGGCTAAATGCTCTGTCATGCAATCCCTGCAAAGAGTGCCGAAAATGTCATAGTTTGAGCTAAAATTTCAAAGGGAAAGTGAAAATCAGTGTGTTCTAAAGTCATTGAAAAAGTGTCAAAACATAACATTAGAAAAATGGGTTTTCAAGGAAGCAAAAATTTAACCCATCACTTCCAAGGCTATATACACAAGTTTTCATCAAAATCAAAGGCATTGTGCTAATCCAATCCTTGGAGAAACGTTGCAAAAGGTGTGAGTGTGCATCGTGAGTGTTTGAGGGAGTTGGAGGCAGTTTGAAGGAGCGCGGCGCATATACTCAAGGGCGCGGCGCACACAGAGCCTACCCGCAGTTCAAATTTTCCACAGGCACGGCGCATACCCAGGGCGCGGCGCACTGGGTTTTGCGTGCGACGCACACAGACCAAGGGCTGAAACAAGGCCAAATCACCTCCAAATTTTTGTGAAGCCCATCAAATTAAAAGGTAGGCTCTTTGACATCATTGGTTCATCAAGTTTTATAAATGATATGGTGGTTTATAGCGATGTTTGAATGCAACCAAATTCAATAAAATCAACCATAAGAAATCACCAAAAAACCATGATGGCTAGGGTTGCTAAAGTGGGTTGTTAGTGCCAAGGTTCCATTCCACCCATCATTTTCCCCTCACCTACCATTTTTCCTATCCTCCCTTTCTCATTTTTCCTAATATCCCTGCCCTAAATTACTACCAAACCCTCTCACCTATCCCTCCACTATTTGGTCAACATAACATCCCAAACCCTACCTTGTTAAAACCCCAAACCCTACCCTATCAAAATACCCCAAAGCCCCCTACATATCCCTAAACAAAATTCTCCTATAACCCCTATTCCCATTATATTATCCCCCTCCTAATACTCCCTTGTTTCATTGTCCCCTTGGTGGCAGATTATCAAAACAACCTAGCTTTCATCATCATCAAAGGGGCAACCTAAATTCAGTTTATAAAACAGCAGTCATGGCATCCGAGGTTTCATCAGAGTATGAGGTGGAGACCCACAGTGATATAGCTTCAGGAGAACAGGCCCCTAGGAGACATCACAGGAGTGGAAAACATGTTAGGGATGAGCCAAACACCCTCACTGAGTTGCAGGCATGCCCTCTTGCTATGTCATGTTTCCAGCATTTAGAATGTCTTGAATTTTTTCAAAGGGTGGCAAATGTCAAAGTTCATCATGAGTTGGCCCGTCTTTTTGCACTTCACCTACATGGAGGTCAGTCTATCTTGGCTGGGGTCACTTTCACATTAACACCCGAAACCATATCATTGGCAACAGGCATACCAAACATTGGAGAACAGTGGCATAAGAAGAAGAAGGTGGAGAGGCATCATTATGAGCCTTACATTAAGGCCAGTTGTTTGAGTCAGCTTACAAGAGTCTTCCCGTTCAGATTTTTGAGAGATGAGTATGCTCCGCTCATGAAATTGATCATGAAATACTTCAGTTGTGAGGGGAGGTTTTCTCGCCTTTATGCCTATCACATCAGGTTTCTCATGCACTTTACCAGGGTGCGAATGATGAACCTCCCATTTTTCATTTGTGGGAACATAGAGAGGATGAAAAATTTCATGCAGCACAAGACCCCTCAACAACAGCTCAACAGTTTTTATCACTTTGCTCTTATCCGGATTTTGGTGGATCATCAGTTGGGATTGCAAGGTATTGCTTGGGAGGACTTCATCTCCCGTGACTTCTTCAGCGCTCCACAGGTAGTATCAGAGGCAGAGCATGAGATAGGTGGCCCATCTCATCAGTATGAGCGACATGAGACTGCTACTATGCCAGTATACATCACCTATCAGAAAGGCAGTAGACCTTTGTTTGCAGCAGCAAAGCGAGTGTTATCTCCACCTGGGGTGGAAGGGGCCTCGCTTCCAACATCGGCATCACATGAGCAGGGCAGAGGTAAGGAGCCAGTGTAGGAGGAAGGGCCATCAGGTGAACGAGAGACCGAATTCGTTCTCCTCAATGATGATGAGACAGATATAGAACCAACAAATGCAGAGCTTACAGAGATCATCCAGGAGCAGCAATCAGTGATTGAGGCCTTATCCCTTGACTTGGAGAGGGCCAAGTGGAACATGAAGTACCTGGAGTAGAGAAACAAGCAGCTTGAGGATCAGCAGGCGATTATGGAGCTGCAAAACATTCGTGAGCATCGCCAAGCTGCTCAAAGGAGAAGAGTTGAGCTCACATCATTGGAGCAAGAAATCAATGAGGATCGGGAAACCCATCTCGAGAGTGTGAACATGCACTTGGAGAGGCTGCTGGATAAGGCCAATCAGGACCTTGCCTTGCTGAGACACATGGCTTATCTTTACAGGACACTAAATATGAGTGCAAGGACTCAGATAAGGAGCTTGAAGGCGAAATTGAGGAAAGCAACAAGAAAGGCAAAAGAGGCAAAAGAGCAAGATCGGCTTCGAATCTTGGCTGAGGCTTCCTTGGCCCATCATAACACCCCATAGAGAGCCTCCACCCCAAATTTCAAGAAATTTGGGGAATTTTTGGTCACATGACAAATTTTTGGGCAAAACACAGGGTTTTTCTCCCTGTGCGCTGCGCCACTGGCGCGGTGCTAAAATTATAGAGCTCCAAATGAGGAATGGTTTGCATTTTTGGATTCAGCATGGAAAATCACGACTACTGGTGCCCGGACAAGAAATTTGAGCAAGATCTATGTCTCCTAGAGGTCAAAAACACCCAAAAATGGCCTCTCTGCCCCTTTTTTGACACATAGGAAGCAGTCTTGGGAGAATGAATATTTGGAGGGGCAAATGAGCACCAAATTCAAAAATTCTAGTTGGGTTAGAAAGTAGATAGGACAGGCTTTCCAACAAGCCCACTTGGGTACATTTTGGACACCTACAAGTGCCCCAAAATAGGCCCCAGAGTAGCACTGCGCACAGAGAAAATGGCGCGGCGCACAGAGAAAAAATTTCCAAATTTGCTTCCATTTCGCGAAATTTCAGTTCGCAACTTCTCTAAGTGGGCCCGCTCATCTACACTTAGGTTTTTTGGCACTAAAGGTGGAATTTAAAGTATTTTTTCTCCATATTGGCTTCTATCCAAGTGGCGAAGGAAGGCAAATGGTCACCCAAGCCAAATGTCATGTTTGTAGCGCTGCACCTGTAGCTGATGGTTAGCTCTTCATCTTCATTTCGTAATGATTTGAGTAACTCCCCAACCCTTGGGCGTTCTATATCTTCATGGCACATTCTATATATTTTGTATGTAAACCATTTGCAAAGGGTGGGTTGGTTTGTAACTTCTGGGAGACTGTGGGAAAGAAACTTTGTTTCTTCACTGTGTATTTTTGACAGAGAATTAATGAAAGGCAGTGGCTCTGTTTCATGAGATTCTTGTGGTTGTGAGTGTAGCAAATGTGTCTCTTATGTTTTCATATGTATTACGTTATGTTTCATAATTCAATTCATGTTCATTTCCAGTGAAATTTTCTGAGTGAGATTAGGTAGAATTCAATTTTATTGCTCTGCCTGTGAGAAAATTTCATGTTCAGTGTTCTTCTATTGAAAAGGATTCATGTTCCTATGCCCTTTTCACACTCCTTAGCAATATCTTAGTTCCGCGTTATTTCAAACTAAATTGCTACACTTTCCGCCTGCCTTGCTTCACGAAGTAATCTGTGCCTTTGTATTAAATTCTTTATTCTTTGCTGACTGTTGGTCCCATACCATCCCGGAAGCTTGCTCATTCATAAAAATTGTTTCTTGTATCCATATTCACTTACTAGCCTAAGATCAATATTTCATTGTAAGTCATCTCAGACCGTTTTTTGCTTATCTATGCACTGAGCGTGACTCGGAGAGAGCCCTCTCCTGTTCTGGTAGGGCTAGCTACTAGACTGAGCGTGGTTTGTGGTTACCCTGAATTTTTCCTTCCTTCAGCCTAGGGCAGATTTAGGTGCTAACAGAGCACATATATGAATCGAAGTTCCATAAAACCATAACTTGCAGAAAGGTAGAACAAGACCCTAAGGAAGATTACTTGGAGGAGTTAAGCCATCTAACGTTCAAAGAAAATGAGGAGAACGGGGTGTTGAAGATGAGCATGTGACCAATGGTCCACAGTTGCTACCCCTAAAGTTGCGGAAACATAACAGTGGAAATGAATAAAAGTCGAAGCTTGTCTCGATTGGAGATTACCAGGATGAGTAGGGTACCAAGGAGATATTCAATATTTTATGAGAATATGAAGACTTTTTCCCTTCATCAGTTACAGAGCTAAACGGAATTAAGGGGGAGCTAAGGGAGATGAATATTGTACTTAAACCTGATGCAAAACCAGAAAAGCAATGGTCGTATAGGCTAAACCCAAGAATCAAAGAAAAGGTGAAAAAGGAGATAAATAAGATGTTGGTAGCGAGGCTTATTTTTCCAGTAGATGTGGCTGAGTGGGTCAACCCAATTGTAATACAAAACAAAAAATAGGTTGACGAAATTCATGTTTGCATGGATTATCAAAGTTTAAACAATCCTTGTGTTCATGATCCTTTCCCCCACACCCTTTAGTGACGAAGTGCTAGAAAACATGGCAGGGAATGAATCCTACTCTTTCATAGATGGACTTTCAGGATACCATTAGGTCCAAATTGCAAAAGAAGACAAGAACAAAACTACATTCACTACTGAGTGGGGATCTTATGCATATCATGACATGTCGTTTAGACTCAAGAATCCACCAATGATATTCTCAAGGATTGTAATTGTTGCTTTCAGAGATTATATTCACAGGTTTCTAGAAGTTTACATGGATGATTGGACCATCTATAGTCTACTGAAGAAGCATTGTAGTCTACTCCAAGTGATGTTTGATCGATGTAGGCAACTGCAGATTTCTTTGAACCTGAAAAAGTGCATATTCGTCATCCCCTTCGGAACACTTTTGGGTCATATTGTTTGCAAAGAGGCAGTATGTGTTGATCCCACTAAGGTCACGATGATCCTGAACATGACCTCGCCAACAAGTGTTCAAAAGTTGAGGTCCACCCTTGGTCACACAAGATACTATAGAGGTTCATCCGCAACTATACCTTGATCACCCCTCACTTAGAGAATTTGTTGAAGAAAGTTGAAAGGTTTGAATGGACATATGATTGTGAAGTTCCTTTCAACGTGCTAAAATAAAAATTGGTGAGTGCATTGATTATGGTTTATCCCAATTGGATCAAGTAGTTCCATGTTCACATTAACACTTCAGGTATTTCTTTAGAGATTGTCCTAGATTAGCCCAGGGAAGGAAACCTTGATCACCCCATCTGATTTTTCTAGTAGGAAATTATCCACAATAGAAAATAATTATACCACAACTGAATGTGAAGCGCTCGCATGGTATATTCATTACAAAAGTTTTGGCACTATCTTCTGGGGTTATCGTTCAAATTTTCCGTCGATCATTATGCCTTAAAGTATTTAGTGAACAAGTATGTACTTGAAGGAAGGATTTGTATATGGCTGCTACTATTTCAGGACCAAAAGATTGAACGTCGATTTAGATCATCTTTCCTAGCTAGAGTTAGGTGAAGCTAGAGGTCCATTAGACGATCAGTTTTCAGATGTTGATTTATTCCGAGTTGAATCCATACCAATACCAAACTATATAGAATACATTGTATCATTTTTCGCAACTAGTATTTTCCCAGAGGAATACACAACAACACAACGAAGACATGTGGTGGTTCGCGCTACATATTACTAGTTGATTGCCGGACAACTATACAAGTTGGGTCTTGACCATATCTCATGGAGATGTGCCCTAGACCATGAGAGACCATATATGTTATGGGAATGTCATTCAGGAGTTGCAGGTGGCCATATTGGAGGTAAGGCCACCGCGAGGAAGGTATTGCAAGAGGGACTCTCGTGGCCAACACTTTTCATGGATGCGAAGGAATATGAGAACTGTGATGTTTGTCAGAGGAGGGGGAATCCATCACATTGGGATTAACTTCCATTACAACCAGTACAAGCCCTCCAAGCCTTTGAGAAATGGGTGGTGGACTTTGTAGGACCTATCAAGCCACTAGCATGGCACTCACATGCCAGGTACATCATTATCGCCACTAACTACCTCAGCAGATGGGATGAAGCTATAGAAGTTTGAGACTGTACCATAAATATTGCTGTCAGGTTTATCTTCAAGAACATCATCTCTCGATTTGGGGGTCCTTGAAGCCTCACTAGTGATCAGGGGAATCTCTTCATTAATGAGACAGTCGCTTCGGTACTTCAAAGTTTCATGATAAAACACCACAAAAGTTGTCCATATCACCCTTAAGCGAATGGTACGGTGGAAGCCTTCAACAAAATGCTCGAGAGGGGACTCACAAAGATCTACTCAGCCAACAAAGTTGATTGGGATGAATGGGTGCCAACAACACTATGGGCTTGTCGTACAACCACCAACTGCTTGCAAAAGTATACACCATTTCAACTTGTGTATGATTAGGAAGCCATGGTACCTTCCAAGTTTATCATCCCCAACCTATTTATTATGCGTGCCACTCAGATGATAGAAGATGAAGCAATTTCAAAGTGATTAGAGGAACTAAGGGAGCTAGATGAAGCTAGATTTCTGGAAGACTTCCACCAAATTGTTGAAAACCAAAGGCAGAAGGCGTGGTAGGATAGATACATAAAATGGAAATTCTTTGCAGTTGGAGGACATGTTTTCCTCTATGAAAACAAGTTATTAAAGCATCTTAGGAAGCTCAAAATGCATTGGATGGGACCATTCATAGTCGTGGAAGTGAAATAATTAGGAGTTGTCAAGCTCGCATAGTTGAATGGAATCCTCTTGCTTGGTTGGGTGAATGGCGCATGCCTGCAACCTTTCCACGGCTCAAACAAATCTACACCAAGTTGAAGGTTGATCTCCGAAAGGGGATTGTAGGTAGGTAGGTAGAGTCAGACAGTTTTTTCCATATTTCCTTTTCCTTAGTAGTCAATTGTGTCAAGTAATGTAGTTGATTAGTTTTTCCAGTCATGTCAGTCAAAGAATAAAATTCCATCAGGCTTTTAGTTGTGGAAAAATTTAACCCCACCGTAACTACTTGTGGTTGGGGGAGTGGCATGTGTCATCCATCATATATGTAATAATTATATAATAATTCCCTGTGTCAGCTCGAGTTTGGGCTAAATATTTTCTGGAATATACTTGACATGCTCAGTTCATCAACTCTTAGGCGTATGCCATAATCACACCATAATTACCCATCATTTCCACCCTCCTTTTTTTCGCGCCATCTGAGTCATGTCCAGGCTCAGTCTTCTTTATAGCTTCCATGGTTGGGAGTGAGTGGGGAAGTTGACATCTTAATTAGTTAACCAATATAATCAAAAATTTCATGTCGATATTTTCTATTGAATCTGTATGGAAAGGATAATTTTCCCATAATGAAAAATTGAGGTGGTAGAGTTGCCCAGTCTAGAGTCTATATCTAATTTCACTCATTCCCAACCTAATTTCAAGCCCTGTGTGTTCTTTGTTTACCACCGTCACTCTACAGCAATGACGAAGGATATCATCTATGTTCCATATGTTGAACCAGAGGTAAGGATTATAAAGTGAGAGCCTCTTTATGGCAAGTATGACAAAGCTCAACTTATCGACAACAACCTCTCATATTCATTCCATTTTCTAGCACTAAAGAGGGAGGTATATACAGAGCTAGTTACCAAAGTTGACAGGAGCCAATCCATGAAATTTACAAAATATTTCAAGGGAATACAGAGGTTGACATTGTTGAATTTGAGGAACCTTCCTATATTCGGGACGACAGGCGCAACAATGCAATGCATCAATTTCGTCGTTAGCATAATGCATAACGGGTCATTATGGCTAGACAAGGAATACCCCATACATGCAGTGGATATTCAAAGACTCATAGACCTACCCGTTGTCGGCGTCATCATCTCAAATTCATTTCAAAATGCTTCCAAGCACTGGAAGAAAATAGGTGACTATAGTTATTATCACCGGTATGGAACAAGGAAAGGAGGCCAGGATCCTCTAATCGAGCCCATCAATAATCCCAAAATCAAATTCGCTTGCTACATAATCTCTTGGATGCTACTGCAACATTTTTTTAGAGGGGAATGCACGTTGGGCACCATTTCGATTGCAGAAGCTTGTGTACAAGGCAAGCAGTTGAATGGGTGTAGTTTCCTTCTACAAGAACTCTTTGATGCCTACGAGGATGTGTATAAGTGGACCACTCACTTTATTTATGGATGCCTTGTTTTTATGCTGGCCATGTGGAAGTGGCACCCACCAAAGGTTTGGGAAATGGCGGTGATTATCGAAGAACAACCCCTTGACTTGAAGTATTTTCCATGGTAGACATCTAGGGATCCTAGAAGTAAAGAAATCAATGAATCCTCCTTTTTTGACTGGTATAAGAAGATGTTGGACATCACCACGTCCAGCCCAAGAATCCCGACATTGCTTCGGCGTCAGCCATGGCAACACCTAGTTACAACTGAGGTGTGTTAATCCTGACACGTTTCATATGCGCAGCCAAAATTTTATGCTCACAAAATATGCCTTCCATCTGGAAGTATCATCCTGGCTGGGACTTGTTGGGGAAATTTGGGAGGGACAATATAATTATATTTTTGAGGGAATGGTACCTCAGCCATTACCAGGAGAAACTCCAACAGCGTTATGGAATCGGATGGATGAGGAGACATTGAACCCAGTCATTAAGCAGCTTGAGAGGCAGATGTAGTCTTAGCATGAGAACATGGCGAAACTTGGCGTCTCAGTAAGCCCTTTCCTTAATTTTTATGAATTCCATAGTTCAATATTGCCTGGTCCTTTGGCTAGTAGCCCTCTAGTTACTTTGCTTCCTGCAGTGGGACCCCATTCCAAATTTGAACCAACAATTCCAAAGCCCTGACTATCATCAGGGCCTAAAAAGAAGTCCAAGACCCCTTCCACCCAAGTCGTCGACCTCACTAATCAAGAACCCCATTCCCATACCAGGTGCCCATCACTAAAGAAATTCCACCATCCACATCTGTCGCATCACCACAATCCTAAAATACATCCCCATGCACATCCACCACCATTTTATATATTTTTCCATCTGGAACCATGTCTAGTATAGAAACGGAAATGGAGGTCCCACATTGCAGGCACAGAGACTATTCAACCATCCATGTTATCTTTGTTATTTGATTCAAAACCACTCACAATCACAGGGTATTTTATTGACCCTCCCTTTCTGAGTCCCACCATGTTCCCGTCATTTCCCATCCCCTCATTAATACTAAAACCCCAACCCCACCCCGTTCACATTGATCCACAGACAGTTGAACCCTCCTAGTGAGAGACATCTCCCCAAGGGCAATTTGACAAATTGGTTGCCAGTGGACAACCATTGCAAAGTTGATTCCTAGGACCATCCAAAATGTCCCCAGAGGATCTCTAGGGCTAGTCCTCAACCCAACTATTCAACTTCATTCAAGTAGGTTGCACGCCAAGTCGAGGCATTGCACATTGTTCTGGCTACCGAGCATGAACAGCGGCAATAGCAGGTCCTCACCCTCATAGTCGAACGGGACTAGATTCTGCAGGAGAAATAGGACCTCCAGGGTCAACTTGATCAGATAACTGGGAAATTCCATGATCTATGGCCTGCAGTCGCAGAGATAATTACAAAGGCCCTAGAAGACTTCTCGGCCTGAATCATTTTGGAATGTTGCGACCATGTTAAAGTTTCCTACATTTAACTAGTCTCGACTAATCAGGAGCTCAAGAGAACTATTGCAGGCACTCAAAGGGAACTACCATATCTAGCCACCTGATATGTTGGTGAAATCAAGAAGAAAATCATAGAAGCAGCAGTCCTCAAAGACTCTATCGTTAAGGATGTAGAGGAAGCTCAAGGCCTTTTGGCAAAAGTTCATGACTAGTCTGGATTTTTGGCGAAGAGGAATCTACCAGTTTAACCTTTGCACAGTCATGCTAATCATTTGTTCAACCAAGCCATGGGTACCCGGGACAAGAACCAACAGAAGGAAATTATGGCATAGGTGGAAGTCCTCGAGACCCAATTCCAACAAATTGAAGATGAATCGTCCAAGACAAAGAAGATACCACAGGACCTTAAACTGCCAGCACAGGCTCACTTGGAGATGTTGCAGTAGATCACCGAGGAAACAAATATGCAGTGGAACACTCTCCTAATGACATGTCCTGTGAATCCTATTGTTGAGTTCACAACTCAGTTCCTTAAGCAAGCGGGAACTCTCACAAGCCAATGGAAAACAACTCTCGATGCATTCACGCAGTTCAGGAATGCAGCCATGGAGTCCATTCCAAAGTTGGGGCCTTTGTTGGAAGGAACCAACAAAAGCAAAGCATCACAAGAAGTAACAACGAAATAGTAGGAAGCACCAAGCAACATCCACAAAACGACTGGCATCAGCAAACGATTGACATGGGGACGAGTCAAGGAACTTTGGTTGGGGTCTATTGGGTCCTTCATTTGAAAATCAAGTTTTGACCAATTAACCACATTTTTCTCAAAAATAAACATTGAGAAGTTGTGGAGGAGATAGTTGTAGCAGAGGAAGGAACCCGACAAAGACTAGCAGTTGCAGAAGGATGGCTAGAGGAATCTGAACTCAAGCAAGAAATAGCTGAGAAATAGAGACAGTCGAGTGAAGAAGAGAGTTGATATCCAAGGAAGCAAGAAACAGTTGAGCAACAGAGGCAGTTGAAAGGGAAAGAGGTGGAGCATCCAAGAGATAAGTCGGAATTCAAGCAAGTGGGAGACTTAAGAAGGGAAAGGAGAAAGTTGAATGGGAGGATAGATGGTGGAAACAGGAATGTTGTTGCAAGTCGTTTAAGCCTAATCTCTATCTTGTTTCCTTGATCATCTATTGTTTTGTTATGTTGATGACTATTCTATCTGGAGGGCCTTCGAGATTGATGTAATGGTATATTGTTATGGTGTTAATGAAACGAATGGTTACAGGGATATTTGAGCAATCTGTGTATGATTATTTGTCGATTTCTAAAAAAAAAAAATATGCTTGCATCCGTATGATATCTCTCCTTTGTATATGCTGGTTCTTTAGAAGCGGATCCCAACTGTTATATTTCTGAGTTATTTTTATTGTTAGTTCCTTGGGTTTTATCCTGACGCCTTATTTCAGTCCCTCAACTAACTAGAGTCACGGCATGCCTCGGGTGAGGCACCTTATTCATCCTAGATGAGGTGAAAATGTTGACGTGGTGCTAGACTACAATGGAGTCTTTGTTGGCCCATGTTCCTACACACTAGGTCTCAACCCATCTGTTATTTTTCCACAAACATCAACACTATTACCTTTTTCTTCTTAATGTATCCTTCTATCTTGAGAGTTTGAGGAGTGATAATTCTCGCCGATGCATTACAATATATAGATGGATTCATTTCTTCTTTTTCAACCTCTAGGGTTGGTTCCTAGTGTATATACTATTCTTTTGATGTTTCTTGTTCCTTTTCTTCCTCCTCTTCACAATCTATGTAAAATAAGTTCTTCTCAATGCACTTATGACCTTTAGTGTATTTATTATCACAACTGTAACAAAGCCCTTTTGCTATGTTTTCCTCTAGTTGTTGTGGTGTCAATCTTATTGGTTGTTGGAGGCTAGGAGTGGCAACACTTCCATCTTTATAGTTGTGAGTGGTAGACTTCCTTGTGGCCATAATTTTTCTTTCAACTTTTCTTGTCAATCTGAATGCATTCTCCAATGAATTAGGTTCCCAAAGGTAAACCTCATGTTGGATGTTATCATTTAAATTCCTTATGAAGACATTAATCAAATGATCCTCTAAAATATAAGTTACCTTGATATTCAATCTTTGGATGTCCTCAATGTGCTCCCCAGTTGAACCCTTTTGTTTGAGATTCATCAATTGTCTATGTAACAGCCCTAGTGAAAATTCCATGTAAAAATATATATAAGACCACGGTTGATGGGACACCTATTCCAAAATGAATGGTGGGAAAGACATCCTAGTGTGGGTGTTTATTTGGTTGTTTATGGCTAAGGAAATTGGAAAAGGTAATAGCTAAGGCTTTGGAAAGGAAAAATGGAATTTTTGGCACATTTATTTATGAAAATAACGGAAATTGGCAGAAAAGGAAGGTGAAAGGACACAGGTTTGATGTGAGGAGGAAATTGAAGGAAAATAATGGAAAATGAAGGAAATAGAGGCCTCATAGATAAAAAGGCTCTTAAGGATCAGTTGGTAAGCTTGGTCAGTTTAAATTTGGATCTCTCTCATTATTATCTCTCTCTCTCTCTCTCTCTCATACTCTTGGACACTTAGAGTTTTCTTGGAGAATTTTGGCATTGGAGAAAAGAGGCAAAGAAGGCAAGAGGAAGCAGATCAAGCAGGGAAAGGCAGGATCAAGCAGCTTCAACAAGATTCATTGTAGGTATCGACTTGCATGTGTATTTTTCTTACTATATTTGGCATTGCATGCAGTTCTTTTCTATCATGGCATGGTTTTTTCCAAGTGTAAAAATGTTTCTAGCCTATCCATGCCATTTTTGGATAGTGATGGTGTGATGGGGTTCTCATGTTTTGGTTGATCTGGATTATAGGATGGATTCGAACCTGAATGAGGTGGATCTCTGAAATAATAGAACACATGGCCTAGTAACCCTTGAGTCGTACTGTGTGTTGTGGTAAAGCCGGATTTTGTGTTGCCTCGAATGTCCTAGGAATCCTTGGCGGTGAATGGCAGGATGTACAGTAAATCCTAGAGGTGGTTTTCTCTCTATTGGGCCTAGTAATCCTAGGTTTGGGATATGTGGTAAAGCCTAAAGAGTGGGTCTCGATTTAGGGCCTAATGATCTGAGTTTCGATTGAGATAAAGCCTAAGAGACTATGAGACAGGAAAATTCCTCACGGTGTAGGTGGAGATATTCGGTGGCATCCATGCTTGTTTGGCCAAGTGATTGAGTGGATATCACAATAAAGCTTGTTATGATGTGTTCATTATGTTGGCCTAGTGATCTGGGATTGATTATAGTAAAGCTTGGTTTATATTGATGAGGGTGAGGTGGTTTAGCCTTGGTATGCCCTGGTTGGTTCTTTTGGTTTGAGTCCCACATTCATGCTTGGAATATGGCACGGGGGTGAATGGATGAAGAGATATTTGGCTCAGTCATTCTATGGTCGAGTGGAACATGGTAGTCCCATCTCTAGTTGGTTTATTAAATTCATTAATGAGAAATTAATTCCCTTGATTTTCATGTGTAAATGTATTTATGTATATGTGGATCTTGATGGATGATATGTTTATGGTATTTATGTTCCTATTATGTTTGTTATCTGTATATTTTATGGCAGCATTTACATATGGCTCTTAGCATGTTTTTACTTATAAATGAATGGATAGTGTATATATGGCCTAATAGATGATAATGCAGCAAATGACATGAGGGAACAATGGTTCATATCGATTCTCACATAAGTATGAGATCCCTACACTTAATTCTGTTGTTTACACCTATAGGTTACATGTTGATGATATGTTTGACGAAATGCCTGACATGGCTAGTAAGGGTTTGGTTATCGTCTTGTTTAGCTTATTGCTTTTGTGTCATTGTTTCCCTATATTTTTAATGATTCCAAGCTATCGCTCCATTTTGGGCAGTGGCTTGGGCTCTGGACCTGAAAAAGTGGCTTAAATATCAAGGTCGTCGGCACGTAACTGACAACTTTGGTCTCTAGTCACTGGTAGGCAAGCTTGTGAGAACGAATTTAGGTTGTTGGTCGCTCCCTTGCCCATAGCATGATAGTGACTATGGCCTAAGAGATCCAAAACAGCAGTGGGACCCAGGGATAGGCTGTCTGAGTGGATGACTTATCTCCTGAGGGTTCTGTTGATGACATTGGATGACTGTGTGTGATGTTTCATCGATTCCACTTCCTTAAGG
Source organism: Pinus tabuliformis (assembly GCA_031772625.1). Lineage (NCBI taxonomy): Eukaryota > Viridiplantae > Streptophyta > Pinopsida > Pinales > Pinaceae > Pinus > Pinus tabuliformis. Next base: position 541,952,420 of record CM062820.1, on the reverse strand, counting down.
TCACATAGGAGGTCGAATCTGATCATAGTAGCCTCTCATATCATGTTTACCTCGGTTGGCATGGTTACTTGGGTGGATGTGGGAGGAGGGTTTTACAGAGTGGTATCAAATCATGGTTCACCTCTCGGATTGGATGGGCGGTGTGTGTTGGTCATGAATAAATGGTAGTTGCATGTGTGTCTCTTACACTTGCATTCCATGTGCTTGTTACATTTGCTTGATGATTGATTATGGTTGAAGTATGGTTATCATGTAGATTTTGATATTGATTTTATGGAATGCATCGTTAGAAGTATATGACTGGTTACATGATTATATGCAGCTTGATTACATCCTTGTTTGTTAGGTTGCATTCTTGTATGTTTAATTACATGTATCAGTCTTATAGGTTGGATTACAAGAGTTGATTGCTTATGCTCGACTACATCCATTCATGCATATGTGTAGTTGATTAGGATTACTTATGCATGTTGAAGGTTGCATGTGGAAATGTTTACAAAGGAGTAATGGTCGTTTTCATGCATGAGGTCGTGGTTTGTGAAGTTGATATGGTCATGCATTGATGACTAGACTCTAGCTAGAATGATGTGAATATAGCTTGGTAACCATGTGTTATATGTCTATATGCAATTGTCATGCAGGTATGGTCTTGGTTATAGTTATGCATGAATAGTAGGTCAAACATGCCTTGTGAAGTCATGGTATAAAGTATAGGTCATCAGGGTGATATTGGTATGTTATGATGCTAATGTGTTGGCTAAAATAGAGCAGGAGATGTAGATCATCATAATGAGTTTGCTGCATTAGACATTGGGGTAAGAGAAGATCGTCATACATGTATTGTATGTTTGGCATGCAGGTATGTAAGTTAAGGATCATTATATGCATTAGGTTTATATACATTAGGTTTATGTACATGCATTTTAATGTTATATTCATGATGGATGCTAGTTGATTAGTGTAGTTATATGCACATGTGTTGGATAGTCAAGAATGATAGTAACCTGTAGTTGTATGCATTACTATTGTTGTTTTATATTAGATAACTTGATGATTATTTTATATGTTGTTGATGAAGTCTCTTATAGGTTAACTTATTATTGGTAAATGATAGTTAGCTTGATAATTAGGGTTATATCATTTATATCTTGATGTTATATGCATCACATTGAGTTGGATTGGCCTATGCATATGGTTGTGGTTACGATATTCAAGTATGAGCCAACATATTTGTGATATGGTACTGTACTAATTTGGGTTGACTTTGCATATGTGATTGTTCTGCATGAACAAAAAATGCTTGAGCTTATGATGTGAACATGTTAGTTAGTTATTGTTATTGATATCATGATTTATGTTTGAGTTGATACATCGTTAAGTTGTATCGTGCTAATCTGGATTGATTATGTAGACAAGATAGCCTCCCCTGAGGTACATCAAGGTATGAGTTTTCTTATGTCGTATATTTAGTACTTGATTGTTGGATTATGTTGTTTGGTTGATTTTTTAACATGGTATGGTTGCAACTTGGTTGAATGTTTGATGAAATTCATAATATGAGTTGGTGTTCCAGTGATCTTGTTTTAAGATGATTGTACTAACACATATGTGTTGAGACAGCTGATATGTACCTGAATGTAGTTGATAGTTGTAGCATTACATCTAATGACTATGGATTATTGTTGGAAATAGTACCGAGGGGAGGGGGGTGAATCAGTATTAGCAAGTCAATAATATTTCTTTTCACAATCAGAGTTGCATACGCTACTTCAGTTAATGAAATTTGTGTATACGCAACTGTAGTTAAGGAAACTAGTGTATATCCTGCAGACTTATAATTTAGTTAATTCATCAGATGTTGATCTTTAATCTGTGCATTGGAACGATATAACAGTAACCAGGTACAGTAAAAACAGAGCAGACAATCACACACAAGAACACAAGATATAAGGAGGAAACCCAATGTGGGTGAAAACCACCTGCTACAATTCGTCTCTATCTTCTTTTAATAAGAAACTTCTTTTTACAATATTCTTGTACTGGTGCAGTCTTATACCAGTACGCAAGCTTCTACCTATAGAAGGCTACAACCTTCTCTCGTTCTCCAGTTTCTCTTGGAAGGGAGCTACAAACCCCTAGCTCTTGTACTAGTTGATGTACTAGTACGTAAGTGCTGACCTACAGAAGGCTACAACCTTCTCCTTTTTTTTCAGGGACCACATTTCATAAATTTTTAGACTAGATCCATCAATAACATCAATCAAACATCAAAATATATCTGCATCAATCAATCTCCTTTGCACCTACCAAAACTGAATGAAAAAATCACTTCACTGAATGTTGTAACCAGAATACAGTAACAGTAATTAGAACCCAAGCCAGAACCCAAAAAACTGCAACGACAAATAAAAGTAGCTAAAACATATTTTATGAGGTGTACGCTACTTCAATGTGTTGAACCTGCATGCATATGCACTTTTCTCAAGACAAACCTGCGTATACGCTGTTTTGAAATGCCGAACTAGCGTGTATACGCGCCCTTGCTGTAATGAACCTGCATACAGATCTGTAAAAGATGATTTAACCTTTACAACTATTCAGACATCAGTTATACCCAGATCATCAGATTTACAGATTACGACATGCACCAATTATTCAGATAAAAGATCAAAACCACATAAAGATACTTCTCTTCAAGCCTTAAGATCTTGACCCATCAATAGAACTTATCCTTCTTCAAGCGCTCAGGTTCTTCCTTGATTCAGATCTAGCTATGCACCATAACCCAATGACTAGTATTCTAGATCTTGCTCTTCATTAGATATTCAATTACTTGAGTGCCTTTGCCTAATGATCTCCTCCTCCTTTTATAGTCTTAGGCCTTACTCAATACCATGGTCCAAAACCACTTAGAATCAATACCTTGGACCAAATACCTAGGGTCAACACTTCGGACAAGATACCTTGGACCAATACCATGGGTCCAAATACCACGGACCAAAAACTAATTTTCAAACATGTACGCGCCTTTCCTTGCGCGAAAGTTCGTGTATACACATACGCTCCTTTTGGTCTGCAAACCCGCATGTATATGCAGCTTGATCAATGGGGAACCTGCATATACCTCTTTTTCTTCATTCTGAGAGCCTGAACTATGATCTATCATCTGAGTGAGTTGCCATCAAGGAAAACACCTGTGACATAGTGCCAAATATGAGTCATAATGCCAACAATCTCCCCCTTTGGACTTGATGGCAACCCCAAGCCACTCTCCTCCTTTGTCATCAAGGGCAAAGGGTTATACTCCCCCTGAGTACATGCTGAATTCTCTGATATGTTGAAGTGTGTTGTTCATGCTCCTCCTGACTGTAAGCAAGGTCTGCAAAAGGATGTTCTACAAGAAGAACATGACTCTATTCATCATAAATGACCTTCTTATCACCAAAGACTCATACATACATCCTTCTCCCGACCAAGTGGGGATATACCAAGATTGACTCATCCACCCAACCAAGTGGGGATATACCAAATGTTTATACATGACAAAACAAGAACATTACATCATTCATCCCATACATAGTGGGGAAACAAAATAGGTTGTTACATAACCTTGGTAATAAAAGATATACATGACATAGAGACAAAATATCTAAAACACGATAGTTATCAGCAGCATCTGTCAATCACCATCAGCAACCATGATCTCCCTCTGCACCTGTTCCACCTGAATAAAAAACAACTGTGAAATTGTACCAAGATCTTCTAAGATAATGCCAACAATGCATTATTAGAAGTATATGCTCCCCCTGAACCTGTGCCAAATGGTCTCTATTAGACCCATATCAAACTCTTTTCATCCTAAGTCTGGCCCACTGTTTTTCTTCAAACCAACATATACGTGACTGTATCCATAGAAACCAACATATGTATGCGGATATGCTTCATGAAACTCACGTACAACCACTTTTCTCTGAACCAGATAGGTTTCAACAGCAAGATGATGCATCAACTACTCCCAGCTTCTGTCTGAGATATTCAAATGTCTCTCTGGGCAGCAGTTTGGTGAATATATCAGCAACTTGTTCTTTGGAGGGAACATACTCCAATTTGACCTTTTGTTCAAGCACTTGTTCACAGAGAAAATGATATTTGATAGGTATGTACTTGGTCTTGGAATGCATGACTGGATTCTTTGAAATACTGATTGCACTTGTATTATCACATAGAATGGAGATGGGTGGAGTACATGTGATCTGAATGTCTTGCAATGTTTGCATCATCCAAAGGAGTTGTGTGCAACAAGATGCAACAGCCACATATTCTGCTTCAGCTATAGATAATGCAATTGAACTTTTTTTCTTGCTGAACCAAGACACTAATCTGGAACCCATAAAGAATGCACCACCACTAGTGCTTTTTCTGTCATCCACGCTTCCTACCCAATCTGCATCTGTATATGCATGAAGTGTAAGATCTGTATCTCTAGGATACCATAAACCAAAGTTTTGTGTTCCTTGAAGATATTTGAAAATCCTTTTGACTGCCTGAAGGTGTGCTTCCTTTGGATTTGCTTGGAATCTTCCAACTATTCCCACTGCATGCATGATGTTTGTCAGGTACCTGTTAGATAGAGCAGACTACCAATCATGGATCTGTAGGTTGGTTGATGTACTGCTGCTGATTCATCATTTTCGCTAAGGCTGCATCCTATTACCATAAGGGTACATACTGGTTTAGAATCTTCCATGCCATATTTCTTCAATATCTGCTTGAGGTACTTGGTTTGTGATAGAAAAATACCATCTTTATTTTGTTGAACTTGTAAACCAAGAAAATATGTGAGGCACCAAGTAGGGACATTTCAAATTCTTTCTGCATTACCAAAGCAAAGTTTTGACTCATGGTTTCTTCATTTCTACCAAAAATGATATCATCAACATACACAACAAGTATTAGCAATTTATCATTGTCAATTTTTGTATATAAATTGCTATCAGCTGATCCTTTTGAAAAACCTTGTTGATGGAGGTATTTGTCAAGACAGTAGTACCAGGCCGTTGGAGCTTGTTTTAGACCATAGAGATACTTTCTGAGTTTGCATACAAGTTTTGGATCATTTCCAAGGATGAATCCATCTGGTTGCTCAATATATACTTCTTATAAATCTCCATTAAGAAAGGCAGATTTTACATCCATTTGGTATACTTTGAAGTTCTGAAAGCTAGAAAGAGCAAGAAACATTCTTATGGCTTCAAGTTTAACAACTAGTGCAAAAGTTTCTTCAAAGTCTATACCTTCTTGTTGAGCATATCCTTTACAAACAAGTCTAGCCTTGTTTCTAATGACTTCTCCATTTTCATTCAACTTGTTTTTGAATATCCATTTGGTTCCTATGATATTCTTGTCATGAGGTCTAGGAACTAATTCCCAAGTATTATTCTTTTCAATTTGCTCAAGTTCTTCATTCATGGCCTTGACCCAACATTCATCTTTGCATGCTTCATTTACATTTTGAGGTTCAATAGAGGAAAGAAATGCTAGATAGCTTGAAGCCTCTGTAATAGTTCTTCTTGTCTGCACACTTGCCTCTTTCTATCCCAAAATTTGAGTCTCTGGATGATTTTTATGAACATATCTAGATGGAGTCTTTTCTTCTGCCGTTATCGTCACTTGTGGTGCTTCATTGGTTTCTTCTTCTTCAGCATTAGTCTAATTTGATGTGGAAGGATAATCCTCATCTTCTTCCCACTCTTCAGTTTTTACTTGCTTTGGATTTTCGCCTGCTTCATCAACCACAACATCAATACTTTCAATAATTTTCCCTATCCTTTTATTATAACACTTGTATCCTTTACTTCAGGAAGAGTAACCAAGGAGAATGCCTTCATCTGCTCTAGGTTCAAACTTGCCAAGTTTTTCATCAGTCCTTTTGATGTAACATTTGCTTCCAAAAACTTTGAAGTATTTTACAGTAGGATTCTTACCATACCAAAGTTCATGTGGAGTTTGAGTGTTGTTGTTATGAAACCAGCTCAAGAAAAGATAGAAGAGATAGATCAACGCCTTAGAATTCAGCCACTTCGAGGGGGCAACCTCCTTTACATTACATAAATGAACAATTCTTGGATGATACAAATGAAAATACCTCCTTTCTATATATAGGAGTCTAAGTGGTCCCAATACAATCAAAGCCTACATAACAATAATATTGTAGGGCACAACAGTAACAATATGGGCACTACATGGGTACATCAATATAATAAGTGGGTTATACTAATAATAATAAGGGGTTACACTATTAGTATAGGGGCCTAACATGCCCCTCTCCTTCAAAAAGCGTTGTCCTCAACGCTTGAGTAGTTCTTGATGCTTCTATATAAAATTCTTGTCCTCCCATGTGGAATATTCAGCGGGTAAGTTCTTCCACTTGATGAGATACTCTGAAATTGATCGATTTCGTAGCTGTCGGGTTCTTGTTTCTATGACTGCTCCAGGTTCCAATATGATTTTTCCTTCCTCTTCAATTTCTGGCAATATTGCTTGAATTGGGATCTTTTGCAACTTTTGAATAAGACGCCATACTTCTTCGTTCTTCTTCCATTCATCCTTTGCTTCGTTTATCCAATTTGGTTGGATAATATAAATAGCACAAAACAATGCTTCCACATCCTCATCCTTGAAGCGTCTTCCCATTCGGTAAGGTCGCCATTTTTTAAGTGCATGTAGTATTGCCAACATTTCCTTCTCATAAATAGCTTGCTTGAGATGTAGCAGTAAAAATACCCAATCACTCACATCAAAACATTTTTCACTACGATGTTGATCTACCTGTTGCTTCATTTGATTTTTCACCGAAGTGGCGTTATCCTTTAAAAGTTGGAGAACTTGCTGTTGATGCTCGATATGATCTTTCTCTACTTCAACCTTTTTCTTCTTGATATGTCCTTCTATCTTTTGAGGAGTGGTAATTTCTTCTAGTCCTTTACAAGATATGGTCGGATTCATTTCTTGATGCTCGATGTGATCTTTCACTTCTTGAACATTTTTCTTCTTGATGTGTCCTTCTATCTTGATAGTTTGAGGAGTGGTAATTTCATCCATTGAATTACAAGATATGGTTGGATTCATTTCTTCTTTCTCGATGTGGTCTTTCACTTCTTGCACCTTTTTCTTCTTGATATGTCCTTCTATCTTGAGAGTTTGAGGAGTGGTAATTCTTGCCAAGGCTTTACAAGATATGGTCTGATTCATTTCTTCTTTCTCTGGGGTGGTGTCCTGACGTATATCCTCTTTTTTTGATGTTTCTTGATCCTTTTCTTCCTCCTCTTCATATTCTATGTAAAATAATTTCTTCTCAGCACACCTATGACCTTTAGTGCATTTGCTATCACAATTGTAACAAAGCCCTTTTTCTCTTTTTTCTTCCAATTGTTGTGGTGTAACCCTTGTAGGTTGTGGAAGGCTGGGAGAAACAACACTTCCATCTTTATAGTTGTGAGGGGTATGCTTCCTGGTTTCCATAATTTTGCTTTCCATTATGTCACAAAGCCCTTTTTCTCTTTCCAATTGTTGTGTTGTTGCTCTAAAGAAGGTGTTGCTCTTTATATCCTCATAATGTGCTATCATTTCCTCCGTGAAAATTGACCACGTAACAAGTTTTTTACGAGAACAAAGCCCTTTGTACCATAAAAATTGATCTGGTTCTAAATATGAAGATGCAATACATACCTTTTGTAACAGTTGTACACCATGTATATCAAAATATTGCTCCATCTGAAGTATCCAATTTACCGGATCTTTGCCATCAAACTTCCTCATCTTGCTTTTTCTTGATTTTAGGAGCTCTACCTTGAAACGACTGTAACTCTGTAATTTCAGATCTTTAAGTTCTGAACTTGTGACCTGTAGTAACCCTCTGTGTCCTCTTTCCAATGCAACAAGTCTGATCCAAATTGGATTCTCCAAGAAAACGTTATGCACAATCTCCCGCAGTGACCTGATTATAGACTGGTTCAGTAGAGCGAACTTGTATGAAGTGCCACGTGTCACTGTTTCAACCTTTGACTCTGAAAAATATATAAACAGAAACTACAGTTCGTTCTCTTTCTGTAACTTCTTACAAAATTTCAGTCCGATGCTCAGAAAGAAAGTTATGACGATTTTCCCCAGGTCACTTGTTTTGAGTGTAATTCAGTAGTCTGCAAAAAGACCAACTTTCTCAGATCATATCTCCGAAAATATCGTGCGAAAATCTCTGAAATTCGGACCCAAGGTTCAGCGCCAATTCTTCTCAAATGGGTTTTTTTAACAACTTCTGAAACGTCACAGAAAAAAAGTTATAGTGAAAATGCCACGATGACCTGTTTGGAGCAGCGAAACCGTAGAATCCAAAGCTCTGATACCAAATGTTATGAAACCAGCTCAAGAAAAGATAGAAGAGATAGATCAACGCCTTAGAATTCAGCCACTTCGAGGGGGCAACCTCCTTTACATTACATAAATGAACAATTCTTGGATGATACAAATGAAAATACCTCCTTTCTATATATAGGAGTCTAAGTGGTCCCAATACAATCAAAGCCTACATAACAATAATATTGTAGGGCACAACAGTAACAATATGGGCACTACATGGGTACATCAATATAATAAGTGGGTTATACTAATAATAATAAGGGGTTACACTATTAGTATAGGGGCCTAACAGTTGTTTTCCCGAACATTTGTTTTGTTGAGAATAGTGACGGCAGCAAATGTAGCTTCACCCCAGAACGTTGCAGGAGTTCCAGACTCATATAGCATGGCACGAACCATTTGTTGAATAGTTCTGTTCATCCTTTCTACCACTCCATTTTGCTGAGGAGTCCTCGTGGTGGAAAATTCTCTTCTTATTCCATGTTCTTCACAAAAGTCGAAGAATTCATCTAAGGTAAATTCCCCTCCTCGATCAGATCTAAGGCATTTGATTTTGTGATCTGATTCATTTTCAAACAAAGCTTTGAAGGCTTTGAACTTTTCAAATGCTTCATCTTTGTGCTTTAGAAGTCCTATCCAACACATTCTGGTAAAATTGTCAATGAACAATATAAAGTATCCTTCTCCACAAGGTGACTTTTCCTTGAAGGACCACATAAATCAGTATGAACAAGTTCAAGAGGCTTGCTTGCTAATCCTTCCTTTTTTGGGAAATGTGCTCTGGTTTGCTTACCAAATTGACATGATTTACATATTGTATTTTCTGGAATTCTGATGTTAGGAAGATCGCGAACAGCCTGGAATTTGCATGCTTTCCTTATTTGAGGGAAGCTTAGATGCCCCAATCTTCTGTGCCATAGCCAGTGTTCATCATTTTTGCTTAGATAGAACTGTTGTTGTCCTCCCTTGAGTATGTATAAATTATTTGGAGTTCTTATGCCTTTGATCACTGTTTCTCCTGTATCAAGCTCGCGAACAACACATCCATTTGATCGAAATACTACTTCATTTCCTTGATCACACATTTGATTGACACTCAATAGGTTATGCTTAAGACCATCAACATACATAACATCCCCAGCTTTAACCTTTTCTTTTAAGAGAACAGAGCCTTTACCTTTTATGATAGCAGTAGTGTCATTTCCAAATGAGACCTTCTTTTCTTTTTCTAAGGCACTATATGGCTGAAGTTTTTCTTTATCACATGTCATGTGTTTCGAGCATTCACTGTCAATATACCACTGATTTTCTTTTCCTTCTGCATACAAGGCTATACTACATCTTTCTGTTTGTGGTTCTTTCTTTCTCCATGTTTTGGGACCCAATGAAGTTTTCTCCTTCTGAGATGTTTGTCGAAACTTGCTCCTGCATTCAGAATCTACATGACCAAATTTGTTACAGATAGACCATTCTATTTCATTTTCAAGAGGAGAAAAGTTATTGTAAGTCCTTTTCATGATCCCAGTTACATTCCTTTGATTTCGTGCTTCTCTGATGGTCTTGTAAGCAACACATTGAGCAGCTTTGTGTCCAAAGTTATGACATGAAAAACATTGGCCATTAAAGTAGTTCTTGCGATTATTGAATCTACCGTCCTGGTGATTCATTCTTGAAACAGATTGAGTATGATTTACCTGTGGTTGGTTGTAGCTTTTGTTCATCCTTGAAGTAGATTGAGCCCGATTTACCTAGTGAATTGTTTATGCCTTTGTTGAAGATTGTCAAACTGTTCACTTCTCCTTGCTGCATCAAGATAGCTTTTGGAGGTTGACAGCTTCTGTGTTTGAGATGCGTCTTTAGTATATCCAAGAACTATCTTTATTAGAGGAGAACATTGCACTTTGATAGTTTCATCTAAAGTTTCTGATCCTTTAGAAAATCTGAGATTGAGAGCTTTTGTTTTCTCAATATCTTTTCTTAGACCCACAATTTCACATTCTAATTTTTCATTATGTTTTTCCCTTTTAGCGAGTTGGAATGTCAGAGTATCTATAATCATATTCTTTTCTTCTAAACAAATTTTAAGTTTAGAAATTTCTTCATAAAGACCATATTCATCTAAAGCATCCAAGAAATCATCATCTTCAAAAGCCATCAGAAGTATATAATCATTATTATTTTCATCTTCATCATTATTCGACAAACCATCGCTATCTTCATGTGTATAGTAGCTCTTCTTATTTACATTTTGTTTTCTATTCCATTTTGTTGATTCCTTACCTTTATCAAGCTTATCTTTGTGAGGACATTTGGCAGCATAATGACCGACTCTTCCACAAGAAAAACATTTGAAAGGTAGTTTACCTTTGAATCTTCCAGAACCCCGTTGAAGGTTCTTGACAAAGTTTGATTCTTCCTCTCCTTCTGACGTATGTCCTGATTCATTGAGTTCTCCTCTTCCTGAAGCTTTGAATGTGGCTTCTCTCATATCTGATGGACCCCCTTTTCTCATTTCGAAAGCAGTTAGGATTTCGTGCAGCTGTGACATAGTAATACTCTGAAGATCCTGCTTTTCTTCTATGGCAGAAACTTTTGATTCAAACTTAGAAGACAAGGATCTTAAAACCTTTTCAACTAAAGTAACTTCTTTTATCTCTTCACCCAAGTTTTTCATGCGATTAACAATCTCATCTATACGTAAGAAGTAATTAGCTATACTTTCATCATTGGGCATTCTAAGAGTTTCATATTGAATTCTGAGAGATCGTAGTTTTGCAATTTTTACCTGATCGTCTCCTTCATAGCTTAGAATGATCTTGCCCCATATTTCTTTGGCAGTTTTGAGCTGCATAACCTTGACAAATTCTGATTGTGACAGACTCCCCAATAAAGTATTGACAGCATTGGCATTTGTTTCATACTGCTTTTTACCTGTCGTATCTGTAAGAATTGTTGATGGAAATATATATCCTCCTTCCACGATTTCCCAAACATCTGTTCCAAGAGATTGAAGATAGGTTGTGGTTCTTACCTTCCAATAGACGAAGTTACTCCCATCAAAGATTGGTGGTCTAATGGATGCCTCTCTTTCGTAGTTACTCATGATGATAGATCTTCCTTCAAGCGATCAAGCTTCTTCTTAAGGACCTGCTCTAATTCCAATTGTTGGAAATAATACTGAGGGGGGGTGAATCAGTATTAGCAAGTCAATAATATTTCTTTTCACAATCATATTTGCATACACTACTTCAGTTAATGAAATTTGCGTATATACGCAACTGTAGTTAAGGAAACTAGCGTATATCCTGCAGACTTATAATTTAGTTAATTCATCAGATGTTGATCTTTAATATGTGCATCAGAACCATATAACAGTAACCAAGTATAGTAAAAACAGAGCAGGCAATCACACACAAGAACACAAGATATAAGGTGGAAACCCAATGTGGATGAAAACCACCTACTGCAATTTGTCTTTATCTTCTTTTAATAAGAAACTTCTTTTTACAATATTTCTGTACTAGTGCAGTCTTATACCAGTACGCAGGCTTCTACCTGTATAAGGCTACAACCTTCTCTTGTTCTCCAGCTTCTCCTGGAAGGGAGCTACAACCCCCTAGCTCTTGTACTAGCTGATGTACTAGTACGTAGGTGCTGACCTACAGAAGGCTACAACCTTCTTCTTTTTTTCAGGGACCACATTTCATAAATTTTCAGACTGGATCCATCAATAACATCAATCAAACATCAAAATATATCTGCATCAATCAATCTCCTTTGCACCAACCAAAACTGAATCAAACAATCACTTCACTGAATGTTGTAGCCAGAATACAGTAACAGTAACCAGAACCAAAAACACTGCAACAACAAATAAAAGTAGCTAAAACATATTTTATGAGGTGTATGCTACTTCAATGTGTTGAACCTGCATGCATGTGCACTTTTCTCAAGACAAACCTGCATATACGTTGTTTTGAAATTTCGAACCAGCGTGTATACACGCCCTTGTTGTAATGAACCTGCATACAGATCTGTAAAAGATGATTTAACATTTACAACTATTCAGACATCAGTTATACCCAGATCATTAGATTTACAGATTACGACATGCGCCAATTATTCAGATAAAATATCAAAACCACATAAAGATACTTCTCTTCAAGCCTTAAGATCTTGACCCATCAATAGAACTTATCCTTCTTCAAGCGCTCAGGTTCTTCCTTGATTCAAATCCAGCTATGCACCATAACCCAATGACCAGTATTCTAGATCTTGCTCTTCATTAGATATTCAATTACTTGAGTGCCTTTGCCTAATGATCTCCTCCTCCTTTTATAGTCTTAGGCCTTACTCAATACCATGGTCCAAAACCACTTAGAATCAATACCTTGGATCAAATTCCTAGGGTCAACACTTCAGATAAGATACCTTGGACCAATACCATGGGTCAAAATACCATGGTCCAAATACCACGGACCAAAAACTAAGTTTTCAACATGTACGTGCATTTCCTTACGTGAAAGTGCGTGTATACGCATACGCGCCTTTTGGTCTGCGAACCCGCGTGTATACGTGGCTTTGTCAAGGGGGAACCTGCGTATACCTATTTTTCTTCATTCTGAGAGCCTGAACTATGATCTGCCATCTGAGTGAGTTGCCATCAAGGACAACACCTGTGACATAGCACCAAATCTGAGTCATAATGCCAACAATTATGACATGGTTGTTAGTTTTGAATAAGCTTGATTTCAATTTGATAGATATGATTGTCTTGATAGTTGGAACATGTGGTTGACATGTGTGAGAAATTGCAGGAAGCATGTTGGTATTAGCGTGAAAAGGTAATAGTTGATGTGTTTATATAACTAAGCCTCGATTGCAACAAGGTAAGAAGGTAAAAGAAAGGAATTGGGCAAAAATTCCTTGGGCTACATTTGGAAACCCTAATCCCAAATGAATGAGTGCTTTGAACACAGGAAGTCTTCTTAACTTTAATATTGTCTGACATTATGTGGATACATTCTATATTCATGAACATGTACTTGACAGGTATATTAGCTAGTCTTTAGTTACAGGTGGATCTGTCAAAGGATTGGAGTCCCTGGAGAGATGGTCTGGATGTGTTAAGTTGCAAGCAACGTGCTTGGCACAACAAGGTAAGGTAACTGGTATGTTGTTATGTTTAGTTATGCACTAATGTTATGTGTTTATGGCAGTATGATGCAGGGAGTTGCATGGCAAGAGAGATTGCCATGAAATTTTGAAGAAGGTTCTGGTTGAGCTTTCCTTGGGAACCATGGGGATGAGTCATGGTGTCTGTTGTTAATATGGCGTTTTTGGTCTTTTGCGATTGTTGTGCTTGATTTGTGATTTTTCGTGTGTCTCGTGCATAATTATGCCACTTTGTTGCAGTGTTGTATCGTTATTAGTTTTCATGGTGTTATTCTTGTTTGTTTCTTGGCTCGCCTTTTATGTTTTAAGCCTTAGGAATTGGTTTGGGGAAGAGGAAGAGTTGATGGAGCTTCAGGAAAGTTGTGTGGTACCTGACAGGCGATGTAAGACTCAGATGAAGCTCAGTGCATGAGTAAGCGCAGCAGAAGGTAAGACTATGACAGTCGGTTGGACTGGTTGGGTCCATTATGGTAAATGGATGGTGGCAGCACAAACATGAGAAAGGTAACCAGAAAAGGTAAAGTAAATGGACATGAGGTGTCAGATGGTTTGACTAAGCTGGGAATAATGGTTCTCAATGTTGTGCATGCATTGCATAAATAAGGAAGTTCTCTTAACTTAGACCTTATGTTATCTGGTAATTATGTTATGATCATGATTATGTTGATGTTTATATATGTATACATGTATGTATATATGTCGTTGTCTGACAGGATGATGATTGTTTTATGCTAATGATTATATATTTATGTATGTATGTATCTATGACACTGTCTGACAGGGTCATCAAGAATCGTTCTTGTGGAGGAATGATTTCTTATGCAAGCAAATGACATGAAGAGGTTCCTAGTCTTATGAGGAACCAATTGGGAAGAGTAGCCCTGAAAAATGTATGAGGTCAGTGTCATGTGGTTATGAGTTGATATTATGTGATTATATTATGCATATGCTTATGTTATGGACAGGTTATACTGAGGGATACATCAGAAAATTGAAAGCAGCGTGGTCTGTGACATGCTAGGATAAGCATGGACAAGACACCATAAGCAAGGTTTCTTGGTAAGGACAGTGTGTTTTGGATGTGTAGTACTATTGTTGTGCATATGTTGTATATGTTGTACATGTTGCATCTATGATATGGTGTGCATGCGGTGTTGTGTATACATAGTGTGTTTACATGTTGTTTATGCAATATTATGTACAGGATGGTACAGATAGTGTTGTGTAAATATTGCATATGTAGTGTTGGGTATAGATGATGCTATGTACATGATGGATATAAGGTGTTGTGTTCATATGGTGTTGTGCACATATCAGATATGCGTTGTTGTGTATAGATGATGTTATGTACGTGTTGGATATGCAGTTCTATGTACATATGGTGTGGTGTGAATGATTGTACAAGTGGTCTTATGTGCATATGGTGTTGTGTACATGTTGTACATGTGGTGCTATGTACATATGGTATGGTGTGCATGATTGTACAAGTGGTCTTGTGTGCATGTGGTGTTGTGTACATGTTGTACAAGTGGCATTGTGTGCAGGTAGTGTTGTGTACATGTCGTGCATGTAGCGCAGTGTACATGTGGTGTCCTGTACCTGTCATGCGCGTGTTGTTGTATACATGTGGTATTATGTACACATTGTACAGTGGTGCAGTGTACATGAGGCATTGTGTACACGTTGTGCAGGTGGTGTCATGTACATGTGATTATGTGCACACATTGTGCAAGTGGTGCTTTGTACATGTGGTACTAGTGTACATGGGGATTGAGCGCATGTCATACATGCGATGTTGCGGGCATGTGGTACTATGTATGTGTATTGTGTAGTCGTGGTATTGTGACATGTGTATTCATTGTGTTGTACTCTATGTGGGTACATGTATTGTGTGGCGTTGTACATCAAGTATAGATGTATGATTTGTGTTGCATATCGGATGTATGTGTATGCATTTTGTGGTGTCACACATTTTGTGTGGATGTATGTCTTGTGATGTACATTGTGTACGTATACATGTTGTGTTGTGTCGGACACCGAGCGTAGGCACATGTATTGTGTTGTGTTGTGCACTGGGTGTAGGTGTATGTGTCGTATGTTAGGTGTGAATGCATGTATTACATGGTGTGGTATGTCATGTGTGGTCGTATGTGTGGGATGTACACTATGTGTGTGTGCACATGGTTGAGTAGAAGGCACTAGCTGTTTGTCGGGTGCGGCAACTGATTTGGTGTGGTACGAAATAATAACAAAGGTAGAAGTAAGGATCGATGAAGGATAAGTATCAGTATTTTATTTCAGTTTTATTATGCATGTGAGTTATGATTTTGGTCTATGATGATTACATGTGATCTATGATTTTGGTTTATGATGGCTACATGTGATTTATGATTTTGATGGTTATGTTTTGAGCTAACCGGATGTGATATTTTATACATGTTGATTTGGTCAAATATGCTAGTTTGACTTCTTGTGACAGGAAGCGAACAGGATTGCAAATGTACCTTATTGACAAGCTACCAATGAGGTATGATGTGAATTTATTTCGATATATTTTAAATCTAATGGAAGTTATGTGCTTGGTATAGGAAGCATGGAAATGCTTAGTTGGATGGTTGAAATCGACTGCAAGAATTGGAATCAAGAGTGAAAGAAATTGGAACATGCAGTGGTATGTTGGTAGTGTACTTCAGGAGTAGGGCCATTGTGGGACACCGGTACCCAATAGTGTCCATTGATTTCCATGAGCATGCTATTACCAGTATGATGGTTTTGAGGCAGGTATATGCCTTGGTTTTGTATCTTTCAATGTGAGGAAGCCTTGCCAAGGGATGGATTGCCCAGGATAGGGGATGTCAGGGAAATTGGAAGGTGGGTGACTACATAAAAGGGGTGACCGGATTTCCCGAGGGACTTTGTAGCAGAGAAGAGAAGGTCGCAGATATGTTTATTTTGGTCATTAGCATTGATAGATGGAATCAGATGCACATTGGGAGTGCGCCCTGGAAAAATGAGCTCGTAACTGTTCACTGAGGGGACAAGTGGAGTAGGATTATAGTGTTGGACATTGGATGCAGCTTTGATTGTGACAGTGGATTCTTGACTTCCTGGGAAGGAGGTGAATCCTGGTATTACTTTGAGGGTGGAGGTGTTATCCTCTAGATTCCCTTGTTTATTGACACAGGAATCGTATCCTTTTATTTGCTGGTTTAGCAAATGTGCATATGTGTATATGTGGTTATCATAAATACCGTAATGAGCTATGTTATAAAGCTCCAGTAAATGGTATGATTGTCATGTTTTAGCAGTGGTCATTGTAAATACTACAATGAGCTATGTTATAAATCTCCATGGATAGTATGTTTTGTTTTCAGTAGTCTTGTGGTTATAGGTGTCATTGAAAATCGAGGACAATGTCCCCCAAGGGGGAGGGTTCTATAATAGCCCTGGTGAAGATTAAATGTAAAAAATATATAAGACCACGGTTGATGGGCCAATTATTCCAAGCTTAATGGTGGGCAAGACATCCTAGTGTGGGTGTTCATTTGGTTGTTTATGGCTAAGGAAATGGCTAAGGCTTTGGAAAGGAAAAATGGCATTTTTGGCACATTTATTTATGAAAATAATGAAAATTAGGAGAAAAGGAAGGTGAAAGGTCACAGGTTGCATGTGAGGAGGAAATTGAAGGAAAATAATGGAAAATGAAGAAAATAGAGGCCTCATTGATAAAAAGGCTTCTAAGGATTAGTTGGCAAGCTTGGTCAATTTAACTTTGGAGTTGTCTCATTATTCTCTCTCTCTCTCTCTCTCTCTCTCTCTCTCTCTCTCTCTCTCTCTCTCTCTCTCTCTCTCACACTCATACTCTTGGACACTTAGATTTTTCTTGGAGAATTTTGGCATTGGAGCAAACAAGGAAAAGAAGGTAAGAGGAAGCAAAGATCAAGTAGGGAAAGGCAGGATCAAGCAGCTACAGCAGGCTTCATTACAGGTATCGACTTGCATGTGTATTTTCCTTGCTAGATTTGGCATCCATGGCATTGCATGTGGATCTTTTCTATCATGGCATGGGTTTTTCCAGGTGTAACAGTTTTTTCATCCTAGCCTTGCCATTTCCGGATAGCCATGGTGTGATGGGGTTCTCATGTTTTGGTTGAGCTGGATTTCCGAATGGATTCGAAGCTGAGTGAGGTGGATCTCCTAAATAATAGAACACATGGCCTAGTAACCCCTTATCCAGACTGTGGGTTGCAATAAAGCCAGATTTTGTGTTGCCTTAGATGGCCAAGGAATCCTTACTAGTGAATGGTAAGATATACGGTAAAGCCTATAGGTGGTTTGCTCTTTGTTGAGCCCAGTAATCCTGGGTTTGGGATATGCGGTAAAGCCTGGAGAGTGGGTCTCAGTTTAGGTTATAGTGATCCACATTTGGATTGTGGTAAAGCCTGAGAGACTAAGAGACAGGAAAATTCCTCACGATGTAGGTGGAGAAATTTGGTGGCATCCATGCTTGTTTGGCCTAGTGATCTAGTGGATATCACGGTAAAACCTGTTATGATGTGTTCATTGTGTTGACCTAGTGATCCGGGATGGATTACGGCAAAGCTTGGTTTCTATTGATGAGGGTGAGGTGGTTTAGCCTCAGTATGCCCTGGTTGGTTCTTTTGGTTTGAGTACCACATTTATGCTTGGAATATGGCACGGGGATGAATGGATGAAGAGAGATTTGGCTCAACCATTCTATGGTCGAGTGGAACGTAGTAGTCCCATCTCTTGTTGGTTTATTGCATTCATTAATGAGAAATTCATTCCCTTGATTTTTCATGTGCAAATGTATTGATGTGTATGTGGACCTTGATGGATGATATGTTTATGGTATGTATGTTCCTATTATGTTGGTTATATTTATATTTTATGGTAGTAGCTATGTATGTCTCTCAGCATGTTTTTACTTGTAAATGAATTGATATTTTATCTATGGCCTAATAGATGATAATGCAGCAAATGACATGAGGGAACAATGTTTCATAGCGATTCTCAGATAAGTATGATATTCCTACACTTAATTTTAATGTTTAAGCCTATAGGTTGCATGTTGATGATATGTTTGACGAAATGTCTGGCATGGCTAGTAGGGGTCTGGTTATGGTCTTGTTCATCTTATTTATTTTGCATCATTGTTTCCCTATATTTTTAATGATTTAAAGCTATCACTCCATTATGGGCAGTGGCCTGGGCTCTGGGCCTGAAAAAAGTGCCTTAAATCCTAGGGTCATTGGCACAGAACTGACAAATTTGGTCTCTAGTCACTAGCAGGGAATCTTGTGAGAGATAATTTAGGTTGTTGGTCGCCCCCTTGCCCATAACATGAGAGCGACTATGGCCTAAGAGATCCAAAACAATAGTGGGACCCAGGGACAAGATGTCTAAGTGGTTGACTTGTCTCTTGAGGGTTCTGTTGATGATGTTGGATGACTATGTGTGATGTTCCGTTGATTCCACTTCCTTAAGGTCACATAGGAGGTCGAATCTGATCATAGTAGCCTATCGTCTCATGTTTACCCTGGGTTGCATGGTTACTTGGGTGGATGTGGGAGGAGGGTGTTATAGTCTAAAAAATGTATTGTTCTTTGTATCCTCATAATATGTTATCAATTCCTCCGTAAAAATTGTCCAAGTGACAATCAATTTACAAGAATAAATCCATCGATAGCACACAAAATGATTAGGTTCTATATATAAAGATGCAATGTGTACCTTTTTGTGTGTGTTGCACATTGTGTTGATCAAAGAATTTCTCCATCTGTAGTATCCATGTTATCAGATCCTTTCCATCAAACTTAATTAATTATTTATTTTATTTAATCTATTGAATTGACCCTTTCATTTAATTTCCTAATTTACTTTATTCTTTAATGGCTATATTAATATTTTAATATTATTCTCTAACGGCTAGTTTATTATTTTATTATTCTTTTTTAACGACTAATTTGAAACATCCTTCTATAAAATAATCCATAACACTCATTTGTGATTATTTTATTATTATTTTTTAATGACTAATTTGAAACATCCTTCTATAAAATAATCCATAACACTCATTTGTGATCATTCAATTCTCAAGTCCCTGATATGGGTGGAGTGTCCAGCCAAAATGTAGGACAAGAATAAAAATCCTTCACACAGTTTCAACCGAAAATTTTTCTCTCAATATGAATAAATGTGGAAATATACACTCTCTAAAACTTTCTTGTATCGATCTTTGGAATATGATTGGTATTAAAACCAAACTTATAGTCTCTAAAATCATGATTCACATTCCTTTTGTTCTCATCATGATTTTCTTGGACTACCTTATCATCATTAGGAAGCATTTCTTGTAGCAACTTTGTCAAACCTTCCTTCAAACGTTCCATTTCTTCTTTCAAACCATCCTTCAAATCTTCCATGTTTGCTTTTAAATTGTCCATGTCCCAATTTATTTTGGCTTCTAAACCATCCATGTTAACATTCATTAAACCAAATTCATTTTGGGTTTCTCTTTGTGAGAGTGAAAATTGTTCCCTCAATTTTGATATATCATGTTGCATTTCTTCTTCTTCATGCATCATAGTAGAGATTTCTGAGGGATTATTGGGTGTAGAATTTTTTTGTTTGGGAGGAATTTTGGAATTGATTTATGATATATATGCTTCATTATGCCTTGTGAATCACTTCAAACTGATTTTTCAAACAAAAGTTATGCAAATTTAAAATACACACCTTTTAAGAGCTTGATTTTGAGCTCGTTGATAAGGATGACCTTAAAACTGTTGTATCTCTGTGATTTTTTCTTCCGAATGTATGAAATTGTGTCTTATGATATACCTCTTTTTCTTCTTTCCAACCCCTCTAATTATACTAAGATTGGATTCTTAAAGATAAAGTTATGCTAAATCTCCCATGATGACCTGATTATGGACTAGTTCAATAAAGTGAACTTGTACAGGATTCCATGTGTCACTATTTTAACCTGTCACCCTAAAAAAGTACCCAAGAAACTATAGTATGTGTAATTTCAGTAACTTTTTACAAAATTCAATTCTGATGCTCGAAATGAAAATTATGAAGATTTTCCCCGAAGCACCTATTTGAGACTGAATTTTGGAGCATGCAGAAAACCTAACTTCCTTTGACTATATCTTAGAAAATATAGATAGCCAAGGTCTGAAATTGTAACCAAATGTTCATAAATATTTCACCTTCATGTGGTATCAATTTCAAGTCTGAAGCTTCACAGAGAAAAATAAAATAAATAAACAAATTATAGCGAAAATTTCAAGATGACTCGTTTGAAATAGCAAAATCCTCGGATCAAGAGCTCTGATACCAAACTTTATGTGTCAAGATCAAAAATAGCACAGGAACAAAAGAAAAAATTAATAAAAAACTAGATAATAAGCCATTTTGATGGGGAAACCTCCCTTTACATCACATAAATGGACAATTCTTGGATGATTCAAATGACAAGACCTCCTTGGTATATATAGGAGTCTAAAGGGTCAAAATATAACTAGGGTCTACGTAACAATAATAATGTAAGGGCACAACAATAATAATATGGGGGCTACACTATTATTATGGTGACATAACGTTGGATTCCAAGAATATCTTCGAATATTTATGTCTTATAGTGTGTTTAAATGGTTGTGTGATTTAGTTTTTGATAAAATCATTCCCTATCATTATAGGACCATATGTTTAGCCCCATTTTAGCCAAGTCATATAGGATTATTTTGGAAAAGAATATTCACCCATGGATGGAAATCCATGATAAAAAAGGCTAAAGGCCAAGTTGGGTTTAAGAGGTATAACTCAACTACAGACTACCCTTGTTGCTCTGAGGATCATTGCAAAGGAGTGCCACAATAATAAAATCAATCTCCTTTATTATTTTGTTGCCTTTAAAAATATTTTGACATCATTCTTAGGACAAACCTTTGGAAGAGGTTGGAAGAGAAAAAGGGTCAACTTGAGTTAAGGATTGTTGTGAGAAGGTTGTATGATAATTTTATTGCCAAATTGAGGATCACTAAGTGTTGGTTAAAATAAATTAATTGGAATATCAGACTCACCCAAGGATGCCTCCTTTCTCCTACCCTCTTTTGCATATACATTGTGAATTTAGAAAAGTGTTTGGAAGAAGCAGGTTATGTTGGTCCCACTCTCATTGGTGTAATCGTTACTCTTCTTCTTCATGGTGATGATATTTTTCTTTTGGTGAGGAATCCTCAGAATCTTGGTAAACAACTAAGAATCCTTCAAGATATTTATTCCAAGATGTGTATGATTGTTAATACTAACAAAAATTAAATTCATGATAATTAAATCTAGAAAGATCACATATGATATTTTCATATATGATAACAACATCTTGGAGGGAATTCCAGGAATCAGGCCATCTTTCAGGATATCCCAACGGTCCCAATGAATGTTGTACCAGAAGCAATGGAGATATTAAGTCGTTATCCATAGGAAAAAGGTGTTAGGCAAGTCAGATTTGTAGTGGCAGAAAACATTGTTCCTTCTAAGACGTGGGATTTCTTTGATGGGGCCCTCCATTGACTCTACTCAGAAGAGTGAGGGAGAATTCATTATTAACCTCACAAAGAACCGTTAATTTCATGTAAAAATGGGGTTCATGCCTGGATTAAGCAATCAAGTTGAGTTGTAAGCTTACATAAATCTATTGTTGTTTGCTTTATAAAAAGGATGCTCACAGCTACAAGTCTTAGGGGATTTAATGTTGGTTGTAAATTGGTTAAACAACACACAAGAATGTTTAAAAATCAACCTTTCACCTCTATTATATGATACTTTGAGAACAATAAACTCATTTTCTTGTTTATCATGCTCCCACATCTACAGGGAACACAATCAGGTTGTAGACAAACTCTCAGAGGAAGGAATGACTCTTGATCGAAGAACCTAGCGAATTTTGGAAGAAAGGGAGGGAAAAAACTATTAATATTACCACAGACCCTACAAGGACCCTCTTGCACAAGATGATAGGGGACAACAGTGATCAACATAATATCAATCTATGTTTCTACTAGGTTTTTTTTATACACTTATCATTTTGCTATGTAAACAGATAAGTAAATGGAGAACTATTATTTCTGATGATAGTTCTTGGGTTTATCTTTTGAAACTTTGATATTTTTATTGCAAGATATGAGAAGGCTCATAGAAACACTTTTTGAAACTTCATGCATACACATGGAAAACTGTGTCTACAAAATGTAATTTTTAATCATTACCAAATGAATGAAAATTACGGGATTTTTTTAACGCAAAAAACATCTCAAAGGAATTTCCTTCATACAAATATCTTGTAATTGATGTCCATCACAAGATAAACTAGATTAATATGATTTAGAAAAGGAGCAATGGAGTATGAAAAGCTTATTATGAACTTGAAACAATTGTATTCAACATATCTTGGGATATGGGAATTAAAAAAACACCTTGTTAAGGCACTTATCACCTTGTTATTTTATATGGATGTGAGTTTTTGGATGTAGTACCTCTAAAGAGTCATGGAGGAATATATAATAGATCCAAAACTAGTTTATAACCCATAATCTCAACATGAAGTACATCCTATCATACCCTCCTTATGGAAGCAAGCCTTTCCCAATTTAAAGCATGGCTATGACTAGGTGTATTATGTATAGGAAGAGGTTAAACAAATTACAAGACAAGAGGTTTCCTAAAATTTCTTCTAACTCTAACCAAAGCCACCTTCAGCTCAAGTGAACATGGCATAATAATGCCTAGTTTTGGGTATACCTTTGGGGAATAAAGGAGGAGATCATTTTGAAGAATAAAGATAATATTAAAAATATTATTAGATCAAAATTTAAGGAGAAATTGTGAGGTGAAAAGAGTTAGAGGGAAAAAGGAAACTAAGATATTATAAGGAGATGATGAACCCAAATCTCAAAAATCAAAAGTATATATTTTCCTTGACTAGTATAAAGAAGAAAATAAACATTGTTAAAATAAAAACGAGTTCTCGTCAAAGTATCTTAGCTTGAGTGTTTTACCAAACAATTCATATCGCAGTTGCATAGGTTCAAATATCCTAAGATGTATTGTAACTATCTCGTTTGTGGTATTTATGAAATAGTTGTATTTGGTGTAATAGTGGCATTTGATCTTTCAAAGTTATTGATTCTCCAAAAAATGTCATTTCAATTAAAAATAATAATAGGAACAAAGTTCTCATGAGCTCCGTAGTGAAACTGGTCGTTGGTCAATTCCCAAAACACTAAGGGATGAAAGAGTTTGCCACCTTTGTGACAATAAGAGGGTTAAATATGAAAGCTAGATTGTCCAACTTATAGTTAAATTAGATGTAAATTTGAAAATATTTATCATACTACCAACCTTCTAACCTTTCGACTCAACAAAACTATGGTGATCTTGAAATGCTTCCCTTAATTATTTTCGAGTATAGAAATAAAATTCTAGAGAATTTCAAGTAATCTCTTACCTTTTTAAAGCCTTGTTGATAGTGTTGGAAGCCACCAATAGTAAGGGGGTCTCCCCAATATGAAGTCCCAATTAGACCTCATGCTGTTTGGAGTAGGAGCCCCAACTGGAATGTTTGGTTAGTTGTCATAACCTTAAAGATTTGTCTTGGCTGCAATAAATGACACAAGAGAAACACATATACTTTCAAGATAAACAAGTATGTTAGGCTTGTGATATATTTAATTGTAAAGTGTATAATGGTTCTTTCACGGAACGGAAATGAGAGTGAGTCTTTAAGAGAAAAGTAATAGTATTATCCTAATAAATACACATGAATTTATCTAAAATAATTGTTAGTAACCTTGTGAAATAGTTCACAAAGAAACAAAGATCACGAAAGCAAAAGACACATGATATAAAGATGCATACTAAAGCTAACAAAATAGTTCGTTTTCATTAGTATGTGTTAACATAAACATACACTGCAAACAATGAAAGAATAGTCTCATAAACATTCACAACATATGCATGAAAAGTGTACTAGCTCCAAGAGCTTTGCATTATTGAGTGAAAGTTCCACGATACACCATTACAATGATACAACGTTAATTCCAATAGTGGAATGTTAAGCAACTACTTTCTTCTCAAAAGCCTAATCTTCTCTCTTATTCATAATTTGAGAAGTCAAGGTTAAAATTCCTTTGCTTGAGCTATAAGGGTATATATATATATAAAATGAGGTGACTCTTTACCTCCCTTATGAATTTTGAGCTCCCCTCATGACTCTTGAGCTCCCCTCGTGACTCTTGAGCTCCCCTCATGACTCTTGAGCTTCCATGTGACTCTTTGAACTCCTATGATACCTTTGGACTTCTATACAACTTTTCACATTCTATGTGTGACCTTTGGACTTCCACACACTTTACATTTTTACATTTTTTTTAAATTACAAATGGAAAAATATAATGACTCTTGATGTGACACTTGGACAAGCCATGACTTGGAAATGATGACATGAACTTCATTGCGGAATTCTTATGCCAAGCTTCTCTTCTTGGTGTCATCTTTGTATATTCATAATAAGTCTTGCACGTGTCTCATCTTCATCCTCTAAGAGGTTGGATGATGTGGAGTCTCCCATGTAATCTTGATCTTCAATCTTCTATTGTGATCTAGTGTCCCTTCATCTACTTGCTTGATGTTCTCTTTATATCTCCAGCCTCACATGTGTCTACTTACATGATCCCCTTAGAATCCTCTTTGAGAATCATCTTTTCATGTCAAAATACAATTCCTACAAATGAAATTCACTCATAACAAGACGACATTAGACTGGAAATATCCTAGTCTATCTTTTTCTTCATGTAATCATTGATTGAATCCAAGACAGAGTACATGACAGAGGAGGAGGCTCACGGATTATGGAGTGCGCGGTTCCAAGAGGAAATGATGAAGGTATAGTCACTATGACTACACAATGCGCAATGGTTGAGGGACTGGAAGATAAAATTGTGCAGTTAAGGGAGACAATGATGGAGTGAGGCAGGCTTGCTCACTGTGATTACGTAATGTGCAATTTAGGGAAGACTGAGCCAAGTGATTGCACAATTGTGTAGGTCAAGGAGGAAGTGAGGCCTAATTGTTGACTCAGACTGCACAGTGTGTAGTGGAAGGTTGACTAGGAGAGAGATTACGCAGTTTTAGAGGCAAGAGGCAGAGACTGAGCACTCTGAGTGCGCAATGTACATTTCTTGGAGGTAGTGACTGTGTAGTGCGTAATGCACAGTCCTTGGGGTAGTGATCGTGCGGTGGATAGTTCTAGGAGGTAAGGGTTGTTGAATGGGTCCTAAGACTGCGTAATTCATAGTTCAGTGATGCAGACTGAAGAATGGTTGGTTGGGCAAGGTGCAAAGAGAGGAACACTTCAGAAATTGACAAAGTGTGGGATTAGTGAGGCGAGAGATGAAACCATAACATGATTTCAACATGATAACACACTCATAAACAATCAACCCAAAAAAAATTAAACACTGAACACCCAAAATAAACATGTACCCATTGAAACGACAACAAAAATACACTTACCTCCAAGTGTGACACTTAAGATACACTTTGCGACACAAGTGACAACGACAACAAAATAGTGCATAGAACTTTGGAAATGAGTCTAATACATATCTCTATGATAGATAGGACCCATTAGTACAATAGAAATAACCAAAGTTTCCTCTTAAATATGTGTTATAACTCCCTTTCACAAAGTGCGACACTTCCCTTACCAAAAGATGACACTTGGATTTTCTTCACAAAGGGACTTAGAAACTTAGAGAACAAGCATGGAATGTATTTAATTACTAGAAACGACAACTCACATGATTAAAGGAGGCTCCAAAGTTTGAACATTGACCAAAATTTGGAGGGTGTTATAGCAACGAAAATAGGTCTGATAGACCATATTCAGTCTCAATAGACATTAATCATCATATTCATCATCATTATCACACTAGGTTTCATTTGTTGTTTAGGTATTGTTGAAACTAGAGGAATTACTCCAAAACTGCAATGATTCATACCTACTCTATAATAGCCCCAGGTTAAATCTTTCATGCAATAAATGACATTAAAGGAAAAAATAAGACCAAGGTCATGGGACATGTATTCCAAGTTGAATGAAGGGGGAAAACATTATAGTTGGCATCACTTATTGTTTATCAATGGCAATGGAAAAGGGAAAAGGTAATAAATGGAAATTAATTAAAGGAATAAAGGAAAATAGGAGAGGCTGGGAGATATTCATGTAAACACAAATATGTGCATATGACATGTACCTCCCTCTCTTCGTATCCTTTGATACCTTGAAAAATTTTGTCGATGACATTTTTTATGCCTTCAAGAGTTTCCTCCTCGCAATATTCCTTGTGAAGAGAAAAGAGATAGACCCATATTGGGGTTGCATGGAAATTATCCTTCTTTGGATTATACTGCTCATTCCAGAATTGCATGAAGAGCCTTGCATTGTTGAAAAAATACAACCCTCCATCAAGAATCCTCGATCCATTTCCCAAGCTGGAGAAAATGACTGTAAAACAAAACTTGGCCCCTAACTCCAAGTCTATTTGACCTTGGGGGTTTCATTTATTTCATATCCACCCAATCAAAGCCTTCTAATAGGGTTGTAATCCAATAAATTTGCATATCAGAACATGATTATGCATATATTAGATATATTCTCCATCTTACTAGATTTAAGCTTGTATTTTGGATCTGGCATTGTTTTTGACAAACAATGCCCTGGATTTATAGCTTGCAATGATGCACCTAGCAAAGGGTTTACTGCAAAACCAGAAACCTCGCTTTGTCCAACCGCTCTATGAAAGGATATCGAAGATGTTGATATTGATGGGGAATATCAATAGATCTAGACTCATTATGAAATCTCGAAACAAAATGGTTAAAGAAGGGGGGGAACCCCTCTCGCAGAGCCAAGCATAGACGGTTATGCAAAAAAAACTTAGAATTTGCAGAATTGAGCGTAAAAGAACAAAAACTACATTGAATTAAAACTTTAAATAAAAATAAATAAATTTTTTTCTTTGGCTTGGCCCATGGGGATTTGAACCTTGGATCTCATTGTTTACATAATTATTCAAATCACGGCAATCGCCAATTGAGGTACACCCCATGGACTATTTGAATAACTTATTATTTGTTATTGTTAATTTAAATATTTATTATGTTAATAGGCATCCCTCCCTATTGAACACTTGCACATTAATATTTTTGTGGATTACAAATCTTGATTAGATGTTCTATAATTAAATATGCGAGTATATTCTCATCGTCTCATATATATCAATGGATGGAATTTTCACAAATAACTTCCTTTTGCCCCCTCTAAATCCATGTTTAAATTTTCACATTTACCAAATATGATTATAAATTTGTTGTGTGAATTGGTAATTGCCACATATAAGATTAACGAAAAGTGAAAGGGTTAAAGAAATGTTTATTGTTCTACTCCCGTACACATTTCATAATGAAAAGCATTGGGCACATGGATCAAAATTTATACATCTTAGTGGGATCAAAGTGGTTATAAGACTTTGAATTCTTTGAATTGTACTTTAAAAAATAGGTTTTATAGTAGTGTTAGTGTTTATATTAAATTAATGGTAATAATATTAATAGTAATCATAATAACATTATTATTAATATTATACATTATAATAATGTTTTAACATTGTTAATATTTTAGAGAACAATCTTTCGGATTAATCACATAGTAAGGATTGGGTCGACATTTCAAACCAACTAATGTGGTTCATCCTCAGGACAAGGAAATAATTGGAAATAGGAAAGTTATTAGTGGGGAAAAAACAATGTGAGTAATAAATATGAATTCATAACACTCTAGATCCTCCTTTGAAATTGTCATGGATTTCCATAGCATAAAGGTCCTATATTAAGTTGGATCCTGAGTGAAACTGATATTATTCTTTTACTTGAAACTTGGGAGCATGATGAGTGTAAGGTCCCTCATATAGATGGATTCATTCTACGGTTGACATGGAACAAGAATTCCCCTCGAAGAGGGTTTGGAGGAAAAGTATGTTATATAAAAAAGAATGTTTCTCCTCATGCCTGGATTTATAAGATTAACCCCCTCAATGGGTACATTTGGATTGAAATATTTGACATTAATTCTAAGTGGATTTATATTGCAAATTTTTATTTCACACCTATCAACTCTACCTTTTTATAAGAAAAACAGTCTATATAAGAATTTCCCTTATAGTACCCTAGAGCGGGATATTCACTATTTAAGGAATGATGGTAATATCCTCCTCTTAGAAGACTTTAACTCTAGAATTTTTATTAACGAAGTTATTCTTCTATGTAATGATTCAAAATATAATCCCCTTTGGTTAGATGAGGACTTTGATCTGGCTAGCAGATTCAAAATAAAATTTGAAGACTTGATCGATAATTTATTTGGCACTGATTTAGTCAAACTTTGTAGTTCTTAATATCTTACAATTTGAAATGGTGTAATCAAGTGGAAAAACTCAAACCAAATGACTTGTATTCATGGGCTTGGAATTAGTGTCATGGATTATGTGATTTCTCATATCCATGTTTACAACCAAATTATTAATTTTGATCTTTTAAATGGCCATGAGTCTGACTCTGATCATAGACATTTAACCTTAACTCTAAACTTTGTTATGCACAATAACCACATGCAAGAGAACTGTGAGAGTCAAAGGTACATGTGTTTTGATAAAATTAATATGGATATCTCTTAAAAAATTTAAATAGGGATTTACACCTCTTAACTTATAAGGGTGATAATGATAACCTTTATCATAATTTTACTACAACTCTCTTCGCTGCCATTGGCAAGTTCTCTACCAAGGTGTCATTTAAAAAGGCCAATGTAACTACCAACCCTTGGTATGATAATGATTGTAAAATTGCTATAAAAATGATTAGGAATGCTCCTAACAAAACCTTAAAACTTGGTAAGATAAAAATGTAGGAAGCTCTTATTGAAAGGTAGAAAATATACTATATAAATAGAAAATAAGAACAATTATTGCACCTCTTTAAATTTGATCCTAGTCTGTAGGAAATTTTTGATATGCAAAACTAAAGAAAATAATTTTGGTTCACTCGAAGAGATGAAATATTTACCTTAAAATCCTTTATGACTCCCCCAATGTCATGGACACCATTTTGAATGTCCACATAGAGGATGATATCATTTCTCTAGATGACATTAAGTTTCGGGTTAAGCATCACGCTAATGGGAAAGCAAAGGATATTGAAGGCTACCAAGCTGAAATTTTTAAAATGGGAGGGCCTATCCTCATCCTTCACTTACACGAGCTCTTCAATTTGGATGTGAAGCAAGGATTCCCTAAGCCTTGGACACAAAGCCTTAATGTTCCTATACTTAAAAGTGGGGATAAAAGCATTCCCTCTAATTACAGGATTATTATGATTGGCCACATTTTATCAAAACTATATGGGCTTATTCTGGAAAAGAAGATTAATCTTTGGCTTGAAATCCATGGTAAAAGAGCTAAAGGCCAAGCTAGATTTACAAGATATCATTTAATGGTGGACCACCTTGTTACTCTTATGATTATTATAGAGGAATGTCATAATAATAAAGTTGATCTCTTTTTCATTTTGTTGGCCTTAGAAAATCTTTCGATGTCGCTCCCAAAATAAATATGTGGAAGAGGCTAGAGGACATTATGATTCCTCTTGAGCAGAGGG
The DNA here is from genome assembly GCA_031772625.1 of Pinus tabuliformis. Classification (NCBI taxonomy): domain Eukaryota; kingdom Viridiplantae; phylum Streptophyta; class Pinopsida; order Pinales; family Pinaceae; genus Pinus; species Pinus tabuliformis. The sequence goes on along the minus strand of CM062820.1, from coordinate 541,922,030 downwards.
TACTTGTGACAAGTCTATACGAGAATGTTATTTCCAAGCTTAGGACCACTAAGGGTTGGACGAAAGAAATTAAATCCAATATTAAAGTCAAGCAAGGGTGTCCCTTACCCCCTATCCTTTGGTATTTACATTGATAAGATAGAAGTGTGCATGGAAGATGCAGGTTGATTTAACCTCATTCTCATTGGCATAGTCATAATTATTCTCCTTTATGTCAACGATATTTCTTTGGAAAAAAATACATTACGATCTTGGAAAACAATTTCAAATCCCCCAAGATGGGCATGATTGTTAATGCTAGCAAAACTACATTCATGATAATTAAATCCAAAAAGATCACCTATGACCATTTCTTTTGTGACAACAGCTATTTAAAGGAAGTTCTTTCCTACAAATATATGGGAATGAGCATTCATCATAAGTTCAATTGGAATTACATAATCAAGAAAAGGATAAGTGGAGGTTGGAAAGCTTATTATGGGCTTGAAAACCATTGTAAGTCAGTTGATATTTAAATATGGAATATAGAAAAAAAATCCTCTTTGAAACTATCATCACTCCCGTTATTTATTTTTTATGTGAGGTGTAGAGTTGTAGTATATCCATAGAATCATGGAGGAAGATTAACTAGATCCAAAAGCAGTTGATAACCTATAACCAGAAGATTAAAGGAAATAATCCTTACCCCATCCTCCCGATTGAAGCAATCCTTTGCCCCATTTAAAGCATGGCTATGACTAGGTATATTATGTATAAGAAGAAGTTATATAACATGGAAGCCAAGATATTTCCTAAAATTGCTTCTAACTCTCGCCAAATCTCCCAACTTCGCCTCAAGTGAGGATGACATCAAAATGCCCAGGATTAGCTAGCTTATTGGAGGATAAAGAAGGAGACCATCTTGTAGAGTAAGGATAATGTTAAAAATATTCTTACTTCCAAATTTAAGGAGAATTTGTGGGGTGATAACGAGTTAGAGGGAAAAAATAAACTATGATACTGTAAGGAGTTGATCAACTCCAAACTTGAAAATCAAAATTACCTTTCTATCTTGACTAGCGTTGAGAAGAAAATATACATTACAAAGATAATAACCAATTCTCATGAGCTTCATAGTGAAATTGGATGTTGTTAAATTCCTAAATTGCCATGGGATGAAAGAGTTAGTAACCTACACAACACTAAGAAGGTTGAGAATGGAAAGCACTTTCTCTTAGATTGTCCATTTTATACTCACATTTGATCTAATTTTAAAAATATTTGTCACACTACTAACCTTCTTGAACTTCTAATTCAACAAAACTATGGTGATCTGGGAACGTTTCTCTCTCTTCTTTCATAGCATAGGACTACGATGTTAAAGAATTCCAATTAATCTCTTACCTTCTTATAGCTCTAGTAGACCTTATAGTCTTAGTGGATGTTAATCATCATCATCGTCATCATAATTAATAATAACATTTATGTAATAATATTAACATTAATAACATTTAATTAATAATATTGATATTATTAACATTATTAATAACATCGTCAATTGGGGTTATCTCTAGTGGTTGGGCAAAATGGTTGTTATCTTCCCCACCCAAGTTCAAATCCCCGCCAGTGACATGATGAGTTATAATGCCTTGATAAATATTGTTGTAATTGCTTCATGCATATGAATATTGGTGCATTGACTTAAAGCCGAGTGAACTCTTAAGTGAGTATACATATGGGTTGACCTATTACCAGAAACCTCACTCTAGACCTCGCACTGAGAGGGAGGTTGATTTCTTTCCTCGGGAAGAAAAATAATAACATTAACATTAACATTGTTAATATAAATAGTATTAAAATTAATATTGATAAATGGCATTAATAATATTTGATTTCTAAAAATTAAAAATAACAACATTAATCAAAATTAAAAATTAAAAGCTTTAATCAGTTTAATAATATTATTAATAACATCATCAATACATTATTAATAACATTAATATATTAATTATTGATGTAATAATATTATTAGATATAATAATTCATGTTATTATAGTATAATAATATTATTGCATTGAGAGGCGCTCTCCAATTCGTATGGAAGAAATGTTGTAATGTCATGTCCTGTTATGTTATTGTTATGTTATGCTATCTAAACATTTTGGCTTGGTCAAATTACATGAAAATATAAATATAATTAAATTAAATAATATTTATAATCAATGCCAATTTTGAAAAAACCATGTGTTTCAACTATAAGAAAAATTATATTCTCACTTGTTATGTATTATATATACATAATTTACATTGAAATATTTTATTTATGATTCACACTCTCCACATTAAAATGTTAATACCTGACCTCTCATGTTGGGAAGTAGAAAACATACTCTCTCTCTCTCTCTCTCTCTCTCTCTCTCTATATATATATATATATATCTATATATATATATATATATATATATATATATTCCCCCCTATCTTGAATTAAAAAGTCCATAAGATCTCTCTTTCTCTCTCTCTAATATGTTAAACTCTTTTACTCAACATCTCATAATATTTTAAATTTAAAATACTTCATTTTTATTTATATAGGGCTGATATAAAATTATGTTTTTTAATAAAGATATTGGAATATTTTATTTATGGTTGATATTATAATATTTTTAGGTTATTAATATATATATTTTTTAAGTTTGTTTTACTTTCAATTACTTTATCTCTCTATATAAAATTGATTTAAAATTAAACTGGAAATTGAAGATTTTATCTTAGTCGACATTGATTTTTTTGTTATTACTATTTTTTATTAGTTAATGTAAGTATTAGTTTATTATTTTTAAATGTAACATTACATAACAATATCTCCCTCATACTAGGTTGTAGAGCGACTCTCAATGTAATAACAATATTATTAGTAGCATCATTAATAACATTAACAATGTTACATTAACACATTAATTATAATATCAATGCATTATTAATGTAATAATTCATCGTAATATTAATGTTAATATTATTAATAATAACAACAATAATAATGAAATAATTTGATATTGTAGTTGACAAAGAAACCCTACTTCTCAATGTGACAAATATTGCCCTAGATCACATTCTTATGAACATTTCCCCACATCAACTTTGACCATAGACAATATAGTCAACCATGTTCACTCACAACCAACAATGGTCAACCATGAGAAAACATGGCTAATCATGTGCAAACGTGGTCAATGTATTTCCCATGTTTGATCACTTGACCATGGATGACTACGGTCAACCATGTTAATAATGTTATTAATAATAAAAATATTATCAATAATATTAATGTTATTAATAATGTTAATGTTTACCATGTAAATAATAATATTAATAGTAACAACATTAACTAAGAAGCCTAATGTTGCAATGTGACGAACATTGACCTACATCACATTGTTATGAACATATGCCCACATTGACTTTGACCATAGTCAAACATGGTCAACCAACACCAACAATAATCCACCATATTGAACATTGGCAACCATGTTAATAATATTATTAGTGTTATTGACGTTATTATTAATAGTAACTATATTTTAAAGTTATTAATAATATCAATGTTAACCATATTAATAACAATATTTTTAGTCTTATTAATAATATTAATATGATTAACATTAAAATTAATAATGTTATTAATCTTAATTTTCAAAGGAAAAATTGTATGTATTTATAGGAATAAATATACACATTTTGTTGTCATGCATATGACTATCAATACACCCAAGAATCTACTTCCTTGAGCAGACTTCTAAAAATTGTATCATCCAACAACTAGAGAAACCCATAGCATCAAAACTCATGGGGAGAACCCTTATTAATTCTTGTTGAGTCGAGAGCCTCAATCTACAACCCAATATGAGAGAGATGTGTAAGTATGTTTGTGTTCAACTTGAAGTTGACACATACCCCTTTAAAAAGAGACAGAGAGAGAGAGAGAGGGAGAATGTTAGATATGATAAAAAACAAAAAAAGAATTAAAAGTATTATAAAACATCAATAATCTCACTCTTAATGGCCGAGAATTAGTAAAAATATTCACTTACTCTCAACCATAAATAAAATATTTCACGTCGGATATAATAAAAAAAACAAAAATGAATATATGTGTAGTGATGTCTTCCGGAGTCATCGCTTTCATGATTTTTATTGTACCAACGTTTCGAATGAATATATGTGGTTGGTTTGTTTAATTAAAAGTATAATAAAACATCAATAATATCACTCTCAATGTCCATACTAAGGATAAATGGTAAAAATATTTCACTCTCACTCTCAACCATAAATAAAATATTTTGATGTCCATATGAAACAACATAATCTTATATCAACTTTATAGAGAAATAAAGTAGTTAAAAGTTAAAAAAGAACTATATATACATTATATAAAGTAATTGAAAAAAATATATAGTTAAAATATTTTAAGCAGTCTCACTATTTTATGCCCAAGTAAATTTTGATCCATTTTATACATTCAAAAATGCAACATAAACAATGAAAAATTACAAGTGGTCTCTCTCTCTCTCTCTCTCTCTCTCTCTCTCTCTCTCTCTCTCTATATATATATATATAGAGAGAGAGAGAGAGAGAGAGGGGTGAGGGGGATCAAATATGTCGAGGTGTAGACATTTTATTCAAATTTTGCAGCCTAAAAGAAGTTTTCACCTAAGAGATTTGATCCCTCTCAGGTCTTGCTAGATATGTGGTTAAGATGGATCTATATTGGTATTCCTACATCACATGAAGCTAATCACTTAGAGAGAAAGATTGGTCTCCATGGATTCAATCTCTTCTTCATACACATATTCATACATACCAATAGAGTCAATCAAGAGGGTCAATGCTTCCTTTGATAACCCATTGGCCTTCATGTTGAGCTAGCGAAGAGTGTGACATAATGACACATGCTCAAAATAGGTTTCAACCTCCCTAATGTCTCTAAGCAGGGAATCCAAGCCAATATTTGTCACTTATTCTTTTTGGATTGCCCAATCTATTACCACTTTTTGAATCCCCCATTGCTTATAAATGTGTTAAACCTATTTTCCTAGCTAGCTCTAGTAAGTACCATAGATCAGTGAATTCAATCCTTGTATTTAACCCTCTCCCAGCTATGAATTTGGCATATATGAGATGAGTGTCATTGAGAAATAAGGTAATGCTTATTTTGCATTAATGGGGGTATCCTTTGATTGAATCATCAAAATACCCCCAAGCACATTCAAAGTCTAATTCTAACATGATTGGATTGTAATGCTTGAATTGTTTTGGTTCTACCTGAAATTCATTGACTAGCGCAGAGATTTTTGTGGCACATATCTCAAGTGGCATCAGATGATCCTGAAAAATGCTAATATTTTTGGACTGCCAAATGTAAGCGATTATAATTCATGGAATACCGTTGAAAGTCTTGGCCACTTTGTCCACAAGCCAAGATTTAAAAACATCACTAAGAGATGGGCTGACCCACCAAGATTTTGGATGAAATTCATTCCAAAGAAAGTTGCATACTTGTGTGGTATACTTGCACTTTAAAAATATTTGAAGGTGGTATTCCTCTTCAATTTTGCACTAAAGGCATCTGTTTGGCCCATGCCACCATCATTTGAGAATTGAATCCCATATGTGTAGTTCTACACTAAATTCTAGCCAAGTTGTGAGTTTTTCTTTTAGTGGGGCACTCACACTCCAAATGAATTTCCACCATCACTCCTTATCTATAACACCTCCTCAATGATTGATTTATATCCTTGTCTGGTACTAAAATTTTCCATTTGGACATTTTTTTACCAACATAGTTTTTCAGGGATTGAATTTGATGCAGGTCCGGGTGTGACAAAGGACCCTTCCAAGACCTTTTACTTTCGTGATGTTTTAAATTGCATTTTTAAAATAAACATAAATGAATAAATTTGCATGCTGTAAAGAAGAGGAACATGTCAATCATCAGCAACATAAAAACATAAGTCGTTGATAACAGAGTTCGTCCAGGAGGGACTACGTCTCTGGGCCCCGATGTCAAGATGGTGTAGGTCGTTGTATTAAGTGTTGTCAATAGTGATGATGTACACAAGATATGATGTCGTTATCATACAAGGAAAATTCCCTCACGCAGGAGTGGCTCCAAAAGATGTTCCGTTACAGGAACTCTCAATCAAAAAAAAAAACTCCTAACAATATGGCACAAATTCATGCATGATGAGAATCCCGCCAACATGGCATAAAAGGGATCTCAAAGAAAACATGCATGATGACAACATGAGTATCCCATCAACATACAATAAAGGGATCTTAAAACACAACATGATGAATCATGACAACAAGTACATCACATAGACAATTCTGCGTCACGTCAAGCAGGAATCATGAAAATGAGTAAGAAACAGTATCCCACATCAAACATCAAGCAAGGACCTGTGCAGCACAATGCATAAAGAAGAAGTACATGAACTCAACATATGCCTCACAACCAAGGGCCATCTGAAGAAGCGTATTTCAAACTCCTAGAGCTGCTCGGACCATCGATCTCACGGCATCAATCACATGGAAATGGTTGCTCGCACATGAATGTTGACACCTGCATTCCACTTAGAATAGTGGCTAAAGAATAGAATGAGAGAATGAGAAATCTGAATGCACCATCAGATTTGTGGCGTTGAGTAGTGCAAAATCGACTATCCAAAATTTGAATTTTGAGAAATTGAGAATCTGGGGCTCAAGGAATCTTTTAGATTCCCCCTAGATTCCTCGACTGGAAATCTGTAACTCAAATGGAAAATCTGACCTTACCATTGCTATCCCTGCAGAAAATCGTGAAAAACAAGTATAAACTTGACTATATTTCGACATGGAGAAAAATTACCTCCTCGGGAAAATTTCAAGGCTCATGGTTTCGCTCCCTGTTTTTACAGCGATCATGGTTCCACCTGCATACTAAAAAATGGCCAAAAAATGTAGAAACCTGATGGAGAAACGGACAGCACCATTGTGTTCGTGGCGTCAAGAGGTGTTGAATCCATATAAAATTTGTCAAATTCTGACAAAGTAGAAATTTGGCCCTCCTGCAAAATTCATGGTTCCACCTGCATTAAAAATTAATTTGTTTCGATTTACGTGCCCACTCTTGGTTCCTCCTCTCTGCCCCGTGCCTGAAGAAATGTCGGGTTAATATAATTATTCTAGGCAAATTTACCAATGAGTTAGTTGGTTGAGTTGGTTTATGATCCATTTATTAAGGAGGAGGTCAGGGGGTAAAATCCCAACTCCTCTCTTTTTTTAACCACGAAATCATAACCGCATTTCAAATTTTTACAGTCACATTAATGGTGGATGGGATCGGGTCCACCTTGGGTGGCCCGCCCCTTAACCTCCGCCGGTTGATTGAGTGGTAGCCCTCATATTTAATGGGAAGTGGTACTATTTATGGGGTCGTCCCACCACGTGGCTGGGCGGGTTCAACTCCCGCCGGCCTCACCTTATGTAATACGTGTGGGAAGTTGGGGCTGGTGGGTTTGGTGGCCCCCACCCCCTTTAATTATATTTTTTTGTTTTAATAATAACAAAATCACATTTTTTGGAATTTGAATTTTATGAGACAATTTAACGACCCCACAATTTTGCCTGGAATCCGGTGGCCGGAAAAAGTCCAAATTGTGGCCTCCTTAAGCCTACCCAGTCATCAAAAAGTCAACCCAACTTTGACTACTTCTAACTTTCGCACACGGACTCGGATTGACGAACCGTTTGCACCGCCACGATCAAGACGACGAGATCTACGGTCTGGCCTTGGTTTGAGCTTAATCCAAGTACTTTTAATTTTGAGCTTTCTTGAGTCCTCCTTGTCCTGTGTGTGTCTCTGGAGCCACCTAGATCAAAATCTCTGATATAAACATGGTTGGAGACCAATAAGTCAAAAAACTAATTCCATTATGCAGCAAGATCCTCCCTAAGTCCCAATCCCTCCATCGACTTCCAACTATTCCCCCCTTCGATCTAGGGCATTTGAGCCTAAGCATTAGCCAAACAAAAAATGGTATGTTGTCTTAGTGACTAAAGTGGAGGATCTGAAAGGGAGAAATTATTCCCCGCACCAAACTAGGGATCATATCCAATTCAGACAATTCTGCCATCACCCACGTGCCACACTACCCATTTACTTACCAAGGGGGAGAACTTCACAAACGATTTCCACACATTTGAACCAACAGATGATTTGTTTGGGATATGGAACTAGTCGACCATAACCAACTCAAGGAAGTATTTTGATTGATACACTTGAGACCATAGGGATGACCCCTGTGAGAGTATCTAAAGGTTTTTTCTAGCCAATTATTTGGAAAATAGATGTATGTCCTATATACCGCAGCCTCCCAATTCCTTTGTTGTTGCAAGAAATGGCCATTTAACTAGAGACGCCTTATTTATTGTTTCCACCATTCCAAAGAAAATTAAAATAACCTTTCCTTATTGCATTAAGCATGCATTTAGGGATAGTCCCAATGGATGTCCAATATATTGGGGTACTCTCCAAGACCAACTTCAAAAGTATCATATTACCTCCACAAGAAAGAAAATGGGATTCCTAGATTGTAATGCGTGCCTCAACCTTCTTAACTAGCCATAGTCAGTTTAGCTTCTGATACTTGTTTGGTTTAATTTAAAAACCTAGGTATTTCATGCCATCCTCAAGGGCCTTTACAAGGAAGGGAAAAGAATCCTTGATCGCCTCCAACTAGCCCTCCAAGACTCCATTCAATATCAAACATGACTTTTTGGGGTCAATTTCCATTCTGGTAACCACTCAAAAGAGTTCTAAGGCCTTATTCAAAAATGGTATGTCCCTGTTGCTCCCTAGAATACAATAAAACACATCATCGATGAATAATAAATGGGATACATAAACCTCATTTAAGACCTTTATTCCATGTATAATCCCCCTAGTTTTGTAATCAACAAGTAATATGCTGAATGCCTCAACCACTATTAAGAATAATAAGGGAGATAGAGGGCATCCCTAATATTGGGGAAAAATCTACCCCTATAAAATTTTACAAATATTAAGCTTTAATAACCTTTATAGGGTAATGTAGCGATCTCTCTAATGGTAGATCATGATTGAAGGGCGAATCTGTTGTTAGTTGCAGATAAACAGTTAACCATAGTGCTCGCGCTTTTAAGTCACATTCTGGATAGTTTCTATTAAACTTCTGATGCATTTAAAACTCTCGCAGGTTCCTGGCTCGATCATCCTCAAAGCTAATATAATTAGCTCTAAAGGTGCTATCGCACTCAAAGGCATGCATGCAATAAGCACTTCACTATTTCCCAACGCACATATAATGTCGATTAACCCCGCATTTAATGGCTCTCGGACCCTATCGCAAATAAAGTTGCCCGCTCGTTAGCACATCCCTGCGAACCCGATAACATGATCAATATCAGATCAACGGTCATCGCATTTGAAGTTGGATATTTTTTAAATCGATTTTTTGTGCGATGGGCGGGTCCCGCCTGCCATGGTTGGTGACCCAGCCTATGGTAATTCTACACATGTCCACTTCATTAATGAGCGTCTTAAAACACCATTAAGCCTAAGCGTCGCCATCTTTTCCCCACTCCACTCATTATTTTCGCTCTCTGCGTGATATTTGCTCGAGCTCGGCCATGATTCCGTCAAGACCACAAGACTACATCCCGAATTCAAATTAATTCACCTATAAGTTATTATTTCTCTCCACCTTTTAATTACAGTTGTAATCTTGCCCTTTTGAGCCGTTATAGTCGAGCTAGTAGGAAAAGAACCCCTTGTGAATGAGTTTGAGGGAGTGTAGGACACCAATGTGTGCCTCACTAATATTCTTACCCTAAATAGGACTCTTTCCTCATCCATAGCTACATCAACAGATGACCATTGCTTACTTAGGACCGGAATCCTGCATGTAGTTCTTCCACCGGTCCATTTCAACCCTGATTCCATATTGTTACTAGCCGAAAGATGTGAACCAGAACAACAAGCAATATGTTTAAGCATAGTCGCGCTTTATTTTTAAAGATTGATGAGAAAATTATTGCGGAAATGTTGGGCATCCCAACTCAAGGAATAGACATATCGAACAGGGGGTTAGAAAACCAATTCATTACATGGGCCGAGGAGGATAAGCTTGAATTCCTTCGAACCCTTTTCGAAAACCTCGACCCTGAGTTAAAGCTAGTTTTTCCCATCCAAACTACTTTACTAAAACCCTTCTATCAGACCTTAACATCTCTCTTGTCAGTCCTTTTCGGCCTCGCAAATGACTCTAAGGTAGATGAATCGTTGTTTTTAGCAATTTGTCTCGTTACTCTTAAGCGAGACCAGCAAACCATTAACTTTCCTAAATACTTAGCTTTGGCCCTCATTGTGGATTTTTATACCTCCCTTCCTTTCCGCTCATGTCGGCATTTCTCCTACCTTTTTCACTTGATTTTATATAATTATCCTTTTTACTTCCTCACCTCTAGACTCCTATTAGATACTGCAGATGTTGAAGGCAGAGAAAAAGAAGTATTTTGTTGGTCTGAAATCTTATATCCTCAGCGCATTCCATTGGTTTATTCTCAATATATGGAATGCTTTGCTTATCCTTTAAAAGCTAAGATAATTGAAGCCAGAGTGAATTGAATCTTGGAAGAGAAAGTCAAACTACTAAGGATAACCGAGCAAGAGAGTATTGGTAGTTGGTTTCTATTTCTGGACTATACTATAATACGGTTATATGCATTTGATAATCAACCAACATGGCTTCCCAAGTATGTAACACCTTTACTATTTTCTTACGAGGTATTAAGGCAAAAAATTGTACTTAATGAATTTCATTTTGTGTCTAAAAACAAAGGGGAATTGTTCAGTTATCCTTATGTTATATCTTCTCTAATTGCTAAAAATAACAAGGCCATTGATGCCCTGGAAAAAGAAATGTCTTCTTTTGGTTTCACGTAGGATGATTGTTGGAGTTATGATCCCCTTGGTATTATTTCACGACTTAAAAAACAAGTCAGATTATCGGCTTATGTTCATGAAAGCATACCAGAATTGGAAAAAATGGCCAATTCGCCGATACTATCGGAAGAAGATTCACAATCACTACCATCTACCAGGATGACTGACACGTTCGTACAAGCTTCTTCCAATGATTCATTGATTCAGGAACACATAGCAGAAGCAGAAACTTCAGTTTCATGTTCTACTGCCCCCTTGAGCAAGCGAAAAGTCGATGAATTAATTCAATTTAAGATAGTTCGGCATGTCATACCAAAAGAAGCTGATGTGGAAACAAATGATTTTAATTGGAATATCAAGCAATTGAACACAAAGGTTAGACATACCTTAAAAGAGATAGAACCTAAATATTCTGGGACTCAAGCCCTGGATATCCAACACGCATTTACTAAGAAAAAGAAAGAAATAACGCCTGGCAATGACCTGACTATAGTCACCGAATACTCCCCATCAACAGACACCTCAACGCTCTAGGAGATGTTACTTGTGAGTGGGCCTTGTTTTATATCAATGGTCGATTTTGAGACAAACAGCTTGAACCTCACAGTATTGCAACCTGAGAAAGGAGAACACCAACAAGTGGTCGGATCCAGAACATCTTCTTTGGCCATAAAACTGGGAAAAGTATCGGACATGGATGTGATTAACTTACACAAGCAAGCGGGTGATATAGTGGCTTGCAGACTCCTCGACTCCACAACAGGGAACAGGAAGATGCAGGCTATGTTGGAAAAGGTTTCTGAACAACTGAATATAACCTGTATGGCCCTGCGTACTAAAACCAACTGAATCAAGGAACTGGAAGAAATTGTCGTTCGACAATCTTGGCAACCTAAAGATATTGCCCCCCTGAAGAAGTTACTCGAAGGAAAGGATAAATGGATAAAGTCTCTTCAGGCAATCTTGAAGATCCCAGACCACGATCCCCATGTTCTTATACAAGCATTCGAAAGGAGAGAAGAATTCGAGCGTTGTCTTCGGGAAATGGAAACTGTTATGCGGCTCAAAGAAGAAGAACGTAAAAAAGACTTCGAGCAGCTACAGGCGGTCAAAGCATAATTACAGGAGAAGGAAGAATGACACTTGAAACTTCAGGAGGAATATAAGGCTTCGATCAATAAATCTCTTAACTTCGCCCAGATGACGGATTCAGAAAATCCCAAATTATTACATATTAAAATCACTCAATTAGAGCAAGAGTTTCAGACAGCCAAAGAAGAAATCGCCAGAGTTGAGAACAGGATAGAGGTTGTCATAGGGTGTAAGAATCAAGAGATTAAGCAGATCCAGGCTACACTTAGAGACAAAACCAATCAGATAAAAAATCTCGAGGAAGTCGCTCGTGTCACAATCACCAGGAAGAAAGCACTGATGGAAGCCAAGGAAGAAATCTGGAAACAAGTATGGCAAGAGATCACTGCAGATGGAACATGCGTGAAAAATTCTTGCCCAATGTGAAAAGAGACTTATACAAAATGCCAGCCTAGAAGCAAAGTCTACAACTGAAGTACTAGAGAAGAGGATGGAAGATCTCGATGTTATCATTGATTTTGTCAGCACTTTGAAAGACACAGCCTTTACAGAACTCGAACTGCCACCCAAGGATGAACATATTTTCTCTTTATATATGTTAAAAGAGAAGCAGGTTTCCATGCAGGCCATGCAAGATGAGTTTGATTACGTAATCAAGAAAATAAACAATTTCAGGAAAGAGTGGAATTATTTAGGGAGATTTGGTGTACCTTCATTCAGGAATGAAGAGAACTGGGCAATCGCATGGCAAATATTCTTTGATCAATTGAAGACAACAGAGCAGGATTTAGGTTGTTTGGCCATGTTAGGAGAGTAATCAGTTTCCTCTACTACTGTTGTTAACTCACTCTGCAGATATTTTACTATCTTGGTTGAAGTAAACAAATTTAAACAAAACCTCCCTAACACTAAATTCCAAATAAGATCTCGACTGTTGGTGGCAATTACCAAATAAAAAAGTTTGACCTCGATGTCTACTGCTAATTGGGACAAACTAATTAAGATGAAGAGTCGTTTTAGGCGCAACATGATAGTGCAGCACCTTGCCTCTTCATCTCAAGTAGCTGAATCAGTCCCACCAATGCAATTGGTCACAAACCAATGGGAGGATTGGAACGAGATTCCCCTCATCACCACTCACGCACCAACTAGCAAAACGCATGAACCGCACGCACTATCTTCCCCAGGGCTGACCAAAAAGTTAAAGTCATCAAATTCGCGAAGGCGACACCACATTTAGATCATTTCGTTATCATGTTTCATTTTACTTTACTTATTTTATTTTTATGTCTATTGTCAAAAATAGTTATCAATCAGTTATCATAAAAACAACTATTTAAAACCCTAGTTTCCTGTTATGGGGGGTTGTTAACAGTGTGGAAGAAACTTTTGCAGATACTGAAAATTATCTGTACATTAATTTTGTACTATTCCTGGCAATTCTTATTTGTTTGTTTTTGTTTCATATGTTATGCGGAATTTCAATTACAGTCACGTAAATCTGAGGCTTGATCTCGTTTATAATTTATCCATTAGTGTTGTGTTCCGATATCAATATTATCAAAACAATTACTAGAAGAGTTATCCTGGGTTATTTACAATTGAACTTTTATCTTTTGTTGATATAATTCATGCTTTACAGTAATTGCACTTTGGATGTTTTGATATTATGTTAATAAATTCTTACCTTTATTGTAGTGTAAGTTGTTCTCTAAAATTCCCTCGTTTTACTCAGTATCAATCCCGATATATAATATTAATTGTTACTTTTAGCATAGAGTAGGATAAACATGCATGCACCTGCTACACATGTTTTCATTTAACCAGAGTGCATCCTTGTTTTAAAGCTAATGTTTTTATTTTTCTCTTGCTTTATATTTTCACTTCCCTAATCTTCACTTTTTCATTATCACTATATTTTATTATCATTATCTTTCTCGTTGGGAATCTAGCTTCAAAATTGTATATCATCAAATGATTTCTTTCCTCCTCTGAATGTCGCCATTATCTACTCGTGTTTGGTCTTATAATATTTGCATATTGAAAATCTGACAATTATATTACAGGGTTACCCCCTGTGCTGTGATGAGGATCAGCAGTTACACCTAGAGCGGGAGGACTACATAGTCCTCAATGAATGTGCGCTTAATTGTTTATGTGTGGGGACAATCTGTGCACCAACATTCTTTTGGCATCATTGCCAGGGAGTTATTAGTTTAATTTGTCGATGACTAATCCTAACCTTGTTCAGCCACATATTTTATTTGGTTTGTTCGATCAACGTAGTGTACTTAACGGTTTATATGAACTATCACAACAGGTTTCCCAAACACATCAGGAATTACGCCAGAATTGTGAAGTTTTAGCGCAGGAAGACAAACACGCTCAACTAAACCCTAATGCTCCTAGACTACGAAAACCTCTTAGCACCTAAAATCTACTACGGAAGTGCATGTCCGTTGATGTTCAGGTACTATGTAAGTTCATATTTTACCATTTTCTTTATATTGATTTAATCATTATCTACTTGTCATAGTTTTGTATTTATAGAAATTATTTATTTTATCATTTTATGTAGTTACCCCATTAAAACATGGATACCCCTTACAGGTTAACCAAATCTACCTTAGATATTAGTTCTTCTCTTTTAGAAGACCTGTAAGTACTTGTAACTATAGAAAATAGGAGAAGACAACTTGATAACTTCAAAAAAAACCACCCTTTATCGCCTACCCTTCGGGTAGTCGCATCCTCCAGCCCACCTGGTTTTAACTCTGAATCCCAGTTATCCTCACCTTTCTCTCTTCATCAGGGATTAGCCTTCCTTCATCCCTCTACTCCTCCCAATAATCCCTTGACTTCTCCTTGTCAATCTTCTGCTTCATCGCCCTCTTATCCTTCTTCACCACTTTCAGCTCTGACCCCTCCACCCATGAATGCATGGGTGAATGCCTGATACCGCCCCCTTGATATACAGGGCCTTTACACAATTTTCCTCCTAAACACAATAAAAATCTCCCTCGATTCGATAATGAAGGAGATCGGACTGTCGAGGAGCACGTAATTAAGTTCCAATATTACTGTGAAAATATAGGAGTTGAATACGATGATATATGTATGAGATTATTTGTACAAAGCCTCGAAGGAGAACCTCGCAAGTGGTTCAGGTCATTGGCTCCCAACACCATCAATACTATGGATAGACTTATCGAGCTATTCACTCAACAATATGGTGTGAAGAAAAGAAATCATATTTGGCTCACTGAATTCTCTGCTCTTATGCTAAAGCCTGACAAATCTGTTAGTGACTTTAATAAAAGGTTTACCAAATTCTATAATCATTTTCCCCCCGCAGTTCGACCTTCTGACACGGAAGTTGTCGTAGCCTATACTTCCTCCCTTGACACTGACCTTTCTTAAGCTCTAAGAGAAAAGGAACCCGTGATGTTGGAAGATGCACAAGCCAAGGCTTGTTCCTACGAGGGGAACCTCATAGCTACGGGGAAGAGGGTTTCTCGGGACATTAAGTCTGATGGCAAGAAAAAAGTCATTGATATTTCTCATCAGCTTCCTACTTCCTCTTCTTCACAAGAGCAGAAGATTAAGGAGATGTCTAAACTCATCAAGTCCTTAACAAATAAGATACATCATTTAGAACTGGGAAATAGACCAACTCTCCCTCATCCTCCTAACCCTGAAAATCATAATCTGAATTTTCCTCCTAGGAATCCTCCCCCTTTTAATTGTCCTCAGCAATAGTAGTTATTGCAACGAGGGCAAAGAGTCGATGAACCACCTCTTCATCCTCCTTTGAGGAATAATTCTAACCTAGTAGATGAATACGATGATGACACTGCTAGTCATCTCAGAAACCCTGATGAAGGCGATTATCCAAATGTCAACTCTATAAATTATTTTGATATACCCGCTCTGATTTCCCATGAATATTTGTAGCAAGAGTTCTAGGACCCCCAGTTACAGAGATTCGCAAAACAACCAGAGGCCTAGTTCCAACAGAAGTATAATTTAAGGCCTAGGAAGAATCGCGAGCCTCAAGAATCCCCCAATAAAGATTAGCTGGTCATTGGAAAACCCGCACCACTCCATCCTAATCTTGTCGATTTGGACTCTCCCTTGCCCAAAAAATTTAGCTTGCAAAACGAGTTGAATAAACTCCAAATTAATATGCCACTAGCAGAAGTTGTGAAACTTCCAAAGTATAAATAGGAAATCGATTCCTTCCTAAAAGGGTCTCAAGATTCTCCCCAGGAAATAGGATTTGCAGATGTTATCAACGTATAGGACGATGCTCCTAAGATCTCCTTAGGGCCTGTTGAACCCAAAAGTGGTAATAGCATTCCTCCTTTCTATGTCAGTTTGAAGAATCATGATTGGAATCTTCACAACTGTATACTTGATTCTGGATCATCTCATAATCTCATGCTTAAGGAGATCATAGAAAATCTTGGATTGAGTATAACCCGAGAATACCATTATCTATACTCTTTTGACTCTCGTAGAGTTAAATGTTTAGGGATTATTAAATACCTAGTAGTTGTTTTGGATCAAGTCTCTGTTAAAAGTCTTGTTGTGGATATAGTAGTGGTCAACGTTCCTCCTAACTATGGGATGCTTCTCTCAAGGATTGGGGTGCCAAGATTGGCGGGTCACTCGTGTTAGATCTTTCATACGCAACCATCCCCATGTTTGGAGGAGGTACTCGATGCCTTTATAGAGAATTCAGACTGACTTACACCACTAGCTAAGAACAGAATCCCGAAAATTCTTATGTTTACACCGTTGAAGAAAATATGGGAAATTTTGTGTTCTTCATTTCGAATAAGGAAAAACTTTCTCTTACCGAAAAATATAGTTTCCTAACTTTCCCTTTACATACCAACATAGTGTGGAAAATGTACTTCGACAATGCTTCCTCCAGAGCGAGATTTGGAGCAAGCATTGTCTTAATCCCTCATTCTTAGAAAAAATCTTCATTTTACTTTAAATTAAACTTTGAAATGACCAATAATATCGTCAAGTATGAACCACTCCTCCTTAGGTTAAAAACTGCACGCAAACTAAACATAAAGAATTTATCAGTATATGGCGACTCTGAGTTGGTGATCAGACAAGTAACAAATAAGTGCCAAGCTAAGCATCCTCGTTTGCATGCTTATAGAAACCAAGTTTGGGATGTGGTTGATATTTTTTTCTCAGCTATTAATTTCACGACTATTCCTCATGAACAGAATCAGTTAGCTGATGCTTTGGCTGTCACAGCAGCCACCTTTTCCCCTCCTATTGAACTCGAAATTAAGTTCAAAATAGAGGTTCTTTCTAGACCTTCAATACCTGACAAATCAAGCATTGGCAGTCATTTGAAGATGAGAAAGAGATTAATAGGTTCAAGCAATCGATTGGAGAAAACTCAAACCAATTTATTGATAAAGACGAGGATGTCGACATGGCACAAACCAACGTTCCCACTTTTAAGCCAAAATTTGGCAAACATGGTGTAATCCAATTGAAAAATAATCATATCCCTAAAGGATTAATCCCTATGGAAAAGATTTTTGATCATAATGATGTTGTGGCCACTCTGGCCCTTAAACCTCCTAATGTTGAGGTGGAAGCGGTTGACATTTCTACTAATTCTAAACAGAAGTTAATTAATTTGTCCAACTCCCTTTCACAACATACAAAGGATCAATACGTCCAACTCCTCTCAAAATATACCGATGTTTTTGCGTGGTCGTATAATGACCTCAAGGCTTACGACTAGAGCATCATAGAGCATCGCATACCTTTAAAAGGAGGAGTCAAACCCTTTAATCAAAAGATCAGAAAAATTAATCCCCTCTTGCTTCCCTCTATTGAGAAAGAGATTAAAAAACTCTTAGATGCGAAAATAATCATGCCCTTACGCTACTCTACTTGGGTGGCTAATTTAGTGCCTATCAGAAAGAAAAATAGTGAAATTTGGTTATGTGTGGACTTTAGAAATCTAAATAGGGCATCCTTAAAGGACAATTACCCCCTTCCAAAAATGGAGAAGATCCTACAGAAAGTATTCGTGCAACTCACATCTCCATGATGGATGGGCTTTCCGGTTATAATCAGATAGTCGTTCATAAATATGATATGTACAAAACTGCTTTCACTACTCCATGGGGTAACTTTATGTACCAGAAAATGCCTTTCGGCCTGATGAATGTTGGGGCCACTTTTCAAAGGGCCATGGATATCGCTTTTTAAAATGAAAGGGATAGATTTATAGTCATCTATTTAGATGACATGACTATTTTTTCTTCAAGTGATGAACAACATCTCAAGCATTTGGAGGCTATTTTCCAGAAGTGTTGACGATTTGGCCTCTCTTTGAATCCAAATAAATCCTTCTTTGCGATGACTGAAGGGAAGTTGTTGGGACACATAGTATCCCAACACGGTGTTAGGATAGATCCCGAAAGGGTACAGGCCATTCAAACCATTTCCCTTCCACGCACCAAGAAGGAAGTTCAGGCATTTTTAGGGAAAATATTTTTTTTAAGAAGATTTATCCCTAATTTCGTTGAAATAGTTAAGAATATTAATCGCATACTTAAAAATGGAAACGAGGTTACATGGGACGAAGAGTCCAGATATTTCTACGAATGAATTAAGTAAACCATAGTGGAAGCCCCTGTCCTAATGAGTCCTGATTATACGAAAGATTTTATAATTTTTCCTTTCACTTCTGAACATACCATTGCTGCAGTATTATTGTAGAAAAACAAGATGGGTATGAGCAGCCCATCGCCTTTTTTAGCAAATCTCTCCAAAATGCTGAATTAAAATATAATATCATAGATAAGCAAGTGTATTCCTTGGTTAAAACACTTAAATCCTTTAGGGAGTATATTTTACTTTTGATATATATACCTCATCCCTTTGTGAGAGATATACTCCTCCAGCATGATACGAAAGGACGAAGGGGAAAGTGGATTGCCAAGACGTAGGAGTATGATTTAGAATTGAAACCAATCAAAATCGTTAAAGGGAAAGGGTTAGCTAAGCTACTAACCTAACTGAAATTTGACGCACTTGGAATTTATTTACTTGCTCTTGAAAGCTCAGTAGCATAAGATGGAGGTCAATAGGATAAGCAGTCAAGGTTGTTGCTACCTTTGTCAAATCCTGCTACCATTAACCCCGATTTTCTATTGACAAAATGGTATAAGGACATCATTAGTTACCTTCAAATGATGAAGTTGTCGAGCTCCTTGAGAAAATCTGTGAAATGTTCTATTAAGTTAAAAGCAATTAATTATTGGATTATAAATGGAAATTTGTACTGGAAGGATCCAGTATGTTTTCTTTTAAATTGTGTTCTCCCTTCACGAGTAGATTATCTAATAACTCTTCACCGCAATGGCATGTGTGGTGGACACTATGCCTAGCGGCCTACAACCCAAAATATTTTGAGCAATGGCCTCTATTGGCCTACCCTTTTCAATGATGTTAATAAAAGGGTAAGATCTTGCCACCAATGTCAGAACTTTGTTGGAAATCAAAACCTGGTTGCTCTACCCCTTAAGCCTATAATAGCTGAGGCACCTTTTAAGCAGTGGGGGTTACATTTTATCGGAGAAATCCACCCCCCATCCAGTGGTCAACACTGCTGGATTATAACTGCCACTGACTATTTTACCAAGTGGATGGAGGCTTCACCTTTAAGAAAGATCAACAACAAGGTTGTAATGGAATTTTTGACTGAAAATATTTTCTCCCGTTTCGGCTGCCCCAGAAAGATAATAGTGGATAATGCTAAGCCTTTACATTCTACCGCTTTTTAGAATTTCTATGACAATTTTGAAGTAAAGTTGGGACATTCAATGGCTTATTACCCACAAAGCAATGGGCTTGTTGAATCTACCAACAAAAATATTGTCAAAATTATTAAAAAATCGTTACACTCTAAAAAGCGAAACTAGCATGTAGGGCTCAAATATGTTGTTTGAGAAGATAGTATAAGCACCAAGAAATCAATTGTTACTTAACCATTCCAGTTGGTTTATGGTTTAGATGTCATGTTTCCTTTATACCTAGGCAGAAAGGTCATGAGAAGCCTACAGGTTTTAAATCAAGAATCCAACGACCTCCAGAGACGGATCAATCAAATGATAGAACTTCAGTAGGAAAGGGAGTTGGTTTTCCAAAGGATTAACCAGCAAGCTAAAGTTAAAAAGTATTTTGAAAAGCGAGCTAAGGATAGAACTTCTCTCCCTTCAGACTGGGTCCTCAAATGGGATAACATAAGTGTAGAGCCGGGAAAACATGGGAAATTTGAGAACCTCAGGTTAGGGTCCTTCGTTATTGATAAGGTGAAGAGTGAAAATTCTTTTTCTTTAAAAAAATTTGAAGGAGAGGAGGTTAGTCATGCTATTAATGGTCAATACCTAAAACATTATATCACCTATTGATTCTTAATATATATATATATATATATATATATATATATATATATATATATATATATATATATATATATATATATATATATATATATATAATGGTAAAAATGAAAATAAAATATAAATAAATAGATTAGTTCGATAACAAAATTATTAAGATTAACATATCATTAGTAATTCAGTACCCCAAAAACTAAAATACAATTTTATATCATGAAATCCCACAAACTCAGTGCTTGTTAAAAATTATTATGGAATGGAAAATAAGCATCTTTTCCATTATAAATAAATTATTTTCAAATTGACAAATGATGAACTAAACACCATGATTGCCATGATATCCCAAGTTATCCCCAAGACAAGGCAGCCTGGATGTTATACAATTCATATGCAAATCTATTTCATTATCCCCCTTGTTGCTTCATTCTCGTCTCTCAAGATAATCACTAACCTATGAATTTTTATAAGTCCTACAGGGTCTGCTCATTTTATGATTATTGTTAACTCGGGCAGTCAAAAAAAGTTAAAATATCCCCCTTTTTTAATGTAAATGTCCCTTCACTATCTGTCTTACTGATCTTTTAACCTACCTCCTTAGGATAGGGTATGCTAACAACTTTCGTTGGGGCTATGAATGCTCACTGGAAATGGAGCAAGGTCAGTGGCATTGTATAATTTCAGTGTGCAACCTACCCATCCCCTTCAATTTTGGTTTAGGGGAGTTTGTTGGTGACTCTCTCGCGGATATGGACGCTCGCTAGTAGTGGAGCCACATTAGTGGCATTGGAAAATTCCAATGTGGTTCTTTCCCGCCACATCATAAAGTAAAATCAATAAAGACAACTAATTGAGAATACGATGAAGCCATAACTATATGGACTAATAAGAGGCTTAGGAAAATTATGCCAGTAAGACAGTCAATGACTCAATTAGGCCTATGGACGCTCGCTGGTAGAGGAGCGACCTCCAAAGGTAACTGATGTTTAAGGGTGCCCTAAAACATTTGTCCTCAATGTTTTCCATCCTAGTATTTTTTCAATTGCAACCTGACAGTTCTCCGCAGGAAATTTGGTCGCATTAATACACTATAAAATATTGTTGAGACTGTGTTTTTCCCTAATTTTCCTTATTCTTCTAAAATTTTTGTGTTTTGTTATATAATGCTTAATGCCCAATTTTTGAATAACTACCGGATAACCCTTGGTATATTTATCATTCATTCAGTATGCATTTATTCATTTAACTGAAAGAGGAAAATGTATTCAAGAAGTAAGACTAAATACATTATATATGATTTTCATGATATATATATATATATATATATATATATATATATATATATATATATAACTAAAAGAAGCAAAAAAACAGAATTCACAGGCTCTTTCTCCCCGTTTACTCATTACGGGTTCGTTAATGTAAATAAGAATCAAGGTGTAATTACGCAAAATTAAAGAGATAAAACATTATATTACATAAGTTTAAATACTTAAAATAAATAGCATAACCGCAGGACCAATCTATTAAGTTCAAAAGGAGCCTTTATGCTCCATACTTCACATAAGTAAAAATTATACAAAATTCTGCAACTAAGCAGGGTTTACGACCAAAATTGAGCTAACTACTCTTTTAAAACTAACTATCTGAAACCTGGATTATATCATTCGCCAAATTTGATGAGCCAGTGAGGTGAGTGCTACCAGCCGATTCACGTGGGCGGATACTTTCAACTCCCTGGAAAATCCTGGGTAACATGGTCAGTTAGTCCTCAATTAATGTCAGTCGTTCTTCCATGTTGGTTAACAAGCACAGTATTATGTCCATTTTGGCATGCAATTTCTCTCGGCATCCCAAATTGCTGCTACCAACACCAGACATGGCTCTTACCCTTCCTCGTTGCACTCGGCCTTTCCCGTCACAAACAGTCAAGCAAATAATTATGTATACCCCAATGGTGGTTTTTTAATCCTTTAATTAACTTTTGTCACCTTTGCATTAAATGTATGCCTTTAACCCATCGCATCTTAAATATCTTCCCCTGTGTCGTATCAGTATGGAGAGGTCTAGTTGAGCAATCTTCACCGTCATTTAGCCATGAATCCATAACCCAATCGGAGAAGGCAGCTGACCCACGTTCTTGGCTTCCCACGAGGGAAAGCCATCCCCAAATGGAACCAATGTTGGGGAAAAATCCCCTCTATAAAAAGAAACTACAAATATTTAGCTTTAATAACCTTTATAGGGTGATGTAGCGATCTCTCTAATGGTAGAGCATGATTGAAGGGTAGTTTTGTTGTTAGTTGCAAATCAATGGTTAACCATAGCGCTCGCTCTTTTAAATCACACGTCGGATAGTTTCAATTAAAATCTCGATGCATTTAAAACTCTCGTAGGCTCCCAGCTCGATCATCCTCAAAGCTAATCTAATTAGCTCTAAAGGTGCTATCGCACTCAAAGGCTCGCGCACAAAAATCACTTCACTATTTCCCGACGCACATAGACTATCAATTAACCCTGCATCAAATGGCTCTCGGACCTTATCGCAAATAAAGCTGCCCGCATGTTAGCACATCCCTGTAGACCTGATAACACGATCATCATTGATCGTTATCAGATCAAAGATCATCACAACTGAACTTGCACGTTGTTTAACTCATTTTTTTTGTGCGATGGGCAGGCGGGGTTGGTGACCCAGCCTATGGTAATTCTACACATGTTTGCTTCATTAATGAGCATCTTAAAATGCCATTAAGCCTAAGCAACACCATATTTTCCCCACTCCGCTCGTTATTTTCGCTCTCTGTGTGATATTTGCTTGAGCTCGGCCATGATTCCGTCAAGACCACAAGAATACCATGCTCATCCAAAATTCAAAGTCATTCGCCTTTGTACTGGAAGGATCCAGTAGGTGTTCTTTTAAATCGTGTTATCCCTTCTCAAGTAGATTATCTCATAACTCTTCACCATGATGGCGTGTGTAATGGACACTACACCTGGTGGGATATGACCCACAATATTTTGAGAAGTGGCCTCTATTAGCCTACCCTTTTCGGTGATGTTAATAAAAAGGTAAGATCCTGCCACCAATGCCAGAACTTTGCTGGAAAGCAAAACCTGGCCACTCTACCCCTTAATCCTATAATAGCTAAGGCACCTTTTTAGCAGTGGGGATTAGATTTTATCGGATAAATCCACCCCCCATCCAGTGGTCAACACCGTTGTATTATTACCGCCACTGGCTATTTTACCAAGTGGGTGGAAGGTTGCACCTTTAAGAAAGATCAATGACAAGGTTGTAATGGAATTTTTGACTGAAATTATTTTATCCTATTTTGGCTACCCTAGAAAGATAATAGCGGATAACGCTATGCCTTTCTGTTCTGCTATTTTTCAAAATTTATACGACAATTTCAAAGTAAATTTAGGACATTCAACAGCTTATTACCCTTAGGGAAATGGGCTTGCTAAATCTACCAACAAAAATATTGTCAAAATTATTAAAAAATTGTTACACTCTAGAAAGAGGAACTAGCATGTAGGGCTCAAATATGTTGTTTGGGAAAATAGGATAAGCACCAAGAAATCAATTGGTACTTCACCATTACAGTTGGTTTATTATTTAGATGTCATGTTTCCTTTATACCTGGGCAGAAAAGTCATGAAAAGCCTACAAGTTTTAAATGAAGAACCCAACGACCTCCAGAGACGGATCAATCAAATGATCCAGCTTCAACAGGAAAGGGAATTGGTTTCCAAAGGATTAACTAGCATAAAGATAAAGTTAAAAAGGATTTTGACAAGCGATCTAAGGATAGAACTTTTCTCCATGGGGACTGGGTCCTCAAATGGGATAACATAAGTGAAGAGTTGGGCAAACATGGGAAATTTGACAACCTCTGTTTAGGGCCCTTCGTTATTGATAAGGTCAAGGATGAAAATTATTTTTCTTTAAAATATAAAAATGAAAATAAAATATAAATAAATAGATTAGTTTTGATAATGACATTATTAAGATTAATGGATGATTAGTAATTCGGTACCCCAAAAACTAAAATACAATTTTATATCATGAAATCCCAAGAACTCACATCTTGTTAAAAATTATTATGGAATGGAAAATAAGCATATTTCCCATTATAAATAAATTATTTTCAAATGTTGAACTACACATCATGATTTCCATGATATCCCAAGTTATCCCCAAGTCAAGGCAGCCCGGATGTTATACAATTCATATGTCGCAAGCTATTTCATTATGCCCCTTGCTACTTCATTCCCGTCTCTCAAGATAATCACTAACCTATGCAGTTTTATAAGTCCTGTTGGGTCTACTCATTTTACAATTATTTTTAACTCATGTAGTTAAACAAAGTTAAAATCTCCCCCCATTTTTACAAAAATGTTCTTTCACCATCTCTCTTATTGATCTTTTAACCTACCTCCTTAGGATGGGGTATGCTAACAACTTCTGTCGGCGCTATGAACGCTCACTGGAAGTGGAGCAAGGTTAGTGGCATTGGATAATTCGGGGGCGCAACCTACCCATCCCCTTACATTTCAATTTAGCGGGGTATGTTGATGACCCCGTTGGGGCTGTGGATGCTCGGTGGCAGCGAAGCGACATCAGTGGCATTGGAAAATTCCAGTGTGGTTCTTTCTTGACACATTGTAAAGGCAAATAAATAAAGGACACTAATTGAGAATATGACGAAGTTGTTATTGTATGGAGTAATAAGAAACTTAGGCAAATTCTGCCAATAAGATAGTGAATGACTCTGCCGAGGCCATGGACACTCGCTTGCAACAAAGCGGCATTCGAAAGTAATTTACATTTAAAGGGGGCCTAAAACCTTTGTCCTCAATGTTTTCCATCCTGATATTGATTCAAATGCAACCTGACAATTCACTGTAGGCAATTTGGTCGCATTAATACATTATAAAATCTTTTTGAGATGGTGATTTTCCCTAATTTTGCTTATTCTTCTAAAAGTTTTGTGTTTTTTTGTATAATGCTTAGTGCCTGATTTGTGAATAGCTACCAGATAACCCTTGGTAGATTTATTGTTCATTCAGTGTGAAATTATTCATTTAACTGAAATACGAAAATGTATTCAAGAAGAAAGACTAAATAAATTATATATGCTTTTCATGATATATATATATATATATAGGTATAGATAACTAAAAGAAGCATAAAAATGGAATTCACGGACTCTTGCTTCCTGTTTACTCATCACAGGTTCGTTAATGAAAATAAGCATCAATGTGTAATTACGCAAAATTCAAGAAATAAAACGTTATATTCCATAATTTAAATACTTAAAATAAATAGCATAACCGCAAGACCATTCTATTAAGTTCAGAAGGAGCCCTTATGCTCCATACTTCACATAAGTAAAAATTATACAAAATTCTACAACTAAGCAGACTTTACGACCAAAATTGAGCTAACTACTCTTTTAAAACTAATTGTCTGAAACCTAGATTATATCATTCGCCAGATTTGATGAGCCAGTGAGGTGAGTGCTACCAGCCGGTCACGCGGGCAAATACTTTCAACTCCCTGGAAAATCCTGGGTAACATGGTCAGTTTTTCCTCAATTAACGTCGGGCATTCTTCCATGTTGGTTAACAAGCACAGTATTCTGTCCATTTTTTCATGTAAGTTCTCTTGGCGTTCCAAATTGTTGCTACCAGCACCCGACATAGCTCTTATCCTTTCTTGTTGCACTTGGATTTTCCCATTGTAGACAGTCAAGCGAATAATTATGTATACTCCGATGGTGGTTGTTTATCCTTTAATTAACTTTTGTCACCTCTGCATTAAACGTATGCCTTTAACCCATCGCATCGCAGATATCTTCCCCCGTGTTGTATTATTATGGAGAGGTCTAGTTAAGTGATCTTTGTCGTCGTTTAGCCATGACTCCATAACCCAACTAGAGAAGGAAGATGGCCCACGTTCTTCACTTCCCACGAGGGAGATTCATCCCCAGATGGAGCCAATGTTGGGGAAAAATCCCCCCCGCTATAAAAATTTTACAAATATTAATCTTTAATAACCTTTATAGGGTAATGTAGCGATCTCTCTAATGATAGAGCATGATTGAAGGGCGAATCTGCTATTAGTTGTAGATCAACGGTTAACCATAGCACTCGTGCTTTTAAATCACACGTTGGATAGTTTCTATTAAACTCTCGATGCGTTTAAAACTCTCGCAGGTTCTCGGCTCGATCATCCTCAAAGCTAATCTAATTAGCTATAAAGGTGTTATCGTACTCAAAGGCGCACGCCCAAAAATCACTTCATTATTTCCTTACGCACGTAGACTATCGATTAACCCCGCATTTAATGTCTCTTGGGCCCTATCACAAATAAAGTTTCCCTCTCATTAGCATAACCCCCTGGACCCAATAACACGATCATCATTGATCATTATGAGATCAACGGTCATCACATCTGAACTGGGACGTTGTTTAACTCGTTTTTTTGCGTGATGTGCAGGTCCTACCCACCATGGTTGGTGACCCAGCCTATGGTAATTCTACACATGTCTTCTTCATTAATGAGCATCATAAACGCAATTAACCCTAAGAGCCACCATCTTTTCCCCACTTCGCTCGTTATTTTTGCTCTCTGCATGATATTTGCTCGAGCTTGGCTAGAATTTCGTTGAGACTTAAAGACTACCGCGCTCATCCCGAATTAAAATTCATTTGCCTTTGTTGAGACTTAAAGACTACCGCGCTCATCCCGAATTAAAATTCATTCACCTTTGTACAGGAAGGATCAAGTAGGTGTTCTTTTAAATTGTGTTCTCCCTTCACAAGTAGATTATCTAATAACTCTTCACCATGATGGTGTGTGTGGTGGCCACTACGCTTGGCAGGCTACGACCCACAAGATTTTGAGAAGTGGCCTCTATTGGCCTACCCCTTTCAGTGACGCTAATAAAAAGTTAAGATCCTACCACCAATGCCAGATCTTTCCTGGAAAGAAAAACCTAGCCACTCTACCCCTTAAGCCTATAATAATTGAGGATCCTTTTTAGAAGAGGGGGTTGGATTTTATCGGAGAAATCCACCCCTCATCCAGTCGTCAACACCACTGGATTATCACCGCCACTGATTATTTTACCAAATGGGTGGAGGCTACACCTTTAAGAAAGATCAACGACAAGATTGTAATGGAATTTTTGGCTGAAAATATTTTCTCCCGTTTCGGCTGCCCTAGAAAGATAATAGCGGATAACGTTAACCCTTTATGTTCTGCCACTTTTCAAAATTTCTGCGACAATTTTGAAGTAAAGTTGGGACATTCGACAACTTATTACCCACAGGGAAATGGGCTTGTTGAATCTACCAACAAAAATATTTTCAAAATTCTTAAGAAATAGTTACACTCTAAAAAGCGGAATGACATGTAGGGCTCAAATATGTTATTTGGGCAGATAGGATAAGCACCAAGAAATCAATTGGTACTTCACCATTCCATTTGGTTTATGGTTTAAATGTTGTGTTTCCTTTATACATGGGTAGAATGGTCATGAGAAGCCTACAATTTTTAAATGAAGAATCCAACGACCTCCAGAGACGGATCAATAAAATGATCCAGCTTCAGTAGGAAAGGAAGTTGGTGTTCCAAAGGATTAACCATTATCAAGCTAAAGTTAAAAAGGATTTTGACAAGCGAGCTAAGGATAGAACTTTTCTCCCTGGGGACTGGGTCCTCAAATGGGATAACATAAGCGAAGAGTCAGGAAAACATGGGAAATTTGACAACCTCTAGTTAGGGCCCTTCATTATTGATAAGGTGAAGGGTGAAAATTCTTTTTCTTTAAAAAACTTTGAAGGAGAGGAGGTCGGTCGTGCTATTAACAGTCAATACCTCAAACATTATATCACCTATTGATTCTTAATATATATATATATATATAATGATAAAAATGAAAATAAAATATAAATAAATAGATTAGTTTTGATAACGAAATTGTTAAGATTAACATATGATTAGTAATTCGGAACCCAAAAAACTAGAATACAATTTTATATCATGAAATCCCAAGAACTCACTTCTTGTTAAATATTATTATGGAATGGAAAATAAGCATATTTCCCATTATAAATAAATTATTTTCAAATGTTGAACTAAATATCATGATTTCCATGATATCCCAAGTTATCCCTAAGTTAAGGAAGCCCGGATATTACACAATTGATATGCCTCAAGCTATTTCATTATCCCCCTTGCTACTTCATTCCTGTCTCTCAAGATAATCACTAACCTATGCAGTTTTATAAGTCCTATAGGGTCTACTCATTTTACGATTATTTTTAACTCGGGCAGTTAAACAAAGTTAAAATCTTCCCCTTTTTTTACGAAAATGTTCCTTCACCATCTGTCTTATTGATCTTTTCACCTACCTCCTTAGGATGTGTTGGGATGGGGTCCCCTAGGGTCAGTTTTGGGGCAAAAGCCCAAGTTTTGATGTAAAAAGATGAAAAGTCTCCGTAAATTGTGGTCATGGAGCGCGTAGATATTTAAGAGTCATCAAGGGTTTTACCCTCCTTTATGTAAGCTTGAGTCGGTTTTTGAAGATCTACCCATGGTCCACGAACCATGGGATTGTATAAATAGGTGTGTCTTAGAGAGTCTAAGGCAGTAGTCTAAGTTTGTCTATGGGTACGAGTGAAGAAGTCTAGTGCAGAGATAGAATTCTTGGAGGAGGAAAAGGCTCTGCAGCTGAGTGCGCAGAGGCCTAGAGTAGTGTCTGCAGCTAAGTGCGCAGGAAGTATTGAGTCTATAAACTTATACTGAAGATCAATAAAGAAGATCGTTACAAAAATTCCTGTGTTTTATCTCTTTACTTTTGTTATGTATGATTGCGATATATGTTGTGATGAATGATGTCTTTATGAAATAATGACGCATTGATGCGTGACTTTACTTGATCTGTATTACTATCTGAACGCAATTAATGTTAAGTGATTACGCAAAGATCCTAACACTTTTTGTTAAAGTTATTAAACACTTAGGTAGATCTAAGTAAATACTGATCCAAGGGTAATCTAGGGTGCACGTAAACAGCTAATTTGCCCGTTCAGGGTCTGAAAAAGCCAGTTGTAGACCTTCGCAGACGTTGAGAGGCCGATTAAAGGAAGCTACAACGATAATCCATAAGGGCTTAGAGATCTACACGAAGGCAGATCTAGGTCACAGAAGGACATCACACTGATCTCTGGGTGTGGAAACTTGGTTCCAACATCCCCCCATACTGCTTCGGGTGAGACTTTAGTCTGCGCACCGTGGATTGATGCCGAAAGGGCCAGTAGTGTAGGGATTTGTTTGGTGCAACTAACTCTGAACCTGGGTCAAGACCCCCTAAGCCAACAAATGGTTCTGTTGCCAGGACCGGGATCTGCATAAAGAGATGTGTGATGTCGCATCACTGGAATCCGACCAAGAAGGAAATTGAGAAGTGGTTGGATAGAAATATCCACAAATTTGTGGCGCAGGAAAACAGGAATTCGCTCCTGAGAAAAGAACAGTGGTTGGACAAATATTTTTACATAGAAATACATGAAATTTTCTTCTACACCTTCCCAATTGAACTATACAAGTGGATATATAAATTGGCAAATGGTCAAGGGAGGTGGAAGCTTGACGGTCCAATAGTGTGGACTCTAGAATTAGTGTGAAGGTTGGAAGCTTCTAAAGATAAGATCACACGTGTTGTTGACCATTGGCTTGATCAGGTTATAGGAGGATTTGTTACAGAGTTCACATTCGACACCTCAGTCAGTTACAACGAAGCAAAGCAACGCTTCTTCAAAGGACCGCGAGGTAAGTATCTAATATCTTTGAATACTTGGATTAAGATGTTGTTGTGTGAGAAACAAGTTATGCCACTACCTTGATGTTTGGAGCTACGCGAAGTGGGAAGCTCTTCAAGGATAGGGGAAGAACAGGCCCTAAATATAGCCCGTTGATTGAACCTCCTATGAGTGACGACGAGGGAGAAGCATAGGATTCATCGCAGAGAATTGTCCACTTGATAAGGCAAGGTTTTCCGCGAATACCTCATCCGTCCACACCACCTCCACCTTCGCCTCCACAACATACACCTTCGCCCACACCTCCACCACCGTCTTCGTCGGTCAACATGTCGAATACAATGAAGTTACCAGTTTTCAAGGGCTTAGGAAGTGAGGATATGGATCAGTTTTGGTTTGTTGCGAAGGCTATGTGGACAGCACAACAAATTACAGATGATAATGTTAACACTCAAGTTGTTCCCAAAGTTGTAAGAAAGGGAATACGGCTGAGGTAACCACAGACCAATCTTTTAGATACAGAATCTAGCCTATATGTATCTAGAGAGGGCTCTCTCTTTATGTTTTAGCTTTGTTTTTTAAGGATATTAGGCTAGTTATGAAGTTCAAGGGTTTGGTTTTGAGTTTGGGTGGTGAGATTCAATAGAACAGTGAAGCAAACTGAATAGTTTAGTCCATTGGGCATGATGGAGTCAAAGAAGGATGGATTTCTAGATTTTGTTTCTTAACAGAGGAGGACATCACAGATCAAGGTAGTCAAACATGGAACAAATTAAGGCTGAAATCAGATGGAACGGACTCAAATGGGTGAAGAGCAGTTAAGAATCCTTCAACATATTGAAAGAGGGAAAATGGATGATTACTGTTAAGGAGCAATTAAGAATTCCTTAGCAAATAGTCAATATGCGAGAATTAGGAAACAAGAGCAATTAAGAATTCGCTGTTATACAAATTCTAAAGAAAACACAGAGAATAATAAACACTGAAAACAGAGTGCAGTTTAAGTAAATCCTGAATTAATCATTTTCTTTACCATTCAGATTATGAAACACAAGATGATATAGCAAACAAGAAAACTGTAAAACATGAGATATGGGGGACTTATTGATCCGGAGTTTGATTCAAGAATTCTGTGACAAGTCTTCTGCATCAATCCCTCATCCAGTAGGCTAGACAACATATGGTTCCAACAGATTTTTATTCCAAAGTTTCAGTATTACAGCAAAATCTATGAATGCCCACCAACCCCAAATACTTCGTTTGGGGGGGTATTTATACAAAATATATTACAAAATATCTAATGGAGATAATATCTAGTGATGACTAATCCCTTTTTTACAAAAGATAGAGACAAACAGTCTCGAAAACAGGGAAAAGATAAATTGATGTTGTGCTAGCTGCTCTATCTTTGTCAGATGTGCTGGAGGCAGGCTCTGCGAGTCGGTTTACAGCTGTCTTCCACTGATACTCTGTGCTGGCTGCTCCATCTTTGTCGGATATTCTTCAATCCTGTTTTGATACACTTTGACCCGTTTGACCCTCGTTCATCCCTGTCTATCTTATCATGGAAAAATAGCCCGAAATCTACGTTTTACCCAAGAGAAATTTACAAAATCCCCAACATGTCTTCCCACCATTGTTGCTCTGGCAATTTATGCTTCTGAAGTTTCCTCAGGGTTTCATCAGTTTCTGTATATCTGAAAAAATTAGGCTGGAGCTGAAACAGATGTTTTACCTCATGCTCAATATAAAATAAGTTCTCTAAGTTATCATAGAGAATTTGGCCTGTGGGGAGTGCTTTTACTCCTGAAGCACTTGTTGATGAACTAACTTGATCAGCAGCATATTTGTTCAATTTATGTACATAATCTATGTGTTTCATAAGCCGGTCATTATTTGCTAAAGGACTTGGTAGACCTTTATTCTGCAAAACTGTGAACTTCTCTGTGAAAGAATTAATCTCTACCTGCATATCCTGGCATCTTCTTTCCAAATTTTGCATCAGAGTTCTCTTGGTTAGAACTCTATTGATTTCTAGAATGGTGCCTGTCATGTCTGTGATTTCCACTGCTTCCAGTTGTTCGCTGGTCTTGGTGTTCAAAAAATGTATAAGCCGGTTGGCTTGTTCAGACATTTGTCCCAACAAAACTCTTGTCCTTTGGATTTCCACTTGGGCTGCTCTTACTAAGTCAATCTGTTCATAAATAACTTGGATAGATGGCCAAACATTATTTAGGGATTGATTGATGTTGGTCAAAAGAATTCCTTTGATTTTTGCCAGAGGCTTTTCCATAGTGAGATCCTTCTCTAATGTTCTCACTTTATTCTCTAAGGCTTTAACCTCTCTTATTTTCTCTGCAACATTTATCTTGGATTTGTCATAATTCTTTTCTACTTTTTCCAATTTTTCCTTTACTTGTTTCAGCTCTGACACTTGGAGTCTCAATTCTTCCATGGCTTTTATCAATTCTTTTGTGCTCATATTAGTACTGCTACCTGGTGATGTTGCTGTTGTTTTTGTACCTGTAATTACTTTTGTTGTGGCTGCTGGGACATTAGGAGCCAATGTTGTTCCAAGTGTTGAAGGGACTGCTGTTGAGACTATGGGGGTTACTTCAGGAGGTTGGGAGGTCGACTCTCCATGCTTCTCTTTTAGTGATTTTTCCAATGCCTGCTCTGTATCAGTTAGTCTTTCATTAAGTTTCATGAGCAGGTCCATCATGTCTTCTTCTGATTTCTGCTCTATAATTTCTGCAGTCTGAGGGTGCATGGAAGGAGGTAGTTTCAGCTGTTTCCTCAGGGCAGCAATGTCTTCTTCTTTCTTCTTCATAAGTGCCTTTATGCCTTTAGCATCTTTGGGATCATGTCCCAGTTCAATGATGATTTCTTCTAAAGATTTGATCCTGTTGTCCTTGGCCAGAGAAGAGGCTTTCTCCAAATGTAATTGAGCAGAGGTATTGTCCAAGGAGTTCTGTAACTGATGGGCCAACATTGCTTTGTCAGCCAGTGTAGAATAAACCATTTCTCCAATCTGCTTGTGAAGTTCAATCTGGTCCAATGGATGAATGTCCTTCGTTAGGACCTCCAAGTTTGTTCTAATGTAATCTGCTGCCGACTGGGGTTGTTGTACCTTTGGCTTAAAATAACTCTTTAACATTTTTCCTTCTTTAATGTCATGGGCAAACATTAACCTTTGCTGGTTTGAGGGGGCCATCTTCAAGTATTGATTGTACATTTGAATCCTCACAGGATCATTTTTAGCCTTACTTTCTATGAAAGTTCATTTAATGTCAGAGGCATGTTTGCTTTGTTTCCTGGTAGATGATACTTCAACACTGTGCTGTCTTTCTAGCTCCTGCCTATGTGAGTGAGTTGATGTTTCTACCACTGGGGAAGTCTGCTGGCTGATTTCCCTTTCTGTCCTTTGGATGTCTATGGTTTCTTCAATAATTTCCTCTTCTGACAGAGGATTCAGTCTTTGTCTCTTTGCTCCTGGTTGTTCAGCAGATCCACTGATAGGTGTGGGCTCTTCTCTGTCTCTCTTCTTGCTTCTTTCCTCATTTAGAGGAGTTTGCAGTGCTGGACTTTCTAGTGCTCTAGTTTGGGCTGGAGGAATTTGCCCCTGATTCTGTTATTTTGACATTGTTGGTTGATCTGTCATTATAGGATGCTCTGTGGTATCTACCTCTTTACCCTTTGAAGTCCCTGTGACTGGTGTGCTGGTTTCTTGTGCAGGCTGCTAAGAAGTTCCAGCAGAGGATGTTCCAACTCTTGATTGTTGAGGCAGCTTGAAAGATACCAGTCCAAAATAGTCCAGGTCAAGGGTTTTTTCAAGATCTTTCATAGCTTTTTCCATCTTTTCTTGCTCACTAACTTCTTCTATTAAAGTCCCTTCTACCCATTCCTCCTAATTTGCAAACTGTTCAATTTTTGGGATCTTATGATGTACATACACTGATAGTTTGTTCCTTACTTTTCTGTCACTTATGAAACTATATGGGTCATATGGCACCCAAAAAAAACTCTTCTTCAATCTAAGGTGTTCTTCTAATATCTTCTCAGCATCTTTCCATGCATCCCTAGAATTGATGACATAAGCGCCTAACTGGTTTTTGATTCTCAGCTGAGCCTTCTTCTTTGCATTACAAAAGTGGGTTAAGTCTGCATTGATGATCTGCCTGAAATATTCTAATGCAAATAACCTCATGGGAACATATCTAGGCAACTTGAAAGGGCAAAGTTCACATCCATAAATTCTGATTTCTGTGTGATTCTGGTAGAGGTACCAGTCACCTATCCTGTACTATTTGGAAAGCTGCAAAATCTTCTTCATGTCACCAGTAATCCTAGGAGGAGGAACTCCTATCAACATAGTGGAGGCTGGGTGTACAAATAAGTCAATGAATTCACTATAGGTATAAGGGGAGTCACAGTTATGGAAGACTGGGCTCCAAAAGATCACAGACCTCCGATTTCCTTTTGAGTCTAATTTCCTGATGGGGAATGGAAAGTTGTCTGGCTGATAATATAACAACAGATGGTATATAAAATAAGTGTATTTGAAAACTCCTTCTCTATCCAAATTCAGGAATTGGTCATGGATTTTGTTGGCAATGAAAGTGGCATAGTCATATTTGACAGCAGGGGGTTGTCCTGGAGTAAACATTGATAATAGAACTAGGGTGATCTCATCAACAAATTCACTGGACTTAAATCCCAAGATCAGGGATATCATGTCAAGAATGAGTTTTCCAGTCTCAGTGAACCAGGTATGCAAATAGGGAGGTGGGCCTTGGGGCTGGCAGTCTGGTTTCATGAACATCTGAGAAATACGGGTTATCTCTGAGTTGGGCAATTGAGAAGATTTTTCAAGCAAAAATCCCATGGAAAGACGAGCAAGGGGCTCAGTGGAATGGAAATGTATCATCTCATTGATGGATTCAGCAGTTATGGAAAAAAGGACAATTTGGGAAGGAGACATAACTGCTCTATGGACATGGTCATAGTTGGCACAGCATTGGTGAATGATGTCTAGGAAAACATGGACTGAGGGAAGGAAGTACATGGGAAGGTTTGATTCCCACAGTCCAAAAATATCATAGTTGCTTAGATAGCTATCCCTAATTTGGCAGAAGGTCTGAAGATGATTCCTGTCACCAGACAAATCTTTTACTTGGAAATCTCTGTCGGACAAGGGTAGATAATTTAAGTCTTTGTGGGGAGCATTGGTGGGTGCGACATTCAGAGCTGCAGGGGTTTCCGTATTTGGTTCTTGTGTTTTTCAAACAGGAATTCGGGATTTCTGTGGAAAATTAAACTAAATAACAGGTTTTAGGAGTCTTTTTATGGACTAAACAGACTGTTCTCAACTCGAATTTGGCTTTCTCGGGTAGAATTTTCAGTGGAAAAGCGAAATTGCAGGTTTGCAGGGCAAAAATGGATAAATACCTGGATTACGGAGGTAAACTGTGTATTTGCAGGTCAAATGGCAGACTGCAGAGCACGACGTTGGAGTTTCTTGGCCGGGTGACGGGCTAACTGCTCTGACAGTCGACTGGACGTATTTTGCATGGAGGACAGTTTGCAGAGAATCAGGTGTTGGAAATAATACTGAGAGGGGGGGTGAATCAGTATTATCTAACTCTTTTAATAAATCTTCCTTATTTGTTCTTTGAATTAGTTTTGCATGTCAGTACCATAAAATAATGAGCATGAACAAAGAAAACAGATAGTCACACCAAGGAACACAAGATGTAAGGTGGAAACCCAATGTGGGTGAAAACCACCTATTGCAATATGTCTCTATCTTCTTTCAAATTAGAAACTCCTTTTACAATGGTTTTGTACTGGTGCAGTCCTTTACCAGTACGCAGGCTGCACCCTGCAGAGAGCTACAACTCTCTCTCGTTTTCCAGTCTCTCCTGGAAGGGAGCTACAACCCCCTACTTCTTTTCATAAAGCATCAAGTACATAAAAGTTACAGTCCACTAGAGTTATCAGATCAGCAATAACAGACCTAACCCAGAACACCTTATCAACAAAAAATTCAATCAACAGAACATCTTAAGACAGATACGCAGTTTTCCCTTCTGTGGCCTGCGTCGCTACGCAGTTCACCTTCTGCTTCCCTGCGTATACCCGCAGAGATCCTTCTGACGCGCTGCGTGCCCACGCACTGTTCCTTCAACCGCACTGCGTATTGTTACTGCAGGTACGCACCCAGAGACATTATCGCGCCGCGTACTGTTACTGCAGGTACGCACCCAGAGATACTATCGCGCCGCGTACTTTTACTGTGCGTACGCACCTGAACCTCAGTCACCCTGCGTACCCACGCAGTTCTGCTGTTTCTGCTCTGTGTACCCACGCAGATCTCCTGTTTCTGCTCTGCGTACCCACGCAGATATCCTGTTTCTGCTCTGCGTACCCACGCAAATCTCCTGTTTCTGCTCTGCGTACCCACGCAGCTCTCCTGTTAAACACCTGCGTACTTCTGATTAGGGCCGAATAGGCAGTCCACCAGAGTGGCACAGTTGCTCAGATCTGATCATGCGCTCGAGAGATCACCCTTCACAGATTCGACTTCAACTTCCCTTTCATATAGATCAAGCTTTTAAGACCATAACCCAATATTTCAGATCTAAAGATATTCAATTTCAAGAGATACATAGCCAAGAGATCTCCTTTGCTTTATATAGGCAAGCTCCTCCTTAAAACATGGATCAATACCACGAGCCGACACCATAATATCCCAATACCGTCGGCTAAATACCAAGAGTAAAACATAAGAAAACCCACATGTGAATTTCTTTGCCTTGAAATGTGTGCACTGGGGGTACGCACCTCCTGAACGGCGGACCTGCGGGTATGTACGCACTTTATGTAACATTGGCCTGCGTGTACGCACCTTCTGTATGGTGTACCTGCGTACCCCTTATTTTCTTCAATATTTGATAGCTGATCATCAATCTCTGCTGCTGACTTGAAGTACTGTGATCTATCACCTGAATGGGTTGCCATCAAGGACAACACTTTTAGCCATAATGCCAACAATCTCCCCCTTTGGACTTGATGGCAACCTCAAAACTTCAGCTTCATTCTCCCCCTTTGACATCAAGGGCAAAGGATTATGCTCCCCCTAAGAACATGCTCCCCCTGAATATGAACCAGATTTGCAACGAAGAACCATAATCCAACATGAAAGAGATAGAGACATATTGCAGCTACTTCCAAGATCTCCTTTTGCACATCCTCCATAATGCCAACAATGCATTATATGCTCCCCCTGAACCTATACCATCAATCAGAAGAGGTTCAGCAATAAGATGATGCATCAACAACTCCCAGCTTTTGCCTGAGGTATTCAAAAGTGTCCCTGGGCAATGGTTTGGTGAGAATATCAGCAACTTGTTCCTTAGAAGGAACATACTCCAACTTGACCTTCTGTTCAAGCACTTGTTCCCGGAGAAAATGATACTTGATTGGTATGTGCTTGGTTTTTGAATGCATAACAGGATTCTTTGAGATGCTGATTGCACTTGTGTTATCACATAAGATGGGGATAGGTGGTGTACAAGTGATTTGAAAATCCTGCAAAGTCTGCATCATCCATAGGAGTTGGGTGCAACAAGATGCAGCAGCAACATATTCCGCTTCAGCTGTAGACAAGGCAATCGAACTTTGTTTCTTGCTGAACCAAGATACCAGTCTGGAACCCATAAAGAACGCACCACCACTTGTGCTTTTCCTGTCATCCACGCTTCCGGCCCAATCTGCATCTGTATAAGCATGAAGTGTAAGATCTGTATCTCTAGGATACCATAAGCCATAATTTTGAGTCCCTTGAAGATATTTGAAAATTCTCTTCACTGCCTGAAGATGAGTCTCCTTCGGATTTGCCTGAAATCTCCCAACTATTCCAACTGCATGCATGATGTCCGGTCGGGTACCTGTTAAATAAAGTAAACTTCCAATCATAGATCTGTAGGTTGGTTGATGTACTGCTGCAGATTCATCATTTGCACTGAGGCTACATCCTGTGACCATGGGTGTACATACTGGTTTTGCATCTTCCATACCATATTTCTTCAAAATCTGTTTGAGATACTTGGTTTGAGATAAAAAGATTCCTCCTTCCTTTTGTTGGATTTGCAAACCAAGGAAATATGTCAGTTCTCCTAGCAAGGACATTTCAAATTCTTTCTGCATGACCAAGGCAAAACTTTGACTCATAGCTTCTTCATTGCTCCCAAAAATAATGTCATCTACATACACAACAAGTATTAGCAATTTGTCATTTTCAACTTTTATATAAATATTGCTATCTGCTGATCCTTTTGAAAAACCTCGTTGATGAAGATATTTGTCCAAACGGTAGTACCAAGCCCTTGGAGCTTGTTTGAGACCATAGAGAGCCTTTTTCAATCTGCATACAAGATTTGGATCATTTCCAAGAATGAACCCATCTGGCTGTTCAATGTATACTTCTTCTTCCAAGTCTCCATTCAGAAAGGCTGATTTCACGTCCATTTGAAATACTTTGAAGTTTTGAAAACTTGAGAGAGCAAGGAACATTCGGATGGCCTCAAGTCTTGCAACAGGAGCAAAGGTTTCTTCAAAGTCTATTTCTTCTTGCTGCGCATACCCTTTACAAACAAGTCTAGCTTTGTTTCTAATTACTTCTCCATTTTCATTCAATTTATTTTTGAAGACCCATTTTGTTCCGATAACATTCTTATCCTTTGGTCTAAGCACCAGCTCCCAAGTGTTGTTCTTTTCGATCTGCTCAAGTTCTTCATCCATTGCTTTCACCCAACATTCATCTTTGCATGCCTCTTTCACATTTTGTGGTTCAGTAGAGGAGAGTAATGCCAAATAGCTTGAAGCTTCTGCAACTGTTCTTCTTGTTTGTACACCTGCTTCTTTCTGCCCCATAATCTGAGATTCTGGATGATTCTTCTGGACATATCTGGATGGAGTCTTTTCTTCTATTCTTGTTTGCTCCTCTGGTTCTTCTTGAGTTTCTTCTTGAGGTTCTTCTTCTTCATCATTCTGTCGTTGGGGGTAGCCTTCATCTTCTTCGATGTCTTCATGATGTACTTGCCTAGGAATGTATCCCTTCTCATCAACCACTACATCAATGCTGTCAACAATTCTGCCAAGTCTTTTATTGTAGCATTTGTATGCTTTGCTATGTGGAGAGTAACCAAGAAGAATGCCTTCATCTGCTCTAGGTTCAAGTTTGCCAAGCTGCTCATCAGTATTCTTGATATAGCATTTGCTCCCAAAGATTTTGAAGTGCTTTACCGAAGGAGTCCTACCACTCCAGAGCTCATGAGGATTTTGAGTGCTGTTCACCCGGACATTTGTTTTGTTGAGAATAACAACCGCAGCATGTGCAGCTTCACCCCAGAAAGTTGCGGGAGTTCCTGACTCATCAAGCATAGCACGAGCCATTTGTTGGACTATTCTGTTCATTCTTTCCACAACTCCATTTTGCTGAGGAGTTCTTGCTGTAGAGAATTCTCTTCTTATCCCATGTTCTTCACAGAAATCGAAAAATTCATTTGAAGTAAATTCCCCACCTCTGTCGGATCTGAGGCACTTAATTTTGTGACTTGATTCATTTTCAACCAAGGCTTTGAAGGATTTGAATTTTTCGAATGCTTCATCTTTGTGCTTCATAAGTCCTAACCAGACAAACCTGGAGAAATCGTCAATGAATAATATCAAGTATTCTTCTCCTCGAGGTGTTTTCTTCCTGAAAGGACCGCATGTATCTGTATGTACTAGCTCAAGAGGCATGCTAGTTGATCCTTCTTTCTCTAGAAAGTTAGTTCTGGTTTGTTTTCCAAACTGACATGATTTGCATATGGTGTTGTCAGGAATTTTGATATCTGGAAGATCGCGAACTGCCTGATATTTGCATGCTTTCCTTATTTGTGAAAAGCTTAGATGTCCCAACCTCCGATGCCATAACCAGTGCTCATCATCCTTGCTCAAATAGCATTGTTGTTGTCCTTCTTCAAATATGTACAGATTATTTGGAGTTCTTTTGCCTTTGATCACTGTTTTACCTGTATCAAGATCACGAACAAGACATCCATTTGATCTGAATATAACCTCAGTTCTTTGATCACAGATCTGGCTTACACTTAGAAGATTATGCTTCAATCCATCAACATACAAAACATTTCCAGCCTTGACCTTTTCTTTTAACTGAGCAATGCCTTTTCCTTTTATAGTTGCAGGAGTATCATTTCCAAAAGAGACTTTCTTTCCTTTTTCTAGAGCAGAATATGACTCAAGTTTTTCTTTATCACCTGTCATATGCTTCGAACATCCACTGTCAATGTACCATAGATTTTCCTGTCCCTCTGCATAAAATGCTATCCCACATCTTTCTGTTTGTGGTTCCTTTATTCTCCATGTTTTGGTGCTTGAGGCTTGTTCCTTTTTCTTCTGAAACCTGCTCCTGCATTCAGAGTCTTCATGACCAAAGTTATTGCAAATAGAACATTCAACTTCATTTTCAAGAACCGAAAAGTTGTTATAGGTCCTTTTTGTAATCCCGGTCATACTTCTTTGTTTTTGAGCTTCCCTAGTCGTGATTGTTTTATATGCAACACATTGAGCTGCTTAGTGACCAAAGTTATGGCAAGAAAAGCATTGTCCATTGAAGAAACTTCTGCGGTTATCGAATCTACCAGCCAATTGATTGTAATTTCTATTGTCATCTATTCTTGAACCAAATTGAGAAGATTTTACCTGTGGCTGGTCATAGCTTTTGTTCACCCTTAAGGTAGATTGCCCCTGATAGTTTCTGTTTGTAGTTCGTCCCTGCTTTACCTGATGATCTTCATTGTGCTTTTGCTCATTTCTTCTTGCTGCATCAAGATAACTTTTTGAGGTGGATGCTTGAGAAGTTTCTCCATTATAGCCCAGACCTGTCTTGTTTAGTGGAGACCGCTGCACATTGATAATCTCATCCAAAGTTTCAGATCCTTTGACAAACTTGAGATTAATAGCTTTTGTTTTCTCAATCTCTTTTCTAAGACCAACAATTTCACCTTCTAATTTTTCAAGATGTATTTCCTTTTCATCAATTTGAAATTGTAGAGTATCAATGATCATGTTCTTTTCTTCTATACATCTCTTGAGTCTAGTAATTTCATCATAAAGATTATCCACATCTATAGCATCCATATAATCATCATCTTCAAATGCCATTAACAACTTATATTCATTACCTTGTTCATCTTCATCACTGTTTGATAGACCATCACTATCTTCATGAGTGTAGTAGCTTTTCTTATTTGCGTTCTGTTTCTTGTTCCATCTAGCAGGTTCCTTTCCTTTATCCTTATAAGGACATTTTGCAGCATAATGACCTACTCTTCCACAAGCAAAGCATTTAAAAGGTAACTTACCTCTGAACCTTCCAGAGCCCCTTTGAAGATTTCTGACAAAATTTGATTCTTCTTCCTCTTCTTCTGGGACGTGGCTTGCTTCATAATAATCTCCTTTGCCTGATGCCTTGAAAGCAGCTTCTCTTCTATCTGATGGACCTCCCTTTCTCATTTCATAAGCAATTAGAATTCCATGTAGCTGAGACATAGTAAGAATTCGTAGATTTTCCTTTTCTTCTATTGCAGATACTTTAGATTCAAACTTGGGGGACAATGATCTTAGAACCTTTTCAACCACAATCGCCTCTTTTATTTCTTCACCCAAATTTTTCATACAGTTAACAACCTCATCTACCCGAAGAAAATAGTTAGCCACACTTTCATCATTATACATTTTGAGAGTCTCATACTGAATTCTGAGAGTTTGAAGTTTAGCACGCTTTACCTGTTCATCTCCTTCATAGCTCGTGACAATTTTGTCCCATATCTCTTTTGCAGATTTATAGTGCATTACCTTCATGAATTCTGATTGAGATATACATCCTAATAGAGTACTGACTTCTTTTGCATTTGTTTCATACTTCTTTTTCTCGGCTGCATCTGTAGGAGTAGCTGAAGGAAAAGCGTAGCCTGTCTCTACGATGTCCCAAACTTCTGTACCAAGAGATTGAAGATAGGCAGTAACTCTTACCTTCCAATAATTGAAGTTTGTCCCATCAAAAACCGGTGGCCTGATTGATGCTTCTCTCTCGTAGTTGCTCATGATGAACGATCTACCTTCAAGCGATCAAGCTTCTCTGAAGGACCGGCTCTGATACCAATTGTTGGAAATAATACTGAGAGGGGGGGTGAATCAGTATTATCTAACTCTTTTAATAAATCTTCCTTATTTGTTCTTTGAATTAGTTTTGCATGTCAATACCATAAAATAATGAGCATGAACAAAGAAAACAGATAGTCACACCAAGGAACACAAGATGTAAGGTGGAAACCCAATGTGGGTGAAAACCACCTGCTGCAATATGTCTCTATCTTCTTTCAAATTAGAAACTCCTTTTACAATGGTTTTGTACTGGTGCAGTCCTTTACCAGTATGCAAGTTGCACCCTGCAGAGAGCTACAACTCTCTCTCGTTTTCCAGTCTCTCCTGGAAGGGAGCTACAACCCCCTACTTCTTTTCATAAAGCATCAAGTACATAAAAGTTACAGTCCACTACAGTTATCAGATCAGCAATAACAGACCTAACCCTGAACACCTTATCAACAAAAAATTCAATCAACAGAACATCTTAAGACAGATACGCAGTTTTCCCTTCTGTGGCCTGCGTCGCTACGCAGTTCACCTTCTGCTTCCCTGCGTATACCCGCAGAGATCCTTCTGTCGCGCTGCGTGCCCACGCACTGTTCCTTCAACCGCACTACGTATTGTTACTGCAGGTACGCACCCAGAGATATTATCGCGCCGCATACTGTTACTGCAGGTACGCACCCAGAGATACTATCGCGCCGCGTACTTTTACTGTGCGTACGCACCTGAACCTCAGTCACCCTGCGTACCCACGCAGTTCTGCTGTTTCTGCTCTGCGTACCCACGCAGATCTCCTGTTTCTGCTCTGCGTACCCACGCAGATCTCCTGTTTCTACTCTGCGTACCCACACAGATCTCCTGTTTCTGCTCTGCGTACCCACGCAGCTCTCCTGTTAAACACCTGCGTACTTCTGATTAGGGCCGAATAGGCAGTCCACCAGAGTGGCACAGTTGCTCAGATCTGATCATG
Source organism: Pinus tabuliformis (assembly GCA_031772625.1). Classification (NCBI taxonomy): domain Eukaryota; kingdom Viridiplantae; phylum Streptophyta; class Pinopsida; order Pinales; family Pinaceae; genus Pinus; species Pinus tabuliformis. The sequence goes on along the minus strand of CM062820.1, from coordinate 541,878,463 downwards.
CGCTCGAGAGATCACCCTTCACAGATTCGACTTCAACTTCCCTTTCATATAGATCAAGCTTTTAAGACCATAACCCAATATTTCAGATCTAAAGATATTCAATTTCAAGAGATACCTAGCCAAGAGATCTCCTTTGCTTTATATAGGCAAGCTCCTCCTTAAAACATGGATCAATACCACGAGCTGACACCATAATATCCCAATACCGTCGGCTAAATACCAAGAGTAAAACATAAGAAAACCCACATGTGAATTTCTTTGCCTTGAAATGTGTGCACTAGGGGTACGCACCTCCTGAACGGCGGACCTGCGGGTATGTACGCACTTTATGTAACATTGGCCTGCGTGTACGCACCTTCTATATGGTGTACCTGTGTACCGCTTATTTTCTTCAATATTTGATAGCTGATCATCAATCTCTGCTGCTGACTTGAAGTACTGTGATCTATCACCTGAATGGGTTGCCATCAAGGACAACACTTTTAGCCATAATGCCAACATCAGGGTGAAAATGACATGTTATCATTTATTTAATGAAAACTGATTTGGCGGGTATTTTTTGGCATTTATTGAACGGATGACGTCAGAGCGATGGGACATCTTGTCGTTTAGCGGAGGGTGGTAAGCGATTTAGCCCACACCGCTTTTCGGGTCAGGCGGTTTTGAACGGGGGGGGAAGCGATCAATGCAGGGGCACGACGCGTGTTCAGGTACAGGCGGTAATACCGCCGATCTCTCGCGACATAAACATTGGCAATGGCGTGAGTCACGAAATGAACAGCGACCGTTGGATAAGGCGATGGAGATCAGACGGATGGTGCTTTGCAAAGATGGCAGATGGTTAAGGCGCGGGACTGACACATAATAAATTAAAGTTTTATAATGCATTGGGGTTATTACAATTGGTTTGCGGGGTTGCGGGTTTGGTTATTTAATTAACCAAAGGTTAATAAATCCCAATGTTGCGTGCGGTGAAGACTATGGTTTATAGTTAAACCGGGGGGCGGGATATTAAATAATGTGGGGTTTTATATATATGTACATATTACGCGAAAGGGGCAAAATTATAGGGATTTATATAATAAAAGTTAATTTGTAAATTGTTAATATGAAATTTTGAAATACAAGCGCTAAGTATAATGTTAAGAAACTTAGGCCGAAATGAAAAAGGAGTCTATGCAAGGAATATGACCATTTTCCTAAGTAAAGTAGGAATTCACTTAGGAAATGACGAAATGGAATGAGATGGAGTGAGTTTAAGGATACTAGGCAGATCTTAACACCATTGGGGAAGTTAGTAAATGATTTCAGGCAAAAGCATGAGGGGAGTTAGTCATGCCTCACTTGAGTTGCTCCAATATATAAAACTGCCATGGTACTTGTGATAGAGGTAAGATTAACATTCTAAGAGACAAAATCAATCACAAGTCTCATTCTACAACACCAAAATTGCCTACCCAGCCTACTGTAACTAACATTTTTTCTTCTTTTTCTTTGGGTGCACTTAGACTGGCAAACCCTCATCAATTTTCTTTTCTTTGCATGATAAGCCTATCTAAGTCTGCCCTTATTTCTTCCAAGGGCTCAGATTAATCAGTTGAACTCCTTTGCTTCTCTACCTATCTACATATCTACCAATTTTAAACAGTTTGGTCAGATTTTCTTCTCTATCTCTAAAACAGGAAATTCAAACGTGAACTAGCCAAGATTAAGTTGTTTGGCCATTCATCAATTGTGGCAAAAGTTCTACAAGATGCACATGATGCTTTATTTACAGAAAATGAAATAGTAGTGGCATTTGGACTTGCACACTTTCCTAGTCTTTTTTCTTTGGGGTTCATTTCTTTTCATTTTTTCTTTTGACCATTTTTATTTTTTTCACCCTTTGATTTTTCTTTTAGGGTATACCCTCTTTACATTTTTTAAATTTTTTGATTTTTTGAAAAATATGGAAAACCTTTGCAACAAGAAAAGGTATGAACATATTGCAGAGCTAATCAAGTCAATCATGAAATATGACACCTATTGGTATAGGAGCATAACACTGGCTCCACTTGGGGATGGCTTTTCCTGGTGGAAAGTCAAGGACAACAGGTCAGATGGCCTTCTCCATAACTTTGACTGTGCTCTGAAATCTCCTTCTGCTGGTTGCTTTATTTTATATATGACAGTTACACTTATGAGGCTCAGGGCCTTCTTTTCGGGCTTCACCTTTATCAAGAGGTTGGATCAAAGTAGTGTTTCAGCATCCGACCATTAACTGGCCCTTCTTCTGTTTCTGAACCATCCAGGTTCTTCAAAAAGTAAGTATTGTTCCCCTGTGAGGCCTGGATAATAAAAGGTCCCTTCCATAGGAAGTCAAACTTCCCATGTTTTCCTTTGTCTTCTCTCCTGGAATCCCATTTTAAAACTTTGTCCCCTAGGTAAAAATATTCTGCCTTGGTCCTCTTATCAAATATTTTCTTGAGTTTTTCTTGTAACACTTGGGATCTTTGGTATACCTCTTCTCTGGTCTGCTGCAAATGGATGGTCTGATTTATTCTTCTTTGAATGTCATTGGGTTCCACCTGAGCTTCTTGCAGTAATTTCATTACAGGGACCCCTAATGATGAAGGAAATACAGCCTCCATGCCGTAAACTAATTCATAGGGGCTAGTTCCAATGGATCTCTTGGTAGTTAATTTGTCTGCCCATAGTGTATTAGTAAGTTTATTGTGCAATTTTTTCTTGTTCTCATCCAACACATTCTTAATAATATTAATCATACTTTTATTGGAGGACTCAGCTATACCATTACCTTGAGGGTAATAGGCTGTGGAATGTCCTAAGGTGATGTGGTACTTGTTACAGAAACTTATCATTTTCTTGGATTTGAAAGCGGCAGCATTGTCAGTTATGATCTTTTCAGGACAGCCAAATCGAGACAGTATGTTGGTTTCTAAGAATCCTATAATCATTGTATCATTGGCTTGTCTGGAAGGAATGGCTTCTATCCATTTGGTGAAATAATATGTGGCAATGAGGATCCATTTATGTTGGCCAGAAGAGGTAGGATGGATTTCCCCAATGAAGTCCAAACCCCATTGCTGGAAGGGTTTTTTAGTGGAAATTGGTCTAAGGGGTAGAGATAACAGTTTCCTCTTGCCTTCAAAAATTTGAAATTTATGGCAAGCGGTGACAAATTTCTTTACATCGGCGAACAAGGTGGGCCAATAAAATCCAACCCTTAAGATTTTGTCTGCAGTTGATTTCCAGTAAAGGGGTCCACTACAATCCCCTGCATGAAATTTTGTGAGAATTTTGTCAGCTTCATATTTTATTAAACAATTCAATAGAATACCTTCATGATTTTTCCAAAAAAGAGCATTATCTAAAATACAAAATTTTGAAGCTTTCATTTTTAAAAACCTTTTCTTTGTTCTGGATAACCCTGGAGGAGCCTGCAGGTTTAATAATACATGAGTTATATCAGCATACCAAGGTGATTCTAAGAAGGCCTGGCTGATTTGTGGAGTCACCATCTCCTGTTCGTTATCCAGCTCATTGATATCCAGGGCTTGAAAGTTTGTTTCAGTCATGAGTTTAGCCAATCCCTGTCCTTTTATAAGCTTTGTAGGTTTTATTTCAATATCATACTCCAAGATATTAGCTATCCATTTGCCTTCAATTCCCTCCTAAGTCGGGATATCTTTGACAACAGCACTTGGTACATAAGCTATTACATGGGAGTAAAATATGTAGACTCTGAAGTCTTTAATAGCTTTCACAAGTGCAAAAGCTTGTTTTTCCATGATTGGGTATTTTAGCGGTGCATCTCTAAGTGCTTTACTAAAAAAGGCTATGGGTTTTTCACATCCTTGATCATCTTTTTGTAGTAAAATAGCAGCAATGGTGTGTTCTGATGCAAATGAAAATATTATGAAGTCTCTATCAAATTTTGGACTTGTAAGGACTGGTGTTCTGGTCAAAGCCATTTTAATTTCTTCAAATGCTTGTTTAGCTTCTAATGTCCATTTAACCTTGGAATCTTTTTTCAACATATTGTTCAGCAATCTAATTAATTCAGCCAAATTAGGTATGAATCTTCTTAAAAAGTTAATTTTTCCTAGGAAAGCTTGAAGTTCTTTGATATTTCTGGGGTGGGGTATTTGTAGAATGGCTTCTATTCTATCAGGATCAATTTTGATGCCATCTTTGGAGATGATATGGCCTAACAGTTTGCCTTCCTCTAGACCGAACAACGACTTCTTAGGATTTAATGAAATACCATACTTTCTGCATTTTAAAAATACTTGTCTCAAATGATCTAAATGTTGTTGATCTGATTTAGAAAACATAGTAAGATCATCTAGATATATGACTATAAAATCATGAATTTCTTTTGCAAAAGCTATGTCCATTGCTCGTTGGAAGGTTGCCCCTGCATTCTTAAGTCCAAATGGCATTTTAACATATTTGAAAGTTCCCCATGGTGTTGTAAAAGCAGTCTTTTCCTGGTCATCAGGATGGACTAGAGTTTGGTTAAAGCCTTAGAACCCATCCAAAAGTGCAATCCTAGAGGCACCTACTACCCTTTGTAAAATGTGGTCCATATTAGGTAACGGGTAGTGGTCTTTCAAAGAAACCTTATTTACATTCCTTAAATTGACACACAATCTGATTTCTCCTGTTTTTTTCCTAGTGGGTACTAAATTAGACACCCACTCTGAAAACTTGATAGGAGCAATTATCCCTGCTTCATACATTCGTTTGATTTCTTTTTCAATTAAGGGGAGTAGTACAGGGTTAATTCTTCTGAGCTTTTGCTTGAATGGTTTTTTATTTTCCTTGAGGGGTATTGTATGTTGAATCACAGAGGTGTCATAAGATTTCAGATCTTCATAGCTCCAAGCAAAAACATCCTGGAATTCTTTGATCAGTTCAACATATTTAAGTTTTTGAGGAGGCAAAGTTTTGGATAATTTTATCATTTTCGGATTTTCTTCCGTTCCTATGTTACATTCCTCAATGTCTTCTTTAGGAGGTTGCATTTTGGGTTTCTTTGGGATATCATTAAAATCAAAAAAATCTTCCAAAGGAGTTAATCCTTTGGGCAAATAATTGTCTTTTAAAGTAATAACTTTAGATTCTCCTCCGATAATCTCATCGATGTCTACTTCTTTAAGATCTTGCAATTTTTTATTGGTAAATTTTGTTGGGTGAAGCATTTGAGTTGCACTTTCTGCTGAAATGTCTGTTTCCATTTTATCTATTTGATCAACCTCACTAACAGTGTCCGTGTCTATATTAGTGCTAGAAAACTCTTCTTCTAGGGTCAAGAAATTGTTAATTTGAATATCATTGTCAAACACTTGCCAGTTCTTTACATTGTTAGGTATGGCTGGCTTGTGTCTAATCTCAGCTGTAAACTGATGATTGGGTTCAAATGGTAATTTACAAGTGCTGGCAAATGTTGCCAAGCTGTGAGCATGCAAATTATGTTTTCTTGGAATTTTGGCAAGCTGTGTTTCCATAAATGTATTAAGGATCTCAATCATTGTTCCTCTGTAAGATCTTAATCTGGGATCATTTGTGAGGAAGTTCCCTTTTATCTGTTGAATGACTAAATCAGAGTCTCCCAAAACTGATACCCTGATTGCCCCTAAACTTTTGATCAATTTAAGTCCTAGCAACAGGGCTTCATATTCAGCCATATTATTGGTGCATCTAAAGTTTAATCTGTAAGCATGCCCTTCAGCATGATCATTTTCTAGATTGTGTACCCAAATCCCTGCTCCTGCCCCTAATTTATTAACTGAACCATCAAATTCTAAGTACTAGAGAATTTCATGTTCATAATTGGTATCAGGAGTTTCAGTAATCTTCTTGATAGGAAGATATGTTTCTTTAGTTTCATCTAGTTTCTCTCGAGTGTCTGATATATCATTGTTCTTAGAAATTTCTTGAATTTGAACACTAGACTTTTCGTTTATGATTTCTTCTTGTTCAAGTGCTAAAACCTTGACATCAGTTGGAGGATCAATTTCAGCATTGTAGAGAATGAAGGAGTCCATGTCAGAGTGTATGGAGTAGATGGGAAAATTCTAGGGTTTCTCCTGGCTACTTACTACATATTTCATTAAAGTTTCTCGGTAAAATTTCTTTGGTTGACCAAATACTGAAATAGTAGCATAGGAAATGTCCAACTGTAAAGATCCTTGGAGCTTTGCACCCCAAGATCTAGACAACAGCATGCCATATTTTGAAGGAATATCAGCTACTACTATGTCCATTAAAATGGTCTTGGCGGGGTATTGAACTAATGATACACATAAATCTTTGATCAATCTTAGACATCTGACCTGGCTTGAGTCAAAAGAGAATAAGTCTTTGTATGGCCTGGTAATATCTAGGTCCAACTTCTCCATTACAGATTTAGGCATTAAGCTATGAGAAGCACCAGAATCAAACATGGCATTATGAAGTATTTTATCATGTATGTTCAGACTTACATAGAAAGGAGGGACCCCTCCATCTACTGACTTTCCGTTTACCTCAGGGCCAAAAATTAATTCAGGCTGGTCATCAAAAACATTTACTGAATCTTTGTTCACCGAAATTTGGAGTGATCTGCTAATTTGACCTCTGTAGACATCATGTTTAGCCAATTCTGACAATGGAATGGCTATCTTTAGCTTGCCTATTTCAGTCTCAAGATTGAAAGGTTTTTCAGTTTGAGTTTTTGTATTTCAGACAGTGAGATTGTCTTTTTCTGCTGTATTTTCAGTGTTTTTCTCTTTTTCAGGAGTGGTGTTATGGGCTGAAGTTGCTTCCAAGTCAATTTCTGGAGGTTCTTCCACATTTCCTTTGGGAGGAATGGAAGTGGAAGGTTGTCTGTTAGGTCGTTGATTGTCTGATACATCTTCAACTATTGGATTATTTGGGTTAGGACCTGTTCTAAGAAGGGTTTGTACAGGTGTGTTATTGATCTTAGCTTTGTTAGGTTGCTTGGTTTCTTTCTGTTTATTGGCCCCAGTGACATCTATTATTCTGCTCCTCAAATTGTATTGCTTGTGGACTTCATAAATGGTTGTATCATATCCCTCCCTAAAATCAAATGATTCACCTGGTTGAGTTTGGAATTATTTAAGAGTGTGAGCTTCTTGGTCCTCTTGGGTCAAGAAAACTTGTTGTTCATTATTGAGGTCCATTAAGTTAATTTGAGTGTCTTCTGTCGGTTCATCAGTGGTTGAGGATTCAGCATAGCCATATTTGACAGTAGGGGGTTGTCTTGGAGTAAACATTGATAATAGAACTAGGGTGATCTCATCAACAAATTCATTGGACTTAAATCCCAAGATCAGGGATATCATGTCAAGAATGAGTTTTCCAGTCTCAGTGAACCAGGTCCAGGTACGGGCAGCAATACCGCTGGTCTCTCGCGACATAAACATCGGCAATGGCGTGAGTCGTGAAATGAACAGCGACCGTTGGATAAGGCGATGGAGATCAGACGAATGGCGCTTTGCGGAGATGGCAGATGGTTAAGGCGCGGGACCGACACACAATAAATTAAAGTTTTATAATGCATCGGGGTTATTACAATTGGTTCGCGGGGTTGCGGGTTTGGTTATTTAATTAACCAAAGGTTAATAAATCCCAATGTTGCGCACGGTGAAGACTATGGTTTATAGTTAAACCAGGGGCAGGATATTAAATAATGCGGGGTTTTATATATATGTACATATTATGGGAAAGGGGCAAAATTATAGGGATTTATATAATAAAAGTTAATTTGTAAATTGTTAATATGAAATTTTGAAATACAAGCGCTAAGTATAATGTTAAGAAACTTAGGCCGAAAGGAAAAAGGAGTCTATACAAGGAATATGACCATTTTTCCTAAGTAAAGTAGGAATTCACTTAGGCAATGACGAAATGGAATGAGATGGAGTGAGTTTAAGGATATTAGGCAGATCTTAACACCATTGGGGAAGTTAGTAAATGATTTCAGGGAAAAACATGAGGGGAGTTAGTCATGCCTCGCTTGAGTTGCTCCAAAATATAAAACTGCCATGGTACCTGTGATAGAGGTAAGATTAACATTCTGAGAGACAAAATCAATCACAAGTCTCATTCTGCAACACCAAAACTGCCTACCCAGCCTACTGTAACTAACATTTTTTCTTCTTTTTCTTTGGGTGCACTTGGATTGGCAAACCCTCATCAATTTTATTTTCTTTGCATGATAAGCCTATCTAAGTCTGCGCTTATTTCTTCCAAGGGCTCAGATTAATCAGTTGAGCTCCTTTGCTTCTCTACCTATCTACATATCTGCCAATTTTAAACAGTTTGGTCAGATTTTCTTCTCTATCTCTAAAACAGGAAATTCAAACGTGAACTAGCCAAGATTAAGTTGTTTGGCCATTCATCAATTATGGCAAATGTTCTACAAGCTGCACATGATGCTTTATTTACAGAAAATGAAATAGTAGTGGCATTTGGACTTGCACACTTTCCTAGTCTTTTTTCTTTGGGGTTCATTTCTTTTCATTTTTTCTTTTGACCATTTTTATTTTTTTCACCCTTTGATTTTTCTTTTAGGGTATACCCTCTTTACATTTTTTAAATTTTTTGATTTTTTGAAAAATATGGAAAACCTTTGCAATAAGAAAAGGTATGAACATATTGCAAAGCTAATCAAGTCAATCATGAAATATGAAACCTATTGGTATAGGAGCATAACAAATAATATAAAAAAGCCGCAGTTGGTTACCGCTCTGCAGGATCACATGCTGACATGGTACGTTAAGTACTACACTGATAATCAATTGGCGTCATTATCAGATACTCAGACCGCTTTGAACAAAGAATTTGGTAATCCTAAGTCTACCTCACAATCGGTAATTGGATTTAAGGAAATCATGATGAGGCCTGGTGAATGCCATGGGAGTAAGATCAAAGACTAAAGTGCAAGATCCGTGAAGCTAATATGAATCTCATAGATAGTCAGCACCGCGATTGGTTTATAGCTACACTCCTGCCCTACCTAAGGATTGCTTTATAGTAGCAAAAGATAGAAACTCGGGAGGAATCTCTGGAAATCGCAATGAGATTGCATGAGACACCTATTCAAGACCCGTCTTTGGGAGTCCAAAAAATTCACTCACAGTTACAAAACTTCTGTTTGGAAGTGCAGAGATTGAAAAAAGAAAAAGAGGCCAAGACAAAGGTGCGTGAAGAAGTCTAGTGCCTCAACTGTAAGAGCCAGGGGAATGATAAGGATCATTGCCCTATCTTTTCAAATAATATTGCAGGGGGAGGGTCGATGCCCCTGAGATAGGAAGCTCTAGCGGGACCAAGTATGGGGCCCGTGCTATGGTGCGCTATTTGTCAAGTGGTCGGAAAACATGTCACAGATAATTGGCATTTGCTACAAAAGTTTTTATAGACACCACAATAGTTTTTCTACGATTTCTGCAAATTGGTGGGCCACGATGAGCACCACTGTCGAAGCTATGAATTAATGATGGAGAGGATGCCTACGTATTGAATGAAAGTGGTAACTCGGCCTCCAAATCAGGGCGCTGGGGGAGCACACGGAGGATATCAGGGGTGCGGACGAGGCCGGGGAGGAGGAGGACCTAGTAGGGGTCGTGGGCAGGTCATTTGCTACAATTATAGAATGCCATGACACTACGCACAGGAATGTACAAATTAGACACACCCGTCATGTCAATACTGCACTCAGTTTGACCACACAATCGAAGAATGTCCTATGTTGATGGCCAAGATGCAGGAGAAGAAGGTGCAGCCTCAGCATCCTACCCATAACTTACATATGATGAGGGTTGAGCCCCGTGAAGAGGATCTAAATGTGAATATCGTGTTGTGAAGCGGGATCACGACCGGTGACGATAAGGGAAGATAGCCTGAAGAAGGTGGATGGGTCTGCAAGACCTCGGAAAAGGAGACTGGTTTCGATCTGGAACGCATGAAGGAAACATTCATGGAAGAAAAGAAAAACTTCACTGAGGCCTCCACCTCAGGAAGTCATAATAAACTGCCAGACACCAGCGCGCCTACAGAGGTTGACCCCTCAGTGCTTACCACCTTCTTAGAGACTTGTATGAAACTACTACATGATAGCAAGGCTGTGAAAGGGCTACAAGAATTGATAAATAAGTGCGTTGGGAAGGAAAATTCTCTTGAAGAACACCGCGTAGTTAGAAATATTGGAAAATATAAGACAAGGACAGGGTGTGAGATGAGGCTCACCGTGTAAATAGTAGACTATGAGATGGACCAGGTTATTCTGGATCTAGGGTCGGATGTGAACTTTTTGCCCAAACAGACATGGGAGAGGATGGGGAGACATGCACTGCAATGGTATCTGATTCAGTTGAGGATGGCGAACCAACAAAATATTATCCCTATGGGACGTCTACATGGAGTCACTGTAGATATAGAAGGTGCGAGAGCGCTGGTGGATTTTGAAGTAATCGAGATCGTGGATGACAGCAATCCATACGCTACGCTCCTTGGAATTGATTAGGATATTGATATGAATGGGGTAATCAATTTGAAGAAGTGTACAATTTCATTTGAAAGAAAATCACTCCGCGTTGTAGTACCGTTGGACCCTGCAGAAGGGTCGCACTATATCAAACCAATCCGCGACTATGAGGAAAGTGATGATGATTTGGATCAAATCTCTAAAATAATAGCGCAAGACCAAGACTGGGTGAATCCAACAACTAGTGGACAGATTGCATGGGATCGTGAAAGCTCATGTACCTCGGATTAAGATGAAGAGTTGGAACATTGGCAAAACAGGTTGCACGAAGTATCCACACTGCAATGCAACATGATGACCAAATCTTTGCATTGTGTGTCATCGAAGGTAAGAAACTTACCTTATTCGATGGTCTAATTGACGTAGATAAGATTTTGGATGCATTTGAAAGAGAAGTTTCGGAGGTTCACCGCTTTCAGGCGTTGGATTTAGCACTGCGCGTACGCCCGCTAGGTGGTGGGGTACGCACAAAGACAGCTTTGATGAGTGGTGTGATTACATGAGGATGATGAGGATGTGATTTAGTCATCCTAAAGTACGGTTAACTGAGAAATATGATGGGAGGAATGATCCACGTGATCATTTGGCAAAATGGACTAAAGTGTATGGAATGGAGCCACAGCCAGAATGGGTGCATTTATTCTGTCACACTCTGGATATAATCCCTATGAATTGGTATTTGGAAATAGAGCTCTGCCATAGCACCGTGGAGTGGGATATCTTAAGGGAAGGCTTTTTTATGACCTTCAGTTTTGAAGATAGATTCGAAAGCATTGATGAGGCATTGTAGGAGGTTAAGGCAGCGATCTTCCGAATTCTGCAGGATCCTTTGGAATTGGTTCAATCGGATTGGAGCACCCAATTGTGCCATGCGCTGGAATGCTATAACATGAATGTTGAAAGGGAGGATGAGGATCCACGGAATATCAATATCCCAGAAACAAAACGTCGCTGCAAGGTCGAAGGTCCATAGATAGAGAACCCAGATATCACCGCACCACTGAAGACTAGGCAAATAAACATTGGTATTGAAGCAGAGCCTAAATTCGTGAAGATCAAAGATTATTGAGATTATGCCACAGTGGATAAAGTTGTTGAGTTACTCCACAAGTACCAGGATCTTTTTCCTACAAAATTTTCGGACTTGAAAGGCATCATAGGTCATTTGGGAGTGATGAAAATAACTTTGAAACCAGACACGAAGCCTGTTAAGCAAAGGCCATATCGCCTTAATCCCAAATACAAGGAAAAGGTCCGCTTGGAATTGGACAAGATGCTTGAGGCAGGTATTATTGAACTAGTGGAGGAATCTGATTGGGTGAGACCAATGGTAGTTCAGGAAAAGAAGCAGAAGGGAGAGATAAGGATTTGTGTAGACCTAAGAAAGCTAAATAATGCCTACGTCCATGATCCTTTCTCGACACCATTTACTGATGAGGTACCGGACAATGTTGGAGGGTAGGAGGCCTACTCATTTACTGATGGGTTCTCTGAATACCATTAGATCAATATCGCGCCAGAAGACAGGAGTAAAACAACCTTCGTAATGGAATGGGGGTGTTTACAGTACATGGTGATGCCCTTCAGACTTAAGAATGCACCGGCGATATTCTCTCACGTAGTCATCATGTCGTTCAAAGATTTTATTCACAAATTCTTAGAGGTATATTTTGATGACTTGATAGTGTTTGGGCTAGTAGAGCGTCGTGTAGCCAGTTTGTGCTTAATGTTGGATACGTGCCAAAGGTATCAGATCACGTTGAACCTGAAGAAGTGCTTATTTTGTGTCCCCTTTGGGATTTTGCTGGGTCATGTGGTATGCAAGCAAGGACTAATGGTGGACCCTACCAAGATTGCGGTAATAATCAATTTGGAAGCCCCGAGGAGTGTCAAACAGCTACGTGCAACGCTGGGCCATACTGGATATTATCGAAAGTTCATCAAATCTTATGCCCAAATTACCGTACCCATGGAGAAGTTGCTGAATAAGGACGCCACATTCTATTAGGATGAAGAATGCCAGTGCAATCTGGATGTCTTGAAGGAAAAGATGGTCACCGGATCGATCTTGGTCTTCCTAGATTGGAAAAAGGAATTCCATGTGCACGTTGATGCCTCGTCTATTGTGTTGGGAGCAGTGCTGACATAGGCTGGTGAAGGAGAGATGGATCACCCTATTAAATTTGCAAGCAGAAAGTTGTCAAAGTCTGAGAAGAATTACTCAATGACAGAGTGTGAGGAATTGGCTATGGTGTACATGCTGTTATGTTCCTATACCAATAGGTGTCATAATTTATGATCGACTTAGTTTATCTCTGTAATATGTACATACCTTTGCTTTCTACAAATGTTTTCCATATTCAAAAATAAAAAATAAAAATAAAAAAAATAAAAACGTAAAGAGGGTATATCCTAAAAGAAAAATCAAAAGATAAAAAGAATGAAAAAGGTCAAAAAAGTTGAAAAATGAACCCTGAGAAAAATGAAAAGACCATGAAAGTGTGCAAGTCAAAATGCCACTACCATTTACTTTGGTGAAAAATAAAAAGATTGTGTGCAGTTTTTCACTTATGCCACAATCCATGAATGGTCAAATAGTATAAACTTGGCTATTTCATGTTTTCAATTTCTATGTTCATAGATAGAGAATAAAATCTGACCAATCTATATAATCTTGGCAGATAAGTAGATAGGTAGAGTAAATAAAAGGAGCTCAATAGTGTAATCTGAGCCCATGGATGTAATAAGGATAGACTTAGATAAATTTCCAGTGTAAAAAAAAAGAAAAGTTTGAGGGTTTTCCAGTTTAAGTGCACCCTACTAAAAGAAGTAAAAAAGGTAGGATGTGTAGGTGGGTAAGTAGATGATTGGTTGCAGAATTATGTATGATGAATGGTCAAGTTAAAAGCTCAAAATCATTTGCTTTCATCATTACATTACTTTGGCAAAGCATGGATGACAAAGACACATTTACAAGGTTACATAATTAATTTCCTCATTCATTTTACCCCTTATTGTAACTAATTTCCCACAAGTAAAAGTTCCAAAACCTTAAGTTAAAGGGGCTCAGAGCATTTCTCTGACTTTTGGAGGGACCGGACCCTTGGCCCAATAACTTATAAGGTCAAAGGTGCTAAAAACCCCTCATCAACATTCACCCCTTCATCATTTATTCACTTTCTCTAAAAACCCCTTTTCCCTAAGAAAATTCCCTATTTCCTAAGGAAAAGTGATTACCCCACAAAATACCTTTAGCCTAAGTTATAATATTTTAATATGAAAAAACAAATTAATGTTAGACGCATTATACTTAGTGCACTTTTATTTTCATCTCATATTAACATCTGATTTTACTTATGTATTAAATCCCAAAAATCATCCCTTTCCCGTATATTTTATTGTTAAAAACCCCATATGTTAATAATCCCATCCCCGAGGTTTGAAACATAAACCTTAATAATGAAACAATTAAAATAAGGGATTAATTAATCGATTTGCGATTAATTAATAACCTAAGACTCCCGCCAAATAATGGAGATTAATTAACCAATCTGTGGTTAATTAATAATCTATCCTCACCCAATCACATCACCCCCGATGTTATTAATTTCTGTAAATCCGCAATTAGTTCCCATCGGGCCCCTCCATTAACTCCCGATCAAATCCGCGCCTCGATCACCATACGATCTAATCCTTTCAGATATGACGGTCGATGTTCATATCGGGCGGCCTCCGATTTCGAACTTTACCCACCCGATGTGAGAAGTTTTACTATTTTCCCGCCGCTACGTGTCGCCCAATGAATGGCATCGAGCAGACCTCTCCAAATACCACCTAGTGCTCAAAAGCTGTGTAATGAAAACCATTACCGCTTCCGCTTACCACCATCACTAAACGAAAAAGTGTCCCATCCATTAACTGGCGCATCTGTCCCTTTCACCATACCCGCCAAACATTTTTACTTTGTGAATAAAAAACAAAAATACTCATTATTTTTGTTTTATCGAAACAAAAGAACCTCTTGTTCTACATGCACACAGAAGCACGTTCATGTTGTCACCCTGCGTTCAAACCATCAACTCCAAGAAGTCGTTGAACTCCCAATTTCCATTGCAGACCATCACGCCCCATCCAGACTACACACCAGTGCCATTTCGTTTCCTATACCACCATAACCAAGTATTTACCCACTTCTACTGGAAAACCCTATGTTTATATCAAACCAGGACTGAATTGCTTTAGAAATTGAGTGTTTTTATCAAAATTTAAACAGTCCAATACTCTGAATACTCCCTAGAACAACCTGGTTCTCCATAAGATCCTTGAATTTCCCTCCTGACGTCCTTGAATACACAAGAACCAAGGATGGAAGCTCCCGTCGCCCTGAATGTCATGCCACTTACTACTCCCCACAGGGATTTGGACCACCTTCCCTTGGTTGACAAAGATTTTCAAATAAAGGACCTTACTTTTGATGAAAGCCCCTTGAAGTTATACTTTAAGTACCGGGACAATTATCCGAACCATGCTGATAAAATAGGTCTTTCGGAATCAAACCTACCTAAGTATCAATTCCCCATTGTCCGTATTTTCCCAAATATTATCCACTAATTCCATGCAAACTACGACCCTAATAAGAGAGTTGTAATGACCCCAGACCAAAAAATCCTATTCACCATTACAGCCAAATCCATAAATGAGATGTAACAGTTGTAGCCTGGTCAAGACCTCACTCCCCTTTCCATTGTCGTTTTACTTGAAAAATCTTCAAAGCTGTCCAGTTTCGAAATTACCCAAATCTGTCAGACTTTCATTGAAGAAAAATATAGGCCAAAAGAACCCCCTCCTTACATGTCATGCTTCTTTACTAATCTGGGCAGGGATATCATCACCATGATTGCTTGCATTTTGGGTTTTACCACTAATGAGTATGTAGATGAGATGACCTTAGCCTACATGTCTATTTTTACCCCTGGTCAACCTCCTGCAGCCAAATTTGACTATGCTACATTCATTGCAGATAAGATGCATGACCAATTCATGAGATTAGAGCACGAGAGAGTATTTAAATATTCTTTAGTCTTGTATCATATTTTTCTCTACTACTAAACTGATAAATTCCCTTTCTCTGTCCAAAATCTTGATACTAAAGGGAATCCTAGGTCTGTTATCTTTTGGACCTCAATTTTCCACTATTCTAGCTCTTCTCCTCATCCTTACATAGATTTCATTGACTTATTTGTACACCCAGTAACTACTATGTTATTGGGAAATCCTCCTCCCAGGATTAGTGCAGATATTAAAAGAGTTCTTCAGTTATCCAAGCAGTACAAGGTTGGGGATTGGTACTTGTACTAGAACCATACCGAGATCAGAATTTATGGGTGTGAGCTGCCTCCCTATAAACTACCCAAATATCTCCCCATGCGATTATTTTCCCTGGAGTACTATAGGCAAATGATCAATTCTGATGAAATCCACTTTGTAAAGACTAAGAAGAAAGCTCAGCTAAGGATAAAGGATCACCTAGGCCCCTTTATTTGCAACAACAGAAGAGCAGGGCAAGAGGCAGAGGAAATCCTTGAGAGATTGAGATTGAAAAAGAGCTTCATCTGGCCGTATGACCCTCATAGCTTCATCTGTGACAGAAGACAAAAGCATAAGCTATCCACCTACATCCACAATAGGATCCCAGAGATTGAGCAATATGAAAATCAGTATGAATGGGTGGAAGGAACTCTAATAGACCGGGATAGCACACAAGTTGAAGTTGACAATGTATGGGTAGATTTGGAAAGAAAGATTGATGAAAATTCCTTTGTATAGGTGCCAGGAGAGACTTCATCACCAAAACAGTCACAAGAACCCAGCACTCAACCATCAGAGCATCAAGATACATCAGACCAAGCAGGACATTTAGGACAACAAGAAGAGTCAGAGCATCCCGAAATTTCAGAGGAGTTAGCTCAACCTCAGCAAATCATGAGCAACCCTCTAGTTTTACAAACTCCTCTCAATGAGGAAAGGAATCTTAAAAGAGACCGGGAAGAGGCCACTCCTTCTAGCAGGCCTACTGATTAAACCTTTGCTAAAAGACAAAGGTTGAATCCTTATGCAGAAGAAGAATTCATTGAGGAGACCACATGAAACACAGTGGCAAAAAGGACAGAGAGCATGCAAACTATCCCAACAGGTGGGGCCCCATCTACTTCACATATGCCAGTATTGGAAAGACAGCAGAGCATAGAGGTGTCATCCTTTAGGGCTTCCTCTGAACAGAGCCTGGATATCAAGGGTAAGTATAAAGAAATAAAAGCGAGGAATGAGAAATTGAAAGCACAAACTTATGCCCATTACCTCAAAATGGCCCCAACCAACCAGACCAGACTTATGTCAGCTTTTGACATAAAGGAAGGGAAAATGCAGATGAGTTTCCTCAAGCCCACTATACAGCAGCCAAAATCCATGGCAGATTACTTTAAAACTGATTTTGAAGTATTGGCAAAGGATATTCATCCTATTGACCAAATAGAACTGCATAAGCAAACCGGTGAAATGGTTTATTCTACTTTAACTAGCAAATCCATTATAGCCCATCAACTGCAAAATTCATTGTGTAACACCTTCGCACAAATGCAATTAGAAAAAGCTTCCTCTCAGGCTAAGGACACCAGAATAAAAGCTTTAGAAGATCTGATAATAGAATTGGGACATGATCCCAAAGATGTGAAAGCAGTTGAACAGTTAATTAAAAAGAAGAATGATGACATTGCTGCCTTGAAAAAGAAGCTTAAGATCCCTCCACTCCACCATCCTTAAACTGGAGAAATTATAGAAAGAAAAAAAGAGGAAGAACTTATGGACCTGGTCCTAAGACTAAATGACCAACTAAAAGAAACTGAGGACGAATTAGAAAAAGCAATACAGTCTAAGCAAAGTGAGTCGACCACTTCTGTTATTCCCATAGTTTCTACAGCTGTGCCTTCCACTCTAGCAACTGCCTTGGCACCAACACTTCCACCAGTCACAGCACTGCCAGTAACAAGGACCACTTCGACTACAGGTACACCAGCCAGCACAGAGTCAGCATCAGAAAAGACAGATGAAATTATCAAAGCCATGGAACAAATGAGCATCCAGGCAACTGAGTTGAAAAGACTTAAAGAACAAATGTCAAGCTTAGAAACCAATTATGAACTTGCATAAATTCAAAACAAAGAGGAAGAAAGGAAAAATAGAAGGATGGAAGAAAGAATCAAAGTCCTAGAAAAGGACTTAACATTAGAAAAACCTTTGAGAGATATTAAAGATATCTTATGGACCAATATCATTGATTCCATCAATGATATTTGGCCTTCTATCCAAATCATTTTTGAACAGACTGAGCTAGTTAAAATAGTTGTGGAGGCCATACAGAAAACTAGAGAATAATTGGGAGAGAAACCTGAAGAGGCAACCCAATTGATTAAATTTTTGAATAGCAAAAACAGGCACCAGCTAGAGCAATTGGAAATTGAGGATAGAACTGCCACCATCCTGGAAATTAAGAAATTTCTTACTAAAAAGAACTTGATGCTTAATTTGGAAAAAAGATGTCAAAGTATTCAGGAGGACATAGATGATTTTATGTTAAAATATGGCATTATAAGAGACAAAGGCCTTCCAAGCCCACTGGTCATAAATGACAAGTTAATGACTCATGACAATTACATTGAGAAACTGCACAAACAAGCCAGAAGTCAAGCCAACTCTTCTACAGCAAAAGCACTACCTACAGGAAAGGTGCTTTATGATGGCTTAGAAAATCTTTTTTATATTGAACATGAAGTGAAACACCTATTCACGGTCCAGCCCAATTTTGAAAAGTACACTGAAGCTGACGAAGTGTACAGGAATTGGTCAGAATGAAAATACCAAAGGATGAATGGTGGAATAATATGACAGAGATACTATAAGTTATTGTAGTAAATCTGTAAAGTATAAAATATTTACTAAGGTAAGGTCTAGTAACACAGGTAAAGAGTATCAGAACACATGTAAAGAGTATCAGCAGGTGAAAGTAAGAAGAAGATCCAACACACAATTACAAAAGAAACTGCAAGAGGCAAATCCGAGTTCCAACATCCAGCTCGTTCATAAATAAAGGGATAGCAACAATCTGTTTTCCATCTGTCTCTATCTTTATGTAAAAGATATTTTGTATTTACTATAAAAAAATCTCATATGGTTATGAGATATTTTTGTGTAATTTTTGTATAAATACTTCATAAATTGAAGTCATTAGGGTGGATTCAAAGACATTTCTGGTATACATTTCATATCAAGCTAGTGAGTTGTTGTAATCAAGTCTGGATTGGCTGCTGGATCATGAAATAAAGTTAAAGACATTTCACAGGATTCTTGTGCACGATGGAAACCAAATAAGTATTATCTCTTCATGTTATTATTGTTTTCTCATCATGTTATAAATATTCACATGTTTTCTTTATAAAATCTGAATAGTAAACAAAGAAAAATATTTCAGAATTAGCTTTAAGCTCTCTGTTTTGACATGTTTACATTCTCACTGTTTTCTACTGAATTACCTTGGTTTGGGAAATCTTAGTTGCTCCCCTACTTCCGTAGTTTTTCCCTTAGGTCAAAAGTGAAGGATTCTTAATTTCCCTTTACCATTGACCTCCCTCTTTTCCTCATCCTGATCTCGGTTTAAGGATTCTTCATTTCCCTTCTACCTTGACTAGGATTACCTCATCCATTTCAACACACAGATTTGCTTTCTGTTGTACTAGCTTGCCTTGTGAATTCCTCCTTTAGCAATTGATCTGATCTGGTTAAGCTATTCTTTGTTTGACTCCATAGCCAAATGGACTGAAGGCTTTCTCTACCCATCTGTTCCTAAAATTCCACCACCCAATCAAAATCAAAACACCCTTAAACTTTCATAACTAGCCTAATATCCTAGCAAACAAAGCTAAAATCATAAAGAGAGAGCCACTCTAGACTTAGGTTGGCTAGAACCCAAGTCTAAAAGATTGGTTTGTAGTTATCTTGGATCCTTTTCTTCTTTCCAATAACTTCTAAGGAAAATCTGAGTGATAACACGTGATCCAAAAGTTCAGGCACTATTTTTTGGGAAGACATTTCAAGATGTACACAAACCACTCCGCTTTGAAGTACCTAGTCAATAAGCCTGTGTTGGGGGGGAAGATATGTCGATGGCTATTGTTGTTTCAAGAATAAGACTTTGAGGTAATTGTTTCTAGCCAGGAAGGTTGAATGCAAGACCTGACCATTTGTCGCGAATTGAAACGAAGGAGGAGACTACTAATTTGGAGGAATGGCTGCCTGACGTGCATCTCTTCGCGGTGCGCGTAGAAGACAACCACTTTGCAAATATTATCCACTTTTTTACCACAGGGATAGCTCCAGAAGGCTACACTAGTCAGCAGAAGAAAAAATTGGTAGTATGCGCAGTTGATTTCTCAGTAATTGCCAAATACTCTGATGATATGTGCTCGATTTTAAATGAAATAGCATCCTTGCTGGAGCTCATGGAGGAGCTATGGGAGGAAATTATGCAGGAAGAGCAACAGCACGGAAGGTTTTGTACGTTGGGTTGTGGTGGCCTACGCTACATAAATATTCTAAAGCCTATTGTAGGGCATGTGATGCATGTCAGAGAATGGGCAGACCATCGCAGAGGGATGAGCTGCCATTAAATCCTCAGGTGTCCTTACAGCCATTTGAGAAATGGGAAATCGACTTTGTGGGACCGATTCAACCCCCAGGCAAGAAAACAAGTGCGCGTTATATCATCACCGCAATAGAGTATCTGACCAGATGGGCGGAGGCACAACCTGTGAAGGACTGTACAGGGGCAACAGCAGCCAAGTTCTTGTTTGAATTTGTGTTAACCAAGTTCGGTTGCTCAAAGGTATTGATGAGTGATCGTGGTGTGCACTTCCTCAATGAAACAATTACGCACTGACGGAAGAGTTCCAAGTGTATCATCATAAAAGTACACCATATCACCCCCAGGCTAATGGAACAGTGGAGGCCTTCAATAAGATATTGGAGAATGCACTAACAAAGGTTTGCAATGCATAGTGGAATGATTGGGACATGCGCGTACCAGCAGTATTATGGGTGTACAGGACTACTTGAAAAAAACTAATAGGTCAAACACCTTTTCGGTTGGTCTATGGCATAGAAGTTGTGATTCCTATGGAATATATCATGCCTAGTCTACGCATAGCAGCCTTCACAGGGATGGCAGACCACAGAGCCTTGGAAGAATAGCTCACGTAGTTGATGGAGCTCGAAGAGGACAGATTCTTGGCTGGATTTCATCAGCAAGTACAAAAGGAACGTGAAAAGGCATGGCACGATCGACACATCAAGTTGCACACATTCAAGGTAAATGACTTGGTTTTATTATATGATAGTAAGTTTGCTAAATTTCCAGGAAAGTTTCAGATGCACTAGTTGGGGCCATATGTCATCAAAGAAATCACAGATGGGGGCGTGGTTCAGCTCGCAAAGCTGAACGAAGAACCTTTCCCGGGAAAAGTGAATGGAAGTCAGTTGAAGCCCTATGTAGGAGATCCAGCTCAATGACTACATGACGGTAGCACAATCTTAGTGCTCCAGGCAGTTGCAAGGGAGTGCGGGACTATAAACTACACTGCCTGGTTTTGGGAGCTACGCGACAGGGGGGGTTGCGTGAAAAAGGGTGATGTCACAGTACTAGAAGCGACGTGAAGGGAGCTGCGCTATGGAGGTAGATACCGTGCAACACAGTGAGAAAATGATCGTTAGGGTCATTGTTCACGATTTTACAGCCAGGAGACAGTTAAGAGGAGCAGGGGGTGGTATTTAAGGCTGAAATATTTGGAGATTTATCGCCAATTCAGCATTAATGGATGGATTTTTGGGGGAACGGTCAGATTTGAATTCAAAATCTCTTATAAATTATGCATGGTCGTCCAGCAGAGAACACTTTGCATCCTTAGAATTTTTATGTTGTGTTGTCTATCACTTATGAATCGCAAGTTTTTTGAGGATTTGGTCGCAAGATCTGTGTTTGATAATCTACCCGAGGAAACCCAGCAATTTATTCGCAGCACTATGTCAGGACCAGGAGAGACTACAAGCACCGGAGGAACTGTTTCCTATGAAGGAGCAGCTCCAAAAGTTGTGAGCGTGGAGGCTTTGGCTCCTGTGCCTACGGCGCCAAGGTCGACTAGGTCGAATCCTACACTAGTGCGCGAGACCCATGAGCCGAAGAAAGACAAGCAGAAAAGGTCAGTTCCAATGTATGAGTCACCTAGAAAGCACTCTACTACCCAGGCATAGAAGAAGGACAAGCAGCCTGAGAAGGTTTTAGATTTGGAGGCCGAAGAGGGCATTGAATATGTAGACACCAAGGGCATGCAGCCCATGTCCAAGTTGTCAGAGTATATACCTCCGCGTAAAGGAAAGGTGAAGGTCACCAAGGACCCAGACGCAGAGAAATTCCTCATTCATACACCCCTGTTGCCAGAAAACATCACCTTTGAAGGTTCGCGCCTGGCGCGGGTTCCCCTTTTAAAAATGGAGGATTGGGACTTGGCTGACCATGAGAGGTTCCCCCACCTCGTGACGGAGAATTACATGAAACGGGTGTATTACAAAGACTCCAGTGTCATGGCGTTGGAGCCAATTGAGTGGATCCGCAGAGTAAATAAATCGGGGTTGTTGAACCTGTTGTGGGTGCCCCACTACCACCGCTCCAATATCAATACCACTTATATAAGGAAACTATTGACTCTGATGCATCATGGGTTTTTATGGGTAGGCACGCTTATCCCATCAAAGACATGCTTTTCCACAGAATCACGCTTCTGCTACATGAAGGCTTGAATCCGGCCAAGGAGTTTGGCAAAAATACAAGCGAGCGTGACTTGGCAGAAAAGATGAAGAAATTTGAACTTATCAAGAAGCCGCACGAGTACTCCATAACATCCATCATCAACCCTACAGTGAAAATTTCCATGCAAATACTAGCTGGTAAGGTCATGAGGAAGTGTCACGCAGATGAGGTTCCAGCGCCCGTGATCTCGTTAGCTACACAATGCGCAGAGGGCATGTAGTTTAACTGGTCACGCCATCTATGTAGTGATTTCCTTGCGAATTTTCATGAGGCTCAACACAAGAGAAAAACCTTCCACTACATGTGGTTGTTGCTCTCTATTGTGTTGGTTGCTTGGGAGTTGCCGGAGGATAGTCAGTTCCCCCCATTAGAGGTAGGTTTGTCGGAGGTTGCACAGTTTGCCTCCCTTTGGGCCATGAAGGACCCCACGCGGGTCACAGAAACAAAAATATTCTGGGTTTTGATGGAGGCGAGCATTCGCCATGCCATCAACCAGTGGCCATGGTTGTCCCCAACCGTGTATGAGCAGTTATCAGAGTATGTAGATTTCAAGGCAGACTTCCACCATGTCTATATCAGGGCACGGAAGGACCCAGAGAAGAAGTGGTTTAATCTTCCATATCTCACCATGGAGGATGTGATTCAGGAGGTAATCAAGCGTTGGCCAGTAGATTTGCATACTCCGTCTAACTTGGTTGTGGGTACAAGCAAAGGCACAGGGAGCTTCATAGAGAAAAAGAGGAAGGAGGCAGCGAAACAAGCGGTACAGAAGTTGGTCGCACAACGAAGAAAGGAGGTCGAGGAGAAGGCCCGACTAGAAAAGGAGCGCACTACAAAGCAGCAGGCTGAACAAGATCAGCGCGACTCCAAGAGAAGCGGTAAATCCCCTTCACCCAAGACTGAGGAGGAAGAGCAGTCAGCGTAGGGTGGTGGTAATGGTGAGGAGCAGAGCACTCCTTTCTAGGTAAAGAGGTACAGAGAACAGCAGAAGGAGAGGCCCCATAAGAAGTCAAAGGCGACTAAGCCACGTTGGATCCCATTACGCCGACCGAGGGCGATCTCGATGAGATCAGGGACAAGGTGTGCGACACTATTGTCGAACTATTGCAAGAATTTGAGCAACAACACTTGCATTCCTTAAGCAATATTCAAAAGGATCTGCGCGAACTGCAGATCTAGAATAGATTAATTCAGGTGGGCGCAAGATAAGGCAGCGCCGCACAGACGAGCCTGTTACCAGGGACCAATCAGGCTGTAGAGCTAGTCAGGATAGTGGATCTCAGGCAGTCGTGCTGCCTGAAGGATCCCTGACCGTGGATCGGCCGATGACAAGGTCATCATGAGTACTCTGAAGAACATCAGCCTCAACATTGCAGCGCTCCCCAATGAATATCTTCATGCACTACAGACAGGTGTGACAGTGGAATTGAGAGTGCATGAGTAGCGTGCTCTTAGTTTAATCAGCAAGTACAGGGTGAACAATGAACAAATTTTCACCGAGAAGACAGAGGCTCTAAAAGAATGAGATACAATCACGGAGAAAAACGCCTGGTCGGCGGCAACAGTTGCAGAGGCGAGTCGAATAGTGCCAGAGTTTCACATCCCTGAGGAAGCGCAACTAGAGGCCAAGATTCGGAAACTCGCCATGGGCGTCCGCGATGCTAAGGCAAAGGTAGCCAGAGTTGAAAATCACGGAGATGGAACTCAAGTCCCAACCTTCCACTTTGCCTAAAGTCAGGGAACAGTGCGAAGCTACATTCAAAGAAGGAATCGCATGACACGGTCATTAACTTCAAGGCTTTATTCGAACAGGTGATGGAACTGGTGACAGTCCTGTAGGAAGATCCCACCGTGTAGATTTTGAATACAGAAATCCGCGAAATCCAGCAGCAGTATGATGAGGTTAGGGCGATGGTGCGCACCATTGCTATAGAGCAGTGCCTCGTGTTAGGATATTCCGACACATAGGAAATAGTTAAGTATAACTTGGTCTAGTGTAGAGTTAGGTAAAGTGTGTTTCTTTACTATGTACATTTTGTAACTTACAATCCGACGGTCACGATATGTAGTGATCCGACGGTTCATTCTCTCCTCAGTATTACCGACACTTGATCCGTGGCTTAACACTCAATTGGTCCATGATCTCTATTTAAAGAGCATGGAGGGTCATTTGTAGGGAAACCGTCCATGAGAGAAGCTTATGTAAATTTTCTTTCTTTTATTAATAAATTGCCTAAAGTGGCCGCGTTGGCTCAGGCCGTGGATTGTTTCCCTCTTTGAGGGTTTTAACCACGTTAAAAATACGGGTGTATTGATCTATGATCTGTTTGTGAGTGGTGTCCTTTGGTGTTCTGTCTGAGAAACTTACCCTGTAAATTCCTACACCTCGCCAAGTTGCAGGAGGCAAAGCAGCTCCTTGCCCAAATGGAAGCAGCACAAAAAAAAGGAAACAGTCCTTAAGGCCAAGTTGAGACCTTGGTTGGACGAATCCTACCTAGTCTCGACCAACATAGAGGAAAAGTTGGCACACTTGTAGCTTACACAGTAGAAGATCAAGTGAGTCGGCGAAGGACCAGCCACAGAGCAGCTAGTGGAATAAGTGAAGCAGGCTACCACGCAGAGTGCAGTTGAAGCAGCAGTTGTGTAGGTGGAGTTGGGGGATCTCCGTAGCAAGATCACCGCACCAGCCGAGTGACTCAAGGGTGAGTCATGACCTTTGTGTTGGAGGCCTGTTGGGATGGGGTCCCCTGGGGTTAGTTTTGGGGCAAAAGCCCAAGTTTTTATGTAAAAAGATGAAAAGTCTCCGCAAATTGTGGTCGCGGAGTGCGTAGCTAGTTAAGAGTCAAAAAGGGTTTTACCCTCCTTTATGTAAGCTTGAGTCAGTTTTTGAAGATCTACCCATGGTCTATGGACCATGGGATTGTATAAATAGGTGCGTCTTAGAGAGTCTAAGACAGCAGTCTAAGTTTTTTTATAGGTACAAGCGAAGAAGCCTAGCACAGAGATAGAATTCTTGGAGGAGAAAAAGGCTCTGCAGCTGAGTGCGTAGAGGCCTAGAGTAGTTTCCGCAGCTGAGTGTGCGGACCCCTAGAGCTGAGTTTGTAGGAAGTATTGAGTCTGTAAACTTATACGAAAGATCAATAAAGAAGATCATTACAGAAATTCCTGTGTTTTATCTCTTTACTTCTGTTATGTATGATTGCGATATATGATGTGATGAATGATGTATTTATGAAATAATGACGCATTGATGTGCAACTTTACTTGATCGGTATTACTATTCGAAGGCAATTAAGGTTAAGTGATTACGCGAAGATCTTAACACTTTCTGTTAAAGTTATTAAACACTTAGGTAGATCTGAGTAAATATTGATCCAAGGGTAATCTAGGGTGTGTGTAAACAGCTAATTGGCATGTTCAGGGTCTGCAAAAGCCAGTCGTAGACCTTCACGGAGGTCGATAGGCCAATTAAAGGAAGTTACAACAATAAGCCATAAGGGCTTAGAGATCTGCGTGAAGGCAGATCTAGGTCACAGAAGGACATCACACTGATCTCTAGGTGCGGAAACTTGGTTCTAGCATCCCCCCATACTGCTTTGGGTGAGACTTTAGTCTGTGCACCGCGGATTGATGTTGAAAGGGCCAGTAGTGTAGGGATTTGTTTGGCGCAACTAACTCTGAACCTGGGTCAGGACCCCCTAAGCCAACAGCATGGGGTGTACTGACAACATCTGTAGGGGCTATGAACACTCGCTAGCAGTGGAGCAAGGTTAGTGGCATTGGATAATTCTGTT
The DNA here is from genome assembly GCA_031772625.1 of Pinus tabuliformis. Taxonomy (NCBI): domain Eukaryota; kingdom Viridiplantae; phylum Streptophyta; class Pinopsida; order Pinales; family Pinaceae; genus Pinus; species Pinus tabuliformis. Next base: position 541,852,203 of record CM062820.1, on the reverse strand, counting down.
GTGCAACCTACCCATCCCCTTACATTTTGGTTTAGCGGGGTATGTTGATGACTCTGTCGGGGCTATGGACGCTCGTTGGCAGCAGAGCAACATTAGTGGCATTGGAAAATTCCTATGTGGCTCTTTCCTGCTGCGTCGTAAAGGAAAATCAATAAAGGCACCAACTGAGAATATGATGAAGTCGTAACTCTATGGACCAATAAGAGGCTCAGGGAAATTCTACCAGTAAGATAGTGAATGACTCTATCGAGGCTATGGATGCTCGCTCGCAGTGGAGTGACATTCGAAGGTAACTGATGTTTAAGGGTGCCCTAAAACCTTTGTCCTTAATGTTTTCCATCCTAATATTTATTCAATTGCAACCTGACAGTTCTCCACAGGCAATTTGGTCGCATTAATACACTATAAAATCTTGTTGAGACGGTGATTTTCCCTAATTTTCCTTATTCTTTTAAAAGTTTTGTGTTTTGTTGTATAATGCTTAATGCCCAATATATGAATAGCTATTGATAATCATTGGTAGATTTATCGTTCATTCAGTATGCATTTATTCATTTAATTGAAAGAGGAAAATCTATTCAAGAAGTAAGACTCAATACATTATATATGATTTTCATTATATATATATATATATATATATATATATAACTAAAAGAAGAAAAAAATGGAATTCACAGGCTCTTTCTCCCTGTTTACTCATCACGGGTTATATATATCTATATATATATATATATATATATATATAACTAAAAGAAGCAAAAAAATGGAATTCACGAGGTCTTGCTCCATGTTTACTCATCACGGGTTCATTAATGAAAATAAGAATCAAGGTGTAATTACGCAAAATTCAAGAGATAAAACGTTATATTCCATAAGTTTAAATACTTAAAATAAATAGCATAACTGCATGGCCAGTTTATTAAGTTCAGAAGGAGCCTTTATGCTACATACTTCACATAAGTAACAATTATACGAAATTCTGAAAATAAGCAGGCTTTACGACCAAAATTGATCTAACTACTCTTTTAAAACTAACTGTCTGAAACCTGGATTATATCATTCGCCAGATTTGATGAGCCAGTGAGGTGAGCACTACTAATCAGGTCACATGGGAGGATACTTTCAACTCCATGGATAATCATGGGTAACATAGTCAGTTGGTCCTCAATTAACATTAGGTGTTCTTCCATGTTGGTTAACAAGCACAGTATTTTGTCCATTTTGTCATGTAAGTTCTCTCCGTGTCCCAAATTGTTGCTACAAGCACCCGACATGGCTCTTATCCTTCCTCATTGCACTCGGCTTTTCCCATCGCAGAGAGTCAAGAGAATAATTATGTTTACCTTGATGGTGGTTTTTTATCCTTTAATTAACTTTTGGCACCTCTACATTAAACGTCTATCTTTAACCCATTCCATCGCAGATATCTTCCCCCATGTCGTGTTAGTACAGAGAGGTCTAGTTGAGTGGTCTTCACCGCCATTTAGCCATGACTCCATAGCCCAACCGGAGAAGGCAATTGGCCCATGTTCTTGGCTTCCCACGAGGGAAATCCATCCCCAGATGGAGCCAATGTTGGGGAAAAATCCCCCCCTATAAATTTTTTACAAATATTAAGCTTTAATAACCTTTATAAGGTAATGTAGCGATATTTCTAATAGTAGAGCATGATTGAAGGGTGGATTTGTTGTTAGTTGCAAATCAATGGTTAACATTAGCACTCACACTTTTAAATTAAACGCTGGATATTTTCTATTAATCTCCTGATGCGTTTAAAACTCTCACAAGTTCCTAGCTTGATCATCCTCAAAGATAATCTAATTAGCTCTAAAGGCACGCGTGCAATAAGCACTTCACTATTTCCTAATGCACGTACAATGTCTATTAACCCCACATCTAATGGCTCTTGGACCCTATCGCAAATAAATTTGCCCGCTTATTAGCACATCCCTGCGGACCCGATAACATGATCACCGTTGATCGTTATCAGATCAACGGTCATCGCATCTGAACTTGCACGTTGTTTCACTCGGTTTTTTTGTACGATGGGCGGGTTCCGCCCGCCATGGTTGGTGGCCCAGCCTATGGTAATTCTACACATGTCTGCTTCATTATTGAGCATTTTAAAATTCCATTAAGCCTAAGCGCCACCATATTTTCCCCACTCCTCTCGATATCTTCGCTCTCTACGTGATATTTGCTCGAGCTCGGCCATGATTCTGTTAGGACCGCAAGACTACCATGCTCATCCCAAATTCAAATTCATTCACTTGTAAGCTATTATTTCTCTCCACCTTTTAATTACAGTTGTAATCTTGCCCTTCTGAGCCATTATGCTCAAGCTGGTAAGAAAAGAACCCCTCATGGATGAGTTGGTAGGAGTGCAAGACACCAAGGTGTGCCTCACTGATATTCTTACCCTAAAGAGGACTCTTTCTTCATCAACAGCTACATTAGCTAATGACCATTTCTTGCTTAGGACTGGAATCCTACATGCAGTTCTTCTATCGGTCCATTTTGACCCTGATTCCATATTTCTACTAGCCGAAAGTTGTGAATCAAAACAACAAGAAATATACTTTAAGCATAGTCACGCTTTATTTTTAAAGATTGATGAGAAAATTATTGCGGAAATGTTGGGCATCCCAGTTTAGGGAATAGACATATCGAACAGGGGGTTAGAAAACCAATTCATTACATGGGTCGAGGAGGATAAGCTTGAATTCCTTCGAATCCTTTTTGAAAACCCTGACCCTTAGTTAAAGCTAGTTTTTCCCATCTAGACTACTTTGTTAAAACCCTTCTATTAGACCTTAACGTCTCTCTTGTCAGTCCTTTTTAACCTCGTGGATGACTCTAAGGTAGATGAATTGTTGTTTTTAGCAATTCGTCTCGTTACTTTTAAGCAAGACCAGAAAACCATCAACTTTCATAAATACTTAGCTTTGGCCCTCGCTGTGGATTTGTCTAGCACCCCTCCTTTCCGCTCATGTTGACATTGCTCCTACCTTGTTCACTTGATTTTCTATAATTATCCTTCGTACTTCCTTTCCTCTGGACTCCTATTGGATACTATAGACATTGAAGGCAGAGAAAAATAAGTATTTTCTTGGTCTTATGTTTTATATCCTCGGCGCTTTCCAATGGTTTATTCTCAATATATCGACTGCTTTGCTTATCCTTTAAAAGCTAAGATAACTGAAGCCAGAGTGAATCAAATCTTGGAAGAGCAGTACTAAGGCTAACTGAGCAAGGGAGTATTGGTAGCTATTTTCTATTTCCATACTATATTGTAATATGGTTATATGCATTTGATAATCAACCGACTCAGCTTCCCAAGTATGTAACACCTTTACTATTTTTTTAAGAGGTATTAAGGTAGAAAATTGTACTTAATGAATTTCATTTTGTGTCTAAAAAGAAATGGGCATTGTTCATCTATCCTTATGTTATATCTCCTCTAATTGCTAAAAATAAGAATGCCATTGATGCCCTGGAAAAAGAAATGTCTTCTTTTGGTTCCACACAGAACGACTATTGGCATTGTGATCCGCTTGGTATTATTTCGTGACTAAAAAAACAAGTTGGATTATCAGCTTATGTTCATGAAAGCAAACCAGAATTGGAAAAAAGGGCAAATACCACGAACTGTCAGAAGAAGATTCATATTCAGTACCATCTACCGGGATGACTGACATGTTCGTACAAGCTGCTTTCAGCCATTCAATGATTCAGGAACACACAGCAAAAGTGGAAACTTCAGTTTCATGTTTTACTGCCCCCTTGAGCAAGTGAAAAGTCGTTGAATTAAATCAATTTACGTTAGTTTGGCGTGTCAGAACAAAAGAAGTTGATGTGGAAATAGATGATTTTGATCGGCAGATCAAGAAATTGGACACAGAGATCAGACAGACCTTGAAGGAGATAGAACGTAAAGATTACGGGACTTAAGCCCTAGATATCTAACACGCATTTACTAAGTAGAAGAAAGAAATAACGTCTGGTAATGAACTGACTACAGTCCCCAAACAGTCCCCATTAGCGGACACCTCAGCGCTCTAAGAGATGTTACCTGTGAGTGGGCCCCATTTTATATCAATGGTTGATTTCGAGATGAACACCTTGAACCTCACAGTGTTGCAACCTGAGACAAGAGAAAACCAGCAAGTGGTTGGATCCAAAACATCTTATCTAGCCATAAATTTGGGAACAGTGTCGGACATGGATGTGATTAACTTACACCGACAAGCGGGTGAGATAGTGGCTCGCAGACTCCTCGACTCCACATCATGGAACAAGAATATGCAGGCTATGCTGGAAAAGGTTTCTGAATAGCTGAATATAACACATATGGCCCTACATACTAAAACCAATCGAATCAAGGAACTAAAAGAGATTTTTGTTAAATAATCTGGGAAACCTAAAGATATTCCCCCCTAAAGAAGTTATTCAAAGAAAAGGATAAATAGATAAAAACTCTTCAGGCAATCGTGAAGATCCTAGACCATGATCCCCATGTTCTTATACAAGCATTCAAAAGTGGAGAAGAAGTTGACTTTTGTCTTCAAGAAATAGAAACTATTATTCGACTCAAACAAGAAGAACGTAAAAAAATCTTCAAGTAGCTACAAGCGGTCTGAACAAAATTACAAGCGAAGGAAGAAAGACCCTTGAAACTTCTCGAGGAATATAAGGCCTCGATCAATAAATCTCTTGACTTCGCCCAGATGACTAATTCAGAAGATCCCAAATTATTACATATTAAAATCACTCAGTTAGAGCAAGTGTTGCAGACATCCAAAGAAGAAATCGCCAAAGCTAAGAACAGGATAGCGGTAGTCGTAGAGCGTAAGAATCAAGAGATTGAGAAGATCTAGGCTACACTTATAGACAAAACCAATCAGATAAACATTCTCAAGGAAGTCGCTCGTGTCACGGTCACCAAGAAGAAAGCACGCATGGAAGCCAAGGAAGAATATGGAAACAAGTATGGCAAGAGATCACTGCAATTGAAGCATATGTGAAAATTATTTCCCAGTGTGAAAAGTTACTTATACAAAATTCCATCTTAGAAGCAAAGTATGCATTTGAAGTACTAGAGAAGAGGATGGAATATCTCGATGATATCATTGATCTGGTCAACACTTTGGAAGACACGGCCTTTACAGAGCTCGACCTTCTTCCCAGGGATGAATGTATTTTCTCTTTATATATGTTAAAATGGAAGTAGGTTGCCATGTAGACCATTCAAGATGAGTTTAATAAAGTAATCAAGAAAGTAAATAATTTGAGGAAAGAGTGGAATTATTTAGGGATATTTGGTGTGCCTTCATTCTGGAATGAAGAGAACTGGGCAATCTCCTAGCAAAGATTCTCTGATCAATTGAAGACAACAGAGCAGGATCTAGGTTGTTTGGTCATGTTAGGAGAGTAATCAATTTCCTCTACTACTATTGTGAACGCACTCTGCAAAGATTTTACTATCTTGGTTGGAGTAAACAAAATTAAACAGAACCTCCCTGCCACTAAATACCGATCAGATCACGACTAGTGGTGGAAATTACCAAATACAATAGTGTGTCATGGATGTCTGCTGCTAATTGGGACAAACTAATTAAGGTGAAGAGTCATTTTAGGCTCAACATGATAGTTCGGTAACTTTCCTCTTCTTATCAAGTAGCTGAATCAATCCCACCAATGCAATCGGTCACAGATCAACCGGAGGATTGGAACGAGATTCCCCTCATCACCACCCAAGCACCAACTGGAAAAATGCATGAAGCGCACGCATTATCTTCTTCGGGACTGACCAAAAATTCAAAGTCATCAAAGCCGCGAAAGCGACACAACATTTTGATCATTTCGTTATCATGTTTTATTTTACTTTACTTATTTTATTTTTATGTCTATTGTTGAAAATAGTTATCAAACAATTATCAAAAAAACCACTATTTAAAAACCTTATTTCCCATTATGGGGGGGTTGTTAACAGTGTGGAAGAAACTTTGGGAGATACTGAAAACTACCTGTACATGATACATAGATTTCATTATTAGTTTTGAAGACTATTCCTGGTGATTCTTATTTGTTTGTTTATGTTTCATATGTTATGTGGAATTGCAATTATATTAAATTAAATATGAGGCTTGATCTCATTTATACTTTAATCCTTTAGTGTTGTGTTCCGATATCGATATTATCAGCACAATTACTAAATGAGTTATCCTGGGTTATTTGTGATTGAACATTTATCTTTCATTGATATAATTCATGCTTTACAGTAATTGAAACTTTGGATGTTTTGTTATTATGTTAATACATTCTTACCTTTATTATAGTGTACGTTGTTCTCTAAAATTCCCTTGTTTTACTCTTGCATGATTATCAATCTCGATATATAATATTAAATGTTACTTAGCATAGAGTAGGATAAACACAACCCCAAGGGTTAGCTCAATTGGTCAAAATCAGTGCCTCCCCAATCGGGAGGTCATAGGGTCCATTTTGCCCGAAGCACTTGGGGTTAGGCCTTGCTAGTGGGCTGCGAGGCTAGATTCCCTTCAAGGTCGATCAACCCAGATTTTTCAATGGACGTAGTAATCACCCGTTGACCAAGGTGTCTGTGAACCACAACTAAAAAAAAAAAAAAAGAGTAGGATAAACATGCCTTGTACTTGCCACACTTGTTTTCATTTAACCAGAGTGCAACCTTATTTTAAAGCTACTGTTTTTATTTTTCTCTTGCTTTATATTTTCACTTCCCTAATCTTCACTTTTTCATTATCGCCATATTTTATTATCTTTATCTTGCTCGTTGGGAATATGGCTTCAGAATTATATATCATCAAATGATTTCCTTCCTCCTGTGAATGTCGCTATTATCTACTACGACTAAAATACTCACATCTGGTCTTATACTATTTGTATATTGAAAATATGACAATTATATTACAGGGTTACCCCCTGTGGTGTGTTGAGGATCCGCAGTTACACCTAGAGTGAGAGGACTACATTGTCCTCAGTGAATGTGTGCTCAATTGTTTATATGTGGGAACAATATGTGCACCAACACCTGTCAAACCCCACTAATCATCCTGAAAAAACTTGAGGGAGAACCATTAATCATCACTACAAAAGACACAAATTGCACGCACCCCATTATCCAATTTACCACTAGAAGAGAAAAACCTATATGAATGAGGACCAACTGAAGGAAGGTCTAATCCACTTGATCATATGCCTTGGCAATATCAAGTTTGAGGATGATAACCTTCAAATTTGAAACCTTAACTAAATGGAAGACTTCTTGCACTACAACCATAGAATCATGTATGTTCTTATTTTGGAGAAAAGCAATTGCTCCTTCGAAATGAAAGAGATGAGTATGGGTTTCAGTCTTCTTGAAATGATCTTATATATTAGCTTATATATAAGATTTGTGAATATTATGGACCTATAATCTATGAATGAAGTGCCCTCCTCGGACTTGGGAATAAGGCATATGAAGGTGGAATTGAAATAACCCAGTACCTTTCCTAACCTTTGTGACTTGAGAACCTCCAACAAATGATCCTCTTTGATCATGTTGTAAAATCCCAAATAATATTCTATCGGGAGGCTATCTAAACCCAGTGAATTTTATTTTTCATAGATTTGAGAGAAGTCAATATTTATTTCTATGTAACTTCCTCAATTAATACACATTCATATCATTAATAACCACATTTAGAAATTTGGATACAACCTGGAGGATTTCGTGTATACGATATCCTTGAGGAGCTTCAAAGAGAGCTAGAAAAAAGGGAACCCCATCTACAACCTTATCATCAAATGTGTGGAGGGGAGTTCCATTTGTGTCATTGATGCTCCATATTGTATTCCCTTACTTTTGTGAATAATCGGTATTAGTGTCTATAACAAAGAACCAAATGGTTGTACTTTTTAGCCTCTAGGGTTCCTCTTCCTCCAATAGGATTGAATGCTTTTTCATCTCAAGCACCTTAAGAAGTTTCAACCGGTCTTTTGTTGGAGGGGAGGCCCCCACCAAGGCAGAAATTTCACTCAACCTGTTTTCCACTTCAATAAGTTGAGATATTTTTTTTTAAATAAAAGTCGTTTTCCCAAACCTTCGAGACCTGCTTGACCATGGCCATATTTTCTACAAGTTGGCTCATTGAAGTGGAGAAAAATTGATGCTCTATATGTATCTAGTTAGAGGAGATCAATTCATGGTAAGTATGGCCCTCCATCCAAGAGGGATTTAATTTGAATGACATAGGTTTTGCCCCTCCCGAATCACCAATATTTAAAATCATGGGTCTATAGTCAAATATCCCTCTAATATCAACTAAATACTTGAGTAGAAGGCCTGAGCTAATGAGCTTTTAGGATACCAAAAATATATCTAGCCTCTTATATACAACCTGATCCCAAATGCATCCATTGGTCCAAGTTGGATGTAGCTTGGTCGGATCCATATTTAGAAGATGGTTGTCGACAAGAAAATCAGCAAAAAAATCAATGTTGAGGGTCCAAATGAGGGTTGATGTCCCATAATTCTCTGAGGGAGAGGGTGAAATTGAGATCCCCTCCAACAACTACGTACACATCTAAGAAAGCCCCTACATTAACGATATTCTGCCAAAAAGGATCACTATTAGAATATGGGCCATACACATTGTCAATAAACAATGTTGAGGATGGCATATGGGAGAGGAGGAGGAGATGGTTTCGTAATTCAGAATCTAGCCCATTATCAAACCTATATAAAATCCATCCAAGTCCACATGATTAAAAGAACAATTTTTTTAAACTCCCTCTAGCACTGATCTCACTTTCGAACCAGAACACATTGTCTCCTGTAGCAAAATAAAACCAAGATTTTTAGAAGAAAAAAACCACTTGAGGGTTAGTCTTTTCTAGGAAATCCCAGTAATCCGAGAGTTGAAGGATAAAAGGATCATAATTCCCTATGAATAAAGGCCACATTTTCTCTAAGGGCCCTATGGATGGAATACTATTTCCCTCTTTTGATCTCCAACTTGACTCTCTCCTTATCCTTATGTAGGTTAGATTTTCTACCTCCAAAGTTGGCCTATGGTAGATCAATGCTAGACCTCCACAAGATGGCAGAATATCCCTTTTCTTATCCCTTGAACACGGAGCATAGAGCTTTCTTTCTTCCACTCCATGAGGGAGGAGGATGAGGAGGGAAGAGAGACAGAAAGTGTAGGGAAGAGGGATGTGGTAACAAAGGGCTCATCGAGGGCTTAGAGGGGAGGGATAGAAATCAAGGACATATCAGATGATGGAAGCTCCCCCTAATGAGGAACCCTGTGGGGAGAGCATGCACCCAATGAAGTAGGAAATGAGATTTACAGAGGATAACAAGAGGGATATCCCATTCCAACAGATCAACCGAGATCATATTGCATATCCATTAGGGTCAACCTATGATTATTCTCCTTTGGATCATTTTTAGCAGTTGAATTAGGTACCTTGTATCCATGATTCACCATTAACTCTTGAGAAGGGAGCAGAGCCAACCTGGAGTGTCCCAAAGTAGGGCATTCACACTAATCATGCCCTACTTCATGATAACAAAAGAATCTAAAATAGATTTTCCAATAATCTACTTTCTGATGCCATGAAAATCCATCCTCCTCGGTATCTGTATCTGCCACTAGTTCACACCTTAATTTGACATATATTTAAATCCAAGCCATCACTCAATCTACCCTTCCATGTCATCTATATTTGACTCTGATGAAAGACCCAAATTTGTTGTTAATGACTCTGAAAATATCTAGATTCTAAAAAAGTAGAGGCAAATTCGATAGTAGGGCCCAAACCATGAGTTCATCGACGAGTTCTCTAATTGGGTTTAATGCCACAGATCAGGGTTTTAGCAGTAAACCATCACTATCCAAGTTCAACTTTGTGCTCAAATCTTATCACAATCCTCTTTAGAGTTAAATATAATGGATACCCACCCCCTTACCAGGATGTGGAAGGTCAATAAATACTTTAGAATGGGCTCCCAAGAGACATGCACCCACCTCTGAAGTGCCACTTCCTCGTAGGATTTTACCCCAAATTTTCCCACCAATTTTTTCCGTACATCGTCCATGATGTGCTCCAAACTTATGTTCTTACCTACAGCTAGATTTGTTGTACTAGATCACTTATTAACTCATTTTCCTCTTCTCATCTGACCCATTGTATTCAAACACACTAGATTAGGGTGAGTCACCTTCTAAAAGCATGGGGAGTTCGAAGGAGGAAGGGAAACTGACTATAGGTAGAATGAATGAGATGAAAAAGGGGAGAAGGGTGTCGTAAGAATGTGGATGGGATCACGTCGCCAACCCCGACTGAAACAAAGTTTGTTGAGACTGCAAACATTAAGGGGGGTTGTGACATCCCCCCGTGTAGAAAACTTTAGATTCACCATGTCTGGTGTTAGCACCAAGTTTGTACCTTTCCTAAAGGTTCACAGGTTATGATTTTCAGTTAATTATGCAAGGGGTGTAAGGGACTTTCAATTTTTTGTATGGAAATTGCAATATAAACTTAGGAACATGTATAAACAAGTTATTTCACTTCATCCTAAGCATTCCCTAAGTTTTTGTAACAAAATCAGCCTATCACAAGCCTATAGTTGGCGCTATGAAATATCTTCATAGCGTTGTGCTACGAAATATTTTCATAGTGCTCATAGGAAAAACTAAAACATGTGTTTTAAAGTTGTTATCCTTATCATTTCAAATGCCTAACTGGTTTTTCATTAATTTTTATCCCTTATTATCCTTCATATGACATTTAGCAACATTTTGAGGCGTAATAAAAAAGTTTAAAATCAAACCCAAAAAGTGCACAGTTTGCCCTAAATGGTAATTTCCAGCATTTCTAGAAAACCATTTGCAACGCGCAGGAAGGTTGTGGAAGGGTTTACAGCGTCCGTCTAGGACGATTGAAGGTGGTGGAAGCATTTACAGCATTAGATCATTTGCAAGATGGGAATATCAGGCCATGTAAAACTATTTGATCTTAATGGAAAGCATTTTGAGGTTTATCCCGAAATGTTGTCACTATTCTGAAATGCAGGTTGGGAATCAGTCTTTCATCACTTCAATGGATATAACCTGAGTTGGTGTCATGACTTTATACATTCTTTTGATGGAAACACAACACGAATAAGAGCCCTACAGTTTCCAGTCAACGAAGAATCCATTACAGAGGCCACGGGTTTTCCTACTGAGGGCCAAATATGATTTAAAAAGCAGAGACTATAGAACATGGACCTAAACTTCTTCTTGAAGGAAGATTGTCAAGACCAAGACTGGAATGTAGGAGTTCCCCAGAACATGTTTAATCCTGAATGGTCTAGTGCTCTAACGACTGTGAAACTCTTCTTTACCTATGAGGGAAGGTACTCTAAATCTTATTTATATCACATGAGGTTTTTGTGTCATTTAGAAGGTTTCAGTAAAATGAATTTCCCTTATTTTCTCCAACAAAAACTATTGAAAATGTCTATGAAAGCTAGAACTAGACCTAAGTTGTTACCTCATGACATATGTCATCTTGGAATGATAAAGATACTATACACTCATGAGTTGAACAAGCAGGTGGAACAACTGAGACAAAGACATATGAAAAACTTTGCACCTAGAAGGGAAAATAGAGGTCAAATTAAAATTTCTATCAAAATCCGAGCTTAGGAAACAAAGGGAGAGCCTGGTCATATTGTTGTTGAAGAACATTTTGAAAACCTTTTAAATGAACCAAAGGTTAGGGTCTATGAGAGTAGAACAAGAACAAATGCTAGAAGAAGATAAGGCAAAGCATAAAACTTCAAGAAGTGAAAAAGGGAAACAGGATATGGAAACAGGGGATGAAGAAATAGAAACAGAGCCTAGGGTTTACTGTAGAAAACCCCATACTCATCCTACAAATAAATTAGGATTAAGGTTAAAGGAAAAGCTCAACCCTAAGTTAAAGGAGGTGGTGATTGTTAACGAAGAAGAAGAAATTATGAAGGTTTCAAAGAGCAGAAAGAAGGCTACCAAATAGAAGAAAACAAAGTACGTGGGCAGAAAAGGGAAAGAAACCATGTAAGCTAGCAGAACCATACAGAAAGGTAATAGAAGGATGACAATAAGATAATACAAGTTAAACCTCCTTACTTAGGTTGCAGAAGCTATGGAAGAATGATAAACTTACCTCATTGGTAGAGCAATATATGAAACCCTAATTTTGCAACAACAAAAACAACAACAACAAAACCTACTTTTTACCTCAACATTTTGGTATGCTCCAGTTTATCTTTTTAACAGTTGGTTTATATTCAGTATATTATGGTAATATGTCATAAAGTTTTGTGAATGAAGAGGAGCAAAGAATATGAGTCAACACAAGAGAAAAGGGCCTTAAAAGGTGTAAATAGTTACACAAGACAGTTTCAGCAGATTTCACAGGTTCATGTATCAGTTTTGCTACAAGAGAGGAGTGAGACTTACAGTTCCATATATGAAGCCTACAAAGGTGTGAGAAATTCCAGATCCTACATTACAGTTATGACTTGTCTTTTTCCCAGAAGAATAGCAGAGGATGCATACAGCAATTTCAAAATGCTTTGACCAATGTTTATATGTCAAGTAGAAATTCGAATAGCTTAGATAGCTAGGATAGTAAATTTCAGTACATTTTGTAATAGGTTTTATGACATTTTGTAAATTCTATTATCAAGTTTTGTAATATTTAACAGTTAAACTTCCAGAATTAGTGGATCTTGAAAACTTTATGTAATTTCCTATATAATACATTAAAAAGAAGAAGAAAAAGGTTGGAATCTGAAACAAAGTAGTCTCTTTTTGTTGTGTGTGATCAAATTATTTATTTTTTCAAGTGCCAAGAGGACTAGGATATTATGTTCATGATACAGAGATTCCTGTGATGGTATGCTCAGTCAGTTTTTCTTCTGTGATAGTTTCATTTCTATGTGATACCATTTATCATCTATCTTCTAATGTTTAAATGAGATTATGTGACATAATTCATTAGTTAATGCTTTGGTTCATATGGTTTAGGCATCTGCACTCTTTCTCCTAAAACTTGCAGGATTCTTGTTTCATGCCCTACTATAGTGGATTGTTTTCTCCTTCTACTACCATTCAGATGATGTTTGATATGTCTACAATGTGTCATCTATCTTGCATTTGTCCCTCTTGATTCATATAGTCAAAATCTTGGTATCTATATCTGAAAACTTGATTCGTTGACCCCATTGCCCAATGGATTAATTTCTTCATCCCAACCACCACACTCAAAATCCAAAAACCTTAATGAAGATCTAGCCATTGTTTAAAGACACAACCAGTTACTAAGCTTAGTGATTAGGTTGTCAAAGAGAGCCCTCTCTCAATTGAAGGGGATAGCCTTCAATCTGCAAGATGTTTTGAAAAGGTTACCTTAGGAAGTTTTTTGTTATAGCCAAGAAACTTTTTGAGTGATAATACCTAGCGAGGTATTCAGCTCATCTTTAGAATATCAAGACCTGAGGTGGGATAAGTTCATAATCCACCTGGTCGACCTCCCAAGAAGCCATTCGTGCCAATATCAACTTTTCTTCCAACTTGCAAAGCAGGTGGACTAATAGAGCATGGACATGGCAATAGTCTAGACGAGACGAATCAAGAGAAAAAATAAATTCAATAATCTCAATACTCATCATCTCATAGACAAAGAAAAAAAAAACAAAACAAAACAAAACAAAAAACAAAAACAACAACAACAACAAACAAAAACAAAAAACAAAACAAAACAAAAAATTAAAAAAAAAAACAAAACAAAACAAAAAAAAATTAAATTTAAAAAAAAAAAAAAAAAAAAAAAAAAGATTCTCTCCATAATCTCATTCAATAGTAAAAAAAAAATCACGGAATGTTATTAATGTGGGTGATTTATTAATACTATCTCATTCAATAGTAAAGAAAAATCACAGCATGTTATTAATGTGGGTGATTTATTAATATTATTTATAATATTAAACTTATTATTATTATTATTATTATTATTATTATTATTTATATTATTAAGGTTCAATGTTAAATTTATTAATATTATTGTTATTAATTTTAATGTTAATATTAACATAATTAGTATTATTATTATATTATTAATGCCATTAAAGTTATTAACAATAATAATGTTGTTAAGTTTTTTGTTAATCGAGGAGGTTGGAGCGGGAGGTATTATTTCTGCCTCGACGAAGAAAGAGAGATTCAGTATCCTTGGGGTCTAGGAACTTCAACCAACAACCAGGCCGAATATTTAGGATTGTGGAAAGGATTAGACCTCGCAATTTCAAAGGAAATTCACCATCTTTTGTATTCGGTGACTTGATGATTGTTATACAACAAGTGGTTAAGCTAAATAAGAATCCATAGCATACTTAAATCCCCATTTTGCATAGGATAAGACTTCAAAACGCCAAATTTGATAATGTATAATTATATCATATTAAAAGACATCTCAATTCAGTGGACGATTTGTTAGCAAATAAAGGTTCCACATTGAATCAAGGAGAGTTGGTTTTGGACGAGGGAAGCCCCGTACATGAACCATTGCCATGACAAGTATAAAATGGGAGGTAGTATACGATGTCACCAAACGAATTAAGAGATGCAAGGTTTGTTGTCCCTTTTTCAGAGTATTTGCAGTTGTAACGATATCTTCCTTCACTTCCTTAATGCTTCAATGACCTGCCTTATAGGCAAATGATTTTATTTGTATCCTAATCCTAGGTGCCCACGTATATCAAGAAATATTATTGGACATATGTAAGATGTTTCTCAATGGCAATAATTTTGAATGGAAGTGCAGAATTAGTAACTCAACAATCAATATCCATGAAACACAATTGAAGTTGCAGGTATTAATGGATCCAGGCACAATTTTCACGAAGAAAATTATGGTTTGGAATTTCCATGCCCGATGATTGCATGGGAAGCAATGTGACATTGAAGGCAAAGGAAGGAGATTTGAAATGGGGAAGGAAGCAATGCATAGATATAAGAGAAGGAGGTAGGATCTCGATATAGTAGAGTGACTGTTAGGTCCCTATAATACTAGTGTATTCCCTTATTATTATTATCATAGTAGCCCCTTATTGTTATTGTTGTGCCCATGTTGTCCCCATATTGTTATTATTGTTCCCCATACAATCCCACTATTGTTATTGTTGTGCCCTTACATTATTATTGTTATGTCAGCTCTGATTATAATGCAAACCCTTAGACTCCTATATATAGAAAGGAGGTTTTGTCATTTGAATCATCCAATAATTATGTATTTTTTTAATGTAAATGAATTTCCCCCCTCGAAGAGGCTGATTTTGAAGTCATTGATCTCTCTTTTCTTCTATTTTTTGAGCTGGTTGCATAAGATTTGGTATCAGAGCTTTGGATTCTAGGGTTTAGCTGCTTCAAACCGGCCATCGTGGAATTTTTGCTATAAAAAATTTTCTACAAAGTTTCAAAATCTGAAATTAAAACCCATTTGAGCCGAAATCGTAATGAACCTCGAGTCCGAATTTAAGATCTTGTATCGCTATATTTTCGGAGATATGATCCAAGGAAGTTAGGGTTTTTGAAGGCTCTAGAATTACATCTCAAATAAGTGACCTTGCGACAATCTTCATAAATTTTTCTCTGAGAATCAATTTGAAATTTTGTAAATAGTTACAAAAAGAGGATGGATTTTAGTTTTTTTCATATCATTTTCAGGTCCGAAGGTTGAAACAGTGACACGTGGCACTTCGTACAAGTTCGTTCTACTAAACCAGTCTATAACTAGGCCATCGTAGTAGATTTGACATAACTCTTCCTTGGAGAATCCAATCTTGATCAGACGTGTGGGGTTGGAAAGAGGGCACAGAGGGCTATCACAAGACAAAATTGTAGATCTTGGAGATCTGAAATTATAGAGATACAACATATTTAATATTGAGCTCCTACAAAGTGAAAAAAGGTGTGTAGTCTTTTTAAAAATTTGCATAAGTTTGGTTTGAAAAATTAGTTTGAAGGGATTCAAAGGGCATAGTGAAGTATAATTATCATTAATTGATGCCCCGAAGAAAGAAAATGGAAACACCTAGTAAGCAACTTGAAAGCTCTAGCATGGCTCATGAAGAAGAGGAAGAAATGCAACATGATATATCAAAATTACGAGACCAAGTGCAACAAATTTCACTCTCACAAAAAGTAACAGAAGCTAAGATGGATGGTTTAAAGAAAGGTGTGGAAGTAAATATGAATGGCGTGGAATCTAATATGAATGGTGTGGAAGCTAATATGGATGGCATGGAAGCTAATATGGATGGTTTAGAAGTAAACATTGAAGAATTGAAGAAAGACATGGAAGGTTTGAAAGGAGGTTTGACAAAGTTGCTACAAGAAATGCTTCCTAATGGCGAAAAGGTAGTAGAGGAAACTCATGATGAGAACAAAAGAAATGTTAATCATGATTTCATAGAATCTAACGTTGGATTAAAGACCCACCATGTTCCAAAGATCGATATGAGGAAGTTTGATGGCAAGGATCCCGTAACATGGATACTACAGATGGAGCAATATTTCGATCTCCATAATGTGAAAAGCACACAAAAGGTACACATTGCAACTTTATATTTGGAACCCAATCAGTTTGTATGGTATCGATGGCTTTTCTCTCGTAAACAAATTGTCACTTGGTCAATCTTATGGAAGAAATGATAGCACATTATGAGGATACAAAAAGCAACACCTGCTTTAGCCAATCACAAATATCAAACAAAAGGGTACAGTGGTGGAGCACATTGAGGACTTCCAAAATTGAATATAAGGGTAAAAGATATTCCAGAGGAGCATAGGATTGATGTGTTCATAGGGACTTTAAAGGATAACATCCAACATGAGGTTCGTCTTTGGGAACCTGATTCATTGGAGAAGGCATTCAGGTTGGCAAGAAAAATTGAAAGCAAAATTATGGCAACAAGGAAGCCTACCACTCACAACTATAAAGATGGAAGTGTTGTTGCCCCTAGCCTTCCACAACCTACAAGGTTGACACCTCAACAATTGGAAGAAAAAAGAGCAAAAGGGCTTTGTTACAGTTGTGATAGCAAATACACTAAAGGTCATAAGTGTGCTGAGAAGAAAGTATTTTACATAGATTGCGAAGAGGAGGAAGAAAAGGAACAATAAACGTCAAAAGAAGAGGATATACATCAGGAACCAACCCTAGATAAATAATAAATAAATCTGACCATATCTTGTAATGCATTGATAGGAATTATCACTCCTCAAACTCTCAAGATAGAAGGTTATATCAAGAAGAAAAACGTAATAGTGTTGATTGATTCAAGTAGTACCCATAATTTTATTCATTGTAAGATAGCCAAGGAATTGAATTGCTTCCTATATCCAGCACCAAAGTGTCAAGTAATGGTTGTAAATGGAGGAACCACAAATTTCTCTAGAAAGTGCCATGATATCAACCTATCCATGGGCGAATAGGTAATGAATAGTTCAATGCTTTCCATTCCAATGGGTGGTGCTAATGTTGTACTAGGAGTACAATGGCTACAATCTTAGGTATGATAGCTTTTATTTTTCAAGAACTTTTCTTGAATTTTTTTTGGGAAGGAAAGGAAGTTTAATTAAGGGGTATCGCAAGAAAACGGGGAAAGATAATTAGCTCTAACAAAATGACGAAGCTTCTAAAGAAAGGACAATGGGGCATAATTGCACAATTATGTTCTCTAGAGGTTCCCACATCGAAATCATCTATTTCTCCAGATCTCCAAAAAGTTTTGGACAATCATTTTGAGGTATTTGAGACTCCCAAATGCCTCCCACCTATTTGTGATCATGATCATGCTATTCATTTGATTCCAGAAAGTGTTCCTCCAAACATCATGCCTTACATATATCCATATGCCCAAAAGAATGAAATTGAACATATGGTTGCAAAAATGCTAGAGGTTGGTATAATTAAACCTAGTCAAAGTTCTTTCTCTACTCCAATGGTATTGGTGCACAAGAAGAATGGATCATCGCACATGTGTCTGGATGAATGAATGGATCATCACTACTAAAGATAAATTTCCCATTCTTGTCATTGATGAATTATTGGATGAATTACATGGAGCAATTTATTCACCAAGTTGGATCTCCATTCAAGATATCATCAAATCAAAATGAAGATTGAAGACATTCCAAAAATAGCATTTAGAACTCATGAGGGTCATTATGAATTTTTGGTCATGCCTTTTGGCCTTAGCAATGCACCTTCTACATTTCAAGGTTTGATGAATTCCATTTTCAAACCCTTCCTTAGAAAATTTGTGTTAGTATTGTTTGATGATATACTAATCTACAGCAAGTCTTGGAAGGAGCATGTTCAACATGTTGACAGGGTGCTCAAACTATTGGAGGAGAAACAATTATATGCAAAAACCTCCAAATTTTTTTTTGGAGTACAAGAGGTGGAATATCTGGGTCATCTTGTATCTCATGAAGGTGTTAAGGTATACCCTAGCAAAACTAAAGCCATTAAGGAATGGAAAATCCCCACATCCATAAAGCATATGCGAGGATTTCTCGAGTTGACAAGGTATTATCGCAAGTTTGTTAAGAATTATGGGAGAATAGCAGCACCTCTAACAACATTACTAAAGAAAGATGCATTTTCTTGGACTTCAGAAGCAATAAAGGCCTTTGAACATCTTAAAGAGGCAATGTGCCAAGCATCAGTCTTAGCTACGCCAGACTTCACAAAAACATTTATTATGGAATGTGATGTCTCAAGAAATGGAATTGGTGTTGTTTTAATGCAAGCAGAAAGACCCATTTCTTTCGAAATTCATCCAATCAAAGGAAAGTATTGACACACAGTTATTTATGAGAAGGAAATGTTGGAAATACTACATGCACTTAAGAAATGGTGACCTTACCTAATGGGAAGACACTTCAAGGTAAAAACATATCATCATAGTCTTAAATACTTTTTAGAACAAAGATTATCTTTAGAATAGCAGCAAAAATGGGTCACAAAGATGTTGGGTTATGAATTTGAAATTATCTACAAAAAAGGGAAGTAAAATGTTGTTGCACATGCACTCTTAAGAAAGGACGAGGATGTGGAAGCATTGCTTTATGAAATTTCTATTATCCAACCAAATTGGATAAATGAAGCAAGGGATGAATGGAAGAATGATGAAGAAGTGTGGGCACTCATTCAAAAGTTATAGCAATATCCCAGTACATCTAATACATTTAGCTGGAAAAATTATTCATTATGGTACAAATACCGCTTATATCTCTGTAAGAATTCCCAACTCAAACAAAATATTCTTCTCGAATTGCACACCTCTCCCTTAGGAGGGAACTCGGAATTTTTAAAAACTTACCACAAGGTTAAGAAGGATTTTATTGGGATGGACTTCAATCTGGTATTCAAAAGTTTGTGGCGGAATGTTTGGTTTGCCAACAAAATAAAGTTGAGACAATTAAGATCTTGGGTCTGTGACAACCTTTATCCATTCCAAGTCAACGTTGGGAGGTGGTTTCAATGGATTTATCACAGGTTTACCCAAGTACGAAGGAAAAAGTGTCATCATGGTGGTAGTTGATAGACTTAACAAGTATGCACAGTTTTGTGCATTATCTCATCCATTTAAAGCCAGTACAGTTGCTCCTACATTTATGGAAACATTCAAAAGATACATGGAAACCCAAAGATTATTGTAAGCGACAAAGATCCCATTTTCACTGGAAATTTTTGGACATAATTATTTTCTTATTTGGGTACTTAGTTAGCTCATACCTCGTCTTATCATCCTCAATCTGATGGGAAAACTGAGATAGTGAACAAATGTTTAGAAGGATATCTTCATTGCTTTGTATCTGAAAAACAGACACAATGGGTCAAGTGGTTGCCTCTGGCTGAATGGTGGTATAACATTTCCTTCCATACTGCATAAAAAATGACCCCATTTATGGAACTTTATGGACATCATCCACCATCCATCACATCATCTTTAAATGAAAATTCTAAGGTTCAAGCAGTGGAAGATCACACCGAACATCAACAACAAGTTCTCCAACTCTTAAAGGATAACCTCACTTTGGCGCAGAATAGAATGAAACAATAGGCAGATCAACATCGTAGTGAAAAATGTTTTCATGTAGGTGACTGGGTATTTCTACGACTACAACCATACAAACAAATATCCCTCAAGCAAGCTAAGAAGGATAATAAATTATCACCAAAGTATTATGGTCCATACAAGGTGTTACAAAAGATTGTTACTATGGAATACAAATTGGAGCTTCCTGCATCTTCTCGAGTGCACCCAGATTTCCATGTTTGATTCTTAAAGAAGCTTATAGGTGACGATCTCCTAGTTCAAACAATATTGCTAGAACTTTTTCTTTTTTTTTTATCGATAAAGACTAAATCTATTAAGTAAAATATAGTACAATCAGGAGAAGCAAGAGACCGGCAAACCGGAAATGATGGATCCATCAACCTCGGTCCCGGAGGAAAGATTCAATCTCAGAGCTACAACAGATAATTTGAGAGCAAAAACAGACTAACTGACTTTTACCCCACAGGGTCAGAAACTACAACACAATGTTTTTTCCCTTTATTTTTGTTGACTTTTGTCCAGCCATCCTGGGGAGAATGAGCTAGAACGACTTGAAGATTGGAATTCTCTATCCTCGGGAACTCCTTTTCTGATTCAGAGGAGGAAGTCTCATGGGCGCATTTCTGTGAGATTGCTGTGACATGGGTGTTCCCCATAGTATCCGTGGGCGGAACCATCGGCTGAGGCGCCTGGTCCGGTTCTGAATCACTTTCCTCATTCTCCATACTTGGGGAGCTAGCGCTTCCAGCTGGTGGCGATGGACAGGGAGCCCAACGCTTGGGTTTGGATTTTGCGGAGATGCCCTTTTTCGTTCTTGCTGTCAGCGATGGGCAGGAGTTCTGCAGGTGCCCAGTCAGGTGACAATGGCGGCATCGGAAGGCAGTGTTTTCGTAATCTATAAACTGAGTCCAAACAGAGTCATTGATCTTGAGATTGATTTGCTCTGGCAATCCCTTGCTTAAATCTAGCTCTACGCATACTCTAGCATATGTATAGAGACCTTGTTGTTCCCTCTTGTAATCTCCCATTAAAAAGCAACCCAAGGTGTTGCCTATTTGTCTGTATACTTCTGTGCGCCACAGGTGTATTGGGAGGTTTGGAAGTCTGATCCATACAGGGGCTTTAGTGATGACTGCAGAAGCTGGGTCAAAGTCTGGGAACCATGGAGTTAAGAAGAGGCCTGCTGAACCCATGAACCAAGGACCTTCTTCTAAGGCATTTTCGTAGTGCTCGGGGTTATCGAACAGCACTATAAAATATCCCTTTGCACAGAAATAAACCTTGCAACGGTCAGTCCAGTTATCCTTGATCCAGTCATAAAGATCCTTTGAGCGTGGCCAGAGCCCATTGAATCTGCAGATGATGGCCTTTTCAGCAAATTTTTGGGTGTCGTCTGCAAGGTCAGGGTAGGAGATCTCAACAGAGGGAACCTCCTCCAATTTATCAACCAAAAAAGGCTTGGGTTTAGGAGGTTCCGGGGTTGCGGGTATCTCAGAGCGGACGGCAGCTTTGTAGGAGAATGGAGGAGCAGAAGAGGATTGCCCTGCAGCACCACCCCTCAAGCGAAAGGAAAACACTAAAGAACTGTTGTTATTTATGCTGTAAAAAGAGAGAGGAAGAGGATCTTCGAGCTGTTTACCTTGGAAAATAAGTCTCTGTAGGGCTGAGGGGATCCCAAATCTGTGCTCTAGATTTGCTTTGAGGTTCTGCACCAGATCTGTAGGGTTTACCCATTGCAGAATGGTCTTGCTAGAACTTGACAAGGAAGAAAAAATCATATTGGAACCTGAAGAAGTCACAGAAATAAGAAATCGACAACTACAAAATCAATCAATTTCAGAATATCTCATCAAGTGGAAGAACTTACCCGCTGAAGATTCCACATGGGAGGATGAGAATTTTATACAGAAGTGTCCATAACTACTCAAGCATTGAGGACAACACTATTTTTAAGGAGAGGAGCATGTTAGGTCCCTATAATACTAGTGTATTCCCTTATTATTATTGTCATAGTAGCCCCTTATTATTATTGTTGTGCCCATGTTGTCCCCATATTGTTATTATTGTGCCTCATAGAAGCCCAATATTGTTATTGTTGTGCCCTTACATTATTATTGTTATGTCGGCTCTGATTATATTATGACCCCTTAGACTCCTATATATAGAAAGGAGGTTTTGTCATTTGAATCATCCAAAAATTGTTCATTTGTGTAATGTAAAGGAGGTTTCCCCCTCGAAGAGGCTGATTTTGAAGTCGTTGATCTCTCTTTTATTCTCTTTTGTGATTTGGTTGCATAACATTTGGTATCAGAGCTTTGGATTGTAGGGTTTTGATGCTTCAAACCGGTCATTGTGGCATTTTTGCTATAACTTTTTTCCTATGAAGTTTCAGAAGCTGAAATTAAAAACAATTTGACCCGAAATCTTGATGAACGTCGGGTCCAAATTTCAAATCTTGTCTCACTATATTTTCGAAGATATGATCCAAGGAAGTTAGGGTTTTTTAGGGCTCCCGAATTACATCTCAAACGAGTGACTTCCTTAATGCTTCAATGACTTGCCCTATATGCAAACGATTGGATTTGTAACCTAATCCTAGGTGCCCACTTATATCAAGATGTACCAGTGGACATATGTAATATTTTTCTTAATGGCAATAATTTTGAATGGAGGTGCAGAATTAGTAACTCAAAAATCAACATCCAAGAAACACAATTGAACTTGTAGGTATTAATGGATCTAGGCACAATTTGCAAGAAGAAAATTATGGTTTGGAATTTCCATGCCCGATGACTGCATGGGAAGCAATGTGACATTGAAGGCAAAGGAAGGAGAGTTGAAATGGGGAAGGAAGCAATGCATAGGTATAAGATAAGGAGGTAGGATCTCGGTATAGTAGAGTGACCTGTTTTGTTTTCAATTTGCTTGGGTGCTTTGAAAGACAATGTCGCGGTATATATAATAGTTAACCACCACATTGTCAAGAGCAAGAATAGTAATTTCTACTTGGCCCAACTATCAGCTTCCATGGAGTTTATTATCAGTTTAATATGCAGACATGGAGAAATGACCTTGATAGAATCGCAAGCACGCTTTGATTTTCTTAACGAGAAGCTTGATTTGTTGGAGGCCAACATGGTAAGGTTGTAGGTGGTGGTCATCTTTTTGAATTCCGAGATGTTTGTGACAGACCCAAACATGTTTTCTCTCATGAAATGCAACGTAAATATTTTTTACAAAAAATGGGTTGAGTAATGGGACACGAATTCCAAAGATTGGGGAGGTTGCTTATGTGGGACATTTAAGTTTCCTTGTTGTAGGAAAATTTGAACTAGTTATGGCATAAATTAAAGGTTGGTTGGTGCAAATTCGATTGCTCAGTATGTTTAGGATTAATGAGGTTACAAGAGAACTATGTAGGGCCATGTTGCTCTGGAAAACATTACAAATCAAGAAGGAAAACGAAATTAAGGGGAAATTGACTGCGCTGACAATTGGGGAAAAGCATTGGAAGTGAATCACTACACATCAGAGAACCACAAGAGAAGAGAGGGAGAGGGAATTCAAAAAAATAGCAAGAGAGAAAGGAGAGACAAGAGAAAATAATCCCAAGATGATAGACAATGAAGGAGTCTTGCAGAAAAAGGAGGAATAACAATGATATCAGTTTTGATTGGCAAAGTTGGCAGGAATAAGATCGCTCCCAGGTGAGGAACATTGGCAACTCGATTCCTTGCTTAGCTAGAGGGTGGATATTGTCTTTCTCTAGATTCCCTTGATGGTAGGGGTGGAGGGTTGTTCCTTGTATTACTAAAAGGAGGATCTCTGAAGCCTTTTTTGTGTGGTTTTATGGTGGATTTTGGAATCCCTAAGGTGGGTGGAATCACTATGTTGTTGTTTGAAGGGCAGAGACTTGTTTCTTTGGACACTTTGACAATATTGGGTGGAGAGGAAGTCTTTGGATTACCTAAAACTATTGGTTTTTGAGTAGTTGAAGGGTGGAGGCAACAGACCTTTGGATTCCCTAATCTTTCATAGACTACTTCGATAGTTAATGGATGGACGTGGGTCAACCTCTGGAGTTCATGTTCCAATTGGCAGTCAGTGTTTAAATCCTTTGAGAAAATCCCCTTGGGCTCTGGAATCTAGCTCAAGGGTGACAACTGCAAGTGAGGATTGACTGCAATTGTCTATAGTTGGGTGAAGATTCCTTGTCCCATGTCGAGGACCAAGATGACAAGGACCGATACAATGTGGAGGACCTAATTTCATGTAGAGGATGGCAACGTGGGTCCAATGTGACGTGGAGTGGTGCTATGCACTGGAATCGTGGCATGGTGGTAGTCAAGGAGCTTGGGTCACATTGTGTTGATCAACGGTATGTGCTGCCCCTTCATTGTGATGTCAACAAGGATGTTACCCCCCCATCCTCCCAGCATACCGTCAATCTAATTTTTGGGACGGATGGTTAGGATCATGGCGGAGCTTCCCCCTCACCCCATCCATGTGATGTCAGCAAGAGGGCTACCCCCTATGCAAACCATCATTCTTTTGAGGAATGAACAAACAAGATCGTGATAGAGATTTTCCAACCCCCCCTTGTGATGTCAACAAGAGGGCTACCCATTGCACAAATCGTTGATCTCCTCACTCAATTGTGACCGTCAGATTTCAGTATTGCATGGGATCCGCTGCACATAGGTAGTATAGCATGTAATAAGTCAATGTAATAGCTGCCAATGGGGGTATAATATGGGTGTGTGTGTGTGTGTGTGTCCAAATTCCTCATATACATTCATTGCGCTCAAATTATTTTTATTGTGTGCATTAAACTCATAACCATGGGTGAAGTGCAATTTGGAGGAGAATTCAATCAGAAAGTGGAGATTTGAGTAACTGTTCTTGAAGCTTTTGGGCACAAGGGCTAGAGTGCTTTAATTTTGAAATATTATAGAGTTGGGTACTAATGTTATGCCTAGTTTAGCATTGAGGATTTGGTCATTTTGGTAACGAGAACAAATTTGGAGCTATGACAGCTCAGAATTGACTTCAAACATGGAATCTAGGTATGTATTTGTGTTATTTTGGTATATACATATATACCAAAATGTCGTGACCTCACCAAAACTAAATTCTAAAATTCTAACAATTATAAATTAAATATGAATTTATCAATTAAATAACATAAATACATACCTGGCTTCCACGTTTGAAGTCGATCCTGAGTTATCGTGGCTCCAAATTTGTTCCCATTACCAAAATGACCAAATCCTCACTACTAAACTAGGCACAATCTCGGTACCTAACTCTATAATACTTCAAAATTGAAGCACTCTGGCCCCCGTGCCTAAAAGCTTCAAGAAAAGTTACTCAAATATCCAATTCTGATTGAATTCTCCTCCAAACCGCACTTCGCCCATGATTATGAATTTAATGCACACAATAAAAATAATTTGAGCACGGTGAATGTATATGAGGAATTTGGACACACACATATCCATATTACACCCCCATTGGTGGCTATTATATTGACCTATTACATGCTATACTACCTATGTGCAGCGGGTCCCATGCAATACTAAAATCTGACAATCACAATTGAGTGAGGAGATCAATAGTTTGCGCAGGGGGTAACCCTCTTGTTGACGTCACAAGGGATGAGGGGGGTTGGAAAAGCTCTTTCGCAGTCCTCTTCACTCATTCTCAAATGAGATTGATGGTTTGCGTAGGGGGTAGCCCTCTTGTTAACGTCACATGGGGAGGGGGCGAGGGGAGAGCTCCACCATGATCCTAACCATCCATCCCAAAAATTCCTCATATACATTCACGTGCTCAAATCATTTTTATTGTGTGGATTAAATTCATAATCATATATAGGCAGAATTCAGAGACTTCATCGTCGCATAATCAAGCAAAATTTGAAGGTGGCATAAAATAGGTAGAAAATCTATGCAAATCAGCATCAAGTGCATAAAGAGTTCCAAGTTGGGGAAAATGTTTACTTGTGAATCAAACCTAAGAAGAGTTCCTTGAAGATTGGGTCACATGCCAAGTTGGCACCACGGTATTGTGAGCCTTTTGAAATCCTTGAAAGGATTGGACCAGTGGCCTATAGGTTGGCTTTACCTCCATCATTTAAGTCCATAATGTTTTTCATGTTTCTTTGCTTAAAAGATATGTGAAGGATTATAATCATGTGATTGATTGGTTTGTGCTACAGGTGGAACCAAAGGGAGAGTTCCAACCATAAAAAAATTGCATACTAGACCAAAGGAACCTCATGCTTTGGAATCGAGCAATAGAGCAAGGTAAAGTGTAGTGGAGGCACTTTGGACCCGAGGAAGCCACTTGGGAAATGGTTGACTCCATCAGGACAACATACCCCTTTTATTTGTTGGTTGAAGAAAATGTATATATAATTGTAATTAATGTATAGGGTTGTACGTATAAAGCTCCACAAAACAGTATGTGTTTTTATTTTGTTTCCTATTTTGCATATGGACAGAGAACACGGAGGGCGATGTTCCCTCAAGGGAGAGGGGTTTTTGATAGCCCAAACCATGTTTTCTCTCATGAAATGCAATGTAAATATTTTAAAAAAAAAAGGCTGAGTAATGGGACACAAATTCCAAAGACTGGGGAGGTTTTTTGCTTGGGATGTTTAAGTTTCCTTGTTGCAAGAAAATCTAAACTAGTTATTTTAGGATTAATGAGGCTGCAAGAGAAGTACGCAAGGCCATGTTTCTCTGGAAAACATTACAAGGTAGGAAGGACAAAGAAAATAATGGGAAATGGCTTGGGCTAATAGTTGGGGACAGTAGTGGAAGTCAATCATTGTGCAACAGATAACCATGAGAGAAGAGAGAGAGAGGGCATTCAACAATGGAGCGGGAGAAAAAGGGGTGACAAGAGAAGATAATCCCAAGAGGATGGACAGAGAAGGAGTCTTACAGGAAAAGGAGGAATAATAGTGATATCACTTTCAGTTGGAAAGGTTGGTAGAAAGAAGATCGCTCCTAGGTGAGGAATGATGGCCTTTGATACCCTGTTTAGCTAGAGGGTGGATATGGCATTTCTCTAGAGTCCCTTGATGGCTAGGGTGGAGGGTTGTTCCTTGGATTCCTAAAACAAGGATCTCTAAAGCCTTTCTTGTTGTGTGGTTGTATGGTGGATTATGGAATCCCCAAGATGGATGGAACCATTGTGATGTTGTTTTAAGGGTGGAGACTTGTTTCTTTTGACTCCTTGACATTCTTTGGTGGGGAGGAAGTATCTAGATTCCCTAAAACTATTGGCTTCTAAGCAACTAAAGGGTGGAGGTAGTGGGCCTCTGGATTCCCTGATCTTTCATAGACTAATTCGATAGTTCGTGGATGGAGGTGGGTGAACCTCTGGAGTTCTTGTTCCAACTAGCAGTTGGTGTTTAAATCCTTTGAGCAAATCCTCTCAGTCTCTGGAATCTGGCTCGAGGGTGACAACTACAAGTGAGGACTGGATGCAGTTGTCTATGGTTGGGTGGAGAGTCCTTGTCCCAGATTTAGCTGCCCAGAATCTAGTTTTCAATCCAAGATAAGTCTTTGTACATGTAACCTGTGTTTTTTAATGTATGTGTATATGTTTGGACTGTTAAGTTAAATTTACATTGATTGATTGAACAATGCATGCTTTACAGTTGTAAATTGAAAAGAATGAGATTAACTAGTCCTCGTGACTGTGATTTTGCTCTGATGTCCTACATGCAGGAAGACATACATTTATATTAGTGTCATAGGCACTGAATGTATACAACTATGCAGTCAATGTGAGTAGCACTAGTGAAGGCATCATAACCTTTATTGTTTGGTTAAACACTTAAATTAATTGCTGAGCTAAAATAATGAAAACTTTGAACGTTGTGGGTCGGTGGAGGAAAACTCATAGAAACCGCCCAACACTGATTAAATTCATTAGTATGGTTGAGGTTTAGAGGTGGATGGACCTCATTATAATGAATGTAAAATACTCAAAGATTTGTATACTATTGGTTGTGTGCAGGAGGGAGAATAAGCACGTAAATGATAGAAGTGTGCATGCATAAATTTATACATGTATAGTGTGGAATGTGATGTACTTGAGTTAATTCATGACCAAACCAGTCCTTTTGCAATCATTTTACTCCATTCGTGACCGCATATGTGTATTTTACTGTGTTGCAGGAGAATTATATCAGTTGACTTTAGTTTGGTCCCCATAACCATAAATAGAGTCGTCATCTATATAATAGCCATTGTAAAAGCCTGCAATGAAACCTTGTATCAGAGTAGGGGGTGGAGTGCACTGGCGGAACCATACTTGTGTTTTTCTTTCCTCAACAAAAGCCACTTCTTCACAAGATGATAAGGACTAGGATGACATGTCCCAGAAGTCTCACCCCGGAAGATCAAGGGGAGAGTGTGAGGAGAATTGTCAAGATGTCAAGACCGGGAAGACATGTCCCAGAAGTATCACCCCATAAGATCAAGGGGAGAGTGTGAGGAGAATCACCGGGATGTCAAGACTGGGGTGACGTGTATTGGAATTCTCACCTCGGAAGATCAAGGGGAGAGTGTGAGGAGAATCATCGAGATCTCAAGACCGGGATAACGTGGCAGAGATGCTATCGTGGAAGAGGTCGGAGAGTGGAGCCCACACTAAGTGAGGCATAGAGGAAAACCTAGGGTGGCGTGTCCCAGAGGTCTCAACCCCGGAAGTTCAAAGGAGGATCATGCAATGGGAGCATCGGGATGACAAGGACTAGGACAACATGGAGACTTGATGTCGTGTAGAGGATGGCTGCATGGGTCCGTTGTGACGTGAAATGGTGCTATGCATTGACACCGCGGCATGGTGGCAGTCAACAAGCGTGGAAATCTACTGCAACAAATATACAGTATGTGTGACCCCTCCCTCGTGACATTAGCAAGGAAGCTACCCCTCGCAAGTGTAATATTGTGTGTGTGTGTGTGTGTGTGCATATTCCATATGACATAGCACTTATAAAGAAGAAGAGTTGTGAATCTTAATTAAATAAATTAAAATCCTTAACAGGAGAATTGATATAAAAAAAAAAAAAGGAAAAAAAGATATAAGAGACAAAAAAATTTGTATCTCATTTTCCTAACACAATAAGAAAAATTGGATTAGTAAGTGGACACTTCACTAGGGAAGTGGGGTGTTTACAATGGGAAATTTGACCCTTTCATCTGAATTAGGGTCATTATAGGAAAGAAATGAAAGAACTTAGGACTTTGAACTGTAGCAGGAGTTAAACTTAGATATGCAACCGGGGATATATGAAGAAGAGTCTACTTCCTCTCCACCATGACTTGCAACTCATGGACCTGAAGACACCCCTGATCTTAGGGTGAATCCTCTTAAGTAGTTTATTTCGCAATTATAATCTATGTTTTGTAAATTTATATTACCTTTGGGAGTTTTTTGGAGAACATATAAGGAAAGCTTGCTCAAATCAGGGGAAAGCAGACAAAGAAGTAGGAGAGTCAAGCTTTTTTGGTTTTTCTTGAATGCATATGTAGAAGATAGAGTCCACTATGTAAAAGGTTTTGGACTTCAAACCAGACTGCATTAATACAAAACTCATAACCATCTCTTTAAAAAAATGTTAATCTTAATCTTAATATTAATATTTAATATTTAATATAATTTTAATTTTACAATTACTTTATATATAAATGTTTCAATATGTAATTTTAATATAAATATTATAAGTGTATTATAATATAGCTTTAATATTACTTTAACTTTATATTGTTCTTATCAATATAACTTTTCTAATTTTAAAGTTGTTTACAATGTGACAAACAACAAATGACATCATAATGTGTTGAACAACAATTGATATTGCAATGGGACAAATAAAAAATGACATCATAATGTGTTGAACAACAAATGATGTCGCAATGTGACTAACAATAAAATATGTTGCAATGTGATGAATAATAAACATCATCACAGTGTAATGAATAATAAACAACATCACAGTGTAGTGAATATTAAACATCATGGCAATGTGATAACAAGAATCACCATTGCAATGTGACAAACAACAAATGTCTTTGAAATGTGATGAATAATATATGCCATCATAATGTGACAAATAATAAATTCCATTGCAATATGACAAACAACAAACAATGTCACAATGTTACGAATAATCAACATTATCGCAATGTGCAAAATAACAAATGACTTCACAATGTGACCAACAATGTAACTTTAGTAACTTTAAAGTTGCTTTCAATGTGACAAACAACAAATGCGATCAAAATGTGTTGAACAACAAATGGCGTAGCAATTTGATGAACAATAAATGTCATTGCATTGTGACCTACAATATAAATTTAAGAACTTTAAAGTTGTTTGCAATGTGACAAACAACAAATGATGTTGCGATGTGATGAATAATAAAAGTTATGAGAGTGTGATGAATATTAAACATCATTGCAATGTGACGAACAACAAACACCATTGCAATGTGATGAACAACAAATGTCATTGCAATGTGACAAACAACAAACAACATCATGAAGTGATGAACAATGTCGTTGTGAATAATTGACATTGTTGCAATGTGAAAAATAAGAAATGACATAATAATGTGATGAATAATAAACATCGTCACAATGTGACCAACAATAAATATCATCGCAATGTGCCAAACAACATATAGCATACACATCATACTATGGGTTAACCATGGTTGATTTACATTAACTTAGTGCTCATTATCAAACTTATTCAAACATGGACACAATTTCTCAATGTCACAATGGTTAACCAATGCGACATGGTTTACCATAGTCAACATCACCATATAGTAAACATACTCAACCAAATCATCACATTCAACCACAATCAACACATCAACATAGAAAACATGATCAATCATTGTCAACCTACTCAAGCTTAATCAACCATGTTCAACCATGCTTGAAACAACTAAACAATGGTCAACCATGGTCACCATAATCAATCATGGTCACCATGATCATCCATGGAAATCCATGATCAACCACTTTATCAAACATGGTCAACATGGTCAATCATATTAATTTATTATTAAACACTACTAACCATGTTCACCAATAGTCAACCATGCTCTTGTAAGCTCATTTGTGGTTGAACAAGCTGACCATTGTCAAAGATGGACAAGAATTTCAACCATAGTCAACCAACTCAACAATTGTTAACCATGGTTAACATGATCATTAATGGTCAACCATAGTTAACAATAATTGATCATTGTCAATCCTTGCCACCATTGACTTACTATAACAGCCCCTGGTTGATTTCCTTATATGAAAATAAAAATAATAACCAAGGTCATGGGACATGTATTCCAAGCTGAATGTTGGGCAAAATATAGTGATGGGGATCACTAGTGACTAATAAATTGCCATGGAAATTGCCAAAGGCAAAGTGGCATTAAGTGACATTTTGTTTATGAAAATAATGGAAAATAGGAGAAAAGGGAGATGAAAGGTCACATATTTGCATGAGAGGGAAATTGAAGGAAAATTAAGGAAAAATGAAGAAAATAGAGGCTTCAATGATATAAAGGCTTCTAAGGATCAGTTCACGACCTTTTGTCAGTTTTAGCTTGGAGATCTCTTCTATTCTCTCTCACATACTCTTGCACACTTATAGAAATCTTGGAGAATTTTTGGAGCATGCTTGGAGCACTCTAGTTTTCATTGGATTTGGAGGATGGAGGCAAAGGAAAGTGGGAAATTGCAAGGGAACAAGTGGATCAACAACTACAACTGGATTGATTTACAGGTAACAAGTTGCATGTGTGATTTACTTGTTGATTTATGGATGCATGGTATATGCATGTGATTATCTAGTTATGATCTATCATTTTCATGGAGGATTGCCTGGATTGACAGTGGTTTTTAGCTTAGCCTTGACATTTCTTGGATAACCATGGTGTTTTGGGTTTTTCCATTGACTTGTCTTCTGGTTGGTGTTCATGATTCCTTATGGTTGTGGGTTGGAACAAGTTCTCTAGAAGCCCTAAAACAACTTGGGTTGAGTTACTAATCCTGGAGCCTAGGTTGGACAAACGCTCAAGAGCCCTTGGTGGGTTGAGTTACTAATCCTAGAGTTGGTTTGGACAAACGCTCTGTTGCCTTAGAAGGTTGTGGGTTGAGTTACTAGTTCCTGGAGCCCTAGACAACTTGGGTAGAGATCGATCTAGTTAGTGTTAGTGATGTCTAATCGTGAGGTGGAATCACTTGTTGAGGGTTGAGGTGGTTTGGCCTCTGGAAGCCCTATTTTGGTTTTGTTTGGATTATTCCATGATATCGCACTTTCACGCTTGGAATATGGCGCGAGGGTGATTGCCTGAAAGAGAGATTTGGTTTAGCCCAGTCTATGGTCAAGTGGTACGTGTAAGTCCCTGACTTGGTTGGTATTTTCCTATGATAATAAGAGATATTCTTCTATTGTGATTCATGTATATTTATTGGCAATGTATTGGTGATATTATGGCTGAGTTGCCATGTGTTGGGCCTAAGAATTATCCTTAAAATACATCCACTTTCACTCCATTCACACATTTTCTCACCTCTATTCCACCACCATGTCACCACATCAACTTCACTTTCATCATTAAATGGGTTACCATTGTGTTTTCCAAAACATTATTAATTCTTAGTATTTTTAAGTGAATTTGTGGTTAAACTTTAGAAAATAATATCCATATACTTATACCTAACAATTAGAATGAGTTTGTTGACATGTGTAGGTACAGAGGAAGCTTCTAAGGCACCCTTATGTGGCACTTTATATTCAAATTCGAATTTGAGGAGATCATGGACCTCATGGATAAGATCATGGACCTCATGGAGAAGATCATGGACGATAGGGTTATGTGTCACCATTGGTTGAGAGATATGTGGATTTGAAGAGGGAATAGTGGATCCACATTTATGAGTTTGTTATCATAACTTTTGTATAAATAGGAGTGTTATCTCCTTCATTTGTAATCTTAATTTTTATAATTTAGAAACTTAGTCCTTCATTTGTAATTTTAGATTTTAGAATCATTATAATGCAGAGTTTAGGACCTCTTGGAATGTAGAACTTGGAGCTTGTAATTGTAATTTGCAATTGATGATAAATAAAGTGGATTGGATTTTCTTCTACATTTGACTTCTTTCTAGGTGTGCTTGTGGAGCTATGGAGGGCCCCCATTGCCTCACTTGTATGCTCATTTTGCTTTGGTAAACATTCATTTTATGTTTGTTTGTGAATTTCATTAGATTAAATTATTGGTTCATATGTTTGAAATATTAACGAATGACCTTTCGTAAGAAAGTATGAATGTTTCTTTCATGAATCTAATTTGTTATTTAATTTTTGATTTCATTAGTTTAAGTTTCTGATTCGTATGCTTGAGATATAAATGAATAGTCTCTTGTAAGAGAGCTTTAATATTTCATGCAATCAATCAAAATAAGGTTGAAGTGCTTTAATTTCATTAATTTATATAGTTTGTTGATTAAGATGATTAGAAATATTAATGAACAATCTCCTATAAGGGAGATTTAATATTTCTTACACTTGTCACAGTGTCTTTAGATTTCATTTTGATTAAATCACTAAATAGGTGTTGGAGATCCCAATGAAAGACCTCCTGTAAGGGAGCTTTGGTATTTCTTCACCTAGCTTAGTTTAGTTTGTCTCTAAGTCCATATATATTAGATGATCCTCGAAGTTTCACTTACCTGGATTGATAGTAAATGAAACTCTAATTTGCATCCACATTTTAGACCCAACACCATCGTTTATATGTTTTTTTATTTTCTAGTTACATGTTGTTTATTTTCTAGTTATATGTTGTTTATATGATGTGTATCTTCTATTGCTCTTGTCATGAATTGTTTATCTATTAAACGATGATGAATGTATGGACTAATACGTGGTGTTGCAACTATGTGTAGAGGGCATAGGGCCTTCTCGGTGATTCTCAGATGAATCTCATACTTTTATGATCATATATGCATTTATGACCTGTAGCTTACTTGTTTGCAATATGTTTGATGAAATGCATGTTATGTTATAGGCAATCTAGGTCAAGTTTTGCCTTAAAGTTTGTTTGTCTAGCATTGTTGTCATGTCATTATTGATTTTCAGAAGTTATAGGAATTTTTGGGTAGTGGTCTAGAGGCTAATCCAGAATCTAGGCTCAGATTTCGAGACCGCATGCTCCTAACTAGGAAAATTAGGTTGCAACCGCATGGATGCAGCCTTGTGCATGTGACTGGAGGCTTCCAATTGCACTGAGGACTTGTTATGGGTGTGGTTGGGGACCCAGGTAAGAGAAAAGGGTGTCCAACTCATGTTTTGGGCACCTAGGGTGGTTAATCAACTTTTGATTGACCTGTAGCCCCTGTAGAATGTTATAAGATGACATTTTGTCTTCCTTGGTCGGCCCCACTTCCTTAATGGAACCTAGGAGGTCAGGTCAGGTCATAGTAGCTCTTCCTCTCATGTTTTCCCTGGCAGGACAGTGAAACTAGGTAGATATGGGAGGGTTGGTTACACTTACCATGGTCACCTATGCTTAATCCTCATCAACCCTTGGTCAACCATGGTCAATTTTCATTACACCTTGGTCAACCATAGTCAACCATAGTAAAAAATGATTAACCTTACTCAACCTTACTAAACCATATGTTGACCATAGATAACCATAGTCAACTATATTCAACCACAATCAACCTTAGTTAACAATAATCAACCATCATACACCATAGACAACCTAGGGAACCATGGTCAACTAGGGTAAAACATGGTCAAACCATTTTCAATAATGGTCTCCATGGTCAACATGGTTAATAGTGGTCACCCATGGGAAACATGGTTGAACATGATCAACCATAGTTGACATGGGCATCATGGTCAACCATGGTTCACCATAGTCATCTATAATAAACAATAACAATGTTGATCAACCATGTACACCCATAGTCAACCATATTCAAACATATTTGACTAGCTCAACTATGGTGAAACAAGGTCAAACAAACTCAACCATGGTCAAACATTGTCACACATTGTCACACATGTTCAACCATGCACAATCTTAATTACGTTGAGAAATCAATAGGGCTATAATTAAGGTCATTTCTCTTAGACTCGATAACTGCTTGTGACGCTCTTTTACTTTTATCGAATATTAGCTTCTTCTTCTCTTATTATTATTTTGTTATTATCATCAAACAACTTCCAAAACATGGAGATCAATAGTACACGAGAACACAAAATGTAGGCTGCTAGCCAGGGCCAAAACCTCTCCTAGAGAGGAAAACCCACAAAAATATTTTATCTTCTTATAGATTCTTCAAATGACAAATTCCAAGACCAAGACAAAGTCAAACCTTCTAGAGGATGCGTTGCTTCTTACCAAGTCAAACCAAATAAAATCTCTTCCAATTTTAGAACTTCAACCCCCAGATTCATATTTTCGGCCCTCAATACAAGTCTGAAATTTTTGGCGAATGCAACAGCTACAACTTTCACACGTGTGGGAGAATTTATGGTTTCTAAAGCTTCCTCCTTCCTTCACTTGGGATTCTTCTTCTTTTAGGACTTGTAGGAGACCAAATTGACTTATCTTCTACCAACTTCGACCCTTTCCTTCCAACTTGAAAACTTTGGCCTTGATGTTGCAGAAACCCTAGCTTTCCTTCGCATGTGTCAGAGAGAGAGTGCAAAAATCCAAAAAATTGTCTTCCTTCTAGTCCTTCGCTTGCTTTCTTCTTCTTGTCCTTCGCTTAATTGATTCGTGAAATAAGTGAGTTAGAAAATGAGGTTGAATGGTCTCTTATTTATAGCCCTTCTAGGAGTTCAAATTGTCCTAATTAGGCCAACTTTTGTTAAAAATAGCAACAAGAAAATCCTAATTTAATTTGTCCTTGAATTAAATTGGGAATTAAATTGTAATTCTATTCTCATAGAAACTTGTAACGTTAACTAAGTTGAGTTAACTTAGTTGGCTCAGTAACTTCAAGTTGGAAGTCTATCTAGAGTCATGTAGAGTGATCCCTAAATTTTAGGGGTCTAGGTTGAGTTATTATTGAGTTGTAATTACTTAATTCAGTTAAACTAGTTCTAACTGTTGGAGGAACTAGTGAGTGGTCAAGTGAATTAAATTGGATTTAATTCACATGCAGTGATCAATCAGATAACTAATAATTCACTCCAAAATAACTCATGCATGTCAATTCAGAGGAAGACATAGTTGGATTAGAGTTCAGGGATTGTGTATTATCAGTTATAAAATCATCTAAATTAAACTGATGGTGCATGCAATCAGACGAAGGCCTATGGATGGATTGTGATGTAGGTGGATATTGGTGGCCACCCCCCTATTCCACCTAGACCCCCAACCGGTTTCATCTTTTTCCTTGCTTATTTCAGCATTTACTATTTTTAGCAGTTTTTTCGGGTCCTGAACTTCTGGAGCAATTTTGACCCCCTATACAATGTTTTTTTGAGGTTCGTTTTAGGCCCATAGTCGCATGCATGGGCAATTGTAGGTCTAGTCTATCACAAATCCTATAGTACTCATAGAGACATTTCCAACAAGGTATCACATGTGCCAAACAAAGATAATATGACCAAGTTACGACCCCTAGGAAGTTGGCTTCCCAACTTACCCCAACGAGGCCCACAAACTCTTAGCGTTACATCTTCCTTGGGTTAGGGTTTTGGTTGTTTAGGGTTTTCTCTTGTTGTTCAATAATAAATAGGCCCTTGAGCCTCATTGTAACACAGTTCAGAGGCATGTATACACCATATCTCTTCTCATAGATAAGTTACCATCGCCCGTGTTAGTTTATTTCCATTATGTTTGTAAGCATAGTTCAGTATTTTTCTATTAATGAATTGAAGTGTTATTTCTGCCGCATCTCTGTATTTATGGTTATATTTGTAATTTGATGTGCTCCTGTTTAAGTCTAGATCAGTGGTGTTAGAGCGGTCTTCTCTTTCTCTATCTTTCTTTGCATTTCCCTAACGAGGTCAGGGTATAAGCAGTTAGGGCTCGATCTAGTTGAACCTTTGCAAGACCAGCCTCGCAAACCCCATTGACCTCCCATGGTAGAAGAAAAGAAAGACAAGGGGGTAGGAGATCCTTTCAAAATGTTGCTCGAGGAAGCCCTTGAGCGACAAAGGAACAAGATGATGGATAAATTTTCCCAGATCCTTCGACGGCTACCCACGAGCAACACATCTTCATCCAGCAGCCACTCTAGAGGTGCCACTCCTTTTAAGGTACAAGTTAACTTCAATATTCTCATATTTGAGGTCAAGATAGATGTAGACGTCATAGATAAATGGTTAAATCTATTGGAAGGATATTTTTCAGTTCATGACTTTTCCAATCGTGAAAAGATTACTTTTTCACTTCTCAAAGTTGCCCCACACATCAAGGACTGGTGGGAAAACTACTATGAATAAAAGGATGAGACTGAACCCTCATTGTTTTCAGCCACACCCACTTGGGATTTTTTTTGAGACGCCATCAAAGGACAATATTACCCTGTCAGGAGCCATGAAGATAAATACATAAAGTAGACCTCACTACGACAGGGAAGGGACCAAGATGTGTCGGAGTTCACAAATGTTTTCCATACCCTTCGCATGAAGTTGGGTATCAATGACTCTAAGCGACATTTGGTAATTAAGTACCATGGTTGTCTACACAAGTACATCTAGGGCGAGATGGAGTTCCTATACATTTCCTCGCTCTGCACAACGTATTGATACGCCATCAAGATTGAGCAGAAGTTTAAATAGAAGAAACAAGACTTTGGATATGTGAATCTAAAGTAAGGAAAAGGCACCCCCAAACCACATAGAAAAGGATTGAGCCAAGGCGGGGCTACCCAGGACAACCTGCCAAAGACGCAAGAAAAGAACAACACCCTGAAGACAAAAAAGGACATGAGAAAATGGTGTGATTTCCATAAGAGTTCCACTCATAACACAAGTGAGTGTCAGACCAAGTAGTCATTGGTGGCCGAGTTGAAGGCTTCCAAATCAGACGCATGTTCTAACTCTGATTCAAAACCTGACAAGGGGAATGACAAAGGAAAGTAGATCATTGACACGGAGCCCAGTGCCACCATGGCCACAACCAAGATCCAGAAGAATGAGCCTGAAGATCCAGAGGAGGGGGAACGCCTCTTCCACTCATAGATGTGGGTGAATGGTTCTCCACTACAGTTCATTGTCGACAGTGAGAGTCAAAAAAACCTCATTTTAGCAAAGGTCGTGAAGTGGCTGGACCTACCAACAACAGCACATCCGTAGCCGTACACCATCGGGTGGCTTCATCAAGGGCAAGATCTCCGTATAAGCCAACATTTTTTCCTTCCCTACACCATCAAGCCCTTCACGGATGAGGTACTAAGTGATGTTGCTCCTCTTGAAGTTTGTGATGTATTATTAGGATAACCATACTTGTGGAAGTGACATATTGTCTATGAGTCTAGACCTCACTCTATGATTATTACTTTGGGAAATAAGTTGTATAGGATACTGTAGATAGCCTCGCCTACCACCATCTCTTTGATCATTGCAAATCAATGTTGTAAGATTATTTCCAAAACTAGTAATTTTGTTTTCCTTATGATTTTCCATCAGGGCAAGAAGAAGGTTGTGGCCACGGCTTCCAGACAGGGCTCCTCTGCACAACAACAACATATGGACAAGGCCGTGGAGGAGTATAGGGATATTTTCGCCTCACCTACAGGAGTACCTATGTATTGTAAGGTCAAGCACTCCATTGATCTGACCCTAGGTGCACCGCTACCCAATGGACCGATCCATCGACGATCTGTTATGGAGAACAATGAGATCAAGAGGTGGATTTAGGAGCTATTGCAGAAAGGGCACATTAGTCCAAGATCATACCATGTGGGAGCCTAATTGTATTGGTACAAAAGAAGGACGAGACCTGGAGACTCTATATTGGCTATTAGGCACTGAATAAGATCACTGTCTGGAATAGGTACCCAATCCCATGGATTGGCGACCTTCTGAACCAGCTCAATGGGGCCAAATTTTTGAGCAAGATTGACTTGAAGTTCGATTATCACCAGGTGTCTATTAAACCCTCCGATGTGTGGAAGACTGACTTCAAATCCAAGGAGGGCCTTTTCGAATGGTTGGTCATGCCTTTCGGGTTGACAAATTCCCCTAAAACCTTCATGAGATTGATGGACGACATCTTACGACCCTTCACCAATGCATTCGTGGTGGTGTATTTAGATGACATCTTGATCTTCAGCCAGAGTTGGGAAGAGAGCCTCCACCATATTTGACAAGTCCTTCAAACCCTACGACAACACAAGTTGTGTGCCAATTTGGAGAAATGCACTTTTGGCATGACCCAGGTTCAATATCTGGGGTACATTATTGATGAGCAGGATGTGCATGTGGACCCAACCAAGATACAAGTCATTCGAGATTGGCTAGCCCTAACCACTCTAACAGAGCTCCGCAGCTTTCTGGATCTTGCCAATTTCTACTGCAAGTTCGTGTTGGGGTTCTCTCATATCACTTTTCCTTTAAGTCAAGTCACCAAGGGCGGAGCGAAAGAAAAGTTTTTTTGGTCCGAAATCAAACATAATGCTTTTGACGAGTTAAAGCATCACCTATGCTTTGCACCAATGCTCACATTATTGGACCTGCAACAACCATTTGAGATTGAGATAGATGCCTCTGACTATGCTATTGGTGCAGTTCTTACTCAACAGGGTCATCCAATGGCCTACCACAGTGAGACACTTTCAAACATAGTATGAAAGTATCCCACTTACGACAAAGAAATGTATTCCATTATGCAGGCTTGTCGTCAATGGAAGCATTACATTATGGGGAAGGAAACGATCATCTACATAGACCACCGACCCCTACAATTCATACAAACAAAAGGGAGGTTGAAGAATGATCACCATCAAAAATGGTCCACATATCTTAAACAAATCCATTTGAACGTTAAGTACAAGAAGGGAAACACCAATAATGTTGCAGATTACCTCACCCGACCACCAGTCATGGCGTTGATCACTATGCTCAACTCCTGTGGGCACGAGACTTCGGGGTGGCTGCATCTTTACAAAAGCAATCCAGAATTCGGCAGCACATACTAGACACTCCTTGAAGGTAAGCAAGTTCCAAATTTTCACCTTCATGATGCATTTTTATGCCACCTGGGACACATATGTGTTCCTTCACACGAGTGTGCCAAGATGATTTGGGAGGTGCACTACAGTCAAGTCGTTGGACATTTCGGGATAGAGAAAATAGTGGAAGTACTGCAGAAGTATTTTTATTGGTTGAACCTTCATCCGGATGTTGGGAGGTACATTAAGTCCTACACTGCTTGTGCCATTAACAAACCATCCATCAAGAAGCAAGGCTTATATACTCTTCTTCCTTCTCCTAGTCGACCTTGGGAATCCATCTCCATGGATTACATGTTGGGCCTTCCTTCTTCTAAGCACGACAACGACTGCATTTTCGTGGTCGTTGACAAATTTTCTAAGATGGTGATTATGGTGCCCTACAAGAAGAGTATCACAGCAGAGGCCATTACTAAACTCTTCTTTGAGTGAGTGTGGGTACATGGGATCCCATGGTCCATTGTCTCAGATCAAGATAGCATATTCCTGAGTGCATTTTGGTCAAGCCTTTAGTCGATGTTGGGTATCAAACTTACTAAGTCCACTACTTTCCATCCCCAAATTGATGGCCAAACAGAGTTCAACCACATGATGATCATACACATTTTGCGCATGTACAACTCGAAGCATCCACACACATGGGATGAAAGCCTCCCCTATGTCCAGCACAACAACAAAGCTCTCCATAGCTCAATGGGCCACAAGCCCTTTTAGGTCGGGTTGGGATTTTAGCCATTATGTCCCATCGATGTGGCCATACCATTTACATCTACTCAGGCAGATTCGACTCACGTCCAGTCTGAAGCTGACAGGGCTAACAGCTTCATTGAGCGCATTCAACACATCTACTAGCAGGTCCATGATATATTGGATAGAGCCAATGTTAAGTTCAAGTAGTGCCATGA
This sequence comes from Pinus tabuliformis, assembly GCA_031772625.1. Taxonomy (NCBI): domain Eukaryota; kingdom Viridiplantae; phylum Streptophyta; class Pinopsida; order Pinales; family Pinaceae; genus Pinus; species Pinus tabuliformis. The sequence continues at coordinate 541,810,864 of CM062820.1, read as the reverse complement.
TCAACATCAGATTCCGCACAAGTTCCAAGTGGGCAACAAAGTTTGGCTACATTTGCAGAAGGAGCGCCTCACTAGACCCCACCGCAAGATTTTCCTGCTCCAATACGAGCCATACACCATCACCAAGGTTGTGGGGGACAATGCCTTCGATCTTAACATTCCATCGTTCCTTGTTCTGCACCCAGTGTTCAATGTAGACCGCCTTCGGCCATACTTTCCACCATTGTTGGACACATCCAACATTTCAGAACAACTCACACCAATAGAGTTGAACCCAAACTGCATGGAATAGGCCACAATTGATCAGATCATGCATACACATATCAATAACACTCACCAATAGAGGATCCAACTATATCGAGTTGTAAAAGCAGGCCAACTCCTTCATCAAGGCAAGTGGTTCACCAGGGACCAAGTTCAACAGAAATTTCCTCACCTCATGGAGGCTTTGCACGCAATGGGGACCATTTCTTCATAAGGGGGGAGGAATGATCCAGGTGGATATTGGTGGCCACCCGCCTATTCCATCAATACCCCCTATCGGTTTCATTTTTTTCCTTGTTTATTTCAGCATTTACTATTTTTAGCATTTTTTGGGGTCTTAAACTTCCCGAGAAATTTTGACCCCCTAAACGATGTTTTTTTGAGGTCCGCTGCAAGTTCATAAACATAAGTAAGGGCTTATCGCAAATCCTATAGTACTTTGAGAGACCTTTCCAACAAGGTATCGTACATGACAAACGGAGATAATATGACCAAGTTACGACCCCAGGAAGTTAGCTGCCCAACTAACCCCAATGGGGCCCACAAACTCTTGGCATTACATCTTCTTGGGTTAGGGTTTTAATTGTTTAGGGTTTTCTCTTATTATTTAATAATAAATATGCCCTTGAGCCTCATTGTAACACAGTTCAGAGGCATGTAACCACCACATATCTTCTCAAAGATAAGCTACCATTGCCCAAGCTAGTTTATTTCCATTTTGTTTGTAAGCATAGTTAATTGTTTTTCTATTAATGAAATGAAGTGTTATTTTCGCTACATCTTTGCATTTATGGTTATATATGTAATTTGTTGCGTTCTTGTTTAATTCTGGATCAGATTGTGTAGTTATTAGTGAGGAATTACCCAATTAAATATGGGTTAATTCCCAAGGGAACAACGTAAGGAAGTAGGGGTTTGGCGGGCATCAGATTTGGCTAAGTATTGGCTTGAGCTAGTTTGTGAAGCAGTGAGATAGATTGCGCTTGTGCAGAGATTGTTCAGGTTGAACAAGCATTGTATTTTCTTCTTAGATCTTCTAGTTAATGAAATATACAGATAGCAGGGGTTTTTAGCTGAGGCTTTCCCCAGAAAATTATTGTGTTATGTGTGATTGAAATTCTTCCTTTTCTGCTTTGTGATTTCATCGATCAATTTTTGTTTCCACTAATGAGTAGAGTATAGTAGATTCAAGTCAATTGTTTTAGCATATCACAATCTACAATTTGAATCTATAATAAAAATCTACAACTTCTCCTTTGTCAGGCTGACTTGGTCTTGGAAGGGTAATTTGACTCTTTTGACTCAAAAATAATTCTTTTGACATGTTACAAGATGCCCAATGGGGCCTTTTACATATGACAATGACTCTTTGACTTCTTAACTCAATGATAAAACCTAGAAGCACTCAATGGGTACTTTAACCTCAAATAAATTGACCTTGAGCATGAAACCCATGCTACAAAAAATAATAATAATAAACTTCTTTTGATTTTACAATATACAAGAATCAAGAGTACATATGAAGACCGAAACTAATTACCTATTTCAACACTCCCTCTTAACTAGGAGGTATTCATAATGGTACAAGGGAATTATCATACTGAAGAGATCTCATAAGAAGAGTTGGATTGGTAAGCCATCTCATAATATATCTTTTCAAATTATTTCATTACATCTCATCATACCAACCAACATTGTCATATAGCAAGACCTTGACTAACAACTCTATCTCTCTACAATATTAGAGCACAATGTTTGGGAGACAATGACTTATAGACACCATCATCATTGTCTCTCAAGGCACATATCCCATCTGGATGTTCACAAGGTATGTCCTTTTAGGACCATTCCTATCTTGGATTAACACATCCTCAAGGAATTTCCTCTTTGACTACTTTTACCTATTGGATGCCCTACCTCATCCTCAAAGAGTATTGGAAATAAGATGCTTACCCAATCCTCCATTCTTTATTCACAAAGTGAAGACAACAATGATGTGTCTATCTCTCCCTCTCAACTATGGAGGATATGTCAACCAATCCAAGCTTGTTTCACAAATACACAGTCTTCTTATTAGAAAGATATTTTGTCAAAATATCAACTACCTGCTCATCGGTGGAGATATATTGTAGTTGAACCACCCCATTTTGCACCAATTTTTGTATGTAATGATACTTATTGTTAATGTGCTTCATCTTTCCATGGAATATGAAGTCTTTAGACAACCTTATGAAATTAGTGTTGTCACAATGTATATTATAGGGTCCATCGATGATAACAGCTTCCTTAACTAGGCAACTTCTTTACTAACTTCACATGTTGCAATGTATTCAACTTCAACACTACTTAACACAATTAATTATTGTTTTCTACTCATCCATGAGATCATAAAGCATCCCAAGCTAAAACATCGTCTAGTAGTGCTTCTTTCATTAGACTCACTGCCTCCCCAATCTAAATCAGTATATCCCATTAACTGGATATTGTTTTTTCCATCATACTTCAAGAAGTAATGTATTGTCCCTCTTAGATATATCAATATATGCTCGGCTACTATCCAGTGGTCATGTCTAGGCTCAATCGGAAATTGACTGAGCATATTCACTACAAAACAAATATATGGATGTGTACTCACAAGATACATCAAAGAGCCAACCAATTGTCTATAACTCGTAGGATCCATAGGGCTTGATTCTGAACTTCTCAACCTCTTCAAATTTGTGACCATGGGGTTGTCATTAGTTTGCTATTCATAATGTCGAACCTTTGTAGCATCTTGATTACATACTTTCCTTGACCTAGATATACTTCACCAAGTTTTTGCCAAATTTCCAACCCCAAGTAATAGTGCATGAGCCCTAGATCCTTCATATCGAATTATGTTGCCAATTGTTTATTGCATTATTGTATACGGATTTCCCCACCTGTTATGAGAAGGACATCCACATATAGAATAATGATCTATGGTTAACCCTTCACCACTTTGATATAGAGATTTGGATCTGCAGAACTCTTTGAACCAATTCTTTGTAGATATGTATCCATCCTTGCATACCAAGCCCTTGGGGCTTGCTTGAGGCCATAAAGTGCCTTCTTTAACCTGAGGACACAAGTTTATCTATTATGTACTTCAAATCCCAAGGGTTGTTCAATATATACTTCTTCAGGAAGAGAACGGTTTTGCTTCAATCAATTTTTTTATATAGGTTGCATACCTTGAATATATTTTAGGATTTTTAAATTTGCTAAATGTTCCTTTAGTTGCAGCATGTCCTTCTGCTTCTCGAAGAGTTGATGTTAACCAAGAGGGTCTCTTACGAGTTTCAAAAATTATGACTTGTTGCATTGGTTCACTGGGACCTTCTTCTTCATGATTAGACATAATATCTTCTTTTTCCCCTGGGCATTCTTCAAATATAGGTAGTTCTTCATCATCGAAATCAATCAGGAAATCTTTAGAGCTCTTGTAGGCAATGTTTTCATCAAAAATCACTTCTCTACTTACTTCAATTCGGTGACCTTCCTTAATATAGATCCTATATGCCTTTGATGAGGTAATGTAGCCAACAAATATGCCCTCCATGCTTGTAGGGTCCAATCTCTTTCTTTTATCTTTTGGAATGTGAATGTAGACTGAGCAACCAAATATTCAAGGATTATCTATACTAGGTTTTCTTCCAATAAACGCTTATACAGAGGTCATGTTGTCAAATATCTTATGAGGACTTCAATTTTGAATATAGACTGTTGTTTTGTATGCTTCACCCCATAGGAGTTGAGGTAATTCTTGATCATGTATCATTTACCTAATGCATTCTTTAATCATATGGTTCTTCCTTTAGGCTACTCCATTTTTTTCTGGATTATGTGGAACTATCAGCTCCCTCTTAATTCAAGCCTCCTTATAGAAAGCTATGAGTTCTTTAGATGTGTATTCTCCTCCATTTTTAGATCTTAGCACTTTTATCTTCCTTTCCATAAAATTCTCCACTTTTGCTTTGAATTCTTGAAATTTGTCAAATAATTCATCCTTGGACTTAAGTAAATAAATCCAAGTCGTCCTTGAGTATTCATCAATGAAAGTCACATAGTATAGATGACCTCCAAGATATTTTGTAGCCATAGGACGACAAACATCAGAGTGAATGAGATCCAATATTTCCTTAGATCTTGAAGCATTGCTTCCAAATGGTTCCTTTATAGTTTTACCTAATGCAAAATCCTTCATGCTCTTCCTTCAACTCAGGGATGTCATTTACCATATTGTTTAAGGATGGTAAGATTTTGTAATGAAGGTGTCCAAACCTTCTATGCCAAAGTTCACATGGATTGATTTCAAGGTGAAATAAGGCTTGAGAGAGAGGTGTAAGTAATCTATAGACCCTTCCCTCACAAATCCTAATGATTTTTGCATTATCGATGCTAGAAACCTTACTCCATACCATAACCTTCCCATCTACAAAATCAATTATATCCCCTTTATCTTCTAAACAAAAATAGAAAGTAAATTTTTCTTCTAACTTAGCACATATAGTATGTTGTTGAGGTGTATGATCCCTCATCTTCCAGCCGCAACATGGTTGATCCAATTCCTTTAACTACACAACTCTTCTTGTCTCCAAGCTCGACTAAATGAGAGGATATTTCTATTGATAGAGTGAATTGTCCATGTTCGCCTGTCATATGTCTAGAAGCTCCACTGTTAATTACCCATATGTTGTCATCTTCAAAAGTACCTGTAAGTGCTGAGAATAATCCTTTGTTCTTTGTAGTGGAGGTATTGGTCATGCAATTCTTGATATATAATAAGAGATCCCAAAATGCTTTGATGCCTTGCTTGAGATAGGATGTCATCATGGAGAACTACTTCTTCAAGGATGTATCGATCTTCATCATGCCCTTTGTCAACCTTAGCTCTGATACCATGTTGAGAAATCAATAGGGTTATAATTAAGTTGATTTCTATTAAACTTGATAACTGCTTGTGATGTTCTTTTACTTTTATTTACTATTAGCTTCTTCTTCTATTATTATTATGTTGGTATTAACATCAAACAACTACCAAAACATGAAGATCAATAGTACACAAAGAGATAATATTTACGCTGCTAGTTAGGGACAAAACCTCTCCTAGAGAGGAAAACCCGCAAAAATCTTTTCTCTTCTTATAGATTCTTCAAATGACAAATTTGAAGGCCTCTAGACCAAGACCAAGACCCTTCCAAGACCAATTCAAACCTTCTAGAGGATGTGCTGCTTCTTACCAAGTCAAACCAAGTCAAATCTCTTCCAATTGCAGAACTTCGACCCCCAACTTCAAATTTTCGGTCCTCACTGTAGGTCTGAAATTTTGGCCCTTGCAACAGCTACAACTTTCACATGTGTGGGAGAATTTAGGGCTTCTAAGGCTTCCTCCTTCCTTCGCTTGGGTTGCTTCTTCTTCTAGGACTTGTAGGAGACCAAATTGACTTATATTCTTCCAACTTCGACCCTTTCCTTGCAACTTGAAAACTTCGGCCTTGATGTTGCATAAACCCTAGCTTTCCTTCGCATGTGAGAGAGAGAGAGTGCAAAAACCCAAAAATTTGTCTTCCTTCTTCCTTCTAGTCCTTCACTTGCTTTCTTCTTCTTGTCCTTTGCTTGATTGATGAGTGAAATGAGTGAGTGAACAAATGAGGTCGAATGGTCTCTTATTTATAGCCCTTCCAAGAGTTCGAACTGCCCTAATTAGGCCAACTTCTCCTCTATCAGGCCGACTTGGTCTTGGAGGGGTAATTTGACTCTTTTGACTCAAAAATAATTCTTTTGACATGTTACAAGATGCCCAATGGGGTCTTTTACATATGACAATGACTCTTTGACTTCTTGACTCAATGACAAAACCTAGAAGCACTCAATGGGTGCTTTGACCTAAAATAAATTGATCTTGAGCATGAAACCCATGCTACAAAAAATAATAATAATAATTTTTTTTTCATTTTACAATATACAAGAATCAAGAGTACATATTTCAACAAATTAGACATAGTTAACCATGGTCAACCATATCCAATTGAGAACAACTCATGCTCTGCCAACTCTTAATGGACAACCATGGCCAACCATGGTTAGAATGGTTGAACATGATCAACTAAGGTCTCTGTGGTTGAACATGGTTAGCCATGACCATCCATTGTTAGCATGGGAAACCATAATATGTCATAGAAAAGTATTTTCAACCATGGGAAAATATGTCAAACCATATTCAACCATGGTCAACATCATCAAACCATGGTCATCATGCCCAATCATAGTCATCCATGGTCAATCATCATCAACCATGATCAAACATGGACAACCATAGTCAAATGTGGTCAACCATTGTCAAGCATAATCTATCATAGTAAATGGTCAACCACGGTCAATTTTTTCAAACCATGTCCACATGTGGTCAACATAGTCAAACCATGGTCATCATGCCCAACCATAGTCAGCCATGGTCAACCATCGTCAGCCATGATCAAACATGGACAACCTTGTTCGATTGTGGTCAACCATTGTCAATCACAATCTATCATAGTAATTCATCCTTTTGATCAAATAGCTCGATGTGAACATTGGATAGGGTATGTATAAACCTTTCCTAGATCGACCTCTAATCCTCCAAAAATCCCATTTGCTTGAAAGACAGCCATCCTTAATTCCAAAGAGTAGTTGTCCTTGGATCTGCAAGCTTGGATAACATAACTCATCCCTACTCTTGGAAAGCTAAGACCATTTCATCTACAATAAAAATACCAACCTCGCATTCCATAATAACATCCACACTAGCTCCGACTTCATCTCCATTCCAACCTTCCATGCTATAAATTTTCCAACAACAAGGAATAAATGAGAAAATGATTTCCATTTATTCGAGACAACCTAAATGGGTTTATTTTCATTTATAATCTTGTCGATGATAATTCACAGTGTTATGTACTTGTCAATTAAGATATTTCTCCAAAAATTGGGCTTGGAGATAAGATTCCACAAGGATTTGGTTCCAAGTGCTCTCCCAAAAATATGGACATCCTCAAGCCCCCATCCCCCCAAGTTTTCTATAAGTGCTATCCTCCTCCAACTAGCGAGATGCAACCCCATATACTCCTCAATTCCTCACCAGAGATAGTTACAACATAATTTTCAAACTACTTCTAAAATTGCTTTAGGTATATGTGCCAACAAATGCTAATGCACTTGAATAACTTCCTACTTTAATTAGACAAGAACTAGCCTTCATACTTTGGGAAGCAACCTATTGCACCAAAAGTTGATTCTTTCTTCCACTCTCCTAACTAATCATTACCAATCCAATCCAATTTTCAATAACAACTTGGTTCAATACAAAACCAAGATAGTTAAGTCCATCCTCCAAATTCCCCTTTCCATAAGGAATCAAAGTATCCAGTTGAGGTTGCAACTAGTCCTCTAGAGGATAAACATATACTTCTATCTTTAGTTAATTCACTTCCATCTTGCTTCCTAGACAATAAAGGTCAATAATTTTGAGTAATTTCCATATTTCCCATTCACTTTCAAAGCAAACAAGTAATATGTCATTAGGAAAAACAAATATGTGTTAGAGCTACCTTTTGACCAATCTGCACACACTTTACCACCCTTCTAGATTTGGCATCAATTGTATATCTATTCAATGCTTCTACTACTAGGAGGAAAATAAAGGGAGATAAAAATCATTCTTGACACGATCCCTGACAGAGATTAAAGAAGGGGCTCACTGATCCTTTGATCATAATTGAATATACCTTATCATCCTTGAGGAGAAACCTATCTATAACAACATTAAATGTGAGAAATTTTAGGACACCCTATCACAAGATTTAGATATATCAATTTGATGACCACTGAGGGAGAGGAATGAATCTTAACACGATGTAAATCTTCATGAGCTACACCTATTGCTTCATGGACACTCCTTCCTTCCAAAAAACCAAATTGTTCATCTAAGTTAACCCGGGGAAGAATAGGCTTTATTCTAACCAAAATCACCTTTGATATAATCTCATATAACATATTACATAATGAGATAAACCTATAGTAATTAAAAGAACATGGATGGTCTATCTTTAGGGTAGAATTGATGTTTCCTACACTTCTTCAAGCACCCCAATTAAGTCCCCATTAATCGATAAAAAAACGCAAATGAAAAACTTAAAGGTTAAACCGCCAAGATTGTTAAATTTGGCGGTTAGGGAGAAATTCCCTAATTCATTGGGTCAAATGCAAAATAAATTATTAATAACTTCATTTATGTTGAATTCAATTGTTGGAGGGAATTTGTTTAATATAAAATTCAAAAGAACTTTTATGCCGACTTAAGTTAAAGTCATGTCGGCTCACCTTGAAATAATTATAATTATCCCAAAGGGGTATTCTCCAAAACACACACTTCATATTGCTCTAAGATTTCTAGAAGGGTCTAAGTTCATCACTCTCTCATAGATATGAGGCTCTACTTCACTCTTACTAGGCTACAAGTTTCCGCTCTATCTATAGGAGCCTCGCATGCAATCACAAGACTATCTTTTGCTATGTAATTTTACTTCTCGTGCTTCATTACAGGATGATTCTCTCGCTCAAATTGCATAACATATCTTGCTCTATTACAAGATTATTCATTCACTCATTTAATTTCACATAATTTATCTTCCATTGCCTTTAGGACTACACTGTAGGTACAAGACACTACTCTTTGTAGATTTTAACCCCGTACATAAATTACCTGCATACGAATTCTAAAACACAGAAAATAAACAATGCGAGAGCATAACACATAAAACACATATACACAAAGACTCTCCCCTGGATCCCAAAACCGGGACTACCAGCTTGATTTTTCATTATGTTCCTTTCAATGTTACAATACATATTTATACATGTTAAAGCATCCAATACCATGGACAGAAAACCATCGCATCCAAAACCATGGGCCAAAAACCATTGCGTCCAAAACCATGGACCGAAAACCATCACGTCGAAAACCATGGACCGAAAACCATCGCGTCCAAAACCATGTGTGAAAATCATGCACAAAACCATAGGTAGGTCTGCCCAACCTAATATATGGTCCAAAAACAAAATTTTCCAGGGTGCTGCCCTGGGCCCCGTAGAGTGGGACCCCCTGTAACTCCCCCCGCTATGTAATCGGCACAACAAAGGGGGGGCTCTGCCCCCCTTCTAACCCCCCGTTAACTATGTGGGCTAGTCATGAAAAGAATATAACACAACCCAACATTCTCCCACTCGTTGTTTTCTTTCCACAGGGGGCAACAAGAGAGCTTAGTCATTTATCAAACCCTGCAACACCCATTGTTTCTCTACACCAAGAGAACTTCTCATAGCTCACAAATTTTGTCCATGCATTTGTATTATTCTTCAAAGTGTCCACCTTTACCAGCAACACCTTTTTTTCTTCTATCATATCCCTCACAAAGTGATACTGAACATCAATGTGCTTTGTCTTTGAATGATATGTAGGGTTCTTTGCCAAGAAAATTGCACTTTGGCTGTCACAGTCTATCCTTATAGCTCCTGTACTAACCCCATACTTGAACACAATCTCTGCAACCAAACTACTTCCTTGCTTGCATGAGTGGCTGCCATGTATTCTGCCTCTATAGTTGATAGTGCCACTACATATTGTTTCTTACTAATCCAACTGACTGCACCTCCAAATAGGTTAAACACATACCCACTTGTAGATCTTCTCTGATCCAGATCTCCAGCCCAGTCTGCATCAACAAAGCCACGAATATCCAACACTCTGTCCAATCTTGATCTTCCTTGGTAGCACAAACCATAATCACTAGTGCCACGTAAATACCTAAAAACCCGCTTCACTGTTGTCCAGTGCTCCTTCCCTGGTTTTGACATAAATCTGCTCAATACTCCCACTGCATGTGCAATGTTTGGTCTAGTACAGACCATCGCATACATCAGGCTACCAACTACACTTGCATATGGAACACGGGACATGTCCTCTTCCTCTTCTTGTGTCTTGGGACACTGTTCAACCGATAACCTCACACCTACAGGAATATGAACCTTCGCCAGTTTACTATCCTGCATATTAAACCTCTGCAATATTGTCTTGACATACTTCCTCTGGTTTAACCAGAGCTTCCTCTTTGTCTGACCTCTTTTAATTTCCATGCCCAAAATATAGTTTGCAGCACCAAGATCTTTCATGTCGAATTTGGAGGACAAATGGGTCTTCAAATCCTAGATAATTTCTTTGTCATTTCCAACCAGCAACATATCATCCACATACAATACCAGATAAATAACACGGTCACCAATTAATTTAAAATACACATAGTGATCTGCTTTGCTTCTGGTGAAGCCAATTCCCCGTATAAAATATCAAATTTCTGATACCACATCCTTGGTGACTGTTTTAACCCATACATAAACTTCTTTAACTTGCATACCAGTTATTTCTTACCCTTCACCGCAAAGCCTTCAGGTTGCTTCATGTCGATCTCCTCTTCCAGATCCCCGTGAAGAAATGATGTCTTCACATCCATCTGTTCTACCTCAAAATCAAAAGCAGCAGCAATAGATAAAAGTAATCTAATAGAATTTACCTTGGCAACAGGAGAAAAAATATCACCAAAATCAATTCCTGACACCTAGGAATAACCTTTTGCTACCAACCGAGCTTTGTATTTCTCCACCTTTCCTTCTGCATTTGTCTTCTTCTTGAACACCCATTTGCTGCCAATGGGTTTCCTTCCAACCAACAACTCCACCAGATCCCAAGCCTCATTTTTGTGCAAAGATGCCATTTCATCAACCATGGCCTCTTTCCAGAGTTTTCCATCCTCTGAATCTACTGCTTCCTTCAAAGTTCTGGGATCATCATCAGTAATAGATAAAGCAAAATTTGAACAAAAAGTAGATGGACTATACCTTTCTAGCTGCCTTCTTTCTCGAACTGATCTTCTCACACTCGGAGTTTGTGGCTCTTCATCTTCTGATTCCTCCTCCGTTGTAGAGTCTGATTCTTCCTCCTTTAGCTCAAATTCTATCTTCTCAGGTTCCTTTGGTTGGAATTCATGTTTAATAACATCTTTCACCTCTCTGAACACCACATCTCGGTTGTACACAACATTCCTTGTTACTAGGTTCCAAAGCTTATAACCCTTTAAACCATCCTTATACCCAATAAAGATGCACTTTTCAGATTTACTATCCAACTTGGTTCATTTCTCCTTTGGAACATGTACATATGCATCACATCCAAATACCCTCATATGTGAAAGAGAGGGTTTCTTACCAGTCCATACCTCTTGTGGAGTCTTATCCTCCAACGCTGATGAAGGTGATCCGTTGACCAGGTAACATGTTGTCTCCACCGCCTCTGCCCAGAATTCTTCTCCTAACCCAACACCACTGAGCATGTTTCTTGCCTTTCATCAACGCCTTGTTCATTCTTTCTACAACTCCATTTTGTTGAGGTGTATATGGAGTAGTCTTCTGCCATTCTATACCACACTTCTTACAGAATTCTTCAAATTCCTTACTACAAAACTCTCCACCGTTATCTATCCTCAACACCTTTATCTTCTTCTCTGTCTGGTTTTCCACTAGAGCCTTAAATTCTTTAAACCTGTTAAAGACTTCAGATTTCTTCTTAAGGAAATATATCCATGTATTCCTTGAGAAGTCATCTATAAATGATACATAGTACATAGACTTACCTAGTGATGGAACCTTCACAGGTACAAACACATCACTGTGCACAAGCTCTAATATCTGTTTCGCCCTCTTACCACCAGAGGGGAAACTCACCCGGTTCTGCTTCCCATATACACAATTTTCACAGAAATCAAAATCCAGAGAGCTGTTACTCATACCTTATACCATACCTTTACCATGAAGTATTCGAAGGCCATTCTCTCTAATATGTCCAAGCCTTTGATGCCACAACATGGTCTTCTCTCTAGAGACCACTAGATTTTCTACTCCACTTTCAGGAACCACGGAACTGTTGCACCCATCAACAACAGTGCTACCTTGTAGCTTGTACAGAGTTCCAATTCGAACTCCCCGCATTAATACCAGTGCCCCCGAACCATCTTACAGGTATCCTTCTTGAACACTATTTTTACACCTGCATCACCCAACTTGCTTACAGAAATTAGATTTCTAGCTAATGCGGGAATATGCAAAACACCCGGAAGTGTTCTAACCCTTCCACCTTGCAACTTCAACATTACTTTTTCCCGACCAATGATTCTAGCCTTCCTATCATCCCCCAAGAAGACATCACCACCATCATATTTCTCATACTCGGAGAACCACTCTCTATGGGGAGTGAAGTGAAAGGATGCACTTGAGTCAATCAACCATGCCTCATGATCTACATGTGTACTTGAAGAAGCCAAGTACACATCCCCACCTTCATCTGAGGTGGTTTTGGCATTTGCAGAAGGAGCATCATTAGATCCCTTTCCTTTATTAGGAGCTTTAGATTTATAGTCCCTTTTGTAGTGCCCTTCCTTTCTGCATTTCCAGCACACCACCTTTACAAGTTTTCCTGGAGATTTAGATCTCCGTCTAGATTTATATCTCCCATTCAATGACTTATTTTTGTTTCTGTTCTGGGACCGTCCTCGTATAGATAAGGCATCACCATTCTGGATCTCCATATTTTTCCGTCTCATTTCCTTCGTCAACAAAGATGAGACTATTTCATCAAACTGCAAGGCGGTTGTATTGCTACCTATTGCAATAACCAGTCTATCCCACGAATCTGGTAGAGAACACAATAAACTGATGCACTTATCTTCATCTGAAATTTTAATATCAACAGATAATAACTGACTTACCACAATATTAAATTCGTTCAGATGCTCTATCACCGAGTCTCCATCTTTCATCCTCATGTTATACGGCTTTTTCTGCACGAATAGTTTATTCACCGAAGACTTAGATTGGTACAAAGTCCCTAACTTGCCCCACAAAGCCTTAGTCAAAGCTTTCTCTGATACATTCAGCAACACTGAATTTGAGACACATAATCATATTGTGCTCTTTGCCTTCTGATCTAACTTCTTCCATTCTTCATCAGACACTTCCTTTGGTTTAGTACTCGTATCTACCGCGATCCACTGATCTTTATCCACCAACAGATCCTCCATCTTGAGTTTCCACAACTCAAAACTCTAACCATTAAATTTCTCGATCTCTATCTTTCCACTGCTCGTCATCTTCTTTCACCACCAGAATCGATCTCGCAGATCTCCCACTGAACAAGGTCTACCACAGGCCTGAGCGAAACCCCTCAGCAACAAAGGTGTCCCCTTGAAGCCAAAACAACTCTGATACCAAATGTAGGTTTTAACCTCGTATAGAAATTACCTGCATACGAATTCTAAAACACAGAAAATAAACAATGCGAGAGCATAACACATAAAACACATATACACAGAGATTTCCCCTGGATCCCAAAACCGGGACTACCAGCTTAATTTTTCATTGTGTTCCTTTCAATGTTACAATACATATTTATACATGCCGAAGCATCTAAAACCATGGACCGAAAACCATCGCTTTCAAAACCATGGACCGAAAACCATCGCGTCCAAAACCATGTGTGAAAAATCATGCACAAAACCATAGGTAGGTCCGCCCAACCTAATATAGGGTCCAAAAACAAAATTTTCTGGGGCTCCACACCCCTTCTAACCCCCAGGTTAACTACATGGGCTAGTCGTGGAAAGAATATAACACAACCCAACACTCTTATGTCTACTCTCTCATGATTACTCTTGCTATTTGTATGCACGTGAGGACACAATTCGTATAATGTTGGTATTGAGTTCATATTGTATTTGCACATAGTTCATATGGCATTTCCATTCAGTTTGTATCATATTTTTATGGCTTCAACACTCTGTTCGTATGGCACTTGTACATAGTTCATATATATAGTTCAGATGGCACAATTGTATGTTATCCTTATATAGTTCGTATGCATTGTTGTATGGTGTTCTCCTACAGTACGTATGACTCCACAACGGAAGTTTGCATGCAATATTGGCATCGATTATATATACAACTCGTATGGTATGTCTTCTCTGAGAATTATGGCTTCTATACCTAGTTCGTATGACTTCAATATACAATTTGTTTGGTATGTTTCTCTATGGCACCGAATTACAGTATGCAAGTCTTCAATCTATGATTTGATTGATAGCATGAAAACCTTGTATTTTCTCAATATCATATATGTTGAGATCTTGTTATCGGAAACCCTAAAGTGAAACCCTAAGGAGGCTTGTAATCTCAATTCAAACATTCAAATGAAAAAGATCTTCTTGATTGTCTCTTCTATGGCACATATAATATGATGGCAACTCTAAAGGACATATGAACTGTGACCCTAAGGAACCCTATATTAGTGATCTTTGGGTTGACAATTGACAATATTTTTGACATATTATAGTGATCATCAAGACAATGTGAAAGCAGTCTATTTCATTGTCATCATTATAATGACATAGACAATCACTCCTATTCTTGCAGTATTATCTTTAATGCAGTAATCCTTATGTTCTTCAGTGACTTGACACACCTATGTCTCTACATGATGACAGTAGCAATGCTCTTCTCCATTATGACAATGACTTTTTTGCAATAGGGATCTCACCTGTATAAATTGGCAGGGATGTAAGATAACTAATATTTATGGTTGACCCTAGGAAGCCTTATATGTTTCATTGTACTTTATATCCCAGCTGAACAATTGATGAACATCTAATCAATGAATAAAAATTGAATTCTGAGTTTTCCCCTTTGTGGGGTTTTGCCCCGTTCTTTGAAAAAATCCTCGTGTCTCCATTTATGCATGCTTTTATTTTGATTTTATTTTTATTCTTTCGTTGCATTGTTGAAGATATTGTTCTTTCTACATAAATTCTACTAATGTTATGGGGTGAATACAGGATATAAATGATTAAAAGTTTGTTAATGCAATTATATAAAGCAAAGAATAATATAACCCTAAGAAAAAATAATAGATTCTAGGGTTGTGCTCCTTCTCAAAAAAAATCAAGATTGAGAGTATTTGTTCCTTCATAACCTCCCTGAATAATTCCTCTTCCTCGTTTTCCTCAACAAATCTTAGTTACTTGCTAACGAGACCCATGATCTCCCTAAGAGGACAATGCTTAGGAGCCTTATAAATATTGTCAAAATGAGAGATTTAAATTTGCTAGATCCTTAAAAGATCTAGCTTCATCACCCTCCTCATCATACAAGACCTGGATTGTATTCATAATCTTTCTATTATTAGTAAAACTATGAAAATACCTTTTATTTTGATCCCTACAACTAATCCAGCTAGCACAACTCTTACTTTTCCACTATTGTCCTTCATCGAGGAGCAATTTTTCTTTCACATTTTCAAGTGCCTTTAGATCATACAAGCTATCCTCATACAATACACATCCAATATGCCTTTAAGTAATTTCTTCCATAGTATCCTTGTCCTCCTTCAACTCAGCACCCCTCAATCTACGTTTGGTCTTGAACCATTTTGAAACTAGTTCCTTAATTGCCCTTAAAGTTGAAAGAAATTGAATGCATGCCGGTTATGGGAGTAAAGGATCATATTTCTTCTAATTAATATATTAACCATTTCTTTAAAATCCTCGACCTCCAACCATGTGTTAGGTGGATAAATCCCTCTTGTTGACAAGAGCGATCTCCCTAGATCCTAGACGGAAACTAGAAACAAACAGACAATTGAAATGACTCTTTCCCTAAGTTTATCTCATTTGAATTATGGATATAAAAGATGGTAAACAAGCCTCTTACCTGTTCATGAAATGCTTGATGAAGATCCCTTGTTGTGTCTCGATGTAGCCCTTCAATGCTTGATAAAACCTGCAACCATAAACATAAGAAGGATCAAAAGCATATGCGACATAATAGTTCAAACAAACTTAACCTAATGATCAAGGAGATTAGGAATTGAAATTGCTTTAATGAAAATCTAAATAATTATAGACCATTCATCATTCTCATAAGACAATTCAATGGGGAAAAACATTCATTTGTATTAATCAAAGATAAAGAAGAGCCTTACAACCTTTGCCTTGATGTAGTGAGGTTCCTCCCAAGTGCATCCAATCTCCTCCTTAGATGATAAGCTTTCCAATCTCAAACTAGCAGCATAAGTTTATCTTCTCTCCCCTCAATCCCTTTGCCCTCTAGTCATTTTATAGGCCAAGAGGAAGAAGTTTCCTATCCAAAAGAGGAGGGTGATGTTAGTTTTTGGTAACCTCGGATGTGCTATATCCATGAAAATTGGTGGAGAGACTAAGGCACATGAGTTCTAAAGAACCCAGAAATAGTTTGGTGAAATTCCACTCGGGTTGTATTTTATTAAAATAATTAATATTTTTAATGGGGTTCCTAAGTCTAAACTTAGGAAAATTAAAGTATTAATGGGTATTAATCAAAATATGGGTGAGAATGTTCTAGAAAGTGGATCAAGTCAAGTTTTAATCTGAGTCGTTGATTAGAGATTTAATATCGGCCATTGAAGTCTCAACGAGAAAAGTATAAGAAGGAGGCTTGGGGTTCATTCCAAAACACACAAAGTGTTGATCCGTCCGTTCGATATTCCTAGGGTATGGTTGGCTAAGGGATTCAAACCAGTGATCAAGGAATGAGGATTAGAGGCAGTATTGGAAGGAAGTGATTTCCTGTTACAGTGAATATACTTTAGAGAAGACAGTGAAGGATCAGAGAGGCAACACAGTGCCAAGGAGGGACAACACAATAGTTGGAGGAGATTGACGCAGAACTGTTGGTGGAATATCAAAGATCAGTGTTAGGAATCATAGTAGGTGATTGACAGATGAAATCTCGATTTCTCAACAATAGATGCAACAACATTAAGGGTGACGCAATCGGAGGGAGTCTCCACACAGAAGCCACGCAGTGACTATGTTGGCTCATGTAGAGACTGCACAATGGTTCATCTAGGAGCTAGGGCCAATGCAAAATATCCAGATTCAGTGTGAGAAAATTCTCACTATATTTCTCTCAGTTATCTTCTCTGAGTGGATTGCCATTTCTCTGGGACATCCAGTTTGTATTCAGAAATCTACTACCAATAATAGAAACCCTCAGATCTGTTGCACTGTTTTCCCGCATTGGGTTTTTGTGGGGACTTTTGTCCAAAAACAAGTGTGTCAATGTGATTGTTCATGTGCTGGTGTTTCTCTTGCTTTTCTCAGTTCATAATTTGTGAAGTCTGCAGCTGAATTTATTTTGATATTTACTGAAGCATTGGTAGATAACTTATTATTGTAAATAAGTAGGAGAGATAAATCAATCACTACAACATAATTTTCACATGGTATCAGAGAACGATTAGGAAAGATGGTAGTAATTTTTGCAATATAGGGTGGTGGTGTCACATTGGAAGCAAACTGATCTCCAAAAATATTCACACGGTCCCTTGCAAAAATTACCAGTAGAGAGAAATAACATGGAGAATAGTAAGGATCATAATATTTCAGAATTAGCTTCCAGGATGGAAGAGGAATTTGCTTGTGTATCGAGTTTTGCATCAGCCGATGATTGGTACATTGATAGTGGGGCTTCAGCTCATATGACTGGAGGACGAAAATATTTTTTGAGCTATCAGGAGGAACAAATGAACTTCCAAATCACAATGAGTAACAGGATGAAATGCACCCCAGTAGGAAAGGGAACCATTACCTTCTAGACAGTAGTAGGAGATAATCTTTGGGCCACTAATGTACTACATGTGTCAGGTATGGGAATGAATTTGATTTCAGTATCTCAATTACAAGATAAAGGATATGATGTATACTTCATTGGAAATAGAGTATATGTCAAGCATCCTAAGTGAAAAAAGAGGGCCCATATTAGAACTCTAAGCAACAGGTTATATAAGTTGCAACTCGAGTCTCCTATGGCACTGATAAACAATAATGTCAGTGGAGAGAAAGACTTGAATGAACTGTAGCATATAAATATGGGACACTTACATCATGGGGCATTAAGGATGCTCAAGGAAACTGTTACGGGGGTTCCAACGCTTATTACCAAGCATGATGATACATGCAGAGGCTGTGTACTAGGAAAGTACACCAAAGCGGCTTATTCCAGAAGCAACAATAGAGCTCAGAGTGCATTGGGTTTAATACACTCAGATATCTATGGTCCAATGTCTATAAGGGCTATCAGTGGTGTTGAGTGTTTTGTCACCTTCGTAGATGACCATTCTAGGATCACTTGGATTTATTTCTTAAAAACCAAGGATGAGGTCTTTGATCGGTTTAAGGAGTTTAAGGCTCTAGTGGAAAACCTAATAGGAAGGAAGATCAGAATATTGTGCTCAGATAATGGTGGAGAATACACGATAAAAACTTCACAGATTTCTGTGCAAGAGAAGGAATCAGAAGAGAATGGACATCACCTTATAATCCAGAGAAGAATGGAGTCGCAGAAAGGAAGAACATAACTATTGTTGGAGCGGGAAAGGCGATGTTATATGATCAGAATCTACCCAAGTTTTTATTGGTAGAATCATGTAGCATGACTGTATACATTCAGAATAGGACCTCTCATAGGGATTTAGGAAAGAAGACGTCAGAGGGTGTTTTCACGAAAAAGAAGCTAGAAGTGAGTCACTGTTGGGTCCCTATAATACTAGTGATTACCCCATTACTATTGTAGTTATAACCCTTATTAATATTTTTGTGCCCCTATTGCCCCCATATTGTTATTATTGTGCCCCATAGAATCCCTCTATTGTTATTTTTGTGGCTTTATATTATTATTGTTAGGTCGGCTGGATTATATTGTGACTCCTTAGACTCCTATATATAGAAAGGAGGTTTTGTCATTTGAATCATCCAAGAATTGTTCATTATCTAATGTAAAGGAGGTTGCCCCCTCGAAGAGGCTGAATTCTAAGGCGTTGATCTATCTTTTCTATCTTTTCTTGAGCTGGTTTCATAACATTTGGTATTGGAGCTTTGGATTCTAGGGTTTCGCTGCTCCAAACAGGTCATCGTGGCATTTTCGCTATAACTTTTTTTTTGTGACGTTTCAAAAGTCACAAAAAAAACCCATTTGAGAATAAATCACACTAAACCTTGGGTCCGAATTTCAGAGCGTTTCACGCGATATTTGCGGAGATATGATATGAGGAAGTTGGTCTTTTAGCAGACTCCTGAATTACATTCAAAACAAGTGACTTGGGGAAAATCGTCATAACTTTCTCTCTGGGGATCGGATTGAAATTTCGTAAGAAGGTATAGAAAGAGGACAGACTGTAGTTTCTTGTATGTGTGTTTCAGATCGAAAGTTCAAAACAGTGACTCGTGGCACGTCGTACAAGTTCGCTCTACTGAACTAGTCTATAAGCAAGTCACTGTGGGCGATTTCACATAACTCTTCCTTAGAGAATCCAATTTGGGTCAGACTTGTGGCATTGGAAAGAGGACACAGAGGGCTACTACAACTCACAAATTCAGAACTAGATGATTGGAAAGTACAGAGATACATCAGAGGCAATATCGAGCTCCTACAAAGTGAAAAAAGGTGTGTAGATTTTCTTAAATTTTTGCTTAAGTTTGGTTTGAAAATTTATTTTGAAGGAATTCAAACGGCATAGTAGAGCATTATTATCGGTAACTGATGCCCCGAGGAAAGAAAATGCAAACACCTAGTAAGGAACCTGAAATCTCTAGCATGACTCATGAAGAAGAGGAAGAAATGCAACATGATATATCAAAATTACAAGACCAAGTGCAACAACTGTCCCTTGCACAAAAAGGAACAGAATCTAAGATGGATGGTTTAAAGAAAGATGTAGAAGCTAAGATGGATGGTTTAAAGAAAGGTGTAGAAGCTAAGATGGACTGTTTAAAGAAAGGCGTAGAAGCTAAGATGGATGATTTGAAGATAGATTTGAAGACAGACATGGACGAATTGAAGATAAATATGAATAAGTTGCTACAAGAAATGGTCCCTAAGGGTGAAAGGGTACTAAAGGAAAGTCATGATGAGAACAAAAGAAATGTTAATCATGATTCCATAGATGCTAATGTTGGATCGCAGACTCACCATATTCCAAAAATCGATATGAGGAAGTTTGATGGCAAGGATCCTGCCACATGGATATTACAGATGGAGCAATTCTTTGATCTCAATAATGTGCAAAACACACAAAAGGTACGTATGGCAACTTTATATTTGGAACCAAAACAGTTTGTATGGTATCAATGGCTTTGCTGTCGTAAACCATTTATCACTTGGGCAATTTTTACGGAAGAATTGATAGCACATTATGAGGATACAAAAAGCAACACTTTTTTTAGCCAATTGATAAGTCTCAAACAAAAGGGTTCAATAATGGAGCACATTGAGGAGTTCCAAAAATTGA
Organism: Pinus tabuliformis; assembly: GCA_031772625.1. Taxonomy (NCBI): domain Eukaryota; kingdom Viridiplantae; phylum Streptophyta; class Pinopsida; order Pinales; family Pinaceae; genus Pinus; species Pinus tabuliformis. The sequence goes on along the minus strand of CM062820.1, from coordinate 541,790,118 downwards.
ACATAAGGGTAAAAGATATTCCAGAGGAGCATAGGATTGATGTGTTCATATGGTCTTTAAAGGATAATATCCAACATGATGTTCGCTGTTGGGAACCTGATTCATTAGAGAAGGCATTCAAGTTAGCAAGAAAAATGGAAAGCAAAATTATGGCAACCAAGAAGCATACCACTCACAACTATAAAGACGAAAGTGTTGTTGCCCCTAGTCTTCCACAACCTATAAGGTTGACACCACAACAATTGGAAGAAAAAAGAGCAAAAGGGCTTTGTTACAGTTGTGATAGCAAATACACTAAAGGTCATAAGTGTGCTGAGAAGAAATTATTCTACATAGATTGTGAAGAGGAAGAAGAAAAGGAGCAAGAAAGGTCAAAAGAAGAGGATATACTCCAGGAAAAAGCCTAGATGAAGAACAAATAAATCCAACCATATCTTGTAATGCATTGGCGGGAATTACCACTCCTCAAACCATCAAGATAGAAGGACAAATCAAGAAGAAAAAGGTAATAGTGTTGATTGATTCAGGAAGCACCCACAATTTTATTCATTGTAAGGTAGCAAAAGAATTGAATTGCTTCCTATATCCAGCACCAGAGTGTCAAGTGATGATTGCAAATGGAGGAACAATAAATTGCTCTGGAAAGTGCCATAATATCAAGCTATCCATGGGAGAATATGTATTGACTAGCCCAATGCTTTCCATTCCAATGGGAGGTGCTGATGTTGTACTAGGAGTCCAATGGCTACAATCCTTGGGTACAATAGCTTTTAATTTTCAAGAAATTTTCATCAAATTTTCTACGGAAGGAAAGGAAGTTGAATTAAGGGGTATTGCAGGGAAACCAGGAAAGATAATCAGCTCTAATGGTATGACAAAGCTTCTAAAAAAGGAGCAAAGAGGTGTAATTGCACAATTATGCTCGCTAGATGTTTCCACATCGGAATCATCTATTTCTCCAGATCTCCAAAAAGTCCTGGACAATCATTCCAAGGTATTTGAGACTCCCAAAGGTCTCCCACCTATGCGTGATCATGATCATGCTATTCATCTGATTCCAGGAAGTGTTCCTCCAAACATCAGGCCATACAGATATCCCTATGTCCAAAAGAGTGAAATTGAACGTATGGTTGCAGAAATGCTAGAGGTTGGTATAATTCAACCGAGTCAAAGTTCTTTCTCTGCTCCAGTAGTATTGGTGCACAAGAAGGATGGATCATGGCGCATGTGTCCGGATTATAGGGAGCTCAACAAGCTCACTATTAAAGATAAGTTCCCCATTCCTGTCATTGATGAATTACTAGATGAATTGCATGGATCAATTTACTTCACCAAGTTGGATCTTCGTTCAGGATATCATCAAATCAGAATGAAGATTGAAGACATTCCGAAAACAGCATTTAGAACTCATGAGGGTCATTATGAATTTTTGGTCATGCCTTTTGGCCTTACCAATGCACCTTCAACATTTCAAGGTTTGATGAATTCAATTTTCAAACCATTCCTTAGAAAATTTGTGTTAGTATTTTTTGATGATATACTAATCTACAGCAAGTCTTGGAAGGATCATGTTGAACATGTTGACAAGGTGCTACAACTATTGAAGGAGAAACAATTATATGCAAAAAGATCCAAATGTTTCTTTGGAGTCCAGGAGGTGGAATATTTGGGTCATATTGTATCTCATGAAGGAGTTAAGGTAGACCCTAGCAAAATTAAAGCCATTAAGGAATGGAAAATCCCCACATCCATAAAGCATCTGCGAGGATTTCTCGGGTTGACAGGGTATTATCGCAAGTTTGTTAAGAATTATGGGAGAATAGCAGCACCTCTAACAACATTATTGAAGAAAGATGCATTTTCATGGACTCCGGAAGCAACAAAGGCCTTTGAACATCTTAAAGAGGCAATGTGCCAAGCACCGGTCTTAGCTACACCGGACTTCACAAAAACCTTTATTGTGGAATGTGATGCTTCAGGAAATGGAATTGGTGCTGTTCTAATGCAAGATGAAAGACCCATTGCTTTTGAAAGTCGTCCAATCAAGGGAAAGTTTTTAAGCAAAGCTATTTATGAGAAGGAAATGTTGGCAATACTCCATGCACTTAAGAAATGGCGACCCTACCTAATGGGAGACACTTCAAGGTAAAAACGGATCATGATAGCCTTAAATACTTTTTAGAACAAAGATTATCCTCTGAAGAGCAACAAAAGTGGGTCACAAAGATGTTGGGTTATGACTTTGAAATCATCTACAAAAAAGGGAAGCAAAATGTGGTGGCAGATGCACTCTCAAGAAAGGATGAGGATGTGGAAGCATTGTTGTGTGCCATTTCTATTATCCAACCAGATTGGATAAACAAAGCAAGGGAGGAATGGAAGAATGACGAAGAAGTGTGGGCACTTATTCGAAAGTTACAACAAGATTCCAGTACGTCTGATACATTTAGCTGGCAAAATGATTCGTTATGGTACAAAGATCGCTTATACCTCTGTAAGAATTCCCAGCTAAAACAAAAGATTCTTATGGAATTGCACACTTCTCCCTTAGGAGGGCACTCAGGATTTTTAAAAACTTACCACAGGGTTAAGAAGGAATTTTTTTGGGATGGCCTTAAATCAGATATTCAAAAGTTTGTGGCTGAATGTTTGGTTTGCCAACAAAATAAAGTTGAAACAATTAAGACACCGGTCTATTACAACCTTTATCCATTCCAAGCCAACGTTGGGAGGAGGTTTCAATGGATTTTATCACAGGTTTACCCAAGTCTGAGGGAAAGAGTGTCATCATGGTGGTAGTTGACAGACTTACCAAGTATGCACACTTTTGTGCATTATCACATCCATTTAAAGCCAGTACAGTTTCTACTGCATTTATGGAAACAATTCAAAAGCTACATGGAAACCCAAAGATTATTGTAAGTGACAGAGATCCCATTTTCACTGGAAATTTTTGGACAGAATTATTTTCTTGTCTTGGTACTCAGTTAGCTCATAGCTCATCTTATCATCCTCAATCTGATGGGAAACTGAGATAGTAAACAAATGTTTGGAAGGATATCTTCGTTGCTTTGTATCTGATAAACAGACACAATGGGTCAAATGGTTGCCTCTGGCTGAATGGTGGTATAACACTTCCTTCCATACAGCAACAAAAATGACCCCATTTATGGCACTTTATGGGTATCAACCACCATCCATCACATCATATTTAAGAGAAAATTCTAAGGTTCAAGCAGTGGAACATCACATTGAACATCAACAACAAGTCCTCCAACTCTTAAAGGATAACCTCGTGTTGGCACAGAATAGAATGAAACAACAGGCAGATCAACATCGCAGTGAAAGAAGTTTTGATGTAGGTGATTGGGTATTCCTACGGCTACAACCATATAAGCAAATGTCCCTCAAGCAAGCTAAGAAGGATAATAAATTATCACCAAAGTATTATGGTCCGTACAAGGTGTTGCAAAAGATTGGTACTATGGCATACAAATTGGAGCTTCCTGCAGCTTCTCGATTGCACCCAGTTTTCCATGTTTCATGTTTAAAGAAGGTTATAGGCGACAAGCTCCCAGTTCAAACAATATTGCCAGAACTTGATGAGGAAGGAAAAATTATATTGGAACCGGAAGCAGTCACAGAAACAAGAACTCGACAGCTACGAAATCGATCAATTTCAGAGTATCTTATCAAGTGGAAGAACTTATCCGCTGAAGATTCCACATGGGAGGATGAGAATTTTATGCAGAAGTATCCAGAACTACTCAAGCGTTGAGGACAACACTTTTTTGAAGGAGAGGGGCATGTTGGGTCCCTATAATACTAGTGATTACCCCATTACTATTGTAGTTATACCCCTTATTAATATTTTTGTGCCCCTATTGCCCCCATATTGTTATTATTGTGCCCCATAGAATCCCTCTATTGTTATTTTTGTGGCTTTATATTATTATTGTTAGGTCGGCTAGATTATATTGTGACTCTTAGACTCCTATATATAAAAAGGAGGTTTTGTCATTGAATCATCCAAGAATTGTTCATTTATCTAATGTAAAGGAGGTTTCCCCCTCGAAGAGGCCGAATTCTAAGGCGTTGATCTATCTTTTCTATCTTTTCTTGAGCTGATTTCATAACAGTCACCTGAGGATATTTGGAAGTGTGGCTTTTTGTCATATTCCATATGAGAAGCAGAGCAAGTTAAAGCAAACAACTAAAGTTGGATATCTCATGGGTTATAACGAGACTTCAAAGGCATATTGAATCTACATTCCAAGAAGTAGGAAGATTGTAGTAAGGCGAGATGTAAATTTCATGGAAGATAGAGCTTTCAAGAAATCTTGAGAGATGCCTTTTGAAGAACAAGGTGAGGATGTTCCTCTTGTCCAGCAACAGGGAACAGATATGGCAAGAAGATAGGTATCCGGTTCGAGCACTGTAACCAGTACTAGCATCTCATCAAGAGAAGAGGATCTAGGAGTGTCATAGCAGGTACAAAAATTGGAGAAGAACAAATGGAACCTCCCACCACTAGAGGAAGGACTAGACGAGAAGTACGACAAACTCTGAGGGACACAAAAGAATTTGTTGGAGCTCTTAGAGCCGAGAAAAGGCATCGTAGACAACCTGACAGGTACCAAGCATTGGTAGCTCAGGTTGAAGAACCCTCTAGTTTTCGTGAAGTCGTACAGCACCAGGTGTGGGTGGATGCCATGGTAGAAGAGTATAGTTCCATTATGACAAATGATGTCCGGGAAATTTTACCAAGACCAGAGAACATATCAGTTGTGGGTTCAAGATGGATCTACAAGATCAAGTATGTTGCAGATGGCAACGTAGACAAGTATAAGGCTAGGTTTATCATGAAAGGATATGCGCAAAAGGAAGGAATAGACTATGAAGAGAACTTTTCCCCAATAGCCCGGTATACCTCTATCAGATCCATTATATACCTTATAGCACATATGGGATGGGAGATTCACCAAATGGTTGTCAAGGCAACGTTCTTGAATGGGGTGATAGAAGAAGAGGTATATATCGAACAACCGGAAGGTTTTGAAACACATGAAAAGAGAACTCATGTGTGTAGATTTAAGAAAGCCTTGTATGGGATGAAACAAGCACCCAGAGCTTGGTATGGTCAAATTAACAACTACTTACAGCAGTTGGGATTCATCAAGAGCGATGTTGATCCCAATCTTTATTATCTGTTAGTAGAAGATGAGTCGTTAATTCTGGTATTATATGTGGATGATCTATTTTTTATGGGATCATCCAGACTCATAGAGGATTGCAAGAAGAACCTAGAAACAAAATTCGACATGAAGGATTTGGGGCTAATGCACTATTTTCTGGGATTGGAAGTTTGGCAGCAGGATGGTGATATCTTCCTTGACTAAGGTAGATATACGACAAAAATTGTAAAAAGATTCAGAATGCAAGATTGTCGACCTATGGCTACGCCTATGATTACCAATTGGAAGAAAATAGATGCATCCAGAGACAAGGAAGTGGACCCCACCTTATACAAACAGCTCATTGGGTTGCTTATGTATCTAGTCAACACCAGGCCAAACATATGTTATGTTGTCAACACCCTTAGTCAGTTCATGGTGGAACCAAAAAGGGCGCACTAGGCAGCAGCAAAGCACATTCTCAGGTATGTGTGAGGAACAATCAATTTTGGATTAAGATACACCAAGGGCGATGATATCGAATTGAGTGGATTCACTGATGCAGATTGGGCAGGAAGTTCAGTAGACAGGAAAAGTACCACTAGGTATTGCTTCGGTATTGGATCTGGGATGACCTCCTAGTGCAGTAAGAAGTAGAAGTCTGTAGCACTGAGCTTGGCTGAAGCTGAGTATATGGCAGCTAGCACAACTACATGTGAATCTATATGGCTTAGGACACTTCTTGTAAATATATTTAGGAAGAGGATGGAAGCGACAAAAAATATTCTATGATAATCAGAGTTGTATCAAGCTCTCTGAAAATCCAGTGTTTCATGATCGCTCCAAGCACATCGATATTTGGTGTCACTTTATCAAGGACTGTGTTCAGCGTGGGGCCGTACAATTGGAGTATACTCCCATAGGAAATCAGGTAGAAAATGTACTCACCAAGGCTCTAGGAAGAAGAAAGTTTGTTCAATTCCGAGAACATATGGGTATGTTGAAAAATCCCTTTCAATAGCGTGATGCAAAATTTGAGAGGGAGCGGTAGTACATATGCAATAATGCCAGTGGTAGTGTAATGGGAAACAATATAGTAGCAGCAACAGCACAATGTTTGTGGTAGCAACAGTGCGGAAAGGAGATACTTCAGAGACAGAACAACATGCAGTTGGACATTATAGCTAGAGCACTTTCCTCACTAAGAGGAAGTGCTAGTTTTTGGTAGCATCGGATGTGATCTAGTCATGAAAATTGGTGGAGAGGCTAAGGCACATGAGTTCTAAAGAACCCAGAAACTGTTTAGCGAAATTCCACTTGGTTTATATTTTATTAAAATAATTAATAATTTTAATGGGGTTCTTAAGTCTAAACTTAGGAAAATTAAAGTATTAATGGGTAATAATCAAAATATGGGTGAGAATCTTCTAGAAAGTGGATCATGTCAAGTTTTAATCTGAGCCGTTGATTAGAAACTTAATCTCAGTCGTTGAAGTCTCAACGAGAAAAGTATAAGAAGGAGGCTTGGGGTTCATTCCAAAACACACACAGAGTTGAACAGTCAGTTCGATATTCCTAGGGTAGGGTTGGCTAAGGAATTCGAACCAGTGATCAAGCCATGAGGATCATAGGAAATATTAGAAGGAAGTGATTTCCTGTTCCAGTGAATATACTTCAAAGAAGACAGTGAAGGATCATAGAGGCAACGTAGTGCCAAGGAGGGACAGCGTAACAGCTGGAGGAGATTGACACAAAACTACTGGGGGAATAGCAGAGATCGGTGTCAATAATCACAGTGGGTGATTGACAGATGAAATCTTGATTTCTCAGCAACAGACGTAGCAATAGCAAGGGTGGTGCAGTCAGAGGAAGTCTCCATGTAGAAGCCACACAGTGACTGCGTAGGCTAACAGAAAGACTACATAGTGGTTCATCCAGAAGCCGGGGCAAGTGCAAAATCTCTAAATTCAGTGTGAGAATATTCTCACTATTCTCTTCTCTGAGTGGATTGTCATTTCTCTGGGGCATCTAGTTTGTATTCATAAATTTACTATCAATAATAGAAACCCTCATATTTGTTGCATCGGTTTTCCCGCATTGGGATTTTCTAGGGACTTTTGTCCAAAAACAAGTGTGTAAATGTGATTGTTCATGTGCTGGTGTTTCTCTTTCTTTTCTCAATTCATAATTTGTGAAGTCTGTAGTTGAATTTATTTTGATATTTATTGAAGCATTGGTAGATAACTTATTATTGAAAATAAGTAGGAGAGATAAATCAATCAATGCATCATAATTTTCACAGGTGAGATCCTCTAATTAAGGGATTAGGGTTCCTTGAGGAAAGAGATTAAGATCCATCATCTAAGGGTTATGGCTCGAATAGGCATCACCTAGAAGCTTTCAGTTGGGATATATTCGACCAACTATGTTTCTAGAATGTACTTTTTTATTTTTACTTTCTTTGATTCACCTGCGCGGTCCATAGTGGTAGACAGAGCACAGTTCTACACTATTCTCAGGGATAAGTTTAGCGAATGCGTAGAAAATTCTAGGTAAAAGAGCGCAGGACCTACTTAACAAAGTATACAAGCCATTTTCCCCAAAGTCTCATCTCCTTCATGGTATTTTGGTTGTTTTACCTCTAAGGGAGTTCAATGAAACATGTTCACGGATGGCGAGAAATCCATTTATATTGATTAAGTGTCATGGTGACAAAATGATGTGTAACACCATGCAAGGTTGTCTTGTCCTTGTCAACTCTTAATTCTAATACCACTAGGAAGTAGTATGAGTATTTGACTTGACCAACCCATGATCTATTCCTATCCAGTTAACTAGATAAGTCTTCATGCCATATGAACCTGTCTATCTTTGAGAGCCAGCGACAACCCTAACCTAATTATTGACCCATGTTAGACTAATATTCACCAGAGAAATATAAACAAGCCTTTCCTTCTCCAAATATATTGAAAAGGAGGCATTTAGCTGGTTAAGACGAGCAACACAACCCCAAATTTCCTCCCCATTAAAAATAAAATTTAAGTCCCCAACAATTATTACATTTGGCATGAAAAACAAGGGAGAATTAAAGGCTCACTCCCAATATGTGACGTTTCCCTCATAAGGTTTGTATATATTGAGAATGCATAAAACTTTCCTAGGGGTTCAACTCTTCACTTAAGTAAACAACCAAATATAATGGAAAATGAGTTAATTAGGCTTATTATATGCTTACATTGAGTAATAATTCCCCCCAAGTTGCCATATGAATCAATAGCTAAAAAAATTCCATCTCGAAAACGAAGGCTTCAAAGTAGAACATATTGAATCTCCCCTTCCCATAGTTTCTAGGACTAGTATGATTTTCATATCAACATCCCTAACTAAATGCTTTAGAGCCAATTTCTTTGCTAACTCCCAAGCCCCCTTGCATTAACACACAAAATTTTCATTTTAAGACAAGAAGGGGGGCTTTTGGTGCTCTAAGGATCCAAATTATTAAGGCTTGCCTCACCTGTCTGGATTCTTTCAATGATTTTTCCTATGCATGTTTCAATTTAGATTTCCTTCCTACTATGTCAAAAGAAGAGTTCCCTCCTTGGTCCAAACCCAATCTAGAATAAAATGAGATAACATCCCTATCTTGCAAGGGACCCCCTCCTCAACTCTAAAATTGGAAGATAAAGAACCTTTTGGGATTTCAAGAGATGACATCTCCGAAATAAATGTCTTATACAAAAATTTTAATTCCCCCTCAATACCTCCCAAACCCACCCCACATGGAGGATAGGATGTATTAGGATTGATCACAGGATCCAATTTTGAAGGTTCACCACACACATTCTCCCTTCTATTTGAATCCCCTCTTGAATATCATGAAACTCTTTAGATGCAAAAAATGGCTCAAATGGATAGGAAGAAAAAAATGTAGACCTACCAAATATGTATTCTGAATATAAATGCACTAAATGAGAAGATTCATAGTATTTTTCTTTGGGGCCCACATATGTCGAATGGTCCTGTCTATCCTTAATGGATGTAATTGAATAGTCCAAGAGTTTAACCTTGGAATAAGGGTTTTATTGCTAATGATCTTCTTCCCCATGTCATTTAGGGCTTGAAACAACCACTGGAAAGGTTTATATTTCGACTGAAACTTAACCTCAAGTTGTCTAATCCTTAGAAACTTTGGAAGTCCACATCATTTTCTTAGCTCGGACTTTAAAATCGATCATAACATGTCCTAATGAATGACATTGAGCAGATCAAATTGACACATTTACATAATCGAGAGCCTGGACATACTTATGTTCTCCCACCACCAAATCAATGGATTTGTAAAGACCTACTCTCAATTCCATATTGACTAAAGCACCTAGAGAAGTTGTCGAAATATGTCACGCTCTAAACCTTCCAACTAGCAAACAACCATCTAGGTTGATTATATCCTCGATATTGATGTGTTTGCCTACCACTAGTGCAATATTCTCACATTTTGTTTTTAGATTCCTTTATAATTTGCCTCCTCTCACCACACAAATTAACCCAGCTTCTACCTTTCAATGATGATAATTCCAATGCACCACCAACCAATCCCAATTTTTCTTCACAAATCCCAATCTATAGAGAGGGAAAACCAAACTTTGTAGCACCATTGCATCTTAAACATGGAGAATAATCTCATCCAATACTACCACGAGTAGAGTAGTTAATACTATCAATAATGGAGATTCACTCGTTGACAACCATGCCTCCATGTTCCTTCCACTTATCCTCTTTATGCTCACTATCCATAAAAGTACCATAATCTTCACCCAACCCTTCATAAGTTCACCAATGCATCAAATATCTATCCAAGCTCTTGCACATTTTTACTAGGTCTCCTTGGTAAGGTTTTAGGTGCCAACCTCATTAGTGTGAACCACTTCAACTACCCCTTCAGATATTTGACATGCACACTGGATCAAAACACCTATGGATCACCCCAGATACTGAACAAAAATCTCATCTTCTGATATTGAATCCTTGGAATAATCTACGAGGGTGCCTCCTGCCTCCTCGACCATATTATCCAACAAAACTTTAGAAAATACAAAACCCTAATCTTCTAATGTCAACCTCCTACGATCCCCTTCAACAGGGATCATATTACTTGCTCATGTTCATCAATCTCTCTCTCTCTCACACACACAACTATGTATGTATAATCTTTATGTAACATATACCACTAGGCACTTCCCTTCATTTTGAGGATGGAATTGGGGTAAACCTTAGATTCTTCAAGGTATAAGGCTAGATCGTAAACTCATGAATGGATCATACATAACTCATCGACATTCAATTCATAAGAGCAACATTGTCACAAAATTGCATTTGAATATGAGTGGGGAGGGTAACAACTTCCTCACAACCATTGCCCTCCTTATGAAAATATTGTAAAAGAAGGGGAAATCCATAGGGCACTAGTAAGCTACTACCTTCATTTTTTGCTTTCTTGTTAAGGGTGAAGTTTGAACTTCCATAGATTTGATCCCCTTGGTCCTTGATTGATTTGCTCAATCTTTTATAAATCAAATGTTAAAATGAATCTAAACTATTTGATAATTAAATTTAGATAATTAATTAAAACAACCCCTAAATAAATCTACTATTTAGATTAATATAGATATTTTTTGTTTTTTAATGGAAATTCTTGTAAGATCTCTTCCTCTCTTCCATAAAATATTGGGATGGAGGGTGACTCATTCACCAAATATAACATAGGCTAATAACCCAAAGGGACTCTTCCGCTCTTGCATAAAATATTGGGATGGAGAGTGGTTCAATTACCAACTATAACAAAGATTAATAACTGTAAGGGACTCGACTATATCTGAACCTATGACTTATACCTTCTATTAGAAAAAGAGTATTACATGAATCGTTTAATAAATTGACTTATACAACTTTAAATCTAAACTCATTTATAATTAAAATTGGATAATTATTTAATCTTCATAATATTTAAAATATTTTATTATTATTATTTTGAAATATAACAACTATATTATAAAATTGTTATAATTGAATGAACTCACCACATAGTAATAAATATATGAATAATCTAACTAATAAATGAAATTATTTTTTTGAGTTTTTTTTGAGTTAATTTTAATCAAAATTAGGCAGAGATTTTAAAAGACTTGAGTTTAAGTTGTAGAATTTGAGCACCCCAAGGGTTGTTAAGATATTAGTTAGACTAAGCGTAGAAAGAAAGAAAGAATGTTATTTGAATGTCCACAAGGTTATGGGACATATTGCTTGAATATTATTTGAACGTCCACGAGGTTATGGGACATTTGCTTCTTCATCTGGTTGATGTCTCCGGCCCTTTTCCTGTGAAGCCTCACAATAAACGCTCCAGATTTTTGATAAACCCCTCACTAAATAGATTATCCCAAGAGCTAGTTGCCAAAATATCTGCATAACTTTCCCTGTTGTCTTTGAAGGCCTCACATTCTAAAATGAAATGCTTTTATGTTTCCACTTTTTCAGAAGAACAAAAAATACATACTCTTTCCTCCCACACTTCTTTTGGCCTTTTCTAGCGCCCTGTTTCACAACGGAGTTGATGAGAATTAGTCCTTAACTGAGTAATACGAATTTTGGCTCTCCAAGAAATATTGGCCTCTATGTACGTTTTTTGTTGAAATGAAATGAAATGAAATTTTAACGTCCACAAGACTAGAAATAGTCTATGGGACCACTAGCTTCCCTGCTTTTTGCCTTTGCAATTCAATCCTCTTATTATTCAAATTAACGATGAGCTGACCCAACCTTCTAACAGTCCCCTCACTGAAAAGACAATGCCAAGGAATCGATGTTAACATACTGCTATAATTGTCTCTGATGTCTATGAAAGCATCACATTCCAAAATGAAATGTTTTTTCGATTCCACTGCCCCTAACGTGAAAAAAGTACACACCCGTTCTTCCAAGATTCTTTAGGTCTTTTCCATCGACCTATTTCACACCGTAGTTGATGTGAGTTAGTTCTTAATTGAGCAATAAGAATCTTTGCTCTCCATGGAATGCTAGCTCCAATGTACTCTTTTTGTTGGAGATCACAAGTGGGATTGAATTCTTGAACATAGTATTTCTTCTTTCTACCCAACTCTTTTCCCCATATACACTTACGAAACTTCTCCATAACAAAACTCTTTAAATCCTTGTTGTTTGTGGGACATGCATTGAGGTAAATATTCCATTTTTGCATCCATTTGTTGTTTTGTCTCATCCATGATTTCTTTCTTTCACTCATTCCTTCATTGAAGATAACTTTAGGCCATCTACCTTCTCCCATTTGTTCAATTCTTTGTAGATACCTTATGAGACACACCATAGCAATTGCTTCGATGGAAGTTTCTCCTGTTTCACTCAGCATTATCTCATAGGAAACCAAACTTTTTATTTTAAACTTGCTCATGATCAAGCGCTTTTGGATTTTTTCAATTTGCTTCCATTTTGAGACAGGGATGCTGCTAGCCCACAATTCACACCCATATAAAATCACTGGACAAACTAGGAGCCCAAAAAGCACTTTAATTGTTTTCCAATCCCATAACTATGCCTCTCTACATCTGTTTTGAAGAGCATATAATTCTTTCCACCCTCCTAAAATTATCTTCTTTCTACAGTGCTCCCAATTAAGTTTGTTGTTGAAATCAATCCTGAGGTACTTGTATTCATTTACTTCTTCAAGAATGTTGCCTTCAAAGAAGAACGTATGTTGGCTCTACTTCTTTTTATTTGAGAAAATCATTATTTTGGTCTTGCTGGTATTGATTTGCATCCCCATTGCTTTACAAAAATGCTCAAGGGAATATAGGTGCATCTACAATCCATGGGCCAATTTAGCAATCAATACAAGGTCATCAGCATATAAAATAAGCTTTATCACAAACTCCCCCAACTAAACACCATCCCCACCTTGCAGATTTAGCCACTCTTCCAATTTATCAATATATAAACCAAAAAGAGTAGGGGATAAAGGGCAACCTTGCTTGACTCTGATGTCACTTCTAAAGATTTTTGAAATGCCTGTTGAAGTTCTAATTTTGACTTTCACCTCTTCATAAAGCCTATGGACAACAACTCTATAATGCAAAGGAATTTCAAGTTCTTCCATTCTACTCCACAACTTATCTCTAGGACCTGTGTCAAATGCTTTTCTGAATTCAACAAAGCAACAAAATACTTCTTCTTTGCCCTCCCAAACCTTTTCAATAATGTGTCTCAACGTGATACCATGATCAATTGTAGAATGTTTCGGACTAAAACTTGATTGTCCTTTTGCCCTCCTTTCTTTGACTTCCACCCACTTACTAATTCTTGTTTGTTATGAAACTAGCTCACAAAAGATAGAAAAGAAAGATCAACGCCTTAGAAATCATCCTCTTCAAGGGGGCAACCTCCTTTACATTACACAAATGAACAATTCTTGGATGATACAAATGACAAAACCTCCTTTCTATATATAGGAGTCTAAGGGGTCACAATATAATTGTTTGGTCAATTTAGTGTCCTAAATTGCTCTACATAAATTATCAATCCAAGTATCGTAAACTGATGAAGTGTAGTGCACTATTTGTGCTAGCTAACCCTTCTTACTTCTTTGTTTGTATGTTTTATGTTGTTTTGGGGGTTTTTTGGTCTTTTAATTCCTAATGATTTACAATGAAAATTATCAAAACTAAATCTAGCTTTATTAAAGACTGCTTAAAATCTAGAAATGAAAACGGAGCTGAGAAAGATATGGAAACAAAGCTAGGAAGGAAATGAAAACAAAGTTTCTATTCTCATTTTACCATTATTTCCAAATCATGAATTAGAACTGAAAGTGATAATTGCAATTGGTGTCTAACTAATTACAAAAATAAAACTAAATGAAATACTTGGTTACTCTACCTCTCAATTTTGGGAGAAAGTTTCCTTGGGATGACATTTGAGTAATTTTGTACTTCATTAATCTAAGAAAAAGCAAATACAGAGATGTATAAATAACTCATTGCATAGATGAAATGTTCAACCACTTAGTTAAGGATGAATTATCAACTTGAAGGGTTTTCCATAAACATTTATTAACACCATGAGTTAGTATTTTGAACTAAAAATGAAATGGCAAATACAGTAAATGACACTGATCAGTTTAACTGAGAATTTAAACTAGCAAAACAGTGAATGAAGTAAACTATTCAACAATGTATCTTCATCATTTCTTTAATCCTGCTCTCATCCTGAAACAAGATTAGTTTTTGATTGAAGAAAAAATATTACACTATTGAGTTCTATCTTCTAAACTAATGATAAGAACTAAAAAGAAATCAAGCTAATGGAAACTGCTCTAAATTATAAACAATGTTAGTAAGAAAAATGATTATAAACATTGTTTTAGAAAGAAAATGATGAATTTACAGTTAACAAGAAGAAGACAAATAAATAAAATAAAACCTCTTCAGTGCAGGGGCCCTCTGCAACTGATTAGGCTACGCTGGCTCAATCAATTCCAAGAAAACTCCTTCAGATGTTCATAAAAACATGCGGTCTTCTCATATTAAAACAGGGACACAAAATGTCCAAAAATTACAGAGTCTGGAACTTCGATTTCACATAAAAACTATTACTATTACTGCTAACTTCTTCAGTCCTTTACACAGGTATTTATAAGAAAAATCATATAATTGTTTGTGGAGAAAAGCATGCTACAACCAAACACGTAGAAGACAGATATGCGGAATTTCTTCCTCGGCTACTGGAGAAATAAATCCAAGACATGGTGGTTGTTGGATTCGTTTGTACAGGTGGCTATTGGAGTCCGTAGGTACAGGTAGTTGCTCCAGATAACGCTTCCCATCACTGTGAAATGTATTAATTAACCACGAAACAGAGTCTTGTTACCCTTGGTCTCTTTGCGTTTGACTTATCCATTAACCGTAGTCTTATGCCATCTTCTTTGTCGACCTAGGATGAATGAATAGGACAGGGTCCATGTCACGATGATTTCAAAGCTGCCCATGTGGCTGGTTTTCTCCTTTTGACACCTGGAACCTTTAGAGCATGGAAATAGCTGTGGAACAACCGGTTAGTTGCAGAAAAGGCTGCGTTCCATAGCTAATATACAAAAATTTATTCAAAAAGCAAAACATAAAAGCATAGCATGTAAATCACTAAATTTCCTCCTCAAGATAGTATATACCAGTTATTGCTGATGAGAATGCATCTTTCTTATGGAAAAACAAAGAAAATGAATGAAAGAGTTGATAGGGAAAGAGTAATTTTGAGGCTCAACATACCCCCACTGCAAAATCATTGCATGTCCTCATGCAATTTTCAAAAATGTGACTTCTTTCTCCTTTTGCATCTGTTCTGATACTTCTGCCAGCACATCCAACTTCCTTTTCTTACTTCTCCTTGCACTAACTGCCATCTTGGGCTTCTTCATAAGAAGTCTGTATTTGAGATTGATAAGTGTTCTACTCAAATTCCTATTTTTCCTCTTCAACTTCCTATTCTTCTTGTACCATGGCCCTAGGTGCAATATTGTATTGTCATGAATGGCTTTATCTAGTTTGCTTTGTTCCTTCAGGGTTTCATTTCTTTCTTAATACGCCTATTCAATATCTCCAACTCATACATTTCTTGTTTAAGGGAGTCAGTCAGAGGTTCTTGGGGATTTACAGGTTGTTCTGGATTGGCTAAGGATCCTGGATCCATTGAGACACTTTTCTTTTCCAGAGATTCTATGTAATCATAAATTTGCTGCTATACTGGATCTATGCCAGGAGAAGCTCTGCTTGCGTTGCCTTCAAAATTTTGTGGAGGAAAGTTTTGTGGATTGTGTTCAGGTGGAATACTGTCAGGAGATTGAATTGGGTTTCTTCATCTAATTTTATGAACTGGCTCCTTTTATGTTACCTTCCTCACTTTACCTTGGAGTCTAGAACTCCTTCTCAGGTTTCAGAAGCTTATGGTTTCTTCTCCTGTGTCCTTATTTCTCTTCCCTATATCCTTCTTTTTCTTGATTTGCTCCCTAATCCTGGTCAGTCTTCAGAGAGTAACTGTTCATCTTCTTGTGGTGATGAAGGTTCAGGAATGTCTTTCATTATTTTTCAGCTATCTCTTTCATTTTTCCCTTCTGTTAGTTTGCTTTCTAACCTCTAGTTTAAAAGCTGACTCTACATCATTCTCTTGTGAGGAGGTTCCAGATTTGTTTTGGATGTTAATGTTAATCTTTCTCCTCCTACTTTTTCTTAACATGACTCTCCTAAGGTGATTCTGGAGCATCCCGAAAAAATTTCTTACCAAGAAATCTTCTCAGGTATCCCCTATACTTTTCAAATGTAATTCAACTAGTATCTTCACTAATCCATGATGATACATAGTTGTTTCTATGGATTCAATTTTCTTTTGGACATTTGTAGCCATTCTTCTTAGACTGTTTAGAAGGAAGAAGGGAGGTTGATGGTTCCATTTTCTAAGATATTCATTAATAAGCGTATATGGTAAACATATATAGACCCAAATCTTCCTTCACATGTAATGAATTTTTGCAATATCAACAACATATTACCCCATTTGTTCTTGAGTGTTGAAATAGGAATTCCCTTTCTAAATATTGTAACATCCATACCTGGGTTTCTGAGGATCACCTTCCAAGATTCACCATGAAATTCCTTGTTTTTAAACCATCTTCTCCTTGTCTCGGCAGCTCTGTTGCTTATGCTATGAAGGATTCTGTGACTGCAAATTTAATATCTCCTATCTCCACTTCTGTGCCATCAAATGACCTTGCAAAAGACTTGGTAATTTCCTTGTGGTAGCCGTCAAATTTCTCAATAAAATTTAACCATCCTGCCTTCTATAGCATCCCTATTAAGCTGTGGATACCCACCATATACTTTACCCTTATGGTGCTCTACCTGACAATAAGCCCCATATCCCTCCGTTTATGGTTAATCTTCAAAATTACTCTTACTGTCTATAAAACGATGCTATTAGAAATGGAATGACTGTGTGTATGGAAATGGACTGACTGCGTATATATGAAAATGGAAGACTGTGTGTATATGAAAAAATGGCAATGACTGTGTATATGGAAATGGAATGAC